>CM053787.1:897549369-898804369 GCA_028749045.1 Cupressus sempervirens | reverse complement strand
ATGTAGTGCAGCATGTTAAAAGATATTGAAGAAATCTAAGGTTCAAAAGAACATAAAAGAGATTAGAATGATTAGAAGAAATATAGAAGAGATCAGAATGATTTGAAGAATTTAGAAGAGATTGAACAATTTGAAGAAAGATAGAAGAGATTAGAATGATCAGAATAATTTAGAAGAGATCAAAATGATTAGAAGAATTTAGAAGAGATCAGAACAATTAGAAGAAATATAGAAGAGATCAAAATGGTAAGAAGAAATATAAAAGCCAATTTGAAGTGATTTCGAGGTCTAAAAAGACCAATTTTGACCAAAGTTTGACCAAATTTGACTTTTTCTAGAAATCTTGGAAAATTTGAAGAAAGTGTGATTTGAAAAGATTTCAAGATTCACAAAGTATAAAAAAAAATGGACTGCACAAGCATTCAGTCATGTTGGTCCCAAAATTTTAAAATGTGATTTTGAGCTATTTAAGTGTGTCAAATTTCGAATTCGATCTCAAAAAATGGATTCAGAGCAGTCAAAGTAGCCAAGAAGGTGATTAATTGATCATTTGTGCAGTCATGAAAAAAACATGATACTTTGAATAAGCCGATAATTCCTCATCACAAAGGATGTAAGTAGATCTGTGATCGAACCAGTTTCTTATGCAATGCAATCTTATGCTAGATACAATCTTAAACTAGATGCAACTCTAGGTCTAGTTATCAAGCTTTGATAATTATCATCACTGAGCATATAGTGAATCCCAAATTTCATACAATCCCCACTAACATTGCAATCATAGGAATATGAATAGGACATCTATTTTAGTTTTGTTGAGATTAAATGCAAGCATTCGAGGTAGAAGAAGCCAGAATGACTAGAACATTTTTCCCTTTTAATATAGCAAGTGAACATAAGCATCAGAGCATAAATGCTAGGATGACTAGAATGTTTCTTCCATGTAGACACACTAGACACATGGGAGATCCCTTTATGCTAAGTAATCAGTAAGTATTCTATCTGCAATGGCGCTTGTGTTTGTAATTTGAGATACAAGTTTCCATATATACTCGTAGTGACCTATACGTTCACTTAGTAGGAAAAGTATCAATATTTACTATAGCATAAAGAGTTCACTCCAACAAGCAAGGAGAAGAACCAACTTCATTGATTTATCCATATAAAAGGAGTCGAGGTACACACGACCATCCAATACAAGATGGAGGCTATTATAGTGGACACCCCATTTATATGTACACCTCAGATCATTGGAACTAAACCAAAAATAGAAAGCAAAGAAAAGATCATGCTCCCAATCCTTGCTTCTCTAGTTAAAAATGACATCATTGAGTTGCTTGAGGAGACATGATGAAGTGAAAATGAAACAAACCAAGAAAATGCTCAGTATATCTAAACAAGTATGTCATTTTGAGTTCATGTTTTTGGGATTGATGTCAAGTGTCAATGTCCAAAACATAGATAAAAGAAATCTCTTCAGTAAGATGATGATAGTAGACAAATGTAGCCAGAGAAACTAGTGATTGAGGTCAAAGAGGAATCTTCAATGTGAAGAACCTAAAGAGGACCGAGAAATAGTAGACAGATACAACCATAATGGCTGATGATTGATGCTAGAGAGATCTGTCATTAAGGAATCTCAAAAAGTGACACTAGTGATAATAGGAAAACATAGTTAGGACAATGGGTGACTATCATGAAAGAGATTCTATGAGGAGAATCTCAACAAAGAGTGACACTAGCGACAATAGGCAGACACAGTTGAAGCAACTGGTGACTGTTACGAAAGAGATTCTATGAGGAGAATCTTGACAAAGAGTGACACTAGTGATAGTAGGAAAACATAGTTGAAACAACTAGTGATTGTCATGAAAGAGATTCTATGAGGAGAATCTCGACAAAGTGTGACACTAGTGACAGTAGGAAGATGCAGCTGAAACAGTTGGTGACTATCATGAAAGAGATTCTATGACACTAGAGAGTAGTTCCCCCGAGCTGTGACAAGAATCAATCCATGGATACATGAGCAAAAAGTAGTAAACTAAAACATGAAAGCAATTGCACAGGGAACTAGAAGATGCACTACAAGATGGAGCATTGGGAACAAGAGGTGCCTGTTTGCCAGGTTTTCACCTTCTTGGCAGGGCTTTCATTTTTTTGCTACCATGATGCCTGTTTCCAAGTTTTCACCAATGGCACTTTCTTGTTTTTCAATTTTTTTGTATTTTTCTCTTTTTTAATTTTTTTTTAATTTTTGAAACTTTTCAATTTTTTTTGGTATTACCAAGGGGCCTATTGCTAAATTTTCACCAAGATAATGATTTTTTTTTCAGGACTGTTTGCAATTTTTAGATTTTTTTCAAGACATTTAGATATGTACAAAGAGCTTCTCAGATTAGATCAACTATAAAATTGCTTCAAGTGGAGAGTGTTTATAGGTTCTTTGAGCACTTCTCCCTTGGCTGTAGAAAGCTAGTAAGCACCAGATCCATATACTGTAGTAACTATGTAAGAACCAAGCTAGTTTGGTTCAAACTTCCCTTTTTGGACCTGTTGTTGATTTTTAGGATTCTCTCTTAGGACGAGATCACTTAGTTGAAAGTCACGTGGCTTAACTTTCCTATTGTAGCTTCTAGACATTCGCTACTGATAAGCTCACAAATGATCGCACACCACTTGTCGACGTTCATCTAGTAGTACTAGCTCTTGAAGTCAAGCTATTCTATAATCTTCATTAGTAATAAGGCCTTTCATGGAGATTCTTAGAGTAGGAATCTCAACCTCTCTTGGAAGCACAACATTTGCTCCATAAACCAAAGCAAAGGGCATTGTACTCGTTGGAGTCCTAATTCTTGTCCTATATGTCCGCAAAGTTGGATTAATTTGGAGGTGCTAGTCCCTCCTAGATTTGCTAACTGTGTGATGGAGGATCTTCAAGATCACCTTATTGGATGCCTTTACCTAACCATTACCCTGGGGGTAATAGATAGAAGACCAATGTTGTGTGATTTTGAATCTTTTACATAGTTCCTTAAGGTCTTTGTTTTTGAACTATCCTCCATTGTCAATAATGATGGAGGATGGTACACTATACCTGCATATGATGTAATTTGTGATAAAAAGAGCTATAGTTTTTCCATTTTCTATTGTGAGGGGCACTGCCTCTACCGATTTCATGAAGTGGTCTATAGCTACAATAATGAACTTATGTCCATTAGAAGAAGATGGGTGAATTTGACCCACCAAGTCAAAGGCCCATTGTTGAAATGGCCACATTGTGGTAGATGGAATCAGATTCCCATAGAGCTAGCACTACTTGCAAGACTTGGTGTACTTGATTGCCTCTTGCTCCATTTTAGGCCAATAGTAACCAACTCTAATGAGTTTGTGAGCTAGTGTCAAGCCATTTGAGTGGGATCCACAAATGCCCTCATGAATGTCAATTAATGCAAGTTTGGACTTTTCAAGTTATAAACACCTAAGGAGTGTTTCGTCAAGACCTCTCCTTAACAAGTTGTTAGTAATAATGACATATCGTGAAGCATTATGGATAAGGTAAAATTTTTCATTCTAGGTTAGACCATCCAGAATGGTTTGGTTACAGAGATAGGAGTAAATGTGATGGTAGCAAGATGAGTCCTGTCCTACAATAGAATAGATCATCCTAGAATCAAGGGTATCATAGGCCAGGTAGTGTAATGCTTCCACTAGGAACTCATGTTAGAGATCATTGTCGGGCATTGTAGCAAGGAGGCCAAAGTAGCCATTGCATCAGCCACTTTGTTATCTGCTCGAGGAATTTGCTGGAAGGTGATTTGTACAAAATACTTCTTTAGGTCATCAACTATGCATTTTTAAGGGATCAATTTCTCGTCCTTTGTTTGATACACATCATTAACCTGGTTGATTATGAGCTAGGAGTCCTTGAAGATATCTAACTGATTAACTCTCCATTTAGCTGTAATCTTCATGCCATTAATCAAAGCCTCATATTCAAAAATGTTGTTTGTATGAGGAAATAGAATCTTGTATGCTTTGGGTAATGAATATCTCAGTCGCGTTATGAAGAGTAATCCAACTCCAGATCCTTGTTGTGTGAAGGACCCATCAAAGAACATCACCCACATTTGGTGTGTGAGTGTCAGAATTGACTCATCAGGGAAATCAATGTTCATCAAGAGAAGACTCGACATAGGTGCATCTGCTAGCCGATCTACAATTTCTTGTCCCTTGATATCTTTTCATTCAACATATTGAATGTCAAACTCGATGAGTATCATACCCACTTAGCCAATTTTCCTATGAGAGATGCCTTATTGAGAAAGTACTTTAGTGGATCTATTTTAGCCACCAACCATGTAGTGTGGGCAAGCATGTAGTGTCTCAAATTTTGGGAAGCAAAGACAATTTCCAAGCAAGCTTTCTCAATGATGTTGTAATTCTTCTCATAAGAGATTAGCATGCAACTCAAATAATAAATAGCTCTCTCCTTATTATTGTTGTCCTCTTGAGCTAGTAAGATTCCCAAAGATGTCTCAGTTGCTTAAGTATAAAAAATCAAAGGCTTCCCATAGATAGGAGGCATCACGATTGGTAGATTAGCAAGATATTGTTTTATCTATGTCAAGCTTTGCTCATAATCTTGACTCTAGTTGAATTTCACACCTTTATGTAAAGTCTTTGTAAAAGATTGTGATCTATTCACCAACTATGAGATGAACTTGTGAATAGATTGGAGTCTTCCTTGTAGACCTCTCATCTAGCTGATGTTATAGGGTGGAGGCATATCCAGAATTGCTTGAACCTTCTCCAGATCCACCTCGATTCCTTTCATAGACACAATGTATCCTAGTAGTTTCCTTGATGTGACATCAAATGCACATTTCTTAGGATTAAACCTGAGACTGAACTTTTCCATGTGATCTAGGATGGGTCCCAAATCTTGCAAATGAGTATTGCATTTTGCACTTTTGACCAAGGTATCATCCATGTAGTCCTCCATGGTCTTATGCATCATGTCATGGAAAATTGTAGTTACTGCTCTCTAATAGGTAGCACCAACATTTTTCAAGCCAAATGGCATTACATTCTAGCAAAAGGTTCCCCATGTACATGTAAAGGTAGTCTTTTCCTAATCTTCTAGTGTAATTTTGATCTGATTATAACAAGAAAATCCATCCATGAGTGAGTACATCTCATATCCTACTGTCATGCCCACTATCATATTAATGTTGGGAAGTGGAAAATCATCCTTAGGACATGCTAAGTTGAGATCATAGAAGTCAGTACAAACTCTAATAGATTTATCATGCTTGGAAACTAGAACAATGTTAGATATCCATTTAGTATAATCAATTGCACGAATGATATCGGCTTTCAGAAGCTTCTCCAATTCAACTTTGTTGAGTAATGCAACATGCAGATTCATTTTTTGAAGTTTTTGTTTAACTGGTTTGATGCTTGGTGCAATGGATAGATGATGCATAATGAGATCAAGATCTAGTCTTGGCATGTCAGAATATGTCCAAGCAAAATTTATCTTCTTTTATCGAAAGAAGGCATTCTCCTAGAGACAGTGACTGTGCCAGATGCATCATATGAGGATGTTCTTCTATGCCTAGGTTGATTGGCGATGTTGGCTCTATCAACACCGATGATCTCTCTTGAAAGTGACTTGGAAGTGCATCAAATATCTCATTTGCAGATGCCTCAAAGAGGTTTTCACCCTTGGATATGTCTTTTGTTTTTACCTTTTTGGGTTTTGACACTGCCACAATGTGGTTTTCACCATTGGACCTTCTATATTTTTTCTTTTTAATTATATGACTAAGATATTTGATGCCAACTTCAGTCATGTTGATGCTTTGTTCACTAGTGGAAGACATTACAGGTTTGACAATGTTTAGGTAGCAGGCAAGAGCATAGTCATTCTAGAATGTGGGGCTTCACTAGATGAATTAGGATACCAATATATAAGCTTGAGATATGTGAGTGAAAGAGTAGTGGTAGGCTTGATTGCATTCACGATATAGTCATTAAATGCTTGGACCAAAAATTTACGACCTAGAGTAGCTTCACTCACAAGTGTGTTTGAATGCCTTTGAGCACTAATGTCATCAACCAAAGACTCAAGGACACTAGTTGGATCAAATCCATATGACCTAACCCTAGATGCTTCATCCACTTCGAGTTGGTTTTAATAGACATGAACTTGGTCAATATCTTTATCTATAGTTGCTTCTAAAAGGGAGTCAAATTCATATTCCTTAGAATTAGTGCTATAGGGCGACAAGCTGTAGAATTCACCAACAGTGATAGGGACATACTCTCCATCATCTAGATTTTTACATAGGTACTCAATGTGTAACACTTGACTAGACTCACCTTGTTCTAAATGGGCATGGTGTGGATTGGTATTGTCCTTAGAAGAATCACTAGTACCATCCATAGTGCTGACACATGGCACAAAGTCATTTGGCTTAGCAAAGAATTTAGCAAGATCATGAGGAATAGGATAAGGATAAAGATCCTCATCATCAATATTATCTTCTTGAGTATCAAACTTAGCTTGTGACTCATTTTCAGATGAACTATTAGGCTTTGGTATGAATTTGTTACCCCCTAAATGGAAGGGAACCTTCTTAAAGCCTAGACCAGATGTATCTCTATTTCTTCAAGCTATTGCTTTGATAGGATCAACTAGATTGTTGTTATTGCACCCAATAGGACTAGTTCCCTTATAGCCAAAGTGCTTCATGAGTCTAAGACCAGGACCATACTTCTTAGGAGTGATCTCACGAGCTTGTTCTGTTAAGTCTACTAGACTCTGTTCTTTGTAAAGCCATGTAGCAATGGATCTATTTTTACTTTCATCTTCTAAGGGAATTGTAGCCTTGAAAAAAGTGCAATTATACTTGGTTTGAGGTGTCAACACAAATGGATTCTTTGCCTCAGATGGTCTTCCATAATGATGGGGAGACTCAGGAAGAGATGTTAATGATAGCACTGGTTCGATGTGGTACTCACCCATGCTAGTTTCTTTTAGGTTGACTAACTACTCAAATTGTTTTAGCTTATTGTCATGATAATCAATAGATTCCCTATTAGTGGGGATAAAATTCTTAGCAGCTTTAATCATATTACAAGTGTAACTAGCATTGGCAGGAATAGTGACTTCAGAGCCATGAAACATAAATTTGATGCATTGATGGTATGTGGAGGGCACAATAAGCATCTCATGTATCTAGGGCCATCCTAACAGAATGTTATAAGGTAAGTGAATGTCAAGGACCTGACAAGTGACATCCCTTTCTATAGGGCCAACATGAAGGGGCAAGACCACAAGACCAAGAGAATTTCATTCAACTTTTTCATGTTGGAAATAATCAAGAATAACAAAGTTATTGAGAGGGGAGGGGTGAATCAGTAACTCTAAAACTTTAAATTAATTCTGCATAATAACATATTCACCATTCATCCATCTAATCTACTGTATGCATGAAAAGATAAACATTTATAACACATGAACACACTGATTTGGTGACCTAGAAACCTTCCAATTAGAAAGTAATACTGGGGTGGGGATGATGCCCACAAAAATTCAATACTGTAGTATAAAGTTGGCCTGTTAAGGCTTACAATGATCACTTCTGATGATCTGCCATGTTAGGAGCAAGTAAGATTGCTAGATCCACCTTGTTAGAGGATTTACAAACATACAATGAAGTATGCACTCTATTAGGAGATTTACAAAAGACTGTTAAGTCTACCCTATTAAAGGATTTACAAACTGATTCACCTATTAGAATGAAGTAGTGGATCTGGTTACAACTGATTGCTGATAAGATCCTTTATGCTCTGATCACCTGATGTGATAGATATAAATTTTCTGTATCTATGTTGACCTTGCTGTATTCCTCTGTTCTACTGCTGATTTTCTTTCTCTCTTCTCAAAATATTGCAATACAAAATCCCATCCAATTTTTTATATATGTGTACAAATGATATAATACATCACATATATACCATTCACATATTTACTTAACAAGGTCGACCAAACACAAGTGAACAAAATATTACTGAGTTGGCTAGATGGTAGAAAACTCGGGTTCCTCAAACTGACTTGATGACCTTCTAATACTCAGCATCCACTACAATACACCGCATCATCATGCACTCAGTAAGAGTAGAGGTACGGTTCATACTGACCATTGTAAGTAGCTTGGAACTCGGTAACCATTGGTGACTCGGTGAATATTGTGTCACTTGGTAAAAACTGAATCCATTGATAAAATTCTTCACTTGGTAAACACTAATTCCTTCATTTACCTTTTTTACTTAGTAAACACTAAGTTCTTCATTTACATTGATCACTTGGTAAACACTAAGTCGTTCATTTACCTTGATCACTCGGTAAACACTAAGTTCGTTCCTTTACCTTGATCACTCGGTAAACACTAAGTCCTTTGTTTACCTTGATCACTCAATAAACACTAAGTCCTTCATTTACCTTGATCACTCGGTAAACATTGCAAAGCTCGGTGACCACTAACTTCTTTGAGAACATTGTTCTACTCAGTAATCACTATGAACTTGGTAAACACTGCTCAACTACCCATATGCTCGATTTCCAAGGGAATGCTCGGTATGAGCTCGGTAAGCATTTAGAATCGAATAAGTGTTGTAACTAATGAAAAATATATCATAATTCCAACATTTCATATGCTTTTATAGTACTCTTGCGGTGAGGATTAATAGAATCCTCAGAGTAATTTAATTGTCTAAGAAAAGTAGTAGAGACAATGTTTAGCCTAGCACCATTATCTTCGAGTACCTGACGAACACATGTCTAATGTATCATGGCCTCAATGTGTAGAGGTTGATTGTGTGGGTGATTTAGTGAGTTATCATCCTCCTCAGAGAAGGACATAAAGTAGGGAGAGGTCAAGTGACCTACCATAGATTGAAATTACTCAAGATCAAGATCTCGAGGAACATTTTCCTCAGTGAGGGCTTTGTCTAGAATCTGCCTATGAGTAGGCGATATTCTAAGTAGTTCAAAGATTATGATTTGAGCATTATTTTATTTTAATTGATCGAGAACACTATAGCTAGTTGCTACTGAATTTGTCGTGAGTTTTGCACCTTTTCCAGATGGACCAACAAGGGTTTTGTCTTTATGTTGTTCAAGATTGAAAGTAGAAGGCATAGGGCCTTTGAGCACCAACTTGGCATGAGAGTGTGTAACAACATTGGCACAATGTTGCGAAGATGTGTTGTCCATTGATTTGAAAGTAGGGCCCCTCAAGACAAATGGTGTCTTGGGTTTAGTGGTATCTTTCTTGCCCTTAATGGTAATGATGCCACAATACTCAAAATCCACAAGTTCAATCATGTTGATCACATTGTTGTCATTAGAGTATGCATAGTTGACCTTGTTGTTAGGTTTTTGTTTTGAGTTCTCTCCTTTTTCATAAGATGGGAAGGGCTCTTTGAAAGCCTTGTGATTTGAGTTCTTATTATGTTTTTCAACCACAATTTCACCATTGTCAATCATGTCCTTGAATTTGCGATGTAGGTTTATGTAGTTACTAGTTTTGTGCCCCTTATTTTGGTGGTACTCATAGAACGTGGTTTCATTCCACCATGGTGGGTGTGGTTGTATATCATAAGGATGATAGTTTTCCAATGTTGAAATAAGCTTGTTCTATAACAAGATTTTGTAAACCACATCCAAAGGTTCACCTAGCAGTGTATACTCTCATTTAGGGCATGTAGCCCATGAGTTTCTCGGTCTGTTCCTAGATGTCTTGTTGTTAGGAAGAGGTTTCTTAGTATTCTTGGCTGCATTGAGACTATCTATGAGATTAAATGTTGCCTTAGTAGGCTTAGAGTGACATTGTCAATAACCCCATTATGTACAATTTCTTAGTTCTTGTTAATGTACTTGGGTTTGTCCTTGTTAGAGGTGGAGCCTTGTTTTGTGTCCTTCTAAAAAGTAAGTTCACCCTTCTTGACCATGAATTCCTCTATGTAGATAGCCTGTGTGACCATGTCCTCAAAGGTGCATGGACCTTGAAGTTGGGCTCTATACCCAAAATCAGGTAGGAGGTTATCCATAAAGATGTCAAGTTTTTCTATTTCTAGGATTTTGTGTTAGTATTTAGTATAAAGTTGTCTCCACCTCTGAAGGAATCTGAGGAAAGGTTCCCCAACCTTCTACTTGAGATTACACAAATCTTAGATGTTAATAGAGTGTTGAATGTTATGAGAATATTGCTAGAAAAACAAGTTGGTAATTTCATCAAATGTTTTGATACCAGGAGGCAAGTATGAAAACCACTCCATAGCCTAACCACCTAGACTTCTTGGGGATAAATGCATGAGATACATCTAATTATGTATAAATTCCATAAACAAGGCATCAAATTCCTACAAATGATCTTGGGGATTAGTACTTCAAAAGTATTTATCATACTTAGGTAACTCTACTCCTCTTGGAAAAGGAGGCATTTCTATGCTCTTGTCAAATAGAAATCGACAAAGAGCATCTAAAGTGTATGTTTATGTGGGTTTGTCTTTATCATGCATCATTTGAACCAGTTGGTATTGCATAATTTTCAGTTGTTTTTGGAGTTTGGAAGTCTCAGTTTCCTCTTCAGGTGTGATGATAGTTTCCACATTGAAATGATGGGGTAGCTTAGCTCGCTCTTGGGAAAGTTTGAGAAAGTATTTTTCTTTCTCTTCATTGAGCAGGATTTCCATGAGCTTTCAAAATTTTTTGTTTTTATGACAGTTTGCTATGTGTTTAGGAAGTATTTTGACCTCTTCATGCTCCTCATCAATGTCATGGTCTTTTTCCTTGTCATTCCTAGGTTGGTCTTGGTTTCTGCTATGTTCACCATCTTTAGTTTCATAATCAACCATTGTTGGAATGTGTTCAATTTCAGTTTGTTGTGATTGGAAAGGTCCTTTGAATTTTTTTAAAGATGTGTTGTTTGGACATGTGGGACCTTTGCTAGTTTCAGGATCCTCTTGATATAAGGGGTTGCTAGTTTGTTGCAATTTTATAGAGAATGTTCTATGGACCCAAGATGATCTGATAGGTGAGGGTGATCATAAAGATTCCTCACTAGATGAACAAGAGATAGATCATGTATGGATTGAAGAGCGACATCTACCATGATTAGTACCCCTAGCTCTACCTCATTTAGGTCTTTGGAGATAAAACACTTTGCCACTTCTTGTTGCCATAGTCATAGACAAGAACAAAAAGTGAAAGCTTAAATAAGGACCACACTAGAACATAGTCTCAAAAACAAAGCAAGATAAGGGTACTATATGCTAAGGTATGAGTCATCTGAGTAATGACTAGAACAACCAAAGATTATGACTATCATGACATAGAGTATGACAAGCACCAAAGACCAAAGACAAAGTGAACAAGAGACAAGCCTATTTTATGTGTAGGTCAGAAGTCATTAGCTAAGAAAGAAGCCACTATTTGACATTGTTTGCAGACAAAAAAGAGGTAAATTGTTGTAGATAATAGACTAGATTTAGAGCGCAAGTAGCTTTGACAGATAAGATATTGAATTTTGAAGTGATTTTTGCAAGGTTCAAACTATTCTGGATAGATTGTTGGTTGTTTTGATATTTTTCAGATAGGCAGTAAGACTATTTTCAAGTTTTGGATAGGATTTTGGTTGTTTTGAACAAGACAATTGGTTTTCAAATAAACATGGGAAGCAAGCTATAGTTTTAAACAACCAATTGAGGACAAATAAACTTAGAGGGGTGGGGGAGTCTTGACATTTAGTTTTTTTGATAGGTTTGGACAATGTTTAAAGACTCAATAAAAAACACACTTTTATCCCTAAAATAGAAAATTGGTAGAGAAGGCAAAACCTTTGTCCCACAACTTATGTGCATGCACACACCTCACACAGTTGTGTCACCCCCTAGAGGGCGCCTATATTTTTGGTGTATTCAAAGGGCTCAATAACATATACAATGAATGAACATCATTGTGGTAGGGGTCATGCATGTACACCACCTTCCAATGCCTAGTTGCATGCCTATGGTGAGTTCTATAGGAGAGATTCTTCCCCCTCCTTGCACAAAGATTATGCCTCCTTTCAGAGGTGAACCGAGTAGCAAGTAACTAAGAGGTTTTTATTTGGCTCCTATTCATACTAATCCTCAGTGGCTTCACAAGAAAAGTTGAGGCCAACAGCCCACACGAGCATCTATAAGTGCAAACTCTTGACTAGCAAGACTAGGGCTGACGTCAACCAGTGCAGTTTACAGAGCCTCTTCTTGATATGTGATATCAAAATGAAGAAGAGGAAATTAATATGGATTTGGAGTCTTTCACTTAACAAAGCTTCTTTATTATAGTGAGGTGGAATCTTTGGTGAAAGGAGTGTGCTCACTTGGGTCGTCCTTAGAGGTTGGATCACTTCGATAGGCCCTCTAAAGGATTAACTTGAATTGGTGGTTCGAATCTAAGGGTCAAAGTTTTTGATTTCCCTCAAGGGGAAAGAGCATACTCCTCTACCTCATTTCCTCACCCAAACATGCAAGACATGTTAATCACCGAGTTAGCTTAATCAATCTCACCTTTTCCTATTCCAAGACTTTGATCTCCTAAAAGGAAATCATCATCTCTTTATTAAAGGCTTTGTTTAGGAGAACCACTAACTTGCTTGCCTCCCTCAGATGCCATCTTTTAGAGGCTTCTAGGTTTCTAATTTACCCTTTGTCATGACCTCCAAGTGGTAAAGAGCATACTCCCCTATTCCCCTATCTTACACCCTATGAAGTTTACAAGCCCTATTTATACTATGTGTGAAATGCAGTAAAAGAAGACACAATGTTTATGTGGGTTTGAAACAAATCTTCATCATGCATATCTTTGACAAGCATCTTGCATTCACATAGTTAGTTAATGTTTGAAGTGTTTGGATAAAAGGTATCTTTGTCAAGCAACCTGCAAACCACTGTTAAGCTATTGAAAACTAGAAATTAAAAATAAAATGCTTCAGAAAAAACCATTAGTCAAATGGAAGCTTAACTATGGGAAAATAAAATTTAACTTTTTTTGTTCTTTTTTATACCATAAAAAAACTTAAAAAAGTGAAAACCTATGAAAAAGTCAAAAGTCAAAATTCAAAAAACACTCTTTTTCTTAATTTTTTTAAAATAATTTTTTTAAATTATAGATTCTTCAAAATGTCCTTCAAACCACGATTAAGTTGTAGAAAAAAATAGAAATCAGAAATAAAAATGCTTCAAAAAACATCGTTAGTCAAATGAATAATGATAAATCTGAATTCTAAATTCTAAATTCTAAATTCTAAATTCTAAATTTTGAATATTGTATTTGCATATGTTATTGCAAGATTTCACGCAAGATCATGCATAGGCCTGTGCTAGAAAATGGCATGCACCGTGTGAGGAAATGTGCATTTATGCAATTTTTCACGTGAGAAAGTGTAATGAAGGAGGCAAAATCTTTAGTTCCTCATATGAAAATGAGATTTCTCATGCGAAAATCTAGAAAACAATATGGACAATTGTGAAAATTTGGAAAACAAAATCATAAATAGTGCAGAAAATAGAATAAACGAGGCCAAAAAATTTGATTTTTCCTACCCCATGATGGGTACTAGAAATGTATATGCAAAATTGGGGGCCTTTGATCCTCACATACACTTCAACATGGTCATTACCTGTGAGATCATCCCAAAATAAATATTGTATTGTTTATTCGGAAAGTCTAATAGAGCGACCCGTTGCCTTGTAACTAGAAGGATTATGCCTTTTCTCTTAGAACAAGAAGCAGGCAACTAGACCTCTAGAATGAAGGATTTATGTAGTTAAATGAAAGTACAATTAATTTAGATGAGAGATGCAATTGTTAATCTAAGAAATGAAGAAGCATAGTATGCTAAATGGATGCATATTTAAAAATGTAAATGATATTACAATGAAAGAAATAAAGCTATGCAAATGTGAGCAAAGTGAGTAAGAATTTCAGCATAAATTCGATGTGAATTCCAAAATTCATCCTTTTTAATGAGGAATGGAAGGCTTCTTCTTTTATAGAATCCAAGAGGTGATCGATGGTCTAGACTAACCAAAATGGATGATTAAGATTGAAGAGGAGAGCTAGCCATAAAGGTAACTTCCTGATGAAAAGGGAGTTAACTGGTTTCCTTTGAGTGATAAAAGGAGTTAACTGAGTCCTTTTTGAGTGATAAAAGGAGTTAATTGAGTTCTTTTTGAGTGATAAAATGAGTTAAATGGTTCCTTTTTTAGTGATAATTTGAGTTAATCCCTTTTTAAGAATATTTAATTTAATAAAATAGAATATGACCTCATAATTGAATAACTTTAATTAATTGAATAATTAAATTTGATGATTAAAAAGAGGAGGTATCTTATTAAATTAAATGTATTTAATTCATTTATACATTAGCAAAAGAGGTGATTTTAATTTAATTAAAGTAGAACACTTATAATTAAATTAAATTAAATCAATAGGTTTATTTAGCTAATTTGAGTTGATACTTAAGAATTAAATAAATAGTGTGATTAGTGCAAATTATGGTTTTCTGCATTTCACACCTAGGTCAAGTAGTGATCATTAGAATTAGAACTGCCTAGTAAAATAGGACTTAGGAATAGTTGAATAAACCAAAGTTGGTTGATATGGCAATGTGCCAATTTTGGGGTATTAACATGAGTAATCACACTAGAAACAACAATTAGAAGACCAAGAGTCACAACCTAGAATCCACTTTTTACAATGAGATAGATACAACCAATAGAAGACTAAGAATCACAACTTAGAATTCCAAAAAGATTTCCCTCTTGGGATTTGAACCAAGGTGTCCACAATGAGAACTCATTGCTTCAACCAAGCTAAATCCCTTGGACATAGTTTGTCCTTTTTATTAATTCTTATGTTATATAATAAAATTTAGTTTTAGTTTAGTATATAGTATTTAACTATTAGTTTTAGTTCAATATTAATAATGATTGTCTATTAATTGATGGCTAATTATGGTGTAGGTGTATATTATAATTTTTATTTTTATCTAACAATGCAATTGACATTTTAGTAAATACGTATTTATGATATTCAAGATCAATATTGATTGCAACTAGGGTTATCACAAAAATCTTCTCTTTGCAACTTGATATCATCTCTATGTGATAAATCTTCAATAGAAGCTCTTTCCACTACTCAGTCGCCTTACAACTTCTCAAAACTTAACTCCACTGAATTCACCTTTAGCTTTGCAACCAAACTTCTAACTCACAACCTCTATAATTAGGTCTAAAAACCTCCTTAAATAGTTATTTGGTAAAGCTTCTAGATCATGATCACTGATCTAGATTCATCATATTTTTCACTTAGTCCTTCTAATTTTTTGACTAGTTAATCACCTCTCATAGGGATTGGTGATACTCAAATACACACAAAATTAACTCCTTGATCTATAAAACATGCTTATAGCTCAAAAAAAAAGGATTTACATCAATATTTGTGCCATTCCAAACATTTATGAAAAAACTATACTACTTGACATAGATAGCTTATTGATTCTTGATGTATACTAATTCTTCATGTTGTCCCTCAACCTTAAGTGTCCTCATCTTCTACTATTTTTCTTGGCCTTTGTATGACTCAACTTATGTTTCCTATGGAAAAACTTGACAATAATTGGAGTACTCAAGAATACTTGGATTGATCAATAGTTACTACAGCTTGGAACAATTAAGTATTTATGTTTCTCCTTTACATAGCATTATTCAACCATCATAAAATCACTCAGTCACAATGTTGACCAGATAAATTTACCTAGTAAATGACTAAGTGTTTTGCACTAATTGACAATAATAGATTGCATTTAGGGTCAAGAATCTCCCCCTTTGGCATTAGTGACAAAAATACTTTTTCATGATCAAAACTTAACATTCCAAAACTTCAAAATAAGTACCCCCCTGAGAGTATAATCCATACATGTAGCTTAGTTTATACATGTAAGTATTGTACCTAAATTTTCAAAACTATTTATTTTCACATGCTGAGCATCAAATTAACTAATTCTTTATTACTCAAAAAATATATACAACATAATTATAAAATGTAATACACATACATACTATCTTACTTGATCACACACATTCATTTTCCATTTACTTTCCCTTTGATCAAGCATCATTTCTATTTCCCCCTTATTTTTTTCACTTATGATTTGAAGGTATTTGCACTTGGAGTTCTAGTAGGATTCCAAATGCCTTGACAAATGGATGGTGCAATATAATAATGATTGATAGTTTATTGTCCTAGTTGGACTTCAAAGTATGTAGTACTTATTTTTCAATTTTAATCTTGGCCACTAGATTCACCATATTGTTTGCAATGGAAAGATGATGATCCTTCAAAAGATCCTTAGTAGTATGTATGTACTTTTGCATGACTTCTATATGAGGTAGGAACTATTGGCCAAAAGTGCCCTCTGCCAAGGATTGAATTCAAAATATTTAAACCCACTTGGTCACATATTCAATTTTATATTATATTTCAATTCCCAGAGCTGCAACAAAATGGTATGGTCTTGATCTTACAATAGCTCATGTATTAAAAGATCATAGAGTGAACCAAGCAGTGATAAGATCCTATGAGGCTCCTGTTGGTTGAGTGGTCGAGTTGTTGTGACATCACATATAGTCAAGGGATCGTAAGAAAAAGAAGGGTCTTTCCTGATGTTATGACAGTTAACAATCATGAGATCATAGGTGCTACAAGGATGTGTTTCAATGCCATAAAAATCAACAATCATAGGATTATGGGTTGACTTCCCAAGTTGCCAATGCTAGAAAGGGGAAGATTGGTCATATGATCTTAGAGTCATAAGGTCATAAGCATTAGCAAGGATTCCTCCTAAGGTCACAAAAAAATATAGTTAAATCATGATCATAGGATTGTAGGGGTTATTGCCATAGCTGTCGATATCATGATAGACTACGATCATAACATTGTAAAGGTTAGATCAAATGTGTCCATGACATCACAAGGGAAGAATAAAGGCACTATAACCTTACGCCAACATGTTATCATGCCATCTTTCTGTCGTGAGATTGTAGGACTTGTTACCATGGAAGGATTGTAAAGAGAATGAAGGATGGGCTCGAAGCTATGAGGTATTAGCAATCGTAAGATCAAAAAAGTTAGGGTTATGAACAATATGTGACATGAAGGGTTTTGAACACAGTTGACACTCATAGAATTATGAGTTCTAGTGTTGACTAAAAACATATAAAGAGTTTCACCCACCAAGCTAGACAAAGAGGAACTCCCAACCAATAAGGTAGTAGGAAAGGTACATAGCGAAAGTTGAATATGGTTGACCTATGCTTTTCTATCTAATTTGGAAAGTTGATAGAGGAAGTAGCTCTTTGATGATAGATCTAATCTTTTTGATCTCCTATAACCACTTTCATTATTCCTCGGGCTTGATAAATACAAAAGAACACTCCATTGCTGCTTGTTGATCCATCTACTCAGTCAAAAGATTAATGGCCACCATTCCTATCCTCTCAAAGATTGGTTGGTGGATAAGTGATCTTCTCGCATCTAAATTTGTGCTATAATTAGATCTTTTCAAATTTTTTTCAGTAATTATTCCCTGCAAATTTGAATGCAGTTGTTGAGTTTTATGTTAGAATGGAAGCTATCTAAGTTATTGTTACATTATAAGAGTGAATTTTGTAATTTTTCTTAGGGTTAGACCTTCTTTATTTCTTTGGTATTGCCTTAGCATACTACTATAAATTCTATCTTTTGCCTCTAAATTATATGACATCCTTTCTTCTCTCCTTCAACCAACGATGTATTGTGCAAACTTGTTTGCCTCACTTTGATTTATTGTGGATATCTCTAGCCTACATTTTTGTATATCTTTGGATTTTTGTGATAGTTGTACTATGCATATATGGGTAAGAATTGGTCTGAACACCCTATTTTGGTGCATCAACTCCTTAGAATAGATTAGGTAGTTACTTTTATGTATTCCTTTTCTCTTTTCTCTTCAAAAGTAGTTTAAGTACATCCTGATAGCAGTGGAAGTCAACCTTCTCTAGAGACTCAACCTTATAGTTCAAGTCCCATAGCTTGGAGGTTTTTTCCATGTTTTGCAAGGTTTTCCTTAGGAAAAACATTTGGACAAGGGTGCAAGCTTCTTTTGTGACAACAAGAACCTTGCTTGAATTTCATTCACATCATTTCTTATATGATGTTCTTCTTGTAAGAGTTTTGATTGCTTGCCCTATAAGAATTTGACCTATGAATACTAAACTAAGCTAGTGATTAGATCCATGGTCAACTATTTACTAGTTTTCTATAAATCTGTAATGATCTTATCCATTTTTTCCCTAATAGACTTGCAATTAGAGGGAATACCATTACACAACTTTGAAAATAATGTATTTACATGTGTTTTTAACATTTCTAGCTTTGTGACAAGAATGGAAAGCTCAACTTTCTTGATTAAAGTCACACTAAATACTTTTTCCATCACTTTATTTTCATATTTCCTCTCTACCTTGTGCATTAATTTAATTTGAATATCAATATTAGGCTCATTAATTTTCTCCAATATTTTGACTAATTAATCAAGAATTGAGGCACTTTTATCCATATCATTAACAATAACTATATCAAGCAATATATCTTTAATATCATACAATACTTGCCTCTCTTTTCAGCTCAAATTTCTTAACATTTCTTGCAAATACTTCACTCAATATTATTATCTACTCCTCACTCAAATTAGATTAATCCCAATCTAGAATAACAATGTCTTCATCTAAAGTGACAAGTATGCCTCTTATGGCTTGAGGTGAATGATTCACCTTTTTCTTCAACTTCTTGCCCTTTGATTTTGGTGTGATGAAGCTCGACACACTTGCTTGTAAAATTTGTGTTATTACCTCTAGGTTCAACTTATATGACTTAGTAATCAGTTCTTCTTTCTTAGGTTAATCTTTTGACTTCTTTTCTTCTATTGGCACAACTCTACTCATCTATTGTACAAATTCATTTTGTTTGTCCTTGACTTGCACTATTTGGAGTTCATTGGATGAATTCTACTGGCCTACCTGCTTACTTCCCTTAATATGAGGTCCTAAGGTAATTGGTCTTATACCTATAGTAGACTAATCTGCTTGATCATTTTGTCTTTCATATTTCTTCTCATCTTCTTTACTTACACTAACATTTCCCTCTGGGGTATCTTGTTGTTGTCTAGGCACTTGCATGATATATCTTGTATTGATTGAAACACCCTATTTCTATGCAACACTAACTTGTATATTACCTTGGCTATCAATTGGACTTGATATAGCAACATGAATAGATTAAAGTTCAATCAATTGAGTAGCCACCTATGTTTCAATCTTTGGGTAGTCCTTATTTTTCACTAATATAGGGTTAAAAAGTCCATTAACTTCATATGGGTTGGCAACTACACAATTTTTTTTTGTACTATACCCTCACCTTTCTACACTGGATAAGTCATTATAATCTTAACATGACTAGTTTCAAGTTCACATCTAGAACCACAATCTCTTTCTTTCCTCCACTAAGTTGTACTAGATTATTGAAAGTATTAAAAAGATTATCTTGCTCATCATCAAAATATTAAGTGTTATCCAGTTCAACATTTTTCTATTCATCCTTTTCTTCCTCATTCTTTTGACCATTAGGCATAAAACAATATATCTTTTTCCATACAATTTTGCTCGCTTTAACAATATTTTCTATCTTATTTTCAATAATAAAAACTCTCCTCTTTGGTGCAAACCTATGGGTACAATCTCTCAATGCTAAACAAATCTAACTTTTTTTCAACTCTAGCATCACCTAAGCCAATGTGGCTTCTCTTATTTTCCTTTTAATGGTTAATGCAAATACCCACTTTTCATCAATCTTATTATACAACTCTTCAAGAATCATCTTGCCTAACTCTATAGGTGTATACTTTCACCATCATATCTATTAAAACCTCTTCTATTTTAATCTTATCTTCCTTGCTCAATTTATCATATTTTATGTAATAAAATATAGATGATCCTATAGTACTTTTGATATTTTCACATACCTCATCAATTTCTTGGGGCTTCTTGTGTGTAACGACTCTTAATTGACTCAAGTTCGCTGACTCAGTCTTCTCTTCTTCATCATCCTTATCATCTTTTTCTACAATAATTTTTTTCCTTGGTTTCTTTTCATTTTTTCTTGGCTTAGTTTCCATAGTGGTGGAAATTCTCTTTGTTGTGCCTTTGACTGAAGTAGGCTTGATGACCTTTACAACACCTTTCTTCTAGGGCTTGGCAACTATAGTAGCTGGCCTTGTTCTCTATCTTGTCACCCTTCATGGTGTAGCTATGGGTTTTGTTACCACATTCTTGAGACTCTTCTTCACACTAGGCTCAACAATAAAAAATTAATTACCTCTCTTATCCCATGGCTCAATAGCCACTACCTCCTTGCCTTTTCCTTCCACATTTTCTTCTTAATCGTCATCATTGCTTGATCTATCCTCTCCTTTTCCTTTAGTGATCTACAAAGGCATTTATTGATTGAATCCTTCTCCAAAAACTCTTTCCAAATTCTCAATCATGGATTTCCTATTCTCATTTATCTTAGGTGCATTGATCAAAACTATTATTTTTAACTATCTCATATTTGTTGAATGGTTTGGAATTCTTGTCATCATCTTCTACCAACAATTTTGTGATTGTTGCAAATAATTTTTTAATATTAACCTCATAAGGTAGAGGTCTCAACCATTCAAGTCTAGGTAGAACTTCTTGTGCATATTTATAATCAATCTCTACCATGAAACATATATCATCATAGTATTGGTCTACTAGGGATTGTGGTATCCTAGACCTATTCTTCATTTTCCTCTTAAATTCCTCAAAATAACCATCCATAATAGTGCCAAATTTATCACCAATATAACTTGTGAATTCATTTATTTTTTGGGCAATAGGTCTTGTCTTATCCCATACTACATTTCCAATAGTGGGAAACATATTTTGCACATAAAAGAAAATGTAAACTATTAGAGATCCAAACTTACATAGACTATTTTTTTCTTTTCTTATACTTTCCAAGTTCTTTGCAAGTTTGGTAAGTTGGATCTTGGCTAGGTCGTAACTATGATCCTTCTTGACAATTTTCCATCCCAAGTCCACTACAACACATAGTACACTATCAGGTCAGCTTGATTGGTAAAATTTGCGGGCAATGTCTCTGATATTAAATGTAGTCTCTGCATCTTTGATGGTAGATATTGACATTCCTCTTTTGTTCTATTTATCCAATGTGTTGTCTTCAATTGCATCTCTCCCTTGGAAAAAAATGGCATTTACTCTATCTATAACATGATATCCTGTAACATAGTGAATGCACTACTTCATGATCTTAACTGGTCCATTTTCTAACCAAATCTTTATGTCATGTACATGTCTCAAAATGACTTCAATCGATTCTATCTTTAGATTTCCTTAGAAATTTAGGGCATGAGTCAACCCTTTCTTGGTAATAATCTTGTGTTCTTCCTTTAATTAACTATTATCACACAACTTGTCATATGTAGTTCTTACCTCAAAATCTCCAAATTCACCTATCTTGCACATGTAGCATGATCTAACATCATGAATCATGATCACTTTGGGAGGAATAGATGACAAGACACCTAAAGAATCACCCTTCATCACTATTTCAGGACATTCTCTAAACTTAGGTGGGGGACATGCATCATTCTTGACTAATTGGGCATTACTAACCTATAAATCTATCTTTTTCTCATATGTGGATGTGCTTAATGCCATTGTATCGATCTAGGGTTTGAACAAACACTTCTGTGTAGCTCAGCCTCAACAATCTTTAAAAAAATTCTTCTATAGTCAAAGACATACACTAAAATCCAACTCAAACTCACTAAATGCCCAGAATATTATTGATCTCAATTCACTCTGTGAAAAAATGAATGCAATGTGCATAAAATGATTTGCAAAATTTGATATATAGTGCAGAAATTCAAATTTAGGGCCTCTTCAATGCTCTGTACATATAGTGGGTGAGATACATCTATCTCAACCATATCTATAAAACTCAATTATCACACTTTAATACTTCCATTTTTTCAACCAATGCCACAACTTGGTCATAATTGACATTCAATTTGGTCTCTTTAGGACTCCAAAATTGACACTTAGTAATCACAAGAATTTTAATTTGGTACAAAAATACATTACAAACTTCAAATCTCATAACTATCCTTATGCATCTAATATCATGTTGATTTGGACCTTTATCCAAAAAATCTGAGGAACTGATGTACGGTCTAGCAATTTTAAAATTTAGTTGCATACATACCTTTTTGCTTAGTTTGAGGTGGGGGAAATCACCTAATCCATTAGATTGGGTGATCGCAACTTCTCCATTTGAATTGTTTCCTTTTTTAGTTTTCTTTTTCTAGGTTTGATTCATCTGACTTCTCACTTCTTTAGTATTGAAATTTTATTTTCCATCATTCTCTTCAATATTAAGTGTTGGTGCTCAGTTCATACAGTATCTGCTTAGGTGATTGACCTTCTAAAAAATGAAACATACTAGTCCAAAGTTCCTCTAGTTTTCTTGATCTTCCTCTAAAATGTATCCTTGCACATTTGCTACAATGTGTCCATACTTTCCAAAAAATTGATATTTAACTAATTATTGTAATCCCAATAAATGGTATTACCTTTCTTAGCTATTTTGCCTTGATGTTTAGGTGTCCAATATTTCTTTTCTTTAGATCTATAATCTTGTACCTTATGACCAAACTTCTAGCATATGTGAAAATAGCCTTCAAATCTAGATGTAGCTTGTGTCTTAATAGCCTTTGGTCTACATTCATGTTCTTGTTGTACATGCTTATTACAATTGACACAATTACCATTGAATTTGGGTTTAGGATTTGACTTACCAATTTCACTCCTGCAAACTTTTGTTGTATGACCTTGTTTTCCATAGTGATAACATGTAGGCTTCTTTTCTTTGGATGTCTTTGCTCTCCATGTTTTGATGGTTCTCCTTTCTTGGTAGATGATATGAAATTAGTACACCCTAAGTCCAAAAGTGTCATAAGGTCTTCTTTGTGCTTTCTTCTTTTCATCAAGTAGTTTTATGGCCTCCTTAGGTTTGTTCATCCTTTCAATGATTTCCTTCTTAGCTCTCAATTTAGCTTTAGTTTATTGTTCTTAGATCTTAGATTTGAAATCTCTTCCACCTTCCTAGTTATCTCATGATTAGCATTAAATAAATAATTGACCATGTCAATTGATTGTGAGTCAACCTTTTTACCTCATTGATTCTCTCATCAAGACTTGGATTCATCTGCCTTTTGTCTTCCTCAGCCATTACCTTGTCTTGTTCAACCTTTTTATTTTGTTTAGATACTTCACATAGCCTTACTAACTATATTTCATGTTCTCTTTTTAGTTTTCTTATTTCTCCATTTAGGATATTGCTCTTCTCCAAGAGATCTGCTAGTGTTGAATCAGTTTCATTGGATCTAACCTCATCACATAAGTCATCAATGCTTTCTTCCTTGTGTTGGGTTCCATTTTGTTGAAAGGCCATCTCCTTCCTTTTGTTTAGAGGTTTCTTTGGTTCCTTGTTTGTAGCCTTGACTTGCTCAAATGCAATGTGCAAATCAACCTTTTGATTCTCAATAACCTTTCCCAACTTGTAGGCTTCCATCTCTAAGATCTTTGACTCTCAAGTGGTTAGAATTCTTTCCAAGAGAACAAAAATCTGATGCCAATTGCTGGAAATATAGTAGGGAAAGTAAGATGCTAAGAAAGGGGGGGGGGGGGGGGGTGGTGGGTGAATTAGAATCTATAAAAAATTTATCAACTCCAAACATGAACCATACTTGATATCTTCACCATAAACCCTTATCTCAACTTAACCTTATATCAAATAAAACATTCACTACAATATAATATAAGATCTAATATAACATAAGTAAAAAATCTAAGCAATAACTCAACACATAAAAAAAAGATTTGGTAATGCAAAAACCCTCCAAGGTGAATGTAAAACTGCACTAGGGATGACACCCACAAAATCTTCACTCTATAGCAATTAGGTGTGTCTATTAGGGCTACAAATTCTAATCACTTCTGATGATCTACCTTGTAAGGGGTCTACCTGGTTAAGAGCTTACAAGACTTATTCAATCTACCTTGATTAAAGGATTCCAAGCACACAATTAAGTGATCACTTTGTTAGGAGATTTACATAGGCCTATTAAGACCACTATGTTAAGAGATTTACCTTGAAACACCTATTAAAATGAATTAGTTCCTTAATTTTTCAGTATGCTCTCTAAATTCTAATGAAAAATCTTCTCTTTTCAATCTAATGTCACCTCTCTATGATAAATCTTAAATAGTTGTTGTCTCCACTGTGCAGTCACCTTACAACTTCTGAACACTTAACTCCACTAAATTCACTTTCAACTTCACATCTAAACTTCTAACTCACAAGATATATTATTAGGTCCAAAACCCTCCTTAAATAGATATTTGGTGAAGCTTCTCGATCATGATGAACGATCTAGATTCATCCCTTTTTCTTCTTCATCCTTCTATTTTTTTGATTGGTTAATCACCTCTCATAGGGATTGATTATCCTTAACTATACTCATAATTAACTCCTTGATTAGCTCCTTGATCTATAAAACATATTTCTATTTCAACAAAAATGGTTTATATCAATTTTTGTGCCATTCTAAACATTTATACAAAATTGTGTTACTTGACACAAATAGCTTACTAATGCTTGATGCATGTTGATTCTTCATGTTCTCCCTTGGTCTTAACTATCTTCAACTTCTACTATTTTTGTTGACCTCTATATCACTTGGCTTATGTTTCCTCCTAAACAAATTGATAATCATTGGAGTACTCGACAACACTTGGATTTCTCAACAACAACTAAGTATTTATACTTCTCCTTTACATAGCTTTACTTGACCTACATAGAATCACATGGTTGTAGTGATCGAATAAATCTTCCTAGTAAATGACTAAATCTTTTACACTAATTGGAAATACTATATTTCCTTTAGGGTCAAAAGACATGACATTCACAAGACTAAAGTCTATAAAGGGGGAGAGACCAAATATTTCCCATATATAATTTACAAGAAAACATTTAAAGAAAGTATGTAAAATAGATTCAAGATGATTATACAATCTGTAGACATTTGATTCCCCTAAATGCATCTTAAAAAATAGTTTTTGCAGGAGGATCTACCAAAGGAAATATGCAACTTTAGGTTTAATAGGTAATTTCCAGATGTTACAATGGTGTTTCTTCCAAGACTCATGGTTTAAATTCAAATTCCATACTGAATTTAGGTGATTAAAGATAGAGTCATCTTGGGTGAAGAGGGGATATACATTCTTAACTTTAATTTGTTAAAGGAAGGAGTTATCAAGCTGATAGAGGGAGTTAGGGTAGTCAAGAGAAGAGAAACATTTTATGGGAAAATTATGTGAGGCTATTACATCCTTGACAACAATATAAGTTCTCCACTACAATTGGGGAATCCCAAATTTTATCTTCACTTTTTCCTAAGACATGAGCTCATTATTAACAATAATATCTCTAAAGAGAAATTCCTTTTTTGGCCCACTTTTTGGTACAACACCCTTGGAATAAGGCCAAAGATTTCCCTATATGATTAACCTTCCACCATAGTGATCTAGTGTTACCACATATAGTATTGCCATGAATAAAAAATTTCTTATCATCAAAAAAATGTCTAATATATTTTCAATTTTTACACAAAGATATAAAGACATTTGAGCCTTCAACTCTATAGTTTATATTGATAGAAAGCATATCAAAGATATGGAGTCCATTCCACTCATTGCATCTACAAGGGGAGGCTCTAGAAAGATTTTGTCTTACCATCACTTTCCATGGTTGATTTCTATTTGAAGCTTGAGCTAGTCATTTAAGAGCCAATGTAATGCCTTGTAATCTCAAATCTTTCAAGCCTAACCCATCTAGTTCTTTTTCTTGGGTACACCAATTCCATTTGACTGCATGCTTGTTCTTATTGCGAATATTTCCTAACCACACAAAAATTTCTTATATCCTTTTGGAGTAACTCAAATTGAATAAAATTAAATAGCCAGATAGATGATAAATACACTAAATAAGTGGAAAAATCTTTTGGTAGACCTGCACCCTTCTTGTAAGGGAGAGATATTTGTACTCCCATTTATTAAATTTACTTTCAAGCTTGACCTTGATTCATTCCCACATATCCTTGAGGTTGGGGATGACTACAAATGGGATCCCAAGATACTTCATTATATGATTAGGGCCTTCCCATTGAATGACGAATCTTGTGCACCAATGAAGGATAATATCTTTTGAATCTAGGATGTAGGATTTACCAATAGAGATCTTGCTACCATAGGCTACAAAAAATACATCTAGCTTTCCCATGATAAATTCCATGTTGTCTTTTCTTAGCTGAAATAGAATGAAAGTTTCATCTGCAAATTGAACATTAGCTACATCTTCCCCATTAGGTAGGGATATGCCCTTAACTCTAGGAGACAAGGAGGTATCTCTCAAAATGAATTGTAAGGAGTCAATAGTAATAAAAAATAGAGTAAGGGGGAATCCTTGTCAAATAGACTTGGATAGTTGAAATTTGTATGATCTTACTCCATTAATTTATATAGTAGCCATAGATATCATGAGAAAGGTGAAAACCATGTTAATGAAGGAGACAAAAAAACCAAAGGCAACCAAAAACATATTTAGGAACCCCCATTCCACCTTGTCATACACTTTCTCATAACCTATAATCAATATTCCCCCTATTGTCCTGATTCTTTTGCCCAGTCTAGAACCTCTCAATATGTGATCAAATTCTCCAGGATAAATCTTCCTTCAACAAGTCTTGTATGTAAGGGGTTAATGATCTTGGGAAAGATATCCACTAACCTGAATGCTATGATGTTTGCAAGGATCTTGTGGCATACATTAAAAAGGGTGATAGGCCTCAAATTCTTGATAAGGGTCTTGTGTCCATGTTTGGGGATCAATTTGATCAACCCCTCCTTGATCTCAGGCCCTAAGGAACCTCTAGCAATTTCTTCCTCATTAACTAGTTTAAGTTCCTCACCAATCCGTTCAATATTTTCCTTGTAGAATTTTGAGGGTGGTCCATAATGACCAAGAAATTTACCATTATAGAGTTTAGAAATAACCCCTCTAATTTTTTCAAGTGTGATTTTCTTACCTAGCGTAGTAAA
This sequence comes from Cupressus sempervirens, assembly GCA_028749045.1. Taxonomy (NCBI): domain Eukaryota; kingdom Viridiplantae; phylum Streptophyta; class Pinopsida; order Cupressales; family Cupressaceae; genus Cupressus; species Cupressus sempervirens. The sequence goes on along the minus strand of CM053787.1, from coordinate 898,776,952 downwards.
GTCTTCAACTTACACCTTTATTTGAATAATGTGTTTGATATTTTCTCTAGCTTCCTCTATCCTCAATCCTACATCTTTTGTAGTGAAAATATTACTATAATACTTGGAGAAAGATAATAAAATTTCATCTTGTGAGGTGAGGTTAACATTACTCTCACAGAATAATTCAATTCTTTCTTTGGCCTATTTTTCTTTGAGACCATTAAAGAATAATTTAGAGCCTCTATCACCAAGTTGTAGTGAATTAATCCTATCTCTCTTCCTAGATCCAACCACTTTAACCTATTGGATCCTTCTAATTTTATCTCTAGTGATTGAGAGGGAGTCTAAGGTTTCAATGTCCTCAAGCCGATCCTGAAGTTTTCCTTCCAAATTTTGTAAAGAGTTGAAATGTTCTAGCTCATGCTTTCTAGCATCTTTGGATTTTTTCCCCCAACAACCCAAAACATTTTCTACCAAGTCTTGGTCTTCTTGGCCTAAGAATCAATATAACTGACCTCCTTAGACCCCTTATTATTAAACCAATCAATAATAGTAGTAGAAGCCATGACTTCCTCATCTTTAAGAAATGAAGTGTCGAAGGTAAAGACATGAGATATCTTGATTGGATCAACCTGTACTCCAATCCTAAAGATGTTAGTAACAACTAGATAATGATTAGAGAGAGTACAAGATTACTTGGAATCCTAAGCAACCATTAGATTCAATGCAACTAAAGGTTTCTTTCTTAAGATAGAATATATCTAGCCCAGAGTATATCCTTTTTCTACTTTTGAAAATTGGACCAAGTAAACCAAATATTATTGTTATATTCTTTCTTGCCATCAAGGTGGTCAAACTGGATCAATTTAGAAACTATCATATTCTAGTAGAAATGGTCATTACCTTTCCACTCAAAGGCAAGTCCTATTGGAACTTTAATCGAGAAACTAAGAAATTGGGGGGGGGGGGAGTGGCTGAATCAGGATCTGTAAAAATTTTATCTTTCAAAACAACCTTATTGCATTCACCATATTGACCATCTCATATCTAGTTTTTCCATAACATAACTTGTAAAATAAAATACTTTAATAGATATAAATATGCATCACATCCACATAACATAAACAAATAACACATAAATTTGGTTATGCAAAAACCCTCTAAGGTGAAGGTAAAAATGGGGTGGGGATGACACCCACAAATCTTCACTATTGTAGTAACAAAGTTAACCTATTAGGGTTATAATTTTGATCACTTCTAATTATCTACCCTATGAGGGTTCTACCCTAATAAATAATTTTAAGACTAGTAGGTCTTACCTTAATTAAAGTATTTTACAGTTATAATGAAGTAAGGATGCTATTAGGAGATTTACAAAGGTGTGTTAAACCACTCTGGTAAGAGATTAGCCTTATTTAGTCTATCAAAATTGACTCAATACCTAATCCTTTTGTCTACACTATGATTTCTAATTACAAATCTCCTCTCTTCAATCTTTGATATGATTTCTTATTTGATATGTTTTACTCATTCCTTCATTGCTTCATCAGGTCACTAACCCTATTCTTCACAACTCTGTCTTGCATGTAGCATCCAAAACTTAACTTCTTCACATAGTAATTTACTTCCTTTACACACTCTACAATCTCTTCTAGAATATATTTTTCCATATATAAAAAATAGAGTTAGTATCTTCATATTTAAAGACATCTAAAGAGTCTTCTAGATGCTTCCCTTTTTGCCTCTTCATCTGATTGGTTGTCCATTCTTCGTAGGGATTGATAATGCTCATCATAGACGTGTAAAAACCTCTATAATAAACTTTAAAATTATTAAACATCATGTCCATATCAGATCTAAAATTATTTACCTCAAAGTTTGTATTATTTCTGACTTTTATGTTTTCTCTATGTAACTTGACACTCACTATTTTTGATGCTTGGTCATAACTGTTCTTTGTTCTATTGCTTAACCTCAACTATACTTGGCTCCTTCTATATAAATCAACATGAATGTGTTGTACCTACTTAGAATTTTCTATACTATGTTGATATTGAAAATACTTGGCAAGGAAAGACTTGCTTGGCTCCTATAGAGATTGACATATATATGATTATTTACAAGTCTTTACATAACTTGACCTATATGGAGTAGCTTGGTCATAGTGATGACCGACTAACTTTTCCTTATATATGAATAAGTGTTTGAAACTAATAGACAACAAGACTTAGAGATACCAACAAGTCCACCTACCTTGTCCTAACTTGAGCTAATCATGTTGAAGTGACCTCCAATTATCCATGGGATGTTAGGTAATTTTGCAAGCCATTTCCACAAGTTGACCCTCTCATTGAAATGATTAGGGGTGTAGATTTAGAAAATACCAAAGGAATAATCCTTTTCTTTGAAAGAGACCTAGATGGATCTATGGCATGGGGAGGATCCCCAATCCTTGACTAATCTTTACCACTTAGGTCTAATCAAAATAAAGGTTCTTCCTTAACCCTTTTGATGAGAGATAGAGAAATTTCTAATATCTTTCCAAATGTACTTTAATGCCAAGCTAAGATGAAATCCAACTTCCTTAACCTCTTCTAGCATCATGAAGTCTAAATATTTCATAGATCTCAGAAACCTCTTGACAATATACTTACTGTCTAAGGATTCTGGGCCCTTGATATTCCAAAAAATACACTTCATACAACTCATTGATTAAGCTTTTTTCCAACAATTATAAGGCCTGACTAATTTTGAAGAAGTCAGGTGACTTACTCTTACAAGTCTTATGTATCTTGTTATTAGGGTTCCCATTAGGGGGTCTCCCCCTCTTTCATTTGACAATATGTTCATTTACAGCAACAAAGTCCTTAGTTTTGCAAGGTCCTCTAGCTCTCCTTTTATCAAGACTTCCTTGAGTAGAGAATAAAAATCCATTTACATCTACCCAAATTATTCAACCTCCATATTAGCCATTTTATCCTCTTGGTCTTCACAATCAACCTGACCCTCTTTAGCTCCTATTATTCCTTCTTCCTAAAATTTCTTTAGAGGATAATGAGGACAATTTAGAGAGCCACCCTTAGGAACATAGCTCTATAAATTAGGAGGTGGGGGTAAAGGAGGAGGGGCCAAAATAAAAGTCACTTCAAAACCTAAAATTTTATCCTCCTCATAAGTATAAAAAATCTCCTATAGTCCATTAGGATGATCTAGACTAACATACTTCCCTTTAACCTCATGGGGTCACTCACATGGGATAACAATAATGGGCCCCAAAGTCTCATCTTTCTCCTCTAAAGAGGGTGAGCAAGGAACAAAAATAGGGTTAGAGAAGATAGGTGTGGAAGGATTATGGGCTGACTCAAGTTTTCCTCATTAGATATGGTTCTCTCTTTAGAGAGTCTTCCTTATTTTTGATCTTATCAAGAATAATTTGTAACAAGTTCTTCATTTTATGTCTTGGTTTGTCCTATTTCATGGGTAGGGAAAAATAAATATCTTGATTATTGGGAAAGAAGTTAGAAATATTGGGAGTGAGTTCCTTAACCTATGGGGGATCCAAATTTTTGTGAAGGAATCCTTCAATTCATCTTAGGCTTTAATTATTTCCTCATTTGATTCCAGATGAATCTGCTGAGGTCGATTAACATTTGGGGGTATCACATTAGGTTTAGAATGCAAAACAAAGGGATTGAAAATGTTATATTATGTAGAATGATCATAGGAGGAGGGGTTTGAGTCATTTTTATTCAAAGGGAATTCATGGCATTGATGACCTTGTCTCCTACACAAAAAACATGCATTAGGTCTGCATAGGGTCGTAATAGGGTAGTAGATTGGAATGTGATCAAGATCAAACCAAATTTGATATGTATTAGAAATACCATGGTTTAGAGATATAAGAATACATTCATCAGCATTGGTAATCATAGTGTTAGATATATCCACCCTCAGGACCTTTCCCAATGGAGTGAGAGACTATGGGATGATATTCCATAGCAACAATAGTGGGTTATTAATCATAATCCACTTTGGGGTTGAAATCAATAGGTTATCCTTCCAATTACCCTTCATAGTACATGGAATGATTCTAAAATTGTAATTACCCACCTTCCAAAAACACCTATTAGTAACCAATCATTGGGATTTTTCATCACAAAAAAAGATTCTAAACAAACCCTTTTGTACCATTTTGTAGAAAGAAAATGGAGTCCAAATTTTCCTTCCCAAACCCTATGAATCTAATGATTCAAATAATTTAAGGAAGGAAGAGTAGAAAAATCAATAGAAACAAAGAATATAACACTATTAATAATCCTATTTTATCTTTTTTAATTGCTAAGGATATTTTTTGGTTAGGGAGAATGATGAGATCTATGGGTTGGGGTCCCTTATCTCCACCTCTGTTTTCCAAAATGGTTATCATGGATGAAGGCTCTTTCCATAAAAAATAGGATCCCTCTAGGATGAATGACACCCTAATATAAGAAATGGGTGAAATCCACTAGGATATCCTAATATCCCTCCTTAGGACCTACTCAAGACTAGTTTGGTGGTGATTGGTTTCCTCAACACACCAATTTCACCTCACAATGGCATTCCTATCTTCCAAGTAGCCTCAAGCCTTCAAAAAGGAAACCAAAACTTCCCCACACTTGAATATTTACACTCTCCATGATCTCAAACTCCAAGAAACCTCTTCATACTCTTTTCCACCATTTCACCAAGTTTCAAAACCCTATGATAGGTATTGGGCTTCCTTCTAAGCCAAAACTTCAAGTTGTTCTAAGAGGCCTAATATGGGCTCTTTCCTAGTAGCCTTGTCCAACCAAAACAATCACCTAAACTACAAAAACTCCCAAATAACTCACCCAAATAGTTATATAATCTCTAATGATATAAGAATACCTAAAAAAATCCACAAGATGGGTTCTGGGTCGACTCTCCTGACCCCTTAACTCTCAAGACCTAGTTTAATGCTCACTAGGATTAATAACACTGTTTGTATGAAAAAAACTTCAAAATAGAAACCCACATCAGAAATTATAAACTAATATTTATAAAATATTCCCAAATTTCCATCTACCAAATCTCAAGCACCCATGATCTATCTTTTGCCTTCAACAACGTTATTCCTCACTATCAACACACCAAGCATATTAGATGCTTAACATCAAATGTTGTCGCAATACTCAAAGAAGGTGGGTGGTGGTCAAAAAAAACCACAAAATTCATATCCATCCTAATACACTTCTACACACCAATAACTAGGTTTTTTCACCATGGGGATTAGGAGGGAGAAGCCATTTGAAGTAAAGCCCTAATTGTAGACTAGGTTAACTAGCAGGCACAAATAAGGCCAAGAGCAATACAAAATTATTATATATGACAAAAACAAATTATTACATTCAAAAGAAACCCAAAACAAAACTTTACGCAATCATAACATGTATTTTCTATCACTCTACAAGTAGATCTTAAGTATGTACTCATTGTTTGTGCATGGTTTCCCACCAAAATACTTGTTTATTTGATTTAAATTTCATACAACACATTCAAAAAATTTCTTAGGTTTAAGATATTCATTTTATAGGTCAATCATCTTTACCTTAGAAATTCATCCTTACATTTTTGATCCAATCAACCATCTAATTGTTGATATTCCATTTTTGCAAGAAAAGTTACATGACAACTTGTTTTTGCAATTTTTCAATATTTCAAAACAAATGACTTCAAAAGCCTATGAAACCTTAAAAAATCATGCAAGAATACTAAAAACATGAAAATTAATATTTTTGGTCAACTCATAGTGTTGACCAATGTTGACCATCCTTTGACTTGCCTATATGCCTTATTACAACATGCAAGAAAATTGTCTAAATGCATTCTAAGTATGCTTAAGATTGCCTAAATGTCTTGTGTCATCTTGGAAACTTATTAACCTCCTATTATATCCAAAATTGGTGTTTGACCACCTTATTTAGGACCTTATGCCCCTGCACCATACTCCTACAGTTTGAAAAACTCAAGTCCCTTGAGTTGCTAAGTATTGAAGAGTGGTGCCATGCTTTATGATATCTTCCTCTATCATCCAAATTGCTTCCATATTAGGTAAGCCTTTCCACTATACTAGGTACTCCTTTTATGTTTTGTTTCTTGTCTTCTTGACTATCTTGGTGTTAAGATTGCACTCTAACTACAATCATTTTTTGGGTGGTAGATCTTTCACCCATTCCACTTCAGAATCTGCCCTACTACTATTATTGGGACTCATGTTTCTATTATCCCCTTTGTACAATGTGAGGTCTACTACATTGAAAATAGGTGATATGCCTATCCCCTATGGTAGTTCTAATTCATATACATTGTTTCCATATTTATGAATTTTTTTGCAAGGACCAGTCTTTTTCATTTTTTAGTTTGCTACTTGGTCCTTTAGGTAACCTATCCTTGTTTAGAAATGCCATCACTAGGTCACCAAATTTGAAATGAATCTCTTTCTTTCTCTAATCTACTCTATCTTTATACTTAGTTACTAACTATTTGAGGTGATCTTTTACTTGATCATGGATTGTCTTCATTAGTCTTGCAAGTGTCTCCCTTGTGGCACTTCTTGATTTCATGACTTGTAAATCCCTTACTTCCATGGGTCCCTTTGGATGAAACCCATACAGTTCCTCAAAAGGCTATGTACTACCTGATGGCCTATTAATAGAGTCATTATATTTATATTCAGCTTGATTGATTATTTGATCCCAAACTAGACCATGTTGTTTTGTTAGGAACCTAAGTATATTTCCCAAGGACCTATTCACCACCTAGTTTGGTCATAAGTCTAAGGGTGATTAGTTGATGAATAAGAAAAATGTGTGCCAAGTTTCTTTCATATGGTTATCCAAAAATTTCTAATGAATTTGGTGTCTCTATTAGTCACTATCATCATAGAGAGTCCATGAATTCTGACTAGTTCTTTGAAGAAAAGCTTTTCAATCTAAGATGCATAATGGTTTCTCCTGCAAGGTATAAAGTGAGCCATTTTTTTGAACCTATCAACTAATAAAAATGCCATGTCTACTTCTCTAGTAGTTTTAGGTTACCCAAGGAAAAAGTACATGCTTATGTTATGCCAAGGTTTAGTAGGTATTGGTAAGGTTTTGTATAACCCTGTATTAGATGTTGTCCCTTTGGTCCTTTGACAAATCAGACAAATATCTACATATCTCCTCACCCCATTCTACAATCTAGGTCAATAATAAAACCTTATAACTTGTTCTAGTGTCTTGTCTGCTCCAAAGTGACTTCTAAGGGCATCATTATATTTTTCCTTGATAGTGTTTCCCTCATTGATGACTTAGGAATACATAACCTGTTGCCTTTGAATAGGAAGCCATCTTGCAATACATAGAAAATTTACCATGAAAAGTGTTAGCATACTCCAAACAAGTTTTATAGGCCTCTCTGAAATTAGAATCTTCCTTACATAGATCCTTGATCTAGTCCAATCCCACACTTTGTAGCTTAACTTCTTGGACTACAATTATCCTACTGCTAAAAGCATCAGCCACTTTGTTGGCAGTCCCCTTTTTGTGTTTTATTGAAAAGGTAAATGCTTGAATCTAATCCACCCATTTAACATGTCTATGGTTGAGTTTATCTTGTCTATTTAAGAAATTGAGGGCATGATTATTGTTGAGTTGTCATTTTGCATGATGCTTAATAGAAGAAATCCTTTTAAACTCCTCTCTTGAAAAACTAATATGGGATCAACTCTAGGGTTTCAAGTGATCTTACAACCTACTGAAATCTGCTTAGTTGAAGATAAAAGTATTTGTTCAGAAAGAGTCCTTTGCTGATTCAAACCAATTTTAGATAAGATGATCAATTTGCTTGCTATTTCAAAATTAACCACAAAAATAAATATATTTTTGGTATTTTCTATTTTTAAATGAATGCAATATAATAATGCAACTATATAAATTCCTAATTTAACCAAGGGTTAGCAAAGAAAATAACAAAGATAAGGTAATGAGAGATGGAAGTAAATAGCATAAAAGGGAAATTCCTAACAAACATAAACCACATTAACAACACATCTACAAGTTAAATTGTTGAAAATATCATGTAGGAAACCAATGAAAGTAGGAACAACACTTCCTCAAATCTACTAATGCAATCTTTGATTAAAACTTAGTAAAATTGAAAGATGTTTCACTTCTTATCAAATTGCAAGGACACGAAAAGTGGACTCATGCAAGATGATAAGCTATGTAGGAACAATAGGGTGATCTCTTCTCCAACTTTGTATGATAGTAGAATTTGTCAGCACACAAATAACACCAGAACTAAAATACAACACAATCAAATCAACACAAAAAAACCATTGGATCCATTGTTATCATGAAAAAGAATCCACAAAAATAAAACACTTTGGAAAGAATAACTCCACTAAGAATGAGAGCACCAAACTGTATATTATTGTGTCAAAATAATAGCCTAGAATAAATGTTGCATTCCTCAATTTATAAGAAATAATCTCCTCAAATTGTGTTGAGAGTGAGAGATCTTTTCATGCAAATATATGCTTAAAACTAATAAAACAAATCTAATTATGTACAAACTAGCTCTCTAAATGGTGTTTAAATATGAATCCACCCTTGTTTATATCAATTAATTGGTGCATGAGCATTTACATGTCTTAAAAAAAAGAAAGAATCAGTAGATAAGAAGAAGGAAGCTATAAGAGAATATGGGAGTCATTGGAAGCTCTAAAAATGAAAGCTTGGCCTTCTATGAATGCTTCTAGGAGTTAAACTGCCCGCATAATGCATTTTTGGTGCATGGATAGCTCTAAATCTGAAATTGGTAGTTAACTCTCAGTGCACCTCCTACTTCTTCAAAATTTTTGGCGCACCTCTAGAGTAGTGCACTTGTGCAGCAAGTTCAAAAAATCTAAAATTTTCCCAAATGTCAAAATTGAATTTCTAGCTTCTGAGTTTTCTTCCCCTTTATACCAAAGTGATGTCTAGATGTTTTCTCTTGAATTTCTCTATAATCTCAATCACTTCAAAAGCTTCCAATAAATCTAATGCCTCATATTTATGCCTAACTATTTGCTGATAGTTACTAATATTTATTTGATTCAAAATCATCAATTCTAGAATCAAGTCTCAACAATACCTCTTCAACCTTGAATGCTTGCCTAATATCTTCATTAGATGAAGCATCCTTGAAAGTTATTCAAAAATTTTCTACCACTTCTTGTATTTGTTTGAGCTTCATCTTTGACTCATATTCAAAAATCTCAAGCGAAATAGCATCATAATACAAATCTGCATCAAAAATTTGCTCTTGAGACTAGCCTTTTAACTTCTAAATATCTTCATGAAGTTCTTCCATGACCTTGTTTCTAGTAGCTATCTTCTTGATCCAATCCTCAAGTTTATTAATCTCATCTATTGTATACACTTTCATGAGTGCACAATTCCTTTGACCTTTTATTATTTGGAGTGCTTGAAGGTCTTTTCACCAAGTATGTACCTCATCCATAAGCCCAAAATCTTGGTCTACTATAGATACTAGTTTCTCCACATTAGAATGAACATTATGCAATAGGTTCAAATTAGCCTATATTATCTCTAGACCCTTCTACTCAAAATTTTCATGCCATTGTTGACATGTTTCCAAAAATAAATCAACTTGGACACTCCTCTTATCTCTCCTTTCTAGTGCCACAGCAAGAGTAACTGCTGGGTTGTCTTGATCCAATGGACCTAATATTTCATGGAGATATCCTCTTAGTGGCTTGTTTTCTTTACACAACTTTATCAACTCATTCTCATTATCATCAAAATGCCCGAACACCTCCCTAATGCCCATTGTGATCATTACTTTAGCTATGTCTACTGTGGGATTTCCTAATAAGACTTCTATAGTATGATAGTCCTTAGGAGTCAAAACTTTGGTCTCATCATGTGGAAGAGGAATGGTTATGTGAGTAAGTTGGTCTTAATATCTATTCTTCATTATGAATCTCAATCATTGTACATCACCCATAGGTGGCTCTGGCCTCTTGATGGATTATAGTAGCACATCCATACTCTCCTCTTCATTCAAGTTTAACTTTTACTTTTGTTAGACCATAACTTTCCTCTTCAACTAGGTTGGTATAGTTCCCATTGGAGTACTTGGTTTAAGAAGAGGTTTTCCTAGCATGCCCTTTTTCCTTATCAATCCTTTCTAGAGTCTTCTCCTTCTATGAGAGATCTAAATTTAGTGTCCTTGCATCTATAGTATCGAAAGTCCTAGCCTCTGTATCCTGAGAAGTTGGCTAAGGTTCTTCAGGTATTTTTTCTTCCTAAGATACTTCATTGACTAGTCTTTGTTTAAGTTTTTCTTCATGCACTTCTCTCTCTCTTCTTTAGTGATAGGAGGGAGGGCAGTGGCTAATCCTTTGTCCAAATATGACAAATCCTAAAATGGTGGTGGTGAGGTGCCTAGATATCCTTATGGTAGAGGTAAAATTTGATTCCAATTCTCTCACAAAGGTTGGTTTGTGGGTGTATCTTGTATTTTATCACCCACCATTTCAGTCCCTACTGGCATAAAGTTGAAATTAGATATTTTTTCCTTACCACTTTTGCTCATCTATCCACTATTGTTTCTCATTCTCTAAAGTTGTAAACTTAATAGGTTTCCAAGGAATAGATGGTAGCATGATGGTGGAGCTTCTCCTCTTCTCTTCCTAGGCTGCCCTTTCCAAGTGTGTCATTTGACTCAATGGGAGATTGCCTTCTTCATCTTCTTCATCCTCTTTATGGATGGTTTCTGGGAGTAGAGGGATGGGTATAACCTATGTTTGTATCTTCTACCTCTTCTTCCTTTTGATAATAGGTCCCACTCTAGTTTTCTTAGTAAGCGAAGGAGTGGCTTGTTCCTCTTGTGTAGGTAGGGATAGCTCCTATGCTTCCTATTCTGGGGCTTTTTCCTTTTCTTGTTCTAGTAGAGGAACTTGTGGAATATCTTGAGTTTGAGCCACCCCTTCATTTTGAGGCTCTTGGTTCTCAAGTGCTTGAGCTATTGGTTGGGCTTGAGTCACCTCTCCTTGTTGAGGTTCTTTAGCTTCAGGTTTATCTTGCTTTAAAAAATCTCTTTTCCTCTTATTCTTCCCCTTGTCTACTCTAAAGTAACCAACTTCCTTGTTATGCTTATTTACTATTTTCAGCCTAACAAGAGCTTGTGTAGGGAAAGTTGGTACTATTATTTTTGCACCTTTACCCTTAACTAGGCATGCTGTGGCTTGAAATATTACAGTCTAAGGAATGAGGTCAAGCTTAAAGGGCTTCTTGATCTAGTCCCTTATCAATTAGATTATATGTCTCACCTGGTGATTGATATCTACACACTCTTCCCTATCAACCTCTGCATTCATAATTGGTTTATTAAATATCTTGTCATGATTGTACAAGGGATCTAAGACCTCTTGAGTGTCTTGTTGGACATCCCTAAGTGGGATGTTTATATTTAAGGCACTTCCTTCCAAATATAGAGTCATCCTACAATGATCCCTAATTTTGATATCATAGTCATCTATCATGTTCATCCAATGATCTTCTACTACATCAACAAATTGTTTCCCTACCAAAACTTGAACTCTGCCAATATTATCAAAAAAAGGATGAGGAGAGTTGTAATCTTCCAAGGGATATTGATCCCATTCTACATAAAAGTTCATGATATCTTGTTTTTTCTCAACTTCAAATGGACCTATAGTGATGGGCCATACCTAGGTCTTCTTATGTTGTTTCCTCACTCTTTTATACATAAATGTGAGTTTTGTTGGATATAATTGATTAATTGTGTGGTATCTTTGATGTTACACAAATGTCATATTAGTTGATAGAAAATGCTTACTGAGCTCACTTGGTTAGTGAAGATAGTTTTCTTTGTCTACTAAGCGTTCACATGTTTACTCTGAACATATGATAGTGTCTACCAAGCTCACTCGAGCGTCAAAGGAATTGAGGAAGAAAAGAGTGTTAACCAAGCTCACTCGGTTAATGAAGGGAAAGTTTGATAGAGTTAGTATTCACTGAGTTCACTTGGTTGCCAAAGGATTTATGCAAATTCATAGTGTTAAATGAACCTCTATTGGTTAACATAGAGAATCATTCTAAAGTTAGTTTCTACCAAGTAGGGTCGGCTCTCAAAGGATTTTTCTTGTTTTGGCATATGAAGCTGAATTACTTTACGTATTGTTTCTAGCCAACTATGATGATGAATATTGGTGATTTTAATTTTAATTTGGGCTGATGTGATAATGTAGAAGGTATAAATGAAAGGTCAAGTTGAGATTTCTAGTGTGTGCAAGTGTGTTGATTGAATTGAGAAGAAAAGAGAGGAAGCAAACTTGAAGGATAAGTAGGTATCCTTATCGAGTAGAAAAGTAATATTCAATTAGGAAGGATCAATTTTAAGTAGAAAAGAGATATGGATTCAGAAAATTTGCATCATAATCAAGTCATTTCATTGTTACTTTATAACCATTGTAGTAATGATCTAAAATCTCTTAACAGAGTTGGTTTAACAACTAGTTGTAAATCCTCTAGCAAGGTGGAAATTCCATTGAATTTCTTTAAAACCTCTTACAAGGCCACTCCTAGTAGGGTGATTAAATCCTCTAACAAGGTCACACCTAATAGTGTGTTTTGCAACCTTTAACATGGTTGGCTCCTAATAGGGCTCACTTCATAAGAGTGAAAAATAATTAGTTAAATTGGTGGTTTTTTCCAAATTGGATTTCCATGTTAAATCTTGGTGTCTCATGTGTTCATGTTATTTCTCTTATGCTTGAAAATTAATTACTGTTAATGTTTTAAGATTTGCTAAAAGTAATTCACACTCTGCATCTACCGAGTTACAACATTTTTTGTGTGTTTACCAAGTAACAATAGCAATTAGTTTTCTCAGTCTAAATTTTATTGTTGACATCTAAGGGATTTGAGATTTATTTTAGTAGTAATTGATTCACCCCCCCTTTTGGTTACTCCTATATTTACAACAATTTGTATTAGAGCAATTGGTGCTTGCAGGAAAGGTTTCAAGGACCTAAGCTGAAGATCAAGATGTCTTACAAGAGAGAGATTCCAAAGCTAAATAGAGACAACTTTTCAGCATGGCAGGGACTCACGACACTTCATATGGCCACCATTAGTGCTTCAAGCTGCAAATACATTGATGAAAAAAAGAAAACTCCTACTGGTACATTATCTCTTCGAGATCTTGTTGAGAAAAAGAACCATAACATCATGATGATTGATATTGCATCTACTCTCAACTATGATAAATTTGATGAGATCAAACACTATAAAACTAATTTTGATATGTGGAACAAGCTAAAGGATATCTGTGGTGGTGATGACAATGTAAGGAAAGCCAAAGTAGAAAGCCTTAGAGGACAGTTTGATTAGATGAGAATGAGAGAAGATGAAAATGTTGACAAATATGTGGAAAGAATCAAAGCTAGTCTTAGTGCAATCAGAGCTTCCAGAGGAGGAATCAAGGAGGAAACTATTGTAAGTAAAGTTCTTAGAACATTACTTCCTATCTATGCAATTAGAGTATCTACTATTCAAGAAAAGAGATGTGATCCAAATCACAAGTTAAGTTTGGATGCCTTTAGTAGGAAGATTGACAACTTTTAAGCTAGACAACTTTGACAATTATGTTCCAATTTTCAAAAATGTTGAGTTTGCATTTGAAGGTAAAATTTCACTAAAAAAAAAAGGAAATAAAACATAGGACATTCAGTCATAAAGTGAAGAGGAAACAAAGGAAAGTTCTAATAGTGATCTTGAAGCTGTTGAAGCTTTACTTGCAAAGAAATATTCTAGAGGAAGATGAAAGTACAAAGGTAAGGTTCCTTTAATCTATTTTTCATGTGAAGAGATTGGTCATATTACTGCCAGGTGCCCAAATAGAGAAAGAAAGGATGAGAAGAAGAGCCACAAGTACAAAGGCAAGAAGGAATCCAAAAGTCACCAATCCTTCAAAGACAAAGGTAAGAAGACTTGTTTTATGGCTAAAGATTTTGATAATAGTGAAGATGAGATAGTATACATTGCTGTAAAAGATGAATCTGATAAAGAAGAAGATAAGATGGCACTTATCTCACATGTCAGTAAAAATGAGATATGGATCATAGATAGTGGATGTTCACATCATATGATTGGAGACAAAAAAAATTTGAACACTTTAAACACTATGATCAAGGTAGTGGAAGGTTTGGAAACAATGAACCTTGTTGCATAAAAGTGAAAGGTCACATATCATTAACCAATGAACTTGTATGTGACAATGCCTATTGGGTTGAAGGACTGAAACATAACCTACTAACTATAGCATAGCTAATCAACATTGAATTTAAGGTAGAATTCATGCATAGCAAGGCAAGACTACTAGATGAAAAAGGGAATTTGATTGGATTAGGAAAAGAAAAAAGAGGTAACCTATTTTATCTTGATCTTGGCGATTGCTCATGTTCTATTTCTCAAATGGAAGAAAGTTGGTTATGGCATAGAAGGCTATGTCATGTAAACTTTGATAATATGGTCAAGATAAGAAAATTCAAAAAAATTAAGAGGTATTGCAAGTTTAAAGAAACGAGATGTTGGATTATGCAAAAAATGTTAGATTGGCAAAATGGGAAAGACTAGTTTTAAGAGCAAAAACTATCAATATGAAGATATCTTGAAAATTGTGCATATTGACCTGTGTGGCCCCATTGGAATAGAAAGTTATAGTGGAGAACAATTCTTTACTCTTTTTTTTATGACTACTCTAGAATGATGACTGTTATGTATCTTAGAGAAAAGTTAGAACCATTTGAGAAATTGAAATGGTATCTAGCAAGAGTAGAAAAAGAAACAAGAAAAAAATTGAAATGCTTAAGATCAGATAGAGGTGGTGAATTCATCTCTAATGAATTCAATAATTTCTGCATTGAAAGAGGAATCAAAAGGCAAGTATCAACCCTTGAGACTCCTAAGAAGAATGGAATAGCTAAAAGAAGAAACAAATCCATCATGGATTGTGCAAGAACTCTAATGATTGAAGATATCTTAGAAATTGTACATACTAATTTGTGTGGACCTATTGAAATAGAAAGTTATAGTGGAGAAAAATTCTTTGTTCTTTTTGTTGATGACTACTCTAGAATGATGACTATTATGTATCTCAAAGAAAAGTCAGAAGCATTTAAAAAATTCAAATGGTATCTAGCAAGAGTAGAAAAATAAATAGGAAAAATATTGAAATACTTAAGATTAGATAGAGGTGGTGAATTCATCTCCAATGAATTCAATAATTTCTACATTGGAAGAGGAATCAAAAGGCAAGTATTAGAATGGAATAGTTGAAAGAAGAAATAGATCCATCATGGATTGTGCAAGGACTCTAATGATTGAAAATAATGTTTCTATCAAATACTAGAAGGAAGCCATAAGCATTGCAATTCATACTTTGAACCGAGTTTAGTTGAAGAAGGACTCAAATAAAACTCCTTATGAATTATGGTATGGCTACAAACCCAATGTAAGTTACCTAAAAGTATTTACCAGTAAATGTTATATCTTGAAAGAGTCTAGAAAAGGAAATTTTGATATGAAAGGTTATGAAGTTATATTCTTAGGATATTCTTGCAGAAGTAAGGCATATAAATGCTTGAATTTTTCTACTCATAAAATCATAGAAAGTGCACATGTGAGAATTGATGAGTTTGTAGAAAAGATTGAAGAAGAAAGCAAAAGGGAACTAGAAGATTACAAAATATTTGTTTACTTCAAACTTGATGCATTGCCAAGCACATCTAACAATAAGGAGATTTCAAGTCTTGAGTCCTCCACAGCTACTGAGTTGCAAGAAGTACAAACTAAGTCATAGGGACTTGAGTCACATTCTAAAGCTACCAAGCCAATGGCTATAGAGTCTAAATGACCTGAGCTTGAAGTTGAAATTCAAAATGAAGACAGTGCAATTCATTCAAAAGGAAAAGAACCTTTATTGGTCAAATATTTTAGAAGGCATCATGCACCTGATCAGATTATTGGAGATAAAGTAGAAGGTACTATGAAAAGAAGAAAATTGAAAGGTACATGTTTACTTGCTGATTTTGAACCTAGAAGTGTTAATGAGCTATAGAAAATGAAAGTTGGATTCAGGAAATGAACAAAGAAATAGAACAAATAGAAAAGAACAAAACTTTGACTCTTGTTCCTAGGCCTAAAGATAAAAATGCAATTGGAACAAAATGGGTATTCAGAAATAAGATAAACAAAGATGGACAAGTATCAAGAAACAAAGCTAGATTAGTATGTAAAGGCTATTCTCAAGAAGACAGAATTGATTATGTGAGACTTTTGCTCCTATTGCAATATTAGAAGGTGTTAGGACCCTACTTGCATATGCAGCTCATAGAGGATTCAAAGTATATCAAATGGATGTTAAATCTACATTTTTAAATGCTATTCTTGATGAAAAAGTCTACATTGAATAGCCAGAAGGTTTTGTTGATCGTGACAAAAGGGACATGGTCTATAAATTACACAAAGCACTATATGGTCACAAACAAGCTCCTAGAGCCTAGTATAAAAGACCACATAAATATTTGATACAGATTGGTTTTCAGAGAAAAAATGATAATAGTAGTCTGTACTTCAAGGAAGGACTAGATAACAAAATTGTGTTGGCAGAGATATTTGTGGATGATACTCTATTTATAAGAAATGATGATCTATGCAAAGAATTTTTAGAACAAGTGAACAAAGAGTTTCAGATGTCCATGTTTGGTGAAATAATTTTTTTTTTTGGATTGTAGATATAGAAAAACAAGAATGGTATCTATATCACCCAATCCAAGTATGTAAAAGAGATACTCAAGAAGTTTGGTATGGAAGATTCTAAACCAGTTGGTACCCCCATGTGTACTAGACTCAAGCTTACCAAAGATTATGACTCCAAAGTAGTAGATCAGACCTTATACAGATCAATGATTAGAAAATTATAGTATGTAGTTCACACAAGACCTAATATTGCTTTAGAAGTTGGGATAGTGGCAAGATTCTCAGCTAAACCTAGAGAAAATCATATGATGGCAATCAAAAGAATTTTGAGATATCTGAAAGGTACTAAGGACTATGGCTTATGGTATTCACTGATGCTAATTGGGCAACAAATCTTGATGACGGAAAAAGTACAAGTGGTGGAGCTTTCTTTCTTGATAAAAGGTTGGTATCTTGGACAAGCAAGAAGCACAAATGCACATCCCAATCTAGAGTAGAAGTAGAGTATGTAGTAGCTATAGTGAATTGTTCTAACATTGTTTTGTTAAAATAATTGCTAAAAGGAATGAAGGTTGAAATCAAAGAGCTAGTAGTCATGTATTATGATAACACTAGTGCAATTAACATATCAAAGTACCTGGTGATGCATTCCAAAACAAAACACATTGCTATAAAATATCACTTTGTTAGAGAATTGGTGTAGGACAAAGAAATTAGATTAGAATATGTCCATATAAAAGAACAAATTGTAGACATATTTACCAAGCCATTACCTAAGGATGAATTCTTGTATCTAAGAGGCAAGCTAGGGGTCATTCTCCTATTTGAAGCTCACTAAATAAAGTTTAATGATGTATCAACATGAACCAAGTTAAAAATCAATCAGTTGATGTGGCATAATCAAGAGGATATTGCATATGAATTAGTAATCAAGGTACAATGATACAAATTTGGTATGTGTTGTCTTTGGCATGTGTTGTCAAAGAGGAAGAAGTTTACTATCATATCTTTATCTTTCTAAAATTTTGTAGAGGGAGAAATTTGAATTTTGTAGAGGGAGAAGTTTGGAAAGAAGTTATGAAAAGGGATAATTCAGCATAAAGAAGAAATTTTCTGTATAAAATCATAGAGGGATAAACTTTTTGATAGAGGGAGTCTTGTTCTCAAAATTTCATTGTGCTATGACATGTTGTGTTGCCATCAATGCCAAAGAGGAAGATTGTTGGATATAATTAATTAATTGTGTGTTGTCTTTGATGTTACATAAATGTCATATCAGTTGACAGATAGTGCTTATCAAGCTCACTTAATCAGTGAAGATAGTTTTCCTTATCTACCAAGCATTCATAGGTTTACTTTGAACATATGATAGTGTCTACCAAGCTCACTCGGGCATCAAAGAAATTAAGTTAGAAAAGAGTGTTAACCAAACTTACTTGGTAAACAAAGGGAAAGTTGGACAAAGTTAGTATTCACCAAGTTCACTCAGTTGCCAAAGGATTTCTACAAGTTTGAAGTGTTAACCAAGCCTCTATTTGTTAATACAGAGAATCATTCTAAAGTTAGTTTCTATCGAGCATGGTTAGCTCTCAAAATATTTTTCTTGTTTTGGCATATGAAGCTGAATTACTTTATGTATTGTTTCTAGCCAACTATGATGATGAATATTGGTGATTGTAATTTGAATTTGGGTTGACATGACAATCTGAAAGGTATAAATGGAAGGTCAAGTTGAGATTTCTAGTGTGTGCAAGTGTGTTAATTGAATTGAGAAGAAAAGAGAGGAAGTGAACTTGAAGGATAAGTAGGTATCCTTGTGGAGTAGAAAAGTAATATTCAATCAAGAAGGATTAAGTTTAAGCAAAAAGAGATCTAGATTCAGCAATTAGTTGCATCAAAATCAGGTCATTTCATTGTTACTCTCCAACCATTATAGTATTGATCTAAAATCTCTTAGTAGAGTTGGTTTAACAACCAATTGTAAATCCTCTAACAAGGTGGAAATTCCATTGAATTTTTTTAAGAGCTCTTGAAAAGCCACTCCTAATAAGGTGATTAAATTCTCTAACAAGGTCACACCTAACAATGTGTTTTGTAACCTTTAACAAGGTTGGCTCCTAACAGGGCTCACTTCAGAAGAGTGAAAAATAGTAACTAGTTACATTGGTGGTTTCTTCCAAATTGGTTTTCCACATTAAATTCTTGTGTTTCATGTGTTCATGTGATTTCTCTTATGCTTGCAAATTAATTACTTTCAATGTTTAAAGATCTGGTAAAAGTAATTCACACTCTACATCTACTAAGTTACAACATTTTTTGTGTGTTTATCAAGTAACAATGACAATCAATTTTCTCAGTCTAAATTTTATTGTTGACATCTAAGGGATCTAGGATTTATTTTAGTGGTAACTCATTCACCCCCCCTTATTTACTCCTTCTATATTTCCAATAGTCTTGTAATCTCTAGTAAAATGAGCCTATTTGATGGATATCTCGAGAGTTTCTTCAAATTCACAATGTTAACTACTACTCTTAAGTAAGTGAATGTCTTGAATTAGATGTGATAGGCACCCATCTTTGTAATCTTTGTTATTTACTCTACTAACATCCTCTTGGAATAATCAACCTCAATGAACTAGATGATTGTAAAAATGAAAGCATCATTGACTATTTCTGTATTCTTTGCTTTGATCTGAGAGCTTCTTCTTTATCAATTGGGGATATATTGCATAAGGCCAAGCATTAGCATCTTGCATGCTTCATTTTTTATACAATCTTGGATAGTTATTTTTCCTTTCTTCAATTAGGTACACCAAGTATGATTTCATGTAAAACTTGGGGTTGGCTTTGACTCCTACCAACTACTCATCAAAGTTTTAACTTAGTATTTTAGCCCAACCAAATGGAATTTTAGCTATTTTCATGGTCTCGATGAAATGTACCATCCAAATATTTAGGTGCCTAGCTACTGGTAATCCCATAACCCTACTCAGAAACACAATGGAGTATTTGATACTATCCTTCATGTATCCTCTAGTCATATCTACCTTGTTTGGTCTTTTTCCCACCAGTATTCTTTCAATCAAGAATGATGATTGTATGATCTCTTTAGCTTCCTTTTCATTTTCCCTATACCATCTTTCTACTTGATGATAAGTAAAAAATTTAGATATTGACCCACTTTTAAAATATGGAAGACTTTCTCAATGTTACTCAGTCTTAAATCAAGGACTATCTCCCCTAATACACTCTTCACAATTCTTTCTTCTGACACATAATTCTTTGCCAAGGCCATGATAAGCTATAAAGATTACACTGATGTGGGATGTGAGGCTATGCTCATCAATCTTGATCTTGAAAGTGCAAGACCATTAGGGACCTCTCCTTAGGCTTGTTGCAAAGTTCTAGGAATGTGTTCCATTCTACCTGAATCTGCATCCTAAAAGTGTGATTTCTTAGGTGCCCCTTAAAACTTGAAAAAAAATAGTTTTGGAGCAACCTTCTCTACAAGTGAGGAGGATAAGGAAGCCATTTTATCTGAATAAAACATACACACATTAGTCTAGAGAGGTGAAAATTAAACCCTAACAAAACCCTAATTGCTAAAAAACAAACCTAGAACCCTAAAACCCTCACAAAACTAGCCAAATCCCTCTTTTAGTTTTGTTTATGTAGTTTAACATACCTTGTGTGCATTGGTAAGTGTGCTAATTAACCTTTACAAGGCTATTAAGTGCACAGTAGCACACCTACACAGGTGCACCCTTGTGGAGTGTGCACATGCACATGTGTGCTATTGTGCACAGTGTAATGTTGTTCTTTATGGTAAGTGAATGGTCTATGGTGTTAAGGGTGTGCACCTGTACACCTTATATGTGCATCCATATTGTGTTTTAGTTTGAAGGGTCAAAAATGGTGCACATATGCACACCTTGACTGGGTTCTTAGGTTAGGCCTTGATGAAAGGTGCACACCTCTCCCTTAGAAGTTTGTTTAAATTTTTAAATTTAAAAAAAAAGATAAATAAAGGTGTGTACCTACACATCGAGGATAGGTTCTTAGGTGCACACCTTTCTTTGGTTAACTTAGTGCTTTCTATGCAAGACAAGAGTTTTAGTGCACCTCTAATGGTGTGGAGGTGCACTCTAGGAGACTTAAGGAGAATAATGAAAGAGAGGAGGGATGATCTTAGGTATTTATAGACCTAGGACCATGTACACCCTTGGGATGTGTCCATCTATGTAGGTGTTCAGGTGTGAATACACACTTCCACCTCTAGCGCACTTGCACACCTATGATAGGTGTGCATGTGCACTAGGTGCACTCCTTAACCCCTTATTCAACTTTTTGGTCCAATTTTCTCAAATCTAACAACTGGGTTTTTTTAGGTAGGGTACCAAGAAAGACCCAAACTCTTGGTAGAGTCCAAAAAAGACTCACACTATAGACTAGGGGTCTGAACAAATTTTTTTTTACTAAGGGTTCCCATTTCTAAGAGAGATGGGGCATGTGTTGTGAAACCAAAATAATTATTAGTATACACAATGAAATCCTTTGGCATGAGGTAGTGTTTCCATTTCTTTAGTGCTTGAACCATGGAGTACGATTTAAGGTCATAAGTGGAATACTTTTTCTTAGCTTCATTCAAATTTTTTGAGTAGAATGCATTGGGATGATTCTCTTGACTAAGTACTGCACCTATAACATACTTGCTAGCATCACACTCCACAGTAACACCTTATCAAAACTAGGTAGAATTAGGGTGGGTAATTCTGCCAGTTTCTTCTTCAAAAATTGAAAACTCCTCTCTACTATTTTAGTCTAGCTAAACTTACATTTGATTCCCTCTTTTATGGTATCAAGTATGGGAGCTACTATCCCACTGAATCCCCTAATAAATTTCCTATAAAAAGTAGCTAAGCCATGAAAGCTCCTAACATCTTCTACTACCTTAGGACTAGGCCAATTCAAAATAGCTTCTACCTTACTAAAATCCATATTTAGGCATCCTTTTGAAATAAAAAAACCAAGGTAAACCAATTCAGACTTAAAGAACTCACATTTTTCCAAGTTTATGTGTAGCTTCTTCTCATGTGATTTCTTCATCACCATTTTAAGATGCTCTAAGTGTTATTCTCTATTCTTGCTGAATATTAGAATGTCATCTAAATAGACTACCACAAACATTCCAATGAATTGTACCAATACTTGATTCATTAATCTCATAAATGTGCTAGGTGAATTACTCAAGACAAATGACATCACTAGCCACTCATATAGTCCCTCATTAGTCTTGAAAGTTGTTTACCACTCATCCCCTTGTCTAATCCTAATTTGGTGATATCCTAATTTTAAGTCCAATTTAGAATAAACACATGATCCTCCTAGATAATCCATTAGGTCTTCGATTCTACTCATGGGAGACCTATATCTAATTGTGATCTTATTGATTTCCCTTGAATCAACACAAAGTCTCCACTTACCATCCTTCTTGGGTGCTAAAACTGATGGAAATGCACATGGGCTCAAAATTCTCCTCACAAATCCCTTATTCAATAATTCCACAACTTGTCTACTTATCTCTGCTAACTACTATGGTGTGAGCTTGTAGGTAGGCTTATTGGGCAATTTTTTACTAGGCGCTAAGTCAATCTGATGGCTTATGCTCTTGACAGGTGGTAATGCTTCTAGTCTATCCTCTACAACTAGTGAAGGGTACTATTTTAGTGAATCTACAACCTCTATAGGTAGTGGTTCTCTATTCTTGACTTCTTCCTTTGTTTTATCAATTAAAGCGTACCCTTGAAAATCCTCCTCCTTAGTTAACTATAGTAACTCCATATCTCTAATTAGTCATACTGCACTATCATCTTCATCTTTTTCCATATGATCATAACATCCTTCTCTATCATATAGGTGTTCTTTTCACCATTATGTTGGGCCTTCACATCATATTTGCATGACCTTCCCAGGATCAAATGGTAGGCATCCATAGGAATTATCTCACATAGAACCTTATCCTTATACTCCCCAAGTTCAAATTCCACCCATGCTTGCTCATTAGCTGTAAATCTATTATTCTTGTTTAACCATGAAATTTTGTGGGGGGCTGAATGGGGTAACCTCTTAATATTACACTTCTCATCCATCTCTAAAGATACAACATTCTCTTTGGATACAGAGTCAATTGTGATTTTACACAATTTTCCATATGCTTTACCTTGAATCCTGAGCAAGGATTTTCTTTGTTGTGGATTTTTCTTCAAAGGCATCTTCAACATAGTCCTCCTCAACATCATGTTCTCCCCATCAAACACTTGTGTTGCACTTCCAACTTGTGTGGCACTACTATTGTAACAAGATTCATTGGTCATGGCCAACTGATTCTTTTAATCTCTATTCTAGTTAGGAGGATTTGTGTTTTTGAGTGGATACTAAGCCATTGTATGCCCTAGCTTCCCACATGAATAACACTCTAGGGTTCCTTGTCCACCTTCATACCCTCTACCTTTGTTAAATGGCCTCTTTTCCTCCTTGAATCCTTGATTTCCTCTATGAGATCTTTCACCCCTATTACCACCTTCATTTCTCTGTTCATTTTTATGATATTTTTTGCCCTCCTTAGAAAGTTTCCTCTCCTTCTTTTTTGATTATTTCTTCCTTCTCTACCCCTATTAGAGTTCTCCTATCTCTTCTTTATATTTTCTTCAATCTTGGCTACTAACTAAAAGAATTTTGCTACTATATTGGGGCATACAATGGTGACTTCTCCTGTATGTTATATCTTAGACCAATTAGATACTTGACCACCTTCACACTATCTAGATCCACCATCCTTGATCTAATGTAGAGCCTATGAAATACCTTTCTATATGAGCTCATAGTGAGCTCCTTTTGCCTTAGATTTTGTCTTCTGATGTATAACTAGACTTCATAGTCCTCTAGAACATAAGTATCCTTATCATATTATACATTACCTTCCATGAAGTAATTCTGTACTTACCTTCTTTGACTCTCTCCTCCTAAATGAAACTCCACCATGTGAGAGTTGCTCCTTTCTTTCTTGATTGAGCTAGCCTCACCTTCTTCCCTTGTATTATTCCATGGTATTCAAAATGACTCTCAAGAGCCTCCATCCAATCCATTATGGAATCAAGATCCATCTTCCCTCCAAAAATAGGAGTGTTGATAGATTTACTCCCAAAAGTTTCCAAAGATTTTATGAATGTTGTCTATTTTGTAGGCATATTATCATATTCATCATCCACATACTACTCTTCCTACTCATTCATCTCTCCTTTTTCTTTGTTGAGGTTTTCCTCAATCTTCTTAGTAGTATTCTCTACTAATCCCATCTTTTTTTCTAGCTACTCTAACCTTTATTTCAACTTCTTATTCTCATTTTTATATTCCTAAAGTTCCTTGGCCAATTCTACATTGGTCACCATCTTGTCTATCCTTGATGTAAAACACTGATTAGGTGCAAACATGCAATCTACAAGCTCCAAGTTGAACTTTGATACAACTTATCTTGTAAGTAATGGGTGTAATCCAATAGGATATCATAATTTCCCTTCTTAGGAACTATTCAAGACTAGGGTGGTGGTGATTGGTTTCCTCAACACACTGACTTCACCTGACAATGCTATCCCTATCTTCCAAGTAGCCCCAAGCCTTCAAAAAGGAAAACAAAACTTCCCCACACCTCACTCCCTTGCATCCTCTAGGATATTAGACTCCAAGACACTTCTTCATACTCTTTTCCACCATTTCACCAAGTTTGAAAACCATTTGATAGGTTTTGGGCTTCCTTCTAAGACAAAACTTCAAGTTGTTAGAGGAGGCCTAATAGGGGATCTTTCCTAGTAGCCCTGTCCAACCAAAAAAATCACCCAAAATCCAAAAAATCCCAAAGAACTCACCTAAATAGTTACAAAATCTCTAATGATATAAGAAGACCTAAAAAACTCCACAACATGGGTTCTAGGTTGACTCTCATGACCCCTTAACTCTCGAGCCCTAGTTTAATGCTCACTAGGCTTAATAACACTATTTGTATGAAAAAACCTTCAAAATGGAAACCCAAATAATAAATTCTTCCACCAATGTTTAGGGTACCCTCTCAAACTTTCATCTACCAAATATCAAGCACCCATGATCTATCTTCTACCTTCAACAATGTTATTCCTGATTATTAGCACACTAAGCATATCAAATGGCTAGCATCCAATATTCTTAGAATACTCCAAGAAGGTGGTAAAAAAAACCACAATATTAATCTCCATCCTAATACCCTTCTACACATCAATAACTAGGTTTTCCACTGTAAGGATTAGAAGGGAGAAGCCATTTCAAGTAAAACTCTAATTGTAGACTAGGTTAACCAATAGACACAAATAAAGCCAAGTACAAACATATTCTACATGACCAATTTTTTTTATTAAATTCACAAGAAACCCAAAAAAAAACTTTCCACAATCATAACACGTACTTACTATCACTCTGCAAGTAGATCTTAAGTATGTACTCAATGTCTGTACATGGTTTCCTACCAAAATACTTGTTTATTTGGTTCAAATTTCATAAAACACATTCCAACACTTTCTTAGGTTGAAGATATTAATTTTATAGGTCAAGACTCTTGACATTACACATTCATTCTTACATGTTTGATCCAACCAACTATCTAACTGTTGATATTCCATTTTTGCAAGAAAATATGTATGACTACTTTTCTATTTTCTATTTTTTCAATTTTCAATATTTCAAAAAAAATGAATTAAAAGGCCTAAAAAACCTTAACAAATCATTCAAGAATATTAAAAAAATAAAAATGAATATTTTTGGTAAACTCACAATGTTGACCAATCTTTGATTTGCCTATATGCCTTATTACAAGATGTAAGAAAATTGTCTAAATGCATTTTTAGGGATGCTTGAGATTGCCTAAATGTCTTATGTCATCTTGGATACTTATTAACCTCCTACTCTATCCGAAATTAATGTTTGACCACCTTATTTAGGACCTTTGGCCCCTTCACCACACTTGTTTGACTACTTTCTTGCAGCTTTTGGGTTATTTCAAGGGTCCTTACCTTTGTCCATTATCACCACCTACAACTACTACTTCTTTGACCTAAATGAGTGTGTTAGGGAATTACTTGAGAGCCTCCACCACTAGTAAATGAGAACGAGAAATTTTTTTTGTGGCCCTCCACCACTTTAACTCTAGAGAGGCAAAAGCCATCAATACTTAGGTTCAATGCTAGGTATGAGTTGAGTTGGCACTACATATGAATTGTAGAGCCAACCAACCACTCTTCCTATGAAATTCCATTTTCTCAACATTTCATAAGATAAAAATCCTATTTTCATTTTTTTTGTATGCATAGAAGAAGATACTATCTTGGGATATTTATTCCTCATAATGACCCCTCAGAAATAGAAGAAATTGTATACCTTGAGCAAGAAGATCCCAAAGTTGAAAACCAAGAAGAAGACCAACCTATTGAAGAAGAACCACCATTTGAAAACCCATTTGCTAATGCCAAAGAAGAGTTTCCTTAAACACCATCTTTCAAAGGATCATTTCATTTGAACAATTTTTTTTTTTTTGAATTTGAATATCAAGAAAATCATCTAGTCCTTGTAATCTACCAACTAGGACAAGCAGTGGTACCTATGCCACCAAGGATGGCTCAAGAAGCTCAAACTATATTTCCCTTCCCTATACCTAACTTGCATATTAATAATTTGAAGAATATTCCTTGTTTTTTGTTACCAAAATCCTATGGCCTTATTATTGAAGACTTGAAAACTATTTTTTTTGAGTTTGATATACTATGTTGGAGTCATGACTATACAATTGATGCCCACAAGCTAATTTTTTTTTGATCGACTATGAATGAGGTAGCTTTAAGATGATTTATGGGGCTAGGTACCAATGTTGTAGTTGACTAGAATGCAATAAAAGATTTGTTTCTTATAAAATACAAGGAGTATTGTAGAGGTAATGATATGAAAGGGGATGGTATTTTTAAAATGTCACAGAAAGAGGATGAGACACTATAAGGCTATGTCTCTAGGTTCATGTTTAGTCTACAAAGTAATATTCAACATCAGTTGAATGAGGAATCTCAAAAGCATCTTTTCCTCAAAGGTGTTAATGATGAAAGTATTGAAACATTGGACCTTACAATGGGAGGTGATACCACTCAAAAGACTTAGCAAGATGTTAAGACAAAATGCCTAAATTATTCAAGAGAAACCATATAGAAAGGAAGAGGAGTTAGGACCAAACCTAGTAAAATTAATAGTTTTGGAGTATCAAAGATGGAGTTTTCTAATATTTTATCTAATTTATAGAAGGAAATTATAAATAATGTTGCTACGCAATTGGATACCATGCAAGAAAAAAGGAATCATGATGAATTTGAAGCAATGCTTGCTAAATTTTGTTCACACTAGAGAAAATAAGAGTAATTGCAAATGCAAGAGAGTGACCAATTTGGAGGCCCATCAAATGAAAAATTAATTCAAAGCCATAGATGAGCATGGGGATTTTCTCTACATTTCTCAAAACAGACCTTGGGACCAAAGGCAAGGTATGTGTCAAGACCCTTTGAATAATTTTGGTTCTAATAGTAGTTAATATTTACCAAATCCTAGACCTAAAAGTCCTAATTGGAATAATAGTTAGTCTAGTCAATCCTAACCTTAATGGAATAACCAGTGGCAAAAAACCCCATCTAATCAATGGAATCAACCTTACCAACAATGACATCAACCTCATAAAAATTGAAAAAATAACCAATGGTAGTAGCCTAAGCAATCTTGGTAGCAATCTAATTAATGGAAGACTCCACAAGGAAATTGACCATAGTCACCTTAGTGGAGAGATAATTAGCCTAACTAGCTAGGTGTACTGCCACCACCTCAACAATAATATATACCACCTCCTCCTCCTACAACTAGTGCAATTCACCCAATGAAAAACCAACTTCCTTCTCAACCTAATCCCAACCTAGTCATAAGCAACCCAATTAATAACAAATATATTCTATTACTCTTAATGACATACACTTGTGGTTAGGGTCGGTGGTTGTTGATGGTTCTCTTTCTAAAAATGAGGATGCCGCTACTCTATTATCCACTCCTATAGAAACTACACCTATAGTAAAGACTCTACCCTTTCCTCATAGGCTTTCCATTCCTATTGAAAATCTTGTCGTAGTAGAGATACTTAATCAATTGAGGCAGATGACTATTACAATTCTATTGTTAGATGTTATTAAAGAGGTTCCATCATACAAAAAGGTCATTAGAGAAGCTTGAATTAAACAACCTAGTAGGAAGAGAAATAATCCTCAAATAATTCATGTTATGGGTCAATTATAAAACTTAATGTTGGATAAGTTATAAATCCCCAAATACTTAGATCTTGGAAGCCCTATGGTTATTGTTTATATTAATGGGGTTGAGGTTCAATATGCCTTAGTTGACTTGGGAGATTCAATTAGTGTCATGATGAGAGAAGTTTTATCTCACCTCAATATAATTGGCCTAAGAGAAACCCCCACAATCCTTCAGCCTGCTGATAGCATTACCATGAAACTTGATGGAATAGTTGAAGATGTAATGGTCACATTAGATTCCTGGGAATATCTAGTGGACTTTGCCATTTTATCTCCTAAAGATACCCTCAGTGGCTATCTTGTTATCCTAGGAAGAGCATGGCTTGCCACTATTGATGCCTTTATAGCTCACCAATATGGAAAAATAACAATCTTCAATGGAATGAACACAAAGAAATTAACTTTTTATTTCCCTGCTCAACCACTCCTACAAGATGACAAAGATGTATTACCTAAGTGACAACGAATTAGAAGTTAACTCAACCAATCTACTTATGGTAATAGATAGAAATTTATTTATGGTATCACAAGAGGATGATGATATCATTACAATTATTTTGGAAAATTACAGTGTTGTTAGCTTTTCTCTATGTCAAGGTAAATATTGTTCCTTAGAAACAATCCTTCCACCTCCAAATATACCTCACTTTTTTGATACATCTCATTCCTTCATACATTTCTAACTCATTAGATTCACTTACCTATTTTTTCTAAAATAACCATGTTAGACAAGATATCCAAAGTTGAAGGCAGTCTAGTAAAGGAATTGAATGTTAGCAAAAGTCTTTCTCCAATCCACCAACAAAGTCTTCTCAAGTTTCTACCAGAAAACCAACACACATTTTTATGGTACTATATTGATATGAAGGGTGTTGATCCTAAATTCTATACTCATAGGATCTATAACAATCCAAAATTAAAAATGGATAGACAAACTCAAAGAAGAATTAATCTAGTCTTAAGAGATATAGTGAAAATTGAACTAAAAATGTTGTTGAACATAGGTTTCATTTATCCAATCTCTGACCCATCAATGGATTTCTCCTAATTTTGTTATGTTACCTAGAAAAGGGGGTAAATGGAAAATTTGTGTGGAGTATAGGGAACTAAAATCACCAACTAATAAGAACCATTTTCCCTTACCTTTCATTAGTCAAGTTCTTGATACCTTGGTTGCTAAGAAATATCTATCCTTTTTAGATGAGTTATTGGTTATAATCAAATAAAAATAACACTTGAGGATCAAGTTAAGACCACCATAACTTGCCCTTGTGGAACCTTTTCTTAATAAGTTCTACCTTTTGGTCTATACAATACACTTACCACTTTTTAGAGAGTGGTATTTAGTATATTTTTTGATATATCTATTAATTGTGTGGAAGTTTATATGGATGAATTTACTGTACACGGTTCCACTTTTGAGGAGGTGCAAGCTAACTTGGAAAATATTATCAAATGATTTAAATATTATAATCTTTCTCTAAATAGTTGAAAGTGCTATATGATGACGTAAGGAGGAGTTATTCTAGGGCATTACATTTCCTCTTTGGGTATTCAAGTTGATCAACACATTTCCATATCATGAAAAAAAAAAGATATGTTAGAAGCTTCCTTGGGCATGTTGGTTATTACAAGAGATTCATTAAAGACTTTAGTCAAATTGTAGTTCCATTATACAATCACTTGAAAAAGGATATTGTTTTTTCATGGAATTCAGAGTGTAACAAATCATTTCAATAGTTGATGAAGTATTAACTAAAAAACCTATGTTACATGGTCCTCATTAGATCCTACCATTCCATATCCACATTGATGCTTTTGATTATTCTATAGGATCTATCTTGGGATAGAAAGAATGATCTATCAAACATATAATTTTTTATATCAGTAAGAACTTGCAAAGAGTAGAGTTCACTTATAATGTCATTGAGAAGGCTTTACTTGCATTGATCCATGCACTTAATAATTTCAGACACTATATAACTAGTTATGAAATATTTATGTATACAAATCACTCTGCTATCAAGTATTGATGAAAAATCTTGCTATTTATAGAATATTGGCTCTCTATTTGTTTCTCATACAAGAATTTGATTTAGATATGGTAGATGAGACAGGGAAAGCTAATGTAGTGGGTAATTTTATTTCATGATTACATGTTCTAGAAGTTCTTATAGGAATTGATGATAGCTTTCTAGATGAACATCTATTCTCTATATCAACACAAAACCCATGGTATGATTATATTTAAAATTAGCTTACTATAGAAAGGATACAACTCTTTTCTCTCCTAAGGAGTGCAAATTATTTTTAGAGAAAATTTTGATTTTTTCTTTGATTGTTGGGTATATATTCTATATAGGACCTGATTAGGTTATGCCTACATATATAAGGGAAGATGAAATATATACCATCCTTTAGGCATGTCATGATGAGCCATGTGGAGGAAACTTTGTAAAAATGAGGTCAATATTCAAAATTTAGATGATAGGTTACTATTGGCTAACTCTACACAAGGATGCAACAAGGTATACTAAAAAGTGTGAAAGATGCCAAAGAATGGGAAGACATACCAAATATGATGAAATTCCCCTCTAGCCACAAGTAATTGTAACGTCTTTTGAAAAATAGGGAATTGATTTTGTTGGACCCATAGAGTCTTCATCCAGTGGTAAGTCATACATTTTAGTTTGAATTAATTATGTTATTAAATGGGTAGAGGCTGAACTTATGAAACATGCTAGGGATAAAAAGGTTGCAAAGTTTCTATAAGAAATAATATTTACTACATTTGGTGTCCCTAGGGAAATAGTAACTGACCAGGGTGCATAGTTCACTTCCAATTTTATCATTACCATCATGAATGAATACACCATTAGACATGGCACATATTCTCCTTATCATCCTCAACCCATTGACCAAGAAAAAAATATCAATAGGGAAATTGAAGCCATTTTGACCAAAATATTAGCTATCCATAAAAAAGATTAGTCAAACTATCTACCTAAACCAATTTGGGCTTCTAGGAGAACATGGAAAACTACAATAGGATTTACACCCTTTGAATTGGTCTATGGTAAATTAGTTGTCACACATGTAGAATTTGAGCATAAAATGCTCAGAACGACCCTAGAACTCAATATTGATCTTACAAAAGAACAAAGAGAATGAGTCATGTAGCTCAATGCTCTAGATGAATACTAGAAATCTACTCCACATAATGCTAAGATTATCCAAAAATAAAGGAAGAAATAACATGAAAATTTCATCAATGATAAGATTTTTTTCGTTGGTGATTGGACTCCCTTGTATGATTCCCACTATCAACACACATAGGGAAAGTTTCAAACAAGATGTTTGGGACCATATGAAATTATATCTATACTTGATAATGGTTTTGTACAGTTTTCAATAGTTGATCCTTTATGCTTCAAATTGTTGGTCAATGGTCATCAACTTAAACTTTATCATAAGCCACAAAGTGAGAAGGAGTTCTTGTAGTAGTTTGATTTCCAAGAAGTATACACTCCTCTTGCAACATAAGCAACTAGATCTTCTACCCAGGTTGCACACACTCTTTGACTTCGGTCAAAGAACCATAATAGAACTTCACTTTCTTTGTTGATAAATCCATGCCATCTTCTATCTTTTCCATCTATCACATTACTAGTTCAATAATGAATCATGTAGCAAAGATCACATGTTTCAGGTGAATAGTCACTCATTGTACATATATTTCCTTCTTTTAATTTTATGGTTGGTATTACTTTGCATATACTTAGTTTTGTCAATTCAATATGGTAGGACTCATGATCTATTTTAAGTTGGGGGGATGCACAATATTTTTATTTAATTATGCATATACTATAATTATTAGATGCAAGCAAGTTCAAAACTTTTTGTTATTATTATAATAACATGTCAAAGTTCTAAAAGGTTAATTATGTGATTTTCCACTTAACTCATACCAACTTTCTTTAAGAAGAAGGTCATTTATTACAAGGAATGAAAAATGAATCAAAGGTAAATTATGGCATGCCATGTCATGATTACAACTCCATTTTAAAGAAACTAGTTTGTTTTTCTGCATTTGTCTCTTTCAAAGTTGATTTAAAAAAAAATAAAACCTTTTTCTCTAGAATGTTTGAACTTGGTTGCATATTTGTGTTTTTTCCTGCTTGAGTTTCTAGCTGAATTGGGAAAGAAATCAAGAACATTAGTTGGGGGGAGATTTGATTTGTCATGAACAAATAATATATGACATTATTCTGCAAGATAATAAGTGCCATCCTAAATTTGAGGAAAAAGGATGGTTACAATATTTCTTGAAGCCACAACGTGAGATGAAGATGTAGCATTCCAATTCCTAAATTCTATACACAATGATGTTTCCATAGTAAAGGGACTAAGGGTGGAGTGCAACAAGGGAATAATTGTAGAGGTCTCTAGTTTTCTAAAGGAAGGATAGATGTTTGAGGAAGATTTGGACCCAAGATTAGCTAGGGCCCAAATTACCTTGTATACGGATAGATAGGTGGAAATTAATAGGAAGCAAGGTATGATAAGGAAATCTCTCCAAGAACCCTACATCTAGTGCACCCTTTACATTATGTAGTACATTACTTTCAAAGGTCAACATTAATGGATACATTATTTTCATTTTAAGTTTCTTAGTTATGTGCATCATGGAAATAGGCTAGTTAATCTCCTACATTTCCTTTTAATCTTGTTGAAAAAGTGAGCAGCTAATGTATAAGAAGGTAAGCCCAATTATGTATCTAATCACTATTTGATTAAGTTTCTAGTAGAAAGGTATTTAAGGAAAAATTCCACTATTTCTTGGGATGGTTTCTCATTAATGGATGAATTCCACACTTGGGCTAGTAGGGCCTAGAGGTCAAGTGGTAGGGAGAAGAGTTACCACAACAACAAGGATTGTAAAAATTGTAGAATAGTTTGAACCCTCACCCTCTAGTTCTACCACAAACCCAAGGCCACCTAAAAAGAAAAATGTTGAGAAATCCCCATTGGTTTCCACCTCTAGAAAAGGAAAGGATTAAAATATTTCTAATGAAAACCCTATTTCTACTTAGGTTGGTGTCAAAACTAGGCCTTCTACAAAGAAAAAGAGAAAAGAGATAGTCCAGGAGTCAACAGAAGGACACACTAGGCATTCAAGGGACTCAAAATATGTAGAATGCATTATTGTCTCTTCCTCACCTCATGCTAAGAGGAAGAAAGTGAAAAAATAAAATCCTAACCCTATCTATTGAAGGGAAATTGTCAAAGAAAAAGAGGAAAAAAGTGTAAAAAATTTGTATGAGACACTTGTTAGGATGAGTGAGAAAATTACTCAAAACCCTAATATAACATATACCCTAGTTGGTGATTTTTTTAAACCTAAGAAAGAAACTTTTGATGTGAATAATGATGAACAAGTAAATGTGTCACAAGAAAATGTTGATTCTATTCAAAATGAATATGACACTACTAAGGAGGTGATAATACTATTCCTATTGAAGATGATTGTAGTGATGAGAGTTTATTGCCACCTAACTTTGAGTTCTATAAGAAAGGAAAAGCTCCATATGTTTCCTTAGATGATGAAAAAGGGGGTATGGGTGAAGATACTATATATTTATGTAGAGATATACTAGAGGAATCCCCTATAGTTATAAAAGAGAATCCTAAGAATCTTGACAAGGATTATCTAGACATTAATATGGAGACTATGGAACAAGTAGCTAAAGAATATTATGAGTGAAGGTATAGAGACCTTAGGGTAGGAAACCCACTAGATGGAAGTGGAATAACCACTGCAACTACCAGTTGAAAATCTAGAGAGAGCACTAGTACTTTGGGGTAGGCATCTAGTTGAACAGTTAGAACATATTGAACAAATAAACAATGTTGGACCTGGATGCATAGATGTCGACCAAAAAGGTCCAATTTCCTTACCAACCCTCTCTACACCCTTGATAGTTGGATTAAGTTGGTACTTATTTTGATAGAGAAATCCTATTGATAATAATTATTCAAATGTATATTGTCATTGATGTTACATAAATTTTATACTCTAACCAAGCAATGCCAGTTGGAACTGAGTTTACAAGACTCTAGTATCAGTCGAGCATAAGTTCAAAAGAAGAAAAAGTTTAGGGATTCTTGTGTAAACTGATTCAAGTTAGTTACCAAAGGAGTTTAGTGTAAACTGAGTCAAGTCGGTTACCAAGGAACTAAGTGGTAATCGAGTGACCTAGTTTTTAGTTTTAGCCAACCTACAACAGATTAGTTTTATTTATTGGTTGGTTTATGCAAGCTAACTCAGTGGATGTTTTTATTTTATTTGAAAGGGTATTCAAGCCAACTTGACATTGGGTTTCATAAATATGAAAGGTCAAGATGTGGATTGAAAGATGAGAAAGTGGAGAAGAAGATAAAATGCAAATATAGAAGGATATTTAATTTAGAGAAGAGTATCAAAGGAGATAAAAAGAATATTATGACGAGGGAGGATCTAGAGGATAACTTAGAATAGTGATCTAAATCTGCAATTTAGTTTCTTCATTAATCAAGTCAATCGTTGTTACTCTATAACAACTATAGCAGTAAAGAAATCTCTTAACAGAGTTGACTTAACAATCATTTTGTTAATCCTCTAACTAGGTGAAATTTCTAGATTGAAGTGTCTTAAGACCTCTAAAAAGGCCATTCCTAATAGTTTGATAAAAATCATTTAACAAAGTCACACCTAATAGTGTGTTTTGTAACCTTTAACAGGGTTGGCTCCTTATAGGGCTCACTTTAGAAGAGTGAAATGTTGTAACTAGTTGCATTGGTGGTTTCCCAAATTGGGTTTCCATGTTAAATCTTGGTGTCTCATGTGTTCATGTTATTTTCTTATTGCTTTATCTTTCTGCAACTAAGTTACTAAAGGTTAATACACATAATTATCTTAATATTACCCTATTAATCGAGTTATAGTGAATATCTTGGTCTAACCAAGACATGAGTTAAAAGGAAGTTTGTTTTGACATCTAAGGGATTTGGTATTATTTTTAGTGGTAACTAATTCACCCATCCCCTCTTATTTGCTCCTCTTATATTTCCAAAAATTATTATCTAAGCTCTTGGTGCTTACAGAAAAGGTTTCAAGGACCGAAGCTAAAGATCAAGATGTCTTATAGAAGATAGATACCTAAGTTGAACAAAGATAAATTCAAAGCATGTAAAGAACTCATGACACTGCATTTAGGAACCATTGCAGATACAGACCTAAAATTTCTTGAGAACCATTATGTGTCACCTCTTGATCCTTCGACTATGGATTAGATCATAGATAAAAATAATCACAATAAAATGATGATTGACATTGTTTCTTCTCTCAATTATGACAAATTTGATGAAGTCAGAGATTTTCCTACTGCTCATGAAATGTGGAACAAGCTAGTAAAGATCTATAGAGTAGATGGAAATGTCAGCAGATCCTAATGAGAAAGTTTAGGAGGTCAATTTGATTAGATGGAGATAAGAGAAGATGAAAACATTGTAAAATACAGTGATAAATTCAAAGCGAATGTGAGTACAATAAGAGGTTCAGAAGGGAAAATTGAAGATACAATAGTAATCAACAAGGTGTTAAGGAATCTTCTTCCTATTTATGCAATTAGAGTTTCCACTATTCAAGAGACGAGATGTGATCGCAAAAATCATATAACTTTGGATGCACTAGTGGTAAGGTTAACAAATTTTGAGTTGGATAACTTTGATAACTATCTTCCTAGATCTTGCAATATAGAATCAACATTCAAATCAAAAATAACCCTTGGTATAAAAGGGAGGAAAATCAAAAGGCAAACAATCTGATAGTAAAGAAGAAGAAGAATATGATGATGACCTTGATGCTATTAAAACCCTACTTGAAAGAAGGTTACCAAAAGGAAAGGTAAATATAAAGGTAAAATTCCATTGATTTTATTTTTTTATGAAGAAGTTGGTCACATTGTTACAAGGTGTCCAAACAAGGAAAGTAAAGATGACAAAAAATCCAACAAGTTCAAAGGAAGAAATATTTAAAGAGCTACAAAGACTACAAAGATAAAGGTAATAAATCTTGTTATATTGCTAAAGATTATATTAGTGATGATAAAGATGAAATGGTATATATTTCTATTTAAGATGAATAAGATAATGAGGATAATGAAAAGATGGCACATATTTCTCATGCTATCAAGAATGACACATGGATAATAGATAGTGGGTGTTACCATCACATGATTGGTAAGAAAACTAGGTTTGAACACTTGGAGCACTACAATGGTGCAAGTGTTAAATTTGGAAACAATAAACTATGTTATGTGAAGGGAAAAGTTTTCATTGCATTGAATGATGGAATCAAATGTGATAATGCCTACTAGGTTGAAGGACTGAGAAATAATCTTCTAAGTGTGGCACAATTGAACAACATTGGATTTAAGGTAGAATTAATGAATGGGAAGGCCAGGCTTCTAGATGGTAAAGCATACCTAGTTGGAACTGGTAATTAGACGAAAGGTCATCTATTCTATCTAGATCTCATTGAAAGTTAATGCTTTTCAACACAAGTAGAGGAAAGTTGGTTATGGCATAAAAGGATGTGGCATGCAATCTTTGATAATTTGGTTACTAGAAGAAAGAACAAAAGAGTAAGAGGTATTCCAAATCTAAAGAAACCTAAAATGGCCATATGAAAACAATTTCAGATTGGAAAGATGGGCAAAAATAGATTCAAAAGTAAGAATTTCAATACTTAAAAAGTCCTAGAACTAGTTCATATAGATCTTTTTGTGGACCCATAGGTATAAAGAGCTACACTCGAGACAAATTTTTCATTTTTTTTTTTTGATTCTATGATGATTAAAATAATGTACTTGAAGGATAAATCTAAAGGTTTTCAAAAATTCAAGTGGTATCTAGCTAGAGTTGAGAAAGAAATAGGTAATAAGTGAAAATGCCCAAGATTAGACAAAGGAGGAGAATTCATCTATAATGAATTTAATGAATTCTACAATGGAAGAGGAATCAAAAGACAAGTATTTGCATTTGGTACACCTCAACAGAATGGCATAGCAGAAAGAAGAAATACATCCATCATGGATTGTGCAATAACATTGATGATAGAGAAAAATGTTGCAACCAAATATTGGAAGGAAGTAATCGACACAATAGTTCATACCTTGAATAGAGTTCAACTAAAGAAATGTATAGATCAAATACCTTATGAATTTTGGTATGGCTATAAACCTAATGTTTGTTATTTCAAATTATTTGGAAGCAAATGTTATATCCTAAAAGAGACAAGGAAAGGAAATTTTTATGTGAAAAGTGATGAAGGCATTTTCCTTGGATAATCCAACAAGAGTAAAGCATATAAATGTTTGAATCTCGCTACTCATAATGTTATAGAAAGTGTATGTTTAAAAATTGATGATTTTGCAAAAAAGAATGAAGAAAAAAGCAATAAGTAATGTGAAGATTATAGAAACTTTATTTACTTTGAGCCTAATGCTTTACCTAGTGTTCAACAGATTACCACATCTAAGTTATATCAAGTGTCAACTGAGTTGCAGATAGTACAACCTGAGCTAGAGATAGTTCAAACCAAGTCCCAAACAAAGGAACCTAAGTCACAATCTATGGGAACTAAGTCTCAGACAATAGAAACAAAGTAGAATTTGGAAATTCATAGAACCTTTGAGCATGGTGAACCAAGTGAATCTAATCCAAAATCTAGAAGTAATATACTTGTACTTGCTAAATATGTTAGAAGACATCATGCACCTAAGTAGATAATTGGAGATCAAACTAGAGCCACAATGACAAGGAAAAAACTAAAAGGTACATGTTTGCTTATTGAATTTAAACTAGAACTATTAAAGATGCATTAAATAGTGAAAGTTGGATTGAGGCAATGAATGAAGAAATTGAACAAATTGAAAGGAACAATACTTGGACTCTTGTTCCTAGACCCAAGGATAAAAATGTAATTGGTAAAAAGTGGGTATTTAGAAACAAATTGAATGAAAATGATGAAGTATCAAGGAATAAGGCAAGGCTAGTGTGCAAAGGATATGCTTAAGAAGAAGGCATAGACTATGGTCTATGGTACAAGAAAGTAGAAAACTTTTATGTCAAAATCCTTAACTAATGTTGATTGGGTTGGAATCATTGATGATAGGAAGAACACTAGTGGAGGAGAATTATTATTTTGAAAGAGATTAGTATTCTAGACAAGCAAAAAGAAGAATTGCATCTCTCAGTCTATAGTAGAAGAAAAACATATTGCTATAGTATTTAATTGCTCCAACATAATGTGGATCAAGAAAATGTTATTAGCAATAAAGGAAGAAATCAAGGATCTAGTGGTTTTCTATTGTGATAACACAAGTGTAATCAATATATCTAAAAATCTAGTGATGCACACCAAGACAAAAGACATTGCGATCAAGTATCATTTTCGGAGAGAGTTAGTTCAAGATAAAGAGGTCATATTAGAATATGTTAACACAAAGGATTAGGTCATTGACATATTTACCAAACCATTACCTAAGGATGAATTTTTGTATCTAAGAGGAAAGCTAGGGATCATTCCCCTATCTTATGCTTGTCATGCCCAAAATTTCAAGGCAAAACAAAACCAACATTTTTATAAATTTTTATAAATTTATTTATTTATTTGATAGGGACATACATGATTTCATCTGAGTTGTTTATACATTGAGTGCTCAAGGTGAAAGTACTTAGTTTGCAAGGCATACATAAGATTCAATAATTATGAAAAGACTTCAATACTTACATCTTAATAACAAGGAGTTTCTTTTAGAGTTCACTAAGTGTAGAACTCACCTAAGCCTATTATCATGGACACTTTAGCAAATATATTAATCATTTTGATAATTTGTCTTATCATCCTATGAACACAATTCCATTTCACTGAATTGACATTATCTTTCTCAGGGGTAGTTCCAATAATCATAAGTTGTATTAGAATAAGAGTATTCTCTCGTAGGTAAAAAATCACTAAATGTCTTACTAATTCTGGTAGAAAGTAAGACATTTAGTGATTTTTTACCTTAAATCAACTTTAAAAATGTACTATTATTATCTATCTATTACAATTACTACTAACTAATTTTCTAAAATATCCTAAATCCTAATTATACCATCTATGCTTTACATTGACCCATGAATGACACTAAATACATTTCTTAATCCTAACTACATTCATTTCTTTCCACTTTTACTATGCTTATTAATTAATATAAACTAACATCAACTTGTCCCATACTCCTTATTTCTAACACCATTCTCCCCACTTACTAAACATTGGTTTTAAACTAACTACACTCCCATTAAACTTGCATACTCCCAAATTTTCCCCTAAAATCCAAGGGATTTTCTGGTGGTGGCACGTATGTGGAGTGAAATGAGAGAGGAGGCATTTTATTACATGTGGCCTACTCTAGGCACCTAGACCCATTTCTAAAAAGGTGTTCCTTTCAATTTAATTGGGGTTACTTTATTCCCCCCAACCCATTTTACTAAGCTTGCATACTCCCTAGGCCATGTGTTTGGGAGGGGATAGTCGAATCCCAAGGGGCAAAATCCTTACACATGTGGGGAAGAGGGTGGAAGGAACTTTGGTCTAGGGTGGTCAACTTAGGTAAGGTTTTTTTTGGTTTGTTTAGTGTGTAATATATATTGTCCTTAGTGTAAGGTCTTTTCTAGGGTGGGTCTTATTCCATCTTACTTTAGTGTATTACACACACACACACACACACACACACACACACACACACACACACACACACACACAGGGGTCCTCTCAAGAGTCACATAAAAATCTAGGAGACTTGCATTCATATATTTTTTTCTTTGTTTAAAAGTTATTACCAAACATGCATATTAACTTTATGTAGGAGTCAAAATCCTAGGGAATTTTCACTAGGATTAATTTAATGGTATGTAATAGAAGATAAGATTATTTCCTTCTCTCCATACGGATTTCAGAGAGAAAAAGTGTATGTACAAGCCTATTTTCTCTTGGCAGTTTATACTATGTAACCTATTTGATTTATCTTCTCTACTCAACTAGGATGTTATTTTAAAATTTCAATATAGTCTATCTAGAAAAATATCACTTTGAACAATAACTTAACAAATAAAATGCATTTGGAGAAAGATCAATTATGAGACCTAGAGAGTAATCTTTTCCTTCCAATAATGGAACTAAAAAAAATGAAGTTCCTCATTGAATTAATGCATACTGAAATTTTCTCTACTTGAACTATCTTTGAGATACATTTTCTTATATTGATTTATTACTCAATGAGTGTGGTTCCATATTTACAAGTTTAGTTTGAGTGCGGAACTGTTACATTACTTTTGAAAATAAATCCCTTTCACTTTTAATAGTGACTGCCATACTGTAATTCTTTTAACTTCATTACATCTAAATGTATGTTACAAAACACATATGAAATACCCATATTTTAACAATTTATTCATGGATCCATTCCTCATAATGATGTACATAGATTTAAAAAAAAATGCAAGAACATAAGTAGCGAGTTCAAATTTTATAATACACAATAACATGGAGGAGGAATTCATCCTTTCAAAACATTACAAAATAACCCATCCCTTCCTTCTACTACACAATAATACATCACAACAACATGAATAAGGTGGAGGGAGATTCTCCAATACATGTAAAATGCACATTGACAAGTTTTCTCTTTCAAGTAACCTCGAAACGATGATCATTCTAAGAATTCATTCCATTGCTCCTTTAGACATGAAATCTGCAAGTACATCATAACAACCACAATAACCATGGGTACTCTTCTCACAACCATAGGCCTCCAAAGAGACCACCCCCAAGCTCAGGGAACAAGGCTTAAACAATGTTTCATTCCAAACTCCCAATGCATATACATAGCATTACAATACCTATAAAATTCCATCCCAAGGTTATTTCATAATGGTTCACCAATGGAACCATGAACATAGGGTGAAGGTGTTCTTTTCAAATGGAGACTTGACATATCAAACAATATCTACAATAAAAAAATTTCATGGCCTTTAAAGGCTT
This sequence comes from Cupressus sempervirens, assembly GCA_028749045.1. Classification (NCBI taxonomy): domain Eukaryota; kingdom Viridiplantae; phylum Streptophyta; class Pinopsida; order Cupressales; family Cupressaceae; genus Cupressus; species Cupressus sempervirens. The sequence continues at coordinate 898,735,589 of CM053787.1, read as the reverse complement.
TCACAAATTAGTAATTTCATGCCCGTTTAGGGCTATCACAATCATCTTCCAAACACACTACCATCAGTTGGAGCTCTCTTGGAGCCCATACTCCATAGATTTCCTTTATACACCATACTTCCCTTATCACCCCCAGCAAGATATGAATGACTATGGAATACAATGGAGCCCACACTCCAAGGTTCTCAATACATTTTCAAGTCCAACTAACTCCTTCACCATGAACTTCTCTTCCCTCCCCAAAGGGTGAGTGAAGTCCTTACACCCCATTAAAAACATACATAAAAAAATGAAGAAACAAAGAGATAATAAAATGCAACAACACATTTCACCTCAACCCGCACAATACCACAATATTCCCACAACATGGAACACCATTCAACCATTTACATAAATACTAAAATCACAATACAATACCATAAAATCTACTCACAATATGAACTCACACTCGTTCATGCATATGAATGGAATACCATTATGTAGGTTTTGAAGAAAAATACTACATGGCGAAAAGAGAAACCAACCTTGAATCCTTTTGCAAAAAGGATAATGAATGGTTGTACAAGAGCTCCCTCCAAAGCATCCAAACCCTAAGAGTCTCTAAAGGTAGAGAATGGGTAGAGACTCCACTAGTTTGTCCAAGTCCACTAAAAAGACTCTCCCACTATTTTTTTGGAAAAAACATCTAGCTACTATCTCTTACACCCTGGTCCCTACCAAAATTGCTACTTTGACTAAGTGGAGAAAGTGGGGGTAAATTCATGGGATAACTCAAATTTCGAATTGGTTTGAAAGTGATTTGTTTGGAGGGTTCCCAAGGTCATTTAGGCCTACCAAAGGTTAAATTTAGACCCCTAATCCATACCACTATCATGTGAGCACTTATTTTTCACCAAATAACCCTCTAGTTCCACTTTTTGATCCTTAAAAGTTAATAGGGAGTTGGAATTTTAATTCCCATTGATTGAGACTTCTCCTACACTCTACCATAAGGGAGTAACTTGGATACTACATTGGGTTAGGTTTAGGTTAGGTGACTTTTTCCCAAAACCCTGAATGACAAGTCATCAACACATGGACAACACAAGCATCAAGTGACACATACAAATAACACATTATATTTATAATGAAATGTCTCTAATTATATATGAATTAAACTATTACATACCCATACAATTCATGTTTATGAAACAAAACACATTACAACAAGTTTTGAATCTTTTCCACTGATTCAACCTTGGCTATGTCATGTTCACATGGGCTTGAGCCTTGGTTCCTCATTAAACCCCATGGTTAAAATCATGCACACTAAACTTGAGAATTAGTAATCCAAGAAAATCATATAAGAAATATATAAATAAGTGCAATAATTCACTTTCACATTCAACATTAGGCTTGTATATTTCATCATTTGCAATTAACTTCCCCTTTTCTAATCATTTTCGTATAAAACATTCAAAACATAAAAATATCAATCCTTGCATATCAAAATTGATTCTTACATGACATGATCAAATTAACATTCTAAATAACCTCATAATCTATTTTCTATCATAGTGATGAAATATTAAATCCATGACTATTAAGTTACTAGGCATGTGAGTTGGGTCTGTTTGCATATCTCAATCTATCCTTTAACACTAATTTCCACTTGAACATAATAATTTGAAATTTCAAGTATCTCTACAACTCAATTTATATTAAAGAAAATTTAAATAGTTTAGAACATGAAATAAAATCATTAAATATACCAATTAGGTCCTAATGTGCAGGCATAAGTGTGGATAATCAAAATGCAGATATCAAAATGACATAACCCTATAGTCTCACAAGTGTATCAAAATATACAATGAGAAGTATCATAATGAAAATATGCTATCCACACCAGGGAAGATAGGGTGATGCCTCACAATGCTCACTAGAGTAAAAATTAGTGATGCACCAACCAAACTATATTGAAGATCTATCAAATTGATGCAAAGAAGTTAGAGCTCATTGCATATGAATCAATACATCATGTACAAAAATCACTATGTCAAGTCTTTTGAATTTGATGTCAACGAGGGAGAGAATCATGTCATTTATTATTAAGGGAGAGATTGATGTAATCAAAGAATAATTAGAGGTAGCAATCTGCAAGAGGGAGAACTTGATCTGATTGAGTCTAAAGATAAGATGGCAGAGGGATAATCACAGAGGGAGTTCTCATGGATGAATGGAGAATTATAATGAAACTAAGAATATTATAAAATCTTATAAATCATTTTGATTTCTCAAATTTTTTTTCATAATGACATGTTGTGTTTCCATCAATGCCAAAGAGGGAGATTGTTGATGAAAATTATTCAACTATATATTATCATTGATGTTACACAAATGCTATACTCTAACTAAGAACTACCAGTTGGAACCAAGTTTAGAAGACTCTAGTATTAGTTGAGAATAAGTTTAGAACAAGAAAAAGTTTAGGGATTCCTATGTAAACTGAGTTAGGTTAGTTAACAAAGGAATTTAGTGTAAACTAGGTTAGGTCAGTTATCAATGAACTTAATGGTAATTGAGTGACCTAGTTTATTATTTTGTTTATAAAAGCTATCTAAGTGGATGTTATTTGTTTGTTTGAAAGGGTATTCAAGTCAAATTTACATGGGGTTTCATAATTATGAAAGGTCAAGATGTGGATTGAAAGATGAGAAAGTGGACAAGAAGATAATATGCAAGTAAAGAAGGATATTTAATTTAGACTAGAGAACCCAAGGAGCTTTAAATAATATTGTAAGTAGGGAGGATCTGGAGGATAAGTCAAAATAGTGATCTGAATCTACAATTTAGTTGCTTTGTCAATCAGGTCAATCATTGTTACTCTCTAACAATTGTAGTAGTGAAGAAATCTCTTAACAGAGTTGACTTAGCAGTCATTTTGTAAATCCTCTGACCAGGTGACATTTTGAGATTAAAGTTTCTTAAGACCTCTAAAAAGGTCACTCCTAACAGGATGATATAAATTCTTTAACAAAGTCACACATAATAGTGTGTTTTGTAACCTTTAATAGGGTTAGCTCCTAACATGACTCACGTCAAAAGAGTGAAAAGTTGTAACCAGTTGCATTGGTGATTTTCCCAAATTGGTTTTCCATGTTAAATCTTGGTGCCTCATGTGTTCATGTCATTTTCTTATTTCTTTATCTTTTTGCAACTAAGTTACTAAAGGTTAATACACATCATTATCCTAAGATTTCTTTGTTAACTGAGTTCTAGTGAATATCTAGTTCTAACCGAGCAGTGAGTTAAAAGGAAGTTTGTTTTGACATCTAAGGGATTTGGAATTATTTTAGTGGTAACTGATTCACCCCTCCCCTCTTAGTTTCTCTCCTTATATTTCTAACAAAACCATGTGTCTAAAAGAGAAAATAAGATTGCCAAAAAAAATTAATAAACAAGAACACACATTAGTGGATAAAGAGGATGAGATCACCATACTTTAGGAAATTGTAACTCAAATTACCAATTTGATGCCTGAGTTACTTCAGTGTAGGCCTCCTACATATGTATATACCCTATTTTTTAAGGATAGGATGTTAAATTTTCAAATGACAAGAATTATTTAGGGCCTCATGAATTATATAATGCATTTAGCCATTCTCCTACAATAATTAAATATCTTTTGTGTAAACTATATTTGCAATAATCTAGTCATTCATGATGATAGGGAATGTAATCCACTAAATTTTGTGGGTGACATCCAATTGATGACTTTTATGTCTTACATTTAGAATGAAATTAGTAGAGAAAATCAAACAACACCTTATAGAGATGAAGAGATAAATGCTCCATTATCTTTACAGCTAGGGATCTACAAACATACTATTATAACTAGTAGAAAGTAGCCGACGCAAGGTAGGAGAAGATAAAATTAAGCCACTAAGGGAAGCTACATATTCAGATTATGAATTTTTTTTTGGAAATGGAAAGGGGTAACTGAGAGGGGAGGGGTGAACCAGTTACCACAAAAACAAATCCAAAAGTCTCTTTAAGATGTTAACAAAATATAAAACCAATAACTTGTAAGATAGTTAACACTAAATATTCTATTATAACTCGGTTAACACTAAATATACTACTTAAACCTACACACACATCTTGATATATTAATGTGATTAACCTTTATTAACTTAGTTGCTGAAACATAAAGGAAATAACATGAATACAAGAGACACCAAGATTTAATGTGGAAACCCAATTTGGGAAAATAACTAATTGCAACTAGTTACAATATTTCACTTTTTTGAAGTGAGCCCTAATAGGAGCCAACCCTATTAAATGTTACAAAACACACTATTAGGTGTGACTTTATTAAAGGATTTGTATCAATCTATTAGGAGTGGCCTTTTTAGAGGTCTCAAGACACTTCAATCTAAAAATTTTACCTGGTTAGATGATTTACAAAATGATTGTTAGGTGAAATTAGAAATTTCACCTAGTTCAAATAGCACACACATCTTAAGATATTAATGTGATTAACCTTTATTAACTTAGTTGCTGAAACATAAAAGAAATAACATGAATAGAAGAGGCACCAAGATTTAACGTGGAAACCCAATTTGGAAAAATAACTAATTGCAACTAGTTACAATATTTCACTCTTTGAAGTGAGCCCTATTAGGAGCCAACCCTATTAAAGGTTACAAAACAAACTGTTAGGTGTGACTCTGTTAAAGGATTTGTATCATGCTATTAGGAGTGACCTTTTTAGAGGTCTTAAGAAACTTCAATCTAGAAATTTCACCTAGTTAGAGGATTTACAAAATGATTGTTAGGTGAAATTAGAAATTTCAATTGGTTTGAATAGCACACATATCTTAAGATGTCAATGTGATTAAATTTTATTAACTTAGTTTCTGAAACATAAAGGAAATAACATGAACACAGGAGACACCAAGATTTAATATGGAAACCCAATTTGGGAAAACAAACAATTGCAACTAGTTAGTGTTTTTCACTCTTCTAAAGTGAGCTCTCTTAGGAGTCAACCTAGTTAAAGGCTACAAAACATATTATTAGGTTTGAACCTATTAAAGGATTTAATTTACCCTATTAGGAGTGGCCTTGTTAGAGGTTTTCAAACACTTCAATCTAGAAATGCCACCTTGTTAGAGGATTCAAGTCAAATAACTGTTAGGCTAACTTTGTTAGGAGATTTGATTCACTACTACAATTATTAGAGAGTAACAATGACTTGACCTGATTGTTGATGCAACTACCTTTTCTAATTTTAGGTCCACGTTCTAGATTTAATACTTGATCCTCTTTGATTAGAATGTTCTTTGCAACTTGGTCAACTCAAATACTCTAATATTCTTCTAATTTCCTTCCTTAATTTATCTTCTTCAGTCCCATACTTCACACTCTTCAATCCTCAACTTGACCTTATACTTATATGAATAAAATTGTCAAGTTGACTTGAATATACTTTGAATCAAACAATTTTCATCCCTTAAGTCAGATAGCATTAACCAATAAATTTATCAGACTCAATCTACTGTCCGTTGGCTAATATAGAATTGAGTACTCAGTCAACTTTGAGAAACTCTTTATTAATTGATCAAACTTGGTCAATACTAATTTTGAACTGATTTTTTTGGTAACCAAGTGAATTTGGTTAACACAAGATCCATGCTAACTTTCCTTTGGTAACCAAGTGAACTCAGTTAACAAAGGATCCATGCTAACTTTCCTTTGGTAACTGAGTGAACTCTGTTAACATAAGATTTCCCTTTGATGCTCAAGTAAGATCAGTAAGAACTAACTCTGAACTTGGTTATAACTAGAATGCTCAACATTCTCACAAAAATTGTCTTTAATGCTTGAGTAAGCTCAAAAATTAATGACTTTCTCAGTAAAGTGTTGAGCGGTCATTTTGTACGATGCTTAACAAAAGGGATCCTTTCAATCTCCTCTCTTGAAAAGATGATCTGGGGTCAGCTCCAAGGTTCTAAGTGATCTTGTGACCTACTGGAATCTACTCAGTTGAAGATAAATGTTTTTTTTCACAAAGAGACATTTTCTAGTTCAAACCAATTTAAGATAAGATGATCAATCTACTTGCTATTTCAAAATTAACCACAAAAAAGATATGTTTTTGGTATTTTCTATTTTTCAATGAATGTAATCTAACAATGAAACTATATGAATTCCTTATTTAACCAAGGGTTAGCAAAGATAATAATGAAGATAAAGTAATGAGAGATGGAAGAAAATAACATGAAAGGGAAATTACTAATGGACATTAACCATGGTAACAAAATGTCTACGAGTTAAATTATTGAAAAGATTGGGTAAGAAACTGATGAAAGTAGGAGTAGCACTTCCTCAAATCCATTGATGCAATCATCGATGGAAACTTAGAAAAACTAAAAGATGTTTCACTTGTTATCAAATCACAAGGCCACAAAACGTATGCTCATGTGAGATGAGACGCTATTTAGGAATAATAGGGTGATTTATTCTCCAACTCTATACGTCAGGGAAAATTTTCAACACATGAAAAACACTAGAACTAAAATATCACACAATCAAATCAACACAATAAAACTATTGGCTCCATTATTATCATGAACAAGAATCCACAAAAAATAACACATCTAACAAGAATAACTACACTTAGAATGAGAGCACCGATAGCATTTATTATTGCATCAAAATAATGGCATGGAATACATGTTACATTCCTCAATTTATCAGAAACCATCTCCTTAATTTGTGTTGAGAGTGAGAGATCTCTTCATGTAAATATATGCTTAAAACTAATAAAACAAATCTAATTATGTACAAACTGACTCTTTGAATGGTGCTAAAATAGGAAACCACCCTTTTTTATATCTATTAATAGGTGCATGATCCTTTACATGTCTTAAAACAAAGATATAAATGGTAGATAAGAATAAGGAAGATATAAGAGGACTTGGGAGTCACTAGAAGCTCTAAAAAAGGAAGCTTGGCCTTCTCTAAACATTTTTAGGAGTTAAACTACTATCAAAATGTGTTTCTAGTGTATGGAAAACTCTAAATTTGGAACTGGTAGTTAATTATCAGTGTATCTTTGACTTATTCAAAATTTTCAGTGCACCTTTGGAATAATGCACTTGTGCAACAAGTTCAAAAAATCTAAAGATTTCCTAAGTGTCAAAATTGAATTTTTATCTTCTGAGTTTTCTTCCCCTTTATACTAGAGTATGTCTAGATGTTTTCTCTATAATCTCAATCACTTGGGAAGCTTCTAATAAATCTAATGCCTTATATTTATGCCTAACTATTTGATGATAGTTACTGATATCCATTCAGGTTTATTCAAAGTCATCAAGTCGACCATCAAGTCTCAACAATACCTCTTCAACCTTGAATTCTTTCCTAATATGTCCATCAAAATAAGTGTCCTAGAAAGTTCTTTAGAATTGTTTAACCACTACTTGTACTAACTTGAGCTTCATCTTTGACTCATCTTCAAAAATCGTAAGGGAAATAGCATCATAATACATATCTACATCCAAAATTTTCTCTTGATATTGGCCTTTTAATTTTTGAATATCTTCATGAAGTTCTTCCATGACCTTATTTTTGGTAGTTATCTTTTCAATCCAATCCTCAAGTTTATCAATCTCATCTATTGTATACACTTTCATGAGTGTACGATACCTTTGACCTTTTATTTTTTGGAGTTCCTGAAGGTCTTTTCCCTAGGTATAAATCTCATTCATAAGGCCAAAATCCTAGTCTACTATGTATACTAGTTTCTTTGCATTAGAATGAACATTATGCAATAGGTTCAAATTAGCTTTCATTATCTCTATACCCTTCTGCTCAATATTGTCATGTCATTGCTAACATGCTCCAAAAAATGAATCAACTTGGACACTCCCCTTATCTCTCCTTTCTAGTGCCATAATGAGAGTAACCTCTGGGTGGTCTTGATCTAATGGACCTACAATTCCATGTAGATATCCTCTTAGTAGCTCATTTTCTTTGCACAACTTTATCAATTCATTCACATTATCATCAAAATGCCTAAACACCTCCTTGATGCCCATAGAAATCATTACTTTAGTTGTATCTACTATGGGCTTTCCTAATAGGACTTTTGTAATCCGATAGTCCTTAGGAGTCAAATCTTCAGTCTTAGCATGTGGAGGAGGAATGACTATGTGAGTAAGTAGGTCCTGATCTCTATTCTTCATTATAAAGGTCAATTTTTGCACATCACCCATAGATGTCTCAGGCCTTTTGATGGCTTCTACTAGTACATCCATACTCCCCTTTTCTTAGGTATATTTTTCTCTTTTTTCATACCATAACTTTCATCTTCAACTAGGCTAGTGCATTGCCCATATGAGACAAGTATTTGGTTGAAGAGGAGGTTTTCCCAACATGCCACTTTCCCTTATCATTCCTTTTTAGAGTCTTCACCTTCTATGAGAGATCTAAATTTGGTGTGCCTACATGTGTACTATCAAAAGTCCTCACTCTATATCCTGGGAATTTTGCTAAGGTTCTTCAAGTATCTATCCTCCTCTGATACTACATCTACTAGCCTTTGTTCTAGCTCCTCTTGATACATCTCTCTCTCTCTCTCTCTCTCTCTCTCTCTCTCTCTCTCTCTCTCTCTCTCTCTCCTTCATTGGTTTCATAACCGATCTTTTCAAAAATTTAACTCATAGAACTATTGTTACCATGGTTTATGTCTATTAGGAATTTCCCTTTCATGCTATTTTCTTTCATCTCTCATTACTTTATCTTCATTATTTGCTTTGCTAACCCTTGGTTAAACTAGGAATTCATATAGTTGCATTCATTTAAAAATAGAAAATACCAAAAACATGTTTTTTTTTGTGTGTGGTTAATTTAAAAATAGCAAGAATATTGATCATCTTATCTAAAATTAGTTGAAACTAGCAAAGGCCTCTTTGTGAACAAAAACATTTATCTTCAACTGAGTAGATTCTAGTAGGTCGCAAGATTGCCTGGAACCTTGGAGTTGATCCTAGATCATTTTTTCAAAAAAGGAGTTCGAAAGGATTCCTATCATTAAGCATCGTGAAAAGTGACAACTCAATTGAAGTGGCTCTAGAAGGAGGGCCTCTTACAATTTATAATAGAAAAAAAAACTTGAAAATTCAAAATTTTTCATTTTTTACAAGTTCAAAAACTTTACTGTTCGTCACTATTTGCAGGTGTGCAGATGCATAAGGTGTGCCATATTTTTTAAAAAGTGTGCTTCTACAGAGGTGTACTTTTTTTGTAATTTATGAAAACTAGGAAATCCCAATCCAACGTTGCCATTTTAATGAGATTTAAGATCTTTACATAGTGAACTAGAGTTCTTAGAACTCACTCAATTTTGTAAGTCTTGTAGTTACAAAGGATTTCCAAAAATTCTCTTACTTCTGTTCAACATTTTGTCATCTTCCTCAGTTCCATCTTCAAACCAACCATCTATCATTCCAGAAAATCCTCCACCAATGGCCTTTTCTAAAAATGTTGTAGACTCACCAATCAACTTGAATGAGTACTCAATGACCTTGCTAAGAATCCTGAGAAAATTTTCCCAAGGTTTATCTATGGAGAGACAAGAATAGCTATAGATCACATCAAGGAATTCAAAGAAATTAGCAATTGAAAGTAGATTGCTAATGAGAATGTGGTTCTTCATTTATTCCCATACTCATTGGGAGAAGTTTCCTTTAATTAGTATGTCAATTTACCACCAGGATGTGTTAGAGACCAGGACACTTTTGAAAATTTTTTCTTGGACCAATTCAAAACTTTCATCAACCCAACTATGATACATCATTAATTCATATCAATCAAAAGGGACCCAACCAAAATAGTTTCATGCTTCAATAATCACTTTTATATGGCATACCACAAGCTAGAAACACCATACACTATATCGATTGAAGCCACAATTCAGATTTACCTGAATTCTATGGATCATCTTATGACTATTTTCCTAAGAAGACTTCCTACTACAAATATTGACACATTAGACAAAGTCTTCTTAGAAGCAATTCTTTCATGAAACAAAGGAAAATCCTAATGGAGGAGGATTGATGCCCCCAACACAAGCTATTATCGCAATACCAACATATCTTGTTGGAGCACCACTGATGCCTAGCCAATTCATACCAATGAATCTAGCTCCATTACAATAGACACTCACCCCACAAGTTCTAGCTTTAACATACCCAGGATATGAACCTCCAAAAGCTACTTTCTTTGAGCAAAAGGAAGCAACATCTGCTAAAATAGAGAGCAACATTGCATCTAAGCTTGGCTAAATGAAGAATACCATGTCTCAAATAGCTAACAAGTTGACCTATTTGAGGTTGTCACAAGGATAGAATAAAAAATTTTAGAGAACAAATCCTGGTCCCTACAACAACATTAATTACAGTCAAAACTACAATAGGAATTTTAGTGGAAACAAAAATGTAGGAAATAACAATGGAAGAAATAACTCTAGTCCCCCTAATCACAACAACAATTTCCAAAGATATAATCGATAATGGAACACTTGTCCAAAGAATGGAATAATTCCTATGGATAATAACAACAAGAATGCCTAGTATGTGGACATCAATCAGTATTTCAATAATCATAATGTACCAAATGATGATGGCTCATATTACCATGGAAATCAACAAGTAAATCAAAATCCAATGGGCAATAGTAATGAGTCTCCTATGCAATTCAACACCATGATGCTAGAATACTATGATTCTTCATAGAACATGGGAATGGAACAACCAACTAAGGAAGAATTCTATTTTCCATTCACTCAGGAACCATATACTCAACCTAAAGAAATGTTTTCATTTGAGAATGATAATTGAAATACCTACTATTTGGAATGTCAGAAGGAACCCATAACTAATGGTATTCCTCCTACATTACAAGCAGATCCTCTAGATCCAAGAGCAACTAACAATCCAATACCTATTAGACCCTTGAATGGAGGACAATCAAATCAAAATCAAGGAAATGTGCCTATGATCTTGAAAAATCTCTAATGGTCTACTAAAAAGTATAGTGTAGTAGAAGATTTGAAATGAATAAAGGCCAACATGTCCATGTTCAACATGCTACAAAACTATCCTAATTAGTAGGAAGCATTGATGAAAACTCTTGATCATACAAAGGCATAACATAATACGAATACTATTCCTCAAAAGACAGTATCGTAATAGGCCATGCCAACTATGTTTAAAGACAAGGTTGAGGTACCTCCCTTTTTTCTTAGAATTAGAATATATTGGAAGAATCTTCATAGTTTCCTAATTGTTTCATGAGCTTCTTGTAATGCTATGCCACTTTTGATAGCACAAAGGTTGGGAGTCACTCCTTATCCATCTAATTGAATAGTGACACAACTCAATAGAACAAAAGTAAATGTTATTAGTGTGCTAAAATATGTTCAAATAAAATTAATAGTTAACCACCAAATTCAAGACATCATAGATATACATGTGGTTAAAATTCCTAAAACATATGGATTGCTACTAAGTACAGAGTGGACAAAATGCTTAAGAGGATGGTTTTCAACAAATTTCACTCAACTGTGGGTACCTTGGAAAGGGTTGAATAATTAGATAAAGATTGATGTAGAGCCACAATTGAAAATGATGATTACAAAATACAATGGACCAATTTACAATGTTTAGGTGAAGAAGAAGACCCAAATGTGTTGCTCCTTCCCAAATTTTGTAGATTGCATGAAGTTAGTCATTTAGAGTTCAAATTTTTGTATTCCAAGAAGTGGTTGCTTAGGTATTAAATTAGATAATGGAAATAAAGAGAAGCCATGTTCCAAAAGAAGTACTTACAAAAAATATAAATTACACATACATATCTAAAGCCGTGGGAAAGGATGGAGAAGAGGCAGAAGATCTTAATGCATCCTATAGTGATACCTCTTCAAATGGTGGAGGTTTTTCTTCTCCTCCACTGGGAGTGATTAATATCCAAAAAAGGAAACATTTCATAAAGGCTAAGGTTGGAATTCATTAGTGATTCATCCTAAGCCTAAAATTGACAAAATTATAGAATTGATTGGGGAAATTCAAGATCAATAGGTGAAACATATATTCTCCATATCAAAGATAAACAATGAAAAATCCTCAAGCCCAGTGTGAGAGAGATTACAATGGATCCCAAAGAAGAAATTATTTAAATTTTAAGTAAAAGAAAAGCTATAGATGAACAAGCATAAGTCCAAGAAGCCCAAAGAAAATCCAATATGGACACTCTAATTCAACAACTTTAAGTGCAAATTAGGAGCCCATGTAGGTATTGAATTAATCAACCCAAAAGGTAGGTCTTTTTATGCAACATATTGATTAAAATTTAGATGTACTAATATTGTTGTAGAGTACAAAGAATTGATTCATGGACTTCTCTTTTCCTTAGAGAAGGGAGTTAAAGGTCTCATAATTGAAGGAAACTCCCAATTGGTGACTAGACAAGTGAAATCAATTTATTCTTCCAATGATAGGAGATTACTCACTTATGTAAAGAGAGCATGAGATCTAATGGATGACTTTGAAGCTTTGAACATAAAGTCCATCCCCAGAAGGAGAAACATGGTAGTAGATGCATTGGAAATTTTAGTGAGTGCATTACAACCCATTGAGAGAATAAAACTAAAAATATTTTCAATAGAATTGGTTGCTACCCCACCCATCTTAGACATTATTATAAACTTCCAAGTATTCCAAGATGACCAATACATAATTAAGTTTACCATGTGCAACAACCATTTTAAGGGAGAAGAGATTGATGAAAATCTAAATTAAAAACCTAAGGAGGAAGAACTTGAAGATGAAGATGTGATTCTCAATTTAAAAACCAATACTATTCCTAAGGGATTGGTTGAGTTGGAGCACATTACTAATGCAAAATGAATTGGGAAAAAGATGAGGAAAATGGATGGCAATACTACAAGAGTTTGATCTAGAGATTAAACTAATGAAGATAGTGAGAGGACAGAGATTGAAAAAGATGATAGCTAATAATGAGATAAAAAATGAGCATCAATTTAGGTTCAATGACAAAGTCAACACAAAGGATCAACAAAAGAAGATTATAGTATCTCAAGTTGATTTTGATCAAGGTATAATAACGAATGTTTGGTATCACGATATTGTTTACTATCTTTTACAAAATAAATACCACAATTTGATGAATAGTTCCTAGCATAGGGGTCTCAAGATGAAGTGTGAATCTTACATGCTGCAAAATAGGAAATTTTATAAAAGGAACTATGAAGGAATTTACCTAAAGTGTTTGGGATGAGAAGAAGTAAAATAGGTTTTGGAGAAGTTTCATGATAAGTATGGTACAAGACATGGATGAGTAGAAGCTATGACCCATATGATCCTAAGATCTAACTATTTTTGCCCTATAATCTTCAAGGATACTTTTGAACATGTGTGTACTTGCCAAATTTGTCAAACTAGTGCTAACAAAGAGACATACGACAATGCCATTACAACCAATGTTTGAAACATGCCCTTTTTCAAAGTAGGGATTGGACTTTATTGGTATAGTAAACCCACCATCATCAACAAGACATATATTTGTACTCATAGTTATAGATTATTGGACATGCTAGACAAAAGCTAAGACTTTTAGAAATTGCATGACAAAGGTGGTTACAAACTTCTTGGAAGAACATATTGTTACCAGATTTGGGATTCCATTCTTTCTAGTTTGCAATCATGGGTCAGCCTTTGAATAAATATTCCTTACCCAGTGGGCACTAGATAATTAGGTTATAATGAAGTTCTCTTCAAATTACTATCCAAAGGAAATAGTGTGGCCAAATCTACAAATAAGAACTTGATCATGGTAATAACACATTTGTTGAAGGAAAATTCTAAAGATTGGCATACTTAAGTCAAATATACATTATGAATAGACCAAGTTAGGGTCAATAATTTTTTGGGAACATCCCCATACCTACTCATCTATGGACAAGAGCCAGTATTCCCACTTAACCTTAGGATTCTTATTTTGAAATTCATGAGTGGGTACGCTGAAGATGTTGATAGGATTCAAATTAGACTAATGAATCTCTTGGAGATGGATGAGAAACATACAAATGATTTAGAGCATATGGAAAAAAATTAGGCTATCATTAAAAGGTGGTTCAACAAGTAGGACACAATCAAATCTTTTAGAATATTCAATTTTTTTCTTCTATGGGACAAGGAAAAAGAAAAGTTGAGCAACCACACTAAGTTTCAATGCTTATGGATTGAACCTTATCAAATTGTGGAGATTTTGGGAGAAAATAATTTTAGGCTAAGTTCCTTACAAGGGGAATTGGTTCTATTTCCCATCAATGGTCAATTCTTGAAACATTACTTTGAGGCCTAACAAAAAAAAAAAAACTAAAACAAAATTTCCTTTTTGCATGTGTGTTTAATTTCTACAATGTATTTATTTAAGCAAGTGTGTTTGCTTTTAGTTGTGTGTTTTCTTTCTAGTTGTATTAGTCTGAGGGTTAGGTGCAACCAATATTTTATCTTGACGCATTTCATAAAGAATTTTTGATTTCAACTTTTGGGAAGTGGTATTCTTTGTCAAAGCATTCAAATGATCTTGTTTCTTGTACCAACTAGAGAATCAATATAACTTGTAGTAATAGAGGACTTTCAATCTTAAATTCAGAATTGTAGATCAATAGTTCTCAACACTTTGCAAATTTAAAGATCAACTATCTTAGTATTTTTAAAACAAGGTTGATGGTAGCAAGGGATAGTCCAAACCTTCCCAGTTTAAACAAAAGGTGTTTCTCAAAGAATTGCTAAGGTTACTAATTGGCATGAGAGGGCTCAAAAATTATTAAAAGAGGAATGTAGGGGATGTCAACTAAAGAATGAATCCAAGAAATGACACCAATTCCTTGGCTACATAGTCTAAGCATGGTCAAGGTACAAAAAGAAAATAAAAAAGAAAGGTGCTGTTAAGAATGAAAGATTCCAAATGGGTCTGAGAAAGGTAATTTGACAAGTAGGATATGCACTTCAAATTGGCTATCCATTAACAAATACTTCATGGAATAATCAACTGGTGACATGCAAGCTACGTGAACTAAAATTCTTAAGATTACTTAGGACCTCAAATAAAAAGTGATAAACCATTAAGAGACCTAAGAAAGTGATTCTCTCATCTGGTCAGATAAGTGATTGATAAACAGGTTTTACAATGATTCCTAATGAATGGACCTATAGGGTGGAGGATTTTCTCCAAGTTGTTAGAATCTCATGATAGAATACATTCTAAGATGTCAAAGGAAATGAATACACTAAACACACACTAAACTTGGAGCTATGAGATTCTAAGGTTTTGACTATGGAGCGACTCAAAATACACTTGAAGTATTAAAGATTTAGTTGGTATTTGACACATGTTAGAAGAATGTTTGTTGATGAAGCAATGCCTTTGTCATTTCTTCCCTTTTTTCTAGGTGCACTAAATGACTTTGAAAATACTATTGAGTGTACTGTGGCACACCTATGCAAGTGCACACCCTTGTGGAGTACTCACATGCACATGTGTGCTACTATGCACATTTCATATGTGCTTTTTCTTAAGGGGGTAAGTTGACTTTGCTAGGTCAAGGGTGCAAAAAATGGTGCATACATCACACCTTGATAAGGTGCACATGTGTGCACCATTACATTAGGTTCTTTTGTTTGAGTGATAAATATGTGCATGTGTGCACCTTTTGGAGGTGTCCACATGCGCACCTTTTCCTTAGGTTTTAGGTGAGGTTTAAACTTAGGTATCTAAGTGTTGTGTGTGTAGGTTGAGGATGTTCAATGCACCTCTATAGGAAGGAGGCTCAAAGGAAGATTATGAGTGTAGGGAGAGGATGATGGCCCTAGGTATTTATAGACTTGGGGTCATGCCTATTGGCATTAATTTATTATTGCCATTAGTGACAACACTCTATATCAGTATAGCTACTGAGCTTAGCACTCAATTTCCTACATTCACTAAGCTTCACAGTTTACATCGAGCATCTCAGTATCTACCAAGTATTCAGAATCTATCATGGGAATCTAGTGTAAATTGAGCATTTGAAGTTGCAATATTTACCAAGTGATGAAAGTGTAATGTTTACCAAGTGATGAAAGTGTAGTGTTTACCAAGTGAAATAAGGGTAAACGAAGGATTTAGTTCTTACCAGGTAACACTATATCTACCGAGTAACACTACATCTACCAAGTTACTAGTGGTTACCAAGTTTAGAACTATGTCAAGTGGTTAGTATGGAATGAGCCTTTACTTCTACTGAGTGCATGATGATGCTGAGTAATGCAGTTGACTTCGAGTATCAGAAGGTCACCGAGTTAGTTCAGTGAACTCGAGTTATTTACTATTGGGCCAAATCAGTAATGTTTCATTCACTTGTGTTTTAGCCAACCTTGCAATTATAATTATTGGAATGATATAAATGTAATGTATTATATCATTTAAAATGTATGCATGAGAGTATCAAGGAATGGACATGTAATGCTTTGAGAAGAATAAATGAAAATCAGTAGAAGAGAAAAATATTTAGCAAGGTCTAAAAGGAGCAGTAAAGATTCATCAGTCACAAGAGGTGATCTATACTTCAAGGATCTAATCAGAAATCAAGTTTGTAAGTAGATCCACTATTTCATCCTAACAGGTGAATCAACTTTGTAAATCCTTTAACAAAGTAGAATTAATAGTCTTTGTATAAATCTCCTAACTGAGTGCATACTTCAGTGTATGCTGTAAATCCTCTAACAAGGTGGACCTAGTAGTCCTTTGTGCTCCTAATAGGGCAGATCACCAGAAGTGGTCAATGTAAGCCTTAATAGGCCAACTTTATACTGTAGTATTAAAGTTTTGTGGGTATCATCCCCACCCCAATTTTACTTTCTATTTGGAAGGTTTCTGGGTTACCAAATCACTGTGAACATGTGTTATGGATGTTTGATCTCTCATATATGCAATAGATTAGATAAATGAATGGTGAATAGTATATATGATTAAAGTGCTGAATTGTTTTAAAGTTTTGAAGTTACTGATTCACCCCTCCCCTCTTAGTAACATGTCACATCTTGAATATTTCCAACAATGCCCACCCCTTGGTTATGGGGATTTGCATATGTGCCCAAATGTGCACCTCCAAAGGGAAGCACATGTGTACTACTGTATTTAGTGCACTAGTGCACCTTGACAAGGTACACATGTGTGCTAGGTGCACTAGTGTGCTGATTTATTCAAAATCACCTTGATTTTAAATTTCCTCCAAATCTAACACATGGGTTTTTTCAGGCAAAGGACCAAGTAGAACCTATACTCTAGGTAGAGCCCTAAAAATGACTTAGACCCTGGATTAGGAGTCTAAAAAAAAAAAAATTAGTAGGGGGTCCCTATTTCTAGGAGAAATGGAGTGTGCATTGTGAAACCACAACATAAGGCTTGAAATTTTGTGTAGCATCAAAGACAAAATACAATTGCATAATTATTTTCAATAATCTTTCTCTTTGGCATTGATGGCAATACAACATGTCATAGTGCAATGAAATTTTGGAGAAAAATAGAAGTAAGGATAATATACTTAGTTTCATTTTGATTCTCATCAATAAGAACTCCCTCTATTAGTGAGAACTCCCTCTAACATTAATCACTTCCTTTGGAATGATTCTCTAATTTCTTTGACTGTAATTTCTCCCTTTGATGAAAAAATTTCCTTCTTTAATGGTACAAAATTTCTCTAATATGAAAAAAATCTCCTCTTTGATATTTCATGCCAATGACAACAATAAATGTGTTTTGCATGTACCTGATGTCTAATTCATATGCAATATGGTCTAACAATACTACATCAACTTGTCTAGTCTTCAAGGTGCTTAGTTGCATCACTAAAATATGATTAGTGAGCTTCAGATAGGGGAATGAACTCTAGCTTATCTATTAGATAAAAAAATTCATCCTTAGGTAATAGTTTATGTCTACAATTTGTTCCTTTGTACTCACATATTCCAATCTCACCACCTTTTCTTGCACTAATTCTCTTAGAAAATGATATTTTATTGCAATGTGTTTAGTCTTGGTATGCATCATAGGATTCTTGGAAATGTTTATTGCATTGGTGTTATCACAAAAGATAATTGTTGGATCCTTGATTTCTTCCTTCATACCTACCATTAGTTGCTTGAACCAAATGATGTTGGAACAATTAACTACAACTACAACATATTCCACATCTTCTATAGACTAAGAGATACAATTCCATTTCTTTCTTGTCCAAGACACTAGCCTCTTTCCAATAAATAATTCTCCACCACTTGTTCTTTTCCTATCATTAATACTTCCTACTCAATCAACATCAATGAAGGCTTTCAATTCAAAGTTGCCTCCTTTCATAAATCACATACCATAATCTTTAGCACCTTTTAGATTGTTGAAAATAGATTATTTTAAGTGAAGAATCTCTCATGAAAATAATTATTATTTTGTCAATGATGTTAAATTTGCTACTTGTTAGTGAGATAATTTCTTTTTGGTCTGAATGCTATCATTTGGTTGATTGATGTAGAGGATTTGAAAAGAGAAGATAACAAGAGAACATTTGAGTTATTTAGTGTATAAAAGGATCACTAAGACCAAGTAAGACATTGATGATATTATGTATTGTTGATCTACTTAAGCCGTTACCTTAGCTAAGCCAAGAAGAATTTTTTTCATAACAAGTGTCTTCCAAGCTTGGCCAAGTAAATAGTGCAAGTTGAGTAGAAAATAGTAGAAGTTGAGTAAAAATCAATAGGTTCTGAGCAAAGAAGAAAAATAGTGGAGGCTAAGTGAAAGTTAGTATATACTAAGTAATGTTTAGTTAATGCTGAGCATCAGTAAACTTTAGTGTGTGCTGAGTGAACACTATTTATGCCGAATGACAACAAAAAGTGTTAAATCAAAGATTTGATGAATTTGAGCTGATTAATTTGATTTCTTGAATTATGTGAAGCATGTGGAAGATAAGTATGATGAGATGGTGGCACAAAATTCAAGGTAAACCATTTTGAGACAAATTCAAGGAAGATTGTAGAAGTTTCTAGAGGGACTAAAATGGAAAAGTGGGTAGATTCATTCAATCTTATCTAACCCTAAAATGGACAATTATAGCTAAGTGGAGAAAGACCTAAATTTTGTATATATAGAGCTAGTAGGCCAAAAGAAAAGGTTTTCATGTGCAAGAACTTAAGGAAGACAAGAAATGTAGGGTGTTGCTTTATATAGTGGTCGAACAGAAGAGATTGCAGTTATAATCCAAAGCAAGAAGGCTTAAGAGGTTGAATGTTTGAAGGGTGAACAACCTATTAGAGCTAAAGAGTATGAGTGCCAAGCAAAATGGAGGACTAAATTAGAGATCTATAATCTGCAAGTGAGTTGTAAGTTATTATTAGATCAAGCTGTGTTGTCACTTTCTAACAACTATACCAGTGTGGATAAATCCTTTGAATTAAGGTTGACCTAATAGTCATTTGTAAATCCTATAATCCCTACCCCTAGTTTGCATTTTTGTTTTATTGTTGAACTCTTTTAGGCCAACTTTATAATTATGTTTGATGATTAGTGGCATTTGATTTCCAGATTTTTGGATATTATTTCGTACACAATTGATTTTAATGATGAATGACTTTGGTACTAGTTATTTCATATATGCATGATTGTTCTTCGATGATGATGATAGTATACAATGATTCAAGTTATTTCATGATAATAGTTAGATGTATTATTTATATGTGTTGTCTATGGATACTTACCCCATACTTGCATGTGTATGGTGAACCTGTATGTTTTATTTTATGTATGATGTTTCTAATATGGTTAAGGGAAGGAATTATAGTCACCTACTAGTCAGGATTTACACAATGCACCACTTCCCACCATATCCTATTTAGTTTAGAATGTATGTGTATGTACATTCATGGATTTTATGCATATTGCAGGTACCAAGTGTTAACTCCTTGAATTGTGAGGATGAAAATACCTTATTGTAATTTCTCAATGGTAAGAGAGGGGAGATAACTCTTGAGTTTGAATCCTATCATTAAGTCAATTGTCCTAAAAAGTAGGGCAAGAATTTGAATTTTATACCTTTTGAGTTCGTTAAGTGATGTACATTCATGATTATAACCATTGAGTTTGATATATTTTTTGTACTTTATTATGGGTTATCTTATTCAGTCTTTGCCGATGTTCTATTATAACTAAATCAAATTAAAAGAGTAATTAATGATTTAATTGATATAAATTTTATCAAGGAAATTTGATATTTAATTATATTTAATTA
The DNA here is from genome assembly GCA_028749045.1 of Cupressus sempervirens. Classification (NCBI taxonomy): domain Eukaryota; kingdom Viridiplantae; phylum Streptophyta; class Pinopsida; order Cupressales; family Cupressaceae; genus Cupressus; species Cupressus sempervirens. Next base: position 898,715,197 of record CM053787.1, on the reverse strand, counting down.
ATCGAGAAATCAATTAAATAAAATAATTCAATTTAAAGATTTAGTTAAAGTCTAATTTTGGGCGTAATAATATTAATTTAATTTAATAATAATATATGTAGGAGTTTATTTTTAAGTAAATGCTAAATATTATATTACTTAGTTAATAAATATTTTTATCAAAAACATTCCTTGAATTAATTAAAGAGAGAAAGAAATTAATTTCATAAAGATATTTTAATTAAATGGCAAAAAGGTGCATAAATATTTAAAGTCTAATAAAAATAATAAAAGATAAAGATCAACAACTCTTCTCATGTGATTGCACAATTGAAGCCTAAATTTAGGGGAGAACTCTTTATCAGAGATCTAGAGCTCATTTTTTGGATTACCAAGTTTTGGAGGAGCAATTTTAGAGGAGGTTTTAGAAAGAAAGGGGAATACTTGCATGCTTCATGTGTTCTCAGATTAGCATCAAATTTAGGTAGAATCTTATGATTAATTTGCGTAATAGATTTCCATTCTTCAATTTCATGTCTTCTTCGTTCCTAGATAAATCTATTCTCAATTTTTTTAAATATTTGATTGATATCATTGTGTTGTAATTTACTGGGTTTTGTTCTTGATTTTGCTTGTAAATGAATTAATTTATTGAAACCCTTGTCATAGTTTATCATTGTTCTTCATTTTTGAAATTGTTTGTATTTGAGGACTTGTGAGTTAGAAACCCTCACGTGGTAAATTTTAGAAAATGAAATTGTTGGTTGGGTTTGAAATCAAACAAAGATTAATGATTAATCAAATTCATTTGATTGCTAGTAAATTTTCTCTTAGATCTGCTATTAGAAATTTTATCATAAACAAATATATTAAATAATAAAATTACATAGTAATTTGTAATTACTACGTAATTACATTATTAAATATTAAAAAATGGAGGAATGCAAATTTATTAGTAGGGGGATTTTGTCATTTTATTTAAAATAAAATAAAAAAATTAATAATTATGGTGGGTGGGGGCCAACACCCCCACCCCCCTTTTCTCCTCTGTTTACCTTCATCCCAACGGCATACATGGTTGCAACAGTCATGCTATGACAACAATAGGTACTGCTGTTGTAGGACCTACCATGGTCCTAGCAAAGTTTGGTATGACAACATATTTGTTGCAGGCCAGCAAGCCTTTAAAACATGGTTACTTTTTAAAAAAAAAATTACTTGTTTTAATTTTTTTATTAAATTAAACTTTTCTTAATGATTTTTAATAATATTTTATTAATTATTAATAATTAATAATTTATTCAATATAGTTTAGTATTTAGTAATTAATTAAATTAAATTAAGTTTTATTAATTGTAAATATTGGTTTATAAGTTTAAACTAAAATGTTATCATGTTATTATTTAATGATTATGATTATTAATAATCTTGTGATTATTTTATTAAATAATTGATAATTATTATTTAAGAATTTAGTAATTATTGTTTAAATTATTTTATGATATTTAATAGAGGTATTTTTATTTTCAAAAGTTACTGTTATTGATGCATTTAAATTTGAAAGTGAAAATGGGTTAAGTCGTAAGAGAAAAATTTATAACCTTTAGTAAAGTAAAAAACTACATTAAAAAATAAATTTGAACCCTACTATTAACTCAAAATTGTGTGTTTTCAAAACCAAATAGAGCTACGAAACTACACTACCTATTGTATGTTTTCTTTTATGTTGGGTTTGGGGTTGACTTAGTTCTTTGACCAAGTCAAGATATTTACCAGAGGCTTGGGAGTTTTGAAAAAAGAGGGGTAAAAATTTATTAAGACATAAAGGATTACAATAAGGAGAGCTCAAAAAGGAGCTCTATCTTAAGCAACAAGTTTATCAAATTCTTGTACCAGCTCAAAGGGAAGCTGGCTCATATCCATAATATTCCAACCCAGAGAATGACCAAAATCCCATTTGGCCAAAAAATTAGTAGCTATGTTCCATTCATGATAAATGTAAGTAAATATAATGAACTCAAGAGAGGTACAAAAGAGAATATTCTAATTAACAATAGTGGCTAGCTGGCAACTAACATCATCAAGCTCCTATGAGGAAAGCAAGTTCACCACCACTTGGGAGTCAGATTCACAAATAATCTTGCATCATCCTCACAAACAACACTACTCCATAGCATATAAGAGGGCTTGAGCCAAAATGAGATTGTTAGTGTAGTCAACCTTATGCACTGAGAAAAACAATTTAACTTCACTAGAATTGCAATGAATCACTCCCCCAATACTAGTAGGGCCTAGATTCCCCCAAGAAGAACCATCAGTGTTGATTTTTAGATCTCCATGAGGAGGAGTCATCTAATGCCCCTCTTGATTCACCCATCCTTTCCTTTGTTGCCAAGGCTACTTGGGCACTCTTTGATACCATTAAGCTGCAACCCCATCTTAAAAATGAAAATTAAGGTGATTGCAAATAGCAAGATCAGTTGGATCCATACCCCAATCTAGTGCACACTACACTTAAATATTTTCTTAAAGAGAATGTGAGATCTTCCACCAAAGATGCATAACACCAATCTGAACATCATGGAAGATTTGACAGTTCCTCCAGATATGCCAAACAATGGATGATGGATCAACAATCCAAGTAGCATGGAGAGGAGAAGGCTTGGAGGGAGCACTACCCAAGTGGGCCCATAACTCAGGCAAAGAGGAAGCATACTTACAAGAGCAACCCCAAGAACAATAAGAGGGGCCTTGAAATCCACATTTACAAAGATTATCCCATTTAAGATAGTGGTTTTGAGAGACTAGCCACTATAAAAAATTCCACTTGGACCAAGAAACTTTATTCCAAACTTGCTTCCACCAAGGAACCTCAACATCCCCAGATAATTGTCTAGTTATCTCCTAATACCCACCAAAGACATAAAATTTACCAAATAAGGTACCTCTCCAAGCCAAAACATCTAGTCCTAGTCGAGATGAACATTCCCTAGAGGCTAAAACTAAGAAAGCTCCTAATGATCCACCTCTATGACTCTAGGAGTTCAATCAAAAGAGTGCTTTGATCTGTAAACAACAACAAGTCTCAATTGATAAGGAGTCTTGTAATGAGCCACTTTATCCCATCTAGTAGCATGAAAAGAATCATAAAGAGTCTAAAGATGAGGGTACATGGATAATATGGATGGGAATCCATCCCATGCATCATACCATAAAAAATCCTTAGAGCCTCCCTTACATATCCAAAATAGACCTCTCTTGACTAACAAAGCTCCAGTCTTCAGAGTATGAAAAATCATACAACCATGACCTTCAAGAGGAAATGTAGAAATAGAGAAAGGATCAACATCACTAAAATATTAATGGGTGATAATACGAGCCCAAAGTTGATGTTGACCAGAGCACCATCACCAATAAAGCTTAGCAGTCAATGCTTGACTAATCAAGAGAAATGATTGAAGACCAAAACCACCCTCCTTCTTAGGCTTAAAAATAGTCTCCTAGCTAATCAAACTCCATTTGGTGCTTCATAAACTACCACTCAAAAGGAATTCTTGAGAAAGAGCATTAAAGTACCCAAGAAAGTAAAAACAAGTAGCTTGAACCATGCTTCTATAAGTAGGAAGAGCTTGGATAACAGATTGAAGAAGAGTAATTTGAGTAGCAATAGAAAGCCATCTATGAGTCCAATGATTTATCTTATCCTAAAGCTTGGTAATCAAATTTTTCTAGAAGAGTCAAGGCTACCTAGAAATAACAATAGGGATGCCAAGATAAGTCAAAGGAAGTGACCCAATCTGATACCATAGGATATCATCAATCCTTTGCTGAATGTAATTAGGAGTATTAAAAATGTAAATGGAAGATTTGTGCTCATTAGATTTTTTTCATCAAGTTTCCAAATTAATATCCAGAGTATGTCAAAAAGCTTTAGCTTGCTTGATCCTAGCAAGATCCACAAGAGTAGAATCATACAAAAATTTAAGGTGAGAAAGAGTAGGTAAACCATTACCCTATTGCCACCCCTGAATAGAATTTTGGGATACCTGATACTTAATGAATATGCTAAAGCCCTTAGCCATGATGATGAAAAGATATGGGGAGAGAATATTACCTTGGTAGAGAGCTCTACAGGCATCAAATAGCTGGGAAGGTTGACCATTAAGAAGAACTAAAAAAGAGCCAAAAGTAAAATAACTCATAGTCCAACTCACCCGATCAAAGCTAAGGAAAAAGATAAGAAGAATATTCCTCAAGAAACTCCATTTAACTCTATCATAGGCCTCAAACATATCCAACTTAATAAACATTGATTGCTTCCTTGAACTAGCCATAGAGTGAATAGCCTCAATAGCAATAACCACCCCATCCAAAATTTATCTTCCAGCAACAAAACCACCTTGTTCCTCTGAGATGATAATGGTGAGCCACTTTTTAATTCTCTTAGCAATCAACTTAGCAATGAATTTTTAAACCACATTATATAAAGCAATTGGTCTAAAAAACTCTAGTTGATTAGCCCCCTCTCTTTTTAGAATAAGAGTCAAGAAAGTAGAATTGAATGCTTGAAGCATCTGCTTGGTACAATAGGATTTCTTAACCACCTCCAACAAGTCATGATTAATGATGTCCTAGAATTCTTGAAAGAAATCAATTGGACAGCCATTAGGAAAAAGAGCCTTTCCCTTAGGCATGTCAAAGACCACCTCCTCTAGCTCTTCCAAAGAGATCAGTCACATGAGATAATCATTCATTTCTTGGGTAATAAGGGAAGGAATACAAGAAAAAATAATATTTTCTTAATTACTAGCAAGAGGAAAGTCCTCAAAGAAGAGGGTAGAAAAGTACTAAGTAGCCTCCTAGAACAAAGCTAGCAAGGAAGTCAACAAGATACCTTGAGAATTAACCAATGAAGAGATATTGCTCTGATTGCAATGAGATTGCATAGTTTTATGGAAAAAGGAAGTGTTCCTATCTCCTTCTTGGAGTAAATCAACTGTCACCTTTTTCTTCCAAAAAATTTCCTCTCAAAGTTCCCATTCTTCTAGAACTTTAGAAGCTATAGATTCAGCCCTTCCAAGATCCTCTAAGAAACCTTGATCTCTAATATGCCTAGTGATGACATCAAGATCTTCTTGAGGAAGCCTCTTCATAGAGTGAAGGTTCCCAAAACATTGTCTATTCCATATCCTAAGTTGGCTTTTAACATATTGAAGCCTTTTAGAAAATGGAAACATAGCAATACCATATGAAGGAGCACCATATCTCGACCAACATAATACAAGATCACAATGAGAGGACTCACAAAGCCACATCAGCTAGAAATTAAAAGGTGAATGCTTTGGAATAAAAGTCCCAATAGTAGAAAATTTGATTGGCCAATGATCAAAACCCCTCTAGTTTAGAATTTTTGAAGAGAGAGTAAGGGTGCTACTAACCCAAAAATAAGAAAAAAGAAATAAGACATTCTGAGATAACATAAGCCTCAGTCCTTTGATTATTCCAAGTATAAAGACCATTAGAAGTCTTAACCATTAGAAGTCTTAACATCAGAGAGGTGCAAAAGTGTAATGTGCTACTAAAGAAGAGTAGAAGAAGGCCCCAATCTAGCCAAAACACCTTGCTTCTCCTCCAGACTTCAAACTGAATTGAAGTCTCCCACTAATACCCAAGGATGATAAGGGTGACAATTTCTAGCATATTGAATATACCTCTAGAGTTCCTCCTTTCCCACAAAATCAACAAGTGCATAAACATTAGTAATCATGATAACCTCTCTTGAGTCCAAAGTAGAGGCCACCATAGAGAGAGCTAAGTAAGAAGATACCCAGCCAAAGGGAGAAATTTTCCATAGATCCCAAAGGATATCTAAACCACCAACATTGCTCATAGTCCCAACACACTTGCATTGCCCATGAGGCCAAACACTAGAGGAATATTAGACCATAGACTCCATAGATATATTAGTCTCTTGTATACAAAAAACATCAAGAGAATAATCAACCACCACATTCTAAATAACCTTTTGTCTACAGGTGCTATTCAACCCCCTAACATTCCATGAGAGAATAATCAACATTGGGTATAATGGGGAAAATGAACATCTAATGGTTTCATTGACCCAAAATCTATCAATATATCTCATATGAGTTTAATCTTCTCTTGGTTTATTTTTCCCACTCCTTAGAGGAGGAGTAAAGAAAACCCATTTAAAGGGTCTATGCATCAACCAAAGGGGGAGATAAGATTGTTGTCACAAAAGTTTGCACCCTTGTCCAAAGTTTTTACCTAAGGAAAACCTTGTGAAACATGGAAACAACCTCCAAGATGTAGGACTTGAACTATGAGGTTGAGTCTCTAGAAAAGACCAACTTCCTTTTCTATCAGGGTGCACCTAACTACACTTGAAGTGGGAAAGGGAGAAAGAATGCATGAAAGAAAATCTACCTACTCTAACCTAAGGGGTGATGCACCAAAATAGAGTTTTTGACCTTATCTTTACCCATAAATGCATAGTTAACTAGTTATAACCTCAAAGAATATAGATTCAAACCTTGCTTAATTCAACAACCAAATGTAGATTAGATAGAAAAAGAGTCTTCATTAAATATCATTCAAATGTCAAAAGTACATACAATCATGCAAATTGTAGAATATAGGCAAGAAAATTAACCAAAGGCAAAGAAATCTTGCATAGTGTGTTAATGGCTAAAAGAGACTCAACATAGGATTACAATGACTTAGAGGCATGAGAAATTATAGTACTATGCATAGATACAATACTAGAGAATCAAAGAAAGACCAACCCTTATAAATATTACAAAATCTGCCTTTGTAGCTCAAGCATAACTAAGATATTTCTGATTGGAGTTACTCCACAACCATTGCCATTAAGTGCTCAGAGAACAATCAAGATCACCCAAACAATAGATTTTATTTGGTACACTTGCAGAGGCATGAATATCATGAAACATTGACATGGATGAAACCCTAAAGTGATGGAAATAATGCGAATCAATGCATAGTTGGGTAGATGGATAATTGAATGATGGGTGCATGATTCTTTTGCATTTTACTAGGCATAGAGATACTAAAAGCAATCTGCAGACAATCAAAAATTTAATTTTCCATTAAAGAGTCATTTTCCTTTTTTGCTATCAATATGCCAAGTCAGATGTATGAATAGGTCAATAATATTCAATGTTCATCCTATACCTTTTTTGTAACTCTATTGGTCAGAGACCCTTTTCCATTCCAACTTGGACAAGTAAACACCTTAATTGTGGTCAACTTTAAGAGTATATGATCATCAACCTATCTTATGGTTGGGGGCACTCTTAATAATCTCTACGATCTTATGATCATCAATTTATCATAACATTGGGCCCCTTGATAATTGACTTCATGATCTTACACTAGATTGTAAGATCGTAACATGGAAACCTGGTTGTATTATTGTAGCCTTGACTTTCATGCTTTGTACTCTGGAGAATGAGGGCTGACTAGGGACATGTGGTCAATGGTCACTTTACCATAATGTTTGAAGTCCTTGTAATTCCATAATACAGGAAAGTGCTGATCATCAATCTATGAAAGATTGATGATCATGAAAAACCTTCATTATTACTGCACCTTCCCTTTTAATGTTATTGGGCCCATAGACTACTCAACATCCAATATGAAAAAATGTCACTTTTTTGGAAAATCAACATGAAGTAACTGGAATGAAATCCACCTCAGCACAAACTGGTATCCTTTCTGGCACTACCTTTTGACCTTGATGGTTGACATAGAAAAAAAAACCTACCAATCCACATGTCATAACATTGCTTCCTAGCATTGTTAGAAATTCTAACAAAATACAAAATGCAGGAAAGAGACAACCAATAGAATTCTAGTCATATTCCAACTTACATCAACATATTAGCATAGTAAAAATATGACCCAAAAACAAGAAGCAAGGCCCCACCTTAGATGCATGGCAAAGGGTCACTTCTTATTTGTTAAAACTAGGCTATTCCAAAATGTAGGAAAGCCACTATCGTAGATCTGTGTGACATCTAACGGTTGGAGAAAGTTGTGGGGATGGAAAAATAGACTTAAGAAAAAACAAAATATTATAAGGTTTTATTTAATTTATTTCATATTTCCATGAAATTTTTTAATATTAAAGGTCAGAAGTGACCATTTAACATTTGAATTCAAATATGGCAATTTTGGTGGAAAGGCAAATTTGGCCAACAATTCTAGTGACTTAGGGGGGATGCAAGCTAGCTATGCATAGATTAGTAGCTTGCACATCCATTGGATAATAGAGTCATAGAAATCATAAAGATCTACCCAAAAAAACCCTAAAATCATAGAAAACATACCCAGGAAACCTCAAAACTACCTCTCTACAACTAAAACCAAGGACCAAAATCTTTTGCAACCTTTGCAAAATTGCATCTGCTCATGCACTTCTTGAAAAATAGAAACTAAAAGAAGGAAATGAAGCTAATTATATACATGAAATACTCATCTTTTATCATAATAGGACTTTAGATATATTCCATTAACTAGAATAGGCAGAATTTCACTATAGGGCCTGCTTGCAACTAGAAGCCACATAGGGACCACTCCATAATGTATCAAATTTTGAGTTTCTCCCTAGTTTTTCACTATCTACATCCCACTTGAGCACAAGGTCACCCTCTCTAAAGATTCTAACCTTGGCCCTCTTATCAAAGCTCTTTTTCATCCGTTACTAATGTGCTTCTAGGGTCTACATGGCCTTTTTTCTTTTCTCTTCCAAATCCATTAGTTCTGCCATTCTTATAAACATAGAAACATTTTCAATTAGCTCCAAATGATGAGTCAATTGTAGAGATGGGAAAATTCTAATGAAATTGGAAGCCTTTCTTCCTTGCCATATACCAAGATAAAGGGTGAATTTCCAATTGCCCTCTTAGGTGTTATTCTATCAACCCACAGTGCTGTCTTCAAATTTTGATGCCAACACCTTTGGTTATCCACTATAGTCCTTTTTATAATCCTAATTAGGTTTTTGTTAGATGACTTAGCCAATCCATTTTCCTAGGGATAATAGTTCAAGGATGTGCTCAAGTAGATATTGTGATCAACCATCCATGCACAAATCTAAGCTCCTACAAAAGATTTTGCATTATCTAAAATAATTGTCGAAGGGACACAAAACCTAGTAATAATTCCATCAAGGAATTCAAAAACTATAGATTTTTGTGGCATCCTTCAATGCAACTTCTTCTATCCATCTGGTGAAGTAATCTATAGCTGCTAGGATGCATTTGTGACCAAAGCTAGAAGAAGGATTGATGGGGCCTATGAAATCCAATCCCCATTAAGCAAAGGGCTGGTCTACTTGAATGGGATGAAGAAGAAAAGTTGCAAGTCTTTGCTTACTAGAGAAGAAGGCATATTTTTCACACTTCCTCACATATAAAAATTATGGAACAATGATGGCTAGTAGTAACTAGCTCTCATGATCTTCATTGTAGTTGTCCTTACTAAATAGTGGCCACCATCAGGACCATCATGAAGCCCTTTGATCATTCTTTCAGCTTGGTTTGTATTAATGCATCTCAATAGGGCTCCATTTAAATTTCTCCTAAAAAGGATACCATCAACTATGGTATAAGGAATTGAATGGTATAAGGAATTGAATGCAACTTATATTGTCTCCATTTAGTTCTATCCAATCCTTGAGGATATCTATTGCTTGAAAAGAAGGTCATCATGTCATCTATCTAACTCTTTAGATTATCATTTCTTACTTCTTGCTACTCTATCAATACCAAGACAACTTCCTCATTTGACTCTTGAGATGAGGTCATCTATTTGCACAATCCATTCCCTTTTACCAACTTGGTAATCTAGATGTCCATATCATAATTCATTACCTTAGTGATCCAACTTGCTCTCTTCTCACTAATATCTTTTCTCAAAAGAAAATCTTTCACACTAGCATGGGGTACTAAAAAATGGATCTTGTTATGAGATAGAAGGTGTCTAAATTTCTTCAAAGCTCTTATTACTCCAAGGGCTTGCTTTTCTACATAACTATATTTGTCTTCATATTCCTTAAGCTCTTTACTAAAGAAGGCAATAGGTTGGTCTTCATTCTTATCATTTGTTTGAGTCAAGACAACAAAAATACTTGACTCACCACTTAAGGTATAGAGAATGAGATCCTTCTCAAAATTTGAATTGATGAGAGTAGGGGCTAAGGCTATGGCTGCTTTGATCTCTTCAAAAATTACCTTCCCTTCCTTAGTCCATAAAAGGAACATATTATTCTTACGCATGGTTGTAAGAGGCTTTACCATGGTAGCTAAATTAGGAATAAATCTCCTCACAAAATTTATTCTACCAAGAAAACTTTGTAGACCTTTCTTATGACTAGGAAGGGAGAGAGCAAGTATTTCCTTTGTTCTTTTTGGATCAATGGTTAAACCATCCTTTGATGCAATGTGTCCTAATAATTTTCCATATACACTTAAGGCTTGAATTCCTTTATTTTGAGAAAATAGGAGACCCTAAATTAAGGATTCATATCAGCCACATTATTGGTACAACTAAATTGAAGCCTAAAGGAGAAGTAGTACCTTATTTGTGCAAGAGAAATCAACATCAAACTTGCCCTTGATCCATTCTTGTTCCTTGATCCATAAAAATATATACTCCATATGCCACTCATATCTTCTTTGGTTTTCACAAGGTTAGGGACAATAGCATCCTTTTTTGACACATAGTATGTATCAAGACCAGCCTCAAGGCTTTCTGATATGGGATTAAATTGACATGCATTAGCCCATTAATCTAAGAGAATATTAGATATCTTTGTTGGATAAGTTGAAAGCTCATTTACTATATCATTTTCATCTATCTCTAGGATGGTATAATTCATATTGATGAGATTAGGGGTGTAGGGCTCAATATGATGGAGGGCTAGAGGCTATGCTTTGATTAAGCCTTGGTACCATATCTTGTTCTAAAAATATATATGACCAATCAAAAGATATGTAACCACCTATTTGGGTAGTGAAGTCTCTTGATAGACAAATGACAAAGTGTGGCTTGACCTTAGCAACTAATATATCTTGAGTTATAGTATAACTAGGGCATGCATGTAGGGACATATCAAAATTCCTAAGGGTCCCTAAAATCTTGATAGTAATACCATCCAACTACAATAAATCCCTAATAATGGGCTCATATTTAATTTCTAAAGCATCAGTAACACACATAGGCATCACTAAACTACTAGCCCTTGAATCAATCATGCAATTGTGGACTAGTTTATCCCCTATAATGAGAGAAACATAAAATGGATGAGGTCTAAAATTTTTATTTGTTTCTACCTCCCTTGATGGTTGTACTAGGCTTGTGGCACGTTCCATGGTAGGTGGTTGATCCTTTGGTTCAATACTTTCCAATTCTTGCTGCAGCAACATCTTTTGCATGTGTACAGTAGCAACAACATCCCACATGGAAATATTTACATTTGTCTTCTTCATTTTCTCTACCACATTAAATGAGGCATTAGGTGCTCTAGTAGAAGCCTTGGGAATTATATATATAGGGGGTTGAATTGGAATAATCTAGGGGCCATTCATATTTTCTTTGCTATTATTTTGTCTTTGTTGTTGAAGGGCATTGGCTTGACCATTTGCTGCTTGTACATGAGGCACTGTATTTAATGCTAAATCTTGATTAGGAGGAGGAGGGATAGAATCTTCAATAGCTCTTATTTTTCTCCTAGTGTTGTGAGCAATGAAGTCTTGGTTTGTATTATAATATTTCTCCACTAATGATTCATGAAGGAGCAATCATGCTATCTTTGCATATGTGAGGCATCTTTGGGTTGGTTCTTAGTATATGCTTTTCTTACTCTAGGCTCATGAATGGTTAAAGCCAAATAAGATTCAACCTTTTCACATATACAGTAGGCATATGAGTAATTACAAGAGGAGTAAAAATCTTGGTCTTGAGCCATGTTATTTTTGTTTTGCCTACTTTGATCAAAAGAAGTATTCCTATAATTATGATTTGGGGACTACCATTATTTAGAGTTTGATATTATAGTTGAGGAGCCTTATTACCTTGATCTTTTTGTCTCTCCAAAGCCACCACTTTGTTGCTCACCTTTTGCATCACAGAGAAGCTATCTTCTAGCTTCTTCTATTATCCTTGCAACCTTTTATCTATGTTCAACATCATAGACTACATCATCTCCTTGATTTCATCCATTCCATTCAAAGATGTAGAAGCTTGAGGGGCTAGAGCAAGGAGTTGTGATGTGTAAGTTATGGGAATAGGGGCTATTGTTTTTTGGTGATTTGGGATATCAGGGAAGAAGGGCATAAGAGGCCTTGGAGCTAACTTTCCTCCTTGTATCAATATGTTTTCTACTCTTATTGCTATTTCATAAGCATTAGGTAAGCTATCTCCTCCCATGGTTTGGATTGTAGTGGCAATATCACTGTTAAAATCTCTAAGATAATGTAAGAAGGCATTACCAAGGGTATGTTTCATCGAAGTAGGTATTCTATCCCATGTCTTTTGAAATCTATAGTTGAAATCAGTCATACATTCATGGGGGGCTCTTTTTATAATAGTTAGCTATTCTAAAAGTGACAAATAGTCACTTTTTCCCTCAAAGTTTTTATATAGTCCTACTCCTAATCTATCCCAATCCATTATAGAACAATGTGATAGTTCTCCATACCATTGTAGGGCTTCTCCCTTGAAAGATGAAGCTAGAAGTCTAATGACCACATCATCTTCTGTAATACCATGGATATTGCAAACATTTACAACCTCTTGAATGTGTTCTAAAGGAGAGATAGAAGTATCACCAATAAAATTAGGTATACTTTTAAGTTTAGGTTCTAGTATGTCATGTCTTTGGGCCAATAAAAGAGGACTTCCATTATTAAAGGTGGCAAATGGATGAGAATTGGTCATATAATCAAGTGGTATAGAAAGGTCTCACAATAGGAGGAGTGGAGATTGACCTTGTAGGGGTATGTATTTCCTCTATACTCCTAACTAGTGATAAATATAATCTGGACTTTCTTCTTCTAGGATTTGAAAATGAAAGCTCTTGATATTGAAATCTACCTCTAGAAGATGGCCCTGTTTTAGCTTTGGTCATGAATTACAACAAATTTGGTCTAGAACCATATATGAAAGGTGTAGAGTCACCAAGTGCTTTTTAGAAATGAGCCTCTTCAAGGCTTGGAATAGTAAGAGAAACACTGTCTTCTTAGTATCAAATTTAAATTCTTCTCTTTTGACACCAGTAGGCTTTGAAAATCTTTTGAATATAGTCCCATTGGGCATGCCAAAAATTGTTGTCAAAATTTTTGCACCTTGTCCAAAGTTTTTACTTAAGGAAAACTTTGTGAAACATAGAAATAACCTCTAAGCTATGGGACTTGAGCTATAAGGTTGAGTCTTTGAAGAACGTTGACTTCCTTTGCTATCAGGGTGCACCTAACTACACTTGGAGTGGGAAAGGAAGAAGGAATACATGAAGAAAATCTACCTACTATAACCTAAGGGGTGATGCACCAATATAGAGTGTTTGACCTTATCTTTTCCAATAAATGCACAATTAACTAGTTATAAATCAAAGAATACATATTTAAACCTTGCTTAATTCAACAACCACATGTAGATACGACAACAAAAGAATTCTATAGGAAGAGTCTTCACTAAATATCATGCAAATGCCACAAGTAGATACAATCATACAAATTGTAGAATATAGGCAAGACCATTAACTAGAGGTAAATAAATCTTGAATAATGTGTTAATGGCTAAAAGAGACTTAGCAAAAGATTACAATGACTCAAAGGCACGAGAAATTATAGTACTACATATAGAGGCAATATTGGAGAATCAATGAAAGATCAACACTTACAAAGATTACAAAATTTTCCTTTATAGCTTAGGCATAACTAAGATATTTCTAATTGGAGTTATTCCACAACCACTGCCATTAAGTGCTTAGAGAACAATCAAGAAAATCCAAACAATAGATTTTATTTGGTACACTTGTAGAGGCATGAAAATCATGAAACACTGACTTGGAAGAAACCTTGAAGTGATGAAAACAATGCCAATCATTGCATAGTTGGGTAGATGGATAACTGAATGATGGGTGCATGCTTCTTTCTCATTTCCTAGGTGTGGGGATGCTAAAAGAAATTGATAGATGATTGAAAATATGATCTAATATCAAAGAGTCATTTTTTATTTTTTTCTATCAGCACGTCAAGTTAGATGTATCAACAGGTCAATAATATTCAATGTTCATCCTATACCTCTCCTATAAATCTATTGGTTAGAGACCCTTTTCCTTTCTAGCTTGGACAAGTGAACACCTTTATTGTGGTCAAATTTGAGGTTTCACGATCATACAATAGTCAACTTAGCTTATGGTTAGGGACACAATTAATAATTTGTATGATATTACGATTGCCTATATATTGTAACATCGAGCTCCTTGATAATTGACTTCATGATTTTACACTTGATTGTAAGATCATAACATGGAAACCTAGTCATATTATTGGAGCCTTGAATTTCACCCTTTGTGCTCTAAAGGATGAGGGCCGATTGAGGACATATGGCCAAAGGTTGCTTGCTCACAGTGTTTAAAGTCCTTGCAATTCCATAATGAGGGAAAGCCTTGATCATCAATCTAAAAAAGATTGATGATTGTGGAAAACCTTCATTGTTACTATGCCTTCCCTTTTAATATTTTTGGGCCCATAGACTACTCAACATCCAACATGGCAAAATGTTACCCTTTTTGGTGAATCAACATGAAGTAATTGGAATGAAATCCACCTCAGCATGACTCGGTATCCTTTCTGACACTACCTTTTAAACCTGGTAGCCCACATGGAAGAATGGGCCCACCAGTCCACATGTCATAACATCACTTCCCCACATTGTCAAATTTTTTGACAAAATATTGAATGTGGGAGAGCGAGAACCAATAGAATTCTAGCTATATTCCAATTCACATTGACATGTTAGCATAGTCAAAAGATGACCCATAAACAAGAAGCAAGGCCCCACCTTGGACATGTGGAAAAGCTTCAATTACCCACATTTTTTAAACACTGGGCTATTTTTAAATGTGAGAAAGTGACTACCATAGATTTGTTGGAGATCTGACGGTTGAGGGTAATTGCAGGGCTAGATAAATAAACTTAGGAAAACATAAAATATTATAAGGTTTTATTTAATTTATTTCATTTTTCTATGGCATTGTTTAATATTAAAGGTGGGAAGTGACCATTTAACATTTGAATCCAAATATGGAGATTTTGGTGGGAAGGCAAATTTGGCCCATAGAGACCCCTTACCCTCACTAGATGCTTGCACATCCTTAACCAAGTCTACCAGAACAATGTCATTATCCTTCAACACCATAGTTATCACTAGAGTATTTAACACTAGGGCTATAGGAACCTCTTAGTTATGGTGTACCACAACCTAGGATGCCCCACATGTGTCATGAGGTAAAAATCCCTCATCTGGGAAAAATGGGTTAGAAGAGATATGAGGAGGAATACCCTCCTCTAAAACCATACTATCTAGCACCTCAAAGTGATTAAAACCCAAATCAGATAGTCTATCTTTCAAAAGCCTCTTTTTACCACTCCCCTTAGCTTATGGGTGAGTAGGGGTAAATCCATCCTTATCCTGTATTTGAGCGTTTCCCTTTCTAGTAGTATCTGGTTGATTCTTCCCCTTAGTTGTATTATCTATTTGAGCTTTTTCTTTCCCTACAAAATTTGCTAGACTACCACCACTGCTAACTATATAACCATCCACTCCTTTGGAAGTCAAGTTGCGAGGACACTAACATTGTACGTGACCATACTCATGACATATCTAGCATCAAAAAGGGAGGGATTCATAATCCAGCTATTGTACTTAGGAATAAGCCCCGAGACAAATTTCCAAAGGATTTGGTAATGGATTATTCAAAATAATTTCAACACAAATTCTAGCAAAAGAAATAACCTTTTTATCAAGGGATTGGTGTGCAATCATAGTTGACTTTCCTAGAAAATAAGAAATTTGATGGAGGATGTCTTCTTCCTAGAATTCCAGTGGAAGGCTAGACAAGTGAACCCAAACTAGCATTGTTGTAGGGAGATCCTCAGTAGAATTAAATCTTGAATGCTAGGGTTTGACAACTAACCCCACATGGTTCTAGAAATAAGTCCCTATTTTAAAAACATGATCATGATTAGATATGCATGAGAATACAAAAAAAAAAGCTATTTCATCGATCATAGTCTCCATATCTCCTTCCACCTACCATTAGTGATAGATCCATGCCTCAAGAGTAGATAAGGAAATTCAAATTCTAAGAAATTTTCTTATCAAGGCATGCTTGGTCCAATATTCAATGTCATCCATTACCTCCACTATAGGAATAACCAAAACAAGGCAATCATGGCTACACAGAAAAAACCATTAACTTTTTTTATCTTGGAGCTCTCCCGTAAATAAAATGATCCATATCTTGTTGCATGCATAGTCGAAGAAGAATCATCTATCCTCACCAATGAAAAAGAAATCCTAGGTCCTACCATGCAAAAAATAAAAACCCCAATCCAAAATTGTCTACAAATGCTCTCCCAAATCTAGAATCCACACTAACTTTGTCTAGTAGCCATCAATCCAAAAACAATAGGAAAGAATATCAATTATCTTTGGATTGCTTCCTAGTTTCTTATATAGGACTAAGATGATTACGAGTTATTATTTTGAAGAGATGTCATAGTTTTGCATATGTGTATTTGATTTTGGATCAGTTCTATTAGGATGATCATATTGGTGAAATCTATGGTTATAATCATAAATGTTTTCAATATTTTCCAGTTTCTTGTTTAAGAATTGATTAGTGATTTATGGTCGTATATAACCTACTACTTTTAATGAGCTTAGGGTAAGTTATCTATATGTCATGTTGAGAAGTGGCTTGCAATGGAGGTTGACACCCTAAAGAAGCTATTGGGTAACCCATTGTAGGTTGTTTTAATAAGTGATAACACTATATTAAATGAGAGTAAAATGGATTAATAAGAGTAATTATTTTTCATCACCCATGCCTCTAGTGCTAGTATAGGCTAGGATGGGAGTATGGAGGATTCTTGGTTGTGAGCTTTCTTCGTTAGTATGCCTTGTCAGTATGAAAGGATGCTAGTGCCACATAGAGTTACTAGGGGAGTCCAGTTAGGCTACTTGGGTAACCTTAGAGTTGGCTCATGCGATGAAACTTACCCACTTACATAGAAGATTTCCTACATGTCATTGTTGCCTCTAGGTTTGGATGTCACTTGTGTCTTTGTATGTTGAATTAGATTGCTTTCAAGTTTTCATTGACCTAGATATTGATTTTGACAATTGAGATTGTTATGTTATTTGGGACTTCAGACTATCTCCATAATGTAGTGGGAGTGGACCCTTTTTGGGTTACCATGAGGTTGGTTGGTAGTACTTTTTACTTTTACTATTGAGATCCAACAATTTGATGTCATGGCTAGAGTTCCTTGTTTTGTATTTCCTTTCATTCTATTCTTGTGTACTATGATGGATGGTTATACCTATTGTATTGTATTTTATTTCATCAATTTTTAGAGATGATGTAATCTATTTTATGATGTATATTCTTTCAACCTTTCATACCCTGTGCCTATATAGTGGATGACTAACCTGTTAGAATTGCTTTAGAATAACTAAGAGGGGGGGAGGGGGGGGGGGGTGAATCAATTATTCAAGGTCCAAATGTCCTATTCAAACTTTTTACCAAGTGCAGTGAACCCATTCAACCATTCTTTCATCCAAGCTATAACTTTTCTAATCAACAAGTTACTGTAAATTAGCATGCAAGCAGAATACATAAGAAATCAACACATGACACAGTGATTTACGTGGAAACCCAATTTGGGAAAAACCACTAGTAACATGCTACTTAATTCTCACTCTTCTAAAGTGATTCCTCATGAAGGGCCTACCCTATTAAAGGCTTACAACACACTATCAAATGTGATCTTGTTAGAGTATTTAACCACCCTGTTAGAAGTGGGCCTAGTTAGAGAACTTTAGAACATTCAATTGGAATGCCACCCTATTAAAGGATTTACAAATGGCTATTAGGCCAACCTAAGTCCATAGGATTTTGAAATCTAATACAATTGCTAGAGATTATTAGAAAATCTTGATCTGACTACTACATACAACTTATCTTGTAGATTTTAGATCACTTCTCAGCTCATACCTTGCCTAGCCTTCAATCTCTACAACTCTAATAGCTTGTCCTCCTTTCAAGCTTACTCATCTTGAGTCTCCATACTCAATCTACTAATGCAATCATCTCTTCATGACTAATCATAGAAGTAGAGCCTCTATGCTCTTCCTTCTCTTAAATGTCTTTCCCTTAACACCCTTCAAACTACTTTGCAAATTTGGCTCTTCAACAACAATAGTATTTGCAGCTCTTAGCTTCCTTGTCTATGACTTCTTAAATAGAAGTCTTGGAGTTCCTTTTTTCACTTGATTCTTCCATTCTTTAATTTCAATTCGCATGGATTAGGTAGGATTCATTGCATCTAACCCATATTCTATTTCCTCTAAAAACTTCTTGAATAGTCCTTTAGAATTCACCTAAAAATGGTTTACATAGGATTTTGTGCCACCAATTCATCATCCTTATCTTCCAATTCATTCACAAAATTCAATATAACCATTATGTCAGCTTATATTTGGTGAATCTTTGTCATTTGTAATAATGTAGCAGCTTGGCATTATTGAAATACTCATGCTCAACACATACTGTGTTACTTGACATCAAATGTGTTTTTCCTAATGCTCGACACCTGAAGATCACTCGAAACCAATTGAATTTTTTTTATGCTCAGCACCTGATCTTCACTCGACACATAAATATCACTCAGCACACGCTAGAAATTTTTCTAGTTACTCGATTTCTACTAAGAATTTTCTCGGCATCTACTAACTTGCTTGACATCTACTAATGATCTTAGTTTGAGCTTTGCATACTACCTTGTTACAAATTCTTCCTCCAATGTTTCTAAGTGTGACTAGTCTCTGTATCTTTGAGTATGCCATCAATACATCACTTAACCATTGTATTAACTGATCCTTTCACTTTATTACAACATCATAACTCAACCTTTCTCTTAGGTGCTCTTATTACATCTTGTTGATCGAATCCTCTTCATCAATCAACTAAGTGATAGTACTTGGATCTTATAAGAAAATATTATCCTTAAAAATAGCAGGTTTGACATCAATGAAAAAAAATTGATTGAAAACAACAAGCTTCCTCCTTTGCAAAAATATCCCTCTTTGATTTTCAAGAATGAGCATTTGAATCAGATTTCCAAAAATCTCCCTCTTTGGCATTGACAGAAAACCAAACTGATCAACCATTAGACTAAACTATTCAACCACAAGTTTACTAGGTTAGAATAGTAAGTCAAATGCCAAAAGGTAAATTGTAACTTCATATCTCCTTCTACTATTCTGTTTGCTTCATTTCAGCTTCTCCCTCTTTGCTACTGCCACCTTGTTCTTTGTCTTTCACCTTTACATTGCTCTTCTTCTATTGTTTTGATCAACACCTCCCTCTATCTTCATTTGATCAATATCTCAAAACTTCTCTTATTTATCCCTTTTGCTATTGATCATTTTCAAACATCTTCTCCCTCTTTGACAACAATGCCAAAGACATATTAGCATCTTAATATGCAAGTGTATCTTTTGCAATTTTGTTCAATCTCTCCCTCTATCACCTTGCTTATGACTAATTTAGAACTTCAATACTTCTACTACTTTAGGTATTAACCCCAAAGTAAACATCCTCTACATCAATGTGTAAAGTCTTCATTATTCAGTTCATTTGATGCAGGGCATTCTTGCTTTTGCTTTAGGTAGCCTTAGCTAGGGGTATCATCCCTAACTTACCTCTAAGATATTCAAAAGAATATTTAGGTAGTGCGTTTGTGAAGATATTAGCAATCTATTCCTTTGAGCTGACATTTTCCATCTTCGTTTGTTTGTCTTCCACCAACTCTCTTACATAGTGATACTTTATTGCAATATGCTTAGTTTTAGCATGCATTACTAGATTCTTTGATATATTGATAGCACTTTTATTATCACAATAAAGTATCATAGGATCAGTTATTTCTTCCTTAATTCCTTGCAAAAAATGTTTGATCCATACAATATTGGTGCAATTTATAGCAACTGCCACATATTCAACTTCAACAGTGGACTATGAGGTGCAACTTTGCTTTTTGCTAGTCCATGTAATCAACCTCTTTCCTAGGAAAAGTGCTCCTCCACTAGTACTATTTTTTATCATCAATGTAGGCTCTTAGCTCAAATTTCTCACTCCTTTTGGAGCACAAACCAAAATCATTAGTGCCTTTTAGGTATCTCAATATTCTCTTCACCACCATTAAGTGATTTTTTATTGGATTAGCAGAAAATCTTGCTACTATTCCAACAGCTAATACAATGTCTGGTCTACTATGTACAACATATTGTAGCTTTCCAATCATTGACCTATACAATGTTTGAATTACTTCAACAGACTCATCATTTTTAGATAGTTTATGACCTATTTCCATTGGTGTGCAGACTGGTTTTGAGTCTTCTACCCCAAATGTTTTGAGTACTTCCTTGATGTATTTAGATTGGTTCACAAATATTCCACGTTTCAACTGATATACTCGTAATCCAACAAAGAATTTGATTTATCCAAACATTGACATCTCAAATTCATGCTTCATTTGATTAGCAAAATCTTTGCAAAGAATATCTTTTCCCCAGATATTATATCATCAAAAAATATTTTTGATATCAAAATGTCTTTACCTTTTTTAGCTTTGATGCACAAGTTGTTGTTGTTATCTATTCTCTCAAATCCTATCTTCACAAGATATTTGTGTAACCTCTCATACCATGCTCTAGGTTCTTTCTTTAATCCACAAAGTTCTTTGTGTAGTTTACGGACCATGTCCTTGTTCTTCTCATCAAAAAATCCCTCTAGTTGTTCTATGTAAATTTCCTCTTCCAGTATAGCATTCAGAAAAGTAGACTTCACATCCATTTGATACACTTTGAAACCTTTATATGTAGAATATGCAAGTAATGTTCTTACTCCTTCCATTCTTGTAATATGGGCAAATGTCTCTCCTTAATCCAATCCTTCTTCTTGTGCATAGCCTTTGCAAACTAGTCTGGCTTTGTTTCTTGTTATCTCACCATTCTCATCAAGTTTATTTCTAAACACCCATTTGGTACCAATCACATTATTATCAGCTAGTCTAGGAACAAGAGACCATGTTTTGTTCTTCTCAATCTGATCTATTTCTTCTTCCATGACTTTATACTAGTCATCATCTTGTAGTGCATCTTTCACTATTTTAGGTTCAACCTTGCTCAACAGACATGATTCACTCCTTAGTCTATTCCTTGTCATTGGTTTGGCATCTTTATCACCAATGATTTGATTTGCAAGGTGATGTCTTCTCACATACTTGGCTAATTTTGGTTTAGTCCTTCTTTCCATGTTTGATCCTTCAACTTCAGAGTCATTTCATTCTTCTTCATTAGACACTTCATCATTCCTTTCATGCATACTATTTTCAAAATTAGAATTTGCATTTTCTACATTCTATAGCTTAGCTTCTGAGTGTAGCTCAACATTCACTAGTTGAGACTCAGTAGATACTGAAGTTTGTTGTTGATTCCCAACTTGATTTGTAGCATTTTATTCAACTATTATTCCTTCATAGAAGTATACAAAGGATCTATAATCCTTTGTTTTCTTTGACTCATCAACTTGAACTTTTGCATGCTCATCAAAATTTACATTTGCACTCTCCACAATTTTTCTAGTGTTAATATTCAAACACTTATATGCCTTACTTCTAGTGGAGTATCCAAGGAATATGCCTTCATCACTTTTTGCATCAAATTTTCCATTTCTAGTATCCTTTAGAATATAGCATTTACAACCAAATAATTTGAAATGTTTAACATTGGGTGAGTGTCCATACCACAATTCAAAAGGTGTTGCATTTGTACCTTTCTTGACTTGAACACTATTCAGTGTGTAGATTGCAATACTTATAGCTTCTCTCCAGTACTTTAGTGCAACATTTTTCTCTGTCATCAAGGTCCTAACACAATCAATCATTGACCTATTCCTCCTTTAAACAATACCATTTTGTGGTGGAGTTCTTGGTGCTGATTTTTTCCTTTTGATACCTTTGTCATTGCAAAATATTTCAAACTCTCTTGAAGTGAACTCACCTCCTTTGTCTAACCTTGAACATTTCAGGTTCTTTCCTATTTCTTTCTCAACTCTGGCCAAATGCCACTTAAACATTTGAAATGCATTACATTTTTGCTTTAAGAACATAGTAGTCATCATCCTAGAGTAGTCATCTACAAATAGAATTATGTATTTGTCTTCTAGGTAGCTTTGCACTTCTATTGGGCCACATAAGTCTATATGGACTAATTCTAGTACTTCTTTGGAAGTGTATGTTTTGCTTTTGAAACTAGACTTAGTCATCTTCCCTAGTTGACATTGTTTACACATTGTGTTTTCAAGTTTCTTCAACTTGAGCAATCCTTTGACATTCTTTTTCTTGCTGATACTAATTAGATTATCAAAGTCAACATGACATAGCCTTCTATGCCACAACCACACATCATCAAGTCTAACAACAAGACATGTTACATCTTCCATATCTAGGTAAAATAAATTACTGCTAGTTTGTTCACCTTTTCCTATCAACTTTCCATTAGTGTCCTAGATCTTGGTAGTTTTGTTTCCAAATTCAACTTTGCAACCTACATTGCCTAACTATGATACACTCAACAAGTTGTAGTTCAATCCTTCAACATAATATGCATTATCACATGAAATTTTATTTGTAAGTTTAATAGAACCTTTTCCTTTGATTTGACATGGGGTATCATTACCAAATCTAAAACTATTTCCATCATATTGAGTGAAGGTAATGAACTTACTTTTATCTCCTATCATGTAATGTGAGCATCCACTATCTATGATCCACTTGTCATTCTTGTTCACATAGGTAACCAATGATGTTGCTTCATCTTCATGTGATTCATCCTTCATGGCTACATAGACTACTTCATCATCATTCTCATCAGAGTCTTCTTCAAAAATGTAGCATCTCTTGCCTTTCTCTTTGTAATCTTTGTTGTCACCTTCTCTCTTGTTTCTATACTTATTTCCTTGGTTTTAGTTCTTCTTCTATGGACATCTTGTAGCTATATGACCTACTTCATTGCAATTGAAACATATGATAGGGAGCTTACCTTTGAGTTTTCCCTTACCTCTATAGAATCTCCTATCTAGTAGTGCTTCTAATAATTCTACATCTTCCTCATCTGTGTTGCTATCATTGGATGCATGTTTTCTTTTTCTTCTCTTCTTGCTTGATGTGTCCTTCTCAGTGTCTTTTATTATCATCTTGGCTTTGAAAGTAGATTAAACATTTTCAGGTTTGTAGTTGTCAAAATTGGATAGCTCAAATGCAGTAAGTCTTCCTACTATTCCTTCAAAGGTTAGTGTGTTCCCTTGTACACACCTCAGCTCTTGAATGGCTAAAACTCTAATAGCATAGATGAGAAGTAGAGTTCTTAAGTATTTGCTAATGATTATTTCTTCTTCCAATTGTCCACCTAGACTTCTTATTGCACTTACCACTTCTTTCATTCTTGCAGCATATTAGGCAACATTTTCACCTTCCTCCATCTTCATGTCATCAAAATTTCCTCTTAGGCTTTCTCTTTTCTCTCTCTAGACATTTTGATCTCCTCCATAGATTTTTGATAAGGTTTTCCACATCTTGAATGTAGTGTCATAGTCTTTGATATCATCATATTCTGCATAGTCAAGTGTAGAGGCAATCTCCAACATTGCTTGATTATGCTCCTTTTTGTTCAAATCATTTGTAGTAAGAGGTCCTATTGGAGTTACATGTTTTGTTCCAATTATGGTTTGTGCATAGTCACCTATTGATCCAAGGTGCAATTTCATTAGACTCTGCCATGTAGCAAAGTTGTCTTTGTTGAGCTTAGAAACTTCTCTCTTCGACATCTTGTGTTAGGATAAACCACGGACAGAAATAAAAACTACATACAAATATAACCAATAACAAAAAAAATAGAACACACAGAAATGAACACAAGGCACCAAGATTTAACATGGTTCACCCAATCCCTGGGCTATGTCCACCAAACAACAAGTTTGATCTTATTACAATCTAGTGATTATAACCTGATTACAATCCGTAATCCCTTACAGCTCAATACCGCCGCAAGAACCAATTTTGTATCACAACATTATAAAAAAATACCCAACCCTAAGCCCTTTTATACAAGTATTAAACCACTTTAGAGTTATAACATGTCAGCCATATGTCGGCCATAATATGTCAACTACCATGTCGGCTACTACCCAAAATTTTTTTTTCGAGCCGATGCCCCGAACCCCACTATTTATGAAGTATGTACAGTACTTTCCTGATCAGTCACCACAATCTAACATCTTGCTTCTAGTACCTTGAAACTAGATCAGCAGATGGCTCTAATACCAATTGTTAGAATTTCTTTATAATCAAGAGGGAGGGGGGGTGAATTAGTTATTCAAGGTTCAAATGTCCTATTCAAAATTTTCACTAAGTGCAGTGAACCCATTCAACCATTCTTTCATCCAAGCTTTAACTTTTCTAATCAGCAAGTTACTATAAATCAACATGCAAGCATAACACATAAGAAATCAACATATGACATAGTGATTTACGTGGAAACCCAATTTGGGAAGAACCACCAGTAACGTGCTACTCAATTCTCACTCTTCTGAAGTGATGCCCTATGAAAGGCTTGCCCTATTAAAGGCTTACAACACACTATCAAATGTGACGTTGTTAGAGGATTTAACCACACTATTAGAAGTGGGCCTAGTTAGAAGACTTAAAAAATTCACTTGGAATGCCACCCTATTAGAGGATTTAGAAATGGTTGTTAGGCCAACGTAAGTCCATAGGATTTCTAGATCTAATACAATTGCTAGAGAGTATTAGAAAATCTTGATCTAACTACTACATACAATTTATCTTGTAGATTTCAGATCACTTCTTAGCTCATACTCTTGCTTGGCCTTCAATCTTTGCAACTCTGACAACTTGTCCTCCTTTCAAGCTTAGCCCTCTTGATTCTCCATATTCAATGTACTAGTGCAATCATCTCTTCATTACCACTCATAGAAGTAGAACCTCTATGCTCTTCCTTATCCTAGATGTCTTTCCCTTGACACCCTTCAAACTACTTTGCAAATTTGGCTCTTCAACAACAACAATATCTATAGCTCTTTTCTTCTTGGTCTATGAATTCTTAAATAGAAGTCTTGGAGTTCCTTTTCCCACTTGATTCTTCCATTCTTTAATTTCAATTCACATGGATTAGGTAGGATTCATTGCATCTAACCCATATTCTGTTTCCTTTAGAAAATTCTTGAATAATCTTTTAGAATTCCCCTTAAAATGGTTTACATAGGATTCTGTGCCACCAAATCATCATCCTTATCTTCCAATTCATTCAAAAAATTCTATATAACCATTATGTTAGCTTAGATTTGGAAAATCTTCATCATTTGTAACAATGTAGTAGCTTGGTACTATTGAAATACTTGTGCTTGGCACATACTGTGTTACTCGACAGCAACTGTGTTTTTCCTAATGCTCAACACCTAAAGATGACTCAGCACCAACTGAAAATTTCTAATGCTCGACACTTGATCTTCACTCAGCACATGAAGATCACTCGACACACACTAGAAATTTTTTTGTTTCTTTGCTTCTACTAAGAATTTGCTCGACATCTACTAACTTGCTTGGCATCCACTAATAATCTTAGTTTGAGCTTTGCATACTACCTTGTTACAAATTCTTCCTCTAATGTTTCTAAGTGTGACCAATCTCTATACTTTGAGTATGTCATGAATACAACACTTAACCATTGTCTTAACTGATCCTTGTAGTTCATTACAACATCATAACTCAACCTTTCTCTTAGGTTCTCTTGTTACATCTTTTTGATCAAATCCTCTTCATCAATCAACTAAGTGATAGTACTTGGATCTTATAAGCAAATATCATTCTAACAAATAGTAGGTTTGACATTAATGACAAAACAATGATTGAAAACAACAAGCTTCCTCCTTTGCAACAATCTCCCTCTTTGATCTTCAATAATGAGCTTTTCAATTAGATTTCCAACATGTCCATTCTAATTATTGCCAAGTAGCATTCGAAATAATTATATATTATTTAAATAGATTCACACTTATAGTTATTGTTTAATATGGATGTGTTATATATTGCTTTTAGTATTAATTAAACTTAAATGCGATTCAACATATGGGAACCTTAGGAATTGTAATCTATTTTATGGTATGTGCTAATGTGTATTTTATTGCTTGCACTATATTATAACTATTTTTGTATATTATCTTTTCAAAAAAAAAAGTTTGGCAAACTTGGTAAAACTTTAGGTTAATTTCTTTTTGGTTCCTTGGCGGGGCATTACATCTAGTATTAGAGCCAAATTTCTACATTGGGAGCTTTGGGTATATTAGAACACCACTAGTTGATAACTAGTTGAACTAAAACAAAACTTAAACTATTATATGTATATTCTCAAACTTGAACACATGAACTTCAAAATTGAAACATACTTAAACCTAGAAATAGGTAAAATTGAAATTGATCTTGTACTATATTCAAAACATGTTTCTTATGTGTATTCTTTATTGTAGTATATTCTTATGGTTATTATAGCATCTCATTATCATTGTTATTTTTGTAGGAGGGTATCTAGGATGAGATCTATAGTTAGAGGTCATAACTCAGGCCATAGTAGAGGCTAAGGGTGAGACATGGATACTAGTGTACATGAGCCTATTCTGGATAGTTATATTCAAGAGGAAAACATGGAGGAACCTAATGGGGAGAGTCAGGTAGATTTAGAGGAAGTTGACTTGTGATAGATGATGAGGACCATCATGTATCACCTACCTCCTCCTTGGGGTGTTGATCATTTGGAGTCATACCACGTAGGGAATGATGAGAGACATAGGTATAGGAGTCCTTAGAGAGACTTCACATTGTTAGACAAAGGTTAGTTATAGCTACTTAGAGGAAGGACTTTCAAAGGTCCAAGATCAAAGCTTTTAATGGGCTACGTTCAGGTTATGCGGCCAAGCAGTGGCTAATTTCTCTGGATAGGTGTTTTTTATACAAGACTTTGATTCTAATGTTAAAGAAAGGTTTTCCATTACCCACTTAGAACTCTTTGGAGCCACATGGTGGAATATCAAAGAGAAGAAACTAGGTGTAAACATGAACACCATTACATGGGAGTTATTTCTTAAGAACTTCTATGAATGCTTCATACTAGAGGAATGTTACCAATAGAGGGCTAATGAATTTCACAAGTTAAGATAGTTTACTTTGATCGTAATACAGTATGAGTGAAAATTCTATGAGCTCATGCCTTATGTCAGAGCTAGTGAGAATTCATCACTGAAGGTTCAACACTTCATTCAAGGTCTAAACAATTATCTTATTGGGGGTGCTAAAGTTTTCAAACCTAAAACCCTCAAAGATGTGGTACATCAAGCTATCCTAGTAGAGAAAAGTGTTACCTTAGGACATGGTAGTTTTGTGGGAGCACCTACAGCATCAAGGTTCAAAGGTAACTAGGGATTAAGTAGCAAAAGGAAGCCTACTTCTTCAGGAGGAAATAAACAACAACATTAGGGAGGATTCTATCCTTTAGTGCGAAGTGATGGTGGAAGATCACATTGTAGGAATTCTTGATGCAATAAGCACAACCCGTATGACCAGTCATCACAAAGTACTCAATCTTTTGCTAATGGGGGTAGTTTTCAATAGTCCAATGCACCTAGAGTGTAGAGGGGTTTCAATGGAGAATTTTTTTCATGTGGACAACATGGACACAATTTGTGTCATTATCCTCAATGAAAATCACAATTCTCAAATTAGAGACCTAGAACATCAAACCCACAGTTGGAGATTTGGGTAGATCACAAAAAGTGTTCTCAGTGGAGTCGTATCCTCCTACAAGGAGAAAGGGTCCAATGGGACTTGCACAGTGATTTCTTTAGTTTCTTTTTTCTTGTAGGCTTCTAGGAGTAAGCCTAAGTCTAGGGGGAGTGGATGTAATGCCTACTCCTAGTTTACTTTTTTGTTTTATTGCCAAACTCTTTTAGGCCAGCTTTGTGATTATGTTTGATGATTAGTGACATTTGATTTCTATATTTTTGGATATTATTTTATACTCAGTTGATTATATGAGGTACTAGTTATTTTATGTATGCATGATTGTTCTTTGATGATGATGATAATATATAGTGATTCCAGTTATTTCATGATAATAGTTAGATGGATTTATTTATATATTTTTTCTATAGATACATGCCCCATACTTGCATGTGTATGGTGTACCTATATGTTTTATTTTATGTATGATGTTTTTGATATGGTTGAGGGACAGATTTGTAGTCACCTGCTAGTTGAGATCTATACGATGCACCACTTCCCACCATTTCTTGTTTAGTTTAAAATATATTTGTATGTACATGCACAAATTTTATACAGATTGTAGGTACCAGGTATCGACTTCCCTAAATTGCCAAGATGAGCATACCCTATTGCAATATCTTAATGGTAAGAGAGGGGAGATAAAGCTTGAGTCCAGATTATATCCTTAAGCCAATTGTCCTAAAAAGAAAGGACAAGAATATGAGTTGTTTACCTTCTGAATTCATCAAGTGACTTTAATTTGTGATTATAACCCTTGAGTTTGATCTAGTTTTCTATACTTTATTATAGGTTTTCTTATTCAGTTTTGTGGGTCTTTGGTGATGTTCTGTTATATTAAATCAAATTAGAAGAGTAATTAATGATTTAATTTAACTGAAATTTTATTAAGAAAATTTGATATGTAATTATATTTAATTAAATAAATAAATAAATTTAATTTAAAGATTTAGTTAAAGTCTAATTTTGAGCGTAATAATATTTATTTAATTTAATAATAATATATTTAGAATTTTATTTTTAAATAAATGCTAAATATTATTATTACTTAAGTTAATAATTTTTTATCAAAAACATCTCAAGAATTAATTAAAGGGAGAAAAAAACTAATTTCATAAAGATATTTTAATTAAATGGAAAAAAATTTGTGCATGAATATTTCAAATGTAATAAAATAATAAAAGATAAAGATCAATGGGTCTTCTTGTGTGATTAGACAATCGAAGCCCAAAATTTACGGGAGAATTCTTTATCAGAGATCTATAGCTCATTTTTGGGATTACCAGGTTTTGGAGGAGCAATTTTAGAGGAAGTTTTCAGAATGAAAGGGAAATAGTTCCATGCCTTGTGTGTTTTCTTATTAGCATCAGATTCAGGTAGAATCTCATGGTTAATTTGCATGGTAGATTTCCATTCTTCAATTTCCTATCTTGTTTGTGCCTGGATAAATCTGTTCTGAGATTTTTTTTAAATATTTGATTGATATCATTGTGTTGGAATTTATGGGGTTCTCTTCTTGATTTTTTCTATGAATCAATTAATTTATTGAAACCCTTATTGTAGTTTATCATTGTTCTTCATTTTCAAAATTGTCTGTATTTGAGGATTTGTGAATTAGAAACCCTTGCGTCGTAAATTTTAGAAAATGAAATTGTGGGTAGGGTTTGAAATCAAACAAAGATTGTTGATTAATCAAATTCATTTGATTGCTAGTAAATTCTCTCTCAGATATGCTATTAGAAAATTTATAAAAAAAAAAATATTAAATAATGTAATTACATAGCAATTTGTATTACTATGTAATTACATTATTAAATATTAAAAAAAAGAAGGAATGTAAATTTATTATTGGGGTCTTTTGTTGTGTTATTTATAATAAAATAAAAAATATTAATAATTATGGTGGGCAGGGGCCACTACCCCCCAATCCCCCTTTTCTCCTTCATTTATGTTCATCCCGGCAGCATACAAGGTTATAACAGTCCTATTGTGACAACAAGTATTACTGATGTAGTACCTGTTGCGGTCGCAACAAAGTTTGTTGGGACAACGTATTTGCTACAGGCCAGCGGGCCTTTAAAACACACTAACTTTTATTTTTATAATTTTATTAAATTAAAATTTTATTAAAGATTTTTATAATAGTTTATTAATTATTAAATTATTAATAATTAATAATTTATTTAATATAGTTTAATATTTATTAATTAATTTAATTAATTTAGTTTAGTTAAGTTTTATTAATAGTAAATATTGTTTTATAAGTTTAAAGTAAAATATTATTATGTTATTATTTAATGATTATGATTATTAATAATCTTTTTATCAACAATTATTATTTAAGAATTTAATATTTAATATTTAAATTATTTTATGATATTTAATAGAGACATTTTTATTTTGAAAAGTTAATGATATTGATGCATTCAAATTTGAAAGTGGAAATGGGTTAAGTCATAAGGGGATAATATATAAGCTTTAGTAAAGTCAAAAACTACATCAAAATGAAAACTTGAACCCTATTGTTAACTCAAAATTGTGTGTTTTCAAAACCAAATAGAAGTACAAAACTAAACTATCTATTGTATGTCTTGTATGTTGGGTTTGGGGTTGATTTTATTCTTTGACCAAATCAAAATGTTTACCAAAGGCTTGGGAGTTTTGTTCTGTGATGATGTTATGGCTTATTTTGGTTACAATGTTTTATACCCAACCTTGGTGATGAGTCGCATGTTTTTCTATGATGAGTTTGATCTATTGATTGTAATTGTTTTCTAGTGTTCTTGTGTGGAACTAAGGTGAATAGTGTGACTTTTCTGATTAAACCTTTGAGTCTTTGATCAATTATTTTTGGATTTCTTCCCAATTTTTTTATGTAGGACTAAGATGATTATTAGTTATTGTTTTTAAGTGATGTCGTAGTTTTGTATATGTGTATTTGATTTTGGATCAATCATATTAGGATGATTGTATTGATGAAATCTATGGTTATGATCAGTAACATTTTCAATATTTTTCTAGTTTCTTGTTTAAGAATTGATGAGTGATTTATGGTCATATATGACCTACCACTTTTACTAAACTTAGAGTAGGTTATCTGTATGTCATCTTAGAAAGTGGCTTGTAATGGAGGTTGAGGACCTAAAGAGGCTGTCACGTAACCCATTGTAGGTTGTTTTAATAAGTGATAACACTACATTAAATGAGAGTAAAATGGATTAATAAGAGTAATTATTTTTCCTCACCCATGCCTCTAGTGCTAGTACACGCTAGGATGGGAGCATAGAGGATGCTTGGTTGCGACCTTGCTTCATTAGTATGCCTTGTCAGTATGAAAGGATACTAGTGCCACATAGAGTCACTAGGGGCCAGAGTCTAGTCAGGCTGCTTGGGTAACTTTAGAGTTGGCTCATGCGATGACACTTTCCCACTTACATAGTAAATTTCCTATGTGTCATTTTTTCCTTTGGGTTTAGATGTCACTTGTGTCTTCGTACCTGGAGTTAGATTGCTTTCAGGTTTTCCTTGACCTAGATGTTGATTTTGACTTTTGGGTTTGTTATCCTATTGTAGACTTGAAACTATCTCCTCAGTGCAGTGGGAGTGGACCCTTTTTAGGTTAGCACGAGGTTAGGTGGTAGTGATTTTTACTTTTACCATTGAGATCCAATAGTTTGATGCCATGGCTAGAGTTCCTTGTTTTGTATTTCCTTTCATTCTATTCTTGTGTACTATGATGGATGGTTATACCTATTGTATTGTATTTTATTTCATGGATCTCAAGAGATGATGTAATATATTTTATGATGCATATTCGTTTAGCTTTTCATACCCTATGACCTATACCATGAATGATTGTGCATTCTGATTATTGCCAAGTGGCATTTGGGATAATTGTATATTATTTAAATAGATTTTTACTTGTAGTTATTCTTTAATGTGGATGTGTTATATATTGGTTTTAGTATTAATTAAACTTAAATTTGATTCAACATCATGGGACTTAAGAATTGTAATCTATTTTGTGGTATGTGCTCATGTGTATGTTATTGCTTCCACTATAATATAATTGTTTTTCTATATTATCTTTAAAAAAATGTTTGGCAAACTTAGTAAACTTTAGGTTAATTTCTTTTGGGTTCCTTAGCAGGGTGTTACAAACCCTTTTACCAGGTGACATTCTAATGGAATATTCTAGAGTCCTCTAACAATGATCACTCCTAATAAGTTGGTTGAAATACTTTAACTAGGTCACATTTAATAGTGTGTATTGTAACCTTTAACAAAGTTGGCCTTTCACAAGACATCACTTTAGAAGAGTGAAATTGGGTAGCATGTTACTAGTGGTTTTTTCCAGATTGGGCTTCCACATAAAATCCTTGTGTCAAATTGTGTGATTGAGTTTGTAGAATTTGATGTTTACTTTTCTACAAAGTTATTTTGACCTAGGAAAATGACCTACTAAGTTAAGGTATTGTATGATCTAATAGATGCATGCATGTTGTGGTTTTATGGATATGAATCTATTAAGCATTGAAATTTTTTATTTGTATAGTCAGACCTTGAATAATTGATTCACCCCCCTTCTCAATTATTCTAAAGAATTCTAACAACCTCATAATTTTTTTTATTACCATCATATGGTTTTCCTTTGGATTAATAGAGATTCTTGCCATCATACCAACTTCTAATGCATTATTAGGTCTTGTGTGTACCACATACTAAAGTTTTCCAATGATATGTATGTAGTCTGATCTACCTCTTTGGAATCATCATTTTTGGAAAGCTTATGTCTAGTAGACATAAGTTTTTCAACATGGTTTTGGAATCTTCCATTCCAAATTTATTCAATATCTCCTTGATGTACTTTAATTAAGTAATGTAGATACTATCTTTCTTCTATTAATTTGCAAGCTAACAACAAATTTAATCTCTCCAAACATGGACATTTCAAATTATTTACTCATTTCCTTAGAAAAATATTTTTATAAATCATCATGTCCAATGTTTAATGTATTATCCACAAATATTTCTGCCATCACTATCTTCTTATCTAGTCCTTCCTTGATGTATAGACTACTACTGTCATTTGTTCTTTGAAAACCAATCTTTACTAGATGATTGTGCAATATTTCATACTAGGTTCTAGGGGCTTGTTTAAGACCATATAAAGCTTTGTGTAGTCTACAAACCATATCCATTTTTTAAAGATCTATGAAACCTTGAGGTTGCTCAATGTAGAATTATTCTTCTACAATTCAATTCAAGAATGTTGATTTCACATCCATCTGATATACTTTGAATCCTTTATGAGTGGCATAAACAAGTAGTTTTTTAACACCTTCTAATTTTGCAACAAGAGAAAAAGTCTTTCTATAATCAATACCTTCTTCTTGAGCATAACCTTATCAAACTAATCTTTCCTTTTTTCTTGAAAATTCTCCATTCTCATTCAACTTGTTTCTAAATGTACCCATTTTGTGCCAAGTACAATTGTTTCCTTGGGTCTAGGAACAACTATACAAGTTTTTTTCCTTTCAATCTAGTCAATCTCTTCATTCATTGCCTTAATCCAACATTCATTTTCTAATTCATCTTTAATAGTTCTAGGTTTAAATTTACTAAGAAAACATGTAACTTTAAATTTTTTCCTTATCATTGTGCCTTTGAACTAATCTCCAATGATCTTCTTAGGTGAATGATGCCTTCTTACATTTCTAACAAGTATAGGTACCTTCTTTCTAAATTCACTTGGTTGATCATGCTCAAAATGATCTTTTGAATCATGTTCAAGTCTCACTATCTATGAATTAGGTCTTCTAGCCTATGACCCCATTTCTACTTACTAAAACTCAGGGCCTTCTAATTGCAACTTGTGTTACACTAGCTACAACTGGGGTTGAATTAGAGATTTAGGGGATTCAGGTGGTGAAGATTGCTGATTTCCAATAGCATTTTCTTGAACTTAAAGTAAAGTATCTAGTTCATCGTAGACCAAATTTTTGTAGTTTTCAAGTTCTTTTCTACTTTGTCCATTCTTTTCTACAAACTCATCAATTTTAACATGTGGACTTTCTATGATATTTTGTGAGTAGAAAGATTCAAACATTTATATGCTTTGCTCTTGTTGGAGTATCCCAAGAATATTCCTTCATCAATTTTCACATAAAATTTTCCTTTCTTGGATTATTTCAAGATATAACATTTTCTTCCAAATACTTTGAAATAACAAACATTAGGTTTATAGCCATACCATAATTCATAAGGTGTTTGATTTGAGTCTTTCTTCAATTGAACTCGGTTTAAGGTATGAACTATTGTGCTGATTTCTTCCTTCTCGTCTTTGATTGCAACATTTTTCTCTATCATCAGTGTCCTTACAAAATCTATAATGTCTATTTCTTCTCTCTGCTATGTCATTTTGTTGAAGTGTACTAGGTTAGTACTGTATCCTAAACTAAATTTATTTTCTTTTCCAAGTGAGTTCAGTTAAAATAGGTTCCTTGCCAACTTCTCTTTGGTGCTTGAGTGAACTCAGTAGACACCATCTTCTTGAAAATTTCTTTTGGTTCTTGAGTGAACTTGACATACATTATCTTCAAACTTGATTATCTCTAGAATACTTGGTAGGCACTAGAAACTATCTTCATCACCCAAGTGAGCTAGACAGATAGTGATTGGTAAAGACTTGACATTTTGTGTAACATCAAAGAAAATATACAATTGAACATTTTTTTTCAACAATATCCCTCTTTGGTATTAACTGCAACACAACTTGTCATAATACAATGAAATTTTAGAGAAAAATGAAGGTATGGATAATATCCTTAGTTTCATTCTGATTCTCATCCATGAAAACTCCCTCTACCAGTTTGAACTCCCTTTGAAATTAGTCTCTCCCTCTAGAATGATTCTTTGATTATTCTAATTATAGTTTCTCCCTTTTTCAAAAAACTATCCTTTTTTACTCTTCATCTTACTTGACAAAAAACTCTCCCTTTTTGAAAACTCATGCAAAAAACATAAACAATTAGAAATTTTTTTGATATTGACAACAAACTCTCCCTCTTTGACATCTTATGCCAAAGATAGCATTCAGTGAACTTCCCATGTACCTAATGTATTGATTCATATGCAATCTGCCCTTTACAATACTACATCATCTTGAATGATCTTTATTTGATCAATTGATGCATCACTAAACATTATTTAGTGAGCTTTAGTTAGGGGAATGACCCCTATCTTACCTCATATATTCAAAAATTTATCCTTAGGTAATGGCTTGGTGAATATGTCTACAATTTGTTCTTTTGTATTCACATATTCCAATCTTACCTCCTTGTCTTGCACCAATTCTCTCAGGAAATGATACTTTATTGCAATGTGCTTGGTTTTGGTATGCATGATAGGATTCTTGAAAATTTTAATTTCACTCGTGTTACAATAGAAGAAAACAACTAGATCCTTGATTTCTTCCTTCATACGTATCAGTAATTATTTGAACCAAACAATATTTAAACAATTGACTATTACAACAACATATTTTACTTTTTCTATTGACTGAGACATACAATTTTACTTCTTTCTTGTCCAAGGTACTAGCCACTTTCTAAGAAATAATGCTCCACCATTAGTGGTCTTTCTATCATCAATTTTTACTTCCCAATCTGCATTAGTGAATACCTCCAATTGAAAGTTTCCACCTTTCTTATACTATAAACTATTGCTAGAAATATAGAAGGAGTAACTGAGGGGGGTTGGGGAGGGAGGGTGAATCAGTTACCACTAAAATAATTCTCAAATCCCTTAGATGTCAACAATAAAATTTAAACTAAGAAATCTAATTGATGTTGTTATTCAGTGGACACATAGAAAATTTTGTAACTCGGTAAATGCAGAGTGTGATTTACTTTTAGCTAATCTTAAACATTCACAATGATTAGTTTAAAAATATAAAAGAAATAACATGAACACATGAGACATCAAGATTTAACATGGAAACCCAACATGGGAAGAACCACCAATGTAACTGGCTACTATTTTTCACTCTTCTAAAGTGAGCCCTATTAGGAGCCAACCCGATTAAAGGTTACAAAACACACTGTTAGGTGTGACCTTGTTAGTGGATTTAAACACCCTATAAGGAGTGGCCTTTCAAGAGGTCTTAAAAAAATTCAATGGAACTGTCACCTTGTTAAAGGATTTAAAACTAGCTATTAAACCAACTTTGTTAAGAGATTTTAGATCATTGCTACAATGGTAAGAGAGTAACAATGAAATGAATTGATTGTGATGCAACTGAATTGCTGATTATAGATCTCTATTCTACTTCAAACTTGATTCTTCTTGATCAAATAACACTTTTCTACTCCACAAGGATACCTGCTTATCCTTTAAGTTCAATCTTACTCTTTCCTTCTCAATTCAATCAATACACTTGCATACATACTAAAAATATCAACTTGACCTTTCATTTATACTATCCAAATTGTTAAGTTAGCTCAATTACAAATTATAATAACCAATAATCATCACCATAGTTAGCTAGAAATAATGCTTAAAATAATTAATCTTCTTATGCCAAAAAAAAAAAATCCTTCATTGGCTGACCCTACTCGGTAAGCATTGGTTCTAAGATGATTTCCTATGTTAACCAACAAAATCTTGGTTAACACTACAAACTTACAAAAATCCTTTGGCAACCTAGTGAACTCAGTGAAAACTGATTCTGTCCAAATTTTCATTTTCTAACCATGAGAACTCAGTTAACACTGTTTCTTGCCTAAATTCCTTTGATGCTCGAGTGAGCTCGGTAGACACTATCTTCATAAAGTAATCTTAAGGAATGCTCAGTAGATGATGAAAATTGTCTTGCTTATTAAGTGAGTTTGGTAAGCACTGACAGACAACTAATATGACATTTTTGTAACATCAAAGAAAACACACAATTAGAAAATTGTATCCAACAATCTCCCTCTTTAGCATTGATGGCAACACAAAATTTCATAGCAGAATGAAATTTGAGAACAAGACTTTCTCTAATAGAAAGTTTCTCCCTCTTAGATTTTCACCAAAAAAAAACTTCTCTTTCATGCAGTAATCTCCCTTTGTGAAGGAATTACATGATAGAATACCTCTTCCTCAGAAAGATATAATTTTTTTAAAGAAAGATATGGCAGTAATCTTCTCCCTCTTTGAAAACACATGTGAAAGTCAACACATACCAAATCAGTACCAATGTACCTTGAGTACTGATACATATGTAGTATTCCCTTTGACTATGCTGTATCAACTGATTGATCTTCAACTTGGTTCCTAGTGATGCATTGCTAATACTTTATTTAGCGAGCTTCAGATAGGGGAATGACCCCTAAGTTACCTCTTAGACACAAGAATGCATCCTAAGGTAATGGCTTGGTGAATATGTTTGCAATCTATTCTTTTGTGTGAACATATTCCAATCTGATTTCTTTGTCCTACACTAGTTCTTTGAAAAAATAATATTTTATAGTAATGTGCTTAGTTTTGGAATGCATCACTAGGTTGTTTGATATGTTAATTGCATTGGTGTTATCACAATACATGACAATTGGTTCTTTGATCTCAACCTTCATGCCTTCCAACAATTGTTTAAACCAAACATTGTTAGAACAATTTACTGCTACTACAACATATTTTGCTTTTGCTATAGATTGGGATGTGTAGTTTTGCTTCTTGCTTGTCCAAGATACCAATCTTTTACCAAGAAAGAATGCCCCACCACTTGTACTTTTTCTATCATCAAAATTTCTTGCCTAATCAACATCAGTGAATACCTTTAGGTCTAGGTTTCGTCCAATTTTGTACCGTAAACCATAGTCTTCAGTACCTTTTAGATATCTCAAAATTCTTTTTATTGTCATCATATGATTTTCTCTAGGTTTAGCTGAGAATCTTGCCACTATCCCAAATAGTAAAGCAATATTAGGCCTTGTATGAACTACATACTATAATTTTCCAATCATTGATTTGTATAAGGTCTAATCCACCTCTTTTGAATAATCATCTTTGGTAAGCTTTAGTCTAGTACACATGAGGGTTCCAACTAGTTTAGAATCTTCCATTCTAAATTTCTTAAGTATCTCTTTGATATACTTAAATTGAGTAATGTAGATACCATTCTTGCTTTTCTGTATTTATAATCTAACAATTTTTTTTTATCTCACCAAACATGGACATTTCATACTCTTTGCTCATTTGTTCTAATTTTTTTTTGCACGGATCATCATTCCCTGGAAATAGAGTGTCATCTACAAATATTTCTACCAATACAATCTTTTTATCTAGTCCTTCCTTGCTATAAAAACTATTGTTATCATTAGTTTTCTGAAAACCAATCTATATAAGGTAGTTGTCTAACCTTTCATACCATGCTCTAGGAGCTTGTTTTAGACCATACAGTGCCTTGTGTAATTTACAAAACATGTCCCTTTTGTCTAGATGAACAAAACCTTCTAGTTGTTCAATGTAGACTACTTCATCAAGTATGTAATTGAGAAATGTAGATTTAACATCCATCTAATATACTTTAAATCCTCCATGAGCAGCATATGCAAGAGTCCTAACACCTTCTAATCTTTCAATAGGAGAAAAAGTCTCAATATAATCAATTCCTTCTTCTTAAGAGTAGCCTTTATACACCAGTCTTGCTTTGTTTCTTGATACTTGTCCATCTTATTCAACTTATTTCTAAATACCCATTTTGTTTCAATCACATTTTTGTCTTTAGGCCTAGAAGAAAGGGTCTAAGTTTTTTTCTTCTCTATTAGTTCTATTTCTTCATTCATAGCCTATATCCAAATTTTATTTTCCAAGGCATCTTTAACACTTCTTGGTTCAAAATTAGCAAGTAAACATGAACAATCACCAAGATCAAGATAAAATAGGTTATGTCTTATTTGTTTGCCTAATCCAATTAGATTTCCTTTGTCATCCAGTAGTCTTGACTTGCAATGCATGAATTCTACCTTGAATCCAATGTTGAGTAGCCATGCCACACTTAGTAGATTATGTTTTAGTCCTTCAACCCAATAAGCATTGTCACATATGAGTTCTTTAGTTAATGAGATTCAATCTTTCCCTTTTATGCAACAAGGTTCATTGGTTCCAAACCTTACACTACCTCCTTCATAGTCTTCAAAGTGTTAAAACTTTATTTTGTCTCCAGTCATATGATGTGAACATCCACTATTTAAGATCCATGTGTCATTTTTCCTAACATGAGAGATAAGTGACATCTTATCTTCTTCTTCATCAGATTCATCTTTCATAGCAATGTATACTATTTCATCTTCACTATTATCATAATTTTTAGCCATGAAACAAGTCTTCTTACCTTTTTCCTTGAATGATTTGTCATTTTTGAAATCTTTCTTTCCATTGAACTTGTGACTTTTCTTTTCATCCTTGCTTTCTTTGTTTCGGCACCTAGTAGCAATATGACCAATTTATTTACATGAAAAATAGATTAGGGGAACTCTACTTTTGTATTTTCCTTTTCTTCTATAATATTTCTTTGTAAGTAAATATTCAACAACTTCAAGATCACTCTTAGCACTTTCCTTTGATTCTTCTTCACATTTTGACTAAATGTCCTTTAGTTTCTTGCCTTTCCCTTTGAGCGAAAGTTTGGCTTCAAATGCAGATTCAATATTCTTGGAAGCTAGAACGTAATTGTCAAAGTTGTCTAGGTCAAAAGCTATCAATCTTCCTACTAAGGTATCCAAAATTATCTTGTGATTTGGATCACACCTCTTTTCTTGAATAGCAGATACTGTAGTTGCATAGATAGGAAGCAATTTTATAAGAACTTTACTTACAATAGTTTCATCCTTGATTTATCCTCCATAAGCTCTAATTGCATTGACATTGGCTTTGAATCTTTCCACATATTTGACAACATTTTCATCTTCTCTCATTCTCATTTGATCAAACTGTCCTCTAAGGCTTTCTATTTGGCTCTCTTCACATTGTCATCACCATAATAGATGTCCTTTAGCCATTTCCACATATCAAAAGTAGTTTTGTAGTCCTTGATATCATCAAATTCATTAGAGCTAAGAGTAGATGCAATATCAATCATCATGGTGTTATGGTTCATTTTATCAACAATATCTTCAATAGATAATGTACTAGTATGGGTTGTGTATTTTTGATCAAGGTATTTCAAGCCTTAATCACTAATGGTGGCTAGATGAAGTCTCATGATTCCTTGCCATGCTAAAAAGTTGTCTCTATTTAGTTTTACAATTTCTCTCTTGTAAGACATCTTGATCTTTAGCTTAGGTCCTTAAAACTTTTTTTGCAATCACCAAATTCTCTGATACCAATTGTTGGAAATATAGAAGGAGTAACTAAGAGGGGGGGGGGGGGGGGGGTGAATTAGTTACCACTAAAATAATTCCCAAATCCCATAGATTTCAACAATAAAATTTAAACTAAGAAATCTAATTGCTATTTTTATTTAGTAAACACATAGAAAATGCTATAACTCAGTAAATGCAAAGTGTGATTTACTTTTAGCTAATCTTAAACATTCATAGTGATTAATTTGTAAATATAAAAGAAATAAAATGAACACATGAGACACTAGGATTTAACATGGAAACCCAACATGGGAAGAACCACCAATGTAACTAGCTACTATTTTTCACTGTTCTGAAGTGAGCCCTATTAGGAGCCAACCTAGTTAAAGGTTTCAAAACACACAATTAGGTGCGAACTTGTTAGAGGATTTAATCATCCTGTAAGGAGTGGCCTTGCAATAGGTCTTAAGAGAATTTAATTGAACTATCACCTTATTAGAGGATTTACAATTGGCTATTAAACCAACTCTATTAATAGATTTTAGATCACTGCTACAATAGTAAGAGAGTAACAATGAAATGACCTGATTGTGATGCATCTAAATTGCTGATCATAGATCTCTATTCTACTTCAAACTTGATCCTTCCTGATTGAATAACACTTTTCTACTCTAGAAGGATGCTTGCTTATCCTTCAAGTTCATTCTTAGTCTTTCCTTCTCAATTCAGTCAACACACTTGCATACATACTAAAAATCTCAACTTGACTTTTCATTTATACCATTTAGATTGTCAATTCAGCTCAATTACAAATTACAATAACCAATAATCATCACCATAGTCAGCTAGAAACAATACTTGAAATAATTAAGCTTCTTATGCCAAAACAACAAAATTCTTCATTGGCTGACCTTGCTTGATAAAAACTAGTTCTGAGATGATTTCCTATGTTGACCAACGGAAACTTGGTTAACACTGCAAACTTATTAAAATCCTTTGGCAACTAAGTGAACTTGGTGAACACTAATTCTATCCAACTTTTTCTTTGTTAACCATGATAACTCAGTTAACACTATTTCCTACCTAAATTCCTTCGACACTTGAGTGAGCTTGGTAGACACTGTCTTCGTAGAGTAATCTTCAGGAATGCTCGATAGACAAGGAAAACTATCTTGCTGACCAAGTGATCTTGATAAGCACTAACTGACAACTGATATGACATTTGTGTAACATCAAAGACAACACACAATTAGACAATTTTATTGAACAACCTTAATCTCTAGTACCCTTTAAATACCTCATGATTCTTTTTATTGTGATCACATGATTTTTTTTTGGATTAGCAGACAATCTTGCCACCATTCCAACTGCTAATGTTGTATTAGGTCTTGTATGCACCACATACTAAAGTTTTTCAATCATTGATCTGCATGCAGTCTAATCTACCTCTTTTGAATCATCTTTGGAAAGCTTATGTCTAGTAGACATAGGTGTTTGAACTGGTCTAGAATCCTCCATTCCAAACTTCTTCAGTATCTCCTTGATGTACTTAGATTGAGTAATATAGATACTATCCTTCTATTGAATTTGTAGGCCAAAAAAAAATTGATTTCTCCAAACATTAACATTTCAAATTCCTTACTCATGTCATCAAAAAAAGATTTGCATAAATCATCATTTCCAGTAAATAATTGGTTATCTACAATGGTTTCTGCTACCACAATCTTCATATTTGGTCCTTCTTTGATGTATAGGCTATTTTTATCATTTATTCTTTGAAAACCTATATTTATGAGATAGTTATGTAACCTTTCATACTAGGCTCTAAGGGCTTGTTTGAGACCATACAAAGCTTTGTGTAATCTACAAACTATGTCCCATTTGCTAGGATCAATGAGAGCTTCTGGTTTCTCAATGTAGACTTCCTCTTCTAAGATTCCATTCAGAAATGCTAATTTCACATCCATATGATATACTTTTAATCCTTTGTGTACTACATATGTAAGGAGTGTTCTAACACCTTTTAGTCTAGAAATAGGAGAAAAAGTTTCTCCATAGGCAATACCTTCGTCTTGAGAATAATCCTTGTAAGCTAGCATTACCTTGTTTCATGAAACTTCTCCATTTTCATTCAACTTATTTCTAAATACCCATTTTATGCCAATTACATTCTTATCCTTGGGTCTAGGAATAGGAGTCCAAGTTTTGTTCTTTTTAATCTAATCAATCTCTTCATTCATTGCTTCAATCTAGCTTTCATTATCTAATGCATCTTTGATAGATCTAGGTTCAATTTTAGTAATAAAACATGTACCTTTTAATTTTTTCCTTGTCATTATACCAACTGATTGATCTCCAATTATGTTCTCATGTGCATGGTGCCTTCTAACATATCCATCAAGTCTGGGCTCCTTTTTGAAATCATTAGATTCACCATAATCTTGTGAGTCATGCTCAGGTCCCACTGACTGTGACTCAGGTCCATCAGAATATGACTAGGTTTTCACTTGTAGAAACTTAGGTCCTTGTGACTATGACTCAACTCCTTCAGACTATAACTTAGGTTGCACTGGATGCAACTTGGGTTGAACAAGGGATTTTGGGCACTTGGGTGGTTAAGACTACTAACTCCTTATTGCATTAGATAAAGTGTTAGGCTCATCGTAAACAAATTTTATGTAGTTTTTAGGTTCCAAACTGCTTTTTAAAACTATTTTTTGCAAAATTATCAATCTTCACATGTGCTCTTTCTATAACTTTATGAGTATATAGATCCAGACATTTGTATGCTTTTCTCTTATTGGAGTATCCCAAAAATATGCCTTCATCACTTTTGACATCAAAATTTCCTTTTCTTGACTCCTTCAGAATATAACATTTGCTTCTAGGTACTTTGAAATAACAAACATTAAGTTTATAGCCATACCATAACTCATAAGGTGTTTTCTCTAAATATTTCTTCATTTCTACCTAGTTTAAGGTATAAACTACATTTTTGATTGCTTTCTTCCAATATTTGATAGCAATTTTCTTCTCTATCATTAGGATCCTTGCACAATCCAAGATTGATCTATTCCTTCTTTCAACTATGCCATTCTGCTGAGGTGTACCAGATGTAGACACTTTCCTTTGACTCCTCTCTTGTTATAGAGTTCAATAAATTTATTAAAAATGAGTTCTCCTCCTATGTCTGATCTTAAATATTTCAGTTTCTTTCCTATGTTTTTCTCCACTCTAGCCATATACCACTTGAATTTTTGAGAAGCTTATGATTTATCCTTCAAGCACATTACTATCTTCATTCTAGAATAATCATCAATAAATAAAATAAAGTACTTATCTCTACAATAGCTTTCTGTGCCAATAGGTCCAAAAAGTTCTATATGAACCAACTCCAACACTTCTTTAGAATGATAGTTTTTCTTTTAAAACTTGTCTTT
Organism: Cupressus sempervirens; assembly: GCA_028749045.1. Classification (NCBI taxonomy): domain Eukaryota; kingdom Viridiplantae; phylum Streptophyta; class Pinopsida; order Cupressales; family Cupressaceae; genus Cupressus; species Cupressus sempervirens. The sequence continues at coordinate 898,671,184 of CM053787.1, read as the reverse complement.
CCCATCTTACCAATTTGATAATTCTTGCACATGCTGATGTCAAGTTTCTTGAGGCTTGGAACTTCTATTTTTGCTTATGTTGACCAAGTTATCAAAATTCACATGACATAACCTTTTATGCCACAACTATCTTTCTTCTACTTGAGCTATGAAACATGAACTATCATTTAGATCTAGGTAGAATAGATTATCTTTTGTTTTCTTGCCAATCCCAACCAGATTTTGTTTCCCATCTAGAAGATTGGCCTTTCCATTCATGAATTCTACATTGAATCCAATGTTATTCAATTGAGACACACTAAGTAGATTATGTTTTAGTCCTTCAACCGAATAAGTATTATCACATTTGAGATCATTGGTTAGTGCAATGAAACCTTTACCTTTCACATAACATGGTTCATGATTGCCAAATCTAACACTTCCACCATCATATTGTACCAAGTTCTCAAATTTAGATTTATCACTAGTCATATGGTTAGAACAAGCACTATCAATAATCCATGTATCATTCTTACTAATATGTGAGATAAGGGCCATCTTATCATTCTCATCATCTAAATCATCCTTAATAAAAATGTAGACCATTTCATCTTCTTCACTACTATTAGAATACTTAGAAATGTAACAATAATTCTCACCTTTATCCTTGTAGTTCTTGTAGATTTTTAAGCCCTCCTAGCCCTTGTACTTGTCATGCTTCTTTTCTTCTTTTCCTTCTTTATTTGGACACCTTACAACAATGTGACCAACTTCACAAAAAAAATAGATTAAAAGAATTTTTCCTTTTTACTTACCTTTGCCCTTGGGAAATCTTCTTGCAATAAATGCTTTAATGACTTCAAGATCTTCATCAGAACCATCTTCATATTCACTATTAGATCACCTTTTAGATTTTGTAGCTTTTTTCTTGAGTTATAACTTGGCTTGAAATGAAAACTAAAGGTTAGTAGAGTTAGTAACATAGTTGTCATAGTTATCTAACTCAAATGTTGTCAATGTTCCCACTAGTACATCCAATGTTATACCATTCTGGGGATTGCATCTCATCTCTTGAATTTTTGAAACTCTAATTGCATAGATAGGAAGAAGTGTTTTGAGTACCTTTCTTACCACTATCTTGATGGGGACACAACCCAAGCACAAAATGGACACAAAAAGAAAGGGAAAATTTTATTAACTATCAAAATATGCTAGTACACTTAGTGTAGAGAAATAGACTCTAAAACATGCCCTATGGGCTTACAATAGCATAAATCTAGAGATAATTTCTTCTCCCAGTATCTTCTCTCAAACTCCACTCTGAACTGCCTTTTACAATGATAGAAATGTCCTTAAATAGACCCCAAAGGGTTAAGGATTAGGAATACATTCTAAAAAGTGCTAGTTGGCATCCACTGACCAAATAGAAGGCTCTAGAAGCCGCGTTAGAAGTCGGTGCAAAACTAGAAGAATTCAAAAATGGTAACCAAAGTTTTGGGAGGCATAACTTTTGAATCGTAGCTTTGATTGATGAACCATTTACATTTTTGGAAAGCTCTCGAAGCACTCTATATCCCTATGGATAATATTTTCTTGTACCCCATTTTTTTGCCCTATAAAAGGTCATTTAATGCCCCTAACATGATTTTGAAGCATTCTTAGGAGGTCTCTAGAAACTAAAAAATTGCAATAACTTTCAAATTGTGGGGCCTTTTGACTTGATTCTTTTTTTGGAATGCTCTAAATTACGATTACATTTGTCTGGCCAATTTACACCCTCTAATTCACCAAAATTAAGGCTCAATTATGTACTATTGTTTTGGCATTTACATGTATCCCAAGGTGTTCAAATACTCTAACCTAGAACATTGATAGTGGAACTATGAGAGTTGGAACCTTTATTTGACCCAAATGGGTATCCAAAAATGAAAACACTTGAAACAGAAACTAAGTCTAAGTATATTTTTTTGGGTGACACAGGATTGCCCATATACCTTTGGATGCTCCTGCATCATGTCTCATCATCTATCATTCCTCCCAAGGCTCTAATTGCATAGACACAAGCTTTGAAATATTTTCATTTTCTCTCATCTCCAGTTGATCAAATTGACCTCTGAGACCTTCTTTCTTAGCTCTCCTTACATTTTCATCACCTCCATAGATCACTTTTAGCTTGATCCACATCTCATAAGTAGTAACATAGTATTTTGCCTCATCAAATTTTAACATAGTTGAGAGTTGATGAAATATCAATCATCATAATGTTATGATTCTTCTTGTTAGTAATTACTTCTTTCTACTATGCCATTCTTTTGAGGTGTACCAGATGTAGATACCTATCTTTTGATTCCTCTTTCATTGTAGGATTCATTTAATTCATTTGAGATGGATTCTCCTCCTCTATCTGACCTTAGATACTTTAGTTTCTTTCCTATTTCTTTCTCCACTCTTGCTAGATACCATTTAAATTTTTGAAATGCTTTAGATTTATCTTTTAGGTAAAGAATCATCATCATCTTGGAAAAATCATCAACAAATAAAATAAAGTACTTATATCCATATTAGCTTTCTATGCCAATGGGTCCACAAAGATCTATATGAACCAGCTCCAAAACTTCTTCAGAATGATAATTCTTTCTTTTGAGACTTGTCTTTCCCATCTTTCCAATTTGACAATTTTGCACATGCCCATATAAGGTTTCTTTAGACTAGGAATGCCTCTCAGTCTTTTGTTCTTGCTTATGTTGACCATGTTATCAAAATTCACATGATAATACCTCTTTTGTCATAACCAACTGTCCTCTACTTGAGCTAGGAAACATGGACTTTTAGTTATATCTAGATAGAATACATTACCTTTTGTTTGATTGCTAGGTCCAACTAGATTTCCTTTCTTATCCAACAACTTGGCCTTTCCATTCATGAATTCTACCTTGAATCCAATGTTTTTTAACTATGCCACACTTTGTAGATTGTGTTTTAGTCCTTCAACCCAGTAAACATTGTAACACCTAAGTTCATCAATCAATGTAATGCAACCTTTTCCTTTTATATAAAAAGATTCATCATTTCCAAATCTAACACTCCCACCATCATAGTGTTCCAAGTGCTCAAATTTAGATTTATCAACATTCATGTGGTGAGAATAACCATTATCAATAATCCATGTGCTATTTTTCCTAATATGAGAAATGAGGGCCATCTTATCATTTGATTTATCTTTTATAACAATGTAAACCATTTCATCTTCATCACTACTATTAGAGTCTTTAGCCATGTAACAATATTTCTTACCTTTATCCTTGTAGTCCTTGTAGCTTTTGAAAATTTTCTTGCTTTTGAACTTGTCATGCTCCTTTTCTTCTTTTCCTTCTTTGTTTAGACACTTGGTAGCAATGTGACCAACTTCTTTGCAAGAAAAATATATTAGAGGTATTTTACCTTTGCACTTTTCTTTTCCTTGTGGGAATGTTCTTGAAAACATGGCTTCAAAGATTTTAAGATTATCATCATAATTATCTTCATCTTCACTATCGGACTTTATGCATTTAGATTTTCCACCTTTCTTCTTTGGTGATAGTTTAGCTTTATTGGTGTAAATAAGTATTTACTTATTATAATTTACTTAAGTTTACTTAGGTTAATGCATTTTTAAATTATTTCTTAGGTGAGACACTAAGGAGTTTGTGTACTCTTATGAGTTTTCATGTTGACAACATTGGAGTAAGCAACTCTAATTTAGCACATGGTGTCTACAACACTAGAGTTTGAATAATTAACTAAGTTGTCATGTAGAAAATATACTTATTCACACTCCTAATTTAGCACATGGTGTCTACAACATAATTTTGCATGCTACACCTTTGTAGGCTTATCCTCTCATCATCATACTTACTCCTGTGCTTAATGGAGGATAACCCACACCTAGTAGACATTTGCATAGTTGTATGAATTATCATGTTGTTGATTTCTATGCATTCTAGAAGCATTCTAGAGGTCTTTATATACAGGCACTCCTAGTGTACTTAGATACATTGAATTGAATACTATATTGTTATTCTGATCATACTCTTTTGGTCTAGTATTGTGCTTGTACTTGAGTTCCTTGGTCTTGGGTGAATTCAGCCCTAAGGAAAATCCTTAGATGGTATTAGAGCTATACCAAATTCTTACATGGTATTAGAGCTGAGGGAGATTCTCTTCACATAGCCATTCGAGACCATTCTTGCTTCAGCACCTCGACCCAAATCTAGAGAATCCACAAAAATTGGGAGCATCTAGAGCCAAAATGGACCTCACGATTGAGTCTGGAACATTGATTTGATGAAATTTCATTATAAATTTTCCTACCTTAGGCCATAGTCAAAATTGAGGCAAATGTTTTTGCAAACTGACACCCTAAGCCCGATTTGCGAATTTGGTATGATCATTTTAGATCTCTAAATTTAAATTTGAAATCTATATTTTATTATTTCAATCTCTATAATTCCTCTGCATTATTTTTTAGATCTGTATATTTTGTTCAGAAAAGTTATGGCCATTAGGCTAGTAGGAGATATTTTTTGCAGGCAAAAATTGGAGCTTCTTGGTGCTAGTTAGATATTGGCATCATATTTAGAAGGTGAAAAAACCCCAAAATTGACTTTTGTTTCATCAGAATTGGACATTTGTGGTGGAATCTAGAGTCAATTGATTTGTGGAGGCATGATGACAACCGTTTAGGAAAAATAATAATAAAGGTGATTTTCAAACAATGATATCTCTGTCATACAGATTCATTTTTTTGTTTTGGGGTAGAATTTCATGATCTACACATTAGTGCAAGTGGCTTCAGATCTCTATACCTGAATTTTCCTGCAACTCGCAAATCCCAATTTTTTCCACTTTAAATGCTTAGTACAGGCTCATTTGGACTTTAAATCAAGTTCTATTTTTTTGAAAGTGCATAATTTTTTGTCTACTTTCTAGATCTATAATTAGATTATAGGCTTCTATGGACAAAAATACTACTTTTAGAAATAGGCCCTAAATTGGCTATTGTAATCAAACTAAGTATAAAGTGCCAAAATCTTTCATTAGGGGGGTTTCTTTGATTCTCTCTTGCATTTTGGGGGGTGCATACATTCATTGATCTCATGGAGGAGTTTTGTTGCACATGTCAGTAAATTAGACCCCCATTAACAAAAAAGAACTATCACAAATGAAGTGCTTTAATCATTGATCATCTAAGAAGTGAGCATAAGGAAGTATTTCCTTATTTATGTTCCAAAAAACTGATCTCTAATACTAAAGAACAACCACCTATTAATAGAATTTTGGATATCATTATATTGAATATCAGTTTTAATTGTTGGCCTATCATTAAAAAGCTCATTCACCCTTATAATATGTGGATGGCTCTTGTGAAAGAATATGGAGATCCAATAGTTCCTCCTTTTCTAGAACACATTCCATCATTAGTCACTTCAGCTATGGTTCCTTCACCTCTAGATGAGATCATACCTACTGATGCTCCTATTGCTTCTACTAATACAATTCCAACCATAGATGCTTTTGATTCAGTGCAGTAGGAAACACTATGTCTTCCTACTTTAGCTTCATGGGATGACTTCCTTTCAGATATTGCAGGTCTGTTCATTGAGTCTCACATTGAAGATGTGGGAGACATCATCGATGATATTTTTCTTCTCTTTGTTGAGGTGAATACTTCATCCATAGCCACAAGGATGGGTCCAAAATAGCAAGGTACATCTTATCTTCTAGATTCAGCATCAGTGGATGACTTCTTGATAGATATTTTAGGTTTGTTTGTGGAGTCACACATAGCAGATTTGGGAAACATCATTGATGATATACATCTTCTCTTTGATGAAGAAGATCCTTCTTCTATTGTTGTGAGGGCTCAATTTGACCCTCTTGTCCATTCTCTACATGATTGATCTTCACAAGTTGGTATGATTGTAGATTCTTATGTACAATAGTTACATGAGGTCTCTTTATTATTTGAGGAGATAGTAGGTTCTTTGGGACAAGTTCTACATCCATCCTTTCTAGATCTGGACTTGTTCTTTTTGGTAGTGTTGAAAGGGGCAACCATCAACATCGACATAGGAACAATTGAGCACATTTTAGAGATACCATTCATCATCGATATTCTTTTTACACATAGGGGAAGCATCTCACTTGTACCTTTGCCATTGTTTCTTCCAAAGGAGAGGAACATTATTCAACATTCATGGATTAGCTTCTACATTGAAGTAGTTATCAGTGAGCGAGACACTACATTTAGGGGGGGGACTACCTTGTCTCCTTCTTCTTCTCTTTTATGTGGGGACTTTTTCCTCTGATGGGGTTTTTTCCTTCTTCTCTTTTGCATACACTTGATGTATGTCATAATGAAGGGGGGGGGGGGGGGTCTTGATTACTCCATCCATCCATGCATCTTGTCTTTTCATCTCTCTTTTTGGGGGAGGGTTTTTCCCATGAGGTTTTCTCTCTTTCTCCACTTTATGAGAGATTGCATTTCATTTTGTACATGGGTACCTAACATGGCCTAGTAGCTGGACCCATTAGGCATTTCATGCTAGCTTTTGTAAGCTTAAGTGCATTCCCCTAAGTTGCACTTAATGAGAGGTGTTGGTGTAAATAAGTATTTATTTATTACACTTTACTTAAGTTTACTTAGGTTAATGCATTATTTTATTATTTCTTAGGTGAGACACTTAGGATTTTGCATACTCTTATGAATTGTCATGTTGACAACATTGGAGTAAGAAACTCTAATTTAGCACATGGTGTCTACAACATAATTTTTCATGCTACACCTTTGTAAGCTTATCCTCTCATCATTGCACTTACTCCTGTACTTAATGGAGGATAACCCACACCTGGTGGACATGTGCCTGGTTATATGACTATCATTTTGTTGATTCCTATGCATTCTAGAAGCATTCTAGAGGCCTTTATATACTGGTACTCCTAGTGTACTTATATACATTGAATCAAATACTATATTTTTATTCTAATCATACTCTTTTGGTCTACTATTGTGCTTGTGCTTGAGTTCCTTGGTCTGGAGTGAATTTTTCCCTTAGGAAAATTCTTACATGGTATAAGAGCAATACCAAATTCTTACAAGATTTCAATTAAAACTCAATGCTACTAGAGTTAGGAACATAATTATCAAAGTTATCTAGCTCAATGTCTATCGACCTTCCTACTAGTGCATCCAAAGTTATATTATTTTTAGGATCACATCTCATTGTTAGAAATATAAGAAAATTACCTACGAGGGGAGGAGTGAATCATTTACCACAAAAAAAATCCAAGATCCCTTGAGATGTCAATGCAATTCAAAATCAAGGTTTGCTAAAACTAAAATACTACTGTAACTCAGTTAGCACTGAATCACTTGGTTAACTAAACAACTCAGGCAATACTGAACATATGCACTATTACTTGGTTAACACTGAACATTTAGATCTTATGATATTAAATGTAATTACCCTTAATCAACTTAGTTGCATAAACATAAAGTAAAAAGCATGAGCACATACGACACCAGGATTTAAAGTAGAAACCTAAATTGGAAAAAACCACCAATTACAACTAGAATCTATTTTTCACTCTTCTAAAGTGAGCCCTAATAGGAGTCAACCCTATAAAGGTTACAAAATAGACTGCTAGGTGTGACCCTGTTAAAGGATTTAAATCACCCTAGTAGGACTGACCTTGTTAGAGATCTTTAGACACCTCAATCTAGAAATGCCACCTTGTTAGAGGATTTGGAAAATAGTTTTAAAGCTAATTGTGTTAAGAGATTTAATACACTACTACAATTATTAGAGAGTAAAGTGATACAACCTGATTATTGATGCAATTGTATTTTCTAATTTCAGATATATGTTCTAGCTTGAATACTTGATCCTCCTTGATCAAATAAAACTTTGCACCTCAGTCAACTTAGGATACTTTGATATCTTTCCAATTTGCTTCCTTGATTTATCTTTTTTAATGCCACAACTTGAACTTATACTTATATCATTTACCTTGTCAAGTCAACTTGAATACACTTTCAAATATTCAATATTCATCACTTAAGTCAGCTAGACTTAACAAATAAATTCATCAAACTAAATATGTTGACTCAAGAAAATCCTTTGTTAGCTGACCCTACTCGGTCAAAAATAACTAAGAAAAGACTTTCTTTGTTAATTGCATGAACTTAGTTAATACCTCATCCTAAATTGAATTTTCTTTGTTAACCAAGTGAGCTTGGTTAACATAGGTTTCTTGCCAACTTCTGTTTGGTGCCTGAGTGAACTTAGTAGATATTGTCTTGTTGCAAACTTCATTTGGTACCCGAGTGAACTTGAAAGACATTATCTTTGAACTGATTATCTCTAGAACACTCGATAAACACTAGAAACTATCTTCATTTCTTGAGTGAGCTCACAAAGATTAACTAGTAAAGACTTGACATTTTGTGTAACATCAAAGACAATATACAATTAAACAATTATTTTCAACACTCATCTCTAGAATAGTTGACACTCTAATTATATAAATAGGAAGAAGAGTTTTGAGTACCTTGCTAACTACTGTCACATCATCTATTTTCCCTCCTAAGGCTCTGATTGCACTTACACTTTGATTTTTTCACTATATTGTGCAATTTTTTGATCTTCTCTCATCTTCATCTGATTAAATTGACCTCTTAAACTTTCTACCTTAACTCTCCTCACATTTTCATCTCCTCCATAGATACCTTTCAAGCTCTTGTTCCATATTTCATGAGTATTAGGACAATCTTTTACTTCATCAAATTCAACATAATTGAGAGTAGAGGCAATGCCAATCATCATTATGTAATGAGTCTTGTTTTCCACAATTTGATCCATAAAGGTCCAATAGGTGCCACATATTTTTTAGGCCTATGTCTCTAATGGTTTCCAAATGTAGCATTATGAGTTCCTTCCATTCTTGGAAGTTATCTCTATTTAGCATAGGAATCTCCCTTCTGTAAGATATCTTGATCTCTAGCTTAGGTCCTTGAAACCTTATCTACAAGAACCAAATGGTCTGATACCAATTGTTGGAAATGGAAAGGAGTAAATAAGAGGGGAGGGTTGAATTAGTTACCACAAAAAAAAATCCAAAAGTCCCTTTAAGATGTCAACACAATATAAAACCAATAACTTGCCATAACTCAATTAACATTGAATATCTTTGTGACTTAGTTAATACTAAATATACTACTATCACTCAATTAGCACAAAGATCTTAAGATATTAATGTGATTAACCTTTATTAATTTAGTTTATGAAACATAAAATAAATAACATGAACACAAGAGACATCAAGATTTAACATGGAAATGCAAATTGGGAAAACCATCGATTGCATCTATTTACTATTTTTCACTCTTTTAAAGTAAGCCTTGTTAGGAGCCAACCTAATTAAATGTTACAAAACACATTGCTAGGTGTGACCCTATTAAAGGATTTAATTCACCATATTAGAAGTGGCCTTATCAGAGGATTTGGAAAATAGTTGTTAGGATAACTCTGTTAGGAAATTTGATTCACTACTATAATTATTAGAGAGTAACAATGACTTGATCGGATTCCTGATGCAACTACCTTTGCTGATTTTAGATCTCTCACTAATACATTAGGGGTGGATTTGTGACACCAATTTGTGACAACAGGTAGATGTAATGTGTATTTGTCATATTTTTTTTAATTATAACCCGACAACATCGTAATTACAACATTAATTTTCTTATAACATCGCAATTGTGACGTTGTTAGGTTATAAGGGAAAAAAAAAGGCACGTTGGTCACAATGTTTAAGCTTATATGCATAATGTTTAAGAGTATCCAAAGAAAAAATGTGTACCAGATCTCCCAGGGCTAGGGTATTATCTGTATTTCCAAATAGACACACGTAATTGCACTCAATGAATCATGGAGGCTCCTGGCCTTACATAAAGGGAATCCAAATAATCAAATTCAATCTAGAGTAAAGCTAAATTTGGAAAAGATGTCATTGTAGCTCATTTGGATACAGGTAAGAGACTTATCATAAGAGCATTGAAAGTAGGATATTTATCAAGTTACCAATTATTTTATCAAATAAATAATTAATTAGAGCTGAAATGATTTGGTCTCTATCAGGCGTCTAGCCAAAATTTGCAAGCTTCCATGATGAAGGGCTTGGCCCTATCCCATCTCGATGGAAGGATTTCTGTCAAAGTGACATGAACTTCACTGCAGCTGACTACAACAGGTATGTACATCAACATTGACATTTCAGAAATTCACCATTAATGTGCTTGAAATTTCTACTTATCTACATTTAAAAAATGCCTTTGCACATAAATGTTTTCGCATTGTTGCTTCTCTTTTTGCAGCACATGTGTTTTGATAAATATTATTGTGGACCAAGAAATTAATTGGTGCTAGATACTTCTACGCAGGACATGAGGCTAGAGATGGACATTTCAAAAATGGAGATCTTGCTACACCACGAGACATAGAAGGGCATGGATCTCACACTCTATCCACGTCATCTAGGAATTTTGTGAAACATGCAAGTTTGTATGGATATGTTGAAGGGGTTGCAAAGGGAGGAGCTTTTCATGCGAGAGTTGTAGCCTACAAAGTTTTCTGGAGCGAGGGTTACATTGCTGCAGATATTCTTGCAACATTTGAGGTAGGCATTGATGAAGGAGTAGATGTATTCTCTATTTCTCTTGGCTTAGATCCCCCTCAATCCTTGGTCATTTGGGTAATTTGTATTTTGAAATCCATTAACTCTGCGGTTTATGGAGAAACTAGGGCATTTGGTAATGGACTACGATTATGTTCCTATTTGAGTATATAAATGAGATGAATTGGAAGGCTTTTGTATTGGTAATTAATTTTTCTATTTCTTGCATGACTCTTAGGAAAACCAATCATAGTTGACTTTTGTCCTGTTACAGACTTTCATGAAGCAAGGGAGAATGGTTTTAGCTTGTTTCATTTTGAAAATGTTCTGTTTTACTATAGTTTCCTAATATTTTCCCTATGCACACTGCCCATTATTTCTCATCAACATCATTGATAGCACATCACAACATGTGTAGAATATTGAGGTACCTCACTTGCCATGGTTTCACTAAGTTTTTCTTTTTAGAGGAATCTGCACACATCTAGATCAACTTATTGTGTTTTGACAAATTCTAGGATATTTATGTTATTATTTGTTAAGGTATTGGTTGTATGGTGATATCTATGGTTGTTTTCATTTGTGATAATGTTGTAATATTTAGTATTAGATTCCTTATTTGAATTTTGAAATAACTTTTTTCTTCTTTTCTCGGTAATGAGATTGTTTTATTTAAAGTGAGAAAAAAATTATATTGCAGAAGATAAACCCTAAGTAATCATAGTTCAGGTTAGTGGCCATCTACCATTATGGCAAACCAAAAACCACCATTTGGGGACCATTATGTCTAGTATAATAGTTATACACAAGAAATTTAACATTCTCCATGTCATCCTAGTAGTTCAAAATAGACATTCCCAGCCCAGCTACATAAAAAAAATGAAAAAAAAATTCAAGTACACATTACATCTGCCCGCCATCACAAATTGACATCGCAAATTCACCCCTAATGTATTAGTGAAAGTACATAGGTGGTGGTTAAACATTAGCTTGAAACTTGTACACTTGAATTCTAAATTTTCTACCTTTGTGGCATGAGAGAAATCATTAAAGTGTATGTTATCTTCTCATCCCATATTGTAATTCTAGATTCATACTACTTTTAGAAAAATAGAGGTTGGGTGATTGAAAATGTGTTAATTATTGGTGCCCATGCCATACTTAATTGATTGAAATGGGTCTTGCAATTATGTGGCCTTCTCAATCCTTCTAAAGGATTTAAATCTCATGTCTTGGAATCTCATTTCACACAGACCAAGTCTTCATCATAATACTAGAGCTCCTCTTCTTGCAAACTTTAAGCCTGGATAGGGATTTTCTTGAAAGTCAAGTTTTTCAACAACAAAAAAGGACACCAATAAAGTCTAATACTTTGGTGGATGTTGATGATCACCTCTTGATTCATTGCCAAATCCTATCTTGAGATAGTAAGTAGAGAAAGGTGGTAATGGAAGCTATTGTGAGTGGTTATGTTGTGATGGTCATTTTTTAGTAGGGTGTGGAGCATGGTTTGATTCATTCTGGTAGGGCTTTTGATAGTGTGAGTGGGGTCCACTAACTAACCCATTTTCTAGTGTGGACATGTACATCTCTCTCATTCCATCTTGGGAAATTCCTCATTGATGACCATGTCATCATCAACTCCACCAAGGAGGAGATAAAGCATTAGTTCATGTAATGATTTTTGGGACTCTTGTCTCTTTCTTTATCTTTTCTATGCCATGGTTGTCCTATTTTGATCACCCGATGATCTTTTTTCCTTACAACATGTAAAGGGTAGAATCTTCAAGGATAGGTGGTTGTCACTATGGGGATCTTACTTATCAGATGATGGGACTATCTTGGTATCCCAATTTTGTACTTCTATTTTAATGTTTAATATAAATATATACCATTACCAACCAAAAAATAAAATAAAAAGAGAGCATGAGTTTGAATAATAAATTTACATTTCCCAAACCTTTACATTATTTTAATCAAGCTATCTATAACAATGATATTGATTTTACTAATAGAGGATAGAAATTTTTTAAGAATAATTATTTTCTACATAAATAATAATCATGGACTGAATCTACTCTTCACAAATAAAAGCCTAATCTACACTAAAGTAATTATTGATCCTTACAAAAATAAGGATTTCCACACTTTGAAAGTTAGTCTATAGATGCAAATCAATACATGATGGATATGTAGTCATTAGAACCAAGTCTCCATGGTAATTAGTTGATTATGTTTGAATCTCAAATGTAGGATAACTCAAGTGGATGAGTTGGAACATTAAGGAATATTTTTTATTAGGGAAAAACTAGTCTTTGAAGGGGATCCAAACCCCTTTACAATAAAATGTTTAAGGGGATGTGGCACCCCACTAAAATAAATAGCTACAATAGAAAAAGTATTACAAGAAAACAATTGACAACTAAAATAAAGTTAAACAAAGATCCACTTGCCCAAAAGTTAGCACAAGGTTAAAGCCACACATAACATAATGATTCTATCTATCAAGGAGACCCATGGGGTTTAGAAAGGCTCCCTGATCCTCATCATTGGGTTTTGACTTGGCTCCAATAGCCACTACTATGGGGTTTAACATGGCTCTCAAAAACATCATCACCCACAACCTTAGAAGATCAATCATCAAAAATTCAACTAAAACTTTGGGGTTTGGGAATGCTCCCAAATTTTGAATTGGATTGCACAATTATTTTGATAGGATTACCAAGTCTTTTAAAAATCACATACCTCATAGAAATGATCATTAGAAAGTGATCTGAAACTCTAGGGTTTAAGAAGACTCCCCAAACCTCCATGGGATTTATTTTGGATCCCACAACCATAATGGGATTTTTAGAGAATCTCCAAAAGAACACAATTTTTTTTAAAGGATCCCCAACCCTTCAAAATGGGATTAAACTTGGCTCCCATTACCAAAATGTCACCAGAAAAAAAGAGATCCTGCCAATCATCCATAGTTGTAATGTGTATTTGGCATTTTTTTTCAATAAATTCCCTATGTGAGCAAAATCATGACTGATTTATCATATCTCTATTTTATGCAATCTGAGACAACTTTTCATGGTTTTGTTTGATCAAATACACATGGATTCTTGTCCATGGGTTCCTAAAAAAAAGAGGGAATATAATACACCTTTTTCCTCACCAACTATTTGAATTTGTGGTCTTGGTCCACATTTTATATTACAGATTTATTTGTATAAAGTTACAGATTACCCTAGTAAAGTTTTGGATAGCTTACACAAAAAGTTGAATATCTTTTCATCCACGTAATGAAATTGAGTGCTTCACAAACCAAAATAAAGTAGATTTGACCCTCTATCATATACAACAAATGGATCATCAGATGGGTACCAATATTGCTAGAAAAGGACATAGAAATCAGACTTCATTTTTACTGATCAAAGTAAGGATTATGCAGGAAACATTGTTTGCATTGATTGCCAAACTTCATGTATCAATTTGGGTCCCTTTGTTTGCTCATTACAATATTATTTAAACTTTGGCTTAAAAATATTGTTTTCCATTACATCATTAGTCTAAATTATCGATGCAATTTATTATACTTATTATGCCCTGCTAGGAAGTTAACTAGTTTTGGCCCTTAATCTAAGCTTGATGTGTTCTTGCATGATACTCCCAAAGAGAAGAAGTCTAAAGTCCTCTTAGAGAAAAATTGATCCAAATCAATATATTTCTTCCTAATTTCTTCCTCTAGCATCCATGTGGCTTCCAAGTTTTATAGCCTGATCCATTATCAATTATTTTTTCCCATTACACCTTGTGCCTTGTCATTTTGGATTCTCTATTATCCACAATAGCTTTAATCTATGTTTCCTTTGTCAATGGTAATTCAGACACCTAGTTTGTTAGAATTATTTAGAATAATTGAGGGGGGGTGAATCAATTATCTAAGGTCCAATGATGTCCAATAAAACTTTTTCTATAAATCCTTAATTGTGCACAACTAAAATTATCATGCATGAAATTAAACATTAAACAACCATGAATAGTAAACATGCATCACACCATAACACTGAGGATTTGATAACCCAGAAACCCTCCAAGAATAAGAAGGTAAAATTGGAGTGGGGATGATACCCACAAAATAACTGCATAATTGATTTCAACCACTTTTGATGGTCTTCCCTGTTAAAGGCTACAACACATTGTTAAATGTGACCTTGTTAAAGGATTTAAGAACATTCAACTTGGAATGTCACCCTGTTAAAGGATTTACATAGAGCTGTTGGGCTCACCCAAGTCCATGGGATTTTCAGTCACCTTCTCAAAAGAATCTTTCATCCCTCTTTAAGGATCTCCTATCCTCCTCCTAAGGATCTCTTTATCCTTCTCCTAAGGATCTCTTTATCCTTCTCCTAAGGATCTCTTTGTCCTTCTTCGGGGAATCTTCTATTCTTTTCCTGAGGCTTATCCACCTAGCTGTTAAGCTAACCTAGCAATATAGGAATTCAATATCTAATACAATGGTAAGAAAGTATTAGAAAGGTTTTGACCTGATACAGATTTGAAACCTTAAATGTGTAGATTTTAGATCACTCTTGAATTCCTTTCTTTGATTGGCTTTTCTTCCTTGTAGCATTGACAGCTTGTTCACCCTTCAAGATCTATCTCCTTGAGTTCTTCCACTCGTTATGGAAATACAATCTCTGGTCACTTAATCAACTTAGAGTCTCGGTGCTCTGTTCTTACTCCTTCTTTGGCTTTTTCGCATAATCACACTTATGAGCAATTCCCTCTCTTACACACACTTTTTTATCTCTAACCTATAACTCCTTATAAAGAAGTTCTTTTCTTCATTTCCTACTCAAATCCCCCTCTCTAACATTAGGTTTTCAATGGATTAGGTAGGATACAATGTATCTATTGCACATTTTGCTCTTATCTAGAAACTTCATCTAGAATCCAATTGTATTTGTCAAAAATGGTTTACATAGTGTTCTATGACACCAGCTCATCATTCTTATCTTTTATCTAGTTCACAAAATTCCAGATAACTACCATGTCGGCTTAGATCTGGTGAACCTTCATCTTTTCAAAATAATGCAGCAACTCAACATCATTGAATTTTTGATGCTTGACACCTAAATCAATTCTGTGAAACTTGATTCTCAGAATTCACTCGGCACTTCAATATCACTCGGCACTTATATCTTGCTCGGCACTTGAAGACTTACTTGGCACTTAGTATCTTTTCTACTACTCGACACCTAATATCTTTTCTACTACTCGACACCTAATCTTCACTCAGCACCTAAAGACTGCTCGGCACTTGATATTTACTCGGCACCTGAAGATCACTCAGCATACACTAAGTTGAGCTTTCTCGACTTCAATTGAGAATTTGTTTGGCACTTAGTTAATGCTTACAACTTGCGTTAGAATATGTTGTCAATATATTATTTCATCAATGGCTTAGCTGACCCTTGTACTTCATTACATCATCATAACTTCAACCTTTTCTTTTAGGTACTCTAGTTACATCTTATTGATTGCCACCTCCCTGTCAATCAATCAATTAATAATATTTGGATCACTAAAGAAATTTTCATTCTTGCAAGTAGCAAGTTTGACATCAATGACAAAAAAATGATTGAAAACATTCGTTTCCAGTTCCATTTTCCTTCATTCATGATCTTTTCAATCATTTCCAACATAGTCTTCATCATTTAGAGTTGAATATGTTTGTTTAACACCTTCATCCATAAAATCTTTGAACGTGGTCAAATCTTAGATATTGAATATAGGAGAAAGACCTATATAAGGTGGTTACAACAACTTGTAAAAAATTTCTTGATACTTTCCTAGGATCCTGTAGTGACTAGTATTTCCCATTATAATCTTACCCTAACTATCTTTGGAAATTCTCTCCCTATTCAAGTGTATCATTGTTGTATATCTTTTCTCCTAAAATTTTGGTCAGCTCTAAACACTTCCATAAATTATCTCTCACCTTTTCATGAACCTCTCTCATTGCTTCTACTATATCTTCAGCATGAGAACTCCCTCTTATCCATACTCTTCATATCCATCAATTTAAAATATCCTCTATATTTTTGTATATGCTATCTTAAAAGGACTAATACCATTTCTCCTATTTGTCTATTCATTATAGGCATATTTTTCCTATGGTATTAATGCATCCAATTCTTTCCCATGATCCTTTGTTAGACACATTGACATGTTTTTGTTAAATAACTAAGGAGGGAGGGGGGCTCAATTTTCCTTGGCTATCGAATAGGGCCTTACAAAACTCTCAGCATCTTACAAACTTAAACTTTTCCTATATCAACTTGGTAACTATATTAAAACTTCATAATAATATCTAATTCATCCTTCACTAGTAAATTGTTAACTTTCACCAATATCAGAGTAATAAACTTTTAACTATATACTTCATGTACTGAGTTAGTTCAACAAGAAGTATACAAAAAATAAGAATAAAATAACATGTAACACAATAATCCACACATTTAAACACAATAATTTTTAACATGAAAACCATATTAAGAGAAAAATCACCCATGATTGATCACATCAAATTTGTAGTATCAGATATTCACTTCCTTTCCTTTATTGATTATTTTCTCCTTGTTATATATTCATTCATTTCTATCTCTTGTCAAAAATGCATATGTATATTTTAGCTCTTCCTTAGCTTGTGTTCAGATGTTCTTTTATACCATGATCTTCCTTCCTTCCATACCTACATATTTCATGTTTAGATCTTCTCCCCCTTTGAAAAAAATGCCAAAAAAAAACTAAAAACTTTAATATAATGGTAGTTGTACCTTGTACCTTACATGTGCTAATACATTTTTGTTTTAATAAATCTTTTCTTTCTTTCTTTCATCTTCTTCACATATTTAGGACTAGATAAAGAGTGAACTCCTTCTTCAACTCCAAATAGATATTCCCAGGGTATATTGGTTGTAGTGTTTCTTTATTAATTTTTGGCTCTAGTTTTAACAGTCTTAGCTATCTTTTTGTGTACTATTTTCTCTATTTGGTGTGTATGGTTAGCTCTGTGCCATGAATCTCCAACTGTGAAACCCTAGCTTGCCATAGAAAGCCTGCACTGCATCCCTAGTTTCACCAATAAAAAACACTACATCTTTGCAATAAACCTAATTAACAGCTTCACAGTTTCTGAAGCCAGATGACAATGCAGATTCTTGTTCTTGTGTCTAATGTCATATGTTGCATAGTAATTAATATCTCTTGTACAGATTACACTGATGTTGGTATATATTATGCTCTCTTCTATATTAGAACATTCTAACCTTTTATTTATGGATATGGTTCTCAATTTGGTCACACTGTAATTTGTATCTAGTGTCTCATTTGTAATAGCTGGTTTAGTAGCTACATATATAAGCTTAATGTGATTGTTATAAAAATAGTGTTATGAAATGGTGTTTCATGTGTTGGCCAAGGCTGGTTTGAAGGCCACCCACTTCAATACCTTGCTAGCATTTATAGATACGTAGTTCAAAAATATCATGAAAAATAATCAATATTAAAAAGCGCATTCTCTTTGTAACATTTTTGGCTTTCATTTTAATTTCATCTTTTCTTCTATTGTGACAAGCAAGATGGAGAGAAGTGCTATATTGAAGGCCATATGTGTAGGATTTAAAGAAACTACCGAACCTCTAATTTGTTTGACTAGAGGTAGATTCCTGATTCTTTGCCTTAGAACACTATCATCTTCAAAATCCTATATGAAATCTATATGACCATTTCATTTCTTCAATATGCCCTATGGATGTCCCTATCTAACTATATATCTTTTAATTGCATATAATAACTAATTTATGTGCTTTTTCATGACTATGTTTTGACTCATATAATTGTGATCTCTCTAGCACTATGATGTCATTTAATATGTCTTGCTAAAGCTTGTAAATTTTGTTCCTTTTTCCATGTCATGTAATATGTCTTGCCTTGTAGCTTATATTTTTTGAAATTGCTGTTAGGCCTTGTAGCTTGTATAATTTGATTGCTGGAGAGCTTCTACAGTTAAGCAAGAAGGCTGTTGCACGAGTTATATAGCCGTGCACTTGGGTATGAAAATTGTATATTTCTTAATCTAATGTATATTTTAACTAGACTTTTAGCTTATATGTTTTGAAATTTCTTTTAGTGGCTTAATGTTGTAAGGTTTCTTGAAATAAGACCTTCAGGCAGTTGGTCAAAGTTTTACAAATAATCTTATCCACACATTTGCTTAGAGCAATTGACTGAATGTTATAAAAGGTGATTGGGTTAAATGTCTTAGGAATAAAGTCAAAGAAAGTATTTTTAAAATATTAAAGTATTTAACTAGGTCTAAGAAGATTTGTGTACTTTTGATAGTTTTGCTTAGTTTGTGAAAGTTGTAGACCGAAGTTTTCATAGCCTAATTTTTGCTTTCTGCGAAGAATGATCATGTCAGATAATATAAGTGAAGAACAAAATAAGGAGACAATCAATAGATTGTGGTCTAACTTGAAAAGAAAAGGTGATGGAAAATGTTATTTTCCTTGCAAAATTTGTAAGGGCTTAAACTGTAGAAGACTGCTAATCAAAATAGTTAAGAAACATTGTAGGGAGAATGGTCACATTGAAAGGGGGCATGACTATCATCCACTGGTAAGTTGTTCATTATATCATTTTAATAATTTATATACATTTGAAATCACTTGATGATTAGTTGATGATCATAGTTTATTTATGTTAATAAATTTTATATATGTTGATCTCCCCAAGGAAGTACATGATATGAACCACAAAAATCCAAAGAATATGGTTTTCAAAGTGGATGAACATGGAGGTGCGAATATCCAAGGTGAAGATAATGATCCCATGGAAGATGATGATCATGCGCTAGAAAAAAAAATTGAAGATGATGGTATAAATACATTGATCCATGACACATTTAGTCCAAGCGTATCTGATCATGATGATGATGATAGCCTCGATGTACCTCTACTTGAGAAGGCATACAAGCACCTATACAAAGACTCCCAAACAACTCTTCTCTCTGTTGTGTTGTTGTTGTTGAACTTGAAGGTTATGAATGGTTTATCCAACATAACAATGTCATGTATGTTAAGATATGTCATATATGTCTTTATAGTTAACAAAGGGTGAATAATGTACCACTAATATTGTTTATATTAACAACTTATATTTTTTGCTGTAGATTGATAGGCAAGTTTCTGTTACAATCATCAAATATTCTACCTCGCTCATATCAAGAATTATCTGCTATTATGAAAGATATTGGAATGGAGTATCAAGCAATATATGCTTGTCCCAATGATCATATTATATATTATAAAGAACATGAACTTGCAACACGATGCCCTCTTTGTCATATGAGTATATATCGAATAGATTGACTAACAAAAAAGGTATCTCAAAAGGTTCTTCGTTACATCCCCATTATTCCACGGATGTGACAATTATTCAGGTATAGTAGCTTGGCTCAATTTATTGATTATCATGCACGTAATAGAAGTCAAGATGACATTATTTGAATCCCTACGGATGGTTCTGCATTTATGCACATAGAGGAAAAGTGGAAACACTTCAAAGAAGAACCTCATAATCTCAAGCTTTCATTGACAGCAGACGGTGTCAATCCATTTGGAGAGATGAGATCTGTTTACTCAGTGTGGCCTATTTTTGTTATTAACAATAACATTCCTCCGTGGATGTCAATAAAGAGGGATCACATTATGTTGGCAATGATTGTTCCAAGTATGTTATCATTTGATAGTTATTAATTTACATGTACTTACAAATCTTGCAGTAAAATGTTCACAATAATTATGTAATGTTATTATTCATTCAAGTAGGTAAATATCAAGTTAAAGATATGAATGTATATATTGAGCCTCTTATCGACGAGTTGGTGGAGTTATGGAATGGTGTCACTATGTATGATGTGTCTAGACCAATAGGACAAAGAAAATTTCAATTCCATGCAATACTTACATGGACAATACATGATGCCACAGGGCTAACACATTTTTGTGGTATGTTATAGTGAATTCAAGTTGCGCACAATAATTCTAATTATAAAAATCAACATATTTAATAATCCAATTATATCATTATCTTGTAGGTCTTCAAACAAAGGGAAAATTTTCATGTGTAGTTTGTGGTCCAAAGATGAAATCTCGTCATTCAAAAAGTTTAGGAAAGCAAGTGTCTGATGAGTGTAGAAACTTCCTCCATAGGAATCATAAGTATCGAAGTATGAAAAAACAACTTTTCAATGGGAAAGAAGAGACTACATCAAAGCCATGAAGAATGACACCTTGCCTATGGAAGTTGGAATATAATAGAATTAATCATCAAGGTAATGTCATTCCACCTAATGGTTTATGTTTGTAATTTATATATTTCTATTATGATTTTTGTTTACTAATTGCATAATTGATGATCGTGAAGGTTTATGTTAGTAGAGAATATTAAACTATTCTCGAAACAAAGTGAAGCTCAATAAGATACTAAATATTTCTGTATTTTGTCCTATGTTTAGACTGTTGTCCTATGCATCTAAGGCTTCATGCTTTGAACTGTCTTGAAGTGCTAAACTTGTAGCTTTTTTATTGTATCCTTGGATCTCAACACTGTCTTGGGATTGTGTTATCACCAATAATACGACTATCATAATTAACTAGGGAAACAATGAGTCCTATTTTTCATTGGATCTCATGCAATGATAGAAAGGCAATGAGAGTACATATACTTGTGATGACACTTGAGAAAACCTTTGCGTGTCTACCTTGCATTATCATACAATCAACTTATGATTGATGCATGTGTACAAGTTCTTAAAATTTACAGTACAATTTCCTCACTAAATGAAAACAACATAGACATAGAGTAAGCTTTACATACCAATTGTATATAGAAGCTATAGAATTTTACAATTTTTATAGTTTAATTTCCCTTTCTAAGTATGATAAAAATATCGTTAGTATTCTAATTTAAAAAAATCCAAAATAATATAGGATTTTCTAAGACAACTAATTATTTTATCTAACTGCCTTTCAACTTGCATAAATAACTGCAAGATTGTTATTTTATCGTAACTCTAATTTCTTACGATACAATCCTTATCTATTTGGAAACATTGTAGGTAACAATCACTTCCTTGGCTTCGGTTTTTAATGAATATGATTTAAAGAGCCAATTTGAGACAAGCATCTACCTTCAACTGAGTAATTTGTAGTGATCTATTGATATCCTAGAGATCATTACTGGTCTAATACAGGTTTGTCACTTGGGCATGCTTAGTAGAAACGAGGATTTTCTATTGCTCATAAAACCTAGTAAGCATATGATAGTATTTTCTATGATATTTATATTGAGTAAAATTGTGTCCTTACTATTTGTGAAGTGCTAAAATTTTTTTCAACAAACATGATTGGTTTCACCCTAAAAGCTTTACTTTCCCCCAATAGGTTGGCTATCTGACACTTGAGGCATTTGTTCAATTCTTGGACGAGTTTCAAGAGGAGAAACCTGGGGATTCAATCCTGGAAAAAAATGAACATGAGATTGGATGGCTTGAAGTTGGGAAGGCTTTCTATCCAACAATGTTTGATCATGTACTTTAGATTTTTAGTCATGACCAACCACTTAGTTGTTTGGGAAGACCTAGGTATGTAATTGCATTGTATTAGATATGGTTTACATTTTTGTCGAGATTATATTACTACAAAAATGTTGTGCAGTCTGTAACTTCTAATTGTATGGTGTTTTAACATAACTTTTTTTTAAATTTGATTTAGTTAGATTGAAAAATGTCTAGACAGTTACTGCTAGAAGCTCTTTCAATTTTCACCTGATGGAATGTAGAAATCTCATGTCTTCAAATGTTTAATAGAATATGTATATGAATTTTGCTCACTTTCTTTTTTGTAGGTCAATTATTCAACTAATTTTTTGGGATTAGCATTTGAACTTCCATTTTCAGAGGTTAGAAAGTTAGGCTTAGAAACTCAAGTTATGCTAAACCATGCCTGGACATCAAAATGCAATAGATTATTTTTATCATGTCAAGTATAAATGTTTGTCATTGTGAATTGGATTTTAACTCACTTATTTGAGACTTATAGACTCTTATCATTATTAATAACAATGTGTTTTCTTTAATCACTAGTTTCTTATTCTTGGGGACCACTTCCTTTATATTATAAGATCAAAAAATTTATGAAAGATGAGGAAAGATTATAATATACAATAGTAGTTCATAGGTGGAAAACATACTCAAACAACTTATTGTTAATAAGGAGATGGCATCATGATACCTTATAATTTTTTTTTATATTTGTCTATGCAGGTTCACCAATTTTAAAATGAAGCTTCAGCAAAGGACCTAAAAATTGTTTTGTTTCAAGTTTCCCAAGGCCTTAGACAACACAAGCTAGATTGAGGGGAGATGTTAGCCATTAGTCATGAACACAAGGAAAATTCATTTTAATCTTAGAATGTTTGATCAACACCTTCTATCCATGCACTTTTTAATAACAATGCCTTACTTGATTCTTATCGTTGATTGTCTTCTGGAAGATGTTATCTACCCCAAGACATAATTGATTTGTATGCTATTACTTAGTAAACCATCATGCATCTCCATTTTGAAGAAATATAAAACAAATGCTTTGGGATTTCTATTTTTTTATTTGTGTACTGTAAAGGCTCATTATTTTTTAGCATGATACGTTAATGAGTTAATCATTTTTGTAAATGCTCATTTATTCTTAGCACAATACTTTGGTGAGTAAATCCTAGGGTTTTATGCCATCTCTATTTTAATGGAATATTTGGTGACATTATCATAATATATGACTTTGTTGATCACCATCAATATTAACTATAAACATGGTTGATTGTCATTCAAGGCAGTGCACTTACATAGTTCATCAAACAATAATCTCTTGCAATTGCCAATGGTATTATTAATCAGTGCTAACACCTCCATTGTACTGTCATGTCACTTTATACAACATAGTTTCCTTTCATGAGATATCAATAATATTCATTAAATTAATTTTTATTTTATTGCTAATGACTAATTTTGATTTGGGACTGCACAATGAGTGCATTAACTCCTATAGCTGCATGTTACCACTAAAATAGCATATTGCCCTAGTGCTATCATCACTAATGCATCAATGACTTTATTGTATTTCATAAGCTTACTGCTATAGTATTTCCTTAACATATTTCTCAAACTTATATTTAGATTGATCACTATGACGCAAGTAACATTGATTTGGGTTTATCACAACATACTCGTACCCCTTTGTCTTTGTAAAACAACATGCCTACTTGCTTGCCATGACCATTATTTTTAGACATTATCTCTGCTATGTCATTAGTGTCAATGGTTAGATTATTTTTTCTATAGCACATAATTGCATATGTATTTTAGTTTGATGTTCAATGCCACTATTTTTTTATGGTTCCATGGTCACTGCATCTTTTGCATATTATCATTGACAGTCATAATTGTACTCTCTTTGTTATGAGTTGTAATGTTGATGTCTTATTACCATAATGATTAGTTATTCTTCATTGTTTTAGAGTTGTAAAAGTGATGAGCTATTCTTCATTGTTTTAAAGTTTCAAAGTCCACTATTTTGATGAACTATACTCTATGTCCTTTGTGGCCTTGTACTCCTATTATAGCAACATACCTTTGTCCAAAAGAGAATCAATTTTCCCATTGCAATTATTTTTTGTTTTACTTTGTATACATTGTAATTGCAATGTCCACCAATAGAATTGTGATGGGGTTTCTATAGCGGCGATGCCATATACCATCACAATTTCCTGCGTGTCTATTGCAATTGTGATGTCTGCCAGTTTTCCAAGTTTTTTGGCAAGGCACTATGTCGCCATCAAAAAACCTTGCAATTTTTCATTAGCGCCACAGCGCCTTGCTAGATTTTGGCAAACCTAGTTTCCATCGTAATTGCAACGTCAGTCATAGTGGGTGTCTGTAGCAATTGTGACGTTCGCCAATTTTCTAGGTTTTTCGGTAGGGTGCTATGTCACCATCAGAAAAGCTTGCCATTTTTTGTTGGTGCCATTGCGCCTTGCTAGATTTTGACGAACTTGGTTTCCATCGCAATTGCGACATCAACCACAGTGGGTATCCATCGCAATTGCAATGTTAACCACATGAATTGTGATGGTGTTGATGTCACAATAAAGTGGTTGCATAGTGACAGATATGAGTCATAATTGCGATGGTAAAGGATAGACATCATAATTTGTGACTAAAAAAAATGATCTCTATTACTATCGCAGTGGCGACACATTGCTATCGTAATTGTGACACATAGCCATCACAAATCGATGCCAAATGTATTAGTGTCTATTCTAGCTTTAATACTTGATTCTCTTTGATTAGAATGTTCTTTGTAGCTTGATCAACTCAGATACTTTGACATCCTTCTAATTCACTTTGTTAATATATCTTCTCCAGTCCCATTCTTCACACTCTTCAAAAACTTAACCTTATACTTATATGAATAAAATTGTCGAGTCATCTTAAATATACTTTTAATCAAACAATTTTCATCCCTTAAGCCAACTAACATTGACCAATAAATCTATCAGACTCATTATGCTATTAGTCAACTAATATAGAATTGAGTACTTGGTCAACTTAGAGAAACTCTTTGTTAATTGACCCAACTTGGTCAACACTAATTCTAAATTGACATTCCTTTGGTAATCAAGTGAAATTGGTTAACACATGATCTATGCTAACTTTATATTGGTAACCAAGTGAACTTGGTTAACAAAGGCTTTTCCTTTGATTTAATGTTAGTAGATTCAATAAAAAATTTGACACAATGATTTAATATGGAAACCTAATTTGGGAAAAACCACTAGTAACATGCTACTCATTCTCACTCTTTTGAAGGGATGCCCTGTGAAAGGCCAACCTTGTTAAAAGTTACAATGCACACTATTAAATGTGACCTAATTAAATGATTTCAATCACCTTGTTATGAGTGAGCCTTATTAGAGGACTTTAGATCATTCACTTAGAATGTCATCCAATTAAGAAATAATAAATGATTGTTAGGTCAACCTCAATCCAAAGAATTTACCTTAGATTGATATAATTATTATAATGTAACAGTAAAGCTTGATCTAATAACAACTTACAATACACTTGCAGGTTAAATATCTCTATTTTTAGTCCTCCATTTTGCTTGGCTTTCACACACTTCAGCTCTAATAGCTTGTTCACTCTTTAAGCATCCATACCCTTCAGCCTTCTTTATTTCCTTGCTAAATGTAGTCTCTTCTCTTATGTCACTGAATGAAGTAATACCCTAGACTCCTTGTCTTCCTTATGTTCTTGCACATGACAACCTTTGCTTCTAATGGGCCATCTCTATAAATAGAGAATTAAGATCTCTTTTCCATTCATCCTTCATTGTCCATTTTAGGGTTAGGTTAGATTAGGTAGGATTCAATGAATCTACCCATATTTTATTTCATTCCCTTCTAGAAAATTCTCTTTCAATTCTCTTTGAATTCACCTCAAAATAGTTCACCATGAACTGTATTCTACCAAATCATCAAGCTTATCTTCCACATGGTTCACACAATTTAAGAAATCAAACTTGTTGGCTCAGATTCATCAAATTCTCAATCTTTCGCATAATGTTGAAAATCAATATTAATTGGCTTTTGGTGCTCAGTACATATTACATTGCTCAACATCCACTATCAAAATACTTAGCACAAACTAAAGTTTACTTGTGCTCAACATCAACTAAAATTTACTTAGCTTACACTAAATCACTTAGTTTACATTGAAATTGACTTTTCTCAGCTGCAACTAATTTCTTGCTCAGCTTATACTTGTAGAATGTTAAGCTTAGTAGACATACTTTGTTTAGCTAGTTCTTTTGAACTTAATCAGTGTATCCATCCTTTGCAACCTTAAGTAGATTATCAATGCACTATAATACCATTGTCTTAATTGATCCTTGTACTCCTTTTCCATATCATAATTCAACCTTTCCTCTGGGTGCTATTTTTACCTCATTTGATCAAATCCTCTTCAATCAATCAAAAAAATGATAATACTTAAATCATATAAGCAATTGTCTTATCGACAAGTAGCAGGTTTAACATTAGTGACAAAACAATGATCGAAACACATATTCATACTTGTATTAATCTATTTTAAACAAGATGTAGGAAGTTTTTTTTCCTATATAATTTATAAATAAACTATTGATCAAAATACAAGAAATCAATTGTAATTTGACAATAGTGATTAATATAGTTTTGTTGTGATAATTGTAAGTTTGACGATTCAAATATCAATAAAATAACATTGTTAGTCTTCAAAATTTTATCTCAAGTTTTTATTCATTCTTTCATCCAAGAGGGCCCACTTGATGAGTGAATATAATTAGTAGGAGTAGTTTTTCATTTCTCTTAGAATAGATATTGTAGAACAAGATTTTAGTGTGCAAAGAACATTAGCAATAAGAAAAACATTCACAAACATAAAACTATATTCCCATATAAGATTAGACAAAAGAAAGTGTAAGAGAGTGCAAACTAAGAGCAAGATCACTTCAAAAGCCTCCTTGATGTTGTAGATGCATCCTTTGATGTAGATGTATGCTCAATGATATTCCTCAAACTTCAAATGGATGGATGGGGTGAGTGAAACAAGGTTTCAACAATGGAGTCATGGAGTGATTTCGCCATTATAATGGTATTTTGGTAGTTTATGAGCTCTCAAAATAGCATTATAACTTTTCATGGAAGATGGATGATTTTAGTGAAGGGAGAGGGTTCAATTTATAGGCCAAGGGCTTGAGGGATGGAGGGCTAAGATGCAAGGATGGCAAGATGGTGAGGGAGGGCTAGGATGCACCTAAAGGGAGCACATGGATTGTGCTTATTTAGCACCAATAGGGAGGTGACACTTGTCACAAGGAGGATGAGTGTGAGAGGATAGGATAATGGTTGGTCAAAGGCTTGATGAGGGTGGTTGAGGATGTAAGAGTCATGAGTGAGGATGTAAGAGCATTGAAGGCTTTGTGGTTGGGATAATGTTTTATGGTTGGGATATTTTGAGGGAGGAGACTTTGGTTTGGCTTAGGAAAGACTTAAGCTCACTTAGAGAATGTGACAAGGTTGGGGGGGGATTAGGCTTGGGTTAGGATTAGATTAAGGATGTTAGAGATGTGCAAGTGGATGACATTCATGAGGGTGGGTGAGTTAGTGGATAAGATGGGTTAGCATGGGTGGATGGGGTGGATTTAGGCTAAATGGAGGATTAGGGATAAGTTAGGGGCTATTAGATTTGAGGGCTTTATTTATTAAAGTGATTTTAATAAATTTAAGAATTGGAATTAGATAGGAGAATAGGATTTAATTGATAAATAATGGGTTATTTGATTTATCAATTAGGACTATAGATGATTAATTAAATTAATCAGCTAGGGGATGGAAAATGATTAATTAAATAAGAATTTAATTAATGATTCCTTTAGAGATAGCTAAATAGGATTACTAAAGCGGTGTAATCAAATTTAGGTGTCTACAAGTATAACTCTAATTCTCGTACAACTATTGGTAACAAAACTATTGGTTGTTCCTATAGACAAGGAAAACCATGTAGATTTCTATTTGTATTTGAATTCCCATGAAATATATTAGTTGTTTAATTTTGTACTTAAGTTTAGCATTTTCATTTCTATTAGTTCAACATTTCCATTCTTATAGATTAGTAATGAAAACTAAGAAGGTTTAGAGCATATACTTTGTAGATACCATTTCAAGTCTGCATCCCTAGTTGATAAATTAAATGAGTTTAATGAGGTATTTGTTTTCTACTCAAGGATGTCCAGTCCATAAGTCACGAGTGCAAGCTCAAGTTTCTAGATCAATTAATTGACCAAGAATGGTTTATCCAACATATCAATGTCCTATATGTTAAGGTATGTCAAATTTATCATTATAGTTAATAAAGAGTGGATCATGTGCCATTAATATTTCTTATATGAATAAATTATATTTTTTGTTGTATATTGATAGAAGAGTTTTTGTCACCACCATCAAATATTCTATCTTGCTCATACCTAGAATTACGTGTCATTATGAAAGATTTTTGAATGGAGTATCAAGAAATAAATACCTCTCCTAATGATCATATTATATATCATAAAGAACATGAATTTGTACTAGAACTCCCTAAATATTAGACAAGTAGATATCGAATAGAGTACATAAAAAAAGTGTCTCATAAGGTTCTTAGTTATATTCACATTATTCTATGTATGCAATGGTTATTTAAGTGTAGCAGCTTGGTTCAACTCATGGATTAATATGAAAAAAATAATAGTTGAGATGACTTTATTCAAATTCCTATGGATGGTTTAGTATTCAGAGACATAGAGGAAAAGTGGTGGTACTTTAAAGAAGAACCTCATAATCTTAGGCTTTCATTAGCAACAAATAATGTAAATCAACTTGGAGAGATGAGATCTATTTACTTGATGTGACCTATTTTTGTTATCAACAATAACATTCCTCTATTGACATTAATAAAGAGGGAGCACATGATGTTGGAAATGATTTTTCTATGTTTTTTTTCATTTAATAGTTATGTACATGTAAATTTTGCAATAAAATGATCACAATAATTATGTAATGTTGTTGTTCATTCAACTAGGCAAGTACAAAGTTAAAGATAGGAATGTTTATATTGAGCCTCTTATTGATGAGCTATTGAAGTTATGGAAGGATGTCACTATGTATAATGTCTCTAGACTAGTAGGATAAAGACAATTTCAATTCCATGTGATGCTTGTATGGATAATACATTATCCCTAGGGCTAATGCCTTCTAATGGTATGTTAAAGTGTTTGAGTTGTACATGACAATTATAATTATGAAAATTAACATATTTAATCCAATTATATCAATATCTTGCATGAATTCAAACAAATTACATGCCCAATTTGTGGTCCAAAGATGAAGTCTCATCATTCAAAAAGTTTAGGAAAGTCATGTTGGAAATATAAGAGAAGTAATTGAGAGGGGAGAGGTGAATCAATTACCACAAAAATAAATCCAAGATCCCTTAAGATGTATATACAATACAAAACCAAAATTTTGTTGAAATTGAAATACTGTTGTACCTTGGTTAACATAGGAACACTCAGTTTACACTAAGAATTACTATCACTTGGTAAATACTGAAATAATCACTTCTTAAGATGTATAGTGTGTTTAATCTTAATTAAATTATTTGCATAAACATAAATCAAATAACATGAATACAAGAGACACCAAGATTTAAAATGGAAACAAAATTTGGGAAAACCACCAAATGTAACTAGTTACTATTTTTCACTCTTCTAAAGTGAGCCCTATTAGGAGCCAAATTTGTTAAAGGTTAAAAAAAACACTATTAGGCATGGCCTTATTAAAGGAATTAATTCACCTTGTTAGGAGTGACCTTGTTAGAGGTCTTTAGACACTTCAATCTAGAAATGCCACCTTGTTAGAGGATTTGGCAAATAGCTGTTAGGCTAAATTGTTAGGAGATTTGATTCACTGCTACAATTATTAGAGAGTAACAATGACTTGACCTAATTTTTGATGCAACCATATTTTTTGATTTTAGATCTCTATCCTAGCTTGTATACTTGATCCTCATTGACCAGATTTATCTTTGTAGCTCGGTCAACTTTGGATACTCTGTTATCCTTAGATTTTTATTCCTTGATTTATCTTCTTCAATCCTCAACTTAACCTTATATTTATATAATTTAACTTGTCAATTCATCTTGAATACAATTTCAAACAAATATTATTCATTCCTTGAGTTAGCTAGAACTAACAAACAACACTATTAGATCCAATATGGTGATACATGAAAATCCTTCGTTAGACAACCCAACTTGGTCAACACTAACTAAGAAAAGAATTTTGTTTAGTAACTAAGTGAGCTCAGTTAACATTGGTTCCATGCAAAATTTCCTTTAGTAATTGACTGAACTTGGTTAACATTCTTTATCTACAGACTTTCCTAGAATGGTTGACATACATAGAAAAATTCCTTTAATGCCAGAGTGAGCTCAACTGACATTAATTTATTGGTAAAGACTTGACATTTGTGTAATATAAAAGAAAACATAAAATTAAATAATTGTATTCAACAAGTTATTTTTTGATGAGGTAGGCACTTTCTCATAGGAATCAAAAGTATCAAAGTGTAAAAAAACATATTTTAAATGGGAAAGAAGAGACTACATCAAAGCTATGAAGGATGACACCTCACCTATGAATGTTGGAACATAATAGAATTAATTGTCAAGGTAATGTTGTTACACCTAATGGTTTATGTTTAGACTTGATAGTTTTCTATTGTTATTTGTTTACAAATGACTTAACTTATGATGGTTGTTAAATTTGTAGCTTTAGTCAGATAAACTCGATATGAGATACATTGTTGTTATTGGTAAATCAACATTTTGATATATACATATTCATGTAATAAAATAAAATAAAATTATATATATATTATAGTATATATATATATATATATATATATATATATATATATATATATAATACTAATTATTATTATGAAATAAATAAATAACTATATATATATACAAATTAAATGATGATTAAACCTTGGAGACATGTCTCCTCCTCTCATATTTATATGAGATTCAATCTACATTGGAATATATCAATTATAATAGAAAAAAATTATATTTTCAGAAAAGATTCATGTTACTTAACATGGTATAAGAGCTAACTACAAATGTATTGAAGAAACAAGTAAGAGGGATTTTGGAAATGTTAAACAAAGCAAGCGTATAAAATTTAAGTTAGTAAATTTGGCTTCTTTAGATTTTGTATTGAAGTTTGTAAATAATGTATCATCTGCATTACCTAGAGAGTGAAGAAGAGATTGTGGTAGTCAGGTGATATTTAGTTGGACTAAGAGTTCAGAACTGAGACTAATTAATTAAACTTCTAAAGTGATAGGTAGTAGAAGAAAGGTAGTCAAAGGTCTGCATCTAAGATTTACATAGGAGGTTTAAAATATAATTATTAGCATGCAAAACAATACAAGGGAGTTTCAACATCATTGGTAACTGGTTGACTGTGCCTTTTGCAATTCACATCAACTTCTTTCAATTAAGAGTACTATCAGATTGGAGACATGTCCACTAGGACTGACCTGCGCATTACCCCTCTAGGTTCTTATGATGTTGTCCTTGGCATGGATTGGCTTTGTGCCCACAGCGCCAAGATGGATTGTCAACAGAAGAGGGTGGAATGTGTAGATGATAATGGTATCTCTAGGGAGATCCTTGGAGTGAAAAGGCCAGTGTCCCTTCGTATGATTTTCGCTATGTAGCTTAGATGGTGCATGCGAAAGGGTTGTCAGTTATTTTCTATCACTATCAGTGACCGAGAGGAAGAATTAGAAAGGGAGCCATCCCTTGATGATTTTCCAATCCTTCAGGAGTTTGCAGATGTGTTTCCTTCAGAGCTTCCTGGTATGCCTCCACCGTGGGCAGTGGATTTCCACATAGACCTAGTACCAGGAGCTGAGCCAGTTTCGAGAGCACCATATAGGATGACTACTCATGAGCTTAGTGAGCTAAAGGCTCAGTTGGAAGAACTCTTGGAGAAGGGGCATATACAACCTAGCGTGTCACCTTGGGGTGCACCGGTGATTTTCGTCAAGAAGAAGGATGGATCACTAAGGTTGTGTATCAATTATCGGCAATTGAACAAGGTGACCATCAAGAACCGATATCCTCTTCCCAGAATTGATGATCTCTTTGACCAGTTGCAGGGTGCCCGAGTATTTTCAAAGATTGACCTAAAGTCGAGTTACCATCAGTTGAGAATTGTGGATAGTGATATCCCCAAGACAGCTTTTCGTACTAGGTATGGCCACTACGAGTTCACCGTGGTACCTTTTGGCCTTACGAATGCTCCAGCTGTATTCATGAGCCTCATGAATGGAGTATTTTGTACCTTTTTGGATAAGTTTGTGGTTGTGTTTCTTGATGACATTCTAATTTATTCTCATGATGAGAGAGAGCATGAAGAGCACCTGAGACAGGTATTGCAGAGGCTGAGAGAGAATCAGTTGTTTGGCAGCTTGTCGAAGTGTGAATTCTTCAGACCCAAGATATACTATTTGGGTCATGTCATATTGGGTGATGGTGTCTCAGTAGACCCATCAAAGATCAGGGCTATCATGGATTGGCCAGCACCCACCAGTGTTACCAAAGTGAGGAGCTTTATGGGGCTAGCGGGTTACTACTGACGCTTCATTTCAGGATTCTCTAGGTTGGCACACCCCATCACTTCTCTTCAGAGGAAGGGGAAGAAGTACGAGTGGACAAAGAAGTGTTGTAGAGCTTTTGAAGAGCTCAAGAGAGCCCTCACGAGTGCACCAATTCTTGTAGTACCAGATCCTGTTGCAGATTTTGTGGTGTGCACCAATGCATCTTTAGATGGTTTAGGAGCAGTCCTTATGCAGGAAGGACGGCCTATTTCCTTTGAGTCTAGGAAGTTGAAGACTCATGAACTCAATTATCCTACTCATGACCTAGAACTAGTGGCAGTGGTTCATGCCTTGGTGAGATGGCGACATTTCCTTCTGGGTCATAGATTTGAGCTTCATTCCGATCACCAGAGCTTGCAGTACATATTTTCTCAGCCGAACCTTAATGCTAGGCAAAGAAGGTGGATGGAGTTCCTGTGTGAGTATGATTTTGATGTTCATTACATCAAGGGAAAGGAGAATGTGGTTGCAGATGCCTTGAGTAGATGGCGCCATGAACTTTCATCTGTGACTACTTGCACCGACTTGAGAGAGCGGATCTTGCAACACTTACCAGCTGATGAGCTTTATGCAGAAGTAAGTCAGTTAGTACATTCTTAGAGACCCTTGGAAGGGAAGTTTGCAGAGTATTCTTTGGAGTCTGATGGACTTTTGCGGCATAGGGAACGTATGTATGTACCTTCCATTGGGGGTTTGTGCGAGCTCATTGTACTTGAGGCTCACAGAGCACCTTATGCAGCGCACCCCGGTGTTAAGAAGTTACATGTAGATTTAAGGCAGTTGTATCATTGGCCAGGCATGAGAGTGCAAATTGCTAGCATAGTTGCGAGATGCCTTGAGTGCCAGAGGGTGAAGGCGGAGCACCGTCATCCTGGCGGGCTTCTCCAGCCGCATGAGATTGCAGTGTGGAAATGGGACACTATATCTATGGATTTTATTGTTGGTCTTCCTATGTCATCTCATCGCCATGATGCCATTTTGGTGATAGTCGACACATTGACCAAGGTTGCCCATTTCTCACCCATGCGTACTACATTTACAGCACGAGACATAGCTCAGGTGTTCTTGCGGGACATTGTTAGACTTCATGGTGTTCCCTGTAAGATCATATCTGACAGAGACTCTTTGTTCACTTCTTCATTTTGGAGAGAGTTGCAGTCAGCTTTGGGCATTAGGCTCAATTTTAGTATAGCATACCATCCTTAGACCGATGGCCAGACCGAGCGAGTGAATCAGGTTTTGGAGGACATGCTACGTATGTACGTGATGGACCATCAGGTCAAATGGGAGGAATACCTTCATCTTGTCAAGTTTTCCTATAACAATGGGCATCATTCTTCCATAGGTATGCCGTCGTATGAGGCCTTGTATGGGAGACCATGTAGGACACCCTTGAGTTGGGATAGGATCGAGGATCGAGTATCTATTGGGCCCCAGTTGGTAAAGGAGATGGAGCAGTAGGTGACCTTGATTAGACAGCGCCTGAAAGAGGCATAGGATAGGCAGAAGAAGTATGCAGATGCGAAGAGGACAGATCGAGAGTATCAGGTTGGTGATCGAGTGTTCTTGAGGGTACAACCACAAAAGAGTCTGATTCGTTTTGAAAAGGGCTCTAAGTTGGCACCCCGATTTTTTGGGCCTTTCGAGATCCTTGAGAGGATAGGACCTATTGCATACCATTTAGCTTTGCCACCTAGCCTGTCACGCATCCACGATGTGTTTCATATTTCAGTACTTAGAGGATACATTTATGATGAGTCTCATATTATTGATTGGGATGCTTTACAGGTGGAGTCAGACGGGCAGCTAGCATTGGAGCCTATCCGCATTATTGCCGGACGGACCCTAGCACTTCGAGGCCGAGAGCTGGACCAGGTTAGGGTCCAATGGGATTGTTACGATGAGGTCACAGCTTCATGGGAGGATGCAGTGCAGATGCAATCTCAGTACCCATACCTTTTTGATGAACTCCAGGAGGAAGTTCATGCCTAGTGGGGGAGGATGTGAGGCCTCGCCCCCGACCCATCATAGCATAGTGATACATTACTCTTATTTTGTTATCCGCAACTCGAGATGTCGAGACATTATCTGATGCTTAGAACATATTTTATTATTTCATGTTGTGTGATGTTATTTCTAGATATATTTGATGATTGTCATTTAATGCTCATGTATATGTATGTTGATGAAATCAATAAAATGTGGGATTAACACATTGAGTTGGAATCTTTATGATTAAGGATATAAGTAGGATGCAAGAAAACCTTGATTTATGTATGTTTCAAATTATGTAAATTTCTGATACGTATATATGTACATGTGATTTTCGGGACTACTGATGTGTGCAATGAGTGTGCAGATATTAAGCCGAGAAACCCTACGGAGGAACAAAAATGATCTCCATGTGCTAAAATTTGGAAACCCTTTTGTTCGTAATTATGTTCTTTTAGTGTCGCTTTACACTCGTAAAATGTTATGTGCTTCAGTATGCTAGTTAGGGTTAATTGTTTAACCTTTGGTTTCAAGTTAGTGTCAATTTTCTATTAGATTCTTAATGAGGGTTAGTCATCCCTAATTCGATTTAGTGCTAGTTTGCAAGTTAGAGTTGTTAGATAGACCTATTTTATCTCTAGATTTTTATTTGACTCTAACCTCTTCCCTAAGGCTTTAAAACATGTTTTTATTCTAACCTAAGGGTATGGGTATGGGTTAGGGGTCTTTTCCAACCCCTAAGACCCTAGCTTTGACTTTTGAGGGCACTCAAAAAGTCCCTTTTTGCCTTTGTGCGAAAATTGCAAGTGGTTGTCATGAGTTATCTTACCCCACCTCCTTTTAGGGTTTAACCAAGGTGTAGGTTGAGTTAGGAGTTTCTAGTGTGGCTAGTGGGTGGAAATAGTTATTTCTCTTTTTGGGTGGTTGAGTTGGAGGCTTATTTAATGCCTTCCTTGGTCTAGTGGTGGGGGTTACCCAATCTCTACATTTAGAGAAGATTTCTTGAAGCTTGAAGGAAGGAGGGATACTCTACTCAAATTTGTTCATTGCCATTACCTCCTTGAGAAGGTAGGAAACTCCCATCTCCCTTATTCAGTTTTTGTGTTTTGTTTCATGTTCTTGTTACCTTGTTGTTGTTTTACTGTTGTATGGTTGTGGGTATGTTGGGAAGATTTGAAAACCTTGTTTCTTTTGGTTGTTTTCCTTTTTTTTTTATGTTTTCAATTTTGAGTTCCTTGCATGGGTGTTTTGGTATTACTCACCCTAGGAGAGGGCAGAAGTGACCAATTTTGGGAGAGGTCTATTTAGTTGGACTCCAACCTGTGTAGAGTCTCTTCTCAGGATGAGAAGAGGGATAAAGGGTAGGGTGTTATGGGCCCCTACCCGTCAGCACAAACCTGGTATGAGTATGGCAAGTTTAAATGGAAGAACGGAAGTTCTTGGTTATTGGCCCCGATTGGGAATTTGAATTGGTGTTGTGCTTGACTTCTCCTGTTGGAAGAATCCACCTCTCCCTAGTCTTGATTCACTATGAATATTATTGTGTAAACCATGTATGATTATGCATGCTTGATGTTCTTTTGGCTCTGCTTGGTTGTCACCTGATCAGTTATTGGTTTCTTCCATGGTTCTTGAAATGAGATTTAGAAGACATTACAAACTCCTTGTTTTGATCATGAAGAAAATTTGATAAAATTATTGAAGATTGGGATTGAGATCCTATTGTAAATTGTGTTTTTTAAACCTTATTATATATGGCAACGAAGCCGGGTTTTCTTCTTGATTCTTTCTTGACTGAGCCTTGAATCAGGTTGATAATAAGATAAGTGATTGAGTAAATTTACTTCTCTTAAAATTTTCATATTCTATTTTGTCATATGAATGTGTATCAAAGATAGGATGCAACAATGATGTTCAAATTATGTATGATTAAATTTGTGATGTATGGTGATGCCTCTATTCATATGGATGGTAGTGAGAGATATTACTAATCCATGTAAATGTATGATGTCTTTATCAAGTGTGAAATGATTTAGTTCATGGTTGATTGTGTTGAAAATAAATTTGCAAGAACATGTAGGAAGAATTATGTCAAGATATCCAAGCTACAATTGAAAACATGATAGAGAAATAACTTTGTGTATTTTGATAATCCTTTCAAAAGGAATGGAGCATTATCATTTTGATCTCTCTTATTGTCTTAAATGCCTTATGACTAGTTTAGTCATTATGTTGATCCATCAATTTTATTAGATAGTTAAATTAAAATGTAGATGGTTATTTCATGTAATGTGGTTTCATTGAAATGCATGGCCATTTGAGGATTCATGGAAATAATGAATTAGAAATTCATAAGAAAATGCATACACCTATTGTGGTAATATAATTGCAAAAGAAAAATATACATTGAGTTTCAAGAGAGAGTAGACAATTTATCAAATAATCCACCTACAGGATGCTAGAGTTTGTATGAGAGAATGTGATAATCTTTGGTTTGCAACAGAGAATATTCTAAGAATCTATTAGTGTTTAAAATTAGAAGTAAAACAATATATATATATATATATATATATATATATATATATATATATATATATATATATATTAAGGATATCTAATACAATGCATAAGTTAATTAACCTTTATAACTTTAATATTCTTAATACCCTTTCTTACCATAAAAACTTTATGTCATCAATGCCCAACTTTTCCTCCTTGGGCGTCAGCCTTAGAAATGTATATTTTAAAGGGTCTCTTTGAAAAAAGAGTGGATTGCAAGTATTGGGTCATCATATGGGATGACATCATTCTGACCCTTGTCCCATCCCTCCCCCTCATCATTTGGTAATGGACGCAGGTGGTTGGGAAAAGCATTTAAATTTCATTTGGTTTAGCGCTAGCAAGAAGACCCTTGCTTATGTCCCACCTCGAGCCTTGAGTTGCGCTGGCCTCCCACTTGGGCCAGACTCAAGCCTGGGACAGTACGTGCCGAGTCAAACTTGAGCAGCACGCAGCCTGGAGATGTGAGGGCCCTGTGGGGTGAGGCAGGCCTAGGAGTAGGGTGGGCTTAGGGGGTTGGTAGAATTTGTAGGTGTGTAGGAAGGGGGCTTAGAATAGGGGGCTAGTTGTAGGTAGTTCTCATTTAAGTTTTATTTTAGTGTGTAAATAGTATGTGTAGTTAGTTTATTAATTTTGTTAAGTTGTGTTTTATTTAAATGCTATTATATATGTTAGAGTGTTAAGAGTTGTAGTTTAGTTGTAGTTAGATTAGGAGATAGTGTTAGGTTAGTCTTAAACTTTAAGTTTAGTCTTAGATTAGTTAGTTATTTAATTTTTGATCTTAGCTTCTTTATTATATTATTACTTTATATATATATATATATATATATATATATATATATATATATATATATATATATATATATATATATATATATATATATATATATATCTAGTTAGTTTAAAATGAATTTAAAATTGTTAAAGAATAATTAGTTAAATAAATAAAGTTTAAAGTTATCTTATTTTGATTAAGGACGTTGGTTGTAATTGTTAATATTTCTTTTGTACTCAGTTATGCTTAAATACTAATTAGCTAGTTTTAAAGTAGATGTACTCCAATTGTTTAACCATTAAGTAGATTAAAATTATTGATTAATTGGCAATTTAAATAAGTTTTAATGAAGGTTTGATTGATTTGATATTGCGAGTAATTTGAAATCCCGAATTCATATACATTGTTATTTAAACAAGTTTTATTGAATATCATTATAAGTCAATGAATTATCATAACGTTACTGATATTAATCTAATAATGCAAGCTTCAACATTTTAATGATGTTATCACCCTCATGTTTAAAACCTAGGATTGTAATGTAAAGAACCTGTAATAAAGCTTCTATTCAATCATAGCAAACTTAGAGCATGTTGAGTTTTAAATAAATTATTTAAAAAAAATAAATAAATTTTTTTGTTCTTGCCCTCATAGTTTGGGCATGACACTGCTATAAATATCATGTTCATGCTTGTATCACTACTTGATGTGAATTGTTGTGATTGATGGATAATTGATGGTTTTAAACATTGAAAGTACCCCCAATTTTTTGTTTCTTGACGTGTATTATCAAGCTGATGGGGGCCATAAGTTTTATCAATGAAAAAAGTCACAAAAATCCCAATTTTCATGTCAAAGGTGGTCACAACTCTCAAATTCATCCTACAATTGCAAACAACAACTAGAACAACTTTAGGTGTATCTATTTAGAGGATCATGATAGTCATGTCTAGTAATCTAGACTTTACCATGGTCAGTCGCATACAAATCAAGTCAAAATTATGATATAAAATTATATGGTTAATTGTGTGGATGAAGTTGAGAAACACCAACAATAAAATTCCATTGACAATTTGACATGGAATAATATAGGTAGGAAATGGTCAAAGGAAGATAACATGCATGTTATTGGTCTCAAAAGGAATTTATGGAAATGATAGATTAAATCTTACAATGAGAAGGGTCACTGTTACAATGAATGTGCCAATAATAAAGTTAAGTGCATAAGATATACAAGGGTCACTTATGGGTTTTGGGTGCCAATCCCATTAAGGCAAAGTTTATATGTGTATTAATTTATGCTTCTTTTCAATATTATTTAGCTTTCTTAAATTACTAATATATAAATAGATATATGTGAAGTATTTAATTAGAAAATGAAAAAATATATATAAAATATATATAGATATATATATTTCCATGTTCTAATTAAATACTTAACATTATATATATAAGGAGATAATAATAGGTTATGTACACACACTTTACATTCTCCTAAGGTCATTAAGTAACTAAAGTCACCAATACGAAGTGAGGTAAGAAGATAAGTTTATGATTTATTTTAAGAGAAATATAGGTATTATCTAATGTTTAAAATTTGTTTTTTTCAATTTGATAAATCAATGTTCATTTAATATATTTTTAATATATACTATAAGTATAAGAGATAAGAAGATATATTAATAATATTACAATTTATTTGTATTAAATGATAATTATTAATATTATTTGAGAACATTGAGTAGAATTAATTCATTATGAATTAAATATAGAATCTAATTTCTAATGTTGATATAATAATATTGAGAATAATCATTATATGTGATTTTTATTTTTCTATAAGAGCTATATGCCTTGATTTTCATCCAAGAATGTTATCGCAAATAGAGGATGTGATTCAGTCAACCTTTGGTAATCTTGGTCATATTGATGTTTAGAGGGAGTCTAACACATTCATCTAGAGGAGTGGATAGAGCATATATTTTAGTTGATCCTTGAAGACTATGATCATATCAAATTCAGATTAAGTATGACATTTGGTCAAAGACAACTTTAGACGAGGAGCTTAGATGATTGAGTTCAAAAGTACTTGTCTATGGACCTATACTAAATCAAGATATTGGCATATTGTGGACAAGTTTGAGAAAATGGAAGGACATGTTGGCTTCTACTATCAAGCTAAATAAATCGTTGGACCTTCAATGGATGAAAAGAGAAAGTTTGAAGTTAGAAAGGAGTTATCATATTTGATACAAAATTCTTCAACAATATAAGAATGAGTGAAAATTTTAAATTGTGGGGAGAATAATAGTCAATGTTCCATTCCCACTTGTACCTTAATTAGAGGGGAGATGTTCCATTCTCAAATAATCTAAAAATACAATTTTTAAATCTTTGCATGCAAATAAGTATTCTTATTTTTTACATTTATCTGCTCGTTGTAGTCTCTCTCTTATTTGTAAGTATATACATACTATAAGGTTTATTTTCCTTGATATTTTCTTTTATGGTTGAGGATATTCTTATAGGAAAAGAAGGTTGGTACTTTACATATACTACCAAAATTGTGCAAACCCATTCTAATGATAGTAGCTCCAAAGACCTTGATGATCAAGATGGATAAAGTGAGGCTCTTGAAGAAAATATTTTTGATGATCAAGTTTATGAGATTTTTTTACATTAAGAGGGAGTATGACACTTCATCTAAATCAATGAAGGAGGTTAGAATATTGATACTCAAAAGAAGTCTAAAATACATGTATGTGACTACATGATTTTTATGGGCCTACCCCTATATACTATTGGATACAATAATTCAATTGTATGTTGTCTTTGATGTTACACAAATGTCAAGTATATATTAATAAATTAGTGTATGTCAAGATCAATTGGTAGTCAAAAGAAGTTACAATGTATGATGAGCGCTTCAATGTTAAATGTTGAGCTATCATTTTGCATGATGCTTAATGGTAGGTATCCTTTTGAACTCTCTTGAAAAGTTGATCTGCAATCAACTCCAAGGTTTTGGGAAATCTTGCAACCTACTAGAATCCTCTTAGTTGAAGATAAATGTTTTTGTTTACAAAGAGCCCTTTACTAGTTTGAACCAATTTTGGATAAGATGATCAATTTGCTTGCTCTTTCAAAGTTAACCACAAAAAAAGATATGTTTTTGGTATTTTCTATTTTTTAAATGAATGCAATCTAAAAATGCAACTATATGAATTCCTAATTTAACCAAGAGTTAGTACAAAAAATAACAAAGATAAGGTAATGAGAGATGTTCAAGAAAAAAGAATGAAAAGGAAATTCCCAATGGACATAAACCATGATAACAACATGTCTGTGAGTTAAATTGTTAAAAATATTAGGTAGAAAACCAATGATGGTAGGAGCAACAGTTCCTCAAATCCATTGATGCAATCATTGATGGAAACTTAGTAAAATTGAAAGATGTTTTTCTTATCAAATCTCAAGGCTATAGAAAGTGTACTCATGCAAGACTAGAAGTTATGTAGGAACAGTAGGGTGATCTCTTCTCCAACTTTGTATGCCAATAGAATTCATCAACATATAGAAAACACCAAAAATAAAATATCACAAATCAAAAAAAAAAAAAAAAAACTATTGGCTCCATTATTATCATGAACTAGAATCCATAAAAATACAACACTTTGGTAAGAATAACTACACTTAGAATGAGAGCACCAGTAGCATATATTATTGTATCAAAATAATGGCCTAAAATACATGTTACATTCCTCAATTTATAAGAAATTATCTCCTCAATTTGTGTTGAGAGTGAGAGATCTCTTCATGCAAATATATGCTTAAAACTAATAAAACAAATCTAATTATGTACAAACTAATTCTCTAACTTGTGCTAAAATAGGACTCCACCCTTGTTTATATCAATTGATGGGTGCATGAGCCTTTACATGTCTTAAAACAAAGAAAGAAATAGTAGATAAGAAAAAGGAAGCTATAAGACAATCTGGGAGTCACTAGAAGCTCTAAAAATGGAAGCTTGGCCTTCTCTAGATGTTTTTAGGAGTTAAACTGCCATTAGAATGCATTTTTGGTGCATGGAAAACTCTAAATTTGGAACTAGTAATTAACTATTGGTGTATCTCTAACTTCTCCAAATTTTTTGGCTCACCTTTGGAATAGCACACCTTGTGCACCTGCGTAGTAAGTTCAAAAAATCCAAAATTTTCTCAAGTGTCAAAACTAAATTTCTAGCTTCTAGGTTTCCTTCCCCTTTATACCAGAGCAATGTATGGATGTTTG
Source organism: Cupressus sempervirens (assembly GCA_028749045.1). NCBI lineage: Eukaryota > Viridiplantae > Streptophyta > Pinopsida > Cupressales > Cupressaceae > Cupressus > Cupressus sempervirens. The sequence goes on along the minus strand of CM053787.1, from coordinate 898,628,453 downwards.
CTCTTGAATTTATTTATAAAATTTTACACTTTAAAAGCTTCTAGTAAATCTAATGCCTCATATTTATGCCTAACTATTTTTTAATAGTTACTGATATCCATTTGAGTTTCTACAAAATCATCAAGTCTACCATAAAGTCTCAACAATACCTCTCTAAGATTGAATAATTTCCTAATATCTTCATTAGATGAAGCATCCTCAAATTTTATTTATAATTTTTCAACCACTTCTTGTACTAACTTGAGCTTCATCTTCAACTCACCTTCAAAAATCTCAAGGGAAATAGCATCATAATACATATCTGCATCCAAAATTTTCTCTTGAGACTAGCCTTTTAACTTTTGAGCATCTTCATGAAGTTCTTCCATAAACTTATTTTTGGTAGCTATCATCTCAATTCAATCCTCAAGTTTATCAATCTCATCTATTGTATACACTTCCATGAGTGTACAGTACCTTTGACCTTTTATTGTTTGGAGTGCTTGAAGGTCTTTTCCCTAGGTATGCACCTCATCCATAGGCCCAAAATCTTGGTCTACTATAGATACTACTTTCTCTGCATTAAAATGAACATTATGTTATAGGTTTAAATTATCTTTTATTATCTCTACACACTTTTTCTCAAAATAGTCATGCCATTGCTAACATGCTCCAAAAAAAATCAACTTAGACATTCCCCTTATCTCTCCTTTCTAGTGCTATAGTGAGAGTAACCTTTGGGTAGTTTTGATCTAGTTGACCTACAAGTCCATGTAGATATCCTCTTAGTATCTCATTTTCTTTGCGTGACTTTATCAATTGATTCTCATTATCATTAAAATGCTTGAACACTTCCCTAACACTTTTAGTGATCATTACTTTAGCTGTATTTACTCTAGGCTTTCCTAATAGGACTTCTATAATCTGATAGTCCTTAGGAGTCAAATCTTTGGTCTTAGTATGCAAAGGAGGAATGGCTATGTGAGAAAGTAGGTCTTGATCTCCATTCTTCATTATGAAGGTCAATTATTGGACATCACCTATAAGTGGTTCAGGCCTCTTGAAGGCTTCTACTAGCACATCCATACTCTCCTCTTCATTCTAGTTTAGTTGTCACTTTTGTTGGACCATAATTTCCCTCTTCAACTAGGTATGCATAGTGTGCATAGGAGACAAGTATTTGATTGAAGAGGAGGTTTTCCCAGTAGGACCTTTTCCCTTATCCTACCTTTCTTGAGTCTTCTCCTTTAGAGAGATCTATGTTTGGTGTTCCTATATCTGTTGTATCTAAACTCCTTGTCTTTGTATCGTAAGAATCTTGTTAAGGTTCTTTAGGTATCTATCCTTCCTCAAATACTTCATCTACTAGTCTCCATTTAGGCTCTTCTTCATGCACCTCTCTCTCTCTCTCTCTCTCTCTCTCTCTCTCTCTCTCTCTCTCTCTCTCTCTCTCTCTCTCTCTCTCTCTCTTATTTTGTGATAGGAGGGAGGGGAGTGACTTTAATCCTTTTTCCAAATATGAAAAATCTTAAAATGATGGTGGTGAGGCACCCAAAGATCCTTGTGGAAGAGGTGGAATTTGATTCTAATCCTCTCCCAAAGGCTAGTTCATGGGTTATCTCATATTTTATCACCCACCATTTTAGTCCCTACTAGCATAAAGTCAAAATTAGATATGTTGAAAATATTTTTTCCTTGCCCTTCTTGTTAATCTATCCATTTTTGCTGCTCACCCTCTAAAGTTGTAACCTCAATAGGTTTCATGGGAAAAGATGATAGTGTAATGGTAGAGGTCCTCCTTGTCTATTCTTGGGTAGCCATTGCCAAGTGTGTCCTTTGAATCAATGGGAGATTGTCTTCTTCATCTTCTGCATCCTCTTCAAGGATTATTTCTGGGAGTAGAGGAATAGGTATAACCTTCTTTGTATCTTCTACCTCCTAGTCCTTTTGATAGTAGGTCCAACTCTAGCTTTCTTAGTAGGTGAAGGAGACACTTGTTCCTCTTATGTAGGTGGGGATACCTCCTATGTTTCCTATTTTTGGGCTTGTTACTATTCTTATTTTGGTGGAGGCACTTGTGGAATCTCCTAATTTTGAGCTACTTCTTCATTTTGAGGCTCTTGGTTCTCAATTGATTTCTCGGGCTTGATTCACCTCTTCTTGTTGAGGTTCTTTAGCTTTGTGTTCAACTTTCTTTGGAGAAGCTCTTTTTCCCTTATTCTTCCCTTTGTCAGCTCTAAATTACCCCCTGTCATGTTTATATACCATTTCTAGCTTAATTAGAGATTAGGCAGGGAATGTTAGCAGTATAAGTTTTACAACTTTACTCTTTACTAGACATGTTGTAGCTTGGAAGGTGATTATCTAAGGAATTGGGTCTAGCTTAAAGGGCTTCTTGATCTAGTCTCTTATCAATTGGATTATATGTCTCACCCTATTATTGATATCTGCATTCTCTTCCCTATTAACCTCTACATTCATAATTGGTCTATCAAATATCTTGTCATGATTATACAAGGGATCTAAGAACTCTTGAGTGTCTTGCTAGATAGCCTTTAGTGGGATCTTTATATTCAAGGTGCTTCCTACTAGATATAGAGTCATCCTAAAATAATACCTAATTTAGATATCATTTTCATCTATCGAGTTCATCCAATGATCCTCTATTGCATCTTCATGAACAAATTATTTTCGTGCCAAAAGTTGAACTCTTTTAATATTATCAAAAAATAGATGAGGAGAGTTGTAATATTCCAAGGGATGTTGATCTCATTCTAAATCAAAGGTCATGATATCCTATTTCCACTCAAATTCAAGTGGACCTATAGTGATGGGCCACACCTAGGTCTTCTTATGCTATTTCCTTACTCTGTCATATGAAGATGTGAGTTGTCTTGCAATCTAATGTAAAATGAGCCTATCTGATGGATATCTTGAGAGTTTCTCTAGATTCATAGTTGTAACTACTATCCTTAGGTAGGTGAATATCTTGTAGTGGATGTAATAGGCACCCATCTCTACAAGCATTGCTGCTACTTGTACTAACATCCTCTTAGCATAATCATCCTTAATGAACTAGATGATTGCAAAATTGAAAGCATCATTAACTATTCTATATTCTTTTCTTTGATCCAAGAGATTCTTCTTTACTAGCTGGGGATATACCATGTTGGCCTAGTTTTTCATCACCCTTTTTTTTTGTATTCAGCAGTGAAAAACCCTAAATGTGCACTCCAAGTAATTTGAAATTTGGTTAAAAAGAAACCTAGGCAAACAATTCACCAAATAACCTTGTGCCTTACCTTGTTTGGCCCTAGCCTTTGAGAACTTTAGAAAGTATTGTTTCAAATAATTTTGGTAGGATATTTTTATCCTAAATATTTATCTGTGCAATGATGCCTTTATTAATTTTTTGATAAAATTTATAAAGTTTTCCTAAATTGCATTATCTTATTTGAAAAAAGGTCCAAGTTGCGATATCTTTCAAGCATCGTAGATCCTTTTAAGATCAAGGGTTGAGGCTTGCCCACAATATAGAGCTATGAGGTCTTTAAATATTCCAAGCAAGCACCTTTTTGACATGTTTCCTTTGCTAACATTTCAGCCTCAGTGCACCAAAAAAGGTTCATGATTGTTAGAGCTAGTCATAACTTTTGTAGGTTCGTTAGTACTTTTCATGCACATTCTAGATTTCCTGTGATATCATTGGTTGAGTTACTAATAGAGATATACCTTTATCACCAAGAAGCATCAACCATTGATTTCATTTGAATCAAGTGCTATCACTTTCTCACAAGAAGGAGATGCTCATGAATTAAATAATGCGGGGAAGTGAAAATGGGACAAGTGGCATAGTTTGACAAGATGGGCCTACTGTTCTCAAAGATGATGATGAGATGTCTTCTATGGAAAATGTCAGATGCATCAGAATGGATGGAGATATTCTATTCATCACTATAGCCAACATGGTATTTAAAATGCTTGATGATATAACTTTTGATCTATTAAAGTTCAAAGGCCATCACATGCCTGCATTTTGAAATTGCAAGAAAGATAAATAATGTGAGCAAGCAGTTTTTTGACATATGGCAAGGTGGAGTCAAGAATCTCGAACTATATACTGTGAGGTGCCACACTGTAAAATGATCACTGACATGTACTACCAGATGTGCCATTGTAGAAGTTTGTTTGCCAAATGAAAGTGAAGCCTTATCAGCCATATATCTTTTGAAGATCAAGGGCTGGTGCATGCCCACATTATGAAGCTACTAGGTAGATAAGGAATGCAGGTATGCGCCTTTGCAACATGTGTCACAGTAGGGCCAAATTATGGAAGAACACTGAGTCACCCCATGTGAATTGTCACTTGTGCTTAGCTGGAAATACTTATGATGTGGGTGTGGAAAGTTTTAGAAATTAATGCAATAGTCAAATCAATTAGAGCATGTGGATTGAAAGTAGTCACTTCATTGGCCCTAGTGGATGATGTAAGTATAAAAAGCAGAATTGTATCACACCATTGATCCTATTTTGATCAAGGAGGGATGCTTGCTTGCATTAAGAACTTGAATGAAGTTTAAGTAAAGTGGGTTTGCACCTTGCAGACACGTGTCCATGATGATGTCTAAATTCTTAACTCAAAAGCTCTGCAGGGTATAATCACTGTCACCATTGATCTTTTGAAAATCAATGGCTGACGCAATCTTGCAATAAGAAAATTCTTGATCAATAAGTAAAGTGGGAATGTACCATCTTGACATGTGGAAATAATGATGTCAAGCACCTGCTCGCTTAGAAGAAGAAATGGGACCCACTGGCATGAAAGTTGTCAGAAGGCACAAACTCATATAAAGGCTTCCTATTGGTCAGTATAGCTGACTAGACCTTATTCAAATATGAATTGATCTAATTGTTGATCTTATCTTGATTAGTGAGTGGTGCTTCCCTGCAATTATAAGGTGCAAGAAATTTGAGAAATGTGGGTAAGTAGTATTGTGACATGTAGCCTTGTTTTTAAAGCCATAAAACTTGTTGCCTTTTAAATCAGAGCCATCCGATCTGATGAAAATCTACGGATAGGATTCAAACTTGGTTGCAAATTGGAGGTAGAAGTTACAAGATTTAATATGATTCAGAGTTCCTTTGTGTGACCTTAATGCATGGGTATAACATAAAAATTTGCCATTGCTGAATCACAAAGTTGCAGATTTTCTAAGAGCAAAATGATTTCTAGAGCAAGGGCATGGAATTTCACAATGGTTTTAGCAAAATCGCAGAGAAAATTATAAAGAAGGGAAAATTTAGAGGGTAAGTAACCTGTAACCAGAAGAAATCCATAATTTTCTGTGATAAGAGTTTAAATTTTTTAAAAGATGCCTCCATGGAAGGAGTTTTTTGGACAAACTGATTACTTAAAGAGGGTTATGCATGATGACTTCCTAGAAAAATTTCCCTTATTAGTAAATGAAATAACTAAAGGAAGAGAACTCATTCCTAAGAACCCTAGGATAGTTGTCACTGAGGGTTTCTATGATAGGGAAAATTGGGTAAGAGACACCTAAGTATCTATAGGAGGTTTGCAATTGTTCAAAAAATCATTTTTAGAAAGGAATTTAGATACCCCCATGAGCAATGTCTAGAAATTTGACATTGGAAAATTAACAGTCCTTACAGTTTTCCTAGATAGTGATCTATTGACTGACTTGGCTAAGAAATATGATCCTATTATGGGTTCGGTGAAGAATCATTTTGGAGTGAATCTTTTTAGGGTTTTCCCTGAGCTGTTTAGTGAAGTTTTTGATCTTAACCCTAATCATGTTGTACATGAAATAATTGATATAGATGATTTGCAAGCAAGATATGATGCACAAAGAATATACTTGAGGACAGGGCCATTGCAGGAGCATGCTGCTAAAGCTGGAACCTTGTCTATGATTATTGCTAGCACACCTGAGCCATTATTGAAAAGACATCTTAACCCTAGGGCTTATGCATTGTATATTTCTCTTTGTAAAATTTTTGGAATAGATGAAGCCTAGTAGATTCCAGGATCATTTTCCTCATAATGGCTCAAACTCTTCAATTTGGGATGAGCACTATTCTAGATTTTGCTACCTTCCTTGTAAAGGAGATTCACAATGGTTTGGTGGGAATAGCAAGGGGAAAAGTGAATAAACCATTCTGTTGGTATTCATTGCTTATGCACGTATGCTTCTACAAGGGATTTACCTTCTTTTCCAAGGGTATGGAGTTGGAAACAACTAGAAATGAAGAGATGAATCTAGTACAGTTGTAGAGTGTGGATATGACCTTAGAAGCCACAGATGCTAGTTATGTGAGGTTTGACAGATATTTTGCATCAAAGCTTAGATTTATTTTGAGAGGAGAAAACCCTAGAATTCCACAAGCACTGTTAGAATTGGTCAGAGCCAAGGACCATGCAAAAGGGCTACTGGTTAGTCATAATTGGGGGGATATAATTCCCTATAATGTTTCAATAGTAATAAGAGTATATGTTGGGAAAGCCTCATGTACTACCATTTCATGTGCCTCTGAAGATAGGAATAGTTGAGTTGTTATGGCAAATAGGCACTATAGATGAGAGGGAGTTTCCTAAGAAAGGCACATTTTTTCCTATTGTTATTGTAGCACATGATTTTGTTTTTGTAAGGAACGGGTTGAAGCATTTGAATTTGTTCTTAGATAGATATAACATGGCAGAGTCTCATGCTAGGTTTATTGATCCTAAAGGATTCTATGACCTCTTAAGAGAGAGAATAAAAGCTTCCCACATGGTGAAACAAGTCTATTATTTGAAGGATGTGATTTGAAATGTTTTTACTTTGCAAGAACAAAAGCTAAGAAAGGAGAAATTTATAGTATTTAGCAAAACCCTAGAATTCATTAATACTTTTAACCCCCATTATGATCCACTAACAGAAAAGAAATACTGGGGAGCCAAGATGCAGACATTGATGAATAATTTTGCTATGATAATACAAGCCATGAATGAGAAGAAAGACGCATATGTCAAGGCTGTAGAGGTGTAGAAGAGAATAAATAGTAGAAATATGGTGTCTGCTGGTCAGTATACTTTGTAAAGAAGAGTAGGTTATGCGATGGTTCAAAGTGTGCAACAAGCACCCCTTCATCAAAGGCCAAGACCAGAAAGTCCACTTGCACCCAATGCTCCAAAATGACAAAAGTTAGAGCAAGAGTATTCTTCCCAAGTGGAGCAATATTCCCCAAGCTAATCTCCAATTAGGATTGATGATGAAACATCTCTAAGAGAGCAGCTTAGAAAAATTGGTGGAGAGGGAGATGTAATTATTACCTCCATATATTTGGAGATTGGAGAGCCATGAGAACCACCTACACCTTCTTTGGATTTAACTGTGGTTGATTACCAAGGTAAGGAAATTGATCCAATAGTTTCCCAAGCCTCTGAGGAGACATGTGAAAAGATAAAGGTAGAGCAACTTGATAAATTGGACTCTATTATTAAAGAAGAGGTAAAGTCTAAATTTTTGAATGATTTTCCTCAATTTACCCCTGAGGTTGGAACGAAAATAATTAGACAGTCAAGAGTCCTTATTTTTCTTGAATGGGATATAGTGAATGTTATAGTTTTTGATTTAGTAAGGAAACAAAAGGATGTCCACTTTAAGACTGAGGAAGAGATATTACAGGCTTATAGGGGAGTCAAGTTTGGTGATGACCACCAAGCCCTTGTTATTTGGTCAATTGAAGAAAGAGACAAGAACAGAATGTAGGAAATCTCTACTGCACAACATACTGGTGCATTGACAATTTTCAAGGCTGGTGAGGTAGGCAGTAAGAAAATAATAGGAATGGCCTCAGAAATGCTAAAATTTGGTAGTGTTGTATCTCACCAGGAAGAAGATAGATTTACCCAACTCAATGCTAGGTTTGAAGAAGTTTTGAAAGCACATGAGGAAAGGGGTATGTAGATACAATCATTGGAAAATAAAGTATCCCAAATGGAGAAGGTACTAGGGAAAAGAAAAGTAGAAGAATGTAGTAGACCTAGGATTGTATACCCTCCCAGGCCACCTATTGAACCTTCCAAGTCTACTCCAATTGTTGAAGTACCAAACACCCCAGAAAGGCCATTGTTCTACACTATAGAGGAATTTGAGGAAGAGGAATAAATTGTAGTCATTACATGTAAAACTAAATAATCCATTTGAGGAGAAAATAAGGCATGGTATAATGTATTTAGTAGATAAGATTGAGTAGCCATCATTTTTTGATTTGTTATCATGGATTGCAACCATTAGGGATGAATTGATGAAAAATGAAGCTACATTCAGACCCCTCATGTAGAAATGGATAGAAAGAAATAGAGATATCAATATTATGTGTATATCCGTCATTCATCTACCATGTCATCAAATAGAATAGAACTTTGATTTTATTAATAAATTGTAAGGTTTTTATGACAAACAAGATTCTTTTCAAAAAAGATTAATTTTTTTTCCTAGTATATTACAGAGAAGTTTGATTTATTTCCTTGTGCTTTAAAGACTATTTATGAAGTGAAGGAAAAGGAAGAAGGGAAGAGGGAGCTAGATGAACTCTTTTATGAAAGAATAAATAAGGTTGTAAATGAAATGGGCCATTTTTTATGGGCAATGACAAATAAGGAGATGGTTAAAGTGCAAATATTCTACAACTCCATCAGAAAAGAATTGGTTGATATAGAGGCAGTTGCAAATTCTCTAATAACTGTACAAAGGGAGGTTCTAAATTTTGATTGGCCAGATGACACTTCTTATAATGAGTGGAAAGATAAATTTATGTCTACAGAACAAATAGAATGAGATGATGAGGTGAACGATGATGATAAAGAAGAGGGTACAAAAGTAGAAGCCACCTCTACCATTGATGATAAAGACAAAGAGGATCCTCAGGTAGTAGGAGATGGCTCATCACTGTCACATTTGATGGCCACCTATCCTGAGGAACCTGAACACTAAAGGAAATCGATCATATTATTTTTGTCTTCCCAAAGGGAATAATAGAAATGGACCCACAAAAAGGAATGTTTGATGTATAAGTCTTTCTGCTACTCTATTTTTGTCATTTTGTGATAGGTGTATATAAATATTTCTTGTAAAGGACACCTGCTATTTTCTCTTAGCCTAAAGCTTGTTGCATCTCACACTACATAAGTGAGATTCTAGGGCTAGAGAAAGGGTTCGACTTCTATTGTTTCTAGGTGATATACTTAGTTTTTCAGTCCAAATGTTTGGAGCAATTTTATGAAGTATTTTCTCTATTAGTTCCTGAGAATACATGAATATAGAATGATCTCTATGCTTCTTCCTAAGGTCATTTTGAGTTTACTATAAATGTATACAATTTTAAAAGAAAATGAATACAAATTATGAGCTGTCCCCATATCAAATCTTTTTGAATTTTGTCTCCTTTTGATTACTTGGTCATCTTGATATTGTATGAGTAAAGACTTGTGCAATTGAATGCAATACACTTAGGTTGTATATTTGTTCATCATTGCTATTACTTCAATGGATTAAGTAAAAGCTTTGATGAATTTGATAAGGTTGCTACAGTAGTAGAAAGAATTTTTGAATGATGAATTCTGATAAGAATTGCTGATAATATTTTTTGTAAGGAAACAAAGTAGATCTAAGGATTTGTAGTAGAATCTGAGCCCTAATGGATTAGGCACTGGTCAAATTGATTCAAATGGAAGAGAAATATGTCATAAATGGTTTTCAAATGCAGAATTATAATCAATTTTACTTTTATTTCCTGTAGATTTTCAAAGTTAGCCAGTACTTGTTTGCATGGAATATTTTAGCTTTAGTTAGCCACTATTACTGAGAACACGTGTAGACCTATAGAAGAATTTTGGCCAAATCTGTTATATGGGATGTGTTTATCAAATTGTCATGAATTATGCATGTATTTGAGGATTTCAGATGAGAATCTAAATGAAACTAAACTAATCCTCATAGAGTGTTTCCCAGTCTTGAATCATCCCTTGGTATACCGACCTTGGTTTTTTAGAGCCTAAAGAGTAGAAAACCACCCTTGGTTTTGTTAAAATTGGGTCCAAATGGTTTGCACATATAATTGTTAATAGGAATTGGCTATTCCTTAGATTGTATGAGTGATGTCATTTTGGTATTGAGCATTTTGTTGCTTAGTAGTTTTAAAACTCCAACATACCACATAAGGCTAGGCATCAACATCTTGCATGCTTCCCTTCTTATAAAATTCAAGACAGTTAGTTGTCCTTATCAACAATAAATAAACCAAGTATGATGTCATGTAAAACTTGGGGTCAACTTTGAATCCTACCAACTGGTCATCTAAGTTTTCACTTAGCATTGTGGTCCAATCATTTGGTATTTTAGCTGTTCTAATGGTCTTGATGAAATGTACCATCAAAATATTTAGGTGTCTAATTGCTAGTAAACCCATAACTCTACTCAGAAGCACAATGGAGTATCTGATGTCATCCTTCACGTATTCTCTAGTCATATCTACCTTGCCTGCTCTTTATCCCACTATTGTTCTACTAATCAAGAATGATGATTGTATGATCTCTTTAGCTTCCTTTTCATTTTCTCTATACCATCTTTTAGCTTGATGATAAGTATTTTTCACATATTGATCATCTCTTGAGAGATGGAAGGCTTTCTCAATGTTCCTTAGTCATAAGTCTAGGACTATCTCCCCTACTTTGATCTTCATGACTCTTTCTTTTAACAAATAGTTCTCTGCTAAGGCCATGACAAGCTCTAAAGATTGTACTGATGTGGGATGTAAGGCTACATAAACTAAGCGTGATCTTACAAGTGCTCAGACCATCAGGGACATCTCCTTAGGCTTGTTGCAAAGTACCAAGAACATATTCCAGTCTATATGTCCCAACTCAATATCTCTAATCTCTAAATGTGCATCCTGAAAGCACGATTTCTTTAGTGCACCTTGAAGCTTGAAGACAAATGGTTTTGGAGTGATCTTTTTCTAGAAGTGAGGATGATTTGGAAGCCATTTTATCTACGTAAAAAATACACACATTAGTCCAAAGGGCTGAATATTAAACCATAACAAAGCCATAATTGCTAAAAAACCAAACCCAAAACCCTAAATCCCTTGTAAAACTAGGAATTTCCCCCTTTTAGCTCTAGTTATGTAGCTTAGTGCACCTTGCACACCTTGATAGGTGTACTAGGTGCACTAAATAACATTTACAAGGTTATTAAGTGCATAGGTGTGCACCCTTGTAGAGTGCCCACATGCGCAAGTGTGCTACTGTGCACAATGCATGTGCTTTTAAGAAAGGCTTAGGGTTTGTGGTGTTAAGGGTCTAAAATGGTGTGCAGATGTGCACCTTGACAACATGAACATATGCACACCTTGACAAGGTGTGCATATGTGCAACATTACCTAGGTTTCTTTAGTTTATATTTTCATGAAAGGTGCACACCTACACACCTTGGATAGGTGCACATGTGTGCACCTTTACTTTGTTGACAACATGCATTATGTTTAAGAGAGGAGTTTAGCACACAACTATGGGTGTAGATATGCATTCAAAATGATTTGAAAGAAAATAATGAATAAGGGGAGGGGGCGGTCTTTTTGGAAATATTCAAGACTAGGATAAGTTACTGAGTGGGGAGGGGGCGGTCTTGTTGGAAATATTCAAGACTAGGATAAGTTACTGAGAGGGGAGGGGTGAATCAATAATTTCTAAATCTTCAACAATTTCTACTCTTAAACTAATCAGCATTTAATCCACCATATAAATTTTAATTTAATTGCATGCATAAGAAATTAAAAATATGAAAGCATTCATAACACTGTGACACAAAGATTTGGTGACCTAGAAACCTTCCAAATAGAAAGAAAAACTGAGGTGGGGATGATACTCACAACTTTAGTACTATAGTATAAATTTAGCCTGTTAAAGCTTAAATTGATCACTTCTGACGATCTTCCTTGTTAGGAGCAATAAGGATTGCTAGGTCCACCTTGTGAAAGGATTTATGAACATACAATTAAGTATCCACTTGATAAGGAGAGTTACAAAAGACTATTAGGTCTATTTTGTGAGATGATTCAACTGATGCACTTGATAGGATGAAACAATAAATGATCTTTGATTTGCAACTTGGTTTGCTAAATGAGATTCCTTTAAGTACTGATCACCTTGCTATGATAGATATGAATTTTTTCTCCTTATACTATTGTAGCCTTTGTAATTTACTCTTGTTTTTCTCTAATTTAGTTCACATTCACATCTTCATATTCTCATACATATACTCATACTTTGGATATGATACAATTCATTTCATATATATCAATCCAATTATACAAATTAAAAAGTCAACCACAATAAAAGTTACCACAAATATTACTAAGTCAGCCCACATGAAGACATTTGGTTCCAAAGGCTAACTCAGTGAGGTTTTGATACTTGGCATCCACTATCAATGCTCAACATCATCATGCACTTGGTAGATGTAGAAGCTTGGTCCATACTGATCACTTTCAAGTAGTCTTGAACTTGGTCTACATTGGTGACTTCGTAGATACTATGAAACTTTTTCATATAAATTGAGTCTCTTGATTTACATTGTGTGACTCGGTAAACATTCTCACCTCAAACTTGGTATAAATTGAGTCACTTGGTTTATATTGGGAAACTTGGTTAACACTGGACTTGCATCACATACACTACAAACTAGGTGAACACTACATGGCTCATCTTGCATTGGTAAACTCAACATACATAGAGATGCATTGTTTACACTGCTAATCTTCATTGGAACTGTGATTGCTTGGTAACCACTGAGATTTTTCCAAAGGACTTGGTACCAATTGTAAAAATTAGTGACAACTGAAATACATGGAAAACACTATGAACTATACAATGAGCTCAGTATCTATATAATCTAAATATGTGTATATCACTAATGGAAAACTTGACTAATATGTCAACAATCTCCCCCTTTGGCATTAATGACAAAAGTACTTATCAACCAAAAATAAAAAAGTTTCCTAAATACCTTTTATCCATCACTTGTAATACTAGCTCAGTAGAGTATACTATTTTTGGGATTTTTCAAAATTAATTTTTTAAGGGATATATCTATACATGGTAAGACTCCTTCATACAATATACTATAAATATTCTTGTTATATACAATATATCTCTCTATACATAACATACTCCCCCATTGATTTTTCAACTCATTACATAATCTTCCCCATAACATATGGCTTTCTCCAATATATCTTTTCTCCTCCTTTTTGACATTAATGCCAAAGACTTATCTTAATTATTTACATAGTAACACCAAAATGAGATAGAAAATCTAAATGTACCTTGAGAATGATCATCAAGGTGTTATCCTAATTGTCTTGTAGAATCTTGCATGTGTTAAGTGCAATTTGGACTTATACTGATAGTTCTATCATATGATTTGCAATGGAGAAATTATTATCATGGATGAGAGCTTTTGAATGTACTATATGTGTCTACAATGCATCCATGATGGGAAGAATCATATTTTTAATATGAATCAATGTGGATCTTATTCTTGCTTCTTCTCTAAGTTGTTTTTCTTGCATATCTGACAAAAATCTTATTCTTTGAAAATGTGCAAAGCTTGAACTAGAGTCAAGGTGTAACTACTAAGAACTAGCTTTCAAATCTTCATCCGTTTTGGACAATTTGTCCTTTATTTCTTTTGTGAATATAGAAATAACACAAAGCTTTCCAAAAAGAGATGACACATTTGTACATGATGCTTCTAAATTGCCCAAAATTGTAGAAAGTTCTACTTGATGAATGGCTATATGTTGAGCAATGTGCTCTAGCACTTTATTGTCAAATTTCTTCTCTACTTTTTGCACTAACTTTTCTTGTCCCTTAATATCTTCATTGAATTTCTATACTACCTCTACTCACTGATAAAAAATTGGTTGAGAAGAGTCAACCTCAATACCTATGGCCTTTGCCAAAATATTCTTTGCATCTTCGTTTATTTTAAATTTCTTATCTCTCTCCTCTCTTAGTTTTTGTTGTTTAGCCTTCTTCTTGAGGAGTTCACCAAACGAATGCATTTGGTCTAAGGTGAACTTGGAAATGTCCCAATTAGGGATAACAATTTCCTCATCTAAATCAATTTCTTCATCTAGCTTTTTTCCTTTACTCAAAAATTTTGTGCTTGGTTGAACCTTGGGCTCAAATGTCCTTACATTTATTGCTTTTTTACTCAAAATAGAAATAATGGTAGACACACTAGGACTTGTTGTGAAAACTGACACTGTACTTATTAAGGAATATTTATAGAAATACTTGAAGAGTCCAAAATTGGTGTGCTCAAAACTAAAGTGCTCAAAATTGAAGTACTCAACTTGGTAGATGAAGGAGGAATCTACAACTTGGTAGATGAAATGGAGGTCACTTTTGTTAGTGGTGTACTAAGCTCAGTAGGAGTAAAGAGTGTTGGATGTTTGGATTGACACTAGTGGTTATAATCAAACTGGTTGAGGCTATCTCTATGCTTGATGTGATTACTAGCTTGCTCGAAGAATGAGGAAGTGAGACAATGACTACTACAACTATCTCACCTAGATAATTCTCCTCATCATCTAGCTTTTCTTCCTTGATAGCCTCTTGTCCTTAATCCTCTTCATCTTCTTTATAGTCAAAATGAGTTACTTCTTTAACATTCTCTTCTTCATCTTTCTCCTTATCTTCTTCATTATCATCATCTTTGACATTGACTAGAAAATCACTTGGTTTATGCAATAGATAAAAATTCTTCTAAGTGTTTGTTGTATTCCTAACAACATACTGAATATCCTTGATCAAAACTAGACAAGTATTAAACTTTAGAGTCAAGTTTTCTTTATTTTTCTTCAATGACTCTTTTACCTTAGCATCTGATAAGCTCAATAATAGCTACTTCAGGGTTTACCCATATATGTTCTTGAGAGTTTGCACAAAAAAATCCCATCTTGGCTTTATCTTTTCCAATAACTCATTCGAAACTTGAGAAGCAAGCTAGTTTGGTGAGTATTTCCATTTTCCCATCTTGTTCATCACTAGGTCTTCAATCTACTTCTGCTCCTTTGCTATCCTAATCTCATATTTTAATTATTTGAAATTTTTTATGTCTACTCCTACTTCTAGATCTTTTAGTATGTCTTGGAAGGTGGGTGGAGGTTTTCTAAATACAACGTCTCCTCCTTCCTTCTCGGACTTCGTCCTTGAAGATCCCCTTGAGGAAAATATAGTGGATGGCTTGGCTAGCTTGGTAATAATTACCTTGCCTTTCTTTTTTAGTGGCTCTTCTTCTTTAGATTCTACCTACTTTTCTTGCTCATCTTCTCCTTTATCTTTGGTTAACAAAAGGGTTGAACTAGATTTCAGCTTTGCAATTCATTTCTTCCCTTTTTTTACCACCTAAGGAAGTTTTATCTCAAGTTCAATCCTGGCTTTTTCTCATTACATGTTCCAAAATATATAGCCTTGGGTTCAATTGTCTCATTGAAAAGTGCTTCAATAATATCTTTGGTTTTATCAATATTGACCTCATAACCAAGAGGTTTCATCCATGCAATTCTAGGCTTAACTACTTGAAAGTAAACTTTGTCACAATTGACCATGAAACATACATCATCCTTATAATCTTCAACTAGTTTCTAGGGGATTTGGAACCTATTGTTTATTTTCTCCTTGAAGACATCAAAATAATTTTCCATGATACTATTACAATTTCCATCCATCTCTACAATATACTCATTTATTTGATAAAGCCCACACACATCTTTTCTCCATACTATAATGCCTTTAGAAGGAAAGAATTTTTGAACATAAAAGAATAGACAAGTCAATAAGGAACCAAACTTACATGGGTTATTCTATGAAGTTCTTATGCTTTCCATGTTCCTGTTGAACTATCTCAACAATAGTTTGGCAAGGTCAAATGATAGATTGTTCTTTACAACCTTGTATGCCAAGTCTATAGCTTCACATGACACACTATTTAACATGCTAGTGAATACCAAATTTTAGTTCAATATCAAAAACATTGCTGATTTTCATTCCTCTACCATCCCATTCTGCTAGGGTTTTCTTTTCCAACTCTACCTGACCTAGGGCTTTCATTGTTTTGGCCTTGGATAGCATTGGGAGGCCAGTGATTTGGTGAATCAACTTCTTTGTGATCAAGACTAGCTACTCACACCACAACTAACCATTATGCACCTTAGGATAAATCTAATCCATTTGATTTGAAATTTACAAGGCATGTGAGGGATATGAGTTAACCCTTTGGTTTCTAGATGTTGATGCTTAGGTTTCAAAACTCCATTCACACATAGTTGACCTAGGGCACCATCCATTCCCAATGTACCAATTTCTTGAATAACACATTTGAAGTGAGTGCAAATATCGTTAACAAGAAGTACCTTTGGAGGGATTTGAGATTGAGCTCCACTTGGATCTAGGGTTTTAGTGATTGTAGGAGTGAGCTTAAAATTAGGTGCTTTCCACTCCACTCCATGAACCAGCATGTTATATCTTCACTTGACCTTGCTACTACTAGATGCCATCTTCACTCAATAGGGTTACTACAAGTTTGCTCAAATCACTTGGAAGCTCTAAAGATCTCACTTCCATAATGGCACTCAAAATTTTTATGGTAGGAAATGACTTTGACTTCATGCTTTTAAATTTTTTTTTTGCCATAAATGCTCAATACAAAGGTAGATATTGACAGACTATCATCCACTACGCTTGCATTAAACACTCAGTAAACTCTTCGTTACTCGATAACTATGAAAATCTTTATCACTCCTAACCTTTCTCAGTAGTCTGTGACCCAACCTCACTCGGTAGAGAAGATAACTTAGTAGACACTTACACTCAATGATCCCTTTGTATCTAGATACTAATTTGGATCATTTTTCTCTTTCAATCTAGAATTGTTTTGGACGTCTTCTTTGATAGCATAGTTCTAGTTTTTCCTATGAGAACTTAAGAAGAAATGATAGAGTCACCCAATTTTTGAGTGACTTGATCATTACTTGGACTTGTATCCTCAGTAGAATTAGGAACCTATTGCTGTCTCATCTATTTTTAGATGTTTTCAGCCTTTTCCTTTTACTCATCTTCAATTCTATTCATGTCTACTTGAGATTTCATCATTCTTTCATTGGTTTGCTTCTCATTTTTTAGATCATTCCTTAATATTTCATTGATTTGTCTTTCAAAATTTAGATCATTTCTCATTCTTTCATTTTCAAATCTTAGGCTAATGATTTCCTCATTTTTATTGGAGAGCTGATCAATAAGGCTTGCTTGCTAAAGGTACTGGTTCTACATTTCATTGTTTCTTCCATCTATCTCTTCTTTTATCTTGTTTCTCCATTCCATGACTTCACATAATCTTACTGACTAAATTTCTTGTTCTTTTCTTAGTTTTCTTACTTCTTTTTGCAAGGAACCATTCTTTTCTAGGAGTTCTTTTATTGCTTCATTGGATTTATCTGAATTGCTTGAATGAAGATCTTCAATTCTTTCTTTAATGTAGAGATGATCATTCATTTGAATTATAAGTTCTTTTCTTCTTTTTAGGGACTAAGAGAGTTTCTCCTTTGCTTTCTTGAGTTGGGCAATGGCCATTTCTAAATTTAGCTTCTCATTATCAATAGCTTTGTCAAGTCTGAATATCTCTATAGCTTTGATCTTTGCTCAAGCTATTAAGCTTTGTCCTGAGAAACATAATGCTCTGATACCAATTGTTGGAAATATTCAAGACTAGGCTAAGTTACTAAAAGGGGAGGGGTGAATCACTAACTTCTAAATCTTCAAAAATTTCAACTCTTAAACCAACTAGCATTTAATCCATCATATGAATTTTGATTTAATTGCATGCATTAGAAATTGAAAATATGAAAGCATTCATAACACTATGACACAAATATTTGGTGACCTAGAAACCTTCCAAATAGAAAGTAAAATTGGGGTGGGGATGATACCCATAACTTTAGTAATATGGTATAAAATTTTCCTATTAAAGCTTACATTGATTACTTCTAATGATCTACCCTATTAGGAGCAATAAGGACTGCTAGGTCCACTTGTGAAAGGATTTACAAATATAGAATTAAGTATGCATTGAGTAAAGAGATTTACAAAAGACCATTAGGTCTACCTTGTGAAAGGATTTGACTGATCTACCTATTAGGATGAAATAGTGGATGATCTCTAATCTACAACTTGTTTTGCTAAATGAGATTCCTTTAAGTACTAATCACCTTGCTATGATAGATATGAATTTTTTACACCTTATACTACTATAGCCTTTGTAATTCACTCCTTCTGCTTTTCTCTGATTTAGTTTGCATTCACATCTTCATATTCTCATACACATACTCATAATTTGGCTATGATACAATGCATTACATATATATCAATCCAATTATAAAAATTACAAATTTGGCCACAATACAAGTTACCACAAATATTACTACGATGGCCCACATGAAGACATTCTGGTTCTAGAGAATGATTCGGTGAGGTTTTGATACTCGGCATCCAAAGTAAATGCTAAACATTTTCATGCACTTGGTAGACATAGAAGCTTGGTCCATACTGATCACTTCCAAGTAGTCTTTAACTCAATTTACACTAGTGACTTAGTAGATATAGTGAAACTTTTTCATATAAACTAATTCTCTTGATTTAAATTGTATGACTCAGTAAACATTCTCACCTTGAGCTCAGTATAAAATAAGTCACTTGGTTTACACTAAGAAATTTAGTTAACACTAGACTCACATCACATACACTATGAACTTAGTGAACACTACATGGCTTGGCTTGCAGTGGTAAACTTGGCATACACTAAGGTGCACAGTTTACACTATTGATCTTTATTGAAACTATGATTGCTTGGCAACCACTAAGATTTTTACAAAGGACTTGGTAGGAACTGTAGAACTTGGTGATGAATAAAATACATGGAAAATACTATGAACTGTACAATGAGCTTGGTAGCTATATAATCTGAATAATTGTATGTCACTAATAACAAACTTGAATAATATGTCAACATGTCTTGGGTATTTATACATTTATGATGTGCACATCTCAAAAGGGTGCGCATGTGCACTAGTTCATCTAGCACACTTGCACACCTATGATAGGTGCACATGTGTACTAGGTTCACTGGTGCACACCTTAATGTAAAAATTCTCCTTTTTCCTCAAATCCCTCAGTTATGGCACATTGGTTTTTTAGGTAAAGGACTTGATAAAACCCAGACTCTAGGTAAAGCCCTAAAAAATTTACTAAGGGTTCCCCATTAATAGGAGGAATGAGGCATGTGTTGTGAAACCACAAAATTAGCTAAGTTTAGTGCTTGTGTTAACCAAGCCCACTCGACTACCAAATGGAGTTTGTAGGAAGACAATGTGTAGCAAGCTAAATTTGTTACCAAAGAAAAGTTGGCATGGAATGAGTGTTAACCAATCTCACTTAGTTACCAAAGGAAGTCTAAAGGAAAATCATTTTTGAGTTAGTGTTGATCAAGTTGGGTTAGCTAATGAAGGATTTTCTTGTATCAATTTTTTTGTTAGTTCTAGCCAACTCATGGGATGAATTTCATTTGTTTGAAATTGTATTCAAGTTAACTTTATAAGGTAGAACATATAAGTATAATTTCAAGTTGAGGATTGAATGAGAAGAAGAAGTATAGAGTTGAAAAGATAAATCAAGGATGCGAATTAGGAGTTTACTGAGATGCAAAGAACATTCTAATCAAGAAGGATCAAGTATTCAAGCTACAATGGAGATATGAAATTAGCAAATATAGTTGCATCAACACTTACATCATATTATTATTACTCTCTAATAATTATAATAATGAATCAAATATCCTAATAGAGTTAGCTTAACATATATTTTCCAAATCCTCTAATAAGGTGGCATTTCTAGATTGAAGTGTCTAAAGACCTCTAACAAGGCCACTCCTAATAGGGTGAACTAAATCATTTAATAGGGTTACACATAATAGGGCATTTTGTAACCTTTAACAGGGTTGGCTCCTAATAGGGCTCACTTTAGAAGAGTGAAAAATAATAATTAGTTTCAATTGGTAGTTTTTCCCAAATTGGCTTTCCACATCAAATAGTGATGTCTCTTATGTTCATGTTATTTTCATTATGATTCTAAAACTAAGTTAATTAAGGTTTATCACACTTAATATCATAAGATCTATATGTTTAGTGTTAAAAATAACAATGCATATATTCAATATTAATTGAGTGTTTACCAAGTAATAATCATTCTTGGTGTAAACCAAATTATTGTGTTAACTAAGTGTTTTAGTTCTAATTGAGTTACAATAGTATTTAAATTTTAGTAGAGCTTGGTTTTCTTTTGTACTGGCATCTCAATGGACAAAGATATGTTTTTGTGGTAGTTGATTCATCCCTCCCCTCTTAGTTACTCCTTTTACATTTTTAACATATACATCATGAGGAAATAATGACTTATCACTAAAGGTTGAATGATTAATATCAGATTCAAAGAGAGTCCAAGAGGCATCATTGGGTGAAGAGAGCCTCAAAGGGAGTAACTATAGGACCTGACTTCCTAGGATTATTGTTACGAGGGAGAAATTTTTAGATGATATCCTTTGTGTATGATATCTTCTCTATAAGGAGAACTTCTAAGTGAATTTTTTTGTAATGTTCTCTCCTCAATGAGAGAATTCTAAGGTAAAAACCCTTGTTCCACCTTCTAGTAGTAGCTATGGTGGGTTTACCTTTAACTTGGTTTATAGTGGATATCATGTGAGTTACTACATGATGTTGTTGTGGTTATGTAATAAAAGGTGATGATCTTTCATTTATGAGTATATTTTTAGGGGAGCTATTGAAAGGTGATGATCTTATCAATAGTTGGACCTATTATCATAACAAGACTACATTAAGTTGTTGTCTCAGAGTTTTGAAAGTTATGATAATGAATAGAAGGTAACTATTAAAGGTGACAATATTATCAATAGTTTGACCTATCTCCTAGATATGCTAAATTAAACTATAGCACCAAAATTTTTTGGATCTCTAGGAGAAAGTGTTCTCATAGTTCTTTGGGCCTAATTTTGGTAGACACCATGAAAATCAAATTGTAATGGTTCTTCAGGATGGATCTTGTGATGTGAATATCAGGATTTAACTGTGTGATTTTTGAGTCAAACTCGATGACCCATGTTTCATGAGTAGTGATTCAACATGAATCCATCTCTCATGAGAATAAATGGAACACTTAGCACTCATTGGATCTAGGTGATGCTCACAGGGGTGAAGCACCGGGACTTCCCGGGAGGTCACCCATCCCAGTCCTACTCCAGCCTGAGCGCGCTTAACTACAGAGTTTCCTC
The DNA here is from genome assembly GCA_028749045.1 of Cupressus sempervirens. Classification (NCBI taxonomy): domain Eukaryota; kingdom Viridiplantae; phylum Streptophyta; class Pinopsida; order Cupressales; family Cupressaceae; genus Cupressus; species Cupressus sempervirens. The sequence continues at coordinate 898,607,007 of CM053787.1, read as the reverse complement.
CACAGTTAAACCCAAAGCTTGCAACCCCATTTGCAAAACCTTCACTAATGGTTCTTCAGGATGGATCTTGTGATGTGAATATCAGGATTTAACTGTGTGATTTTTGAGTCAAACTCGATGACCCATGTTTCATGAGTAGTGATTCAACATGAATCCATCTCTCATGAGAATAAATGGAACACTTAGCACTCATTGGATCTAGGTGATGCTCACAGGGGTGAAGCACCGGGACTTCCCGGGAGGTCACCCATCCCAGTACTACTCCAGCCTGAGCGCGCTTAACTACGGAGTTTCCTCCACAGTTAAACCCAAAGCTTGCAACCCCATTTGTTAAACCCAAAGGATGGATCTTGTCAGACACCATAACTTAAATCTATCATAGACTGCACTTAAGATTATATTAAAATATTATATTGTAATTACTAAATTTATCTTCTTGCTAAAGATGGAGTGTTGAGAAATTTAGTCTCAAAATGAATTGAAGAAAATTCCATATGTAAATATGTGTGTTGATGTTGATAAGCTTATGTATGTCATTCTAGGAATATCATACTAAGATGATATCTCTTCATATACTTGAGAACACAAGGTGTTCTACAAATCCTCCCTAGCTAAGAGGGACTGTTAAAGTTGTAGCTTTAGTTAGATAAAGTAAATCTGAGATACACAATTGTTGTTGGTAAATCATCATTTTTTATATAAACATATTCATGTAATAATAATATATATTATTATATATATTATAGTATATAAAGAAACACACACACACACACAATACTAATTATATATATATATATATATATATATATATATATATATATATATATATATATATATATATATATATATATATATATATATATATATATATATATATATATATATATAATGATGATTAAACCTTGGAGACATGTCTCATTCATGAGACATGTCTCTTCTTTTCATATTTATATAAGATTCAAATATGCATTTGGAACATGTCAATTACAATGGACATATTATTACATTTGTAGAAAAGATCCATGTTACATAACAATCATGAAGGTTGTTAAGACATTAATTACCACCTTCCAAAGGGACTAAAAGGTTATCCCAAACAATTTTATAGGTTTCCCTATCACAAAGATGTAGAAGTTGTGCATTTGTTTAACACTATGCATATTGAAAATAATGTAACAAAGACATTATGGAAAATATTAGATGGAAGGCATGACAAAGAAAAAATTGTCAAAATTTTTACTAACATTAATGAATCCACTTGTGCAATGAAATATCTCATTCAATCAAATACCCATAGAGAATAGATCAATATAAATGCTCTTCTATGGTTGTTAACAAAACAACAAAGCAATGCTATATAAGAAGCCATATAAAATATGTGATTTCCCACACAATTTGTCACAAAATAAGTAATTTCTTAACAAAGAAAAATGAATTTGGCCTAGGGTTGAAAATGCATGATTTTCATAACTTCATCAAGGTAATTCATGTTGCTATGTATTTACTATATATATGCAAACTACATGTAGTTTCTATTCTATTATGTTAGAATACATTGAAATAATCAATTTATACTTGTAGTATGTGCTACCTCTATGTCTCCTAGACCACTTTAACAATAATTTCAAGCAAGTCATATATGATCTTGAAAAATAATTGGGGTAAGTAGTGATATTTATTTAATTTCTTGTATAGGTATATTGTATTCGTGATTTTCTTTTCTTGTTATGTAATATTTGTGTATTATTTTGTAAAGTCTCATACCTATATATTTTCATGTCTTGAATCTTTTATATGTGGTTGTCATTTAAAGAATTCATGAAGATGATATAAAATATTGGAAGAGAAAAATTCCTCATCTAATGTGTGAAATAAAAAAGTTTCTACCTTCGACATTTTTCAATGCACAAGAACACTACCTCATACACCAAGTTGAGGAGATTGAAATGTGTGGACCTGTATGTAGTAGGTCAATATGGATGGTTGAGAGGTACTTGAGATTCCTGAAGGATTTGGTTCAACAAAGAGAACATCCTAAGGGTTGTATGGTGGAAGAATATATGGTATACCAAACTATGTTGTACATTACTGAATATCTTCCTAAGCTTGCAACAAAGTTCTATATAGAATACATATGGGATGCCAACCCCATTAACTAATTTGAAGGGGAGTACTTGATGGGGAAAAAAATATTGAGGAAAGCTAAAGGTAAATATAATATACTATTATAGATAATTAATTCTTAATCTTCAAAGTAAATCATTTCTAAGTTGTCTATTTATTTTTTGTACAATTGGCCAAGAGTGAGATGCATTACATTTGTATCTTGCAAACAATCTTAAATGGATGATGGTATGTATTGAATGATGTTGATAATGTATTTTATTTACATTTTTGACATATTATTGTAGCTCAAATACCACAAGGATATGTGGTACAGTGGTTATAAATTTTGCATCAAAAAGCTGGATGACATGAAGAAAACTTATGATTATGAGATAACTACAATCTTTGAGGTGACTAATATTTCATCAAAAAATGACATACATCCTCAAGAGTCTCAAAATTGATACTATTAAATTTTTGATGATATACTTGAGTGCAACTTCAATTCCTTCAAAATGGTTCTCTTTGTTCTCAAATGGTAGAGGCTACAACTCAATGAAAATGATCTTGGTAGAATTGTTATTGAACATGAAAATGGATTTACAATGTTTAATACATGGTCATTTGAACTAGTTGGGGATGGGAACTACATTATTACAAGCCAATGTGAATATTTATTTTACATAGAGATTCCACATAAAATAGGTTGGTCTTTTGTTGTTAGACATGATCGAAGAGGATGATAGGTAAAGTATAATGCGATAGAGAAGCAAAATACCAAAGAAGAAGAAGAAGATGTAGATGATGATCTTGATAGAGATATTCATGAAGAAGAAGAAGAAGATGATTATGGTGATGATGATGACATTTATGGTGATGATGATGGTGGTGATAGTAATGGTAATGAAAATGATGATGACCCAAGGATGAAGATGATTGTAATGATGATCATGATGATGACTTGGATGAAGAAGAAAATCAATGACATTGCTAAAGATACGATCCATTAATCTATTCTGTAAATCATAATAACACTTGTGGATATTTTATCTATTTTCCAAGTTACTATATGAATGAATATATGTGTGATATAAAGAGACATGTAACTTTAATATATTAACTTATATTAGTTATAGTTATAACATAAGTAATATACCCTCAATATATTATAATTGTTATATATATATATATATATATATATATATATATATATATATATATATATATATATATATATATATATATATATATATATATATATAAGTTGATAATTCCATATATAATATTTATCATATATTATTTATATATCTTATGTATATAATATAATTTATCTAAAAAAATTATAACATCAACACTCCTTGTTAATGAAGAAGGATAAAACACATATATTATACCATAGGTAATATATCAAGAATAATACATATAGGGAATCTTTGATAAGAATATTTCTAGTGTATGATATCACATAAGTATTGGCCTATTAGAATATCAACACATGATATTCACCAATTACTATTTGATATCATATTAGGTAACATGAACATTGACCTACCAAAACATCAATCAAATGATATTCACCAAGTACTTTGAGTAATGGGCTATCGAAACATCAACTGAATGATATTCACCAAGTCCTCAATGCGATAATGACCTATTAGAATTTCAAGACAAGATATTCACCAAATACCTATAATATATTTATACAAACAACTTATGGATAGTCAAATTAATGACATCTAATGCCTAGTTGTTGATTTATAAGATTAAAAATTTCATGATTTATTTCAAGATTTACACAAAATGTATATCATGATACAAGTTATTGTAAGGTCATCATCTTTCAAAAACTTCTCCAAATACAAGTGACATCATTTGAAAATTTTCACTTCCTCATGATGTAGATAGTGGGTAAGCTCATACACACATAACAAGAAAAGTTCACATGAAGTCACCAAGGATACTATCATTTGGTATTATAACATCCACCATGAAACATATCAGACAATAAGGTTTTCACCTCAAACTTATCTCTCATAGATTAGAATGTGTTAGAAGGGATTGCACTTGGAATTTCTTCTTCACAAAGAAATATTAACCTTATGACCTATGTTATCAATGTTTTAGACTCCCTTTGAATATGTTATCATCGTTTTAACCACCTAGCAACAATTCATGTCATGCTTCCCCAGTTCAAGAGGTATCCTGATAGGATAAGGTGTTCTAACTGAATCATATATTCTATTTACTCCCTCTCTTTGTCCAAGGTGTTAGAAATAGAAGAGGATTAATTGAGATGGGAGGGGTGAATCAGTTACCACTAAAATAAATCCTAGAGCCCTTAGAAGTCAATACTTAACATAAACTTCATTGAAAATACTAATGCTCAGTTAATACATAGGCACTCAATTTACACTAGTAAATGTTGTAACTTGGAAAATACTGAAATAAAAATAGTAACCCAACAAATGTGAACCTTAAGATATTTTATGTGATTAAACTTATTTAACTTAGTTGCATACACAGAAAAGAAATACCATGAACAGAAGTGACACCAAGATTTAACGTGGAAATCTTATCTAGGAAAAATCACCAATTGCAATTAGTTATTGATTTTCATTCTTCTGAGGTGAGCCTTATTAGGAGCCAACCCTATTAAAAATTATGAAACACATTTTTAGGTATGACCCTATTAGAGGATTTAATCACCCTATTAAGAGTGGCCTTGTTAGAGGTCTTTAGACACTTCAATCTAGAAATGTCACCTTGTTGGAGGATTTACAAATAGCTATTAAGCCAACTTTGTTAAGAGATTTAAATCACTACTAAAATGGTTAGAGGGTAACAATGTGATGAAATAATTTATGATGTAATTGAATTTTTTATTACAGATCTCAATTCTAGCTTGTATGCTTGATCCTTTATGATCCAATGTATCTTTATAACTCAACAAGGATATCATGCTTATCCTTCTAATTCAATTCCTCTAAGCAAAATCCAAATCTTCTATTACTTTCACTTTTTCAATCATTGACTTGAACTTATATTTATATCATAGAAATTATCAAGTTGTCTTGACTACAACTTAGAATACTTATTATTCATCTCCTTAATTGGATAGAACTAGCAAAAAAATGAATTGAACTCAATATGCCAAAAATAAGAAAATCCTTCATTAGCTGACCCTACTTAGTGGACACTAACTCAAATTTTTTTTTCCTGTGTTAACCAAGTGAACTTGGTTAACAATGCATATTCACATAGTTCCTTTGGTAATTGAGTGATTTTGGTTAACACTAGTTCCATTCAAAATTTCCTTCATTAACCAAGTGAGCTTAGTTAACAGTCAACTTATGTGAACTTCTCTTTATCACCTGAATGAACTTAGTAAACACTATCTTCTAAACTTGGGAAACTCTGGAATGCTCAAAAGACATAGAAAACTATCTTCATCACCTAAGTGAGCTTGGTATACATTGACTAGAAATGATACGACATTTTGTGTAACACCAAAGATAATACATAATTAACCAATTTTTTTCAACACAAGGTTGCCTCTAATGAAACATCTCCCCTCTAAAGTTGGTCCAAGTGGGAATGGAACATTTGTTAATATCCCCACCATAATGTACAATTCCCAATCTTCTATCATTTGAACAATTTTTCATCACATCATATATGATACACTTCATCTCTGTCATTATTGGTAGTAGATGGCCAAAACTTACCACAAGTTTACAATCCTCTATGATCACTTTTCTTTGACTATATTTTTCTTAGACTTATTCATATCCTATGTCATAGTTGATAAAAATGCATCTCTTCTTAGTATTTTTGTTACATAAAGTCACTGTATGTTGTATATAGTCTTCCATTTTAGCTATATGCAAAAAATATTGATAAGCTATGATAGCTTCAACCTTCCCATGATGCAGATTATCTATCATTTCATTCAAACATTATTATTTCTCAATATCAGCTATGATGTCATTAGGATGAGTTGATGGTGAATAGATATGATGTATCAGATCATCATTATTCTTAGGAAGTGCCAAGACTTAATAGATCAGTTGATTTTTTGAAAGGATTGTTGCAAAAGTACTAAGCATTTCTTGATTTGTGATATTTGATACACACTTTTACTAAAATGCGCATGAAAAACATCGTTGTAGTCATTCATAGTTCAAAAATAACATTTGAAAATGGAGAAAGTTGTTATTTATTTATAATCAAGCATCTCATAGGGTTCGAAACATCCTTCATCACAAAAAAAAATGAAACTATCTAATTAAAAAGAAAATGAATTTTCTTTGTATCCAATATAGAGAGGAATTTTTCATAAGCACTCATGAGTCTAACACTTAATACCTATAATACTAGAATAGACTTTATCCTACCTCTGAGAACTCTATAGCTCAATTTCATGAAGCATATCAATATGCAAGGTGCTTCCATATTTAAAGTAACGGTGATCATGGCCAAGACCTTTATTTTTCATGAGAGAAAAGTCAATAACTAGAATGGTTAGGATCACATCCATGTTGAATTCTACTCTTCTTAATCTTGGCCACTCACTTGATTTTGCAATAGAAAAATTCAAAGATTTGGGAATTTCTAACGTGTACAATACTCTTGCTATAAAAAACAAATTGATCCCACTTTGTCGAACAACCTTAGGAGGTGTTGCACTTATAATAACTCTAGGGTATAGAGAACCCTTAATAGGCCACTTCTTGTATTTTCACTACACCCACATATCCAAAGGAAGGTTCTCGTCATCTCATCTGATTGTTCACTATCACTATTGTAGAAATGCCTTCCTCCCATGACTTGCTAGTACACTAAAAATCATCATCTCCATTGTCAAAGTGACTTGATCACTTTTCACTATTTAACATTTTTACTATCTTTGAAGCATAGTGTGGGACAACATTCTATTAGAGTAAATAATTAATTACTAATTATTTATTCTATTTACTTAAGCTTACTTAGGTAAATGCATTTATTCATTGTAGTCTAGGAGTTAGTTATAAGTTTTTGACAATACGGGAGTTTGTTCTCTCCTAAGTCATACTTATCCTCTCACCTTGTTTGAAGACTTTCCACCTCATGTGGATGTATGCTTAGTTGTCGCACTTATCTCCTAGCATCTTCTAGCTTGTTCTAGGAGATTCCTTGAGCTCTTTATAGTCAAGCTCCCTCCTTTTATTTCATATCACATTTTGCATATAGTAAATACATATTTTCTTGTGTTGCAACATCTTTTTCTCTCTCATGTTTTTTTAGGTTTATTCCAAGCTCCACCTCTTCCTTCTTGGTTTCCCTTCGACTTATTATTTTGCATGTAGGTGATCTTGGCGACTCCAGAGTTGGATTTCATGAACTCCTACACGGTATCAAAGCCTCCCTGCTACTACTTCATTGAAGGATTTTTGAAGCCGTAATTCAGAGACACAAACCCTAGTTTGTTTGTACATTTTTTTCAATTCGGGGGAAGAGCATTTTTTCAAAGCACATTAGGCCCAAAAAACACTGTCATTAGATTCAAAAAGTGTTTTTAGCTAGGATCCATATAAAATTTATCGATTTTGGAGAGAGGGCACGAGGAGGCAAAATTTTTTTAGTCTAGGCCCTTCTGTACGGACTATACAAATGATTTCACATTTAAGAAGAAAAGGGGCAGTGCAGAGTGTGTAGCCATAACTTCACCTAGTGGCCATTGCGGGGTTGCTCACATGTTGCTTGCACCCTGCTACAGTCTAGTAGTGCCACCATTTTCCCTCCCAACTGCTACCTTAGCTTGAACAACAGTGCTTCTACATTCTCCATCGGCGGTGTTCCTCCACAGTGCCACTTAGCTAACTTCCTTTGCCTCTATTCCTCCTCTCCACTAGTGGTTTTTGCTCCTATCACTCCTCTATATAGTCTGTGCCACCCAAGGATAGATTAGCTACTATGTAAAATTTTTGGCACTGTTAGCCGGGACAATCAACACATGCATTGAATTTCTTAGTCGCATAGTGATTGACATGTGGCATGGGTGCCATGTAGCACTTTTCCTTGTGGACCCTGCCACATCAGCCCACTTGCCATGTGGCTCTCTTTTTTTTTGCGATGACCTTCAAGCCATCAATTTTAAGCTCGTGAAATGCTAACATTAGCATGATGTTTGGACTACATCATCCACCTCTTGTACATATCTAGGGTCATTTTTGGACCTACTTGTAGTTTTTTGGCCATAACTTGAGCATACAAAGGTATTTTTTCAATTCGAAAGAAGCCCCAAAAAGTTGGTTCCAAGATGGAGACATTGGTGTAGGTATTTTCAAGTTTTGATGCAATTTTGTTGCCTATATTTTTAGTTGAAGTCTAAAGTTCTATTTTTGACTTCGGCATGCATATCTTTTGCATCCCATGTCAGTTTTTTGAAAACATTATATTTTTGGAAAGCTGGTCTTGTATCTTTTCAAAAATGTAGTCCTTTTCGTTAGATTTTGGCCCATGCTCTTTCTATCATGTTTTTGGTGTTTTTTCTATATGGTGGATATCTTGGGTGTTTTAGGTCCGAGGATCATTTTTCTGGCATGGTTTATTTTGTTTTGGGTTGTCCTATCTTATGTGTCAGCTTTTAATTTTTATTTTGATCATTGTAGACATCATTTGTAAGCTCTTTTGTATATGCACCAAGATAAAGTTCCACTTTTGCATTTCGGGTTCATGAATGTTGTTTTTGAGACAGTTGTACATGCACTAGTTTTATAAAGCACCATGGGGGGGATAGTTGTTTTCTATTTTAGGCCTTCTCCTTTTGTCATGTGAGTGTCCCTTCCATGACATTAGCCCCATGTAGCATTGTTGTGACCGTGTCTTTATAAGTGTTTGTACCTTTTCCTCTCTCGTCATTCTTGGTTTGTCTGTAGGAGATTTTTGGACCACCTTCTCAGTTGTCTATCATCTCACCCTATCTACATTAAGGGGGGGTTATGCTATTGTTCTAATGCATCCTTGGTTTGATAGTGTGAACTATGTATTCAATGGTTGATCCTATATACAATGTGATTGTTGTGGTATGCTACCTGTGCATTTCGGTGAGATGGATCATCTACCATATAGACACACTCAATTTGTGCCTTCTTCTCCCATGGAGGTTCTTCAAATCAATATTTTCTTTCTGATGGTAGATTATGTGACTTCTTCATGTTTCAGTGATGCTCTTCATGGTCACTCCTTGTTCCTATTTTAGGGGACATTTCCCTAGTTGGAGGCTTCTTCAGTTCTTGACTAGGTTACCTCTTTTTGGGGGAGGTTTTTTCCCACGTGGTTTTCTCTCTTTCCCCATTTATAGAGGTTGCATTTTTTTTGCATTGTACATGGGTACCTAACATGGTGTTGTTGTCAGGATCCATTCTATATTTTCATCTTAGTTTTGTGAGCTTAAGGCATTTCCCTAAGTTGCACTTAAGGGGGGGTGTTAGAGTAAATAATTAATTACTAATTATTTATTCTATTTACTTAAGCTTACTTAGGTGAATGCATTTATTAGTTGTTGGCAATATGAGAGTTTTTTCTCTCCTAAGTCATACTTATCCTCTCACCTTGTTTGAGGACTTTCCACCTCATGTGGATGTATGCTTAGTTGTCACACTTATCTCCTAGTGTCTTCTAGCTTGTTCTAGGAGATTCCTTGAGCTCTTTATATTCGACCTCCCTCATTGTATTTCATATCACATTTTGCTTATTGTAAGTACATATTTTCTTGTGTTGCAATATCTTTCTTTCTCTCATGTTTGTTTAGGGTTTTTCCAAGCTCCACCTCTTCCTTCTTGGTTTCCCTTCAATAGGTTATTTTGCATGTAGGTGATCTTGGCAACTGCGGAGTTGGATTTCATCAACTCCTACACATTCAACATAGGATCACCATCACAATTTTTTTTCTACTCACTATATATATGTTAAAAGATCCCTAAAATCCAACATGCTAGTATCCTCCCTTGTACATGGGTTTGTAGTTGTCTCTCCATGGTATGTCTACACTTTCATGATTATCGCTACCAACTTTTGTAGGTTATAAATGGTGATATTTAATTGGAGTTTTAATAAATTCATTTTTTGTCTTCTTTTAAAAATATTATAAAATTACTTCTATGGTTTTTCAATTGCTCTCCATGATATACACAAGTAGGAGATTGCCAAGGGTTGTGGATTTAGCATCTACATTTGTTTTGCATAGTCAAGGAGTATAGTCACATTTGTAGTTAAAGTTTCTTTACACCTACACCAATTGTGTTTGATTAAATACTCATCATCATATCCAGTAATTATGAATGCAATATCTAATAAAAATTCTCCATGAATGAAATATCTAATAAAAACCCTTCTCCACATGTGAAGAGATATTGATAGACTATTACAAGGTTTTAATCTAGAGCAAAGAGGTGGAATCTATCATTTCCAATAGTTGATAACAATTCATTGTATGTAATTTTGAAATTCATTATTCCCCATGAAATCACACTTGTCTTGAATCCAGAAATGCTAGATTCCACCTCTTTGCTCTAGATTAAAACCTTGTAATAGTCTATCAATATCCCTTCACATGTGGAGAAGGGTTTTAATCTTCAATAGTTGATAACAATTAAAATAATGCCTGCAACACTAGTTTTCATGTTTGGTTTTTGTTCACATTCTTCCTTCTTGATTGTGTTCAATATTCTCTATCCAATGTGTTCCATAGTGATACTAATCCATCAACCAATATAGTTGATATCGAGTAGTAAGTCAATATGGATGGCATGAGCATGAATGCAAGAGTGGGCTACAAGTAATGATGGAAAGAGAATACCCAACACTTCACTATAATTATCATTATATCTTCATACATATTTGATAATATTTACACAATATTTCCTTGTACATTCAACTTGGTAGGGTCAATGTGTCTTCTATTTACAATGCCCACTAATCTTGCTACCATCTTTTATATGTAGATTAAACATCTAATGTTTTGAAGACTTGCATCACATTAGATTCCCTAAAGATTATTACCTCCTAATCTATTGACATCCAAGTCATTATTTTTATTTCAATATAGAGGCCTATGAGGAGAGCTTGACTTGAGAAATAGAGATCTGATTCTAACTCAATCTGCTTTCCTATGTAGCAAAAGGGTTTCCACAACTTAGTTACTCCATGTGAATACTGATAACCCTATCAATGCTGATTTTCCTATGAGAATAAACCTTCCAGGACTGTAATACTGCTTTGATACCATGTTAAAGATATGATCCATTAATATATTCTATAACTTGTAATAGCACTTGTAGATATTTAATGTGTTTTCCAAGTTACTATACAAATGAATATATATGTGATATAAAAAGGCATGCCTCTTGAAGAGACATGTCTCTTTAATATATTAACTTACACTATTTATAGTTATAACATAAACAATCTACCCTCAATATATTATAATTTTTATATAACAAGACACACACACACACACACACACACACACACACACACACACACACACACACACACACACACACACACACACACACACACACACACACACACACACACACACACACACACACACACACACACACACTTAACATAAGTTAATAATTCCATATATACTATTTATCATATATTATTTATATATCTCATATATATAATATAATTTATCTAACAACATTATAAGATTAATAGATTATAGAGATATGTAATTAATCCTTAATCTATTTAAACAAATTTCATTGCAATTAGTTTTTTGATTAGTGTAACCTTCTATACTTCAAATCTAGGGGGCATTCAACAAGATGAGGTGGAGGACTGAAAAAATGATGTGAAAGATGATGTTGAACAATATAATATTTTGTGTGCTAATGTTAATGAATGAATGTTATATTTTATTAATGATGAAAGAATGAATGAATATTAGATGTTATATTTGGATATTAGATGTTTACTTCATGTGATAATGAATTAATGATAGATGTAAATAGGGAACTTAGATTTATGTGAGGGGGTAGGGGGTGGGGGGTCAGTGGGTGCTGAGATTCCACCTTCACATGCTTGGCTCTGTTAAGTAGAGAATTGTAAACAATTCTCATAACATAGTGAAGCTTAATAATATATTAGATCCAACCATTCTCATTCTTAGACCTATTAGTGATCAACTACTCCTAGTATCAACATCTATTTTGTACAATTAAATTACCTTCTCAAAATTTGATCACATATAGATCAAACTCTCTTATCACTACACTAATTTTGAGACATGTTTGAAACAAATAGGGCTTACCCTCTATGCTCAATACATATAATAGGCCCAAATGGACCAAACTTGGATTTACCTTTCTTTATGACCCCCAAGGGTTCCTAAGGTCTCAACTAGGTCAATTCAATCCAAAAATCCATACTTTAAAGTCTCAAACACTCAATTGTTAAGAAAAAACCATTGACCCTACCTATTAGGCCTATTAGCCCAAGAAGGGATCCAACAACTAAATTAAATTTCTTTCTAAAAAAATTTCTAAGGAACTTCCAAAAGAAAATGTACTTTTAGATACCTATTTTCCCTTATTGTAACATATCAAAATATTACCCAATAGTATTATGGATTTCAACCCTCAAAATAGAAAAATTGATAGCTTTTAGGCCTCAAACAATCTTTTTTCTAAAGTAAGTGTATGAAATACTTCCAATCCCAAGAATCTTTGAATACAATATCTGAAGGGTTCATTTTCTACTAAAGCCCAAAATTTTCTTTAAAACTAAAAAATAAAAAATAAAATGGTTTGTGTTATTTTTCTCTTTTAAGATCATATTTTAAATGTTAAAATGTTTTCAAATGTTGACCTTATTTCAAGAGAATATTCCACCTCCATCAAGCTGATTTAGATGAAGTCACTCTATGGTTTCTAAACCTAAATCATGAACCTATAAAAAACATTATTGAATTTAAGTTCAAGTATACAATATCCTATGGCACAAAATATTTTCAATATAATTTATTTATTTTTATTGTTATCAGATGTTTAGTAGAGTGCTATGAACTAAAAAGATGTTTACTAGAGAGTTATGAACTGAAAAGATGGCAGAAATTACTCTCATCCTTTTCCCCTCCAATTTTCTTTCCCTCCCATGATCTAACTTCCCTAAAAATCTCTAATGTAGGCCATACCAAAATTACTTAAACCTTTTTAGGATCTCTCTTCAACCCTCCAAATGAAATAAAAAATCCTAGATATAATATATGTTCCTTCATGACATAATATTCCTTCATATTGATCCAAAAAAATTATTCCTTGAATCTCTAAAATACTTGTCTCATATGAAACAAATATTTCTCTTTACTCTTATTATAAATCAAAATATCATCTACTTATACGCAATCACAATTTTTCCCTACATCATTCATCAATCTTGTGGAAGTACAAGGTGTATTAGTTAAACCAAAAGATATAACCAAGTTTTCATGCAAATCTTCATGAGTCTTAAATGTAGTCTTCCATTAACCACCTTATATCTATTTCTAATCTAATGATAAAAACTCTTCAAATCATCTTTGGTAAAATATTTTTCTTCACTAAAGCAATAATTTATGTCATTAGTGTTCGATACAATTGTTCAATTGTGTGTTGTCTTTGATGTCACACAAATGTTATATCAGTCATCAGATAAATTTTACCAAGATAAGAAGGTTAGCAAGGCAAAGGACAATATCTACTCAACTGAGAAGGTCAGCAAGGCAAAGGATAGTGTCTACCAAGCTCAGAAGGTTAGCAAGGCAAAGGATAGTGTCTACCGAGCTCAGAAGGTTAGCAAGGCAAAGGACAGTGTCTACCGAGCTAAAAAGGTTAGCAAGGCAAAAAGATAGAATCTACCGAGTCGAGGAGGTTAGTAAAGAAAACTTGTAGTATCTACCAAGAAAAAATTTCTTACTGAGCTAACTCGGTCATCAAAGGAAATGTGGCAGAAATAGTTCTTACCGAGCTCACTCAGTCATCAAAGGAAATATGGCAGAAACAGTTCTTACCAAGCTCACTCCGTCATCTAAGGAAATGTGGCAGAAGAAGTTATTATAGAGCTCTCATGAAGGAATTCAGTTCTTGTTGAGTAAACTCGACAACCAAAGGATTTTATAGATATTGCAATATTAATAGAGTCAAGAAGGTTAACTTAGGAAATTTTTCAAAGCAGTATTTACTGAGTAGGGTCAATCAATAAAGGATTTCATTGTTTTATGAAATAACACTTATTTGTTTAGAGTAATATCTATAGCCAACTCATGTATGGTTTATTGGTAAATGTAAAATGTAAATGGGCCGACTTGAAAATTTGAATGATATAAGAGGTCAAGTTGTGAATTCCAAGTGTGTAGAAGTGTGTGGAATTAATGTGATATGAAGACTAATTATTGTGGAAGTAAATTTTAAGAATGATCAGAGATCATTGAGGAGCAGTAGAGCCATATTTGATCAAGGAGGATCTAATGATGTTGAACAGAGACCTTTAGCCAACAAATTTAGTTGCATCTTGTTCAGGTCAATTCATTGTTGCTTTCTAACTATTGTAGTAGTGATTTTAGATCTCTTAACAGAGTTGGTTTAATAGCCATTTTATAAATCCTCTAACAAGGTGATAGTTTAGTTTAATTGTTCTAAAAGACCTCTAGCAAGGCCACTCCTAGTAGGGTGATTAAATCCTCTAATAGGGTCACAAAAAATAGTGTGTATTGCAACCTTTAACAAGGTTGTCTCCTAATAAGGCTTACTTCAAAAGAGTGAAAAATTGGTGACTAGTTACTTGGTGGTTTTTCCCATATTGGATTTCCATGTTAAAATTGGTCTCTTGTGTTCATTTTGTTTTTAATTGCATGCATGAATGCTTGAAAATAATTAATAGTTTTTTTATTGAGTTACAACATTTTTGTTATGTTTACCAAGTATCATCTATAACTGGATCTTTAAGACATCTAAGGGATTTGTGGATTAATTTTTGTAAGTAACTAATTCACTGCCACCCTCCCCCCCTCAATTACTCTACCTTTAATTCCAACAATTGGTATCAGAGCTTTAGGTGCTTATAGGAAAATATTTCAAGGATCTAAGCTAAAGATAAGGATGTCTTACAAAAGGGAAATTCTAAGACTTAACAGAGACAACTTCTTAGTGCAGCAAGGATTGATGAGGCTTCATTTGGCTTCTATTGGTGATACAAGGCTAAAGTACCTTGATAAAAAATATGAAGAACCTTCTGGTACATTATCTATCAATGATATTTCTAATAAGAAGACTCACAACAACATGATGATAGATATAACATCTGCTCTGAGTTATGAAGAATTTGATGACATCAAGAATTGCAAAACTACCTTTGAAAGTTAAAACAATTTGAAAGAGATCTATGGAGGAGATGATAATGTAAGAAGAGCCAAAGAAGAAAGTTTGAGAGGAAAATTTGATCAAATGAGGATGAGAGAGGATGAAAACATTGCAAAGTATTTTAAAAGAGTTAAAACATGTGTTAGTGCAATCAAAGCATCTGGAGGAGACATCAATGAGGAGACAATTATAAGTAAGGTTCTTAGAACTCTACTTTCCATTTATACAATTAGAGTCTTTGCAATTCAAGAAAGAAGATCTGAGGCAAATCATAAAATAAATTTAGAGGCCATAGTTGAAAGATTGACTACATTTGAGCTAGACAACTATGACAATTATGTTCCAATTTTCAAGAACATTGAATTAGCATTTGAAGCCAAGCTTTCACTCAAAGAAAAAGCAAAAAAGATTAAGGATCCACAATTAGACAGTAATGAAGAATTAGAACAAAGTTTAGACAATGATCTTGAAGTGGTTGAAGCTCTACTAGCAAGAGAATATTCAAGAGGCAAATGGAAATACAAAGGTAAGGTTCTCTAATCTTCTTTTCTTGTAAAGAAATTGGACATATTGCAGCTAGGTGCCTAAATAAGTAGAAAAAAGATGAGAAGAAAGGTCACAAGTACAATGGTAAGAAAGACTTCAAATCATTCAAGGATAAAGGTAAGAAAACATGTTTTATGCTAAAGATTCTAATGATTCTGATGATGATGAAGAAGATGAAATTGTCTACATTGCTATGAAAGATGAATTTGATAATGATGAGGAAATGACACTTATTTCTCATATGAGAAGAAATGATACATGGGTCATAGACAGTGTTTGTTCTCATCACATGACTAGTGATAAAACTAATTTTGAATACTTTGAAGACTATGATGGTGGTAGTGTAAGATTTGGTAATAATGAACATTGTTGTATAAGAGGAAAAGGAAGAATCTCACTAACCAAGAAACTTGTATGTGATAATGCATATTGGGTACAAGGACTAAAGAATAATTTTTTAAGTGTGGCATAGCTACTCAATAATGGATTCAAAGTAGAATTTATGCATGAAAAAGAAAGATTTCTAGATGGCAAAGGAAAGCTGATTGGATCAGGCACTCAAACAAAAGGTAACTTATTTTATCTTGAACTTGGTGAATGTTCATATTTCATTGCTCAAATCAAAGAAAGTTTGTTGTGGCATAGGAGGTTATGTCATGTAAACTTTGAAAAATTAATAAAGATCAGTATATTTAGAAAAGTTAGAGGTATTCCTAGCATAAAGAAGCCCGAGGTTGGTCTATGCAAGAATTGTCAAATTGGTAAAATGGGAAAGACTAGTTTTAAAAGCAAGAACTTTTAGACTGAAGAAGTTCTAGAAATTGTGCATACTAATTTGTGTGGACCTATTGGCATTGAGAGTTATACGGATGAAATTTTTTTTATTCTATTTGTTAATGATTATTCGAGAATGATGATTATCATGTACCTCAAAGAGAAATCATAAGCATTTAAAAAGTTCAAATGGTATTTGGCTAGAGTAGAAAAGGAAATAGAAAAAAGATTGAAATGCTTAAGATCTAACAGAGGTGGTGAATTCATTTCACATGAGTTCAATAAATTTTTCATTGAAAGGGGAATCAAAAGATAGGTTTCAACACCTGGAACTCCAGAACAAAATGGAATTGCAAAAAGAAGGAATAGATCTATCATGGATTGTGCAAGAACTTTAATGATTGAGAAAGGCATTTCTATCAACACTATAGTTCATACCTTGAATAGAGTACAACTGAAAAAGGACTCATTCAAAACACTCTATGAGTTGTGGTATGGCTACAAACCCAATGTAAGTTATCTAAAAGTATTTGGAAGCAAATGTTACATTTTGAAATAATCTAGAAAAGGTAAATTTGATGTAAAAAGTGATGAAGGAATATTTTTGGGATACTCTTGCAAAAACAAAGCATATAGATGTTTGAACTTATCTACTCACAATTCCATAGAAAATGCACATGTGAAAGTTGATGAGTTTGCAGAAAGAAAAGAAGAAGAAAGATAAAAGGAACTTGAAGACTACAGAAGATTTGTTTACATTGAACTTGACACAATGCCAAGTATACTTATTAATTAGGAATTCTCAACTCCAGAGTCTTCATTAATCGAGTCACAAGAAGTTCAAACTGAGTCAGTACCTATTGAGCTGCAAGAACTCGAGTTGTAAAAAGAAGCTACTAAGTTAGCATCTACCGAGTCTGAGCATCCAAAATCATAACCAGAAGTTGAAACACAGAAGGATAATAGTGCAAGTCATTCAAAAGGCAAGGAGACCATGTTAGCCAAGTATGTTAGAAGGCATCATGCACCAGATTAGATCATTGGAGATAAATCAAAAGGAACAATGACAAGAAGTAAGCTAAAAGGCACTTGTTTACTAGGTGATTTTGAACCTAGAAATGTCAAACATGCATTAGACAATGAAATTTGGATTGAAGCTATGAATGAAGAAATAGAAAAGATAGAGAAAAAAAAAACGTGGACTCTTGTACCTAGACCCAAAGATGAAAATGTGATTGGAACAAAATGGGTATTCAGAAACAAACTAAATGAAGATGGTAAGGTATCAAGGAACAAAGCTAGACTAGTATGCAAAGGATACACTCAAGAGGAAGGTGTAGACTATGGAGAAACTTTTTCTCCTATTGCAACATTGGAAGGTAAGATACTTGCATATGTTGCATTCAAAGGAGTCAAAGTTTATCATATGGATGTTAAGTCAGCATTTCTCAATGGCATATTGGATGAAGAGGTTTACATTGAATAGCCTGAAGGTTTTTTTGATCTAGACAAGAAGGACATGGTCTGCAAATTGCATAATGAATTATATGGTTTGAAACAAACCCCTAGAGCATGGTATGAAGGATTGCATAACTATCTTATTCAAATTCATTTTCAAAGAACTAATGACAATAGTAGTTTGTACACAAAGGAAGGACCAGATAATAAGATTGTTTTGGCAGAAATATTTGTAGATGATAATTTGTTCACAAGAAATGATGATCTTTGCGAAGAATTTTTAGAACAAATGAACAAGGAATTTGAAATGTCACTGTTTGGCGAAATCAAATTGTTTGTTGGTCTTCAAATTCAACAGAGTAAGAATGGCATCTACATCACTCAATCTAAATACATCAATGAGATACTGAAATTTTTTGGTATGGAAGACTGCAAAATAGTTGGGACTCCTATGTGTATTGGATTAAAACTGACCAAGGATGATGAATCAAAGGAAGTGGATCAGACATTGTATGGATCCATGATTGGAAAGTTGCAATATGTAGTGCACACAAGACCAGACATTACCATTGCAATAGGAATTGTAACAAGATTCTTAGCAAAACCAAAATAAAATCACATGATGGCAATCAAAAGGATCATGAGATACTTAAAAGGAACTGAAGAATATGGATTATGGTATAAAATTGGAGGAAAACTAGATTTAAAGGTGTTCACTGATGTAGATTGGGCAGGAAATATTGATGACAGAAAAAGTACAATTGGAGGAGCTTTCTTTCTTGTAAAAAGGTTGGTTTCTTGGACAAGCAAAAAGCAAAATTGTACATCTCAATCCATAGCAGAGGTTGAATATGTTGCAACAGCAGTAAATTACTCAAACATTGTGTGGTTTAAATAATTATTGGAAGGTATGAAGCAAGAAATCAAAGAACCTATTTTTATTTTACGTGATAACACAAGTGCAATTAACATTTCCAAGAATCTAGTGATGCATTAAAAAACTAGGCATATTGCCATAAAGTATCACTTTGTTAGAGAATTGGTACAAGAATAGGAAATAAGAGGTCAAGTTGTGAATTCCAAGTGTGTGGAAGTGTGTGGAGTTAATGTGATATGAAGATTGATTATTGTGGAAGCAAATTTGAAGGATGATCAGAGATCATTGAGGATCAGCAGAGCCATTTTGAGGATTAGCAAATTCAGTTGCATCTTGTTCAGGTCAATTCATTGGTTCTTTCTAACCATTGTAGTAGTGATTTCAAATCTCTTAACAGAGTTGGTTTAACAACCACTTTATAAATTCTCTAACAAGGTGACAGTTTAGTTGAATTGTTCTAAAAGACCTCTAGCAAGGCCACTCCTAATAGGGTGATTAAATCCTCTAACAGGGTCACACCTAGTAATGTGTATTGTAATCTTTAATAGGGTTGGCTCCTAACAGGGCTCACTTCAAAAGAGTGAAAAATTGGTGACTAGTTACTTGGTGGTTTTTCCCATATTGGGTTTCCATGTTAAAACTAGTGTCTCTTGTGTTCATTCTATTTTTAATTGCATGCATGAATGCTTGAAAATAATTAACAGTTTAATTTACCAAGTTACAACATTTTTTTTATGTTTACTGAGTATCAGCTGTAACTAGATCTTTAAGACATCTAAAGGATTTTTGGATTAATTTTTGTAAGTAACTAATTCACCAACCCCCCCTCCCCCCTCATTTACTCTACCTTTGATTCCAACAATTAGTTTAGGAGAAAAAGATATATGCCTTGTACTATGATCTTGTTGGCATCTTTGAAGTTAGTATACATTTTTAATTCTTCATTATTCTTAGGAGCCAATACTCTAAGTACTACACAATGACTCAAAATTTCTCTAATTAGACCTTTCCTTAATGATTATTGCACTTTCTTCTTTAATTCCTCATTCCCTCTCTATGCCACCCAGTGTGGTATATTTTTCAATAAACTTAACCCTAGAACTAGATCCATATGTAATGACTGATACTTCTAGCATGAGGTAATTTATCTGCTACATTTTCTAAAATTATTTCTTTAAATTATATCAATAAAATTTTTATCTCCTTGTTCATCTATGACATCCAAATTAGGTTTCTTTAGAATCAATGCATAACACATAATTTCCTTCTTTATACGATCCAAGAATTTTCTTCCTTCAACTACATTGTTTAGTGAACAAATGGAAGTGTTGAATAAGGTGTGTAAATATAAAACATATACTTTTCATTAACATTGAATATACAAGAGAAAGAGGAGCTTCCAAACACAACTCTCAATATAACTCAAGTTTAATTAGAGAAACCCAAATAGATGAAGGGATGACAATAGTAAACAAAATTTTTATTAAGCAAGTACACAAGAATTTCCTATTTCATGAAATTGAGCTAATTCATCTAATGAGAAGAGAAAGATTGATCCAGGTCTAAATATATCTATAAACACTAAAAAATGGTTTGCATCTATGTTTCCATCACATTTTCATACTAATTCATCCCATTTTCTCATTCCACTAACTTTGATCTCTTGGCCAACTTGATCATATCTCAACAATGTCTTTCATCATTCATATCCTCTTTCACATCAATCATAGATCATTTCAACATCATCAAAAAGCATATCAAATCAAATCAACCCAAAATCACCCCACATCTACCTAAAATCACCTAGAATTAGTCTTAATCAACTTGGAACATGTCAAAAATCCTAAATCTATTGTCATTTGTCCAATCCTAGGCATTGCTATGGATTTTAGTGCCTTAGAAACCTATCAATCTATCAAACCTATTAATTTGACCTTAGTATTGTCATGGCTCTCAGTTCCAGGTCAAACCATCATTCTTGTCATTTGATCATGGCAATTTTCAAGTTCCTCAGTGTTAGATCATGATATCATTAAACCATCTTAATAACATTGAAAACATGCATTGACCATATTATGATCAACCATATTAATCAATATGAATCCTATAGCATTTATGATATTAGTTAAGTGTTACATGTCTTTATTTCATGTCATGTGTCCTTGGCATGTTATCAATTTTAATCAAGCAATCAATTTGACCATGGGTTTGGTCTACTTGTTATCATCCCAGTCAATCTCAATAGTCGTCACATATTCATCAAAGGATACTATCACACTTATTTAATCAAATTGGCCAATCATTTACTAATTTTCTCTAACCCATAAATTAATCCTATGTCATTTTACTAATTATTCTTCCTAATTATCATCCTCATTTAATTAATTATATTAATTAATTGATTCATCACTCACAAACAATGGAAATTCACAATTTTTTGAATCATATTTTCCACCATTAATCCCATTTTTACTAATTTCTATTTGTGTGGAATAATAGATTTTTAATTCAAATATTCCACATAATATTGACATCATCATGACACATGGGCATGACACATTATGGATCTTGTCCTTACACTTGGCTAAGATATGTCATAATCCATAGATTATTATTCCTTACATATGTCCATATTTGGCTTCCATTGTCATAGATTCTTGGCTTTAAGTGGGTATGAGGTGATGTATCATGGATCCTCTTCCATTTATAGCCATGTTTGACTTCCAAGCTTCACACAATCCTACATTTGGTATATTATGTCATATTTGTTATGGATTCTCAAATGAATCTCTTGCCAAGTCGCATATCCAAGGTGACAAGTCCAATGCTCTCATCTTGTGTGTTGATTATAAGTTGAGCATTCTTCTTCTCATTTTTGGTAACTCCCGTGTCCTTCTTTCTTCTCCATATGAGAAGGACATGGCTCATAGAATGTTAGATATTAGCCCATATTCTGATCCTATAATTGGTGAACTCGACATGAAGATGCTTAACTAACTTGGGTTTCTTGTGTTTGTGCTTGTAGGTGCAAGGAAGGAGCTCACTTGGAAGGGTATAATGACTATCTACACTTCCTTATCACATCTATATTAATTAGTGGGTCTAGTAACATGGTTATATTCTCTCATTTTATGCATTCTATTAGCTTGTTGTCCTAGGGTGCACTCTGCTCTGTCAAGGCACACTTGGGACCCCTAGAAGGCAGTTTTAGGGGCCTAGGAGCAACCATAACCCACATCTATTGTTACCAATTCATAACTACACTTAGAAACAACCAAATACACCCTTCTAATCCCTAACTCCACCATGGGAATAGTTTGCACTATTTGAACGGACTTGGTAGGGTAGATTTTAGAATTCTAGTTTCTGGGTATTGTTTATGGCCCATTTCTCCACTATCTATAACTAGTCTCCCAACTACATCATTATAGGCCCTAAGTGTACCATGGTTGTATTTAGCACTATTTGAGTGCACTTGGGGGCATCCTGGGTCATTCTGGCCTTCTAGGGCACAATGTACTTTGTTAGAGTGTAGTTGGTTTACAAAAAGCACATACTTCACTCAGAATCTAGATCTAGGGTTTGTGTTTCTTTCTAGGACCTATATTATATGTTTTTATTTTATTTATGGTCTATTTTTAGCATGTGGTGATCATTGGATAAAGACATAATCATTACAAACTACTAATGCTTGTCTGCAGGATGTTGTTGAAGACCCCATGTGCTTCTTTAAACTATGTGTGTGGATTTCCTAGATTAAATAACACTTCATTTGGTACATTAAAATGAACTTTTTATATTCTTCTTGGTATTTCTATAGTTTTTAAAACCCTAGGAGTTACTTGAACATATGCTCTCCCCTTTCCATTTATGGATGTTGGGTGTAAGAGTAATCCATGTGAATTCTATATAGAAGCCTACCTTGGACCAAGATACCTGATATTAGTTATGCCAAGGGATGAATTTAAAGTGGTGATGGGCCAAATCTAGGTAAATATTCTAGCCTCTATATAAAAATTTATACGGTTAATGTCATGTTAGTGGTATTACTACATGATAGCTATCCTCTAGTGTCCTTGTGGTGAATCAAACGTCGATTCTCAAGGCTAGGATATCTTCTGAGGAAGTTTATTATTAACTTGCTGAATGGAATGCCCATACTAGAAACCTTTTTTTTGTGGCTAAGAACACTTCTATGTATTGTATTAGGGGGTCACCCATGCACATGAAGACATCCCACATTCTAGTGGTCCTTAGTAGAGACAATAGTCCCTTGGGAAGTCATACCCCTTGGAAAGCAGATCTTGGTAGCCCTAAGAAGTGAGTGCATTGTGAGGGAGAACCTATGATGCAAAGATTCTAAGTTGTATACTTTGGATAAGCATGGATAAACTTTAGTTCAAGTGGGTATTTAGTGGATATAGTCCTAAAGCCTAGGTTGTGGTGTGTATTTTAACTTTAACAACAACTATTTTTGTCTTATTATGTCTTGTGTGTGCGTAAAACATTAATCAAAAAACTTAAAAAATTTCAAATTTATACATTGAATACTATTCATGCCTTTTCAAAGCTTCAAAACATTTTCAAAACATTACAATCTTTGTCAAAACTTTGTAAACTTTGGTCCGAAACATTCAAGACTTGGAAAACATGATAACTTGTGACCTTAGAGGTGCTTGGCATAACCTAGATTTCATCTTTTCATAGCATCCAATTACATTCACCATAGTTTGAGCCTCATATTTGCATCATCTAGGCTTCATTTAGTCCTCATTTATTGTCTCTCATCATTCATAGTGCATTCCTTAGGCTTCACTTTGCATTCTTTAGTCTTTGTATTTCAATCCCAAAATCTGTATCTTGCATCTCCCATTTGCATTTTTGCATTACCAAACCTTCATCTTTCATAATTTAACCATAATTTTGAGTGTTCTAACCATCATTATTAACCTTTATTCTGGTCTTATCATTTCCCTCTACTATTTAGCTCATTGTCACATCAATCTGGAAACCTCAGCACCCAATATCATCTTAGTTTTAGCCTGGTTTACCAATTGCACTTTGAAACTACCAACTATGCCCTAACTAGCCCCAAGTACACCATAGGTAGATTTGGTACTATCTAAGTGCACTTGGTAGTCTAAGAACCCATTTTGAACTTCTAGATAAACATTTTGAGACTTCAGAAGTGTCCTTAGATACTTGGATAGGCCCCCCTATCTCAACATGCTTTGATCTACATTCTGCATGCCCTAGCCATCATTGTATTCACTTAAGAATTTATTTCTTAGGTCATGAAATTCATTCTAAATCTCCTATCCAATAATAACATCAACCCCAACATCCTATCTCTCTGGCATAGAAACTTAGCCATCACTTAGCTCAAAATTAGCCAACATTCAACCCAACCTCCCAACTGCACCATAAAACTACCAACTATGCCCAAACTAGCCCCAAGTGCACCATAGGCATAGTTGGTGCTGTTAGAGTGCACTTGATGCTGTTAAATTTCACTTAGATACTTGTATGATCATTTTGGGCCTCCAAACTATATTTTGGGACCCTAAAATTGCATCTAGAAGCCTCTATAGGTCCTCATTCTGCATATGACCCACAATAGCATATTCCATCCAAAATCTAATTTTGAATCTCAGGACCTTTTCATATTGCATATATGATTAGTTTAACCATCATTTTGAGCCCCCTAAACATCATTTTAAACCCAAAACCTTTGAATTTAGACCAAAATTTGAACAAAAATATGAACCCTAGAGTATTTCATTGTGTCAATGGATAATGGATCTTGACCATGGTCAGCTTGTCATTTTCCTTTATCATTTTCTTTGGTAAAACTCTATCTATGTCAATATGGATTTGAATTTTTCATTTTGATCTTTTCACTTTTATCTCTTCTTGGTCAAGATCCAAAGTCTATTGTCATAACATTAAAGTCTTAGGTTAATACCTTTCAAAGATTTCATCTAAGTTCAAAACCTTGCATATACCCTTACCATAGCATTGTCATATTCCTAGTTTCACTAAATGTCATTTTGACTTACCCTAGTTGTATATCCCCCTAATCTTACATTATTTAAAACCCTATCAACTTGTCTATCAACCAACTTGTCTCCTTGATCACTTATCCTCACTTTGTATAGCCTAAATGTCCTTATCAACCTTAGTACACCACTTTCATAGTCCACCTTGCATACATCAAATTCCAACATCATTTTTGAGTCCAAAGTCTAACCCTAATAATTTTTTTATATACCATAGAGTCACTTTTCATACCTTAAGTCAAAATAAAAAATGTCACTTTACATTTGCATTTGTATATTTTACCTAGGACATTTTCACCTTGCATATCAAGACCATAGTTCATTTGGCACTTCCTCACATTGAATAATATCCCTAAACAGTTAAAAATCCAAAAAAACTCATGTCTTGCATACTCACTTCTAGATTTCCAAGTTTTTCCCTTTTTTACCAACTACATACTTTAGGTGCATAATTGGTATTTTCAATATGTAGTTGGTAGTTTCAGAGTGCACTTGGTAATTAGGGATTTTATCTTATGTTCTAGAACCCTAATCTACACTTCCATAGCTTGCATTGCATCCTTAAACTATAGAAAACACTCAAGATCAATCAAATTAGTTACATTTTACATTTTAGTCACCTTAACACCTCTTTTTACCAACTACATACCTTCCTCTTACCAATTGCTTACCTTTAGGGCCCCGAGTACACCAAGGGTGCACTTGGTACTTTCTGAGCATAGTTTTTAGTTTTTGTGCACACTTGGGAGGTAGAGAGTCCATTTACATTTTCCTCCATTACATTTTCATCCTTGGGTATCACACCAACACACACAAGGACACAATCAACTTAGAGGCTTGAAGAACTATACCAAAACTTGTTTTCTGAGGCACAAATGCAACCAAAACCTTGTCCAAGACCAAAGAAGAGAAAGAAAACCCAAAAAAAATTTGACAAAGACCAAAATTGAATCATCACAACCTTTACTTGTGGACACCTTAAACATGTATCCACAAGATCACAAAAATCAAGAGATGACACAACAAACCTAGGAAACACACTTACTATAAGGTTTCCTTCAAAAAATTCTCCTACACATGGGATGGTTCAATGGAGTCCTAAATTTGAACCTATATTCATACCAATACCACCTAGGGTTGGTAGTGTACCAACCACATCTGAGGATGAACAAACACACTCCTTCAAATTCAACAAACCCAACACAAGTACCTTCAAACCTAAAATGTCAAATATAAAACAAGGTGTTGGACACCTAAGTGATGAATCCAACAATAATTATGATATCATTGATAAAGAAATGGCTAGGGCATGTCAAGAAAAAACCTTCTAAAAGAACTTTAAACTTTTGGCAGCCCAAGAAATTGTGAAATTGAAACCAAACTTGGAAGGGCCTAAGTCCAAACATCAAACCAACCCAACATTCAAAACAAAACTATACAACCTATGATCAATTTGGACTTAGATAAGGGAAAAAAACCTTTGGAGTTTTCAAACACAATGATGACACCTATAAGGTCCCATCAAGAATCAACCATCAAAATCCTCCAAAGTACATTTGAACACATCAACATTAATCCCTTGTTTGACAAACCACCAACAATAAATGGAAACAAGACTCTTCCTAAATACCCCAAAAGGACGTTAAGGCTTGATCTCAATCACATAATGCAAAAAAAATACATGCCTAAAGGGACTTGTACTCTAGGGATTCTAAACATACCTCCTTTGGAGGAAAATCAACAATGTGCACCTTTGCTCCTAACTCTACCAAATGTGTGATGTCAAATGTTATGGAGCCTCTTATGAGTACACCATGTAAAACATAAATTTTGATAATCCCTATTGACATACAAAAGAAAAATCTTATTGACATTTCACCCATTCCCAAAAGGAACATGTCTCATTGTCAAATCAATATGATGTCCCAAGGAGAAACATTTAACATACAACCAAGTTTAAATCCACTTAACACACATTTGACATATGAACACTAACATCAACCACAACAACAACCTCAAGCATTGCAAGGATCCAATATACCTAACATATACTCCAATCTAAATCCACTTGACTTACACACAATTTATCAACAAAAATTCCAACAAAAACAAGCCATATTCACTAAAAAAAAAGAGAAACTAAAACAATAGTTGGAATACCAAAAACAGCTCGAGCAAAAAATTGCGTATCAACATTTGTTACAACAACATGTGCCACAACAACCTCAATAGATACCTCTACAATAAAAATCACAGACATAGTCTCACATGAAACTAATAGAGGTATTTAAACAACAACAACAATAAATGGCACAACAACTACCACAACAAGTGATGCAACAAAAATACATGGTACAACAATCATAGCCAATACCACAATAAGTACCACAACAAGTACCCCAACATCTACCACAACAAGGACCATTTTTTCTTTGAGGTACTAGCATACCTCCACCACCTATTGACACATCATGTGACTCATCAAAGACATAAATGTCAAAATTGAGTAAACATAGTTCTTGCTATAGCAAACGATCTACTCATAGACACAAAAGGCTTAAAGAAAAAATTATCATGTAAAACCCTAATGAAGAGTTTTGCTACAATAATTCAAAAAAATTTCCAAACAAGTCAAGGTTTTGGGAGTTTAGAAGAAATAGGATCTATATATAGAAAGGGACTTATGGCCTAATCCATTTGACACAAGTTTGTATATGTCTCCATTCCCAAAACACTTCAAGGCTCCAAGATTCAAAAAATGCCAAGGAAAAGGCAACCTTGTTGATCATATTAGAGTATTATGTGCCTCTTGTACTAAGTGATGAGCCCATCTACCTCATGAGATTATTCCCTCATTCTCTAGGTGGGACCACACTCAAATGATATTTAAAACATCCTAGTACTATCAAATCTTGGTCAAAGCTGGTACCAAAATTCATCTCCCACTTTACCTTCAAAATTACAAATGAGGTGAAACTCTCCAATTTGTGCTCAACTAAACAAAAGATGGGAGATCCATTTATCACATTCTTACAATGCTAGAGAAGATTAGTCAATAAATGCTAACTAAACATTCCTAAAGAACAACAAGTTAATCTATGTATTGAAAACCTAGTCCTTGACTTAATGTACGAAATTAAGATCAAAAGTTCAAGCACCATCTCCAAACTAGTGAAAAAAGGGGCTAATATTGAAGATGACCATATTTGTAAGGGAATCCTCAAGATGAACAAGGAACACACAAACAACAACTCATCTAATGAGAAGACAAAATTTTTCTCCAAAAATAAGAAAGGGACTAATGATGGTATTATGGATCCACAAACAATTAGCATGACACAACTTCAACTAAATTTAAAAGGTGTGAACCTTAAAAATTCACAACCTCCCAATCAAACATCACCTCTCTTGTGACTAAAATTTGCATGGTCAATTTTGAGTACCATTTAAAAATTGAGCCCTATAAATACTTTTTGATGAGTTTGTACCTGGCTATACCTTTGAGCCCAGTGAGGTGTTCAATTTTTCTAACACCTTCCATTCAGCCTATTCACTTGTTTTATAAAGTCAAACTAACATTCTGAGCCATTTTGTGAAGTCCCATTTTGAGCAAATTCCAAATCTACATTTTTACCAAAGTGTCAAATAGCGACATTAGGCTATGTTTGCATCTAAATATCTCACACCCAGAAATGATTTGTGATTTTTTGCTTTGGGAGAGTCTAGTGTCCATACTTGAGAACCTATGTTTCAGATTTTGAATCATTTCAATTCCCTTTGACTAGGTTTTGAATCCCTCAAATTTGGTCATTTAATGTTGTCATGCTGATGCACTTAGTTTAGAATTCTAGGAAGCCCTGTTTGATGAGTTATAATTTTGACCTAGTTGACTAAAATGTTGAAATTAATTTTGTATTGCATTTTAGACATCAAAGGCTTGTTATGTTTCAAGTTTTAGCTCATGATAAATCTGTTTGATCAATTTTCAAATTCGATTCCAAATGCATTTTCTAAAGTTTCACTAGTGTCAGTACAAGTAGATTGATTGGAACCCCTGTTTGAGATGTTATAACTTGAAATCCATGATAGGTAATATAAAATGGATTGTACCATTGTGTTTTACTTTGAAAATTCTTCAAATGTGCCAATTTGCAAGTCATGAAAAATCCATTTGCACACTTTTCCAGGTCATTTCCATTTGCAAAAAATTATTTTTCTGCCATTGTTTCCAGTCTACAATTCTAAGTAGTCTACTTTGACCGCTTTCCATTTGCACCCAATTATTCATCATGAGCCCAAATCATAGATTAATACTCACCTCATGAAAATGAATCAATATCCTAGTTTTCATCTGTCCAAGTGTCTGTTTGCCCAGTTTTCAAAGCCAAATCTGAACCTAGTTTATTGCTTTCTAACGTGTTTTCTTGCAGGCAGTTATGAGAGGCCAAATTTGAAGGTCAATTTCCTTTGACCTAAATATCTTCATGAGACAAGATTCAACATGGTAAAATTTTATGGTGCAAAGAATCAGTGGGTCAGATTTCAGAGCCCGATCAAGTGTTTGGGTCAGTTTTTAAGGACGGTGAAAGGACCCTCTGGCATGAAAATGATAGTTTGTAGATAAATGATGAAGTGAGTTTCAAATGATCAATCAATCCTCAAATTTTAGTTTAATTAGTGTTAGATTGATCAATAGGTTACTTTGCAATGTTAGTTGGTCAAAAATGAAATTTTTTTTAGTCAGACCTGATTTGGGGCCTAACTAATATCAGACTGATAATGACATTAGGGTTTTAAAATCTTCATAAAAGGATTATGATGGTTTTTATTATTATGGTTTTGGGTCAGAAAATCAAGGTTTAAATATTTGACATAGTTGTGAGAAAATTTGGCAAATGTTACAAGCTGCCATTAGTACTTGAGCTCCTATACTTCCAACAACAAAAGAAATTGTGGACTTCTCCTCTCGTAATATTGCTAAAGAAACGCAACAATAATTGGTGATTTCCTTGCTCGAATGCTAGAGTTTTTGTAAGATTGAAGTTGTACATGAAAATCATATGAGTACTTGTTTGAAAAGTTTCCTAATTGGGAGGAGCTTGGTGAACAAGCAATTGGTAATCTGAAGACATTTTACAAGGCTTTTAAACAAAAGTTTGATGAAGACACCAGCTTCAAAGGAGAAACACAGAGGCATTTAAAGAGGCAAAAAAGTTTTTCCATGACATTAATTTTTAGATTATCACTTCAAATGTGGCTTCTATTTGTTGTGTTGCTAGGTATCTCCAAGTGATCGAGGACTATATAGATGAAAATCTAGTGGCCCAAATAGAAGTATATTTGGATGAAGTTATGATTCAAAGTCTCGATAAATCTATAGAAATGCTACATAGTTGTGAGAGTTTATTTCCACTTGCAGAGGAGGTGAAAATTTTGAGTAGATGTGTGGATCGAATTACTTCTTAAGCTATGGGAACAACAAGGAACAATAAATGCCTTGGATGAGAGCATTTTGAGCAAGGTTTTTGCCTGCCCAAATGTGCATGATACATAGTATTGTATGGATCATAATGTGATGAGAGGAGGCAATCCATGCAATATGCAAAGGGACAATGACGAAAAATAGATAGCCACCAAGTTGGAAGCTGCAGGGCAGCGTTAGAAGCAAAAGACCATCTACAAACAAAGAGCCCCACATATCACAAAAGAAGATTCACATAAGGGGAGAACATGGTGTTTGAAAGGCAACATCAAACACATAAAAAGAAGCTCACACAATGGGTAGCAGGAAGAAGTAGCACCAATAGCTCTACTCACACCATAAAACAAGGAGCTCTACCCATGTAATACAAATAAAGGAAGCCAAATTAAATGGGAGCTGGCTAGTTAAAAGTAGGGGATGCCAAATAAATGGAGAGGCATGAATTTGAAAATAGAAAATGGTAATGAAAAGAATAGAGCACAAACTTTTCTTTTCATTATCAATAGAAGAGGTCCATGTGAGAGAAAAATAGTAGATCCAATTCGATTAAAGAATCGATCGCATTAAAACAAAGGAGAGAACAATTAAAAAGGAAGCAAGCCACACTTTCAAAGAATAGCCGTAGATTAAAAAGAAGCTCCTCATGCCATATAGAAAGGAGCAAGCTAAGGGCACTTCATGAAACATAAAATGGGAGCCTCATGCTTTGCTAAAAAAGTCCACACATTTAAAAAGCCATCCCACACAAGATGCT
Organism: Cupressus sempervirens; assembly: GCA_028749045.1. Taxonomy (NCBI): domain Eukaryota; kingdom Viridiplantae; phylum Streptophyta; class Pinopsida; order Cupressales; family Cupressaceae; genus Cupressus; species Cupressus sempervirens. The sequence continues at coordinate 898,575,563 of CM053787.1, read as the reverse complement.
AATGAAGGAGAGCCATCCATAGTAGTTAAAATAGGGGAGCATAGATGTTATAAAAGAGGAAATCTATGCCAACATGAAGGATAAGTTTCAAATCAAAGAAGACCCAGGTGGCAAGAAAGATGCCCATGCTAAGAGTAGGCTCCACACACATTTTGGAAGGAGATAATCTAGTTGCCAAGTGGAAAAAGAATGAACCACGAACAAAGAGAAGCCCATCATAGTCAAAGTAGGGAGCTCGAGTCACATGCAAAGGATGTGTATTCATAGATCTTCACACCAAATCAACAGCGGAAGTATGAGCAAGTAGATCTCACACCAAGTGGAAGTGATGAAAATCACTTAAAGCCCATGCAAAGAAGAATATGGGAGTTTTTAAAAGGGAGATGATAGGAAAGTTAGAGATCCCACTCACAGTTAAAAGAAGAGCCACCATAGACTTTTAAACTCCATCGATCTATAGCTTCTTTCATCCAAATCAAATGAAATGATTTTGGCTTACACACGGTCCTATTGAGTTCTTTATTTGCAGATTACTTGTCATTAGAAGATTGAAGATGTATTTTCTTAAGAAGTTTTATCTGAATCTCCATTTTTAGATGTCGTGCTTTGTTTAATTTGTAGCTATTCCTGAGGAGAAGGATTGCTGTAATATTTCTATGAGATCATTTGGCTGCATTCAAAGGAGAAGATTCAACACATGGACAAGGAAAATGCAGTTCAAAAACAACTTATCCCACATTGGTTGTGTGAGGGCATTTTCAAGGCTTTAAATACAATCTTACATAAGAGTTAAGTGTCAACAAGACAAGAAACTTTTTTGAAAGCCAAAGCTTGCATGGTGGAGGATCCTAGTTGGATGCTATCAAAGCATAAATTTTGAACTAACACGTACTCCAAAGTCGATTATGTTAGAATTGCAGGTCACTAGAGAAGTCCAAAATTTGGCACTCGCTACTTTGCTAGCTGAAAAATCCTAAGTTTTTTGGCTAGCAACATAGCGAACTGCCAAAAACTTAGAAATATGACGAAGGTCAAATGAGCATGTGGGTCCCACTTGGATATGAAGCAGTGAACCATCAGGTTACAAGTGGCACTATGGCAAGAAAATCTCAAAGATGCACTAGATCGTGATACATGTAAGATCTAACAATCATCACTACCTTGCCATAGGAAGATGCATGATGGTGAACCATAGTGACATAACAAGTGTTGATGTGGTGATGATATGTGGTAGCAAAGGATGAGGTCATTGACCAATCTCAGTGTGACACATGGCATCAATGCAGATCAAAGCCAGTGCAGGTATGCCAAGTGGCATTGCTCAATTGATTAAGGGATATGAGTATATTTTTAAAATAAAAAAATCCTTGTTCCTACATTTTCATGCCCATTTTGAAAAAAATGATTTAAAATGTCAAATTTCTATAGTTCAAACTATAGGATATTAAAATTTTTTCATTTTCATTCTTTTATGTGAAAATCTATGCCACGGAGCCATGAACAGTAGTCCTAATTTTTAAAAGGCCATAAATGGAGCATTTTTAAATAAAAAATGGGCACTCCAATATACCACTGAAATTGGAATGAGCTTAATTTTCAATTTTTGAGGTTAGTTTGTGCATAGATATTCACCAATTTGTGCTATAGGCCAATTTGTAAAATCTAGGGCATTCTCATCACAGTGGGCAAAATTTTTCAAAAGGAGCATCAGAATTGGTTAGAGGGTAGTTATGAAGACTATTTGAAGCCAAAATGTGGAAAAATTGACTTTGAGAAGATTGTCTTACATTTTGGAGGTCTTTTAACTAATTTTTGGCTTAACTATGATTTAAAATTTGGCATCAAAAGCCGTTATTATTCCATCAAGTTTGTGAGATACTTTATGTTTTTGATATCCAAAATGGTTAAGGATTTGATTCACCTATGGAAGAGAGAGATTAGAGAGAGTCTTTTCATGGCAAGGAGAGGGAATTTCAAGTGGACACATGTCAGATGCAGAGCAAATATGGGAATTCTTTCATCTTATATCACTCTCATTCTTTCTCATTGTATAGGTTCCAGTTCTTTAGAAAAAAAATTGCACATTACTATGATACCGGGTTTTGGCTCTAGTCTTGATGTATTTCCAATACTATGACACCATTCTCTAGCATAATTCTCTCATGTGAATATTAGTTGTAGAGATAATAGAGATATTTCAAATCTATTAAGTTTTTTCATGTTTTAATTTCATACCTTTGATTATATTGTTTCAAGGAAATGAATACATATGATCAATAATTTCACTAGTTTCATTCTGGTTCTTGTCTCCTACCTTAGCAATCTATAAGTCTTATGTGGTCTTGGAACAAATATCTAAGATCCATTTGCATCCCCTTCAAGTTGTATTTTGCTGTTGGATCAAAGGGCCAAGTAAATGTTTGATATATTTAACAAGGTTACAGGTTACTTGAGAAGGATATTTTGTGAGAACGAGATCTGAATGAACACTGATGTCTGAATCACAAGGTGATTAGATAGATCTAATGTCTGGGTATACAAAATATGCCCTAATGTCATAGATGTATCTTTTGAATTCATAGAATTGCCCAATCGATTAGGCACTGATCAGTTATAGGAACACTTGTCATACTACTGCATATTTGAGGTTGTGTTGAATCAACATATTAAATCAATTTTCCATTTTATGTTGAAAGCTATTCAAAGTTTAACTTGCACTTAGCTTACCAATTTTAGGAGTCATGTTCTTAGCTATTTAATGCTTGTGATTTCTTAGTTAAGTATAGGAGCTTTAGGGGTTTCATCTATTATTTTGGATTCTGATTATGCTCATTGCATTGGTCACATAATTGGATCCTAAGAGATTCACTTGCCTAGGTTTTGTAGAGCCTAAAGTGAAGAATGAGTGTAGCCTTATAGTTGGTGCAGGTTCTTGGTGAATTGTGTTCATTATTGGAGATAGCTGCCCATAGATGCAATCTTACCCTGTATACTTGGTTATTAAAACACTGTTAAATCAAGAGGCAACAAAATGGTGACTTTTCTAGGGAGTTGCATACAGAAAGAACCAAAATCCTTGACATGAAAAAGATTGAATATAGAAAATCTATAGTAAGATGTATTTTCCTTGCTAATGTTTCATGTTCCCCAGTATTCTTGTTCATTGATAGCATTAGTTTGACTGAATTGAAGAGATTGTAGTATCAAAGTCACTTGACATTTTATCAAGTTGCTGTCAGATCATAGAGTTTAATGGTTTGTTTCAACCTATCAAGTATTTGGCATTCCATCTTGTTGATCATTATTTTCACATATTTGTTATAAATTTTTGGATTGGCTTGTAATTTTCTGCAAGTTGATATATTCTTTCTCACTAAGTGAGTGGTGACTCGAAATCAAATCTCTAAGCTAGTGCAATTTGAGATTCATGGTATGATTGAAAGATATAGCAACTAGAAAGAATTTTGAGAGATTTTATCTACAGTTCTTGGTAAAGGTTGAATAAATTGTGTGGTTTTTAGTTGCAAAGTGATATTGAATTGCAGAATAGATTTAGGTTTGCTGTTGTTTCTAGCATCAAATTTGTTTGCAGCCACCATAGTTAAGGTATTTCTATTTTCATGAGATTTTCCTTGCATGAAAATAATATTATTTAGAGGTATACTCCATTTGGTGATCACTATACATAGGAGAATTTCTTTTATAAGTTTTCATATTCTTGAATTTGGATTTTGAAAAGAATATGGTTGAGTATGAAAACTGGTAGAGAGAGAAAATGTTGTAGCAGTTTTAATACAAGCTTGTTGAGGTATATGTATAAGTCCTATGATAAAGAAATTGTTAGAGATTAGGGTTTTAGAATCCTAGAGATTGTAACACTTGTTTGATTATGTCCTTTCTATGAGATCAAAAGTCAGAGCCTCTATTTAGTGTTTTCAGCACTAGAAGAAAGAGGTAGAAGTTTTATGTTAAAATGGCATTAGATCTCATATCTAAACTTCGTCTACCAATATATGAAGATGTGCTGGAAGATATGATAGAAATTAAGAAGGCTCTTCACAATTAGATTGTCAAATTTATAAGAAATGTGGTAGGAAATGTTCAAGGTCTAGAAGATGATCAGATCTATGAAAGGTTTAAATCAGCACTTATGGAGTTGCATGTGTCTTTGAGACCCAAGTAATATTCATGGCCTATTTTTTTCATAGATGTCTTTATGCCTAATTTAGTTAACTGGCCATCTCATTTGAGGGTACAAAAGATTTTTCATGTTGATAGTCTTTTCAAGAAATTTGAAAACGATTTAAATAGCCAGTTTGAATGTGCTGAAAGTAGTAGTGAATCTAATGAATCCATAGATAAGGACAACGCTTCTTGTGATTATGAAGACCTAGATTCTAGATCTACTGAAGTAGATGATTTTAGTTAGCCAGATGAAGATGATTATGTGATTGAAAATGAATCATGTGACAATATGCATGAGAGTGTGGAAAGTTTTAATAGCAGTACAAATAATTCCTCTTTTCGTAAAAATGAAAATGACACACCTAGTAAAGAGGTATTGTGTAAAGAAGAGGTAATATGTGGTAGTATGGATTTTGATTTTTCAGATTTTCATATTAATAGTACTGCTGCTATAAGTTTTTCAGATCAGCCAATTTATGATCAGCACCTAGGAAAAGATACTTGTGATGAATTCTTGTTGAATGTTAATGAAATTTCAGAACTGCTAGCTCATGATCTCAAAAGATATGCAAATATTTTTCTAGATGCTCATGTTGTCCCTTGTGGTATTTCTTCTCAAGCTGAGGTTATTTCCCCAAGGTTTGATGTTGAATTTGATATAGAATCAGAATATCCATTGTCAAGTTTTGGAGGTGTATTTGATAATAGATCAAGTATTAATACACATGACAACTTTTCTAACAATAAGAGTACCAATAGGGGGAAGTTTCATTTTGGTTCAGATTCATATCGTGCTGATTATATTGAGATTGGTTTTGAATATAATAAAGAAGTAAAGGATAAAAGTGATAAATCTGATTTTTAATTTTCACAATATGTTGTTATTAGTTCTTTAGATCATTCAAGAATTCATTGCAATCAAGATGAAGAAGTTTGTGAAAGGGATTTGTTGAATGTTGATGAGATTTCAACCTTGTTACAACACGAGTTTGAAAGGCATGCATCAGTGAATGATTCAACTATGCCTTTATTAGTGTGTGCATCTCTTAAGGATGATGTAAAGTATGATGTATACCCCTATGTTTGTTCTCCTACATATCGGCATTTTTATTCTTTTGAAGACTTTTAGCATAAGCATGAAGATTTGTTTGAAGGAGTGAAGATCAATAGAGATGTATTTACTGCTATCATAAATGATGTTAAGTCAAATTCATGTAATGTAGATAATAATGAGAGGATGTTGATATCTCTCAATTATGATTTAATATTGAATGAAGAGACTCCTATGAGTAATGTTACTAATAATATTGAGAGATTAGTTGGTTCTTTATCTAATCTGAATGGAGTATATGACAGTAAAATGTAGTTATGTGAGGTGAGTTTTGATGATTCATGTAGTGTAGTGAATACTAACAAAAGTATACATAAATCTGAAATTAAAATTTCTCTATTGGTTGGTAATTTTTATGCTAATGAGTTTAATGCATTCAAAAGTGTCTCTAACAATTTCTTTGATTAGAATATTGATGCCAATAAGTTTCCTGTTGATAAAGATTTTAGTGAGGATTCCTTTCATATGTTTGTTGAACCTTTTCTTGAAGACTATGATGATAATTTTTTAGTGAGTTTTAGATCTGATTTGGTATGTGATGACATGACACATGAATTTGATTCAGATCCATTCTACTCTTTGAAGCTGGAGGCACAAGGTGAGTTGCAAGTTTTTAGTACATGCAACTTGGTGAATGATGTAGAATATGAAGTCTTTGTGTTTCTGACCAGCATGCATGAATCATTCTTGGATTTTGATTCTCAGTTCAGTTTCTATAATTATGAGCATGCTGATGTTTATTCTCATAATGAACATGAATATGAAGTTAATGCTGATGAGTGCATGCATTATAAGAATGAAGGTGTGAATTCAATTTTGCCAAATGTTCTATTTCAAGATGCTAATATGATTGGTGAAACTGATAGAAGAAGTAATTTTAGTTTACCTCATGAGGAAAGGAATGAAAATTAGGTATACAATAGAGGTAGACAACTTTTCTAAAGTTTTGGTGGCCCGGGGTCATCGTGTGTACATAGTAGTTGTAATTGTTGTTTTCTTTCAATAAAGTTGTTCGAGAGAAGTTTTTAGGAATGGTCTACTTCCTCTAGAGATTTGAATCCTTGCCATGTCCACAAGGGACATGCATCCCCAAATAGAGCCTCTGTTGGGACTAAAAATTGTAGGGTCAATTTTGAGTACCATTGATAATTTGAGCCCTATAAATGCTTTTTGATGAGTTTGCAGCTAACTGTACCTTTGAGCCCAGTGAGGTGTTCAATGTTTCTAACACCTCCCATTTAGCCTATCCACTTGTTTCATAAATTCAAACTGAAATTTTGAGCCATTTCGGGAAGTCTTGTTTTGAGCAAATTCCAAATCTGCACTTTCACCAAAGTGTCAAATAGCGATAGGAGGCTATATTTGCATCTGAATATCTCACGCCTAGAAATGATTTGTGATTTTTTTTCTTTCAAAGTATCTAGTGTCCATACTTGAGAACCTATGTTTTAGATTTCAAATCAATTTGAGTCTGTTTGACTAGGTTTTGAATCCCTCAAAGTTGGTCATTTAATGTTGTCATGCTGATGCACTTAGTTCAGAATTCTGGGAAGCCCTATTTGATGAGTTATAATTTTGACCCAGTTGACTAAAATGTTGAAATTCATTTTGCATTGAATTTTAGAAATTAGAGAGTTGTTATGTTTCAAGTTTCAGCTCATGACGAATCCATTTGATTAGTTTTGAAACATGATTCCAAATGCATTTTCTAAAGTTTCAATAGTGTCAGTACATGTAGATTGATTGGTAACCCTATTCGAGATGTTATAACTTGAGATCTGTGATAGGTGATATCAAATGGATTATACCATTGTATTGTACTCTAAAAATTCTTCAAGTGTGCCAGTTTGCAAGTCATGACAAATCCATTTGCACACTTTTCTAGGTCATTTCCATTTGCAAAAAAATCATTTTTCTGCCATTGTTTCCAGTTTGCAATTCTGAGTTTCTAATTTGATTGCTTGCCATTTGTGCCTAGTTATTCATCATGAGCCAAAATTATAGATTAATACTCACCTTGTGATAGTGTACCAATGTCCTAGTTTTCATTCATCCAAGTGTCTCTTTGCCTAGTTTTCAAAGCCAAATCTGAACCTAGTTTATTGCTTTCTAATGTGTTTTTGTGCAGGCAGTTATGAGAGGTCAAATTTGAAGGTCAATATCCTTTGACCCAAAATTTATCATGAGATGAGATTCAACAGGGTAAAATTTTTTGGTACAGAGAATTAGGGGGTTAGATTTCAGAGTCCGATCAAGTGTTCGGGTCAGTTTTTAAGGTTGGTGAAAGGACCCTCTGGTATCAAAATGATAGTTTGCAGATCGATGATGAAATGAGTTTCAAATGATCAATCAATGCTAAAATTCAAGTTTAATCAGTGTTAGATTGATCAATAGGTTACTTTTCAATGTTGGTTTCTTGAAAATAATTTTTTTTTTTTACTCACCCATTTTGGGGCCTCACTAATATCAGACTGATAATGACATTGGGGTTTTAAAATCTCCATAGAAGGATTATGATGGTTGTCATTATTATGGTTTTTGGTTGGACAATCAAGGTTTAAATATTTGACATAGTTGTGAGAAAATTTGGCAAATGTTAAAAGCTGGCATTAGTACTTGAGCTCTTGTGCTTCCAACAACAAAAGCAATTGTGGACTTCCCCTCTCCTAATATTGCTAAAGAAATGCAACAATAATTGGTGATTGCCTTGCTCGAATGCTAGAGTTTTTGTAAGATTGAAGTTGTACATCAAAATCATGTGAGTACTTATTTGAAAATTTTCCTAATTGGGAGGAGCTTGGTGAACAAGAAATTGGTAATCTAAAAACATTTTACAAGGCTTGTAAACAAAAGTTTGATGAAGACACCAGCTTCAAAGGAGAAACATAGAGACATTTAAAGAGGCAACAAAGTTTTGCTATGACATTAATTTTGAGATTATCACTTCAAATGTGGCTTCTCTTTGTTGTGTTGCTAGGTATCTCCAAGTGACCAAGGACTATATAGACGAAAATCTAGTGGCCTAAATAGAAGTATATTTGGATGAAGTTATGATCCAAAGTCTCAATAAATTTGTAGAAATGCTACATAGTTGTGAGAGTTTGTTTCCACTTGTAGAGGAGTTGAAAATTATGAGCAGATGTGTAGATCAAATTTCTTCTTAAGCCGTGGGAACAACAAGGAACAATAAATGCCTTGGATGAGAGCATGCTGCCCTTTTCACTCCTACCATTTTGAGCAAGGTTTTGGACTACCCAAATTTGAAGCTCATGAAACATAGTCTTGGATGGATCATAATGTGATGAGAAGAGGTAATCCATGCAATATGCAAAATGATGGCCACAAAAAAGGGATAGCCACCAAGTTGGAAGTTGTAGGGAAGTATTAGAAGCAAAAGACCATCTGCAAACAAAGAGCCCCATGTATCAGAGAAGAAGATTCATGCAAGCAGACGGTAGGGCATTTGAAAGGTAGCATCAAGCATATAAAAAGAAGCTCACACAATGGGTAGTAGGAAGAAGCAGTGCCAATAGCTATACTCATGCCATAAAATAGGGAGCTCTACCCATGCAATGCAAAGAGAAGAAGCCAACTTAAATGGGAGCCAACTAGTTAAAAGTAGGGGATGCCAAATAAATTGAGAGGTGTCAGTTTGGAAATAGCAAATGATAATGAAAAGAATAGAACACAAAATTTTCTTTTCATTATCAATATAAGAGGTCCATGTGAGGGAAAAATAGTAGATCCAAGCCGATTAAAGAATCCAATGCGTTAAAAAAAGGAGAGAACAATTAAAAAGGAAGCAAGCCATGCTTTCAAAAAATAGCTGTAGACTACAAAGAAGCTCCTCATGCCATATAGAAAGGAGAAAACTAAGGACACTTCATGCAACATAAAAAGGGAGCCTCATGGTTTTCTAAAGAAGTCCACACATTTAAAAAGCTATCCCATGCAAGATGCTAATGAAGGAGATCCATCTAGGGTAGTTAAAATAGGGGAGCACACATGTTATAAAAGAGGAAATCTATGCCAACATGAAGGAGTAGTTTCAAATCAGAGAAGACCCAAGTGGCAAGAAAGATGCCCATGCTAAGAATAGGCTCCACATGCATTTTGGAAGGAGAGAATCTAGTCGCCAAGTGGAAAAAGAGTGAATGACCAACAAAGAGAAGCCTAACATAGTCAAAGTAGGGAGTTTGAATCACATGGAAAGGAGGCATCTTTAGAAATCTTCACACCAAATCAATAGTAGAAGTACAAGAAACATGCAAAGGAGGGAGCTTCACTCACATGAAAAGGAGGCATATTGATAGATCTTCACACCAAATCAATATCAAAAGTATGAGCAGGTAGATTCCATGCCAAGTGGAAGTGATGGAAATCACTTAAAGCCCATGCAAAGAAGAACAAGGGAGTTTTTAAAAGGGAGATGCCATAAAAGTCAGATATCCCACTCGTAGTTAAAAGAAGAGCCACCATGCACTTTTAAACTCCATCGACTTGCAACTTCTTTAACCCAAATCAAATGAAATGATTCTAGATTACACGTGGTCCTATTGAGTTCTTTATTTCTGGATTACTTTTCATTAGAAGATTGAAGATGTATTTGCTTAAGAAGTTTTATCTAAATCTCCATTTTTGGATGTTGTGTTTTGTTTGATTTGTAGCTGTTCTTGAGGTGAAGGATTGTTGTGATTTTTTTATGAGATCATCTAGTGACATTCAAAGGAGAAGAGTCAATGTAGGGACAAGGAAAAAGAAGTTCCAAAAATACTTATCCCACATTGGCTACACAAGGGTATTTTCAAGCCTTTGAATACGATCTTACACAAGAGTTAAGTGTCAATAAGACAAGCATCTTCTTTGATAGCCAATGCCCGCGTGATGGAGGGTCCCAGTTGGATGCTATCAAAGCATAAATTTTGAACTAACATGTAGTCAAAATTTGGTTATGTAAGCATTTTAGGTGACCGGAGAAGTCCAAAATATGGCACTCGCTACTTCGCTAGCTGAAAAATCCCAAGTTTTTTGGCTAGCGACATAGCAAACCATCAAAAAACTTAGAAATTCAATGAGGGTTAAATGAGAACAAGGGTCTCACATAGATATAAAGTAGTGAACTAGGGGGTGACAAGTGGTACTATGGTAAGAAAATCTCAGAGATGCACCAAATTGTGACACATGTAAGATCTAATGATCATCGCTACCTCGCCATAGGAAGATGCACGATGGTTAACCATAGCAACATAGTGAGCATTGATGTGGTGATGATATGTGGTAGAAAAGGATGAGGTCACTAGCCAATCTCAATGTGACACATGGCATAAATGTAGATCAGAGCCAATGCAGGTGTGCCAAGTGTTACTACCCGATTGATTAAGGGATATGAGTAGATTTTTTTAAAAAAAAAATTTCCCTATTCCTGCATGTTCATGCCCATTTTGAAAAATTTGATTTAAAATGTCAAATTTCTATAGTTGAAACTATAGGATATTTTACATTTCTCATTTTCATTCTTTTATGTGCAAATCTATGCCATGGAGCCATGAACAGAAATCTTGATTTTCAAAAGGCCATAACTGGAGCATTTTTTTATCGAAAATGGATTCTCCAATATACCACCAAAACTAGAATGAGCTGAATTTTCCATTTTTAAGGTCAATTTATGAATAGGTAATCACCAATTTGTGCTATAAGACAATTTGTAAAATCCATGGCATTCTTAGCACAGTGGGCAAAATTCGTCAAAAAGGAGCATTAGAATTGGTTAGAGGGTAGTTATGAAGACTCTTTGAAGCTAGAATGTGGAAAAAATGACTTTGAAAAGATTGTATTACATTTTGGAGGCCTTTTAACTAATTTTTGGCTTAACTATGATTTAAAATTTGGCATCAAAAGTGGTTATTATTTAATCAATTTTTTCAGATACTTTATGCTTTTGATAGCCAAAATGGTTAAGGATTTGATTCACCTATGGAAGATAGAGATTAGAGAGAGTCTTTTCATGGAAAAGAGAGAGAATTTCAAGTGGACACATGTCAAATGTAGAGTAGGTCTAGAAATTCTTTCATCCTATATCATTCTCATTCTTTCTCATTGTATAGGTTCTAGTTCTTTGGAAAAAATTTGCACATTACTGTGATACTAGGTTTTGGTTCCAGTTTTGATGTATTTCCAATACTATGATACCATTCTTCAGCATAATTCTCTCATGTGAATAGAAATTGTAGAGATAATAGAGATAGTTCAAATCTGTTAAGTTGTTTCATGTTTTAATTTCATGTGTTTGATTGTATTGTTTCAAGGAAATGAATACATATGAGCAATAATTTCACTAGTTTCATTCTAGTTCTTGTTTCCTATCTCAGCAATCTATAAATCTTATGTGGTCTTGAGAAAAAGATCTGAGATCCATTTGCATCCCCTTCAGGTTGTATGTTTGATTTATTTTTCTATTGGATCAAAGGGCCAAGTAAATGCTTGATATATTTAACAAGGTTACTAGTTACTTGAGAAGGATATTTTGTGAGAATGAGATCTGAATGAACATTGATGTCTAAATCACAAGGTGATTAGATAGATCTAATGTCTGGGTATATGAAATATGTCTTGATGTCACAGATGTATGTTTTGAATTCATGAAATTTCCCAATGGATTAGGCACTAATTAGTTATAGGATGACTTGTCATACTACTGCATATTTGAGGTTGTGTTGAATCAACATATTAAATCAATTTTCCCTTTTATGTTGAAAGCTATTCAAAGTTTAACCCGCACTTAGCTTACCAATTTCATGAGTCATGTTCTTAGCTATTTAATGCTTGTAATTTCTTGGTTAAGTATAGAAGATTTAGCAGTTTCATCTATTATTCTGGATTTTGATTATGCTCATTGCATTGGTCACATAATTGGATCCTAAGAGGTTCACCTGCCTAGGTTTTATAGAGCCTAAAGTAAAGAAGGAGTGTAGAATCATAGTTTATCAAGGTTATTAGTTAATTGTGTCCATTATTGGAGATAGCTACCCACAGATGGAATCTTACCATGTATACTTGGTTATTAAAACACTGTTAAATCAAGAGCCAACAACCTCCACAATAGAAAATTGAGACTTACATACAAGATGGACCTAGAAGACATCCTAGAACCAAAGGTAGAAAATACAAACCCTTAGGGATACCTCTTGAGATTGCACTACAATAGTTACTCAGAAATAACTTGTTGCAGTAAGCCCCGATCAAAGACAAACCATTAACTAAGACCTCTTGGTGGGATGACAACAAAATCTATCATTACCACCACAACAAAGGACATAAGAACTCATCATGTTTCTAGCTAAAACATGAAACACAAGACCTTATTGATGATAGTGTGATCACAATTGATCCATCACTTCGAGCATCCAACTCTAGTCACACTATTTTTAAAGATCCTTTGGGTAATCATGACTAAGAGAAGGCCTCCAATTCAAACTCAAACTCACAAGCCAATGTGAATTAAACATGCACTAAATATGACTACACCATCAATTGATTTAATAAGAATGATTCACACATATCCATGTTCACCTTAAAGGGTGAAGACCCTCATTCCTCTATCACTACACATCGTACCAAGATCACCCTACCTAGAGATCCTTCTAGACCTTTAGCCTCTACTATACCTACACCCCCTAGTTGACCTAACACTCTTACTTAATCTAATTATAGCCTTTTTGAACAACTCAAAATGACCCCTATGCAAATATCCATCTTGGACCTACTATGTGCATCTCCCCAACATCAAAAGATCTTGGATCAAGACCTTAAAGAGTTAGTAGTCCTAGATAACGTCGATGTTGCCTTGTTCTAGGCCATGGTTGGGAACCTATCTACATCACAACATATTATCTTTTCCCCTTATGATATTCCTAAGGATAGACCCAATCATAATGACCCCCTTAACCTCGAAGTCTTTATCCATAATGTCAATGTTAGACATGTCTTGATAGATGGAGGAGTAGGATTGAACATCTATACTCTTAAAGTTGTCAAGGGTTTGGGTTAGTTTAAAGAAGATGTGGATCCCTCTCACAGAATCACAAAAAAGTCCTATGATGATGAAAATTTTTTCTCTAAGGGCATCATCATATTACCCATTAGAGTTGGTCTAGTTATTGAGAATACATTATTCTAAGTCCTAGATATAGAAATTAATTACAACATGATACTAGGCTGCCCTTGGCTTAATGCTATGAAAGTAGTGCCCTCTACATATCATCAATATCTAAAACTTTCTTATAATAATGTGGAGATTACCATCCCTAGCAATCCAGACCCTTTCTAGTTTTGTGCTAATCTGAGAGATGCTACTACATACCAAGTCCCAACAAATAATGAAGCACAACCCATAGATTCCTCTAAGTATGTGGATGCTGATATACTCCTCGATAAGGGCAAGGAAAAGCTAAAGATTGAAGACAATGGGTGTGGAGAGTAATTTATGTCTCAAGTATTCCACATTAGGGAGTCACCACTTTGTCCATAATCTTATGGTTAATCACAACTATTGCAAGAACAACATTCTAAGATCAGTATAAAAACTTATACTTCCATCAATTTCATTGGCAGAAGTGACCTTCTTGAAGAACATCTCTATGAGAATACATCTATTTTCATTGAGATCACAAAAGAAGAACAAGAAACCACTTTGATATCTCCTAGTAAGTATGGACTTGGGTTTATTATCATGCAAAAACAAGGCTATGATAGATGTAGTGGTCTTGGATCTCAGAAACAAAGAATAATTGAACCTATCATTGTAAAAGGATGACCTCCTAGTTTGGGGCTTGGATTTGAACCACTATGAATAGGTCCCCCAAGTAGTATGATACCTACATGTAAGACTATGGATGTTTGGAATGATGAAAAGGCATTTGAGGATACCCTACCTAAAAGAAATAGTCCTCTAACTTTTGAGCATGACCCCAATTATACTGGACTAAATCAGATATCCATATATATACCTTCAACCAAAGCCTATTCAACAGTGATGATGATATCCCCTCAAGTTTTCCTAAACTATTGGATTGTAACCAATGTGGACCACCAATTTTCGATCAATTTGACAATAATGATGCTCTCACAATAGACTTTGAAATATATGAAGGCATTATGATTGACAATCATAAAGAAGAAATTTCTCCTAAAGAGAACACATTGGCATATTTTGGTGAGTAAAATCCATCTTCCAGATGCAAAATTGAAAACAAAGAAAAATATGATAAGAATAGGTCTCTTGGTGAAAACTAAAAGGCACCATTAGACCATGAAAAATCAAAAGCTAAGTAGCTCCCAAGGATACAAAATAGAAAACATGATGCCATGAATATTAGTGTTCTAGTGTTCAACATGATACGTATTATTTTTAAGTGCTCTTGATTATCCTTCATGTGGGAAGATGTTGGTCTTAATCCTCCCAATCCTTCCTTAAATCTAGCTTCTTATCCCCAAATCTAGCTACCTAATTTTCCCAACACCCAAGATCAAATCATTATCCAAAAACCCTTTGTATATGTCATCATCAATGACCTCCCATATAAAGAATCCTTTGACCTATTTATCCTCATATGCCTTGGTTCATGAGAGGCAACCACTATCTTACATATGGTACACAATGATATTGTTGCTATTTTTCAACTATCAAGCTACAAAATACTCAATACCAAGACAATAAAATCACAAATAATCTAAGGATTAGCTACTTCCTTTAAACAATTATCTTTTTTAAATATCTAGACCCAACTTTAACAAAATCAAATAGATTTCCTAGTCTTTAGGCTTTGCAAAACCAAGGTGGGTATACCTGAGGGATGGCAAATTTTCAATCTAATATCATATACATATTTGGTTCATTCCATGACACTTTACTAAAAACACACATCCCTTAAAGCAGATTTGGTCACCATTCTTCTTAGGTTTACACGTAATTTTGGAAATAGTAGCTAGCTAAGACTTAGATATTAAATAAAAAAAAGTGCTAACCAACATTAATACTATTCAAATAGTAAAGTAAGTTTGATTTTTAATTTAAGCTTGATACTTATTTATGATATTTCCATCTGTAGACTAAATCAATTAGATTAGTGCTTCACCCATTAGGATTCAAAGTCAATTCAATTCCTAGATCTAATTGATTGCATTACAATCAATACATCAACAATTCTCATTGAGAACTCATTCTTACAAACATCCTTCCTATTACCATGGCAATCCTATCAACCTCACTAAAGCATTTACTTAATTTATTGATTTAAAAGAAATAGTGAATTGACATACAATTTGATTTAATTGCATTCAATTGAATAAGCCTTGCTCATACAACATCGACATAACTAGGTAATAAACTAGAGACAAGATTCAACAAGAACAGATATGGGGAGAGTTCATCTTTGAATTAATTTCCCTTCAAAATTGTATACAATTGAATAGGACTCAGAATGACTCAAGATAGAACATCTAAATACTACCAAATTAATGTATTCTCATAAACTTTTAGAGAAAACATATCACAAAGTGTACATCAAGAAAACTAGACTGAACAAGTTTTTGTAAAGACTAAAATATGCAATCATTTAGGCCCCATTTCTCTAGCCCTGAGATCTCTCTTATAAAGGGTGAGATGTAACAAGCTTCAAACATAGAGAACTAATAGTTGTCCTTTAGACAAAAGATAATTACATTTGTTACTATCACAAAAAAAAAAAAAAAACTATGCTACAAAAAAACTATATATCAAAGCATTCTTCTTGAGGGGCCCATTTTCAATTACATCTTCAAATGCTATGAATTCCATGATTAGATTTTGTTCTATTCTGAATCCTCAAAACATGTAGCCATCATGTTTTCCAATGATGTGTCTAGTTCTAATATTTGCAAGTTACTTCAACTTAGGAATCTCCACTGGCATCATCATGAACTATTAGGGTAATAGTTATTTCTAAGTCTTTAGTTGCCACATCATCAGTTTGGTCCTCTAGACTAGCAATTATAATTGGTTATTCTATTTCTATTGTTGAGGGTGATTGTTCTACTTTTCTTTCTTCTTCTGATATGTTAATTATTTGATCCCCTTCCTGGCCCACACCCTCTTCTTCTATTGCCACTTGTTTTGAAGAAAAAAGTTCTTCCTTCCGCTTGTTGAAAATAGTATCATTAGGACAATCAAAATGTAGGATCATCCACTAATTTTTATTAAAAAGCCTCCTATTTTCTCTATTTTAGTAAAATCTTTTCTAATATTATTATAAAACAATTGTACTTTGAAAAATTCTTGATTAGTAATTGCTCATAGTACATGCCCCATTTTAGTTATGACTTGATTCATTCTATGGCACAATAGACCATCTAATTATTTTCCCCATTCTTCCTTTAATTTTATTTCATCAATCTTTTTAAGGGAATTGGGAAAGAGATCAAACTTTTCTACTATATATTTAGAAAGACAAATCATGATTCTGTTTTTAATAGAAACCCTTTTTTCATCAAATTTTGTTAGATCATTAACTATATCAAAATTTTTCTCTATTTGATCACATGAAAAATTGATGATAGATATACAAATGGAAGTAACATCATTATCCCTTTCCTTCCATTTTTTCATAATGGGATTCAATGTATCTTCATCTCTTCTTATTTCATCCCACATCTCTAGGATTCCTGCCAACTGATCATAGAAAGTTGGCCAATCAATCTTGTCTACTAAGTACAATTTTTTTTTCCAAAGTTTTTCCTCATATTGATTATTTAATTCAACATGAATTTCCCATAGTTTATTATTCTCTTCTTCAAACTCTCTAGGAGTATAAAACTCAGGTCTCTATAGGGTATCAAGAAATTTAGCAATGGGGTAGACTTGAATGGTTCAATTGGAGGGTCAGGATACACAATTCTTGGTATACTAGACTCTCCCACTTTCATCTTTTTGAGCTATTTATCCATTTGGGATACCTAATTCTCCAATATTTTTATCCTCTTTCCTCTTTCCTCATATGCCTTAAGTATTTCTTCAAACCTTGCATTGAGTTCTAGGAATCTACTCTTTTCTTTCCCAGCTACCACACCCCCAAGACATAGCATTTCTTTAGCCATTCTAGTGACCTATTCACTATCAACTTCATCTACTTTGTACACTATGAGTGTACCATAATGCTCAATACTTGAAATCTCTTGCATCTTGGTCTTATTTCTTTTTTTAATAGACCATATAACTAGAGCTTGGTGATCATTACTAAATTTAACCCCTCTTGTGCCTATAATATTTCTTTTTCAATTTTATACTACACATGTTTCTCTTTTTTAATGGAATAAAAAATCATAACATTGGCTATGTCCCATTCAGGAAGAACCAAAAATCCTAATTCTCTAACCAGTTGTCTCCCAACCTTAGGTGTTAGATATGAAAAGTCCTCTAAAAATTTGGCTTTTACCTCTTTTTCAATTTCAGAGTCCAATTTTTTTGGTTTCTTTTCTTTTATTGTTTTACACTTTTCCTCAAAATTGCCTATATTTCTCCTCCACAAAAATTGTGCAAAGACCCTAGATTTACCAAAATTTTCATCATCTATAAACATTTGGGATGCTTGTGCAATGATGGGATCTATCTCTTTATCTCTGTAATCAACAACAATGAGGTCAAATGATGGCATAGGAGGATCCTTAGGCACTCTCCTTTCTATATCAACAATAGTGACAATGATGTCTCCCTCCCCTCCAATTTTCTTCAATTTCTCTCTCAAAGATGCTTCATCATCTATTCTACACGGGGTTTGGGATGGTCAATACTCTTCTGCTTGAGAAGAGGATCCTTGTTCTAACCTTTTTCTCTTGGGGTCACTTGTGTCAGTGGACTCTTTGATCTCAACCTTTCGTAAGGGGGAATGTGCTATATATTTTGACCTACAATTTACCCAACCCTCCTCTGTAGTGTATACTAGCTCGGAGTCACCACCATTTTGCTATTTATTCTTCTTTCTACTTCAATAGAATTTTTTGGATATGCTTTCATTAAGATATCCTTCTTCTCATTCAAAGTTTGCATTATCACAACAAAGTTCTTCATCAGGGCATTCATTTTGGCTTGCCAATATTTCTTATCTATCAAGGGGTTGTAGTTGGGCTCAAAAGCATTGATAAATTCCAAAAATTTATTGAAAACTATCTATTTTTATTTTCTGACCTCTTGTTCCTATAATGAAAATATATTTCTAATGATATCCTCTAGGAAATATACTTGTTGTACAATAGCCTTAGCCTTAGTTCTCTCCCTAAGGAGGTCATAAAATCCCTCTGGATCAATGTATCTAGCATGGGATTGGGCCATGTGATATCTATCCAAAAATAAACTCAAATTTCTCCATCCTTTCTTAACAAAAAAAAAATCATGTATAACAGTCACAAAAGGGAAGAAAGTGCCTTTACCTTTTCCCAATATATCCCTTTGCTCAAATTTTCCAATCTACCATAGTAACTCTACGATTCCTATCTTCAAAGGCACGTGAAAAGGTAATACATGGGGTCTTCCCAAAAAACCATATACTCTAATTATAGTAGAAATAGGGTATTATGGGATTATATCCCCTCAATTATGACTGACTAATATCCCCTTAGCATGGTCCTTAGGTTTGATTAGCTCTATAAAGGTTGTAAGATTCTTGGACTATCCCCTTTCAAAAGCAATTTGATCCTTGAAGGAAAGTATCTATCAAATCTGACATAGCTAGCATCTGTGACTTCCCAAGTCATGTCAATGCTCCATAACTAAACTAGGAGCTTCTCTCCATCTCTTTCTAGTTATAACATCATTTCCTTAGAGAAGAAAGTGAATCCCTTGTAAAGACATATGTACATTAACAAAGAATACCAACAAAAGGGCCTATTCACCTTACCTTGAGCTATTCCAACTAAACCATTGTGAATTTCCTTAGCTAGGAAAGTAGCAAAATCAAGAATTGTGCTTATTCCAAATTGCAAGGCTAGAGACATGATGATAACAATAAATCCTTGGATATAATCCTACTTATCCATTCCAAATATCTTGCAAAGAGAAAAATACAAAGCCTGGGCCCTAGGATTAAAGTTTTTTTTCATTAGAGGTTTTGGGGTACTAGGTGTAACCAAAGGTAGTGATCCAATTTTTACAACATGTTGTTGTAGTGGCCCTACCCTTAAGTATACCCTCTGTGCATTATATCTTCCCTAAAAATTTTCCATATCATTTTTTTCATGGACTGCCTAGTTAGGGTTGAGCTTGAATACATCTCTAATCAAGGTAGGTGAAACCTTAAAGAGATTATTCCTAGCATGGTTCTTCACAATTCTAGTGATGGGATCATACTTCTTGGCCATGTCATATAATAGGTTACTATCAAAAAATACCCCAAGAACAACCAATTTTCCAATTTCAAACTCCCAAACATTACTTAGTGGGGTGTCCAAGTTATATTTTGAAAACCATGTTTTGAACAATTATAAACCCCCCATTGAAACTTGTGCATCTCTTACCCAATTGGCTCTATCATAGAAACCCTCACCTAGAACCAACCTAAGGTTTTTGGGGATGAGTTCTCTTCCTTTTGTTTATTCATTCATAGATAGAGGAAATTATTCAAGGAAATCATCATGAACAGATATTTTAAGGTAATCCATAAAGCTAGAAAATTCCTTTTGGGGAGGCATCTTAAATTCTTCTTAGCACAATTATAAATTTTCAACTTTTCAAGAGCTAAAAACCACTTACCCACTGATTTCTACTTGTTTTTATCTATGAATTTCTTTGTAAATTACTATAAACCTTACAAAATCTCATGCCCTAGCTCTAGAAACCCTTGTACTTTGAGAAATTTGCAATTGTGTGGGCCAATGATGTGAATTTTCAAGTTATATCATAGCATTAATGTTGCATGAAGTAGACATTTTTGTGTCATGCATCAAATTTGAATTTCATCCATCAATCACCAAGCATTGGACGACCTTGTTTAAAAATTAAAAAAAATACTTTAAAGTTTAAAGGCCTTGCTATTTGTCAAAATGGAACTTCCCTACTTTGTTTAAAGTTCATTCATCTCCATAATGAAGTGAAGTGTCAATTTTTGTGTTGGTGTTGAAACTACTGAACAATAAAATGCTCAATACCAAAATGATAACACTCATATAACCTAAGGATTGACCAAATCCTATAATCAATTACATAAGTAAAGCATTTGGACCCAACTTCAACAAAACCAAGGATGGTTTCCTACTCTTTAGGCTCTACAAAACCAAGGTGGGTATACCTGGGGATGATTCTAATGCAAACTGTTGTATAAAAATTATCTTAGTTTCATTCTGATTCTCATCTTCTATCATTGGCCACATACATAGTCTATGAATTTCTTTAATACTTTCAAGTTTATATGCATCCCTTATAAGTAGATCTAGTCAAAATTCTCCTAAAATTTACAAGTATTTCTAGAAATAGCAGCTATCTAAGACTTAGAAACTAAATATAAATGAGTGGTGACTAGAAACATAACCTTGAACAAAATGGAATAAAAATGACTTTGAATTTATAATTATTTTGACATGTACAAGTAGAATTTACTGTCAACCATTTTTGATTTTCATGACCAGTGCCTTATCCATGGGAGCAAAGAGTCAACTATTAGTAGGAGATCTTGTTCAATTCACTTGTAATTGAATTTATCAACTATAATCACCCATTTTCATTCTTATGAAATATTATTTTTATAAACTCATGAATTCTACTAATTCACTAAAGAATTTACATAATCCATTGAATTAAAAGCAACAATATAACCAATATGCAACCCATCAAGACTACATTCAATCAAATGAACCTTATTCAAATGATCTCAAAATTGACAAACTCATAAAATGGAGGCAGAAAATGGTGACACAGGTCTATTGTAAATACCCTTTTGTATTATCCTTTTTGCTGACTAATACAATGACCAATAGAAATTCAATGAAAAGCCCATCAATTCATACTAATACTATCATTTCTATTTGTTATCAAAAAAGTACATCACTAGAAGTAAACTCAAAAACCACTACACATGACTAGACCGATTGCACTTTCCTTGAAAGTTGAAAAATATAAAAGTATTTGGATCCTTTCTCTAGCCCTAAGATCTCACTTATATAATGTGAGATGTAACAAGCTTCAGGCATAGAGAACTAACAACTTTCCTTTACAATGAATATTTATAGGTAGCTGTCACAAGAAGACAAAAATGTGTGTAACACAAAAAATCAAATGTCATTACATTCTTTTGGTAGGCCCCTTTTTTGCTACATTTCTTGGAATAATGAATCTTTATTGATTTTATTCTCTAGTTATTCTAAATATTCAGAATAAGTGGCTATGAGGCTTAAAAGTGATGTGTCCTCTTTAGTTACCTGCAAGTTTACTTTAACTTGGGGGTTTTCCTTGTCTTCAACATCAACAGTTAAAGTAATAGTTACTCTTGAATCTTCTTCTGCCTTGTCATCTTCTTCCATTAATTTTGTAGACATAAATTGTTCCTTCCACTCATTGTAAACAGTGTCATCAGGCCAATCAAAATTTAGGATATCCTTTTGTACAGTTATTAAAGAATTTCCAATTGCTTCTATTTCAGAAAAATCTTTCCTAATGGAGTTGTAAAACAAATACACCAATTCCTCATTGGTCATTGCCCATAGTAAATGCCCATGTTCATTTACTACATTATTCAATCTTTGACAAAATAATTCACCCAAATCTTTTTTCCTCTCTTCCTTTTCATTTACTTAATCAATAGTTTTGAGAGCACTAGAAAATAAATCAAAATTTTCAGCTATGTACTTTGAGAAACAAACTGTCACTCTTATTTGAAAAGAATCCTATTTGTTATCAAAATTTTCTAGCTTATTTAACAAGTCAAAAATCTTCTCTATCTAGTGATAGGATAGCTAGATGATAGATACATACATGAGGGTAATATCATTGTTTCTCTAAGTCCATTTCTATATAATAGGTTTTATTCATTCTTCATTTTCTTTCAATTCATCTCTGATGGTTGCAATCCTTGTCAACCAGTCAAAAAATGTTGGCCATTCTATACTATCCATTAAATACATTACAGTGTGTCTTATTTTCTCTTCATATTGATTATTCAATTCTACATCTAGTGCATATAACTTATTCTTTTCTTCTTCAAATTCATCTATAGTGTAGAATTGTGACCTCTCAAGGGCATCTAGTATCTCAATAATTGGAATTGACTTAAAAGGTTCAATATGTGACCTGGGGTATACAATCCTAGGTCTGCTTGATTCTCCTACTTTTCTTTTCCCTATTTGTTCCTCCATTTGAGATATTTGATTTTCTAGTGACTGTATCTATTTACCCCTATCCTCATATGCTTTTAAAACTTCCTCAAATCTAGCATTAAGTTAAGAAAATCTATCCTCTTCTTGACCAGACACCACATTGCCAAATTTTAGCATTTTTGAAGCCATTCTAATAATTTGTTTGCTATCAGCCTCACTAGCCATAAATAGTGTTAATGCACTAGTATGCTCTATCGTATAGATTTCCTACATTCTAGTTTTGTCCCTCTTTTCAATTGACCAAATCACTAGGGCTTGGTGGTCATCACTAAATTTGACTCCTCTATGAGCCTACAATACCTCTTCCTCTATTTTATATTTGACATATTTTTCCTTTCTAATTGAATAAAAAATAATTGCATTAAGTATGTCCCACTCTAGTAAAATTAGGACCCCTGACTGTTTAATTATTTGCCTTTTGGCCTCAGGTGTAAATTGTGCAAAATCATTCAAAACTTAGATTTCACCTCTTCCTTTATAATAGAGTCTAATGTATCAAGTTGCTCTTGTTAGACTCTATTATAAAGGAAGAGGTGAAATCTAAGTTTTGAATGATTTTGCACAATTTACACCTGAGGCCAAAAGGAAAATAATTAAATAGTCAGGGGTCCTAATTTTACTAGAGTGGGACATACTAGAGGGTGGTGAATCAATTATTCAAGGTCTTTTAATGTCCAATACAAATTTTCAAATCGTTAATGGCATATAATTGAAATTATCATGCATGCAATTAAACATTAAACAATCATGAAAACTAAACATGCATCACCACATAACACAAAGGATTTTGGTGACCTTGAAACCTTCTAGGAATAAGAAGGTAAAACTGGGGTGGGGATGATACCGACAAAATTACTGCGCAATAGATTTCAACCACTTTTGATGGTTTGCCTTGTTAAAGGCCTGCCCTGTTAAAGGCTTTACACACTATCAAATGTAACCCTGTTAAAGGATTTCTCCACCCTATTAGGAGTGTTCCCTATTAGAGGAATTAAGAAAATTCAACTTAGAATGTCACCCTATTAAAGGATTTACATAGAGCTATTAGGCTCACCCAAGTCCATGGGATTTACAACTGCCTTCTCAAAAGGATCTTTTATCCCTCTCTAAGGATATCCTATCCTTCTCCTGAGGATCTCTTATCCTTCTCCTGGGGATCTTCTATCCTTTTTCTAAGGCTTATCCACCTAGCTATTAAGCTAACCTAGAAATGTAAGATTTCAATGTCTAATACAATGGTAAGAAAGTATTAGAAAGGTTTTGACCTAATAAAGATTGCAACTCTATCCTTGCAAATTTTAGATCACTCTTCAGTTCTTTTCTTTGCTTGGATTTTCTTCCTTGTAGAGATAATAGCTTGTTCACCCTTCAAGATCTGTCTCCTTGAGTTCTTCCACTTGTTTTGCCAATGCACTCTATGGTCACTTGATCAACTCAGAGTCTTGATGCTCTATGCTTACTCCTCACTATGTTCTCTTCTCGACACTTCACATTAGCCTTCTCTTGGTTTCTTCACACGACCACACTTATGACCAACTCCCTCTACTCTTTCAATCTCTAACCTATAAATCCTTATAAATAAGTTCTATTCTTCATTTCCAACTCAAATCTTCTAGTTCATTAATTTGATTTGATCTGAGAGAACAATATTTTTTTCCCTCCAAATTGTTTCTTCCAAAAACTTCATGATAAGTCTATCAGTATTCGTCTTGAACTGGTTTGCATGGTTTACATAATTTTTTTTGAAATCTACTCATCATCCTTATCATCTAACTAATTCATAAAATTAAATGTAACAAACTTATCGTTACCGATTTGGCAAATCTTTTGACTTAACAAATAATGCAGCAACTCAGCATCATTGGTTTATTGATGCTTGACATTAACTGGGTTACTTGGCTTCTACTACTATTTACTGATGCTCAACACTATCTAGTTCTAGATTGATTGACATCCTCTTTAATTTTTTCTTTACTCAGCACCTAAAGCTTTCCTCTATTGCTCAACTTCTACTATTTTCTTGAATCACTTGGCACCTAAGGGATTGCTCTGCATCTGAAGAAATTTGCTCAGCATCCACTACCTATTTCTGATGTTTGGCACTTGAAGGATTGCTTAGCACAAACTGAAGTTGATCTTTCTCAGCTTTAACTAGCTTTCTTGGCACTCACAAATGAACTTAGTTAAACTTTACATCTTTGATGTGTCTTAGTGTGTCCATTCCCTGTGTCTTAGAGTATGTCATCAATACACTATTTCATCAATGGCTTAGTTGATCCTTATACTTCATTACAAAATCATAAATTCAAACCTTTCTTTAGGTGGTCTAGTTAAATCTTATTGATTGCCTTCTCCTTGTCAATCAACCAATTGATAGTATTTGGATCACTTAAGCAATTGTCATTCCTACAAGTAGCAAGTTTGACATCAATTAAAAAACAAAAATTGAAAACATTCTTTACCAGTTCCATTATTCTTCATTCCTAATCTTTTCAATCATTTCCAACAATCTCCATGTTTGGCATTGATGGCAAACCAAACTGATCAATTGATTGAGCTGATCAACTTAGTTACCACCAAAATTATATACCAAACAAAAAACTTGTTGTCATTACATATCTTCCTTTTTTGTATCATGTCTCCCTCTCTTGCTAATACAAACTGAATCCTTTGTTCTATCATTACATATCTTCCTTTTTTGTATCATGTCTCCCTCTTTTGTTGATACAAACTGAATCCTTTATTCTGCTTCTCCCTCTTGACTGCTACATCCTTACTCTGTATTCCTGATCCTTCATAGTTGCTTGCTGATTAGTTTCTTATCTCTTCTGAAGCTCCCTCTTTCATCTCTCCTTCAATACATTCTCATACATCTCCATCTTACCTTTTATTGATAAGTTTCTTATAAATCTCCCTCTTTGACATAAATGCCAAAGATGTAGTATCTTCAACTTGCTAACTATAAGCTTTGCATCTGATGCTTTCTCCCTCTGTCACCATGCTTGTGAGTAATCTAGAATTTCTATTCTTTTTTTCATCCTCTGCATGATTCTTCTGATATTTCAATGATCTACTCTTGTTGATGCAAGGAAGCTTCTTTGTTGCTTTAGACTGCTAGAGTTAGGGGCTTTACCCGCAACTTTCCTCTAAGATATTCATAAGTATCTTTGGGTAATGGTTTGGTGAAGATATCTGCAATTTGTTCCTTTGTGTAAATGTACTCCATCTTCACTTGTTTGTCTTCCACCAATTCTTTGACATAGTGATACTTGATTGCAATATGCTTGTTTTTTGCATGCATTACTGGATCCTTGGATATGTTTATAGCACTTGTATTATCACAATACAGTATCACAGGTTTGGTTATCTCTTCTTTCATTCCTTTCAATAGATGTTTGAGCCACACAATGTTTGTGCAATTGACTACTGTTGCCACATATTTTTCTTCTACAGTGGACTGAGATGTGCATGTTTGTTTCTTGCTAGTCCAAGTAACTAGCCTTTTACCTAAGAATAATGCTCCTCCACTTGTTCTTTTCCTATCATCAATGTTGCCTCCCCAATCTGCATCTATGTATGCATTAAGCTCAAACTTCTCATTCTTTTTGTAGTATAGGCCAAAATCATCAGTTCCTTTAAGATACCTCATTATCCTTTTTACTACCATGAGATGATTTTCTCTAGGATTAGCAAAGAATCTAACCACTATTCCAACTACTAATGCTATGTCTGGTCTACTATGTACAACATATTATAGCTTTCCAATCATGGATTTGTACATTGTTTAATTGACTTCAGCCAATTCATCATTTTTGGACAGCTTATGTCCTATTGCCATTGGTGTGTTGATAGGTTTGGATTCTTCTAATCCAAATGTCATAAGTATCTCTTTGATGTACTTTGATTGTGTCAAGAATATACAATGTTTTAGTTGATGTACTTGCAATCCAACAAAGAACTTGATTTCTTCAAACATAGACATTTCAAACTCATGTTTCATTTTGTCAACAAAACTTTTGCAAATCCCTTCCTTTCCTCCAAAAATTATGTCATCCACAAAGATTTTAGAAATAAGGATATCCTTACCTTTGTTTGATTTGATATACATGTTGCTGTTATCATCAGTTCTTTCAAATCCTATTTGCACTAGATACTTGTGAAGTCTCTCATACCAAGCTCTAGGGGCTTGCTTTAATCCATATAGAGCCTTATGCAATTTGCATACCTTATTTTTGTTATTTTAATCAACAAATCCTTTTGCTTGCCCTATGTAGACTTCCTCTTCAAGTATACCATTCAGAAATGTAGACTTAACATCCATTTGATAGACTTTAAATCCTTTGAAGGCTGCATATGCTAGTAAGGTCCTTACTCCTTCCATTCTAGCAACTGGAGAAAAAGTTTCTCCATAGTCTAGTCCTTCTTCTAGTGCATACCCTTTATAGACTAGTCTTGCCTTGCCTTATTCCTTGTGATTTCACCATTCTCATCTAACTTGTTTCTAAACATCCACTTGGTTCCAATTACATTCTTGTCAGCTAGTCTTGAGACTAAGGTCCATGTCTTATTCTTTTCAATTTGTTCTATTTCTTCTTTCATAGCATTGTACCAGTCATCATCTTTTATGGATTCACTTACTATTTTTGGTTCTATTTTTCTGAGTAGACATGTCTCACTTCTAAGTCTATTCCTTGTCATTGGTTCTACCTCTTTGTTTCCAATAATTTGATCTATAGGATGATGTCTTCTTACATACTTTTCCAATACTAGTTCTTTTCTTATTTACATGTCTCTTTTATAATCAGAATCTTCATATGTATTGTCATCAGATATTTCTTCATTTCCTTCATGTTGACAATTCTTAGAATCTGAATGAACATTCTCTGTATTCTGCAGCTCAGTTTTTTAATGTGTCTACTACTCGACATTCATTGTCTAAGACTCGGTAGATACTGGATTTTGTTCTTGATTATCATTTTGAGTTGTAGCTTCACCATTATTAGGTATACCTTCATAAAAGTATACCAAGGTCTTGTATTCTTCTACTTTCTTTGTGTCCTCAACACTTTGAACTTCTGCAAGCTCATCAAATTTCACATTTGTGCTTTCTACTACTTCGTTAGTGTTAACATTCAAGCAATTATAAGCTTTGCTTCTAGTAGAATAACAAAGAAATGTGCCTTCCTCACTCTTTGCATCAAACTTTCCATTTCTAGACTCTTTATATATATAGCATTTGCATCCAAATATTTTGAAATGTTTTACATTAGGAGAATGCGCATACCATTATTCTATAGGTGTTGCATTTGTACCTTTCTTGACTTGAAATCTATTGAGTGTGTAGACTACAGTACTTACAACTTCTCTCTAGTACTTGAGTGCAACATTTTTCACATCATTAAGGTTCTGGCATAGTCAATAACTAATCTATTCCTTCTTTCTGCTATACCATTTTGAGGTGGAGTCCTAGGTGTTGATGTCTGCCTTTTGATTCCTCTTTCATTGCAGAATTCTTCATATTCTCTTGATGTGAATTCACCTCCACTATCAGATCTGAGACATTTTAGGTTCTTGCCAGTCTCTTTCTCAACTTTGGCCAAGTACCATTTAAACATTTGGAACACATCTGATTTTTCTTTTAGAAACATGACTGTCATCATCCTTGAATAGTCATCTACAAATAACATTATGTGTCTATCACCTTTGTAGCTTTGCACTTCAATAGGACCACACAAGTCAGTATGAACTAGCTCTAATACTTCATTAGAAGTATAATCCTTTCTTTTGAAAGTTGACTTGGTCATCTTCCCTAGTTGGCATTGTTTGCACGTGGTGTTATGAGGCTTCTTCAAGTTTGGTAGACCTCTGACTTTCTTCATTTTATTTGACATAGCCTCTTGTGTCATAACCATACATTATAAATTTGAAAAATGAGACAAGAAGCATCTTCCATTTCTAGGTAGAAAAAATTACTCCTAGTCTGATCACCTTTTCCTATTACACTTCCTTGAGAATCATAGATCTTGGCAACTCCATTTTTGAATTCAACCTTGCATCCTATGTTGCCTAACTGTGAGACACTCAACAAGTTATAATTTAGGCCTTCAATATAGTATGCATTATCACATGATATCTTTTCAATAAGCTTGATACTATCTCTCCCTTTGATCTAACATGGTACATTATTACCAAATCTAACACTATTTCCTTCATATTGAATAAAGGTAATGAACTTACTTTTATCTCCAATCATGTGATGAGAGCATCTTCTATCTATGATCCATTTGTTATTCTTGTTCATGCAAGTTACCAGGGAAGTTGCTTCATCTTCATCTAATTCATCTTTCATAGCCACATAGACTACTTCATCATCATTCTCATTAGAGTCTTCTTCAACAATGTAGCATCTTTTGCCTTTACCTTTGTAGTCCTTATTTTCCTCTTTCTTTTTCTTGAGGTTGCCTCCATCTTTGTAAATTTTCTTTTGTGTGCATTTGTCTACAATGTGACCAACTTCATTACAATTAAAACAAATGATTGGTAGCTTACCTTTGAATTTAGCTCTTCCTCTGTGAAATCTTCTTGCTAGTAATGCCTCCAATTGGTCTACATCATCTTCATCAGTGCTTCTATCACTAGATACATACTTTCTTTTTCCACTATTTTTCTTTGTTTGCACCTCCTTGTTGTTTTTTATTGTCATCTTGGATTTGAATGTAGATTCAAATTTTTTTGGCTTGTAGTTGTCAAAGTTGGGTAGCTCACAGGCAGTGAGTCTTCCAATTATTCCTTCAAATGACAATGTGTTTCCTAGTACACACCTTAGCTCTTGGATGGCTAATACTCTTATAGCATAGATAGGAAGCAAAGTTCTCAAGTATTTTCCACATACTGTTTCTTTTGATAACTGTCCTCCTAGGCTTCTTATGAAAGTTACCACTTCTTTCATTCTTGCACCATATTGAGCAACATTCTCTCCTTCTTCCATTTTTATGTCATCAAACTTTTCTCTTAGGTTCTCTCTTTTGGCTCTCTTGACATTATCATCTCCTCCATAGATGTTTGATAATGTTTTCCAAATTTGATGTGCAGTATCACATTCTTTGATGTCATCATACTCGGCATAGCTTAGTGCTGAAGCAATATCTAACATTGCTTTACTGTGCTCCTTCTTCTTGCTCATGTCTTCTGCAGCGAGGGGTCATGTAGGGTCTACATGATCAACTATGATTGAGGTCTGTGCATAGTCACCTATTGATCCAAGGTGCAACTTCATCAGATTTTTTCATGCAACAAAGTTGTCTTTGTTTAGCTTGGGAACTTCTCTCTTGGACATCTTGATCTTCCTACTACTAGTACGTTGAAAAAAATTAGAAGTGGGCTCTGATACCAATTGTTAGAATTCTTTTAGAATAATGAGAGGGGGGTGAATCAGTTATTCAAGGTTTTTTAATATCCAATACAAATTTTCAAATCCTTAATGGCATATAATTGAAATTATCATGCATGTAATTAAACATTAAACAATAATGAAAAGTAAACATGCATCACCACATAACAAATAGAATTTTGGTGACCTAGAAACCCTTGAGGAATAAGAAGGTAAAATTGGGGTGGGGATGATACCCACAAAATTACTGTGCAATAGATTTCAACCACTTCTGATGGTTTTCCCTGTTAATGGCCTACCCTATTAAAGGCTTTACACACTATCAGATGTAACCTTGTTAAAGGATTTCTACACCCTATTAGGAGTGTTCCCTATTAGAGGACTTAAGAAAATTAAACTTAGAATGTCACCCTGTTAAAGGATTTAAATAGAGCTGTTAGGCCCACCCAAGTCCATGGGATTTACAACTGCCTTCTCAAAAGGATCTTTTATCCCTCTCTAAGGATCTCCTATCCTTCTCCTAAGGATCTCTTATCTTACTCCTAGGGATCTTCTATCCTTTTCCTGAGGCTTATCCACCTAGCTATTAAGCTAACCTAGTAATGCAGGATTTCAATGTTTAATGCAATGGTAAGAAAGTATTAGAAAGGTTTTGACCTGATAAAGATTGCAACTCTAACCTTGCAGATTTTAGATCACTCTTTAGTTCTTTTCTTTGCTTGGATTTTCTCCCTTGCAGTGCTGATAGCTTGTTCACCTTTCAAGATCTGTCTCCTTGAGTTCTTCCACTCATTTTTCCAATGCACTCTATGGTCACTTGATAAACTCAAAGTCTTGATGCTCTATGCTTACTCTTCACTGCGTCCTCTTCTCGACACTTCACAATAGCCTTCTCTTGGTTTCTTTACATGACCACACTTATGACCAACTCCCTCTACTCTTTCGATCTTTGACCTGTAAATCCTTATAAAGAAGTTATGTTCTTCATTTCTCACTCAAATATTCCCACTCATTAATTTGACTTGATCTGAGAAAATGATATTGTTTTCCCTCCAAATTATTTCTTCTAGAAAATTCATGATAAGTCCATCAGCATTCACCTTGAATTTGTTTGCATGGTTTACATAAGATTCTATGACATCTACTCATCATCCTTATCATCGAACTAATTCACAAAATTAAATGTAACAAACTTATTGTTACTAATCTAACTAATATTCTGACTTAACAAATAATGCAACAACTCAGCATCATTGGTTTACTGATGCTCAACATTAGCTGGGTTACTCAGCTTCTACTGCTATTTAGTGATGCTCAACACTATCTAGTTCTGGATTGATTGACATCCTCTATAGTTTCTACTTTACTTGGCACCTGAAGCTTTCATGTATTGCTCGACTTCTACTATTTTCTTGAATCACTTAGAACTTGAAGGATTGCTCGACATCTGAAGAAATTTTCTCAACATCCACTACCTTTTTCTGATGCTTGGCACCTAAAGGATTGCTCGACACACACTGAGGTTGATCTTGCTCAGCTTTAACTAGCTTGCTTGGCCCACACAAATGAACTTAGTTAAACCTTACATCTTTGATGTGTGTTAGTGTGTCCATTCCTTGTGTCTTAGAGTATGTCATCAATGCACTATTTCATCAATGGCTTTGGTGATCCTTATACTTCATTACAACATCATAACTTCAACCTTTCTCTAGGTGCTCTAGTTACATCTTATTGATTGCCTTCTCCTTATCAATCAACCAATTGATAGTATTTGGATCACTTAAGAAATTGTCATTCTTGCAAGTAGCAAGTTTGACATCAATGAAAAAATAATGATTGAAAACATTCTTTACCAGTTCCATTATTCTTCATTCATGATCTTTTCAATAATTTCCAACAGCTTTGCTTTTAACTTTTCACGTGCTCTTTCAAAATTTTCCATATTTAATCTCCACAAGAATTTTGCAAAGGCTCTAGATTTCAAAAAAATTTCATCATTAATAAAACTCTTAGAAATTTTGGGCCAATATAGGATGTATCTCCTTACTTTGATAGTCAGCAATAGTAAGGTCTAAGGAGGGTGCAGGAGGCTCTTGTGGTTCCCCAATCTCTAGGTCTGTGGTAGTAAAAATAACATCTCCTTTTCCACCAATTTGTCTTAGCTGATCCCTCAAATATGCTTCATCATCTATTTGAATTAGTTTTTGTCTTGTGGAGTATTGTTCTACCTAAGAGGAGGATCCCTACTCCAATTTCTGCCTCTTTGGGGCACTAACTATAGATTGACTTTCTGGTCTTGGTCTTTTTTGAAGGGGAGCCTATTGTATACTCTGCATCATTACATAACCTGCCCATTTATGTAAAGTATACTTTCTAGGAGCTGCTATGTTTCTTCTATCTATCCTCCTCTATATCTCTCCAGCCCTATCTAGACAGGTCTTGACATATGTAGCTTTCTTTTCATTAATTATTTGTATTATTATAGAAAAATTGTTCATTAATGCTTGCATCTAGGCTCCCCAATATTTTTAATCTTTTAGAGGGTCATAATTAGAATCAAAAGCATTGATGAATTCCAATGTTTTACTGAAGACTACCCATTTTTCTTTCCTTAATTACATAACCTGCCCATTTATGTAAAGTATACTTTCTAGGAGCTACTATGTTTCTTCTATCTATCCTCCTCTATATCTCTCCAGCCCTATCTAGACAGGTCTTGACATATGTAGCTTTCTTTTCATTCATTATTTGTATTATTATAGAAAAATTGTTCATTAATGCTTGCATCTAGGCTCCCCAATATTTTTAATCTTTTAGAGGGTCATAATTAGAATCAAAAGCATTGATGAATTCCAATGTTTTACTGAAGACTACCCATTTTTCTTTCCTTAATTACTATTCTTTTAAAGAGAAAATGTTCCTTATAACATCCTTAGGTAAATATACTTGTTGCACCATGCGGGCAACTTTTGTCCTCTCCCTTAGAAGATCATAGAATCCTTCAAGGTCAATAAATCTAGCATGGGACTCAGCCATGATCTATCTATTCAGAAATAAATTGAGTTGTTTCTATCCTTTTCTCACAAAAATGAAATCATGCACTACAATAACAACTGGAAAGAAAGTACCTTTCTTGGGCAAATCTCTTTCATCAATAGTCCCAATCTGCCATAATAGCTCTGGGATCGCTATCTTCAGAGGCACATTGAATGGTAGCAGATGAGGCTTTCCCAAAAATTGATATACTCTTATTAATATTGAAACATTATAAGGGATTATATCCCCCCAATTATGACTAACTAGAAACCATTTTGCATGGTCCTTGGGTCTGACCAATTCTAGTAGTGCTTGTGAAATCCTAGGGCTATCTCCTCTCAAGAGAAATCTAAGATTAGATGCAAAATATCTATCAAACCTTACAAAATTGGCATCTCTAGCCTCTGAAGTCATGTCCACACTCCATAACTAAACTAAATTCCTCTCTCCATCCTTGGTTGTTTCCAGCTCCATTCCCTTGGAGAAGTAGGTAACTCCCTTATATAGACATACATACATGAGTAATGAATACCAATAGAATGGTTTGTTTAATTTCCCTTGTGCTATCCCCACTAGACCATTGTGAATTTCTTGTACAAGGAAAGTGGAAAAGTCAAGAATAGTGCTCATCCCAAATTGAAGAGTCTAAGCCATGATAAGAACAATGGAGCCTAGGATATGTTCTGCCTCATCCATCCCAAATATTTTGCAAAGAGAAAAATATAATGCTTGAGCCCTTAGGTTGAAATGTCTTCTGATTAATGGCTCAGATGTGGTGGTAGTGATTATAAACAATGTAAAATTCTTGGTAGCATGCTCTTGCAATGGCCCTATCCTCAAGTATATCGTCTGTGCATGATACCTTCCTTGTAGGTCATCCATGTCAATTTTCTCATGCATAGCATGTTTAGGGTTCAAATTGAAACTTCACTAATCAATTCAAGGAAAACCTTAAAAAGATTTACTCTAGCATGGTTCTTAACCCACCCCATGATAGGATCATACTTCTTAGCTAGGTCAGTCAATAAATCACTATCAAAGAAAACTGCAAGGACTGTTAACTTCCCAATGTCAAATTCCCACACATTGCTCATGGGGGTATCTAATTTTCATTCTAAGAACCACTTTTTGAACAATTGTAAACCTCCCATAGATACCTAGCCATCTCTTACCAAATTTTTCCTATTATAGAAACCCTCAGTTAAAACTACCCTAGGGTTCTTAGGAAACAACTCTCTCCCCTTAGTGATTTCATTCACAGACAGTGGGAATTCTCCAAGGAAATCATCATGCACAACCATCTTTAAGTAATCAATTTTCCTAGAGAATTCCTTTCATGGAGGAATTTTGAGAAAACCTTAAGAATTACACAATAATAGATTCTTGATTTTTAGAAGTGGTGATATACATACCCACGAAATCACACTTCTTCTTTTTGTAGTTTTCAATGCAATTCACTAGATCACTTGATAGAATTTATGTGCAAAATTCTATGCCCTAGCTTCAAAATTTTTCTATGCTCTACTAATGCCTTACAAATTGTGGTTCAATAATGACAAGATTGCAAAATATATCCAAGCATTGAAATCAAATGAATGAACTCTACACCATATTAACTTCCAATAACCATTATTCTCAAATTGCATCCAAATTTGAATCTTATCTGTCAATTTCACTAGATCAAACAACTTTAATTGAAAAAGAAAGAAGCTTTATGACTTTGAAAACATGGCCACATGTTAATTCGGTGCTTCCCCACATTACTTATCTTTCTTGCACCTTGGAAATGCAGGAAAGCACCATCCATTGATCAAGAACAAGATCAACAATCAGACAAATTTATAATTGAATAAGGCCTAGTTAGCTGTACTAACCAATATGAATTCTCCATGTGAATTAGTGCATACTAATAGAATTCCATGCAAGTGGGTCCCATTTTATTCGTTTGAGAAAGTGAGTGCTTGATGTCATCTTTTCCACGTGTTAGGTTGGCACATCCCCACTTTGTTTAACTAGCTAGCATTTTTATAATGTAGGCATGTGCTAGCCATCAATCTTGGAAAGATTAATGGTGGCATAGCTCAAGCCTTTTAAACATTTTGATATGGGGACACTGACATCACCCTAGACATGTGTCACATGGCACATACCCACTTTTCTTAAACTCCCTTCAAGTTCCTTATACGAGCATGCACTCATCATTGATCTAATCAAGATCAATGGTAGGTATCAATTTTGTCTCTTATGGTCCCATCATCCAATTGAATGAATAAAATAACTCCTTTTAGCCCTCACGCTCTAAAAAATTTGACTATCACATTAAGGTTTAAGTTTCTGCGCTCATAACAATCAACACTTCTAGCTAGGCACATGTGTCATATAGCATGGCATGACTTAGCACTCTACCCAGATCTTGCCCCACTATGACACGTGGTGCAAGGGAATATATCTGAATTTATTTTTTCTTGAGTAGTTTCTCAATGCAGGCATGCACTAGCTATTGATCCTACACAGATCAATGATCACAAAGCTTCCAACCTTTTTAACTGACAAATTCTTTTACTAGCCCAACTGGCATTACACATCAAATTTTGCTTATAGCCTAGCACAACATAGCACATACCTTTCATGCTTGGTCCCACCTTGCTACATGTCATCATAGTGCTTTCCCACATTATTTAAAAGTTGAGAAACTTCATTAAGCAGGTAAGCACTAACTATGGATCTCATAGATCAATAATCATAAAATAATGCATGTTTAAAAACATCGAGTCAGCTGAAATGACCAATGAGATACTTATTTTTAATCCAACTCACCTGACATTTTCCATGGAAGACATCCCACTATCACCTTCTAAAAAGGTGGGCCCATGATGTCACATGTTGCAATAGCACATGCCTGCATTTCTTAAGATTCTTGCATTTTCTTGATGCTAGCAAGTGCAATCCATTGATTAAGACAAGATCAACGGTGCCTCAAAACTTGCAATGCACAAAATTTTTTATGTTAGTGAGGGCTATGTGTCATTAAGGTGCATGCCTGTGGGGATGCATCATTCGTTGATCTATGTCAGATCAATAGCTAGATCAAAAGGTATTGCAAATGATATTTTTTAATAAAATATCTTGAGCAAACTGTGAACAAAGAAATATTAATAATTTTTTATCAAATTTTAATGAGATCATCCTTGCATAAACCCAACCTTAGGATAAATGTGTCCCGCCTAAAATTTTGAAAAAGCACTTTCAAAAGGATTTTCAAAAACTAGGGTAAAATAAGATAAGGCATTAGGGTTTTTTAATGACTGTGTTGATGAAAAACCTTTAGAATTTAATAGAACTCAAACAACATAGAGACTAGGACTTGATTAGAGTAACCAAAAACTTGAAAATTATAAGGAAAGAAACCCTAATCTATAGGATACTATGACTTAAATGATTTTTGACCAAAATTTTTAGAACATCCTTTGGATTGTGAAAAATTAGACCAATAGTGACTCTATATGGGGATGATAGACTACATGAGTCTATGCAAGAATTCAAAATCTATGGTAGAGTAGACCACAAACTTGATACAACTATGAAAACTTCTTCAAAGAGCATAGAACAAAATAAAAAAAACAAGGAACCAAACTATACAGAGAAAATTTACAAGGACTTTACAAAATATATAGAATGTACAAGGACATAAAAAACCCTAAAACTACTATTCATAAAAAAAAAAGATGCCTCAAGAAAAGTACCTCTTTAAGAATTGTCCACGAATTAGCAATTCAAGAATATCTCTAGTTCTATCCTTTAGGAAATACGAATCTTCTCCATTTGTATCACAAATGCTATATGGGCCAAGCTAGATTGGGTCAAACTTACCATGTTTTTCTTTATCTTCCATTCTAGCATTCCACATCAATACCAAGTCACCTATTTCAAATTTCTTCTCAATGGCCCTTTTGTCATATAAGTTCTTCATATGTGATTGTAACTTGGAATTCTAAATAGAAGACTCTCTCCTTACTTCTTCTTGTTGCAAAATATCATCCATTTTGAGTTGCATCTCATCAATGATATCATCTTCATATAGTTAAAAAAATTTATACTTCTCCTTTAGGTTATTTTGTGCAAGTCTAGCCTATATACCATAAACCAAATCAAATGGAGCACATCCAATGGCCTTTTTCATAGTAACTCTATCAGTCCACAAAGATAATGATAATTTTGAATCCCAAGCCTTCTTTTTTTCTCCTAAAATCCTCTTGATGATTTTCAATATACTTCTATTACTTGATTCTGCCTGACCATTTCCTTGAGGATGATAGGGTGATGTTGTGTACTCTGTAATGTCATACTTTTTACAAAAAAATTTATATTCCTCATATCTAAAACACATAGCATTATCAGTTACAATCTTCTATGGGTATCCAAACTTTGTCACAATATTATTCAAAATGAAATTAATCACCACTTTACTTGTTGCATTCTTAGTAGGAATTGCTTCAACCCACTTAGTGAAGTAATCAGTAGCCACCAGGATCCAAGAATGTCCACCACTAGACCTATTTGAGATCTCACTAATAAAATCAATTCCCCATTGTTGAAATGGTGCTTATACTTCAATAGTTCTTAATGGTAAATTTCTAGAAAGTTTTGGCTTTCCACTAAACCTTTGACAAGCATCACATATCTTGACAAACTCATGAGCATCTCTAAAAAGTGTTGGCCACCAAAAGCCAACCCTAAGAATTTTATGAGTAGTGGTCTTAGCCATATAAAGACCACCAAATCACACCTTCATACATATCTTTCAAAATCCTTTTAGATTCTTTTTCATCTACACACCTCAAAAGTACCCCTTCCATATTTCTCCACCATAATTGTCCTTGCACTATAACATACCTTATGGCCTATAGCTTCACAAATATTTTTTGGTTATCTTTTAATTCTGATGGAGATTTCATGTTTTGCAAATAATAAATCACATCTCTATACTATTCAAAGGTATCCATATCACAAATATTATCCCTACAACTATCATCAAGTTGATTAATTTAGTTTACCTC
This sequence comes from Cupressus sempervirens, assembly GCA_028749045.1. Classification (NCBI taxonomy): domain Eukaryota; kingdom Viridiplantae; phylum Streptophyta; class Pinopsida; order Cupressales; family Cupressaceae; genus Cupressus; species Cupressus sempervirens. The sequence goes on along the minus strand of CM053787.1, from coordinate 898,537,393 downwards.
TAAATTGGCTTCTATCATCAATTTGGCCAAACCTTAACATCTAACTAGTATTGTAATCTAAAAATGAATGTTAAACTCTTGTATGCTATTAATCCATCTACATCTCCTAACAGATACCTCTTGTTGTGAAAAAATATCCTTCGTAGTAGCAGTAGGAACAAAAGCAATAATAGTAGCTCCCATTAAGTAATATCTAAAAGCCTTCACACCTTTCACCAATGCATATGTCTACTATTCATTTATATCATAATTGAGTTTTTCTACCTATAAGGATTTGCTAAAAAATGCAATGGGTTGTTCATAACCTTCCTCATTTTTCTATAACAATACTGCATCAACAGTGTGAAATGAGGCAAAGGAAAATATATACATTGGTTTATCATAATCTAGAGCTCTGAGAATAGGGGAATCTTTAATAGCTTGCTTAATCTTCTAGAATGCAATGCTAGGTTCACCATCCCATTTTATTTTAGATCCTTTCTTTAGCATCCTTGATATAGGCCTACTAATCTCTGCAAAATTAGTCACAAATCTCCTAAGAAAAAATATCTATCCAAAGAATGACTGAATTCCTTTAACACTTTTGGGTTTCTAAATCTTGTCTATTACTTCTACCCTTTCAGGGTCAATCCTCACACCATGCTTACCAACTAGATGTCCTAAAAACTTTCCTTTAGTAACACCAAAACTACATTTCCTTGGATTCAAAGAAATACCATACTTAAGGTCTCTAATAAATATCTTTTCCAAATGTATACAATGATCATTCTCATCCTTGTTATAAGTAGTGAGGTCATCCTGATACCCAAATAGAAATTTATCAATAAATCAACAAAGCCACATCTACAACCCTTTGAAAAGTAGCCCTAGCATTATTAAGCCCAAAAGGCATCCTGACATAAACATAAGTACCCCATGGAGTAGTAAAAGAACTCTTGAATTATTTTAATTCTTTAACAACCACTTTATTATAACCTAAAAATCTATCCATCATAGACATAAGCTCTAAACCATTGACCCTTTGCAACATAGCTTCCATATTTGGCAATCCATAATTATCCTTTAATGAAGATATATTAAGATTCCTAAAGTCAACACATTACCTTATGTCTCCATTTTTCTTCTTAACAGGAACTAAATTGGATACCAAAAAAGAATGTCTAATAGGCTTTATGATTCTTGTATCTCTTAATTTGATTAGATCGTCTTGCATTTTGGGAGCCAAAGTTGGATTTATAAGCCTTTTTTTATACCTAAAAGGTTTGGCATATGGTTTCAAAGGGATCTTATGCTGAAAAAGATCTTCCCTATAGGCCTTTAGGTCATCATATGACCATGCAAACACATGTTTATACTTCCTTAGTAGGTCTATCAGATCTTTCCTAATTTTAGGAGGCAATTTCTTAGCAATATATACTTTTTTAGATGTTTCTTCAGTTCCAAAATTTACCTCCTCTAGATCTTTGGCATTATATTCACTAGTATTCATTTGTGACCTGTCTTGTTTGTTAAAAACAATTTCTAAAACAACTAGACCCTTTGGGATTTTATTTGTCTTTAACTGCACAACTTCCTACCCAAGAATAATATCTTTCCCATTTATATTCTCTATGTAAGCTGCACAATCGATTTCTTGTCCTGACAACATATACTCACAATTCAAAAATCTTAGAATATCCTTATCATCTTCAAATAATTGCCAATTCTAGACATTATCAAGGAAAAAAGGCCTAGTTTGAATTTCAATTTTAGACACACCAGCAAATGTGATATCATCAGGCTTTATTGCTATATTATCATGCCCAAAAAAAACAAGGACAAAAAACACACAGAATTTTTTTTTTGCTAATAAGGATAATGTTCTTGTGGTTAACTAAAATTAAGCAAGACAACCTGGTCGAAACAGTTTTAGGGTTTAACTATAATGGAACTAGTCATGTTCAATTGTTATGACCTGAAGGATGTTCTAATTAGTTAGGCCCATATTACTAAATGAATAACTTGATTGTCGATACATTGTTAATACATTGCCCTAGGCTTAGTGTCATGAATTAACTTCTTTCAACTTCATTAAACTTCAATCCAAATTCAATATTAACCTTCAAATTTTCTCCAACATACGTATACAATCTAATGAATCAATTTAGTGATTGCTATAAAAAAATGATGACTAAGAAAATTTCAAATAAATCTACATTTTGAATTGAACCTTATTCTAACTATGATGAGATTTAAGTCCAAACATTACATTACCAATATTACGACTAATCAACTAATTCACATTGGTATAAATTAATTTATAAAACATTTTAAAAAAATTATTATTTTAAAATTAAATTATCTATATTTTCTAGTTAAAACTTTTTAAAATTTAAACTAATTTAATATTCTAACATCAAAACACTATAATATACTAACAACCATACCAACATAAAACATTTTATCTCTCTTAATATTATCTAACGTCTACAATTCTAACTAAGTTTTAATATCATTCTTATTCGAAATTAAATATAAATTAAATCCTAACTAAATTAAATACTATAAAAATGACTATAGAAAAAAAACTATAAATTCTAAACTATCATAATTTAAATACTAACTAAAGACATGTCAAAGCTAAATTCAAATATAATTATAATGATAATACTACTATCTTCTACATAACTAAACTCAATATTAACATTCTAACTAAAACTATGACTAACTAAATTTAATAACCTAACTACAACTTACATACTAACAACCCCAAAAAAAAACAATATATAAAATCATCAAGTACCCTACCTACACCTACCTCCCCCCCTATCCTACCTAGGCCTGCCCATGCACTACCCAAGGCCTGCGCATGGCAGGCCTACCCCTGTCCTAGCGCGAGCGAGAAGTAATGCAAGGCATGCGTTGCAAAAGGAATTATGGTGGGGGTAAAAGTATTATATGTGTAAAACTTTCACTTCCCCCCCCCCCCTTCCCAACCATTGTAAGGTCAACGCAAGGAGTAGATTTATTCAATATTAAAACATTTGCTTGCCCTCCCATGCGATTTGACCCTTGTACTTGGTGTAGGGGGACTTAAATTGGAGGTTTAGTTTGATTTTTAATAGGGGGAAGGGATTAAATTTTGCTCCATACATTTTCCAGAGAGGTCTTTTAAGCCTGGAAATGCAAATTTTTTTTTGATAACCAAGATGAGTTAAACATTTCTAGAGGCAAAATGGAGTTACATTCCTCTAAAGCAATTTTTCACACAAGCATGCAAAGGATTATAATCCCCCTATTCAAATTTAATTTTATTCTTTATGAACCTTAACAAGGGATTATGATTCTATATTCAGAATTCAAAAGGTGATGAATAATTATTTCAATTTCAATTGTATTACTAATGGAGCATAACAATGAATGTACTAACTTGGTGATCACAATGTAGGATTTCTAATTCATCAAATTACTTAACCATATATTGAAACTTCAACATCTCAATTTGCATTGTAATAACATAATTAGAAACTTGGAGATCTATAATTTAGTGTTAATATCTATCAACCTATTTTCTCACAACATATGCAAAATTTGGAACCACATGAGAGAAATGCAAGAAGAATTTCTTATTCTTTTCTTTCCTCTATTATTCATCCTGGTTCAAGGCTCCATCAGGAAAGAACCAGTAACAAAGCCCGATATCTTTGCCACTACATCAAATTCAATTACAATTTACATGATATTACAATTCATTTAGTTTTCTTCAAGACTTTCACAAGAGACCTTTATCAAATGTCTTCATTGCCTCAAGGGTAAACATGGGAGATACAAGAAACAATCATGGAGATAACAACACAAGGAGGTAAACAAAATGAACATACATTCCCACCCGGTTGCACAATAGGTCCAACAATGAACCAATATAGGGGAAAGGTGGATTTTCTCAATAGGAGAAGTCTATCACCATACCTTCACTTAGCCCTTTCAGGGCTAAAACTTCAAGAATTTCCATTCTTTCACAAGGCCCTTTCGAGGCTATATCCACAAGGATTTTCATTCTTTACCACATTCAAGAATTCTCAATAACAACAAGGTATGGGATGACAAGTAGGGGCCCATACACCCTACCCTTTCTCCCTCCTTTCTCCATGAGAGGAGACTCTACACTATTGAGGTCCAACTGATGCCCTTTCCTCAAGCATGGCCACTTCTTCCCTATCCAAGGGTGAGTGTTGCCAAATACATCCCCATGGAAATCTTTCAAAAACAATCAACAAACCAAAAAAAACATATGAGTATCATCCAAAAAGGAACAAGATAAAATCCTTCCCAATACCACCCTCAACACACAAGCAAGGAATGCATATCTACACAATGTCTCCAGCATGATTCAACAAGATTCAAAACATGAACACACACAAAGAACCATTCATGGAGTGAAGAACTCCTACCTTCATAAAAGAGTTATGGCAATGGTGGTTTGAGAAGAGCTTCCCTTTTTTTCTTTCTTCAATCTTCAAGGCTTCCTCCAAAACTAGAGGATTGGGTGACAAAACTCAAGTTTCTTCCAAAAAGGCCTCTAAGTATGGTCTCTAACCCCCACTAAGCTTCAAGTAACTCAAGATGGAGGTTTGGTTTCACTAACCCAAGTAAAGAGCAACCCATTTTCGAAATCAGCCTATAATAGGGTTTTTAAGAGGCCCTAAGAGTCAACCTAGGAGGCTAAAGGGTTGGAAAGTACCCCCACCCATACCCTTACCCATAGGGGTACTTAAATTTAATGCTTCTAAGCCTTTAAAGGCTTATTAGGATTAATTAAAAGTTAGTAGAATAGTAAGATCAAATTACAACCTTTAAAGAATTACAATATAAGATTAGCACAAAATTAACAAGAAATTTAACTTCATTTCTTCCATTGAGTTATCTTGGCTGATTTTCTTGCACACTCATTGCACACATCAGTAGGACCAAAAATCACGTGTATAATGTGAATAACATGCTAAAGGAAATTATACATAATTTAAAGCATCCACTTCTTAATAAATAGTCGTTTATCTAATTCTACTCATATTTCTAGCCTTTCGACTTGCATAACCAAATGTGTTAGCTTGCATACATTTTCTTTCATCATTATACATATTTATAAGAATTAAATGGCAGAATCAACTAACTGAAGTAAGCATCACACATCACAAAATAGCATAACAATTTTTAGTGTATCCAATAATGTTCTGACATGTCAGCATGAGTATCAAAACAACAATGTATCATACGTGCTAGAATGGGTCGGGGTGAGGCCTCACATATATTTTCTAGTAATTCTTCCATCTTATTATTAGTCCTATCTTTCCAAATCATCCCAAATGCATCAAAACATTCAATCATGTCCCATACAACATTTCTGTATTGTTTTAATCTTTTGTTGTTTGACACATAAGCATTTCTTACTTGGGATACAACCAATTCCGAATCTCCTATAACATGTAAACATTTTATCCCATGCTTATGAGCTAATCTAAGGCCTAATAGTAAAGCCTCATATTCTACGATATTATTGGCACATGGGAAACTTAAAGTAAAGGAGAATTTGTATGTTACCCCTACTAGAGATATCAACAAAATGCCTACTCTAGATCCATCCTTGTAGCATGCACCATCAAAAAACATAGTCCACAAATTACCTTTGTCTATCTTTGTGTCAACTTCTACTTCCATCTGAGACTTATGCTTGGATTTCTTCAAAGTCAAAACCTCATCTTAGAATGAATTAATATTTGTATCCAAAAAATTTGTCATATTTTCCTCTACATCTTCTTCTATCATGTATATACTTTTAGGCTCCTTATTTACTTTTATCAAATTCTTCTCAATGTTAAAAGTAGCAAATGAAAAATCACACTGTAGACTCCGTCCCATGGTAGCACTCCACTATTTAGATAACAACATGTCATACTGAGGTGGAATATCAACAACCAATACACTCATAGTAAGTTCTTTGTCTAGACAGGCTGTTAGTCTATATGGTAAAGAATTAATAGTACCTATGGCTATCACTTCTCTTTTATCCATAGCACAACATCTTCCTTGAGTAGTATCTACCTTCAAGCCTAATTCTTTCTTTATTTCAAAAGGCATCATAGTATTTGAAGCACCAGAGTCAATCATGAAATTTTTTAATGTTTTACCATTTACTAAAATACTTAAGAAAAATGGCTCAATATTTCCCAAACATTTATTTATAGAATTATCCAAAAACATCTGAGGAATTTGAGACATAACTACTTTAGCTTCTTTATCCTTTACCTTTTCTTTACTGCTTTCTTTGGGATTGTGATTTTCATTACACTCATGTTCCACATTTACACTAGTATTTTCCAACCATGCTAAAGCTTTATTTCTATGTGTTGGAAATAATCAAGGCTAACAAGGTTACTGAGAGGGGAGGGGTGAATTAGTAACTCTAAAACTTTAAATTAATTCTGCATAATAACATATTCACCATTCATCCATCTAATCTACTGTATGCATGAAAAGATAAACATTTATAACACATGAACACACTAATTTGGTGACCTAGAAACCTTCCAATTAGAAAGTAAAACTAGGGTGGGGATGATGCCCACAAAACTTCAATACTGCAATATAAAGTTGGCCTATTAAGGCTTACAATGATCACTTCTGATGATTTGACCTGTTAGGAGCAAGTAGGATTGGTAGATCCACCTTGTTAGAGGATTTACAAACATACAATGAAGTATGCACTCTGTTAGGAGATTTACAAAAGACTGCTAAGTCTACCCTGTTAAAGGATTTACAAACTGAGTCACCTGTTAGAATGAAGCAGTGGATCAATTTACAACTGATTACTGATAAGATCCTTTATGCTCTAATTACCTGATGTGATAGATATAAATTTTCTGTATCTATGTTAACCTTGCTGTATTCCTCTATTCTACTGCTAATTCGCTTTCCTCCTTCTCAAAATATTGCAATATATTAACGACAATCACATACAACATTGCTTCTCTTCAAATGATATATACCATTCAAATATTTACACTGGCAAGGTCAGCCAAACACAAGTGAACAAATCTTTACTGAGTCAGCCAGATAGTAGAAAACTCGAGTTCCTCAAACTGACTTGGTGACCTTCTGATACTCGGCATCCACTACAATACACTGTATCATCATGCACTTGGTAAGAGTAGAGGCACGGTCTATACTAATCATTCTAAGTAGCTTGGAACTTGGTAACCATTGGTGACTCAGTAAAAATTGTGTCACTCATTAAAAACTGAATCCATTGATAACCTTCTTCACTTGGTAAACACCAATTCCTTCATTTACCTTGTTTACTCGATAAAAACTAAGTTCTTTGTTTACCTTGATCACTCGGTAAAAACTAAGTTTCTTCGTTTACCTTGATCACTCGGTAAACACTAAGTTCTTCATTTACCTTGATCACTCGGTAAACACTAAGTTTCTTTATTTACCTTGATCACTCGGTAAACACTAAGTTTCTTCATTTACCTTGATCACTCGGTAAACACTACGAAGCTTGGTGACCACTAACTACTTGGAGAACATTGTTCTACTCGGTAACCATTATAAACTTGGCAAACACTACTTAACTACCCATATGCTCAGTTTCCAAAGGAATGCTCGGTATAAACTTGTAGACTGAGTGATGAGCTCGATAAGCATTTAGAATAAAATAAGTGTTGTAACTAATGACAAATATATCATAATTCCAACAATCTCCCCCTTTGGCATTAGTGACCAAAAACACTTATGAGCCAAAACTTATATACAATATTTGACATATTGACGACTGATTCAGCTAAATATACATGGCTTCCTTACATATAACTCCCCCATATAATATACACAAGGTATTTACATGAGTTATATGACTTTTATTTACAATATCTCTTTTTCCCTTTTGTATATTTATCTCACCAATATTTCTTCCTGAGTATCTCTTTCTCCCCCTTTTTGACAATAATGCCAAAGAATAAAATAATGTATTTACATACAGACACCAAAATGTGAGATAAAATCAGAATGTACCTGGAGAATGAGTTGCAGAGTTTTATCCCAATTGTTTTGCAGGATTTTGCATGTGGATAGAGCTATTTGAACTTCTACAGAGAGTTCAATCACATGTTCTGCAATAGAGAAATTATTGTCATGGATCAATATTTTTGAATGTTTGTTAACCTCATAATGGTTTTTGACACTTGAGTGCCAATAACACTTACCTACTCTATATTGGAGCTGAGTACACCATGCATGCCAAGCCACAACAAATGCCAAGTTAGGAAAGACTTCAGGTGCCGAGTAGTTTTTAGATGTAGAGTGAAGATCAGATACCGAGTGAAGATCAGATACCTAGTAAAGTGTAAGTGCTGAGTAACATAAGGTGCCGAGTGTTAACAAGTGCCAAGCAACATAAGGTGTTGAGTGTTAAAAAGTGCTAAGTAACATAAGGTGATGAGTGATATAGTTTTGTTTAGGTGCCGAGCTATCTAGGAAACAACATGTGCCAAGTATCAACAATACTTCAGTAGCTGAGTAACTTAGAATATAAGCATAAGAGTTTGTAATTGCATAAAATATGATGCAAAAAAATTTTGTAGCTGACATAAGGTAAATCTCAAAGGATTTAATGATGAGATTGAATCTTTTATCTTTCTTATGCAAATTACATGCAGGCAATGAGAAAAATGATAAAGGCATGCAACCAATAGAAGAAATGCAAATAATAAGTGAAAAATGGAGATTGAATATGGATCGTAGATCCATACCTAACCCTAAATCCTCAAATGTCTTTATAAGGAAGATGAAATTTCATTGTAAAATGTATGAGTGGACATACAAGGGTGCACAAGAAAATCTATTTTCAGAAGCAAGGGTTATCAAATCACAAAAGGATCAAGATCGGAGAAAGCGGAATAGGTGCCTGCATTCAGCAATCAAGGATTGTAATCTATCAGGTTCATTATACCTAATAATTTCTTGCAATTGTATTAGAATGAAAATCCTATGGTGATAGGTTAGCTTAATAGCTATTTCGTAGATCCTTTAATTGGTGATTAAATCTTTTAATAGGGTGACACTTCATGTAAAGTGTTTGTAAAGCCTCTAACCAGGTCACTATTAATACAGTGTAAAGCCTTTAATAGGGTAGACCATCAAAAGTGGTTGAACAATATTGCTACAGTAATTTTTGTGGGTATCATCCCCACCCCAGTTTTACCTTCTTATTCCTAGAGGGTTTTTGGGTTACCAAATCTCAGTGTTATGAGTTGTTGATGCATGTTTTAGTTTCACGTTTACTAGATGTATTTACATGCATGCAATTTACTTTCACCCAAAAGTTTTATTGGTTAAAGTGGGATACTTTTGATTCACCCCCCTCTCATAAGTACTTTTTCCATATTTGAATATTCCAACAATTGGTATCAAAGCATCCAGATTCTCACAAGGAAAATCCTAACAACTTGGAGGAAAAGATCTAAAGATGGAAGCTTTCAAACTTGGAAAGATCATTGAAAATTAGGTGATAGATGTGCAACTTGCTCTGCATAGCTTGGAGGAATTTAGAAACAAGTTGAGAAAATCATTAAAAAAAAGGAAGGATCTAGCCATAGCTGAAAATGATATACACTACAAGGAGATTGATACCACCAACATATTTTCCAATGGAGATACTAAAGAGTTTGATGCAACAATAACAGAACTGATGGAGAAAAATAAAGTTCAAGCAGATGAGATAAGATCTCTCAAGATGGAACATGAGTCACATGCCATAATGATATGTAAAATCACTGAACACAAGAAAAGAGCAGTTGAAGATAAAGTTATGATAGAAAATGAAAAAAGAAATCTTGCAAACAGACTTGAAAAAAAATGTACTAAATTGACAAGGATCTAAAACATGTAGATGGATACACTTGCCCAAATGATGAACCTTCATCATTAACTCAATGTGAAAGATATTGAGATCTCTATTTTAAAGATGCAAAATGAAATGAATAGAGAAAAAGAGGTAGCAGAGAATCTCAACAAGTCAAGTGAAGCCATCAAGTATTTTGAACAGTTGCTGAAATATCTAAAATCTGCCCATGATACATCAGGACTAGGATACAATAGCACTGAAGTTGGAGAATCATCAAAGAATGCTGAACAAAGAAGTGACAAAGGTAAGAATTCAAAACCCACTTGTCATTACTATAATAAGAAGGGGCATACAACTAATGTGTGCAGGAGTAGAAGATTCAATCAATCAAACACACCCAAAAATAAGAGTCTCCGTCACAAGTGCAACATGCAAGGACATATGACAAAATTGCAGATCCAATGTCACAAGGACTCTGAGATTTGATGGACATTGTTATAATTGCAAAAAGTATGGACATGGGGCATTTGAGTGCAGATCCAAACCTATGTGGACATCAAATCAACCAGCAAAAACAGAAGGGAATGAAAGTAATTATCATTGGGATTACAATACCAGGTATAGTTGTCATTATTGTCAAGAATATGGACATATACCACAGAACTACATATGAACACATTTCAGAGGGAACTACAAAAGATGGTTGAATCAAACTACAATTTTTAGTTGTTTGAAAATTGGTCATATCAACAAAAACTGTCCTACAAGATCAAAGACACCCAAGACTGAAGAAAACAAGGGAAAAAGAAAAATTGATGTTGAAAAGATAAGAAGGAAAATGATTAAGACTTGAAAAAAGAAAGATGAGTGCAACACATCAAGTGGAGGGATCACTTCATCCAATGGGTCAAGTGATCACACTTCATCAATCTAAGAACGAGGAGTATACAAGACTGATATACAAAGCTATATCTCACATCAGTCCCAAGACAAAGAAGCCATGCTAAGTATAAATCTGCATGAAACAAGATGTCAAGACAAAAATTAAATGTTGATGCTGAGCTGTCTTTGGATGCCGAGTTAAACTCCAACACATGCCAAACTCCTAACAACGACCGAGCTGATAATTGATGCCGAGTTGGTTAACTTGAATGGAAGCCAAGAAAAGTGAAAATTTAGTGCAGGCCGAGTTAGGTCAAGATTTATTTAGAAGTTGAGTTGGCAGTTGAGCATTTAATGCGATAGAAATAGGGTATATTATCGCAATTTCAATCAGTTTTACTCATCGCAATCAAAGAGCAAAGAAGAAGAAAGAGAGCTGATAAACTTCATAGCAAGAATCCAGCATTTCAAGCAAATTACAACCTCATTCAACACATTTTTCATCGATCTTAAGGTATTTTCATTTGTGTTGAGCTATGCAATTTCGTATCTTTTTATTGTGAAAACCCTAGTTTGCATAAATGGCATCAAGTTTGAAGAAAACTAATGATAAAGAAACGTTTGAAGTTCAGTTAGTTTCAAATGAGATCAAGCAACCTAATTTTTGACCCATTCTTGAAGTTTCCTACAAAAACAACCCAGCCGGAGCTCTCTCCCAAATTCCCCCAAAAGTTGTAATGGTCCAAGATGTGAGAAAATGTTACAACTATAAGATAGGTGCCCTAGGAGACATGGAAATAAGACAAGCTTATGAAAAATTATGCGTAGATGGAGTCTTGAAAGATGAATTCAAAATCGTTGAAAGAAAGGGTTTAACTCGAGTTTTGAGCTTTCCCAATGTATTCAAAATAGAATGGGTTAGACTTGTACTGAGTAGAATTCATGGTGGAAATTTGTGGTTAGAAGATACTCCCATCAAATTGATAAAAGAAATCATACATAGAGTAACAAGGTACCCAACCCTAGATCGGTTGAAAAATTTGAGAAGTGAATCAAAGGAGGTTATTGAAAAGAACACTAGTGCCTAGTGGAACAAAAGAGGAATGACAATTCACACCATACATGATCCTCTAGTTGAGTTTGCTGTTAGAGTCATCGCCCATAAATTCTACCAATCCAGTAGACTCAATAGTGTACCATGTATTGAAATAGATGTAGGCTACAAATTAGTGAAAAAGGATCATACTTGTGATCTTGCAGAACTACAACTACAACAGATCAATGAAAACCTAGCTGCCATAAGAAGAACAAAGGGCACTCAATGCAAATTTGGAGCAATCCTAGTTTGCATATTCTTTTATGTTCAGAATGAGTTTCATTCTTTTGGAAAAGTGGCATGGAGGAATGACAAAACCATCATTGCCCAAATCAATGAATACATAGAACAAATGGGAGAAAATTTTGATACCTTGATGACAAGTTATTTTGAGGATTTCAAGAAATCTATGAAGCAAAGATCAAGGATACCAGTTTCCTTAGTGGAAAAACATACTAATGATATATGTTTCTTAGTTGACATTGATTTTACCTATATTCAAGTAGTAATACCAAGGGTAAGATGGCTAAGGCCACTTGGATATGAAATTAATATTGATGAGGCATCTGCAGTAATAACTGCATTATTGGTAGAAGAAATAGATAAAAGTGCTCCACATTTTGGCACTTATGATGTAGTAAGATCAAAGATAAACATGGAATTAAAAATTGCTTCCACATTGAAGAAGAAAGAAAAATGATTAAAGAAGATCAAGAAGAAATTTGGTAAAGAAATTGAGGCTGAAGCAGAAGGAGAAGAAGATGACAGTGATGATGAAGATGAATAAGAAAAAGGGCCAATGAAATTAAATCAAGGTCTTGGAGAAGAAAAGGAGGAAGGTGGAGAGGAAGAAGAAGCCAAGGAAGCACCAACTAAAGCTGAGCCAAAGAAGAGAAAGGCAACAGAACAGCCTCCAGCTAAGCCCAAATCAAAGAAAGCTGCCACACCATCACCTCAAAAGCCAACAACATGAGTAGCAACAAGGGCCTCCACTCAAAAAGAAAAAGAGGAAGTTACAAAGAAGGAACAAATCAAGGAAACATAGGAAGAGCCAAGGAAAAGAAGAAGATATGTGGCTCAACCTGATATTGATGAAGAAGACCAATCTGAAAAGGTAAGTCATTCTTTAGTTGATACCTTATGTAAAAAATTGGAAATGGTGACTTAAGTAATTTAAATAAAGTTGATTTGAATAAATTTACTAAAGAAGAACAGAATAAGATAGAAGAAATAGTTTATGGAATGATGGCACAGTTCAAGTACACTCCACTTGAACTAGATGGACAATTGCCAAAAGAACTATCAAAAATTGTAGAAGACAGATGACATTTCTATTTGAAAATGGAGAAGGAGACGAGGGAATCAACTCTAGCAAGTGTATTGCCAGATTTGACTAAGGAACAAGTAAAGAATGCAATCAAAAGGCACAATAATAGGTTTACACCTAAATATAGGGCATTCTTCATACTCCAAAATAGGATGGAAGAAAATTTTCAAAGAACAATGAAATCATGGAAGAACTTGTACAAAAAGATTGAAGATTTTCTTGAAGAAGAATACAAGGAAGAAACTACTATACCAATAGAGGAGAGGAGAAAAAGGAAAGAAGATGAAGAAAAGAAAAGAGAAGAAGAAAGGAAAGAATAAGAACAAAAGAAAAGAGAAGAAGAGAAGAAGGAAGAAGAAAAGAAAGATGGAGAGGAGGAAGAGACACAAAAATAGGATATAATGAGAATAGCTAAGCAAGAGCAGCAACCAGATCAGAGTGTGCAAGAAACACAATTTCCACCCCCTAGCCCTCCTCAAGCATCCATCTCACCTATAGACACTATAACTATTATTGATGTTCCTGATACTTTTGGTTAGAATATCAATCCATTAACTGCAGAAGATCTTAAAAGAATTCTTGACCAATCTACCCAACAAGCAATATTATGTGTAGATCCAGTATTGGTTAGTATGGATGAATTGCAAAAACTAGTAGAAAATACAGTCAGAGATAAGGTGAATCCACAAGAACCACCTTCTATCATCTCTACAACTACTAGTAGTCAATTTCAAATGCCAACAAGCATAGTTGATGCTGCAAAATAGAAGCCAAGTGCAACTGTAGAAAAAGGAACAAAACAAATAGGATAGACTATTACATTTGATCCTATAGCACAAACACAAGGTGCACTTCCACAAATTACAATAATTGATCATGGTAGACAGAAGGAAGAGGAAACAGTGAAAACCCCTGAAGAATAGGAGGCAATACAAACATTAATAGATTTGCCTACCTCGAGAACTCCTTCACACCAGCCATTGCAAATATCTGTACCAACATCTAGTACTACCAGAGTTTCAAGGGTACTTCACTATGGAGACCCTGAATTAGATGAGGAGATTGTCATACCAGGCTATGACTCAAAAACAATAACCATTGATCAAATCAATGAGGTGCAGGAAGCAGTGAAAAGGAGGAAAAGATAGGAGATACTTAGGAAGGAGTATAAACAAAAGCAAACACTATATGAAATTAAGGACATCTTTATGGATGCCTTCAGTTTTCAATCACTAGATGAGTCAAAGTATATCATGGAGCAATTATCAAATATTATTGACCAGGTGACAAATGAAGGCCTAGAAACAAATGCAAAACTTATGGAATGGTCATAGAGAAAATTCCAAGGAAAAGTAAATCAACAAGGTGACAAATGAAGGCCTAGAAACAAATGCAAAACTTATGGAATGGTCAGAGAGAAAATTCCAAGGAAAAGTAAATGAACAAATATCAAGTCAAATTGCACTTTCATGGGTTGAATTAGCAAAGCTCATTGACAAAGTGAAAAAGATACTTGAGAATATATTCTCATTGTACAAAAAGTTGTGTGATTTTTCATACTTCGCACAAGAGACAAGCCAAAAGATACTAAGCCTGGAAAGAAATTTAAACATTTCAAGCATGCAACTACCAAATGATCTAGCTCAAAGTGAGAAGTATTTTGCTCAATCGCTTCACACTCACAAAGAAATAGCTGTATTAACAATAGATGAGGCTAATATCAAGGCCAAATTAATATAGCTCCAGTCCTCCATTACCCCACATTTAGAAATACTCCATAAAGAGAAAGTATATGCTGAAACTATTCTCAAGAAAGATCCAAATCTTTCTACTTCAGAAGGACTTATTCATCTTGCTGCCAAGACTGCCATCCAACACAAGTCACTATAAATTGCTTTGAACAATTGGGATGTAGCTCTCAGAATGATTATGGAGGTAAACAACACATTTTTGGCTAAATATGGTCTTAACCCTTAAACATTCTTTGACATAAGTGTCAAAAAGGGGGAGAAAAGAGACATAATAGGGGGAGATATAGATATTATAAGATGAATTAATGGGGGAGAAAAGATACAAAGGAGGAGCTTGATATACAGATAAGGCACAATCAACTCAGGGGGAGTTACAAATTTTTTGAAGTATATATTGTAAGTTACAAATTTTGATCAAGTTTTTTTTAAACTTTGTATATACCAATTAGATTAGTAAATGTACTCATAAGGTCAGTTAAGTGTTTTTGTCACTCATGTCAAAGGGGGAGATTGTTAACCTCATAATGGTTTTTGACACTTGAGTGCCAATAACACTTACCTCCTCTATATTGGAGTTGAGTACACCATGCATGCTGAGCCACAACAAATGCCGAGTTAGGAAAGACTTCAGGTGCTGAGTGATCTTCATGTGCTGAGTAGTTTTTAGATGCCGAGTGAAGATCAAATATCGAGTGAAGATCAGATACCAAGTGAAGTGTAAGTGTAAACAACATAAGGTGTTGAGTGTTAACAAGTGCCGAGTAACATAAGGTGCTGAGTGATACCATTTTGTTTAGGTGTTGAGCTATCCAAGAAATAGCATATGCCGAGTAACTTAGAATATCAACATAAGAGTTTGTAATTGCACAAACTATGATGCAAACAATTTTTGTAGCCGACATAAGGTAAATCTCAAAGGATTTAATGATGAGATCGAATCTTTTATCTTTCTTATGCAATCTACATGCAGCCAATAAGAAAAATGATAAAGGCATGCAACTAATAGAAGAAATGCAAATAATAAGTGGAAAATGGAGATTGAATATGGATCGTAGATCCATACCTAACCCTAAATCCTCAAATTTCTTTGTAAGGAAGACAAAATTTCATTGTAAAATGTATGAGGGGACATACAAGGGTGCACAAGGAAATCTATTTTTAGAAGCGAGGGTTATTAGATCACAAAAGGATCAAGATCAGAGAAAGCAAAATAGGTGCCTGCATTCAACAATCAAGGATTGTAATCTATTAGGTTCATTATACCTAATACTTTCTAGAAATTTTATTAGAATGAAAATCCTATGGTGATAGGTTAGCTTAACAACTATTTCATAGATCCTTTAATTAGGTGATTAAATCCTTTAACAGGGTGACACTTCATGTAAAGTGTTTGTAAAGCCTCTAACCAAGTCACTATTAATATAGTGTAAAGCCTTTAACAAGGCAGGCCTTTAACAAGGTAGGCCTTTAACAGGGCAGACCATCAGAAGTGGTTGAACAATATTGCTGTTATAATTTTTGTGGGTATCATCCCCACCCCAATTTTACCTTCTTATTCCTGGAGGGTTTTTGGGTTACCAAATCTCAGTGGTATGATTTGTTGATGTATGTCTTAGTTTCATGTTTAATAGATGTATTTACATGCATGCAATTTACTTTCACCCAAAAGTTTTATTGGTTAAAGTGGGATACTTCTAATTCACCCCCCCTCTCATAAGTACTCTTTCCATATTTGAATATTCCAACACAATGTGCTTCTGCATTGTGTCCATGATGGGAAGGATCATATTCTAAATATCTAAGAATGTAGATTAGATCCTTGCCTCTTCCCTCAACAATTTTTCCTGCTTCTTTGAAAAAAAATTGATCTTGAGGTGATGAGATGAGCTTGAACTGGGGTCAAGCTTCAGGTTTTGTGCGCTTGCCTTCAGATTCTCATCTATCTTATTCAATTTCTCTCTTATCTCCTTAGTATACTCGGCAACATCACAAATCTTAGCAAAAAGAGATGTTACATTATTAAAAGAATTTTCAATGTTGGCCAAAACTATGGTTAATTCAACCTGTTTTATTGCTATATGCTGAGCAATGTGCTCAACCACCTTATTATCAAACTTCTTTTCTGCCTTCTCCATCAACTTTTCTTGATTGGAGGTATCCTCATTGAATTTATTGACTGCCTCTTCTAATTGTATCAAAATGTGTTGAGAAGTATCAACATCAACACCTATTGCCTCAGTAATTATATTCCAAGAATTCTCAATTATTCTATATTCCTTATCCCTTTCAAACCTTAGCTGCTTCTGTGTAGCCTTCATCTCAATTAGTTGACTAGCATACCTCATTTCTTTAATGGTAGCATTTTCATAGTCAATATTTAGGATTACTATCTCTGTGTCTAAGTCAATATCTTTAGGAATTTCCCTTCCAATGATCATAAGTCTTAATGGTTGCTTTTGTTTGACTTCTGTGATGACTGGTTTGACCTTAGGAATAGACACAATAGTAGAGATGGAAGGACTAGCAATGAAAACTGGGATGCTTGAGGGTTGAGTGCCAATAGGAGTATATACCGGATCAAAAATTGGAGTACTTACCAAAAATGGTGATACACTCAATAATCCAATATCTGAACTAACTAGGTCTAAAGTAGATGCAGATAATGCTAACAAAATTGTAGAACAAATTAGAATTGACAAAATTGAGGAACTTACTGCTATGCCAACTGATGATGATGGAGCTGAGGAGGCTAGGTCGGTAGCTAAAGAAGAGGGATGCAGCTCGGTAGATGAAGTGGTAGCCACTTCCATTGTTGATACCTGGAGCTAAGATGTGGCAGGTGCAGATGATAAATCTGATGTAGATGTTATCAAACCTACTAAAGCTAACTCCAACCTTGATGATGTCACAATTTTAGGTGGAGAGTGAGGAAGGGATGCAATCACTGCTGCTACAATTTTCACTGGATCATCTTCCTCCTTATCTTCCTCTTTAGCTTCTTCCTCCTTGTCTTCTTCCTCTTTATCTTCCATCAGTGCATGTAGTTCTGTTGGTGAGACTATGATGGATGGAGTGCTCTCAAACTCATCATCATTGCTGCTATCATCATCTTTGATTTCTACTGGGTCTTCATTGGGCTTATGTAGATGATAGATGTTTTTCCACATGTTTATAGCATCATTTACAACATGTTTAATGTCTTTAATCAAAATCAAACAGGTGTGGAATCTAATCATCATTTTACCTTCATGGCTTTTCATTTCAATTTTTACTTCTACTCCAGTGAGACTTGGTCGAAGATTCTTCAGGGATTGCTCATAAATATCTTTTACCATTTGGGTGGCTAACTCCCATCTCGGTTGCAATCTCTCTAGTAGTTCTTTTGAGATTTGAGGGTCAATCTGGTCTGGGGAGTATTTCCTCAATCTGCATTTTCTCAGCATCTGTTCTAGTTTCAAATTTTAGTGCCTTGAAATTTGTGATGCCAGCTCCTTCCAATTGTTTGAGCCTTTGCTCGAATGTGGGTGCAGGCCTGACTAGTATAGGTTCCTGCTTACCTTTTCTGGTTCTTCTGGTAAATACTGTAGTAGGATTTTTCTTAGGTTTAGTAATGATTACCTTACCTTTCTTCTTTGGCTATTCTTCTGTAGATTCTTCTTCTCCTTCTTCTTCTCCTCCTTCTTCTTCTTCACCTATTCCATCTTCACCTTTTCCCTCAGTGAGCATAAGAGGACCAGTTGAAGTTTTCAATTTGGCTATTTTCCTCTTGCCCTTACTTATGGCCTATGGTAGCTTGATTTCAAGCTCAATTCTAGCATTAGCTTCATCATAGGTTCCAAAAATTTGTTGCCTTGGGTCTACTGCTTCATTTACTAGTGCTTCTATAATATCTCTGGCTTCATCAATATTTACCTCATAGGGAAGAGGTTTCACCCATGCAACTCGGGGTCTGACTGCCTAAATGTATACCTTGTCACAGTCAACCATGAAGCATACATCATCCTTATAATCTTCAACAAGCTTGGGAGGAATTCTGAATCTCTTATTCATCCTCTCTTTGAAGTCTTCAAAATAGTTATCCATTACCTTATCAAAATTTATACCCATTTCTGCAATAAACTCATTTATCTGATAAACTGGAATATCTTTTCTCCATACAACTGTACCTTTAGAAGGAAAAAAATTTTGTACATAAAAAAATAAAAAAACTAACAAAGAAACAGATTTACAAGAGTTGGTTTTTGAGGTCCTTATATTGTCCATGTTCTTATTTAGTTGTTTCAACAGCACATCTGCTAGGTCAAACTCCATATTCTTCTTCACAATCTTATAGGCTAAGTCCATAGCCTCATAGTGCACACTATTCAATCTACTGGAACTATACATCTTATATGCAATTAAATGAATTTCAAATCTTAGCTCTGCATTAGATACATTGTTAAGTTTCAATCCTCTGCCATCCCATTTAGCTAGGGTTAACTTCTGAAGTTCATCCTGACTTAGGGTTTTAGTGGTTTTGGATTTGCTCAACATAGGTAAACCTGTGATCTTATGAATCATCTTCTTTGTTATTAGGATGGTTGCTCTAACCATAACTAACCATTATGCACATGGCTTAAAATGTATCTTATCCATTTCATTTGAAAGTTCCTTGTCAAGTGTGGGATATGGGTCAAACTTTTGGTTTCCAGATGCTTGTGCTCGGGTTTGAGGGTTCCATCCACACATAACTTGGCTAGGGAATTATCCATATCTAGTGTCCCTATCTCTTGAATAGTGCATTTGAAATGAGTATGAATGTTGTTTATAAGTAGTACCTTTGGTGGAATCTATGATTGGGCTCCATGCGGGTCGAGTGATTCAGCTATGGCGGGAACGAGCTTGAAGCTAGGTACTTTCCATTCCACTCCGTTCACAAGCATTTCAGAGCCTCTCTTTGCCTTGATGCTGCTGGTGCTTGCGGATACCATTGCTACTTGGTGAGTGAATGATTTTATAAAACAAATTCTTCACTAGAAAATTACTTCAAACCACTTGAACTCACTTTCATGCTCTTGGAGATCTCTTTGCTCTATATATTCTAAATTTGCGGTGAAAAATGAGATCAAATTCTACCTTTTTGATGAAAAATCTGCCATTAATGCTCGATTATGAAGGTAGATGAGATGACCTAGGGTTTTTTAGATAGTTACCAACTTACTCGATAAACCTTGTAACTCGGTAAACAAAAAAAACTTTTCATATTCCCGACCTAGCTCGGTTAAGTCTAAAACCAACCTTGCTCGGTAGATTCACCACAATGAACTATGTCTTATATATAATATACTAACTTGCCATTTGCACTCCTTCATTCTAGAACTGCTTAGGATATTGCTTGAAGATGCAGTCCCTAATCTTCCTTGATGAGTCTAATTAGAAATGGTGGAGTCACCCACTTCTTGAGTGACATTGCCATTATTTGAACTTTTTGGCTTGGTAGATTTAGGAATCCATTGTTGTCTCATCTATTTTTGAATGCTGTCAGCTCTAGCTTTCTTTTCATCTTCAATTCTTCCTATGTTCATGCAATTCTTGGACATATGACCAAGTTCATTACATGTATAACATCTTATAGTAGTATCTTTCTTCCTTAGGTGATGCCTTGCACAGTTAATTCCAATATGTCCATATTCTCCACAATAATGAAATCTACACCAAGTATTGTAGTCCCAACCAAATAATGCATTGACAATTTGTTCTGTTGGATTGAATGATTTAGATCTGCACTCAGATGCCTTGTGACCTTGTTTCTTGCATTTGTGACATTTGCCTTCAAATTTTGGTTTCTCTTTGCATTCATTTTCTTTGTGACCATGCTGATTGTAGTTGTAGCATTTACCATTGAATTTTCCTTTACCATTGCTCCAACATTTGTTTGATGTATGTCCTATCTTTCCATAGTGATTGCAAGTGGGTCTTTGATTCATTTGAGCACATTGTTTGGAGGTTTCACCTTCTTCCTTGTATCCAAGACCAGCTTTACCTTTTTGTCTATGAAGATTTTGCTCATTTTGTTGATTCAATTGATCCATATTTGCTTGAGATTTTATCATCCTTTCATTGACTTGATTTTCAACATTTAAGTCATTTTCCAAACTTTCATTGTTTTGTTTTTCAGATCTTAGATCACTTTGTAAGCTTGCATTGAATTGTCTTTTGGTGATTAAATCATTTCTCAAACTTTCATTCTCAGATCTTAGATTCATAATTTCTTCATTTGCATTAGATAGTTGACCTACAAGATCTTCATGCTAAAGGGATTGATTATTTCTTACCTCTAAGTCTTGATTTTCCTTGTTTCTCTATTCCAAAACTTCACATAGCCTAATGGATTGGATTTTTTGTTCTCTTTTGAGCTTTCTTACTTCTTCCTATAGAGAACCATTCTTTGCTAGGAGTTCCTTGATCGCTTCATTAGCTTCATTTGAATTGCTTGATGGTAAAAGGTCTTCAATCTTTTCTTCAATATATTGATGATCATTCATTTGTCTTGCA
Organism: Cupressus sempervirens; assembly: GCA_028749045.1. Classification (NCBI taxonomy): domain Eukaryota; kingdom Viridiplantae; phylum Streptophyta; class Pinopsida; order Cupressales; family Cupressaceae; genus Cupressus; species Cupressus sempervirens. The sequence goes on along the minus strand of CM053787.1, from coordinate 898,515,923 downwards.
AGTTCCTTCCTTCTTTTTAGAGATTGAGAAAGATGCTCCTTTGCTTCTTTGAATTGAGCTATGGCCATTTCCAGATCTAGCTTTTCATTTTCAATAGATTTGTCAAGTCTGAATATCTCCATTGTCCTTGATATTTGCTCAAGCTATCAAACATTATCCTTAGAACCACTCTGCTCTAATACCAATTGTTGGAAATAATCAAGACTAACAAGGTTACTAAGAGGGGAGGGGTGAATTAGTAACTCTAAAACTTTAAATTAATTTTGCATAATAACATATTCACCATTCATCCATCTAATCTAATGTATGCATGGAAAGATAAACATTTATAACACATGAACACACTAATTTGGTGACCCAAAAACCTTCCAATTAGAAAGTAAAATTGGGGTGGGGATGATGCCCACAAAACTTCAATACTGTAGTATAAAGTTGGCCTGTTAAGGCTTATAATGATCACTTCTGATGATCTTCCCTGTTAGGAGCAAGTAGGATTGGTAGATCCACCTTGTTAGAGGATTTATAAACATACAATGAAGTATGCACTCTGTTAGGAGATTTACAAAAGAATACTTTGTCTACCCTATTAAAGGATTTAAAAATTGATTCACCTATTAGAATGAAGTAGTGGATCTGGTTACAACTGATTGTTGATAAGATCCTTTATGCTCTGATCACCTGATGTGATAGATATAACTTTTTTGTATCTATGTTGACCTTGCTGTATTCCTCTATTCTACTACTAATTCACTTTCCTTCTTCTCAAAATATTGCAATATATTAACGACAATGCCATAAAACATTGCTTCTCTTCAAATGATATATTCCATTCAAATATTTACACTGGCAAGGTCGGCCAAACACAAGTAAAAAAATCTTTACTGAGTCAGCCAGATAGTAGAAAACTCAGGTTCCTCAAACTGACTCGGTGACCTTCTAATACTTAGCATCCACTACAATACACTGCATCATCATGCACTTGGTAAGAGTAGAGGCACGTTCCATACTAATCATTCTAAGTAGCTTCGAACTCGGTAACCATTGGTGAATTGGTGAATATTGTGTCACTCGATAAAAATTGAATCCATTGATAAGCTTCTTCACTTGGTAAACACTAATTCTTTCATTTACCTTGTTTACTCAGTAAACACTAAGTTCTTTTACCTTGATCACTCGGTAAACACTAATTTTCTTCGTTTACCTTGATCACTCGGTAAACACTAAGTTCTTTGTTTACCTTGATCACTCGGTAAACACTAAGTTTCTTTGTTTACCTTGATCACTCGGTAAACACTAAGTTTCTTCATTTACCTTGATCACTTGGTAAACACTGCGAAGCTCGGTGACCACTAACTGCTTGGAGAACACTGGTCTACTTGGTAACCATTATGAACTTGGCAAACACTGCTGAAAACTATTCATATGCTTAGTTTCCAAAGGAATGCTTGGTATAAACTTGTAGACTGAGTGATGAGCTCAATAAGCATTCAGAATTGAATAAGTGTTGTAACTAATGACAAATATATCATAATTTCAACACTATGTTCAGGGATCCTTAACAATTTAGACAAAGGGACTTTGACAGTGATTTGTGATAACATTGTAGTCATATCTATAGAAGAATCTGATGGGCTATCAATAAAAATACTCCTTTTATCATGATGTTTATAAAAAATATTTACAACAACTTGGTGATTCTTGTCACTTGTAGTGATTTCTTTTGGTATCTTCTCATCTAACTTCTTTGGAGTATTATTTGTGAACTCACAGGCCTTGGAATTATTCTCCTTCTTTGGCTCCCATTTTTTGTTGGTAATTTAAACCTTCTCAGCATGGATTTCTTTAAGTTTCACAACTTCCCCCTTTTTAGGATTAACTCCCTTTATAAACATACTAGCCACCTTGTCACTACCCTCATTTTTAGCCATACTTCTAGTCTCTACTTAAGTTATCATGTTTGTAGTAATTTGATTGATCTCTTCCCTAGAGGGCTTCCTTAATGTAACCTCTTCTTTTTCATTTACCATATTACACACATTATCTTCAACATCACTCTAATAAGAGAATACTTGCTATTGCACTTTGTTCTAAAACTGCCTTTGCTCATTTACATCTCTGTCATAATCTTCACAATTAGAATCATAGTGTGACTCAAACATGTTACATCTTACATCATCATTTTTTTCTTCATGTTCTTGACATTTTTTTACTACATTTTGATTTCCAGGGAAAGACAACACTGCTACACAAGATTCAAGGGCACGAGGTACTTAACACACAAAGCACCATGTAGGTTTACTAGTGAATTTAGGATCATCTACTAAATTTACAAAGTTTTTGGATAAGGGATTAGGGCTGAACTTGTTGTTAGTATTCTTGGGGGGAGGGACATTAGGCTGACCATCTTTCTAGGTGGCAGTATAAGGGAAATTTTGCAACCTATTCTGTCTATTGAAATTTGACTGACAAGCGGCCCTATTTTTAGTAGGATCCCTATCATTTTTTACCTAAGGGATATTTAGATTATTTATAGCATTTAGAACTTGACTTATCTCACTAGGCTCTTACTTTTTTCCACCTCCACCCTTGTTATCCTCCTTTTTGTTTCCCTTATTTCCAAATAATCTGGGGTCATCTCTTTTATTTTCTAGGCTTCCCAAAATTCTCAAATTATTTTCCACATTTATAGAGATTCTGAAAACATCTCTTAAAGTCCTAGGTTCTTTATCCCTAAGCTGGTATGCTATTTTAACATCAAAAGCATTCAAATATGTAATCAAAAAAATCTTGTCATCAACTCACATGGCTTGCATGAGCTTATACATTCTCTTTTGGACCCTATTATTAAATTTAGTGATAGATTCATTAGGTAACCTCTTAATATTTCTAAATTCACTTAGGATATAGTTTTGATTATGCTTGTCACCATATTTCTCTTTGAAACAATACTCAATATCCTTCCAATTAACAATAGATAATTCAAGAAGTCTCTTGAACCATTCTTTAGAATCTTTAGTTAATGATTGAAGAAACAATTTCATAATAACATCTTCAACCTCAGCCTCATAATCACTCATCATATCATCAAAAAATCCTCAAATGGTCTTCACAACTAATAGCATTGTTCCCAAAAAATTTAGGCAACCTTTTCCTTATTCCTTTTGGGATGGGGTTAGGATAATTAGGGATTCCATCAAAGCATATTTTCCTATAACCCTCTAATTGGATAGGTCTTCTTTGTAAATCAATCTTAGGTTGATGGTCAATATTTTTCCTAGTGCTAGCATCACCAATAGATTTGTTAAGATATACTTTATGTGAAAATTAGGATAATAAAGGAATAGATACCTTAGTAGTATTTTGATTTGCATCATTACATCCCCCATCATCTTTAGGCATAACTACAGATTGCCTCCTAGCATTCTCCAAGAATTTAATCTTGTTGTTTATCCTAGCTATGACTGCTTCATTTTTTGCAATCTCCAATGTCTTAACCAAAGCATCCTTTTCTTTCCTTTTCTTCTCCAACTCAATATTAGAAAGTGACATGGAATCATGGATCTAAACAATCTTTGCTAGTTTGTTAATCTTAATACCAATCTACTTTTGTTCTCCCTTATCTTGGACACCAAAAACATGCTCTACATCTTGTTTAACCTCTAGGACCTTATAGTTCCTAATCTATTGTATCATAGGGCCCTCTTGGTTTAGATCTTGATCTATTAGTAGCTTTTGATCTTGTAACTCAAGCTATTCAACTTCACCCACAATTTTAGGCTGCCAAGCACTAGCTGCCATCTCATTCTTCTTTTTCAAAGCAACAATTCTCCTAAGTAATTATTTCTTTTCCACATAAGCATTCATGATCTTTTTCTTCCTTTCCTTCTAAAATTACATATCACTAGCCTCTTACTCAGTGAGCTACATTCTCAACATTTCATTTTCATCAGGGTTAGAAATAGTAAACTCAGAACTAGAAGTCTTCTCATCATTTAAACTCCTAGGCTCTAAATGTTTTGGCCTTTCCCTTTCAGGAGAATAATTTGACATGATAGGGTTTGTGCTACACTAGACAAGATTGTTACTAGTCCTATCCTCCACACTAAGTGCATGTGGTTGCACAACTTTTTATTGACATATCATTTCAGGAGTATTATAAAAATCATCATCAGATAAATCAAGATGAGATCTAGGACCCTTGTAGAAAGGTTCCTTTTCAGCAGTAGAAAGGTAGATGTTAGTTTCCCTTTCCATTTACTCCTGGGAATAATTTCCCTTCTACATCTGAGCTCCTTTCATAGCCCAGTTTTTCTTTCCTCTAGGAGGAAGATTAGTCTGTAACTTAATAGCTGGGTTTATCTTCACATTTTTCCACATGTTTTTTACACTTCCCATGATCTAAAACATCCTTAAATTTGACACTAGTTAAAACCTTTATGAGTTGCCACCCACCTAGGGAAAATTAATGCAATAATCTTGTTGACCTAACAAAATATCATAGGATTATCAAGAAAGAAATGGACAAAGAGAATGCAACCAATCAGAATTTGTTTTGGGACTACAACTCTTTCTTAATGGATAAGACACCCTTTTAAGGATGGTACATGTTAGTGTACATCTACGATCTTTTTAAATTCTCAAGGTTTGTCACTAGAAAAGTCCACTAAAACCACAAGTAACTCCCAAAAGATTTGACAATTGTAATACTGACACTTATCCCTGATAGAGTCACCATTTTGTTGGTGTTTGAAACTATTGAATAACAAAATTCTTAATACCAAAATGATACCACTCATATAACTTAAGGATTAGTCAATTCCTATAATCAATTACAAAAATAAACCATTTGGACCCAACTTCAACAAAACCAAGGATGGTTTCCTACTTTTTAGGCTCTGGAAAACCAAGGTGGGTATACTTGGGGATGATTCTAATGCAAGTTGTTGTATGAAAATTATCTTAGTTTCATTCTGATTCTCATCTTCTATCCTTAGGCCCATATGTAGTTTATCAATTTCTTTAATACTTTCAAGTTTATATGCATCCCTTATAAGTAGATCTAGTTGAAATTCTTCTAAAATTTATAAGTATTTATGGAAATAACAACTATCTAAGACTCAGAAACTAAATGTAAATGAGTGCTGACCAACATCATAACCTTGAACAAAATGGAATAAAAATTACTTTGAATTTATAATTATTTTGACATGTAGAAGCAAAATTTACTCTCAAACATTTCTAATTTACATGACTAGTGCCTTATCCATGGGAGCAAAGAGTCAACTATTAGCAGGAGATCTTGTTCAATTAACTTGTAGTTGAATTTATCAACTATAATCACCCATTTCTATTCTGATGAAATATCTTTTTCATAAACTCATGAATTCTACTAATTCACTGAAGCATTTACATAATCTATTGAATTCAAAGCAATAATATAACCAATCTACAACCCATCCAAATTGCATTCAATCAAATGAACCTTATCCAAATAATCTCAAAATCAACAAACTCATAAAATGGAGATAGAAAATGGTGACACAGGTATATTGTAAATACCCTTTTGTATTATCCTTTTTTCTCACTAAAACAATGACCAATAGAAACTCAATAAAAAGCCCATAGATTCATATTGATACTATCATTTCTATTTGTTATCAGAAAAGTACATCACTAGAAGTAAACTCAAAAACCACTACACATGACTAGACTAACTATGCTTTCCTTCAAAGTTGAAAAAGATACAAGTATTCAGACCCTTTCTCTACCCTTGGGATCTCACTTATATAATGTGAGATGCTTCAAGCTTCAGGCATAGAGAACTAACAAGTGTCCTTTACAAAGAATATTTATAGGCAACTGTCACAAGAAGACAAAATTGTGTGTAATAGAAAAACTCAAATTCCATTACATTCTTTTTCTAGGCCCCTTTTCTATTATGTTTCTTGGAACAATGAAGCTTTATCGATTTGATTCTCTAGTTATTTCAAATCTTCAGAATAAATGGCTATGAGGCTTGAAAGTGATGTGTCCTCTTCAACTACCTTCAAGTCTACTTTAACTTGGGGGTTCTCCTTGTCTTCATCATCAACAATTAAAGTAATGATTACTCTTTCATCTTCTTCTGCCTCGTCATCTTCTTCCATCAATTCTATAGACATAAATTGTTCCTTTCACTCATTGTAAACAATGTCATCAGGCCAATCAAAATTTAGTATATTCCTTTGTACAGTTATTAAAGAATTTTGAATTTCTTTTATTTCACCAAAATCTTTCCTGATGGCATTGTAAAACAACTGCGCTTTAATCAATTCCTCACTAGTCATTGCCCATAATAAATGCCCAATTTCAACTATTACATTATTTAATCTTTGACAAAATAATTCATCCAGCTCTTTTTTCCACTCTTCCTTTTCCTTTACTTTATTAATAGTTTTGAGAGAACTAGGTAATAGATCAATTTTTTCAGCTATGTACTTTGAGAAACAAACTATCACTCTTTTTTGAAAAGAATCCTATTTGTCATTGAAATTTTCTAGCTTATTTAACAAGTAAAAAACCTTCTCTATCTAGTGATACGATAGCTAGATGAGAGATACATACATGAGGGTAATATCATTGTTTCTCTTAGTCCATTTATATATAATAGGTTTTATTTTTTCTTTATTTCCTTTCAATTCATCCCTGATGGTTGCAATCCTTGCTAACTGGTCAAAAAAAATTGGCCATTCTATCCTATCCATTAAATACATTACACTCTGTCTTATTTTCTCTTCATGTTGATTATTCAATTCTACATGCAGTGCATATAACTTATTCTTTTCTTCTTCAAATTCCTCTGTAGTGTAGAATTGTGGCCTCTCAGGGGTATCGGGTATCTTATAATTGGAGTTGACTTAAAAGGTTCAATAGGTAGACTAGGGTATACAATCCTGGTCTACTTGATTCTCCTACTTTTCTTTTCCCTAGTTATTTCTCCATTTGAGATATTTGATTTTCTAGTGATTGTATCTATTTACCTCTATCCTCATGTGGTTTTAAAACTTCGTCAAATCTAGCATTGAGCTGAGCAAACCTATCCTCTTCCTATCTAGACACCACCTCTGCCAAATTTCAGCATTTCTAAAGCTATTCCAATAATTTGTTTGCTACCAATCTCACCAGCCCTGAATACTATTCACTAGAGATTTCCTGCATTCTGGTTTTGTCCCTCTTCTCAATTGACCAAATGACTAGGGCTTGGTGGTCATCACTAATTTTTTGACTACTCTATGAGCTTGCAATACCTCTTCCTCTATTTTATATTGAACATCTTTTTCCTTTCTAATTGAATAAAAAACCATTATATTAACTATGTCCCACTCTATTAAAATTCGGACCCCTGACTGTTTAATTATTTACCTTCTAGCCTCAAGTGTGTACTAGGAAAAATTATTCAAAAACTTAGATTTTACCTCTTCCTTTATAATAGAGTCTGATTTGTCAAGTTGCTCCACTTTTATCTTTTCACATGCTCTTTCAAAATTTCCTATATTTAATCTCCACAATAATTGTGCAAAGGCTCTAGATTTCACAAAATTTGTATCATTAATAAACTTGTCAAAAGCTTGGGCCACTATAGGATCTATCTCCTTACCTTGATAGTCAAAAACAATAAGGTCCAAGGAGGGTGCAAGAGGCTCTTGTGGTTCCTCCAAGTCTATGGTAGTAACAATAACATCTCCTTCTCCACCAATTTGTCTTAGCTAATCCCTCAAAGATGCTTCATCATCTATTTGAATTGGATTTTGGCTTGGGGAGTATTGTTCTACTTGAGAGGAAGATCCCTATTCCAATTTCTACCTATTTGGGGCACGAGCTACAACTTTCTAGTCTCGGTCTTTGCTAAAGGGGAGCTTGTTGTACACGCTGCACAATCACATAAGCTGCCCTTTTCTACAAAGTATACTATTAAGGAGCTACTATGTTTTTTTCTATTTATCCTCCTCTGTATCTCTACAACCCTATCTAGATAGGTCTTGACATATGTAGCTTTCTTTTCATTCATTGTTTGTATTATTATGGCAAAATTATTCATTAATGCTTGCATCTTGGCTCCCCAATATTTCTTATCTTTTAGAGGGTCATAATTAGAATCAAAAGCATTGATGAATTCCAATATTTTATTGAACATTATCCATTTTTCTTTCCTTAATTCCTATTCTTGTAAAGAGAAAATATTCCTTATAGCATTCTTAGGGAAATATACCTATTGCACCATGCATGCATCTTTTTTTCTGTCCTTTAGAAGATCATAGAATCCTTTAGGGTTAATAAATCTAGCATGGGACTCTACCATGTTGTATCTATCTAGAAATAAACTAAGGTGTTTCCATCCTTTCCTCACAAAAAAAAAATCATGCACTACAGTAACAACTAGAAAGAATGTACCTTTCTTGGGAGAATCTCTTTCATGAATATTCCCAATCTACCATAATAGCTTTGCTATCCCTATCTTTAGAGGCACATGGAATCAAAAAGCCATATACTCTTATTATTGTTGAAACATTATAAGGGATTATATCTCCCCAATTATGACTAATCAGAAGCCCTTTTGCATGGTCCTTGGGTTTGACCAATTCTAGTAGTGCTTGTGGAATCCTAGGGCTATCTCCTCTCAAGAGAAATCCAAGCTTCGATGCAAAATATCTATCAAACCTTACAAAACTAGCATCTCTAGCCTCTAAAGTCATGTCCACACTCCATAACTAAATTGGATTCCTCTCTCCATCCTTGATTGTTTCGAGCTCCATTCCCTTGGAGAAGTAGGTAACTCCCTTATACAAACATACATACATGAGTAATGAATACCAATAGAATGGTTTTTTTACTTTCCCTTGCGCTATCCCCACCAAACCATTGTGAATTTCTTGTGCAAGGAGAGTAGCAAAGTCAAGAATAGTGCTCATCCCAAATTGAAGGGTCTGAGCCATGATAAGAATAATGGAGCCTGGGATATGTTCTGCCTCATCCATCCCAAAAATTTAATGACTTGGGTGTGCTAGCAGTAATTATAGACAATGTACCAATCTTGGTAGCATGCTCTTGCAATGGCCCTATCCTCAAGTATATCCTTTGTGCATCATACCTTGTTTGTAGGTCATTCATGTCAATTTTCTCATGCACAACACAATTAGGGTTCATATTAAAAACTTCACTGATCAATTTAGGGAAAACCTTAAAAATATTTACTCCAAAATGGTTCCTAACTCACCCTATGATAGGATCATACTTCTTAGCTAGGTTAGTCAATAAATCACTATCAAAGAAAACTACAATGACTGTTAACTTCCCAATGTAAAATTCCCAAACATTTCTCATGAGGGTATGTAATTTTCATTCTGAGAACTACTTTTAAAAAATTTCTAAACCTCCCATGGATACCTTGGCCTCTCTTACCCAATTTTCCCTTTCATACGAATTAGCTCTCTCCCCTTAGTGATTTCATTCATAGACAATGGGAATTGTTCAAGGAAATCATCATGCATAGCCCTCTTTAAGTAAACAGTTTTCCAAGAGAATTCCTTTCATGGAGGAATTTTGAGAAAACCCTAAGAATTATGTAATAGTAGATTCCTAATTTTTAAAAGTGGTAGGATACTTATGCAAAAAATCATGCTTCTTCTTTGTGTAGTTTTCACTGTAATTCACTAGATCATTTGATATAATTTCTATGCCAAATTCTATGCCCTAGCTTCAAAAAATTTATGCACTTTGATAATCTTGTGCAACTTTTTAGTTCAATAATGGTGAGATTGTGAAATATATCTAGGCATTGAAATCACACGAATGAACTCTACACCATATTAACTTCTGGTAACCCTTATTCTCAAATTGCATCCAAATTTGAATCTTGTCCATCAATTTCACTAGATTAGATGGCTTTAATTAAAAAAGAAAGAAGCTTTATGACTTTAAAAGAATGGCCACATGTTGATCAGGTGCTTCCCCACATTACATATCTTTCTTGCACTTTGGAAATGTGGGCAAGCACCATTTGTTGATCAAGACAAGATCAACAATCACATAAATTTATAATTGAAAAAGGCCTAGTCAACTGTACTGACCAATAGGAATTATCCATGAGAATTAGTGCATATTGACAGACTTCCATGCAAGTGGGTCCCATTTTATTCCTTTGAGAAAGTGAGTGCTTGACATCATCTTTTCCATGCATCAGACTGGCACATCCCTGCTTTGTTTAACTAGCTAGAATTTTCATAATGTGGGCATGCATGAGCTATCGATCTTGGAAAGATCCACAATTGCACAACTCAAGCCTTCTAAATTTTTTGAGATGTGGGTGCTGACATCACCCTAGAAATGTGTTCGCATGGTGCATACCAACTTTTCTTAAACTCCCTGCAGGTTACTTATATAGGCATGTGCTCGTTGTTGATCTAATCAAGATTGACAATAGGTATGAAATTTGTCTCTTATGGTCCCATCATCCACTTGAACCAATAAAATAACTCCTTTTAACTGTTGTGCTCTAACAAATCTGACTACTGCATTAATGTTTAAGTTTTTGTGCCCATAATAGTTAGCACTTCTAGCTAGGCACATGTGTCCTACAATATGGTGTGACTCAACACTCTCTGTAGATCCTGACCCCATAGTGACATGTGGCACAAGGGTACATACCCAGATTTCTTATTTCTTGAGTAGTTTCTTAATGTGGGCATGTGTTGGCCATTAATCCTACATAGATCAATGATCGTAAAGCTTCCAACCCTTTTAACTGACAAATCCTTTTTCTAGCCCAACTAGCATTACACATCAACTTTTCCTTACATCTTGGTGCAATGTAGCACATACCTTTCATGCTTGGTCCCACCTTGCTACATGTCATCATTGCACTTTCCTACATTATTTAAAAATCGAGCAACTTCATAAAGCGGGTAAGCATTGACCATGGATCTTACACAAATCAATGATTGTGTAATCACACATGTTTCAAAACATAGAGTTAGCTGAAATGAGCAAAGAGATACTTCTTTTTAATCCAACTCACTTGAAAACTATCATGGAAGAAATACCATGATCACCTTCTAAAAAGGTAGGCCCATGATGCCACATGTCACAATAGCACATGCCTACATTTCTTAAGATTCTTGCATTTTCTTAATGTGGGCAAGCATAATCTGTTGATTAAGACAAGATCAACGGTGCCTCCAAAATTGTGACACACTAAAATTTTAACATCAATGAGGGCTACATTTTATTAAGGTGCATGCCCACTTTGTTTAAAGACCTTGCATTTCATTTTTGTGGGGATGCATCATTCATTGATATGTGTGGGATCAATGACTAGATCAAAAGGTATTGCAAATGGTATTTTTTAATAAAATATCTCGAGAAAACTGTGAACAAAGCAATATTAATAAATTTTTATCAAATTTTAATGAGATCATCCTTGCATAAATCCAACCTTAGGATAAATGTGTCCCACCTAAAATTTTGAAAAAGTACTTTCAAAACTATTTTCAAAAACTAGGGTAAAATAAGATAAGGCATTAGGGTTGTTTACATAATTAGGGTTTTTCAATGACTATATTGATGACAACCCTTGAGAATTTAATAGAATTAAAACAACACAAAGACCAGATAATGATTAGGGTAACACAAAACTTGAAAATTATAAGGAAATAAACCCTAATCTATAGGATACTATGACTTAAATGATTTTTCACCAAAAAATTTAGAATATCCTCTGGATTGTGAAAAATTAGACCAACATGTTGATCTTCCAAAGATTGAAGATTACAATACTTGGTGAATAAGACCCTTTAAAAGGTGGCCCCACTGGCACATTCATCACCAACCTGGCAAGCACCTATTTGTTTGAGCAATTACTTTGCTCCATTTCACGACCCTTTTCCACCTTGGTGTGACTCAACAAATTTCTTTACAACATGTCCCACCTTGCCACATGGAAAAATGATGCTTTCCTACTTTATTTAAATGGCAAGAACTTTCTTATAGTGGTAATGCACTACCCATTTATTTTGAAAAGATCAACAATATACAACTTGCATCTTTTGAACTACATAAAATACTTATTGTGACATCATCCAGGACATGTGTCACTAAGGGGCTTGCCTTCTTTGGTAAAAATCCTTACCTCTTGGTATTACAAGGAAGCACTGGTGCAAGAGCACCTAGGCTAACCTCTACTAGTTAGTCAATTTTGGCTTGTACTTGACTCTAGCCAAGTTAAGAAGTTAGTGTAATTTGGTTGAGGACCTTATAAGGTCTTGTTTTATGTTGGCTAGGTGAATTAGTCACTAAGACTAAGGTCACACAAATAGCCTTTGTTAGTTGTCATTTAATTTCTTAATGTTAGGAGTTAGGGAGATTGAGTCATTAATATGTCTTAGGCCTAAGAATGGTTAATGGTTATTTTATAAATATGATGATCATGAATGATCTTGGATCCTCAGAATATGTGAGGATAAGAAGCCTATAATATAGGATTAAGGCATCTATCAAAGTTGCCAAGTGTTGTAAGAATGTTGTCATAACAGCATTTTGCACTTATTGCAAATATTCCATGCAACATGGATAGCCTTGGATTCCTTTGATTGTGGGAGGTTATTTTCGACCAAATGGGACCTAGAATGGTGGAGAAGACACCTAATGGAGTTATGGCTTGAATCTCCAAGCATTGGTTGTATATTTGTAAAAAAGTTTTGAGTTAATGAAGTGCTGGAAAACTCTGTTTTTGAAGTGATATTTCGGTTTTTGAAGGAACAGTCATACTTGAAGCCAAAAATGTGTTGATACAGTGGTTGAGACGTGTTATATAGTCATTTTGAAGACTTTTTAATTTTATGTGTTAAGGGTTTAGAGTAGATTTATCATAGTTTTCAAGTTGTTTTAGTTCAGGCCTTTCTTTTGGTCACACTGTGACAGATTTTGTAAAAATGGCTCCCACATGAGTTTCAACCATGGAAACACTGAATAAGTGGTTGAATATTCAAGTGGGGCCTCTTTACATATTGTATCTAAACTTAGGAATCATCATGAGCAAGGGAGCTAGCTTTATGATCAGGCCCTAGGCGAGTTTGACGTACCCGGTTAGAGGCTTGACAGGGGGAAATCAAATCATTTCATGTGGGGAATGGGAAGTACAGCACGTCCCCAGGAATTTTTATGGTAGGTTTTCATGTTATTCATCCATCCTAAGCATTGGGAAGTTTTACCAGTCCGTTAGGATAGGTCTTGAGCATTTTTCATCAATCCTAGACAAACTGTCCTAGAAACTAGGCCTTTTAGCCCTGTTTCTCCTTGATATTAGGAAGGAGGTGTACGGTCACTTTGAGACCAAGAACCCTTAATGAAAGTTTTAAAAATTCCAAAATGGTATCCAAATCAAGTTTTATTTTTCTGAGTTGTTTGGGAAAAGTTTACTAAAAAGGGGAAAAACGGACTGGTAAAGGCTACTAGAAATAGGCTTATTTTTAAGATCTCTTTTGATGAAATCTTGAATCTGATAAACCCATGAGCCAAGAACCTTCCCAAATCAGTCAAATGGGATGGAATATGAATGAATTCAATGTGAAGAAGGTTCCCACAATGAAGTTTGAAATTTGTGAGGTTTTAGTGGATTTGGCACTTAGATCCATCTAAGTGAAAGTGAGAAAGAGAACCAAAATTAAGGTGTGGATCATCCAAGGTGGAGTTTTCGAGGTGTGACTCTTGTAGTAAAGAGTGAACAGGATTTAGTTAATGATCTAATCCTATTAGGAGATCCTATAGAAGCATAGGATACTAGGAGATAAGAGAAATCTCTTGGTGGGAGTGGAAAACTAAGCCTAGGAGTTTTATCTTACACCATATTGGTATCAGAGCTTGGTTGATCAAGCTTGTGGGTAATGCATCAATCTTCTGAATCAATAGGAGAGAATACACCAGCCCAAGCCATGGTGACTAATGCTGAACTAGCAAAGAAGGTTGAGGAACAAGAAGAGGATAACAAATTGTTAAGACAAAGAATAGCTCAAATGGAGCAGCTCTTGGGTGAAGTCCAAGACAAAGCTGATAGGGTCAAAGAGAAGATTGACCTTAAAGAAGAAGTTGAAGCAAAGGAGAAGGAATTAGAGTTGGAGGAAGAAGCACCAACTCCTGATCCTGTTCTTCCTGAAGAGCCATTCTTGAAAGCATTGAAGGCACTGAGTGGCAAGGCTTTAGAAGGTGTTCCACTTTTTAGTGGACAAATGGATCCAGATTCAGTTGTGGATTGGATAGACAGCATTGAGAACCATTTTGAATGTGATGGTATCTCTGAAGCACAAAAGGTAATGGTGGCCAAGTCTAGACTAAGAGGTTCAGCTCTTACTTGGTGGAAGTTTGTACAAACCGAGAGGGAAAAGGATGGTAAAGGTCCTATTGTGACATGGAAGGGTATGGTATCCAAAGTCAAGCAAACATATCTTCCTGATGACTATGAAGTTCAAATGCATAGAAGGAGACAAAATCTTAGGCAAAAAGATTTGGATGTCCAAGCATATACTGAGGAGTTTCAAAAATTGTGTTTGAGGTCCAAGGTGGTTGAAGATGAGAGCATCAAGCTAGCAAGGTATTTGAATGGCCTCAAATGGTCTATTCAAGAAGAGATGAGCCTAGTGAACTTCAAATCCATTAGGCAATGCTATCAAATGGCCTTGAAGATAGAGGAAAAGAGCAAGAGAAAGCAAGATAGCTCCAAAGGTAAAGGCAAAGGAAAAGATACCAAAGGTCAAAGAGGTGGCTATGGTGGAAGAATTTCTGATTCTCGAGCTCAAGGTGAGGTAAAATTTAGTGAGCAGCAAGAAGGAAGCTCAAGTAGAGGTGGTAGAGGAAGGAATTCTAACTCTAACTTTAGAGGAAGAAGTGGTGGTTCTTCACAAAGAGGAAGAGGCAATTATTTTTCCAATATGAAGTGCTACCATTGCAATCAAATGGGGCACCCTGCCTATAGATGCCCTGAGAAAGGTGGCTCATCACAAGGAGGTGATAAGAGAGCTAACCTTGTTCATGAAGACACTAATGCAGCAGATAAACATTCTGAGATTCCATTAAATTCAGAGGAAGGGGAGGACCTCATGATGAGGAGAACTCTAATCAAGGAACCGGTGAAGGAGGAGCCAAGCCAAAGAAGATCTTTGTTTAGAATCAAATGCAATATAATGGGAAAAGTATGTAAGATCATTATTGATTCAGGCTCTACTGATAATATAGTGTCAGAAGAAGTAGTCAGCAAGCTCAAATTGGAAAGGATATCCCATACCAATCCTTACAAGGTTACTTGGCTCAATAAGGGTCAACATGTGTTAGTAAATGAACAAGCATGGGTGGAGTTCTCCATTGGAAGGTACAAAGACAAAGTTTTATGTGATGTGTTGCCTATGGATGCGTGTCATTTGCTCCTAGGTAGACCTTGGCAATTTGACCATCAAGCCATACATGATGGAGGAAAGAATTCTTATTCTTTCAAGAAGGATAATACTACCTACAAAATTCAGTCATTGTTGGAGGATGCTGAAGTAAGGACAGCAGGTCCAAATGTTCTTATGGTAGGTGAAAAAGAGTTCCTACAAACCATGGAAGAAGGTGAAGGTATAGGGTATGCATTGATGTTGAAACCAAGAGAAGGAGATGAAGACAAGGTGACTAAGAAGACTGAATTACCAAAGGAGATTCAAGGTATGTTGCAGACTTACCAAGGCATTGTAAGTGATGGTCAACCTTCAGCCTTGCCTCCTCAAAGAGCCATAAGTCATAGGATAGACCTTATCCCAGGAGCTACCCTACCTAACAAAGAAGCCTATAAGATGACCCCTCAACAAAATGAGGAAATAGCAAGGCAAATACAAGAGCTCTTAGATCAAGGCCTAATTAGAAAGAGTATTAGTCCATGTGCTGTACCCACCGTACTTGTACCTAAGAAGGGAGGAAATTGGAGGCTATGTACTGATTCAAGGGCTATCAATAGGATAACCATAAGGTATAGGTTCCCTATTCCTAGGATTGAAGACTTAATGGATTGTTTAGGTGAAGCAAAGTACTATATCAAGATAGACTTGAAGAGTGGCTATCACCAAATAAGAATCCATGAAGGAGATGAGTGGAAGACAGCCTTCAAGACTAATGAAGGACTGTATGAATGGCTTGTCGTGCCATTTGGATTGTCAAATGCCCCCTCTACATTCATGAGGCTCATGAATGAAATACTCAAGGACTACATAGGCAAGTTTGTAGTTGTATATCTAGATGATATACTAATTTTTAGCAAGACAAAGAGTGAGCATTTGAAACATCTTGATATTGTCTTCAAGAAGCTGCATGAAGAGAAGTTGATGATCAATTTGGAGAAGTGTGAGTTCATCAAATCAGAATTGGTATATCTTGGGTTTGTTTTATCTCATGGCAATCTGAAAATGGATAAGAGCAAGGTAGAGGCTATCATGAATTGGCCTACTCCAAGGTCAGCAACTGAGGTAAGGAGTTTTCATGGTCTTGCACAATACTATAGGAAGTTTATAAGACAATTTAGTGCAATTTGTGCTCCTATGTTGGATACTATCAAAGGAGGAATGAAAACCAAGTTTGTGTGGAATGAAGATGCTAACAAGAGCTTTGAGTTTTTGAAGGAAAGAATAGCTACCCAACCTGTTTTGGTGCTGCCAAGCTTTGAGAAGCTATTCACCATCGAATGTGATGCTAGCAATGTAGCAATTGGGGCTGTTCTAAGCCAAGAGGGTAGACCGGTGGCTTTCCATTCTGAGAAGTTAAGTGAGGCTAAGAGGAAATACTCCTCATATGACTTAGAGATGTATTCATTGGTCCAAGCTCTAAGAAAATGGAGGCATTACTTGCTCCCCAAGGAGTTCATTGTGTATTCAGACAATCAAGCACTTAGCTTCCTGAATTCACAAGAGAAGTTGAGTCACAAGCACATGAAGTGGGTTGAGTACCTACAAGCCTACACCTTCCATGTCAAGCACAAGAAGGGTGTACTAAACAAGGTGGCTGATGAATTGTCAAGAAGAGCCCTCACACTACAAGAAATTCAATTGAAAAGCATGGGGATAGATCATTTCAAGGATCAATATGTAGATGATGAAGACTTTGCTGACATTTATAAGGTATGTGCTGAATACAAGAATCATTTTCATAGCAAATATGCTGATTATACTTTGCAAAGTGATCTCTTGTTCAAAGGGAATCAATTGTGTGTTCCTAGAGGTTCTATTAGAGAGAATTTAATTCAAGAAAAGCATAATGGTGCTTTGAGTGGTCACTTTGGGATCACTAAGACTCAAGACCTTGTTTCAAGGTTTTACTTTTGGCCTAGAATGAATCTTGATGTTAGGAGGTATGTGGAGAGTTGTGTAGTATGTCAAAAGGCCAAGGGCACTTCAACAAATGCTGGTCTTTACCAACCATTACCTATTCCTACTAGGCCATGGGAATGCTTAAGTATGGATTTTGTAGTTGGGTTACCCAAGACAAGACAAGGAATGGATAGTGTGTATGTGGTTGTGGATAGATTCAGCAAGATGGCTCACTTTGTGCCATGCAAGACTACAAATGATGCAAGTCAAATAGCATCTCTATTCTTCAAAGAGATAGTGAGAATACATGGACTACCAATCAGCATTGTTTCAGACAGAGACACAAAATTTATGAGTCATTTTTGGAAGACTCTTTGGCAAAGATTGGGAACTAACTTATCCTTTGGGTCAGCCTACCATCCCCAAACCGATGGTCAAACTGAGGTTGTTAATAGAAGTCTTGGAAACCTTCTAAGATGCCTAACTAAGGAGTATGGACAGCAATGGGATCAATTGATTGGGCAAGCTGAATATGCCTATAATGACACCATAAATAGATCAACCGAGAAGAGTCCATTTGAAATTGTCTATGGCCTACATCCTAGAGTTGTCTATGAGTTGAGAGATTTAAAAGATGGAGTCAAGGCAAGTGCATATGCTGATGACTTTGCATTTGCTATGCAAGAAGTTCATGAAACAGTGAGAAAGACATTGACAGAGAACACCATAAAACATAAAGCCAAAGGGGATGAAAGTAGAAGGACAGTTGATTTTAATGTTGGTGACTTGATTATGGTGCATCTCAACAAGTCAAGACTACAAAAAAGAGTCCCCCACAAGCTACAAATGAGAAGGATAGGACCCTGTCCTATATTGGCTAAGTATGGTGACAATGCATTCAAGGTTGAACTGCCGGAAGACAGTGGACTGTCACCCATTTTTAATATTGCTGACTTAGTCCATTATAGAGGACCACAGCAAGACATGGATCAGACTCTTCATGAAGTGATCAGAGATGTGGAGGATCTCCAATTACCTACTGCTACAGTCATAGGCCCAGACATCATACTAGATACAAGAGTCTATAAAAAGACAAGGACTAAAGAGTACAAGGAGCATCTCATTAAAAGGCATGGACAGAATGATGCTGATTCTGTTTGGATAAAAGAATTAGAGTTCAAAAAGATGGGAGTTGATCCTAACATCATCAATCCAAGGGTGGATTGAACTACTTATCTTGGGGAGGATGGTGCAGGAGCACCTAGGCTAACCTCTACTAGTTAGTCAATTTTGGCTTGTACTTGACTCTAGCCAAGTTAAGAAGTTAGTGTAATTTGGTTGAGGACCTTATAAGGTCTTGTTTTATGTTGGCTAGGTGAATTAGTCACTAAGACTAAGGTCACACAAATAGCCTTTGTTAGTTGTCATTTAATTTCTTAATGTTAGGAGTTAGGGAGATTGAGTCATTAATATGTCTTAGGCCTAAGAATGGTTAATGGTTATTTTATAAATATGATGATCATGAATGATCTTGGATCCTCAGAATATGTGAGGATAAGAAGCCTATAATATAGGATTAAGGCATCTATCAAAGTTGCCAAGTGTTGTAAGAATGTTGTCATAACAGCATTTTGCACTTATTGCAAATATTCCATGCAACATGGATAGCCTTGGATTCCTTTGATTGTGGGAGGTTATTTTCAACCAAATGGGACCTAGAATGGTGGAGAAGACACCTAATGGAGTTATGGCTCGAATCTCCAAGCATTGGTTGTATATTTGTAAAAAAGTTTTGAGTTAATGAAGTGCTGGAAAACTCTATTTTTGAAGTGATATTTCAGTTTTTGAAGGAACAGTCATACTTGAAGCCAAAAACGTGTTGATACAGTGGTTGAGGCGTGTTCTATAGTCATTTTGAAGACTTTTTCATTTTATGTGTTAAGGGTTTAGAGTAGATTTATCATAGTTTTCAAGTTGTTTTAGTTCAGGCCT
Organism: Cupressus sempervirens; assembly: GCA_028749045.1. Lineage (NCBI taxonomy): Eukaryota > Viridiplantae > Streptophyta > Pinopsida > Cupressales > Cupressaceae > Cupressus > Cupressus sempervirens. The sequence goes on along the minus strand of CM053787.1, from coordinate 898,496,574 downwards.
TTCTTTTGGTCACACTGTGACAGATTTTGTAAAAATGGCTCCCACATGAGTTTCAACCATGGAAACACTGAATAAGTGGTTGAATATTCAAGTGGGGCCTCTATAAATATTTTATCTAAACTTAGGAATCATCATGAGCAAGGGAGCTAGCTTTATGATCAGGCCCTAGGCGAGTTTGACATACCCGGTTAGAGGCTTGACAGGGGGAAATCAAATCATTTCATGTGGGGAATGGGAAGTACAGCATGTCCCCAGGAATTTTTATGGTAGGTTTTCATGTTATTCATCCATCCTAAGCATTGGGAAGTCATACCAGTCCATTAGGATAGGTCTTGAGCATTTTTCATCAATCCTAGACAAACTGTCCTAGAAACTAGGCCTTTTAGCCCTGTTTCTCCTTGATATTAGGAAGGAGGCGTACGGTCACTTTGAGACCCATAACCCTTAATGAAAGTTTTAAAAATTCCAAAAGGGTATCCAAATCAAGTTTTATTTTTCTGAGTTTTTTGGGAAAAGTTTACTAAAAAGGGGAAAAACGGACTGGTAAAGGCTACTAGAAATAGGCTTATTTTTAAGATCTCTTTTGATGAAATCTTGAATCTGATAAACCCATGAGCCAAGAACCTTCCCAAATCAGTCAAATTGGATGGAATATGAATGAATTCAATGTGAAGAAGGTTCCCACAATGAAGTTTGAAATTTGTGAGGTTTTAGTGGATTTGGCACTTAGATCCATCTAAGTGAAAGTGAGAAAGAGAACCAAAATTAAGGTGTGGATCATCCAAGGTGGAGTTTTCGAGGTGTGACTCTTGTAGTAAAGAGTGAATAGGATTTAGTTAATGATCTAATCCTATTAGGAGATCCTATAGAAGCATAGGATACTAGGAGATAAGAGAAATCTCTTGGTGGGAGTGGAAAACTAAGCCTAGGAGTTTTATCTTACACCAAGCACCATCCATTGATTCATCTAAGATCAATGGTGCAACACATTTATACCTTCTAACATTAAGTCAGTCACACCAGCCAATGAGCTCATTATATTTGTGACAATTGTATCTGACAATTGTTAGTAGTACATATGGCATGACACCTTTTAGAGATTGTATCTATGACATCATCATATTTCAAATGTCAATAAAGTGCTTACCGACATTATTTAAATGTCATTCACTTTCATCTTGTGAGAAAGCACTATCTGTCGATCATACCAAGATCAACAACATAAAATTTGCACTTTTTTGAACTATGTGTAACATCCTTCATGGTGTTATTCAGGATAGGTGTCACCAAGGCACTTCCTCACTTTGGTTAAAATCACTATATATTCATCAAGTGGGTAAGCACCATCTATTGATCTTCCAAAGATCAATGGTGCAAAAAATTTGAAAGCAAAACAACCTTATTGGAATAACCCAACCAATAAGATCACATGAAAATGGGATGTACACTAACAGGTACTGACAATTCTAAAAAAGGTCAGATGAAGTACTAAAAAGGTCTAATAAGTTTTATTCTTTATGACATAGTCAAGACCCATCATCAGCAAGTGCTACATGGCATGTAGGCACTTTCCCACTTCACTTAAAAACCATGCATCTTCTCAATGCAGGCATGTGCTAATTGTTGATCGTGGAAAGATTGATGATTGATCAAAATAAACTACCAAAGTTATGATGCTTTATTAAATGCTTGAAAAGGATGACCATACTCAGGGAAAGCTTAATAATAAAAATGTTTATTTCATGAAAAATAATAAAGTAATCTTTATGAAAAATAAAAAATTAGGAAAAGCATGTCCTGTGCAATTTGAATAAGGAAATCATATTTAATTATCTTATGGGGGTTAGTGCACACAAAAAAGGGTTTATACAAATTTTAGGAAATTCAACTAGGGTTTTAACAATTAATAAAAAAATTTAAGTAACAATCCTAGGGATTTTCACTATGAGGAACAAAATACCATAAAGGGTGAAAAACCAAGCCAACAGATATATCTCGAGGACTTTCCAATAGTTTGATTTTAGCTACAGACTTGGAATGAATCCTATGTAGTTATGGTCAATTTTGGGTTTAGAGATTTTCAGTTAGTAGTACCAAAAATAGATTAATTTCTTAGCATTTGTCAGCAACATTCATGATTCTGTCTAAAAGTTTTGAAAAAATATAAAAAAATGGCAAAAAGTCCTAAAGAAAATATCAAACAAATAGAAAAAAGTCATGTAAAAAGAAACAAAAAAGTGTAAAAGTCGTGAAAGAAATTGATGCCTTGATGAAAACCTCACAAACAAGCATCTTGACATGAAAATTTGAGTCAAGAGAATCTGTCCAAAAGTGAAAAACTAGCAAACAGGTGCTTTGGAGAAGTACCATGTGGTGAAAACTTGGTAAATAGGCACGTAATTAATTGTTGCTCCTCCATCTATCAACATTCCATTTGGTTTTTCACCTTTTTTCATTCCCTAATAATATTATTTATATTGTAAAACATCCCTAGTCCTTGATCATGGCCCACAAATTGGTTAATGTCCACTGTTATCTTACCTAAGCATCACTAGTCTATACATACTCTATCTTTGGAATTTGTACATAGTCCACATCTTGTCTAGGGAATATTACCTACATAGTGCATGAATTTGAGCTTGAACTAGGGGCATAACACTAAGCACTTTTTATCCATCAAACTTATCACATATTGGATTGAAGCTAACACTTGTGTATGCTTTTATGATATTGAAAAAATCTTAAAAATTCAAATATGATCCTAAAAAATCCTAAAAATTTAAATATGGTCTTGAAAAAATCATAAAAATTCAAATAATGATAGGAAAAAAATCCTAAAAATCATAAAATGTCCTAAACTAATCACTAAAAATCATAAAACATCCTGAAATAATTATTAAAAAATCATAAAATGTCCTAAAAAAGTCCCTAAAAATTGTAAAATGTCCTGAAGAAATCAATCACACGAAAACATCAAACATCCTCAAAAAACCCTAAAAATCATAAAATCCATGAAAAATGTGTAATAAACCTTATAAATAGTCACTATGGAGAATCAACCCTTTTTCTTAAACACTTGCACTTTCATAGACTGAAACTCAAAACACTACATGTATACACTAAAAATTGTCCTAAATGACTATATTAATCTAATTAGTATTAGTCACATTCCTCTAATTATTTAATTAAATTATTTTAATTAAATAAGTTCATTTTTACCTAAGTATTTGAATTTAATTTAAATACTTCCTAGCTCTAATGTGTTAATTTAATTACCACATGATTCTCCACGTATTTCTTTTTTTAAATAAATTTTATTTATTTAAAATCCTCCATATTCCCATTAATTCTTCTAGACCTTGATTAAATTAAATTTTATTTAATTTAATCTTTATTCCAACTGCCTAAGAGTACGTGCATTCATATGAGTTGTCATCACATCTTTTAAGCACACGTTGTCTACACCATAGGAATCTTCTACACACATGTCATCTCATTAGTCTTATCTATCTATCTAGAATGTGAGATAAGATGCTTAGTTGTCGATTCTTATCCTTATCTCCTATGCTTAGTTGTCAATCCCTATCCTTATCTCTCAGTGGTTTCTAAGCACATTCTAGATGCTTCCTCCATCCACTTTAAATAGACATCTTGTCTCAAGCATTTGACACTAGGAGACATATAGACACCATGAGACACACACACACGAGAAGAATGGCTTGATACTGGCTGGGATAGGAGTCATTCGAAGTCCATCATTGCATCATCATTCTGTTATTTTGATTTTTCATATCATCTAGTCTAGGTACATTTTCCATTTGCATTCATACATCAAACAGATTCATCCATTATTGTGTTCCTAAGAGCATATTGAACATTTTTTCTCCATTGCTATATTCATAGTTTGAGGTTTGCATAATCTTGGTTACAATTTTATGCAACACACTAAACTTCAATGACAATCACACCTATCTAAGAAATGTGAACCAACAATTAATCCAATGTGTCACTATGAACCTATCATCTAAATCCACAAAGAAAACTATCACATGATCAACCTATCAAACGCTATCTAAAGACTTGAAACATTGAAAGGAAAGTACTAATGGACAATAATAGCTATTAGCTCATGTTATTTAGTGGGCAATTTTTTTTTGCTTTATTTTTCTTTGATCATGTTCCTATGCCACTTGATGATATAAACTGATCTATGAGAGTGGCTAGGATGGTCCATAATCATCTTTTTCTTTTTCTAGCTATTAAAAAATGTACCTTTGTGAGTCTAGGGCATGTATATATACCTTAGGAAGGACAAGGTCATTTTCTATTTTCATCTTACTTTTTTATGCAAAAGGTTTGCATTTTTACTTTGGCCCTTTATGCCATGATGCATTGCATTCTATTTTCCCTATCAAAATAAAGCTCTATTTGACATATAGTGCACTTTCTAAAATAGAAAGTCTTCACCTCATTCTAATTGGTCCTCATATTGTCTCCTTGGTCTTCTATCATTCATCTCTTCATCCAACACCATAATCATATATTCCAATGCACCAAATCATCTTCATCTTGCATTCATGCATTCCTACATCATCTTACACTATCTGTCAACCTTCTATGGATTTCCACCTAGTCCAACCTTAGTCTAACATTTGTTTGGACAAGTTTGACCAAATCTAACCATTTTTGACTGATTTCACTCATGTTATGAAATCTTTCCATCACTTTGGGCATGCATGCAAAGTTTTAGGTCATTCTGAGTCCAGTGGGCCTGATTTTGGCCCCTGAATCCTTTTGGGGCATAGTCCACTTTCAGAGTGTGGTTGGCTTCCCAAGTGCACTTAGGGTGCACTTAGTACTATGATAGTGTACTTGGGCTTACCAAGTGCATTTCAACTCTAATTTGCAATCCATCAATTGTGTTGAATTTTTATATTGATTATGAAAAAATTGAGTTATAATTTTCATTATTTTGTCACTATTTTGAGTGGTAGCCCTTGAAACTACTCTCAAGCCCCTGATCGACCACCGTTCTACACTCTAGACCTCATTACTTTCACATTTTAGCTCTGATTTGAGATCTATCAATTGCTATGGCTTTGTCTTCTCATTTTCAATAAATTGACTTATCATATGCATATCTTAGTCAATTTCTCAAGGGGGCACCCATATATATCATCCCTACTAGAGCATGTTGTTGTAGCTTTCTCATTAGTGTTCTTTGACACAATTCTCTAAATCACATTGTATTAAAGAGAGGAAAAATGTAGATGCTCAAAAATGGTTCACATCTATGGTTTTATCACATTTTAATACTAATACATCCCATTCTCTTATTCCACTAACTCTAATATTTTGGCCAACTTGATCATATCTCAACAGTGTCTGTCATAATTTGTATCCTCTTTCACATCAATTGTAGATCATTTCTAAAAAAATTCAACATCATAAAAAATCATATCAAATCAACTTAGAATCATATCAAATCAACAATGAATCACCCCAAATATGCCCAAAATCACCCAAAATTAGTCTTAATCAAATTGAAATGTATCAAAAATCCCAAATCTATCATCATTTTTCCAATCCTAGGATTTTTTGTGGCTTTTAGTGCCTTAGAAACTTATCAATCTATCAAACCTATCAATTTGACCTTAGTACTATCATGACTCTTAGTGCTAGGTCAAACTGTCACTCTTGTCATTCAATCATGGACATTGTCAAGTCCCTCAATGTCAGATCATAACATCATTAAACCGTCTTAATAAAATTTATAGCATCTTTTGATGTTATTATGATCAACCATATTAATCAATCTCGATCCCGTAGCATTTATGATATTAGTTAAGGGTTACATGTTCTTAATTCATGTCATGTGTCCTTGGTATGTTATCAATTTTAATCAATCAATCAATTTAATCATGGCTTTGGTCTACCCATCATCATCCTATTCAATCTCAATAATCATCACATATTCATCAAAGGATATTGTCACACTTATTTAATCAAATTGGCTAATCATTTACTAATTTTCTCTATAATATTAAATAAACCATAATTTAATCCTATGTCATTTTACTAATTATTCTTCCTATGTATCATACTCAATAATTAAATTTTATTAATTAATTTATTCATCATTCACAACCCATGGAAATTTGCAATTTCCTAAGTCATATTTTCCATCATTAATTCCATTTTTACTAATTTCTATTTGTGTGGAATAATAGATTTTTAATTCAAATATTCCACATAATATTGACATCATCGTGACATATGGACATGACATATTTAGGATCCTATCCTTAGACTTGGCTAAGATATGTCATAATCCATAGATTTTTATTCCTTACACATGTCCATATTTGGCTTCCATTGTCATAGATTCTTGGTTTTAAGTGGGTTTGAGGTGTCACATGATGTGTCATAGATCCTCCTCCTTTTATACCCATATTTGACTTCCAAGCTTCACACAATCCTACATTTGGCATATTGTGTCATATGTATCATGGATTCTCAAAGGAATCTCTTTCCAATTCACATATCCAAGGTGACAAGTCCAATGCTCTCATCTTGTGTGTTGATTATAAATTGAGCATTCTTCCTCTCATTTCCAGTCCCTAGGTCCTTGGTCTTTTTCTCTATCAAGCTTAAATCACTTCTTCTAGTACTCTCATATCATTTTCATAGGCTTTTGCTTCCTAATTATGTGCATTATAGGAAATTGGAGCTACATCATATGGAGAAGAAAGAAGGACATGAGAGCTACAAATGAAAGAGGAGGTTTTTAACTTTATGTTGCTTCCTTTTGTTTATTTGGCTTTCATGGTAGACTAGAGGGCATCAATGTATGTTTATTGAGTTTGTGATTTTCTTATAGTATGTTATATATTAGCCCATTTTTTGGTCCTACAATATGAAATCAGCCCAATTAAATGTGCAAGGGGATATACCTTTTCACTCCCAAAATTATGGATATGAATCTATGATTAAACTCATGGCTCTAAATTCATAATTACAACAATAAACCAAAAAAAAATTATTATTCTCAATCGTCTATGAATAGGTTAACTTGGTTGTGAAGTGTCTAGAAACATTATGGGAAGATGGACATGTTCCCTAGATAGTAGAAAAGTTGACCCTATTGGAAATATTCAAGACTAGCTAGGTTACTAAGAGAGGAGGGGTGAATCAATAACCTTTTAACAAATTTAGAACTTAATTACATTAATAAATCTGATCTACTACATGCATAAGAAATAGAGAAACATAAGACACCATGAACTTAATATTTGGTGATCCATAAACCTTCAAAATATAAAGTAAAATTGGGGTGGGGATGATACCCAAAAAACTTCAATACTACAACATAAAATTGGCCTATTAAGACTTACAATGATCACTTCTGATGATCTTCCCTATTAGGAGCAATTAGGATTGCTAGGTCCACTTTGGTAGAGGTTTTATAAACATACAATGAAGTATGCACTCAATAAAGAGATTTAAGAAAATACTGTTAAGTATACCTTGTTAAAGGATTTGAAGTTGATTCACATGTTAGGTTGAAATAGTAGATCTGTGACTTAATCTAAATTTTTGATTGAGATCCTTGAAGTATTGATCACCGCTATGTGATAGATGTAACTCTATTACTCCTAATATGGCCTTGCAATACACTTTTCTCTACTACTGATTCACATTTGCATCCTTACATTTCATTCACATTATCTCATATCATTACATTACACACTTGCATATGATACAATTCATTACATATATATCAATCCAATTTACATAATTACAAGGTCAACCATTACACAAGTTAACACCAATATTACAAAGCCAGCCCAAATGTAGATACTCGTGTTCTAAAAATTGACTTGGTGAATTTTTGGTATATGACGTCCACTGTCATTACTTAGCATCGTCGTGCACTCAGTAGAAGTAGAGGCTTGGTCCATACTAATCAATTCAACATAGTTTTGCACTCAGTATACATGTGTGACTCAGTAGATACTGTGTAACTCGATATAAACTACATTCCCTATTTACCACAATTGTACCCAATAGACACCATTCTTCATTCAACTCAGTTAATACTAGCTTCACTTGACTTAAGATATTAACTTGGTAGAAACTATAAAGCTCAGTAGACACTAAACTACTTAGTTTGAACTAGAGTACTTGGCAAACACTGTATTGCTTGGCAAACACTAAACTTCTTGGAAAACACTGAACTAGACAGTCTAAAATGGAGTCTGAATAAGTGTTGTCACTAATAAAAAACTTGACTTAATATCAAAAATCTCCCCCTTTGGCATTAGTGACAAAACACTTATCAACTAAAACTTATGTACAACATAGTGTGATACTTAGCTTGGTATGGCAAGCTATTTTTTTTTTGGGATTTTTCAAAATTTGTCTTTGTAACTTTATTACATACATACATACATACATACATACATACATATATACATATACATATATATATATATATATATATATATATATATATATATATATATATATATATATATATATATATATATATATGTATGTATATATATATATGTATATCTATATATGTATATATATGTATATATATATATATACATATATATACATATATATACATATATACATATATATACATATATATACATATATATTTATATATATGTATATATATGTATATGTATATATATATATATACATATATATACATATACATATATATACATATATATATATATACATATATATATATGTATATATATATATATATATATATTCTATGGATATATCTTCCCCATACAATGTACATGCCATGTAAGGAATATTAACATAGTAAGTGTATCTCCTAGTATGGTATCTTTCTCTCATATTATTTACAAATATCTTTCCCCCTTAATTATATAAATGTCTCTCCCCCTTTTTGACAATAATGTGAAAGATTTATACAATAATGTGAAAGATTTATACACAATCTACTTATATGGAGACACCAAAATGTGAGAGAAATTCAGAATGTACCTTAAGAATGAGAGTTAAGGTCTTATCCTAATTATCTTGCAAAACTTTTTAGGTTTGTAGTGCAACTCACACTTCTACAAAGAGCTCAATCATGTGATCTGCAATTGAGAAATTATTGTCATGGATCAATGTTTTGGAATAGGCAATGTGCTTCTACATTGTACCCATGATGGGAAGGATCAGATTTTGGATGTCTATGAGTGTAGACTGGATCCTTGCTTCCTCTCTCAATAATTCTACCTACATATCTGATAAGAATCTAATCTTCATATAATTTTCAAAGCTTAAACTGGGGTCAAGTTGCAACTGCTTTGCACTAGCCATTAAATCTTCATCAATTTTATTCAATTTGCGCTTTATTTCCTTAGTATGCTCAGTAACATCACATAAATTTGAAAAAATGACATCACATTTGTGTAAGAAGTTTCAAGACTTGTAAAAATTGAAGAGAGCTCTACCTACTAGATAACTATTTTCTGAGCAATGTGCTCAAGCACTTTGTTATCAAAATTCTTTTCTGCTTTCTCAATTAACTTATCTTGGCCATTAGAATCTTCATTGAATTTGTTGACTACCTCTTCTAATTAAAAAAAAATGTGTTGAGCAATATCAACTTCAACACCTATAGCTTAAGTCAAAATGTTCTTTGCATCCTCAATGATCTTATATTCTCTATCTCTCTCTTGTTTGAGTTTCTTCTACTTTGCCTTCTTTTGTAGAAGTTGACCAACTATGTGCATTTGATCCACAAAGATGTTATCAAAATCCCATTTGGGAATTTCAATTTCATCATCCAAATCTATATCTTCATCTATTTCCTTTCCACTAATCAGAAGTCTTGGTTTAACTAACTTTGAAGTTAATGCTTTAGATTTTGGAATAGAAACAATAGTGGAAATAGTTGGACTAGTAGTGAAAACTTGTACAATGCCTACTAGTGGAATACTTATTGGAATAGTTATAGAATACAAGATTAATGTATTTATCAAAATTCCAAAAACTAAAGTATTTTCAAGTGAAGTAATGATAGAAGTATTTATAATCGAAGCACTTACTAGAGTATGTATAGCTGAGGTAGCCAAAATTGAAGAATCCAAAACTGTACTTACTACTAAAGAGCTTGAAATTGTAGAACACTTTGTATCCATTACTAAGGCTGGCTTGGTAACTAAAGGATGTTACATCTTGGTGGATGAAGTGGTAGACACTTCTATCTATGATGTGCTAAGTTGAGAGGTAGCAGGGAGTGATTGGACATTTGATGTATCAATGGTTGTCACAACCAAATCTGCTAAAGTTGTCTCTATGCTTGATGATGTTGCAAGTTTTGCTGGGGAGTGAGGAAGTGATGCTATGAAAACCATAGCTATCTTGACTGGGTCATTCTCTTCTTCTTCTTACCTGGCTTCCTCTGCAACTTCTTCCTCTTTTTCTTCTTCATCATCCATCTTTAACTCCTAATATTCTTTTGCATCAATTGTGACAAAAGGAGTAGAATCTTCATTATTTTCTTCATCCTTGTCACTATCATCATCATCATCATCATCTTTGATTTCAATAGGATTTTCACTTGGTTTTTGAAGATAAAATACATTTTTCCATAGGTTTGTAGCATTCTTCACAACATATTCTATATCTTTCATCAAAACTAGACAAGTGTTGACTTTAAAGTCATTTTGTTCTCATTGTCTTTTAATGCTTTATTTACCTTTGCATCAGTCAAGTTGGGTATCGACTGTTTTAATGTTTGAGAAAAAATGTCTTTGACAGTCTACTTGGTGTTCTCCCATCTAACCTTGACCTTATCTAACAAAATTGTAGGGATCTATGATGCTAGCTAGTCTGGAGAGAATTTCCATCTACCAAATTTGTCCATGACTAGATCTTCAACTTCTTTCTACTCTACTAGATTTCTTGTCTCATACTTAAGTGCTTTAAAGTTATTTATTCCAACACCTTCTCTCAGTATCTTCATCCCTTCTTGGAATGTGAGAGGAGATTTATTGAAGACAACATCACTACCATCTTTTCTTGCTTTCTTCCTAGATTTCCTTGTAAATACTATAGTGGATGGCTTTAGTGGCTTGGTGATGATCACCTTGCCTTTCTTCCTTGTTGGATCTTCTTCCTTTTTAGATTCCCCTTCATTCTCTAATTCTTCCACATCTTCTTCTTTTCCTTTGGTAATCATAAGAGGGGTGCTTTTTGTTCTCAATTTTGTTATTCTCCTCTTTCCTTTGTTTACTGCCTATGGAAGCTTGATCTCAAGTTTAATTCTTGCTTTAGCATCATCATAGGTTCCAAAGAGAGGTGCCTTTGGATCTATAGGCTCATTTACCAAGGATTTAATGATTTCCTTTGCCTCATCAATTTTAACCTCATATGGAAGAGGTTTACCCACACAACTCTGGGCCTTATTGCTTGAATGTATACTCTATCACTATCTACCATAAAGCAAACACCATCCTTATAATCTTCAACCAACTTCTTTGGTATCCTAAATCTATTATTGATATTTTCTTTGAAGGTTTCAAAATAATTATCCATGATAATATCAAAAATTTCACCCATTTCAGTGATATACACATTGATTTGATATAAAACTTGTTTGTCTTTTCTCCATACAATCGTGCCTTTAGACGGGAAAAAATTTTGAACATAGAAAAAAAACATGTCAAGAATGCACCAAATTTGCACGGGTTATTCTTTGAGGTTCTAATGATTTACATAGTTTTGTTCAACTGCTTCAACAAAAAATCTACTAGGTCATATGATAGATTTTTCTTCACAACCTTATAAGCTAAGTTGGCTGCTTCACATGACACACTATTGAGTTGGCTTGAGCTATAAATCTTGTGTGCTATCGCATGGATGTCAAATTTTATTTTTGTATTATTTAAATTGCTGATTTTCATTCCTCTACCATCCCACTCGGCTAGAGTTTTCTTTTGTAACTCATCTTGACCTAGGGTTTTAGTGGCTTTAGCTTTGGTGAGCATGGGGAGACCAGTAATGTGACGTATAATTTTCTTGGTAATTAAAACTAGTTGTTCTATCCATAGTTGACCATTATGAACTTGGCTTAACATATACCTAATCCATTTGATTTGAAAGTTCTAAGGTAGGTGAGGAATATGAGTTAAACCTTTCTCTTCCAAATGTTTGTGCTCAGGTTTGAGAATTCCATTCATAAAAAGTTCACTTAGGTCATTATCCATTTCAAGGGTTCCTATATCATGAATTGAACATTGAAAATGAGTTTGAATGTCATTTATGAGAAGTACCTTAGGTGGTATTTGTGACTGAACTCCATTCGGGTTGAGGGTTTCAACAATCATTGGCACAAGTTTGAAGTTAAGGGCTTTCCATTCAACACCTCACACCAACATTTTAGATCCTTTATTCACCTTGCTACTACTATTGGATGCCATGATAACTTATTAAGCTAAGAAAACTATTCAAAAAAAAACTTTTTCTGCAAATTTTGCTCAAGGTTGCTAGGATGCTCTGCAAATTGCTCTGTTTGTAACATTTTGAATTCACAATGAAAATGAAGTCAATTTTCTACCTTTGGATAAAACTTCCATTAATGCTTAGTATGATGAGAGCCATAATGACATTGTGCATGACAACCTATCATCCACTATCTATATGGATTGCTCAATGAAAGCTTCTAACTCAACAACCAAACATAACCATGTTACTCCTTACTTCGCTTGGTAGAGTCCATGACTGAACCTTGTTCAGTAGAGAAGTCATTTAGGTGATAACTATTACTGATCTTACTAATGATTCTTCTCTATCTTGAATACCAATATGAATAATTACTTCCTTTCAATTGGAACTATTTAAGATGTGATCTTGAAAATAGAGTTCCAATTCTTCCTTAATTGGAGGTGGTGGAGTCACCCACTTCTTGAGTGACATGACTATCATTGCTTGAACTATCTTTCTCAATAGATTTAGGAATCCATTTTTGTCTCATCTACTTCCTGCTGCTATCTACTTTTTGTTTCTTTTCATCTTCAATTCTACCTATATTCTTGCAATTTTTAGCTATATGATGAAGCTCGATACATGTGTAACATCTTATGGTGGTATCTTTTCTTCTCATATGATGTCTAACACAATTCATGCTAATGTGTCCATATTATCCATAGTAATGACATCTACACCAAGTATTGTAGTCCCAACCAAATATTTCCTTTACAAATTGTTCTGCTATATTGAATGTCTTAGATCTACATTTAGATGCCTTGTGACCTTGTTTCTTACATTTGTGACACTTGCCCTTAAACTTTGGTTTTTCTTTGGATTCATTAGCTTTATGACTATGCTGATTGAAATTGTATCATTTTCCATTAAATTTTTCTTTTCCATTACTCCAACATTTGTTTGATGTATGACCTATCTTACCACAATGATTGCAAGTAGGTCTTTGATTCCTTTGGGTACCTTGTTTGGAGGATTTGCCTTCTTCTTTGTATCCAAGTCCTGCCTTACTCTTTTGCCTATAAAGATTCTTCTCACTTGATCCATGTCTTCTTGAGATTTCATTATTCTTTCATTGAGTTTCTTTTCAAAATTTAAGTCATTCCTTAACCTTTCATTGACTTGTCTTTCAGTGTTTAGATCATTCCTTATTCCTTCATTTTCAGATCTCAAACTCATGATTTCTTCATTTTCATTAGAGAGTTGATCAATAAGATTTTATTGCTGAAGGGATTTATTTTGAATTTCATTATTCCTAGCAACCAAGTCTTCTTTTTCCTTATTTCTTTGTTCTGAGATTTCACACAATCTTATTAATTAAATTTCTTGTTCTCTTTTCAATTTTCTTACTTCTTCTTGCATGGAACCATTATTTTCTAGGAGTTCTTTGATTGCATCATTTGCTTCATTTGAACTTCTTGAGGGGAGAAAATATTCAATCTTCTCTTCAAAATATTGATGGTCATTCATTTGATTTGCAAGTTACTTCCTTCTTTTAAAGGATTGGGAAAGATGCTCTTTTTCTTTCTTGAGTTGAGCCATGGCCATCTCTAGATCTAAATTTTCATTGTCAATAGCTTTGTCAAGTATGAATATCTCAATTGTCCTTGATCTTTTCTCAAGCTATCAAAAATTATCATGAGAACCACAAAGATCTGATACCAATTGTTGGAAATATTCAAGACTATCTAGGTTATTGAGAGGGTAGGGGTGAATCAGTAAACTCAAAACTTTTAACCAATTTAGAACTTAATTGCATTAATAAATATGATCTACTACATACATAAGAAATAGAGAAACATAAGATACGATGAACACAATATTTGGTGACCCATAAACCTTCCAAATAGAAAGTAAAACTGGGGTGGGTATGATACCCAGAAAAGTTCAATACTACAACATAAAGTTGGAGTCTAAATAAGTGTTGTCACTAATAACAAACTTGACTTATTGTCAATAGACCTAATTTCTATAGAAAGGTATTGGTGAGTATTTTCTAGATCTATGGTCACAATTTTAATACCCTACTCTCTTGGTTTTTGTTTTGGTCTAATAAGGGCTTACCTTGGTCAAGCCCTACATTGAGGAATCAACCTTGAAATTGAGGTGTAAAACATTGATAAGTCAAATTATAGTATGTAGTAGGGCAGAAAATATTAAATGAAAGATATATTTACCTTTGTAGATGTAATTAAATTTGATATATGATTAAGTATGCAAGTATGATAGCATTGACTGAAAGAAAAAAAGAAGAAAAAGGAGAGCATAGAAGCCAAAAACTCATCTATGGAAAGGTCGTTGATATGCCTTGGTGAAGGATGGAATTAATTAGATGATTTGAGTGATATATTTTATCCTTAGAAGCCAAAATCCAATACCACCTTGAAGGAAGAATCTTAATAAAACAAGGAAATTAAAAATTCTTGGGGATGATGTCAACCTTTTTTGGAATAGGCTACTTATGGTTGATTTTTTCCTAGAATAGGTCAACTTGGTTTGACCTATTCCCAATTCAAAAATTTGAGGTCCCTAAGGTTTAGAATCAAGTGCAAAAAGATCCAAGAAATAATGAAGTTTCCCAAAAATATGACCAAAAAGGTGGTAAACCAACACCTAAAAGGCCATGCTAGAAAATGTGAGATGAACAAGAAATAAAAGAACATTTGGAGGAAGAAAAAGAGACCAAAAACATAATAAGGAGGGATAAAAGGTCTCAAAATAAAGTGATTCCATTTCAAGATAGTAAATTTAGCACCTAGTTTAGTAGGAGTATAAGGCAAGTCATACTCTCAATAAAGTAAGGAGAGAAGAAAAGTCAATATCACATCTAGATATAAAATTACCAAGTTTAACTACATAATGATAGAGAGATTCTCATTTTTAATCACCACTTTGGATTTTAGTACTCAAATTTTTACCTTGGTCTCTTCAAGAACCTTCTAGGCTTACAATATTTTACAATTAAGGTGATTAGACTCTAGATGGTTTTCTTTACTAGAGTCCATGATAAATTCAAGTCTACCTTCAAACTCATCTACAAGCTCACTTATACAAGCTTGCTCAACAACCCTCAAATCCTTTCAAAACTAGCTAGTAGGTGATGGGATACCCTGGTACCAATCCAAATTGATGGATCCCCTAAGAATTTTATTATTGATTCTACACTTAGGTATTTTTAATCCTACTAGGCTTGTAGGTCTTAATTAACCCTCTATTTAAAAAAAATAAAATTTGGGCGGTAATTTTATAACATTAAACTTAACCCTATGAAAAATGGCCATTCGGAGTGCCCATTTGCAAGAAATACATGATTTTTTAGGTCTTGGATCTCGAACCTTCTATGCAATGCCAAACCCTTATTTGAGCCTTTATAAGCTTAATCAAACTAGGAATTAGTTTTATTGTTCCCAATCTCTTAAATTAATTCAAAAGAGCTTGGCCTTTCTTTCAAGGTTTTTACAAGTCTCATTACACCTTATTGGTTTATTAGATTTTATTTCCCTATCCACTCCTACAAGAAAACCTATATGCACAACTCAAGTTCCTAGTTGCACAATCAACCAGCTCACCTAGGACTTATGGAAACAATAAAAAAATTAACATTTACAAAAATCCCATTGCAAAATAATGTGCATTTTCTTTACTCAAAGATCTCGAATGTTCATGAAAATCCCATAGTAAAGTTTCAAGTTAGAGACATTTTTCTACCCCAAACCCTAACACTATAAGAAAATCAAAATCTGTGGTTTGAATTTTATTTGGTCAAGAGAAAATTCAAAAATATCTACACCATTAAACATAAAGGAATTAAATAAACCATTCTAGCTATATAAAATAGAAAAATTCAATACCAGTCCAAAATTTATGAGTTGCTCGTGTTGCAAAGAATCTATGCTTAAACAATCAACACAAATGTTAGTTACTCAACACTAAAAAGTATATGAAATGCAATCAAAATTATTTAAAATGATTAGTGAGATATTAAATATGTCTCCATAGTATAATGATTACACCTATAAATTCCCATAAATATTTTGACACAAGATGTACAATCTTGTCAATGCATCATTTTGAACAACACATAAAACTTTTGTTTCACTAGTCCATATACTCAACCTAATGAATGAAGAATAATTTCTTAAGACTCCCTAAACATTTTAAACACCAAAAAATAACAAACACTATTATTGCATCATTTTTCATATAGTGCCCAATTTGGAAAATTTGACAACTTTGGCCAAACTAAGAAACATTTTGACATAACTTGAATCAACACCTAGGAAAACCTTCCTAACTCTCCTAATGGACTCTCAACTTATTCTTATTCTCACAACAACCTATACAAGGCCTTTCAAGAAAAAATTTGAGGTCTTACACTTAAAAGCCCATTCCCCTATAATAAAAGAGCTCAAGTGACAATAGGTGACAAGAGTATATGGTCTATACCAAAATTCTCAAAATCACTCTCAGGGAATGATTTGATCCATATAAATCTTTAATCTAGTCTTCTTGGAAACTCTAGATCTTAATACCTTCTCTTCTTTTGGTTTGGGTTGAGTGGAAAGTGATTACAATTCAAAAATAATGTCTATAATAGTGAATAATTCCTTGCCATCTTCTTAGTTAGGTCCCATATAAGGAAACAAATCTGTATTAAAAATAAAAAATAAAGCTATATCTGCATGTAGATCAATCTTGTAAATATTATGTCCATTTTTTTCCAAGATTTTGCATAAGCCAATCCTTATCATTTGTATTTTAATAGGGGCTCTTTTAGGTTACCTTTCTTTGTTTAGATGGACCATTACCAAGTCACCCATTTGATATTAGATGTATCTCTTTTTTATGTCTGCTCTGTGTTTGATCTTTTGGGTATTCTCTATCATTTTTTTTTCATCTACTCATAAATCTCTTTCATTGATTAGTTAAAATCCACTACATAGACACATCTTCTTTTCAACCTAGCTAAATCTCTTTGCTCCATCACTCCTATAGGGTGTATTCTAAAGACAACTTTAAATGGACATTTTCCTATGGTCCTTTTAATTGCATCATTGTAAGTAAATTGATCTTGGTGGATCACCTAATCCTATGCTTGACCATGTTCCTTGGTTAAACACCTTAAAATATTTCCTAAGATCATGTTGAAAACTTATGTATGTCCATTTGTTTGAGGATGGTATGCAGATCCAAATGATAGATTATAACCTAGTATTTTCCACAATGTCTTTTAAAAATTCCAAATGAATTTAGAGTATCAATTAGGTACAATACTAATTGGAAAAAAATAAATTTTGATAACCTCTCAAAGAAAAAGTTAAATATTTGACATGCATCATGAGTTACCTTGCATTCTATGAAGTGGGCCATCTTATTGAACCTATTCACTACATTGTGATGTGAATATCAGGATTTAACTGTGTGATTTTGAGTCAAACTCGATGACCCATGTTTCATGAGTAGTGATCCAACATGAATCCATCTCTCATGAGAATAAATGGAACACTTAGCACTCATTGGATCTAGGTGATTCTCACTATTCACTACAACATAGATACTACCAAACCACTCTTTGTTCTAGGAAACCCAACTATAAAATCCATACTTACACATTCTCATGGCCTCTTAGGAATTGGAAAAGACTCATATTTTTTAGGATGTCCCTTTATCTTTTTGGCATACAATGAAAATTTCTACATACTTTCTAATGCCCTTTTGCATCTTTGGCCAGTAATAGAATCTTTATACTAACTCCAATGTTTTGTTTAGCCCAAAATATCCTCCTAGGATGTAATTATGCTTCTCTTGGATTAAGTTTTCACTAATGGACCCCTTAGGTACACATAATTTCCCCCTCTAAACAAGAGTCCATCTTGAAAAGTATAATATGTATAATAACTATGGAAATGGTTCTCAAAATTTTCACATACCTTGTAAGCTCTATAAAAGCCTTAATAATATTGGTATAACTCCTTGAAGCTATCAATCTCTATGCTTCTCAGTTGATTTCATGAATAGTCAATAGTCTCCTACTCAATACATCAAACAACTTTTTTTTTTTGACCCTTTTTATTCTTTATAGTGAAAGCATATGCTTGAATGTACTCTACAAGCTCTATATTCTTGCAGTTCAACTTGTCTTGCAAATTCAAAAAACTTAATTCTTAGTTATTAGTACAAACAAAAAAATCTTTTTGTAGGAGATAGTGTCTCCATTTTATCAGGGATTTACCTAAGGTATATAAGTCTACACTATAAGAAGAATACATTGTCTTATCTTCATTAAAATTTTCACTAAAAAAGACCACAAGTTTTCCTTCTTGACTCAAAACTACCTCCACTACAAAATTAACGGAATCATACTCAATTGTGAATAGTTTGTCAAAACTATGTAGAACAAACACTAATTGGGTAGAAACTTTCTTCTCCAAGGTTTCAAACCCATTGTTAACCATCTCTATCCACTGAAATTTATCTTTCATGCCTTCTTTATAGTGTCTATATTAGGTGAGCATATATTACTAAAGTTTCTTATAAATTTCCTACGAAATTGCACTAAACCATGAAAAATCCTCACCTTACTAGTTTTTTTAGGAGTGGACTAATTGAGGATTGCTTCTACTTCTAAAAGATCAATTTTTAAATCACCCAATGAGATCATAAAACCAAGGTATACCAATTCCTATTTCATGAATTCACTTACCCAAATTGATGATTAGCCTTTCATCATGCAATTTCTTCAACACAATTTCTAAGTGTTTAAGGTGTTCTTCTTTTGCTTTACTAAAAATCATGATTTCATCCAAGTAAAAAACTATAAAATTACCTATGAAGTCCTTCAAGACCTTGCCGATCAGTATCATTAAGGTTCTAGGGGCATTGTTCAACACAAATGACATAACAAGCTAATGATATAGCCCCTCTCTAGTTTTAAAGGAATTTTTCCACTCATTTCCCTACTTGATCCTTATTTGGTGATAACCACACTTAAGTTCAATCTTAGTGAAATACATTGCCCCCCTTAAACACTCCATCATGTATTCAATTCTTGGTATAGTAAATATTTACCTAATGGTGATTCTATTTTTTTCTCTTGAATCAGTGCATAACCTCGAAGTTCCTCTTTTCTTTAGTGCCAATATTGTGGGGACTACAAAAGGAACAATGATCTTTCTAAACATACCATAATTAATAATCTTGTGTACTTGACTAGATATCTCATCATTTCATTAAGGTGTTATATTATATGCATCATTATTGGGTAGGAAATCTCTTGGGGTGAAATCTATCTGATGACTTATGACTCTCTATGGTGGTAGGGTAGTAGGTTCTCCATTAATGATTATAGTTTTGAATTTATCTACAAGGTCTTGTACTTCTACAAGGATTTCTATCTTCTTTTCTAACTTCTCCTCTTCACAATTCACTACAAACACAAATACAATACCTTACCCTTCCTTTAGATTTTTGAATAACTCCTTTTCCCTAGGTAATAGGACATTAAGACCCATAGATTTGGTCTCTCCATCCTCTATTATGAATTGGATCCTAAAGGTAGCCCTATCCTTTTGCAATTATTATAATTTATTCTCCCGATTATGGATTTCAGTCCTATCATATTTCCATGGCCTACCTTATAGTAAGTGACAGGAATCCATGAGTAACACATCACATAGTACCTTATATTTATACACTCCTATGATAAACTCTACCCAAGTTTGTTCATTAACCAAGACATGTCCTTTTTTAAACCAAGTAACTCTATAGGGGTTAATATGGCAAATTTTGTACAATTTGAATTTTCCACCTACTTCCTCTAAAATAATATTCTCTATGGAACCCGAGTCAATGAAAAATTTACATACCTTTTGCATAATCTTGTAATTTATCCTAAATAGGGATATCCTTTTGTTGGATCCTCCTTCATAATTTCTTTGATCACAACTCTCATCACCATAAGGTTCTCTCCAACATCTAAATCCATGTTGACTTCTACTAACTTGACACTTGAAACATCTTCTTCATTGTAGTTTACTCTTTTATCCCCTCCTTGGGATGAAGAAGCCTTCTCAAGTCATCTAAAGGAAGGTTGTCAAATCTTATTACAATTTTAACAATTCATAGTGAATAAATATGATCCTCTTCCTAATCCTCTCAATCCACCTTTGCTACTGCTAGACCCCCTTCCTCTGTAGCTACCTCTTATAATAGAATCACCACCAATTTGATTTCCCATTGAGACCTTAAGCATATATTTCTCCCTCCAAAACCACCTCTATTTCCTTTACTATCTCTTTCTCATCCTATGCCCCTATTAATTTGTCCATGCTTCTTTCTACTCTTGTCTTCCTTTGAACTATGGTGGGACTCAATAAGTTACTTCCTTCTTGAATGTTCCATCTTAGAGCATGGAAATATCTATTCATCTCCATGCTCTTATTCTCTACTACGCTAGACCTCAAACACAAATTTTGAAACTCATTCATATATGTACTAAACATCAAGATCTCTAATTATGCCTTTTTCTCTATAATTGAATTTCATAGTCCTCTTGTATGTAGGTTTATAAAATCTTGGATATCATAAAATTTCCATGTACTAATAGAGTTCCTCACTTTGTTTCTAAATTTGAGGAAATTTTCACTAGGTTAGGGAATCTCCCCTTAACTTTGATTTAGCAACTATCACCTTTTTGGATTCACTAATTCTTTCACATTCAAAGTGATTCTCCAACCCTTCTATATACTCCATGACCAAGTGTGGTTCCAATGTTTTGCTAAATAATGACACTCCTTCCAAATATTTTCCATCCATAGATTTTAGGGCCTTAAGGAAATGTTCTTTAAGTACTGTAGGGTTTGGTTCAGGCATTTCATCCTCTTCTACAACTGCTTTTTTTTCTTATCTTTTTTATTCTTTCTCTGAGACCATAAGAGTGACTCTCTCTAGATTGTTTTATACTTCTCCAAGCTTACTATCTAATTGATCCAAATTTTCCTTAAGTAGCATATTGTTCTCTTCTTTCTCCTCAAATTTCTTGTCTAATTCTACATTTTTCACCATCTTGGATTCACCAAATAGGTCAATAGCTCTAATACCACTTTGGTAGGGAGATTCTAGTTTTTACTCACCACTTTGGCTTTTGGTACTCAAGTATTGAAATTCATCTCTTCAAGCACCTTCTAGGGTTGCAATATTTCACAAGTAAGGTGATTAAACTCTAGATGTTGTTCTTTACTAGAGTCCCCAATCAATTTATACCTACCTTCAAGCTCATATGCAAGGTCACATATACAATCTTTCTCAATAAACTTCAAACCATTTCAAGAATATCTTGTAGGAGAATTTTACTTCAAACTCATCAAAAAATCCTATTTCCAATCCAAATTAATGGATCCTTAAAGAATTTTCTTACCAATTTCACCCTTACGAAAGATAGGTAGTTGGATAGTGTGTTATGGGGGGGAGGGAGATTAAAAAATCCCCCTATGGGTAATGAGGAAAGCCTACCTATAGAAGAAGCTTTCCATATGGCCATTCAAATTACCCATTTGGAATATCTAAAATATTTTGTAGGTCTTGGGTCTCTAACCTTTTGTATAATTCCAAACCCTAAGTTGAGCCTTTGCAAGCTTAATCAAACTAGGAATCAATTTTATTTCTCAAACCTCTTAAATTAATTCGATAGAGCTTGAAATTTCTTCCAAGTATTTTCCATGTCCCATTACACCTTACTCCTTGATTGGATTTAAATTCTCAATCAATTCCTACAAGAAAGCCTATCTACACAATCAAGTTCTTAGCCAGACAATAAACCAACTCTCCTAGGCTTGATGACAAAAATTAGAAATTATTTTTTTTTTTGAAAAAAAATTAATTATAAAATAATATACATTCTTACTAAAAAAATTCCTCCAATTACCATGAAAATATCATGGTGGAATTTCAAGTTAGAGACATTTTTCCACCCCAAACCCCAATACTATTGTAAATTGTAGTCTGTGGTTTGAATTTTTTTAGTCAAGAAAAACTTTGAAAACATGTACACAAAAGAAAAAAAATGAAGGAAATGACCTATTATATATATTTACAATGAGAAAAATCCAATGAAAATCCAAAATCTATGAGCTATTCATGTTGCAGAGAATTTGATGAGCTTAAACTATTGATGCAAGAGCATCATGGGTGTAAGAGCACTCTTGCATTACCCAAAAATATTTTGGTTTTAGTCTTTTCTATTTTAATAAGGACTAGTAGATAGGGTGGTTACTATTTATGGGAACTTGCTATTTTTATGAAGTTTGTCATATGAGCTCAAAATATTCTCACTTTCTATATCAAGGTTCATTTTAGAGTTATAAGACTACCATAAAAATCTCATTGCTCTAGCTTAAGTATCAAAGAAGTTATTGTAGATTTTTGGTAGAAATATTTGTAGAAAAATCTTTATGCTCAATATTGGAGGCCTGAGAGTGCCCAGATGAGGTCCAAAAACTTATTGGAAGGGTACTTGCACCATTTGAAGGAACTTGTGCCATTTCAAGCCTATAAATTAGGAGTTAGCGTCTCCAAAAAGTGGTTATAATAGCCAATCAAAGCAATGGGTCAAGAGTTATGGCCTTCCAAAGTTGGGCTACCTAAAATATCTAAAATAATTATCAAAGATGTATTTGGCTAACTCTATATGTACTGTAAGGGTCTATCGGCCCTAGGTATTAAGATTCATTTTCTAGAACCTTCTCAAGTGGCATAAAATTGTGTATATAAGAAGGGTTCGAACATTGTCTAGGACAACTCTAGGTGATAGTTCATAGCTTGTCTTACAAATTATTGTAATGAAGTAAACCATGTGGGTTAGCATATTATACTTGTCAATTTTGTAATTATATATTTTTGGCAAAATTAGAAGTCCATATTTTGTTCTTGCATTTGTTGTTGTTTCTTTATTTTCTATTATGGTTTATGATATTAAGGGGACCACCCTTCATCAAGTATCAACAAAAATGCTAGTTACTCACTATTACAAAGTATATTAAATGACTTCCAATTTATTTACAATGATTGGGGGGGTCTTAAATATATCTCCACAACATGATCCATCCACCTATGCACTCCCATAACTATTTTTGCACAACATGCACAATGTTGCAAAAGTTGTCATTACAATGTTTTGAACAACATAAGAATTTTTTTTTTCACCATTCCATATACTCAAATCAATGATGATAAAATAATTTGATAACACCCCATAAACATGTCAACACCAAAACATTAAAACCTACTCTTTATTGCACCATTTTTCATGTAGTGCCTAATTTGGTATATTTGACAAGTTTGGCCAAACTAGGCAACATTTTTGCAATATTGACACAACTTGACTCAACACCTTGGAAAGTCTTCCTAACTCAAAAAGTGGAATGTAAAATAATCCTCATTTTTAAAATGACCTATATAGGTACTTTCAAGAAAAAATTTGAGGGCTTACACTCAAACCCCTAGGTGCTTTTGCATCACATAAGTCCCCAAACCTAGGATCCTAACTCTATTCCCATGCATAACACAATAAAAAAAAAGAAAAATAAACAAAAAGGAATTATTATTATTATTATTATTTATTTATTTATTTTGAGAGAGAGAGAGACCTTAGCTAAAGAAATGTTTCACTAACTAATATCATGCATAACAAAGGATTACTTTTCTCATGATACTATCTTGGTAGAGAGAGAGAGAGAGAGAGAGAGAGAGAGAGAGAGAGAGAGAGAGAGAGAGAGAGAGAGAGAGAGAGAGAGAGAGAGAGAGAGAGAGAGAGAGAGAGAGAGTATTCCTATTAAGATGTGTGTGCCTCACTATAAATCACAAAAAGAAAAAATTAAAAAGAAATATGAAATAGTCTAGCAGGTTTCTCATTGTGTGCTTAGTAGTCAAGAGAGAGTATTCCTATTAAGGCATGTGTGCCTCACTATAAATCACAAAAGGAAAAAAATAAAAAGGAACTATGAATTAGACTAGCAAGTTTTTCATTGTCTGCTCAGTAGTCAGTCATGTACACCCATCAATAAATTTTGCATACATGTGTATGTGTGTGTCTACATATGGATTGAAATTAATTGGTATCACCATGGAGTGTAAATTTTATTTTTCTCTTTATGGATAGACAAGTGCCCATTATCGATAGAGATATGTTTATGAAAATTTATTTCCCTATGATGGAGAAGTATCATTGATACCTATTAGGGAGTGGCATACAAATGTAGACTATAAATGTGTTTCCTTAGGATGGAGAATTGTCACTAATACTTGTTAGGGAGTTGCATGTAAAAGTGCATAAAATGTAAACTACAATATAGTAAGGATGTATGTGTGCCCCACTCCATATGATGACTATATGGTTGTAGACATCATAAGGAAGATAATCAAGGAAAAATACTTCTAGAAACAAAAATATATCCTCTAACAACAACATAAGAAATCTTTTTAACAAAAAGTATTGGCTCTAGTACGATAAAAAATAGCTAATTATGAAAGGATATGTCACTTATGAGAAGAAACCCTTAAAATAAAGATATATTATTGAAAATACATCAAGATTTAAGAGAAATTTTTGAAAAAGGTAACAACTTCAAAACAAAAGAGGGGAAGAAGAAAATAATGAACATATTTAGCCCCTGTGTCTAGGTGGAAGACAAATCCTTGAATGAAGAATGACAAATTTGAACACATAGTAAGGGAAAATATTTATAATCAATAGGGGTTTTCCAATAAAGAAGAGATGATGATCAAAGATATGCACCTCTTGTATATAAGAGAGAGTCATGATCAAGATACAAGTCCCTATAGGAAAAGAATGTCACATGATAAACAAATGCCACTATACTAAGGGAATATGATCCCTAGAAAAATAAATAATGTAAAAAAAACCTTTTCCCCTAAGGGTGAGGCAAGAAATATAATTCTATGGTGGATTATATAACAAAATATTGTGAATATCTAAAGATGTGTTGTAAGAAACAACCACAATCTAGTCATGCACAAAATAAAACACCCTATACCAAACAAGATGAACATAGAATAATACATCACGAAAGAGAAAATGAAGACAAGAAACATAATAGGATATGAAAATTCAAAAAAATAATGTGATGTTATAAAATATATCACATAATAAATAAAATATAAAAGATTAATAAATAACAAGCATTAAAAATTTAAGGCATAGAAAGACATTGTTAGGGAGTAATAATTGCATCGTACATGAAACAAAGTACTACATACCCATAGATAAGAACACATAATAAATAATGCTTATCTATAGATGGAAGAATACCATGGAATGCCTACACCAGAGAGGTAATAAATCCTTAAAAGATAAATGGGGCATATGATAATCCTCCAAGAATATACCCCTTATAACTTTTAGGTTACAAAGATAAATTTTTACATAGAAATGTAACACAAAGACAAATGTAAACATATTGTAAAGATTTCATACCCAAAAGGAAAGGAAAAAGAGGGATAACACAATAATTATTTTAATACATGCATCCTATATACCCAAAATGCACTTTATATAAAGGATAAGTATGCAAAATAGAACCCAAGAAAAGATGAAATTTCCCTCTAGTGAAGAGGAATAGAGGGAAAGACATATTCTTCCACTCTTAAACATATTATGTAAATAAAATAGATTAGCCCCAATAGGCATTAAAGATTTCAAGTGATCTTATGAAGAAGGAATACAATACCTTGTGTATAATAAATCTTACAATTTTCAACTTTATGATGAAAATACAAACTAAAATCCATATAGTCACAAAATAAATGTCCATTGTTATAAAAATAAGGACAAGAAAATATAGAAATAACATTCTTTTGATAAGGTTGATATCTTAATTTAGGTGCAATTAAAAAGTAGTGGTAGACTCTTAATGTTAAGGCTTCTTGAATGTCTTTAGGAGGTAAGGATGGAGTTGGGAAAAAAAGATGAAGAGGAAACCAAAAAGGAGGGAAGGGAGGAGGAATATTTTAAGGGGAAAAATAACCTAGGCTTGCATATGTTGTCTTTGAGAAATGAGAACATGAATCTTAATATTGTGTTCATATATACATAGAACTAAACCTTTATAAAATTGTCTAGTGATAATATTATAGCCCATGGTATAAGTAGTTTGAGGTGGATGGAGATACTGGTTTGTCTTGACGGTGATAGGTGAATGTCATAAAAGGAGGAACTGCATGTACAAATTATTGAGGGGTTGGGAAAGGTGAGAGAGATATATCAAAAATTATTTAATATTAGGGTCATGAACCATACTTTGAAGGTGTTGGAAGGTTTAGGGGCATGAGGGGATAGATCATTAGTAGGATTAGGCATAGGATTAGGATTAGGATTATGAACATTAATAATGAAATCTATAATTTCATCTAAAAGATGAATGCAAAATTTATATGAAAGTCTAATGATGGTCTTGAAATATTCATTATCAAGAAACCTTCTACTAGTTAACCTCATAGTACCATATTCAAGAAAATCATATAAAGACATGAATATTATAAAGTTAAAGAAACTTGCATAAACATCATAAATGTCATAAAGATATAAAAATACATAAGCGACCATAGAAATGATTGTGCACCACAATAACTTAGAGAATACCATTGTTGAAAAACAAGATCCAAATACACAAGATAGTCAAATATAACTCCAAATTAAAAGAAGGAAGTGTCACACATTAGGTTCAAAAAAATGTTTAGTAAAAAAATGAAACCATTGAATAAGGTTTGTAAATTTAAAACTTATACTTTTTCACTATCATTCAATACACAACTGAAAGAGGGGCTTCCAAACATAAATCTCAATATAACTCAAGTTAGACAAGAAAAGCTTAAATAGATGAAGGGATTCCAATATTGCACCCATATTATATCAAGGATGTAAGAAACCAAGTCCTCTTTCATGCAATGTAAATTTATTTAGGTTAAACAATGTAGATGTGAAATTGAACCAATTTATATAATAATAAGATTAAGGTAGATCTAGGTGCCAAATATATGCACTTAACCCAATAAATATATGGAAATAGGTATATACTAAAAGATGAAATTAATGATGAAGTTATTACCTTGAAATGTGCAAGGGATATAGCTTTTTGCATTGAATATCATGGATATGAACCTATAATTGTGAATTCCTTATCATAATACAAAAATAAAAAATGTTATTTTTCTTAGATCTCTAGGAACATGTCAACTTAGTGGTAAAGTGTTTGGAAAATTTATGGGAATATGTACATGTTCCAGAGATATTATATCAAAATGGACCCAACTTCTTTGGAAAGATCTTAGTGAGTATTTTCCATTATCTATGATCATAATTTTGATATCCTACTCTTTCACATAGTAAAACATGGTTTGATGAGGGCTTTCCTTAGTTAATCCCTAGATTGAGGAATTAACCTAGAAATTGAGGTGTAAAAAGACTAACCAAGGAAATGCTAGCATGTAATAAGACTATAAATATCAACTTAAAGGATATGCTCTTTTAAAATTAAAACCAAATATTATGGATCACTCTACAAAATCATAAAAAATAGTGAAAAAAGAAGGCAAAATATTTTCTATGGAAAACCCTACCTTGAAGACCTAAACTACAAATGATAGTTTGAAACCTCAAAATAATAAGTAACAACTTAAAATTAGCAATAGCTTCAATACTTTAATGGTTCTCCATGAAAATAGAAGAAAAAACATTATAGAGTCTTGAAAAACTAGAGGACATAAGGGCATCTAAATTCAAAAGGAAAATGAATTGGGCCTAATTTTGTTATAGGGAAAAGCCAAGGAGAAATTAAACAAGATGTCTAGGTAAGAATCCTCACTACTTCTTCAAAACCAAATATGCCAATATGCTTAATCATATTGCAAATAAGAAAGAGGAGCATCAAAATTCTATCTCAAATTAATCTCTAACCTTTGATTAGTTATTAATGGTCCTTCCTTGCTATGGACATGAGTTCCCATGCTTTGGAATAAATCTCTAAGATGAAGAAGTGACCAATGTTTAAAGACATCATTTTTACTTAACTAGATATGTTAAAGAGGGTTTTAAAAAATTTAGTCAAGAAGTAAAGACAATGCAAAATCTATAAAATAATATAATTTCTAATGGTTACCAATGCCTAGTCTTTATATCAAACCCAAATAGAATTCTAGTTGGAGGGAACAATAAAATCCTTAAAATTATAGTCAGTCACTCCAACTCATATTCTTAATCCATCCATCCTAAGCCATCCCTCCACATAGGAAAAAACCCTTGGTATCTAAACTCCTCCAAGATATATCACCCAAAAACTCTTTTAAAGTTCAAAATTTACTCGCTTATGTGAACCCTAGATCCATCCTTCATAAATAACATAAGTCAAAATAGAGATAAATTTTGGCCAATCCAAGGAATAACAAAATTGCTCACCCTCAAGACTTACAAGATCAATGAGGGATGGAAAATAGTAGTATCATTTCCATTAACAATAATATTATTGAAAAAAGATGGCAAGAGTGTCAAACTTTTGGGGTCTTTTCTTACTGGAATGGCCCTAAACACAAAAATCCCAATCTTGGTGATTAGTTAGAATCTTTCAACTGGAGACAAGTAAGTATCCTTACTTTATATTATTGCTTAGTTTATTTACATTGTGAAAATGAATTTGTTAGAAATGAAATATTTTTGTCTTCATTATGCTTTTATAAGGGTTACCCTGTAAATATTTTTTCCAGGAAACCAAATATTAAAGAGAAAACTTTGAGATCTCTAAATATCTCAACTTGGATAGTCTTTAATTACATTCCTTTAGAAATTCTTCACACTCATATACTAGAGAGGATTGGTTCATCTTTAGAAGAACTAATAGGAGTAGATATAGAGCATAATGATAAAAAAAGAAGTCAAATTATTAATTAAAACCAAAGAATCTATCAAAATCACAATGAATAGATCATATTATAATTTGAAATACATAGAATTTATGGGATATATTAAAAAGATATCCATATTTTAAGAAGAACAACTTAATGAGACTCTCAATTCATACTATATACCTTATTATAGATATACAAAACCAAACAAAATACTTCATAATACCATTAAAATTAGTAAAAATAAACTTTCAGATTTAAGTATAAATAATAGAATTGTAATAGAACACTTTAAGAATAACCACTATCAAATATAAAGCACCATTTGTAGAAAGGATGATAGAGAGGAAGGAGAAATAATAGAGAATGCCCAATAGAAAGATGGAGATTATATTAAAAAAAATGATAAACAAGAAAGGAAATGATGTTATTGAGAAGGAAATCTAGGATGGAACTCTAAAACATAATATGGAAGAAGGTTTAAAACTAATTAGGATCAAACATGAGGAAGAAGTAAGTAAAATCCTATAATGCAAATAATGTATTAACCAAAATATCTTTATTGAAGATATAAAAGAATATCTGAGGACGTACAAACAACTTTTCAATGAGTTCATCCCAACTCATAATGATATAAGTGACCAACTTATTCTTTGGGAAGAAGCACACAAGGAGCACTTCGAACATGGAAAGTCCTGAGAAATCATCAAGTTCAAAGAAAGTGATAAAAGAAAAATATAAGAAAGATAAGGAAATTTATGAAGATAAGAGAAAAAAAGAAAAAAAAATAAATAGGGGGAAAGCTAGAAGAATCACCATTAGAAGGACCTATGGCTAGGAAAAGAAAAACTATAACAACATGAGTTCACTACAAGCTCAAAATGGTTTTTTGAAGACAAATATTAAGCAGAATAACTTTATAAATTTAGAAGGAGGTAAATGCTTGATTAATCTAGAAAAGAACCATCCTCAAAACATTCAAAGTAGTATGGATAAAGGACCAGAGAAAAGAAAATAGAAAATTACCAAGAGCAATAATCTAAACCCTCTTATAAAGGAAACTTATATTAATAGTTTTAAGGAATGAATAGTACGTGAAGATAATAACAATTCAAAAGAAATAGAAAGCATAGAGTTATGTAAGACAAGTATTATTTGTTATGAACATAAGATAGAAAATAACTGAATTGGAAACATTTTACCTTAGGAAGAAATATCTACAACTAAGATAATCCATAAAGGAAGTAGAACAAAGGTCCCTAGCAAAAAGAATCATAAATTTTGGCAAACTTTGACTGATGGAAAGAGTGTTTTTGAAGAGATTGAAACTAAATTTCCCCCCATAATAAAGGACCAAACATTGGAACAAGCAACAATAAGCATTCTAGTAAAAATTAACACAATTTTGAACCAATGTGAGCATTTGAATTTAGAGGATTTAGAGCTAGAAAAAAATAAGAAAACCTAGAACTGGGAGGAATTTCCGTTCCAATTACCAGCAAGTTGGATATAGGATCAGAACAAAGTAGATCACAAAATGTTACAAGATGAGGGAGGTGATAGAATACTAATAAATCTGAGTAATTTTGACATTCATTTAAGTAAAATTCTAATGGAGGAAGCAAGAAATGAAGAAGAAGATTATGAAGAGATAACAATAGTAGCAAGTATTAACAATGCTATTAAAAATATGGAAAATTTAGGCTTATCAAAGTTAACTTGAAAGGTATAGATAAATCTAATTGTAGTAAGAGTCTAAAGAAAAGGAGTAGAAAAATAAAATGTCATAGGAATGACTGAAAACCAAATAAAAATTAAGGATCTTTTAAAAGAAGGGAAGGGGAAGAGCCTTCCCACATAATAATAAAGTTCATATCATGGAATGTTAGGGGCTTAAACTCCCCTAGCAAGAAGAATATGCTAAAGTGAAATTTATCTCTCTTTGATTCATAAATTATTCTACTACATGAAACAAAACTAAACAAAGAAGAATGAGAAAGGCTAAAAAAGAAATAGGGTCTTTGGAAATGTGAACTTAAGGAAGTAGTAGGAGCATCTAAAGGTTTAGGAATCATGTGGGACCCTAAAAATATATATCTTATACTTTTATCAAAAAACAATAATTGGATGAGTGGTAGAATCAAAAGCTTTAGAAATAACATACAATTTAGCATCATTAATGTTTATAGGTCCATCCCTATAGCTAAGAACTTTAAAGTGTGGACAAATTTAAGTAACTATATGGATTCATAACCATTATCTAAATTTCTACTGGGAGTATATTTTAATGCAATTTTAAATTTCAAATAAATATTTGGAGGTGTCCAATCCAAATCCCAAGCTATGATAGAATTTTAAAATGGATTCATGAGGAAATCATTTTTAGACATCCCTATAGTTAATGGAGTTTTCACTTGGAACAACATAAAGAAAGGTTTCTATTACAATAGGGAGATTAGATAGATTTATCTTTAAAGGTAATCTCTTCTTTATAAACCTAATTTTGAATGTCTCTATTTTACCATATGCTGGTTCAAACCATTTTTTGATCCAATTTAATATTTGGGAATAACAAAAACTACCAAGAAATCCCTTTAAATGTGAGAAGATATGGTTTGTAGATGACATCTTTTTGGAGAAAACTAAGTAGAGGTGGGAAGAAAAGATATTTGAAGGCTCTAAAATATTTTGTTTCATGGAAAACTTAAAATAATTAAAATAAAAAATAAATAGATGGAATAATGAAAACTTAAAAATTATATTTAAATAAAAAATGGAAACTGAAGAAGAAATTAAAAATCTAAGTAGAGAAGTTATAGAGAACAGAAAGGATGATATTAAATTTATAAAAGAAAAAGAACTATTAAAAAAGAAAGAACAAATCTTGGCTAAAAAAGAAGATTTTTGGAAACAAAAATTGAGAGAAACATGCTTAAACGAGTATGATAAAAACACAAAATTCTTTTACATCAATACTTTAAACAGACACAATAAAAATGTTGGAAGCTACAATTGGAAGAATTGTTATATTTTCATTGATGTCAAACCTTACTAGGGAGATAGTTTCTACCTAAGTAGAGTGCCATATCATTTGATTGATGAAGGGGATTTGAAAATAAGAGTTAACAAGAAGACCTAGTGAAAAGGTTGAGTTATATGGAACTATAAGGGGCACTTGATTAGTCAGCACATTGGCAAGATATATTAATCTCAAATTGGTTTTGAAAAGGTAGGGATGAAACACTTAGTCATTATTCAATAAAGTTAAAGTACAAGCTGAGTGATTAGAGCAAGCCAAGCAATTAGTGTGAGCCATGTGATCAAACCATGCCAAGCATAAGTTTCTAGACAATACAAGTTGAGTAATATACATAGTCAGTGTTCAGGACTAATATGTTTTGAGTAGATAGTTAGTGTCAAGTCACTCATGA
Organism: Cupressus sempervirens; assembly: GCA_028749045.1. Classification (NCBI taxonomy): domain Eukaryota; kingdom Viridiplantae; phylum Streptophyta; class Pinopsida; order Cupressales; family Cupressaceae; genus Cupressus; species Cupressus sempervirens. The sequence continues at coordinate 898,463,710 of CM053787.1, read as the reverse complement.
ACCAATTAAACATAGTATGTCAAGTCATTCAGGAACCAAGTTACATCCTTGAAGATATAGTGAACATCAAGCATTAGATACTTTAATTGCTGAGTGAACAATTTTGGACATAGTTGTTTGTAATGGCACAAACTTCTATGTAAATCATTTTTGGGCTGACTTAATGATTATTTTATGATTCTAGAATATGTATAAAGATGTCTATTATGAATCCCTATGTAGTACATGAAACCAATCAAATCAAGGGATGTTCTAAGCAGGATAATGGATCAACATCAACTGCTGATTCTAACTTAACCCTAGCTAACTTGTGTTTACTTAAGGAGACAAATAGTAAATAGTTTGTAAACACCATGAAGGAAGAGAATAAGATGCAAGAGAGAAAAATGCTAAGTGCAGAGAGCATTCATAGTGGCTATGGAGGTTGTGATAATGTTATGAATTGTAGAATTAGTTAGTAAGAACGAAGAAAAGTAGAGAGAGAGGAAAAAGGAGACATATTTGATCAGAATGATCAAGTACACATCAGGAAAGAGAAGACCTAAAATCTAGCAACAGAGTGCTAAATAAAGGGTCATGGTGTTAAATTATTCTAACAAGTGATGTAGAGAAAATCTCCTAATGGAGTAGTGTTAACTAGTTTGTGTAAATCTCTTAATCGAGTGCTCATTTTATTGCAAGTTCAAGCACTCTAACAAGGCACACTTCTAGCAAGGTGTTTAAATCCTTTAATAGGGTGAGACTTAATAGCCTTTGTAAGCCTTTAATAGGGAAGACCTTTCATAGGGTAGATCATAGTTTATAGTCAAACTCTATTAACCTTAATTGGCTACACTTAGTTGTAGTAGTGAAGATTTATACGTGTCATCCCCACCCTAAGTTTACCTTGTCATTAGAGGGTTACTAGGTAAAAAATTTATTGTGCTAATGAGTTATTTGTTTCATGCTATGGATGAATATGTGTAGTTAGCTATATCAGTTTACATGTTAAATTATGAGATGGATGTTTGGTAAATATTTTATGGTTAAAGTTTTGAAGCACTGATTCACTCCCCCACCTCAAGACCTAGCTTCCCATTTTTGTTTCCAACAATTGGTATCAGAGCCTTGTTCTCTAGAAAGGAAAGATTTACATCTTTGAAGAAAGATCTTGAAGATGAAAGTTTACAAGTTGGGAAAGGATATTGAGAACTAGAAGATTGAAATCTAGCTTGCCCTGCACCAACTCATGGAAGTAAGAGATGAATTGCAACATTCATTGAGGAGAAGGAAAGAGATAGCTATTGAGAAAAATGACACTAATTATCAAGAGGAAGAGACTACTACATTGTTTGAAAATGGAAAATCAACTAAGCTTCATGTGGTTGTGGTAGATATGATGAAAAATAATGGTGCCCTAACTGAAGAGGTAAAAAATCTTAAGATAAAACAAGAAGTCCAATCAGTATTTCTATGTGAGGTGACCACATAGAAAAAGAAAGATGAGGAAGATAAAGTCATAATTGAAGATGAAAAAATAATACTAACAAATAGACTAGAAGAGAAGACATTAGATGTGCTAAAGATTTCTAATATACAATTGGATATAATGAATCAATTGATGATTGTTAATCATGAATTGAATGGAAAGGACATTGAGATAACAACCCTAAAGTTATGGAATGAAAAACTGAGGAATGGACTGAGAAAAGAAAAGGAATTTGCTGAAACTTTCAACAAACCTAGTAAATCCATCAAATGCTTTGAGAGTTTGACAAGATCTCCCAGATCTAACAATGATACTACTAGATATGGATACACTAGTACTGAGGAAGGAGAAACATCTAAAAGTGGTGAACAAAGAAACAACAAAGATAAAAAATAAAAATCCACTTCTCATAATTGTGGAAAGTTAGGTCATACAATAAATATTTGCAAGAGAAACAATGCAAATTAGAACCCTAAGGAAAATTTCAAGGGTTATTGTCATAAGTGAAAAAGCATGGAAATTAGGCACATGAATGTAGGACCAAGACCTTAAGCACATAGAGATTTGAAGAATATTGCCACAATTTTCATGAGTATGGAAATAAAGCATATGAATGTAGATCTAATGCCAAGTGAATATCAAACAAATAGACAAATGTACAAAAAAATGGAAGATGCTACAATTGGGATTAAAAGACAAGGTACAATTGTCACTATTGTCAAGAGTATGGACATGTTCTTGAGAATTATATTAGAACACATTTTAGAGGCAACTACAATCGATGGTTGAGTGAGATTACATGCTTTAGCTATGTGAAGACTAGTCATATGAGTAAAAACTATCCAACTAGATCACCAACACCAAGTAATGAAAACAATAAAGGTGGAGATGAACAAGACATGGAAGAAGAAGGAAGGTCTCAACACATCAAATTCAAATGAGGTCACTCCATCCAATGGATTAGGTGATCACATCACCCCCAACTAGGCAATCAAAATGTATGTGTGTGACTAATATTTCAATGATAAATTTTACATTAGTTCCAAGAATATAAGTTTTGAAAAGATAACATATGCATGAATTAAGATGCAATGGATTGACTAGAAGCTGGAAGAATTATATAGTTTTGTTAGTTTTCATGTTGTTGTAGAGCATGAAAGGTTTCACATCTACTACTCAGCATGAATGGAATTTCAATTGTTACCAAGTTATGATGGTATGGTAGAATTGACCGAGTTTTCTATGTGATTCGAGCATACTAGAAATAACATGTATGTCAAGTGAGTTGGAAACCCTATTATGATCAATATTACAACTATGTAAGCATTAAGTATTTATTGCAAAATTTTAGGGGTTATATAGTTGTTTCTTGACTAATTTTGCATTCTCCAATGATCGAAGAGAGAATGAAGAGCATGAAGGAAAATTGCAACTGGAGATTCTTGCATTTGCAAACCAAATTCAATTGCAACTCAACATATTCATTAGATTGGAAAGGCATTTTACTAGTGTTGAGCTTCACTATTTGAATTTTCATGAACCCTAAGTATCAAATATGGTAGCTAGCTCTTCTGCAAGTGTTAGAAAAAAGGGAAAGGAAGTGTTTAATGTGAAATTAATTAATAATAATGTAAGAAAACCAACTTTCTAAGAAAATCCTAAAATTGCATATAAAGGAGACCCATCAAGTGTATTATCAATGATACCACCAAAAGTTCTTGTGATTCATGATATCAAGTGTTGTTATATAGAAAAAGTTGGAAGTATAGGAGATATGGAGATAATGTATTTGTACAATCAACTTTGTGATAATGGAGTCTTAAGGGAAGAGGAAAAATTTATAGAAAAGAAAGGGTTGACTCATGCCCTGTATTTCCCTAATGTATTAAAGATTGAATGGATAAATATTGTTCTTAGTAGAATACATGATGACTTCATATGGTTTGAAAATGGACCAATCAAGATCACTAAAAGGATCATCAACTGAGTGATAGGGTATCCTAGCCTAGATAGATCTAAGAGCATGCAAAGTGATAGAAAGGAGATAATTGAGAAGAACACAGGTGTAATATGGAACAAGAGGGGAATGTCTATAGGTTCTATCCCAGATCCCCTAATTTCCTTTTCTATGAGAGTGATAGCTAACAAGTTATTTTAGTCTAGCAGATCAAATAGTGTATCTTGCATGGCTATAGATTTGGGATAAAAAATAGTGAAGAGAGACTGCACCTATAACCTTGCCAAGTTACAACTTCAAAAACTATCTAAAAACTTGGAGGCCATAATGAAAACAAAGAGTCCATCTTGCAAATTTTTCTCTTTACTAGTTTGTATATTCTTTTATGTGCAAAACACATATCCTACATTTGGAAAAGTTACTTGGAAGACCCATAGGTCTATTATAGTTCAGATTGCAGAATTCATAGAGCAACTTGGGTATACTTTTGAGTTAGTAATGACTAGTTATTTTGAGAATTTTAAGAAATCTATGAAATAAAGACTAAGGATTCCTATGTCACTAGTGGAGAAACATTACAATGATCTTTAATTCTTATTTGATGCAAATTATACATATGTGTAGGTAACTATTCCTAGGGTTAGATGGCTTAAGCCCTTGCCATATGAGATTAATGTTGATGAGGCATCTAAAACTATCATAACTCTACTAGTAGAAGAAATAGATAAAAGTTCCACCTCATTTGGAAACTATGAGGAAGCCAAATCTAGGATTACAATTGACTTCAAAACAACTTCTATGGTAAGGAAGAAGAATAAACTTGTGAAGAAGCTAAAAGAGAGATTTGGCACATGGGGAGAAGAAGAAGAAGATGATGATGAAGAGGATAAAAAAGTCCAAGCCCCTTTGGCACTCACTCAATGACAAGGAAAAGATGAGGAAGTAAGTGAAGAAGGTTCCAAGGGAGAAGAAGCTAAGGAAGCACCCAAAATAGCTGAGAAGAAGAAGAGAAAGGATAAGGATCCTAAAGTGGAGAAACCCAAGGAGCTTGAAAAAATTTCACAATAGAAGCCAATAGTACCTACTACTTGGTCTAGCACAAGGGAAATCACCAAGAAAGATAAGGTTGTTGAGAAACCAAAAGGAAAGAGGACTATTGCCTCAACAGAGCTAAGTAAACCTACAAAGAAGACATATGTGAGGAAAAAATACACTACATGGGACAAGTTAGATGAGGAGAAAAAAAAAATATGATGACATGAGTCAATTCAAGGTGGTAAGCCACAATCCCTCCTCTGAATCAGATAATTTATGTGACAGTATAAAATCAAATGTAGATTTATCTATCTTTGCACACATAGATTTTGATAAGTTAGTTAAAATTGAACAAAATACTATTAAAGAAGGCATATATGTGATGATGGCTACATTCAAATAAAATCCTATTGAGATTTCCAACTCCCTACCTAAGAGTCTATATGACTAAGTTGAGTAGAAACAATAATACAATTTACAAATAGAGAGATAAACTAGGGAATCCACTCTAGCCCAAGTTATGCCAGAATTGGATAAGAGAAAGAGAACTAAGGCTATGGAAAAAAAAAGTCTATATTTTCACAAAAATATAGAGCTTTCCATATACTAAATTAGAACATTGAGGATGTGGTAACCAAAAGTGCAACTATTTGGAGATCTATTTATGAGTTACCCACTCTTGTAATAAAAGAGAAAGGTGAGAAAGAATTGCAAAACCCTAAGCAAGATGGGAAAGAGACAACATAAAAAACACAAGAGGTATCATTAAAGGATGGTAGTGTGGAAGGCACTAAGGAAGCAAAAACAAAAGAGGCCATAGTTGAAGAAGAGCAACAAGATTAACAAAATGTATAAGATGTAAAACTATTGAATGTTAGTCTTCAACATGTAGACCAAGTGAGTCAACATGAATCAATATAAATTAAGGATGTTCCTATAAATTTTGATCAAAACATCAACCCTTTAACTGATGATGAATTGAATAAAATCTTGAAGGATTCCACCATGGTAGCACAATTATGTATAAATCCTATACTGGTGAGAACAAATGAAATTGAAAAGGCATAAATGGTGGTAGCAGGGGAGAAAAAAATTGACACATCCACTATGCCCCCTACAACTATAGAGATAGAAGACCAAAGTGCAAGCACTAATGAACTAAGTGTTATTACTGAAATAATAGTACCATTGACTCTAGTGCCACTCATTTCAACTAAGAAAGCCTTAGTTATAGTTGAGAAAGATGGAACCAAAGTCAAACTAGGTTAGGAATATATTCATGCACCTACTGCACAAATTTAAAGTAAAGCTCAATAGGAAGTGAGACAAGATTACAAGTCTAAATAATTGAAGGTGACCACTACTACAAAGAAACAAATTTCCATCCAAACTAGTAGGCAAGTTCTTTAGAGACTGAGAGCTCATGCCACACCATTGTAAATATCAAATCCTAATGCAAAAACATCAAGAATCTTAGAAGAAATATATTATGGAGATGTAAGCCCAGTAGAGGTGATTGAATTACCCAAGTTTGATCTTAACACAATCACCATTGAGAAAATGCGCATTCTAGAGGAAGCTCTACAAAGGAAGAAACAACAAGTGTTGCTAACAAAGGAGCATAAGTAGAAGCAAGTGCTTCATGACATCAAAGATATATTTCTTGATGCTTTTAGTCTTCTAGCTACTAATGAAAACAAATAAATTATTGAGAAAGTATTACATATTATTGATAATATTAGTGATGAAGACTTGGATTCAAATACTAAACTATTAAAATGGTCTGAAAGAAAATTTCACACTACGATACTTGAAAAGATATCTAGTGCCATTGCACTATGATAGGTCGGTTTAGCAACCAAGATAGAGAATGTGAAGAAGGTGTAGGAGAACATTTTATCTCATTACACGAAGTTATGTGATGTGAAAATTTTTAGACATGAGATTTAGAGGCATGTTGAACAATTCAAAGGAGATCTCAAGACCATAGGTAATACCTTAAAACTATCTCTTGGTCAAATTTAGTTACATTTTTAGAGATTTCTATCCACTCAAGGTAGGCTTGCCAAGCTAAAAGAAAAAGATGCTAACATTCAAGCTACTTTGATCATCATCCAATCCATATTGACCCCACATATGGAAGTATTGTACAAGGAACTAGCCTATGCTGAAACACTGATAAAGAAAGATTCTCATATTTCCACTCATGATGTGTTAGGAACCTGTGTGTTCCTTCTGTTTATTTTGTTAGAGTAGTGTTGTTGGACGCATATGCTTTGTAAGTCGTCCCGTGAGTATATTTTATTATCCCACATGCATAGGTAGTATTACTTTTCTAGATCATACTCAGTATATAAGAATAGGTTGAGGCCCTTGATGGGCACAGACGAATTTATTGTATTGAGCTTTCTCAAAGGAGGTTACCCCCTCGAAGTGGCCTGCGATCAGTAGATTCATTCTGAGTTCTGCTATCACTTTGTATTCTGTTATTTCGAGCATTCTCACGATATTGCTATAAGGAGGTTCTTCACATCTGGTATCAGAGCACTCTCTTGGGCTCGCTGGGTGGAAATTACATCAAATTTTTTTTTCTGTCATGGCCTTCAGGTTCCTCTCACTTCTAATATCTCTTGTTATTGCAATAACTCTTTTCAGTTGTTCTGTCTGTGAGTGAATTTTTCTAAGTCGACTGTTCAAAAAAAAAAAAAAGAGTAAAATTTTTTCTGTTTTTTAGTCGTAGCTTCCTTGTTTGCTTTCTGTTTCTGCTCATACTTCCGCAGAACGTCTACAATATCATTTCGCATACTTCCTTCCTTGGCGACCCAACCCCAAATTTTACATATCAAAGCCCTAAATCCCTCATTTATCTAATTTTAGGGTTTGCCCTATCTTTTTCACCTCTCATCCAATCGCCACCAAACTGAGCCACAAGATTCAATTCCTCATTTTGCTCCCTTATCCCTCTTGGACTGTTCGCCTCATTTTGCCTCCCTACCCTTGAAACCCTCATTTTTTTGTTTCCCTTGTCCCTAGATAGTCTCCCACCACTCGTCGAACACCCATTTCCTATCTGAGTTTTACCCAAATCCAAGTTTGCCGTAACTAAAAAAGTTTTTGTTTCTCATCTTCTACCCATTTCAGAAAAAAGAAAAAACAAAAAAAAAAAAAAAAAAAAAAAAAAAAAAAAAAAAAAAAAAAAACCTTGCTTTATGGTTGTTACGCGTACAGGAGCAAAAATCATGGAAGAAGAAATGGCATCCCTCAAAACCAAACTTCAAGATCTGGATGACAAAATTCTGGGTCTTAACTTTCAGCAGTCCGCCATGAGCCGAAACCATTCAGGAGATACTGGGTCCTCTTCTGGCAATTTCCGTGGACCAAAGCTTGATTTTCCACGCTTTGATGGTTCTGATCCGACTGGATGGATCTATAGGGTAGAGCAGTATTTCAGCTTGCATAATACTTTGGATAACCACAAAGTCCCCCTTGCATCTTTTCATTTGGAACATGAAGCTCTTCAATGGTTCTGTTGGTACATCAAGGCTAATGTAGGCCCAACGTGGAGAGAATTGTGCACCCTCATTTTGGAGCGCTTTGGCCCTAGTTCCTTTGATGATTTCACAGGAGCACTCACTAAACTGCGTCAAACAGGCACTGTAAGAGAATACCAGACAGAGTTTGAAAAATTAGCTAATCACACAGAGGGCTTGTCTGATGAATTCTTCCGTAGTTGTTTTGTCAGTGGTCTGAAGGATGCACTTCGCTCCGAAGTCAAAATGTTTCGACCTACTACAATGATGGAAGCCCTTGGGTTGGCTAAGTTAGCGGAAGACAAGATTAGTGCTCTACAATGCTCCAGATCTAATTTTGTTCCATTCAGAAATACAGGGTCTCACAACCCTCCAGTCATACCAGCTCCCAGAACTACTCCGATCAAGCACTTGTCTGAAACAGAGATGCGAGTCAGGCGAGACAAAGGGCTTTGTTATAATTGTGATGAAAAATGGTCTCGGGGCCATAGATGTGTTCAGCAAAAGCTCTATCTCTTGGATGTGGATTCTCCACCGGAACTGGAAGAATATGTAGATGCTCAGGAAACAGTGGATGATGAGGTTGAGCCTCACCAGCCTGAACCTCCTTCACCAGAAGCTCCACCAGAGATATCTGTCCATGCTTTGGCAGGAGTCACTACTCCACAAACCATGCGGGTCCAGGGTTTCTTCAAGAAGATCCCTCTTACTATACTCATTGATTCTGGTAGCACTCATAACTTCATTGATCCACGAATAGCCAAACAGGCTGATTGCTTTATCCATCCCTGCTCTAGCTTTGAAGTCATGATTGCCAATGGGGGCACTTTACCTTGTAAAGGGAAATGTCGCAATGTGCGTCTCTCTATTGGCGCTTATAACATGTGCTCTGACATGTTTGCCTTACTCTTAGGTGGCTGTGATGTGGTTTTGGGTGCCCAATGGTTACGCACTCTTGGCCCCATTCTCTGGGATTTTGCTGAACTTTGGATGCAGTTTTCAGCCGAGGGGCACCAACACACTTTGAAAGGCTTACAACCAGGGTCTCTTAGCATCATCAGTTCACACTGTATGGAAAAACTTCTTAAGAAGAATTCACATGGTGTCATCGCTCAGCTCCATTCCATTCAGATGCAGCCATCAGCAGTCTCTAGCACTCCTGCCGATCTCCAACACATTTTGGACAAGTATTCTGGTGTATTTTCTGAACCTGTGGGATTACCTCCTTCTCGTCCAGAGGACCACCGTATTTAGCTCCTTCCTGGCAGTGTTCCGCCCAACATTAGGCCCTACCGCTACCCATTTCATCAGAAGACCAAAATCGAGATACTTGTCCGTGACTTACTGAAGCAAGGTATTATTCGCCCTAGTACCAGTTCCTTTTCTTCTCCAGTTCTGCTTGTTCGCAAAAAAGATGGGTCATGGCGACTCTGCATTGATTTTCGAGCACTTAATCATCTCACTATAAAGGACAAGTTTCCCATTCCAGTTGTTGATGAACTTCTTGATGAACTTCATGGGGCTCATTTTTTCTCCAAGTTAGATCTTCGTTCTGGGTATCATCAAATTCGGGTTAATGAAGAGGATATACCTAAAACTGCCTTCCGCACACATGATGGTCACTATGAATTTTTAGTCATGCCCTTTGGCCTCACGAATGCTCCTTCAACATTTCAGGCAGTGATGAATAACATATTTCGACCATACCTCCGGAAATTCATTCTGGTCTTCTTTGATGATATCCTCATATATAGCAAAACTTGGGCTGAGCATCTCCATCATCTGGAGCTTGTCTTGCAACTTCTCTCTGATCATCAACTCTGTGCAAAACTATCTAAATGTGTGTTTGGCTAGGAGGAAGTGGAGTATCTTGGGCATCTTGTTGCACACCATGGAGTGCGGGTGGATCCTACAAAAATAGATGCCATGAAAACTTGGCCGCATCCTAAAACTCTCAAGAGCCTTCGGGGTTTTTTGGGGTTGACTGGCTACTACCGCAAGTTTGTCAAAGATTACGGGAAAATTGCAGCACCATTGACAGCTCTGTTAAAAAAGGATGCCTTCTCCTGGACCCCTGTTGCTGAGACTACATTTGAACAACTGAAACAGGCTATGTGCAGTACACCTGTTCTCGCAATGCCAGATTTTTCCAAACCCTTCACTATTGAGAGTGATGCTTGCGGCAATGGATTGGGTGTTGTTCTCCTGCAAGATGACCATCCTATTGCGTTCACTAGCAAAGCCCTCTCTGGTAAGAATCTAGCCCTCTCTACTTATGAAAAAGAAATGATGGCTATTTTGCATGCTGTATAGAAGTGGCGGCCATACCTCTTAGGGAGTCATTTTTGCATCAGAACCGATCACCAAAGTCTGAAATACTTCCTGGAACAACGGGTATCCTCTCCTACACAACAGAAATGGGTCAGCAAACTCATGGGGTATGATTATGAGATCACCTACAAGAAGGGTAAGGAGAATATTGTGGCAGATGCTCTTTCTCGCACATTTGATAATCAAGCTTCCCTTTCCGCTATTTCTATGCCCATTCCCAATTGGTTAGCGTCTGTTCAGCAGGGCTATGACAGTGACTCTTCTTTATCTCAAATCATTCACCAGCTAACCAATAATCCTTCTGCTATACCACATTACTCTTGGGATGGTGCTTCTCTTCGATACAAGGGTCGGCTAGTGCTTCCTCAGAACCCAGCTCTACATCAGGCTATTTTTTATGAACTCCATGCTTCTCCTTCAGCAGGGCACTCAGGCTTCCTCAAAACTTATGAGCGAGCAAGGAGAAACTTCTTTTGGAAAGGGATGAAACAGACGATTCAACAGATGGTGGCTGAATGTGATACTTGCCAACGCCACAAGGGTGAAACGACCCTCCTTCCTGGCTTGCTCGAACCATTGCCCATCCCTACACGGATTTGGACTGATATTTCTATGGATTTCATTGAAGGGCTTCCTAAATCCGATGGCAAGACCGTGATCTTGGTTGTGGTTGATCGTCTCTCGAAATATAGTCATTTTTGTGCCCTCAGCCACCCCTATACTGCCTCCTCTGTTGCACAAATCTTCATGGACCAGATATTTCGTCTTCATGGAATCCCTTCTTCCATTGTCTCTGATCGTGATGCAACTTTTACCAGTCATTTTTGGACTGAACTGTTTCAGAAAACTGGCACCAAACTAAAGATGAGTTCGGGCTATCACCCACAAACTGATGGTCAAACTGAAATTGTCAATAAATGCTTGGAAACTTATCTTCGTTGCTTCACTTCCGAACAGCAACATCAGTGGGCCAAGTGGCTCCCTTTAGCTGAATGGTGGTACAATACCTCTTACCACACTACCTCTAAAATGACTCCATATGAAGCAGTCTATGGTCAGGCACCTCCAGTGCTCCTTCCCTACACTCCCAACAGCTCACCAGTCCAGGCAGTTGACATAGTTCTCCGCAGCAGGGATTAGATTCTTCGTACCTTACAGGATAATCTTCACATGGCCCGTAATCGAGTGAAACAGCAAGCAGATCAACACCGTTCTGAGCACTCATTTCAAGTTGGGGATATGGTTTTTCTTCGTCTACAGCCATACAAACAATCCTCCCTAAAGCTGAAAGGGCGTCATAAGCTAGCCCCAAAATTTTATGGGCCTTATAAGGTTCTGCAGAAGATTGGTTCAGTTGCTTATAAACTGGAACTTCCTCCTTCTTCCCGCATTCATCCAGTTTTTCATGTTTCTTGTCTAAAGAAAGTTCTGGGTACCACTGTCAGAGCACAAACTACTCTCCCTGAAATGGATACGGAAGGATCCATTATCCTGGAGCCGGTGGCAATCATTGACCAGCGCACTCGCCAGCTTCGCTCTCGCTCCATCTCTGAGGTCTTGATTCAGTGGCATGGCATGCAACCAGAGGATGCTACCTGGGAACCCCTTCTTCAGATTCAACAACAATTTCCACACCTTAAGCTTTGAGGACAAAGCTTTTTTCTAAGGGAGAGGGGATGTTAGGAACCTGTGTGTTCCTTCTGTTTATTTTGTTAGAGTAGTGTTGTTGGACGCATATGCTTTGTAAGTCGTCCCGTGAGTATATTTTATTATCCCACATGCATAGGTAGTATTACTTTTCTAGATCATACTCAGTATATAAGAATAGGTTGAGGCCCTTGATGGGCACGGACGAATTTATTGTATTGAGCTTGCTCAAAGGAGGTTACCCCCTCGAAGTGGCCTGCAATCAGTAGATTCATTCTGAGTTCTGCTATCACTTTGTATTCTGTTATTTCGAGCATTCTCACGATATTGCTATAAGGAGGTTCTTCACATGATGGCTTAGTTAACCTTGTTGTTGAGCTATAAATTTAGTATCAATATCTAAAGTTAGCGAGGAACAATTGTGATGCATCATTTAAAATCATAATGGAGATCCTTAAATATTTTTTTGATAAACAAATCATTTGTGTACCACCCATGGCATAAGTATAAAAAAAAGGGGATATAGTACAAGAAGGGGGATATAGTAAAGTCAAGGGGGATAGTGAAGTGAAGGGGAGTAGTAATGCAACAATAAGGAAAACAAATATACTCAGCAAGAGCATTAGATTTAGATACAGAAAGGAAACTTTTACTTAGGGTGAGTAATGGAGAAATGAGGTATGATAGTTAGTCCTCCATTTTGCAAAAGTTTGAAGTTTTGAAATTTTGTATAAGAAATAAGTCACAGATATATATTGTCTAAGTTATGCTCATATAAGAATTGTATATGCATGACAATGTGTTTTTTCCACTCATGTCAAAGGAGGAGATTGTTAATCTTAGATTGGTTTTGACAAGGTACTAAAAAAACACTTAGTCATTATTCAATAGAATTATAGTGCAAGCCAAGTAATCAATGTGAGTTGAGTGATCAAAGCATACTGAGCAATATACATAGTCAATGTCAATCACCAGTATGTGTCAAGTAGATAATTAGTCATGAGTCACTCATGAGTTGATTAAACAAAGTATATTGAGTCAATTAGTAACCGAGTTACATCATTGAAGATATAGTGAATGCTAAGCATTAGAGACTTCAATTGTCGAGTGAATAGTTTTGGACATAGATTTTTGTAATGGCACAAACCTCTATGTAAACCATTTTTGGGCTTACTTAATGATTGTTTTATGATTCTAGAAGATGTATACAAATGTATATTATGAATCCCTATGTATTATATGAAACTAATCAAATCGAGGGATGTTCAAAGTGGTAAAATGAATCAACATCAGCCATTGATTTTAACCTAACCCTAGCCAACTTGTGTTTACTTAAGGAGACAAACCCTAAATAATTTGTAAGAGGTGTAAAGGAAGAGAAGGAGAAAAAAGAGAGATGAATGTTAACTATAGAGAGAATTCATAGTGGCTTTGGAGTTTGTAATAATGTTATGAATTGCAGAATTAGTTAGAGAGAACAAAGAAAAGAAAAAATAGAATAGAGGAGACATATGTGACCAAAAGGATAAGTACACACTAGGAAAGAGAAGATCTAACATTTAGAAGCAAAGTGCTAACCAAAGGATCATGGTGCTAAATCATTATAAAAAGTGATGTAGAACAAATCTCCTAATAGAGCAGTCTTAACAAAATTCTATAAATCTCTTAACTGAGTGCCTATTTTATAACATGTTTAAGTCCTCTAACAAGGCACACTTTTAGTAGGGTGAGACTTAATAGTATTTGTAAGCCTTTAAAAAGGTAGACCTTTTATACGGTAGACCACAATTTATGGTGAAACTATTAGGAATAAGGTGTCTCAACCTTGTATAATTCCTATTCTTATTATTTGTTTTGTAAAATGTATATCTTGCAAATAATGTTGATGTGTGGACATCTTGAATTGTGTGTAAGGAGATCATGACTAAAACGATTATGACAGATTCCTATGACATGTAAGATCTATGTTAGGAAGATTCAATGACAGGTGAAGACATGTGGCAACTAAGATATTTGAGTACTGTACACTCTACCCCAATAAAAAAAATTTTGGGGTTCCTATTTTCTCAGAGAATAGTAAAACCCTAATACGGTTTACCTTTTGGGAGTAGCCCTAAAGTGAAGTGCATGTTATAAGAATTTTTAGGGTTGTGAAGAGGTGCGATGCAAAAAAGGTGTATTTTTGGTACTGTGAGTAGCTACTGGAGTCTTCTATTGTTGATGTTGAACTTGCATTGCAAGTGTATTGTAACCTTGTGTTAAGGATAATACATTGTGCAGGTTTTGAAGGGGTGGGGTTGTTTTACCAAAAGGTTTTTCCCCACCGGAAAATCCTTGTGTTATGTGTTCCTTTCTCTATCTATTTTTTGTATGCATGGTTGGCTGCAATATTGTTGTTTACATGATATTGAATCTGTAAGTGTAGAATATTTTACTAGGATTTGCATCATACTTTCCTTATGAGATTAGTGTAGGAAGCTATTTCCGCACCTAAGTTTCCTTATAAGTGGTATTAGAGATTGATCAACTTTTGATCCTAGTTGTTGGCTAGGGTTTTTTGAGCTAATCTCAAGTTGAGTGGGAGTCTTGTGCAGAGCATCCTGAATCTTATTTTCAGATTGAGATGGCGAGTTCATCATATGGAAGAATGGAGGTGGAGAAATTTAATGGCACTAATTTTGAGTTGTGGAAACTCAAGATGGAAGACATGTTGGAAGATCGTGACCTATGGGAAGTGACTACAAGCACTACAAGACCATAAACTATAGCTCAAGAAGATTGAGATATCAAAGACTATAAAGCTAGGGGTCTCATAAGACTCTATTTAACCAATGCAGTCCTTCTGAATGTTCTAGATGAGAAAACTGCATATATTTTGTGGGAGAGACTTGGGGCCATGTATCAGGCCAAATCTTTGGTGAACAAGTTTTTCTTGAGGAAGAAGTTGTATTCTCTATGAATGGAGGAAGGTGGATCCTTAATGGATCATTTAAATGCATTTAATCTGCTAGCTACATAGTTGACTTCAGCTAGTTTCAAGTTAGAGGAGGAGGATCGCTGCTACACACTTTTGTGTTCTTTACCGGATTCATGGGATCATCTTGTGATGGCTCTCTAAAGCACATTAGTCACCTTCAAAATGGATGATGTGGTTTCTTTGCTGCTATCAAAGGAGATACGGAGAAAAGCTTCTATTTCAGAAAAAGAAGCCCTTGCTGTTCATGGGAGATACATAGAAAGAGGGAAGAAAAATGACAATAAGTCTGACAATAAGGATAGATCCAAATCCCATGGGAAGTCAAAGACTTCCAATAAGTCCAAGGAAAAATGTTGGAACTGTGATAAGACTGGGCACTTCTGTAAAGACTGTAAAGAGCCTAAGAAGAAGAAGAAAGCCTCAAATTCTAGTTCTGAAAAATCTCAAGAAGATGGCGATGCATTCATCATAGCTTTGGTAGCCCATGCATCTGATGATGTGTGGTTGGTTGACTCAGGTGCATCTTTTCACATGACCTCTCATTGAAACTGGTTCTCAAAATATGAAGAGTTCGATGTGGAAAGGTGTACTTGGGTGATGATTCTCACCTAAAGATAGTTGGATGCAGAAGGGTCAGTATCAAATTTCTTGATGGATGAGTAAAGGGAATCAATGGAGTTATGCACATTCCAGGTTTGGCACAAAACCTATTATCTATAAGTATGCTGAATGATGTAGGTGTGCAAGTTGTTTTTGTTAAAGATGGATGTAAGATGATGAGAGGAGCTATGGTGCTTGCTAAGGGTACTAGGAGAGGTACTTTATTTCAGCTTGATGCACACATTTCTTAGTGTAATAGTTCTTCTGTTTCAAAGAAGAGAGCAGCTATCACTTCATCCCCACCATCTGAATGAGCAGTAAAGAAGACTGTAGTTAGTGGTTCTGATGGTAGTGCAACAAGTGTACCTAAGGGTGCAAACACTTTGGAAGGAAAGCTCCCTACAAAAAAGACAATGTTGTGGCATATGATATTTGGCCAAATTGGTGAGAAGTGTCTCAGAACCCTGAAAAATAAAAATCTCGTTGAGGGGTTAAATGATTGCAATCTTGAGTTTGACTTCTGTGAACACTATGTATATGGTAAACAAAATCGTGTTCAGTTTTACTCTAGTTCTCACAAATCTTCTGATGTTTTGGATCTTATTCATTCTGATGTATTTGGTCCTGTAAAAGTTCCTTCAGTCTCCAAGTCTGTATTTTTATATCTTTCATAGATGATTATAGTAGAAGGACATGGATTTATTTCCTTAAAAGTAAGACACAAGTCTTTAGTTGATTCAATTAATTTAAAGCCCTTGTAGAGAATCAAACTAGTAAGAAGATTAAGTGTGTGTGAACTGACAATGGTGGTGAGTTTTGCTCAGTAGAGTTTGAACAGTTCTATAAAGAATAAGGTATCGAGAGGCATAAGACAACTCCTTATACCCCAGAGAAAAATGGAGTTGCAGAGAGAATGAACAGGACACTGATGGAGAAGGCTAGGAGTATGCTTAGTGGAGCTGGTTTAGAACAAAGGTTTT
The DNA here is from genome assembly GCA_028749045.1 of Cupressus sempervirens. NCBI lineage: Eukaryota > Viridiplantae > Streptophyta > Pinopsida > Cupressales > Cupressaceae > Cupressus > Cupressus sempervirens. The sequence goes on along the minus strand of CM053787.1, from coordinate 898,447,185 downwards.
GGGCTGAAGTTGTGGCCACTACTTGCTATCTGGTTAACATATCTCCTACATCAACCCTTGTTGGTAAGAAACCCATGGAGGTGTGGTCTGGTAAGAAGCCTTCAATTAGACATCTTCATGTTTTTGGTTGTGAAGTTTATGCACATGTTCCAAAGGAGAAAAGATCTAAGTTGGAAAACAAAGCTGTTAAATGTATTTTCATCAAGTACAGTGTTGGTGTGAAAGGATACAAGCTTTGGGATCCTGTGACTAGTAAGGTGTTGTATAGTGGAAATGTTATTTTTAGAGAGCTAACGTCTTCTCCTATTCTGCTACAACCAGATGAAAAAGAAAAGGAAAAAGATGTTGTTTAGTTGCCTCATACCCCTAAGAAGATTGAATAGAGAGACTATGTTGGGTCTAATGATGAGGAGAGCTCTTGCAACTCTGATAGTTTAGAAGAAGAGGAAGAACAACCTCAACCTCAACCCTTGAGGAGATCCACGAGAGAAAGAAAGAAACTAGAAAGGTTTGGTTATTCTATGTTAGATTCTAGTTGTGCTTTTTCTTTGATTAGTAACACTGATGAGCCTAGATCTATGAAAGAGGCTTTGGGCATGGAAGATGTAGGTTCTTGGATTGAGGCTATGGATGATGAGATGGCTTCATTAGAGAAAAAAAAAACTTGGGACCTTGTACCTTTTCCTAAAGGGAGAAAATCTGTTGGCTGTAAATGGGTTTTCAAGAAGAAATTTTGTGCATATGGTAGTGTTGAAAGGTACAAAGCTAGATTGGTTGCAAAGGGGTATTCACAAGTAGAGGGAATAGATTATGGTGAAATATTCTCTCCTGTTGCAAAGTTGACATCCATTAGATTTATGTTATCTCTTGTCGCATCATATGATTTAGAGATAGAACAGATGGATGTGAAGACAACTTTCCTTCATGGTGATTTGGAGGAAGAGATTTATATGTCACAGCCTGAGCACTACATTGTTAAAGGTAAAGAATCCTTAGTTTGCAAATTAAAGAAATCTCTATATGGTTTGAAGCAATCTCCTAGGATGTGGTACCTTAATTTTGATGCCTTTGTGTTGTCAATTGGATTTGTAAGATCAAAATTAGATCATTGTGTTTATTTCAGAATTGAAAATGATTGCCTTCTTATTGTTGCATTATATGTTGATGATATGTTGCTGTTTGGGAAGGGTAAGGGTATGATTTTTGATTTTAAATCTCAGTTGTCAACATAGTTTGAGATGAAAGATCTTGGGGTAGCTAGGTACATCTTGGGTATGGAAATCAGTAGAGATAGGTCTAATAAAAAACTTTGGTTGAGTCAAAGTAAGTATGTGAAGTCTGTGTTGGATAGGTTCAGCATGGCAGATTGTAGACCAATATGTGTTCCTATTCCTGTGAGAACAAAGTTATCTGCAGATGATTGTCCAAAATCTCCTAGTGAGGTGGAGGACATGAGTAGAGTACCTTATGCTAGTGCAGTTGGCAGTCTTATGTATGCTATGGTCTATACTAGACCAGGCATTGCCCAAGTAGTGGGAGTCCTGAGTCAATTTATGGCTAATCCTGGATGAATACATTGGGATGCAGTTAAGTGAGTATTTAGATATTTGAAGGGTACATCAGATTACTCCATATGTTATCATGGTAACTCTTCTAGATCTCGGCATTTAGTTTGTATTTATGGGTTTGTGGATTTAGATTGGGCAGGTGATATTGACCGTAGGAGATCCACCAGTGCTTATGTGTTCACTATGTTTGGTGGTGCCATCAGTTGGATGAGCAAGTGACAACCTGTGGTTGCTTTGTCCACTACAAAAGCTGAGTACATGGCTGCTACTCATGCTTGTAAGGAAGCCATTTGGATTAAGAGATTGTGTTCTGATGTTGGTGTTGATGTAGAATAGATTATTGTTTGGTGTGACAGTCAAAGTGCTATTTGCCTCATGAAGAATCCAACTTTCCATGCCAGAACGAAGCACATTGATGTGCAGTATCACTTTGTGAGAGATATGGTGGAAGATGGAAAGGTAAATTTGGAAAAGGTAGATACTGTGAAGAATGTTGCAGATGCATTAACAAAACTAGTGGGCACTGAGAAGTTCAGATGGTGTTCAGAGTCTATGGGCCTTTTGGCCTATAGCGGTTAGTTCTTGTTATGTTCCTGTTGCTCTTACAAGATGTTTGACAAGTGGGAGAATGTTATGAATAAGGTGTATCAACCTTGTATAATTCCTATTCTTATTATTTGTTTTGTAAAATGTATTTCTTGTAAATAATGTTGATGTGTCGACATCTTGAATTGTGTGTAAGGAGATCATGACTAAAATAGTTATGATAGATTCCTATGACATGTAAGAGCTATGTTAGGAAGATTCAATGATAGGTGAAGACATGTGGCAACTAAGATATTTGAGTACTATACACTCTACCCCAATAGTTTACCTTTTGGGAGTAGCCGTAAAGTGAAGCACATGTTATAAGCATTTTTAGAGTTGTGAAGAGGTGCGATACGAAAAAGGTGTATTGTTGGTACTGCGAGTAGCTACTGGAGTCTTCTATTGTTGATGTTGATCCTGCATTTCAAGTGTATTGTAACCTCATGTTAAAGATAATACATTGTGCAGGTTTTGAAGGGGTGGGGTTGTTTTACCAAAAGGTTTTTCTCCACCAGAAAATCCTTGTGTTATGTGTTCCTTTCTCTATCTATTTTTTGTATGCATGGTTGGCTGCAATATTGTTGTTTACATGATATTATATCTATAAGTGTAGAATATTTTAATAGGATTTGCATCATACTTTCCTTAATAGATTAGTGTAGGAAGGTGTTTTCACACCTGAGTTTCCTTACAGAAACTTCTTGTAACCTTAATTGGCTACACTTTACAGCTGCAATAGTTAAGATTTATGGGTGTCATCCCCAAATCAGTTTTACCTTCTCATTAGAGGGTTTTTGGGTAACTAATTTATTGTGTTATGTGTTATTTATTTCATGCTATGGATGGATATGTGTAGTTATCTATATCAATTCACATGTTAAATTGTGAGATGGATGTGTGGTGAATGTTTTATGGTTAAATTTTTGAATCACTAATTCAGCCCCCCTCTTAGAATTTACCTTTTTATTGTTATTTCCAATAAGATAATGTGTTGTTTAATCATTAGACTAAGTATAGAAGATAGTTGAAGTTAAAACCTAGTAGAGATGATCAATAGAAGAGTGAATACATAGGCTAAACTGAGAAAAGAGTAGAAGATAAAGGAAATTATAGTAGAAGTCAAGTTATACTTGTTTTGATTGAGTGGCAGTTATGGCCAAGCAGAATACAATGTCGACTAAACATCGATAAAATTTTGAGAAAAGATAGTATAAGCCAAGACAAATATTTATCTAGTGATGACCAAGGATGAGGGACATAGAATTGAGTGAGTGTCAACATTTGATAGTTTGTGAAGGAATTCATATTCCTAGCTGACAGTTGAATTTATTTTTGGTCAATGCACATAAATGATAAGTATTGATGAGTTGGAGCATTTATTGCATGAAAAACCATGTTTGAGCATTTCCAGACATGGGTTCATAGAGAGGTTTTGAGAAGTATCTAGAAGGAGAAGGAAGATATGAAATGATGGAAGCATTTGATGAATCCGACCTAACCCTAAGATCAATGGTGATGTTTAAGTGGAAAAATGTCTAAGCTACCTATTTAAGGAGGCATAAGGATAATCTAGAGAGCTTGAAGTAGTTGTTGATTCTATTGATTGGTGAACTTGAGCAAAAGGAAATAGAGAGCTGAGAAAAGGTGAAGTGTGCTTGCTTTAAGGGTTTCAAAGAGAATTAGTAATGGAGATATTAATATAGGATAGTCATTGAATTAGATGATGAGCTAAAATGTAATCTATATTTTCAAAGTGAGTTGTATTTATCAGATCAACTTGCTATTACTTTCTAACCATTGCATCAACAAAATCTTTTAATCAAGGTTGACCTAGTAGTCATTTGTAAATCTTTTAATCAAGGTGACATTCTAATGGGATGGTTTACGACCTTTAAAAAGGCCACTCTTAATAAGATGATTAAATCCTTTAATAGGGTCATACCTAAAAATGTGTATTGTAACTTTTAATAGGGTTGGCTCTTAACTAAGTTCACTTTAGAAGAGTGAAAAATTGGTAGCATATTACTGGTGGTTTTTCCCAAAATGGGTTTCCACATTAAACCCTAGTCCCATACTTGTGTGACTATTGTTTGAGATATTTTATTGTTTAATGTCTTAATTTACATTTTTCAAGTTGGTTACTATTAGGACAATGAACTACATGTTACTAAATATTAAGTTGCTATAGATACTAAGCTATTTGAAGGAATAGATCTAACTTGTTTTGAAGTATTCAAAAGTTTAATTGGTACATTTGAACCTAAGGATAATTGATTCACCCCCTCCCCCACTCACAATTATTCTTAAATCAATCTAAAAATTGGTATAAAAGATTTTATTGCTTGTAAGAAATTTTTTGAAGGGACTTAAAGCTAAAGATCAAGATGTATAGAAAGGAGGTACCCAAGTTGAAAAAGGAAAATTCTCTTGGATGGAAAAGTTTGATGAAACTACACATTTCTAGATTTGGAGATTCTACATTATGCTACTTGGATCATGGCTACATATTAGTACCAAAACCTATGACAACTCAACATATAAAGGAGAAAAAAGAGAACCATCATGCAATGTTGGAGATTGCATCTGCCTCAAGCTACTCAAAATTTGATGACATAAAGGACTAAAATATTGCAAAGAAAATGTGGGAAAAGTTGGAAAAGATCCATAGAGAGACAAGAATCTACTAAGAGCCAATTCAAAAAGCATGAGAGGAAATTTTGATGACATGAAGATGGTAGAAGGTGAGAACATATCTCAGTATTTTGGAAGAATCAAATAAGTGGTGAATGTTATCAAAGGAGAAGAAGGAAAGATTAGCGATGAGACTATAATCACCAAGATATTGAAAACTTTACTTCCTATTATGCTATTATTTTTTCTACGATACAAGAACTAAGATGTACTCCTAGTAATGATCTAACCTTGGAGAGTCTAGTTGGTAGACTTACTACTTTTGAATTGTCAAATTTTGATAATTTCACCACCCTTACTATTGAATTTTCTTTGAAGTAAAATTTGGTTTTATACAAGACTAAGAAATTTTTGCAATATGGTCACATAGATATCTTGAGAGTTGTCATTTATGGCAACATGTATTCAGCATTTACTTTATGCATTTAGAGTTAGGAAATTGTCTAAGTGTTAGATAGTTTACAGTAGCACAAAGACAAATGAGATGTGTACAGATGACTCATTGAGAGTTAGCTTATGCACAATTGAGGAAAGTACTATGATAGTTCATGATGATTTGTACTAGTGCACAAATGTGTACAGACTGTACAATGCTAGTTATGATTGAAATACCAGTATGAGTATTTGATAGAGTAGAACAAAGCATATTAGAGAATTGAGTTGTTTGACTTAAGGAATTATTTTGGTAACAAAATAATTTCTAATTCATGATGAGATAACTTTGTGGATGTTAATCCATAAGTTAATTTTATATTATGTCAAGTGTGTGAAGAGATGAAGGCCGAATAAGAAGAGATTTACCAATATACAAGGTATAAGTAAAGATCTTATCTTGCAAAGATAAGTGTGCAACATATGTGTGATCTATGTGATATTTGTGATTTATGTGAAGTTGATGAGATGATATGGAAACTATATCTGATGTATTGTATGTATATCTATTCTTGTGAAGAACTTTATTGTATAAATGCATGTTAGGGTAGTGGGATCTTCTTGCATACATTGTATTTGATCTACCAACTCCTAATAGGGTTGAAGCAACTCCTAACAAGGTTGAGGCTTCTAACAAGGCCTAGTCCTCTAACAAGGACTCAAGACACTATATGTACATCATGGACTCATAATAGGGTCAATATCCTTAACAAGATTCTTTTGTTTAGTGGATCATCTAGTGTGTGTATAATCCCCATTAGAGTTTTCCCTTGGCCAGGGTTTCCCTAGTTAACAAATAATGGTGTTATGAGTTCTTTATGTGCATGTTTATATTTACTATTCAACATTATTGGTTTACTTTCATATGCAATTTATAAAGTAATTAACAATATTTAGTTGCAAGGTAAACTTTAAGAAACTCCCCTCCAAAAAAAACATATAAATTATTGGTGAATCTTTCATTATTTTGAAAAACCAAATTATTTTTATCAATGAATCTCTCAATTTATTTATTTTAAATATTATTTACATTGGCAATTATATTGGAATCATAACTCTTGAGTAGAAAATATTGGCGATCTCAATAATAATAGGAAGCTCACTAATCATAATGGAATATTACAAATCAAAATTGAACATGTTTTATCTCATGGAAATTATGAGATAATTACATTTTATTTTAAATCAATAGTAAAACTAAATATTGGTAATATATACCTAAAGTAACAAATAATTATAATAATTATTGGTGAATTGATTTTAATTTCTTTGATAATATATAATATTTAGGTGAATCAAATCTAATCCATGTATCAAATATTGTGGTGAATCTTTGAGTTAAAATTTTGAATAAAACAAAGTATTGAGCGATTTAAAAAATTTAGAACTAAATTTAATAAAAATGTGGTGATTTAGGTTGCATTCAATCTTAAATTATTATCCAAATTACCAGCAATTTTTTTTTTTAAATTCACAAAATTATGAATATTCACCATAAAAAGTACCCTATTCAGTTGTGGGAAAAAGTTTGTAGAATAGTGACTCACCTTGCTCTCTTAGTATTATCTATTTCAAACAACTAGTATCAGAGCCCAATTACTCTAAAAAAATTTAATAGATTGAGTAAGATCCCTATAGATATGGAATAGTTGAAGAAAAATCTTGAAGAAGCTCTTGAATAGATTGACCTTCTTATAGAAGAAATAGATAACCTGAAAGATAGATATGAAGATGCAAAAGTCTACATTGGTAAACTAAAAGACAAGATTGATGATTTGAAATTTGGGAAGGAATAATATATGCAAACTAGTGACAATAATAAAGTAGGATATCTCAAGAAAGAAAATGAGATCTTGAAACATGTGTTGAATTTTTTTGAACTTGAGTCTTAAGAAAGGTAGTAGTAAGAGTGAACCTAAACTAAAAAATGAGAATGCAAACCTTAGATCCTAGTTGAGTCAAGTAACATCTGAATTAGATATGATCAAGATTGACCATGTAGAATTAGCAAAGTACAATATCATTGTGAAAGGAGAATTGACACAAGCTAAGCAATAGATTGAGAAACTTTATTCCAGTAGTGAGAAGATTGATGAAAAAATATTTCACTAGAGACCTACTTATCATAAGACAAGACTTGATATCTTATTGGAGAGAAATTAACCAAGAAATTTAAAATGAGAAGAGAACTAGATCTAGTTATTGATTCCCCCAAAGAATTTGATCTGAGTAAAGTAGAATTAAACATAACTATTGAAGTATCAAAAGAGATTGAATTAGTTGATTTGTTAGAAAAACATGATGAACCTAAGAAAATAGAGCTAGTTGATAAACAAGATGAATCACCCAAGGAAGTAAGACATGAATTTAGAGGTAGATGTTTCATATGCAACAAAGTTGGTCATATAAAAAGAGATTGCATAGGTAAGCATTTTAAACTATTAGTAATTTCTATTGTTATAATTGTCATGGTCATGGACATAAATAAGTAGATTGTAAGAAATCCAAGTTTAATGGTAATAATGCAAATAGTAGAATGTTTAAGAATACTAACCCTGCAAGTAATAAAAGAGGGAGATCATGGAGTAGATCCAATGATGGAGAGAGATCTAATGGAGAAAAGAACTAGTTTGTGTGTTACAAGTGTAACAAACCTAGACACAATGCAAGAAATTACAGAGCACCTGAAAGTTAGAATGAAACTAATCAGAGAAGAAATGCACCTTTATGTTAGTTATGTAATAACTTCAAATACACAACAAGATATTATAGAATGAACAAAATAAATTTTAATAGGAATCCTAACCATAGAAGGGACAACAATAGAAATGATAGAAGGAATGGAAATGGTAGTGATAATAGTAAGAAGGAAGCAATCAAGGAACATGTTGATGAATTCAAAGAGGCATTTGTGATAACTAAGGATCTAGAAAGCTCTTATACAATTTTGGAGGAATAGTATTTCGATGCACCTAATGAGAGATTGAAGTCACTAATTTTTTATGGCTCATCCTACTTGAATTAAGCAGTTTCAAAAGAGGTAGAGCATCAGTTGCTTAGAACTAATATTAGAAAGTGAATTGGAAGTTGATTAGTTAACAAGAGGTACTTTACATAGAGAGGAAGCTATGGTCAAGTACAAAAGCCTGGATATGATCATAGTAAGTTGGAATTTTGAAAACAAGTTTACTTGTGAACAAAGACAATATTTAAATTTGTGGTAGATACACATTTACTGTATGTATGATTTGAAATGATTTAAGGATTGTGATCAAGATTGTGTGTACCATTTTTTCATACGAAGTGTCTTCAGAAAATTGAAGAAAAATTTACCAGTGAAGTAAAGTGCAAAGATAGGTATTTTGATGTGCAAGATTGCAAAATCCCTAAGCTCAAATTTAAGGTATTTTATAGAGCTATTTTTTTTTTTTAGTAAATACATTTGAATTGAAATGGCTAGTCAGATATTTATAATGTGAGTGAAAGACTATGATATAAATTCAAGAAACATCCATTTGTTTCAGTTATGGATTTCACAAGTTCTAGAGAATGTGCTTCATGTTGAAGACATCAGAAGCTATATACATTCTAAAATTGAGAGCATATCTAATGAAGACATACACAAGGACTTAGGGACTATATGTAATAATAACCTATCCTTGAAGTCTAAGTATGCATACTTAAGTGAGTTGAAATTGGTAAATTATATGTTTTATATGGAGTTTGAAAATAATGATTGGACTTGAATCATTCAAGTAGGGTACATGATGATATGTTCTGGTTAGGTGATGCACAAGTTAAAATTGATAATGACCTAATTAACAAGGTCACAAGGTTGAATAAAGAGGGATGCAATCCCATAAATGAGAAGAATGTAAGGAAGATGGTTGATGCAAACCTAAATACAAGATTTGATGGAAGAAATATGAAGGAAAATTCAATTCAGGACAAAGGAGTGAAATTTTTGAGTAAGATATTAGCGTACAAGCTTAATCATTGTTCAAGGGTTAACTCATTACTAGCTAGATTCTTACATGTAGCTTATGTGATTGCAACTCAGGGAAGAAATGTCAATTTGTGTAATATTATTAGATTGGATTTATTAAACAACATTGCAAAAGTGAAGAAGAAAAAGACCATAGTCTTCATATTTGAGTCCTTAACGACTCATTGATTCTTTTATGAAACAAGGAAATTCCCAGGAGAAACAAATTGGGATATCAATGAGTGTGTAATGAAATGTGTCACTCAATGCTATTGATCAAAGATGGAGATTGTTAGAGATGATACGACACAATGAAAGGTAGGAGTGTCCATAAAGGATATGTTCTAGCCCCTAGCAATCTCACCAAGCAGTGGAAACACAACAAGAAGAAGCAATAATGAAAATTCTGATACAAAATTACAAAAAATTATTCATAAAATGACTGTTACATGCAATATGTTGGATTTTAAGGCCTTTTGATTATGACCAAGTATAAAGTAATTACAATAATAGTTCTACAAGATCCATCAATATCCAATCAAAACACTAGCTAGTCTAGATCTAAAATTGTTCTTCCAAGCCTGCCAAGAAATCTCCTTGTTTTCTAGTTGCAACCCTAGCTTTGCTCCAACTTCATCCAAGATCCAAGTGTAAGCTAACTCACATTTGATGCTCTGTCTAGACACTCACTTCATCACAATCCTACTATAAACTATCTCACATTCAATTCTCTACCCATAGACTCAGGAAAGCTTGCCCTTTAGTTGCTCCCACACTTACCCCTCATCCTCTGAATGAATCACTCCATAATGAATGACTAAAAAACTCTATAAGATCCCGCCTAGTTATAGCCAACTAAGCCACAAGTCAGCCTAGAAATTACAAATTAAATAAACCCCTTGCATTAAATATATGTTGAGCCACAAGTTAGATACAACACAAATTAAATACCCATACATAAATTAAATGCCCAAAGTCAACTTGCATACAACTTGGCACTAGCAGAAACCAAGACCAAGCCAAGCACAAGTAAAATCAAGCATTGCTATGCTCCACTATATGTTGAGTGCAATAGACCATGTTGAACTCCCTGAGCATGCTGAGCACCAGTCCTTCTTTGACTGAGTATTAGTCCAACCATCCTCCAAATCAACTAATAAGCCTCCTCCCATGAACTCCAAAGTAGTCATTGAGAAAACCCAAGATGCTCTTGTATCAGACTCCGCAAGTAAATAGAAAAGTTTGTCCCATACTTTGATGCCCAAAAAAAGATCAACAACCATCTTCATCTTCACCAAATTCTTCCACTCTAATAGGGACAAGAAAATCAACCTATACATCATCCACATTTGCATCATTCTATCAAACAATAGAATCTCACCTATCCAATTATCATGCTCACTCTTAGGAAAAAATTGAACATAATGCTTCAACATCAAATCCTCATCCACATCAGCAACTAGTGAATCTACACCAACAACAACAAACTCCACATTAGAAACAATATGTAGATCTCCATTAACACATGCCAAACTAATAACACTAGAAATATCATTGCTTAGAACAAGATGCTCTATAAAATACAAGTCATCACCAGTAGAAACTAGATCATTCACAACCAAGTGCTCTATAATTTCCATGTTAGACTTAACCAACTGATCATGAAAACCAATGTCTATCCTAGCATTAATAAAGTTAGGAATATCTTCAATAACAACCTCAAGTTTCTCTACAAGTTTTGTATTAGACTTCAATAATTGATCAACAAAACCAAACTCTTCCACCTTGACCTTGCCATGCCATCTTGTCTCACAAACAAGTCTCTTAACTAGGTAGACAACTCTCTTCTAGATCAATAGACTCTAGATCCAAAAACATTTATAGAATTCCTTTCTCATCCTATCCTTATCTTGATTAGCCCAATTAGTTTCAAACCAAGCAACCATCTCCTTAGCTTGATTAACCAAACTAGCTTCAAATTGAGTAGACATCTTAGAAAAATTCATCTCCACCACATCACAAAGATTCACAATCATCTCATGGCCCAATCCTCTTAGAGCCATCTCCTAAGATCTTTGTAAACCCTCTACAAAAAATCCATCCCATGCTTCTTATGACAACCTTAAATCATTTGCAAGTTAGATCACAACCTTCCACCTCATATGAATGATCAAGAACCACATCACAAGTCCAAGACTATGAGTATGCAATCCAAAAACTTTTTATAATCATCCCTCAACAAGATTAGCTTCCATCTTCTCATTCATTGATCCATTTGTAAGCCCTCTACAATTGAAAGTTAGAACCACAATCTGCCACCTTGCAACCAAGAGATATAGGACTCCAAAAAGAAAATCCACCTCTAGAACAAGATCAAATCAGATATACTTCTCCACCCAAGTCCTGGTGCAAACTGCCTCAACTTTAATGATCTATTTACACACTTAGGAATAACCTTTTCTTTGATACCACCTAACATAGAACAGGTAGGAGTATCCCTAAAGGAGATGTCCTAGCCCCCATCAATCTAACCACATAGAATAAACACAACAAAAAGAAGCAACAATGCAAGATCTGATACCAAATTACAATAATTTATTCATAAAATAACAATTACATGTAATATGCCAAGCTATAAGGGATTCCTAGTTGTGGCCAAGTATAAAGAAATTAGAATAACAATTCTACAAGATCCCTCAAGATCCAATCCAATCTAGCTCTAAAATTATGCTCGCAAGTCCACCAAGAAAACTCCTTTTTTTCCAGTCACAACCCTAGCTCTGCTCCAACTTCATCCAAGATCCAAGTGTAAACTACCTCACATTTGGTGCTCTGTCCACACACTCATAACTTCATCACAATCCTACTATAAATTGCCTCACATTTGGTGCTCTATCCATAGACTTAGGAAAGTGATTTATAAATTGCCAGGGTAACTCATTGTAAGTTATTTAATAAGTGAAAATATTTACACTAAATAGGGATTAAAATGAACCTAATAAGATAATTGTATGTTCTCGCCCATGCCTCGAGTGCTAGTATAGACTAGCATGGGTGTAGAGAGAATGCTTGGTTGTGACCTTGCATTCCGTAGTATGCCTCGTTAGTATGAGAGGATACTAGTGGCTGCATAGGGATCACTAGGGGGCTGGGGTCTATTAAGAGACTACTAAGGTAACTCTAGCATCATTCGTGTGATGACACTTTCTTGCTTACATAGTAGGTTTCCTATATGTCTTTTTTTGTGCCTCTAGGAATTAGATGTCAATCTTTGTGTTGTAACCCTTGAGTTAGTATACTTTTAGGATTCCTAGACTTAAAAAGTATTTGTGTTATATCTTGTGATGGATGTAATTAGTGGCATGTTTCTTTATGTTGATGATTAGCATGTGATAGATGATGTTATCTACTTTGTAGGATCATCTTATACTTTATTCTTGCATGTAAGATTTCCTTTTCCCATATGTTGTAGTATGTTTTAGGAGTGACATTCCTACTATGATAATACCAATGATCTCTTTGATGACTTGGGATGTTACACATAGGGGATGGCTAGGTCCCATGATGGTCTAATGATGCTATTGACAGTTGGAAGGAATCACACACTTAGTTGTGTTTTATGATGGTTGTTATATCTTTATTCATGGATGGATGTATCATGTATGTTAATGGTTTCATTTACTTTATTGTACTTGTATCATGGTCGATGAGGATGATGTATCTTTATGTTTACATATGTATATTCTTTTAAGCTTTTCATACCCTATGACATTTACAATGGATAATTAAGCATTCCAAATTTCATTTGCCAAGAGGCATTCGAAACAAATGTATATTATGGACTGTGGACCTTTAATTATTCTTTCATGTGGATGTGGTAGTGTTAGATTTAGTGTTAATTAAATTAAATGTGACTCAATGTCATGGGATCCTTAAGGAATGTAATCTGTTATGTATGCTTACAGTTGATTATATTCTATTGCTTCTACTACTATTTGTTTGATGTGTGTGATAATCTTTCTTGTTTAAAATATTTTTTTTGGAAAACTTAGTAAAAATTTAGGTTAATTCTTTTGGATCTCTTGATGGGGCATTACATCTAGTATCAGAACTCGAGTTTCTACATTGGGAGCTTTGGGTATATTGGAATGCTACTAGTGATAACTATTTGGACCAAAAATGAAAAACTTTGAACTATTATGTGTATCTCTTTACAATTGAAACTTGAAACTAGGTGAGTTGAAATAGGACTTAAACTATTACTTGTGTATTTTCATACTTCAACACTTAGGTTTCAAACCTGAAATTATACTAAAACCTAAACATGAGAAAAACTGAAAATTGAAACTTAATCTATTTTCAAAACATGTATCTTTCATTGATGCTTTAAGGTAGTATTCCTTTGATTGTCTTTGTGAACATTATGTTGCTCTTGTTTAGAGTGTTTAGGAGATCTATTTTATTAGTTTGTTAAGAACAAATGTTGGATCAATGTGGTTTTTGGATTACTATTAAACTAGAATCATATTGCTCTAAGTGTGTTGTAGTGTCCTCACTGGAATCATATCCTCCCTACAGGAGGGAAAGGGTTCAATGTGACCTGCATAGTGAGTTCTTTAGTATTATCATCCATGTAGGCTTCCAGGAGTAAGTCTAATTCTGGGGGGGGGCGGAGGAGGGGGGATGTAGTGCCTGCCCCTAGTTCACATTTTTTCTATTGTTGCCGAACTCTTTCTCGGTGAATTTTCTATTAATTAAGCCTAATTAATAGATTTAATTAATGGTTAAATTTAATGGAAAATTAATATGATATTTTAATATTAATTTAATTTAATTAATTGGGAAATTAATTAAATAAAAAGAAATAAATTTGAATATAAAATTTATAAGATTATATTTAGAATATGTTAATATTTATTTAATAATAATAATATATTTAGAGTTCATTTTTAAATAAATGCTAAATAAATTATTATTTGAGTTAATAAATATTTTATCAATTAAGTTTTGAAAATAAATTTAAAAGTGGAAAAGATATTAAAATTATTAAAAGATTCTAGATTGCACGATGCGTGCATGTGATTAAAATATATTAAGATAAATCAAGTGGATTTAATAAAGTGAGTGCATGAGATTTAAAATTAATAAATTAATTTAAAAATGAGTAAAGTGAATATTAAATAAAGTAATGTGCATTATTATTTATTCACATAGGAGTATGCAAACTCTTGTGAGTTGTCATGTTGACAACATAAGAGTTTGCACTCTAATTATGCACATGTTGTTTACACTTAGGAGTTAGCACATTATTTGAGCACATGGTGTCTACAATATTCTGGACACCTCATCATGTTATCTTCTTATTGTGGAAGTTATGTGCTTAGTTGTCATGCTTATCTCCTAATTCTTTCTAGACACATTCTAGATGCATCTTAGAGGCCTTTATATAGAGGCTCCCCTAGTGTGTATGGACATCCTCATATGCTTCTACAAGCACTCCTAGTCACTTGAGGGGGTTTGGTTCTTGGAGGAATTATGAATGTTGGAGAAGGAAGGAATTTTTGCAAAGGAGAAGGTTCTAAGAGGAGGAGCTTCTCTACAATTTTCTAAGGCATAGTGAATTAGCATCAATGTCCAGGTAAGCACTCGTGATTATTTCGCATATTTTATTACGCTCTTTCTTTTCCTATTTTCATCATGTCTATTATATGTGTCTAAATAATTCTTTATGAATGAATCTTCAATTTTTTTAATTTGGAATTTGGGCATGCACATTGTTTCATCCAGTTATGGGAATTTAAAATATTATTGCAATCTTCCCTTAGTAGAATCAAGATTTGGAAATTGATTTGGGTTTGGGTTTGAATTAAAATAGAATCTTATTTTTATGCATTAGTTTTATATGATTTATTAACTAATCTAATTAAATTAAATTTAATTAAGATTAGTTAATAGTAGAAGAAGTGTAACTAATTATTAGTAAATTTAAGTAAATGGATTTTTAAATGAGGGAAAATTAAAAGAAAAGTTAATAAGTGTTTAGTGGAATTACATAATTGAATTATTAATGAGATTGATTTTACATAAAATCAATGAGGATTATTTTAAATAAATGTTTTTCCTTGAAGTGATTTAAGGAAATTGTAAACTAATTATTTAAAAGTTGACAAGTATTATTCTTATGATTTGAATAATGGGAGATGCTCTTGGAATTAAGGGAGTTTCATTTAATTATTAATAACATTGATTTTAGTAAAATAAAGCAATGATTTTATTAAAAGTCAATGGGAACTAGTTTAATGATTTAGATAAGTAAGAAATTATCTTCTGATTATTTTAGAAATTTGTTTTAAAATAATGGAGGGATAATTCTATGTTTTATTCAAAGAGATAAATGGGTTGACTGGTAGAATAAATGATGAATCTTATACACTTGAATGAAAATTGAAATCTCTTGCTTGGCATAACCATGTGTTTGCATCTTGATTATCTTTGGAAATTGAATGGGGCAATTTTGTATTCTATTTGAACAATCAAATGAGTTAAACTTTATTGAGTAAGATGTACCTCTTAAAATTTGGAAGCTCACATTGAAGTGAGAATTGGAACTTTACTGTAAACTGACATTGTGTGTTTAGAGCTAAACCCAAACATGAAACTTACATTGTGGTATGTATATTGTTTGTGTTTTGGAATTTTGGGGTTGACTAGATTGTTGACCAGTCTGAGGTTGTTACCAGAGGCTCAAGGGTTATGAGACGTGATGGCAAGTTGATATTTTTTGATCTTGATCTTCTTAAAACCCAACCATGGTTATGAAATGGTATTCTCTATGAGATATTTGTATTTAATATTTGTTGATGGTTTTCAGTCTTCTTGTGTGAAGCTAAAGTGTATGTGTATGAGACACTTGACTTAACCATTTTTGAGTCATCAATCAGTTATACTTGGATTACTTTCCAATTTCCTTGAAGGGACTGAATTGTTTGATTTATTCTTGATGATATCATGTTATGACATGTTTGACTTGACCATTTTGGAGTCTTCGATCATTATTACTTTGAGATAATTTTTGGTTTCTTGTTAAGAACCAATGCATATTATGATTTATTTTGAGATACTATACGGTTGCTCGATGAGGAGTGATGGATATTGTGATTATCATTGATGCCTTCAATTGCCAATAGAGAACTGTTGTGGTCATGATTATCAATGGATTCTTTTCAGTTGCTCATAGAGATTTGATGTTCTTATTGTGGATTATATTTTGGTATTTTTCCAGTCGCTTGTTTAGGATTGGGGCAATTTTGTGATTTGTGATTTCATGAGCCTAGGGTAGGTTATCTACTTGTAGTGTCAGGAAGTGGCTTGCAATGGGAGCTGGGGCCTTAAGTGGATGCCAAGGTAACTCATTGTAAGTTATTTAATAAGTGAAAACATTTACACTAAATGGGAATCAAAATGAACCTAATAAGATAATTGTATGTTCTCACCCATGCCTCGAGTGCTAGTAAAAACTAGGATAGGAGTACAGAGAATTCTTGGTTGCGACCTTGCATTTTGTAGTATGCCTCATCAGTACGAGAGGATACTAGTGCCACATAGGGATCACTAGGGGGCTGGGGTCTATTAAGAGACTACTAGGGTAACTCTAGCATGATTCATGCGATGACACTTTTCCACTTACATAATAGGTTTCCTACATGTCTTTGTTGCGCCTCTGGGAATTAGATGTTGATTTGTGTGTTGGAACCCTTGAGTTAGTATACTTTTAGGATTCTTGGACTTAAAGAATATTTGTGTTATATCTTGTGATGGATGTAATTATTGGCATGTTTCTTTATGTTGATGATTATCATGTGATAGATGATGTTATCTACTTTTTAGGATTATGATGGGGGTACACTCTGCTACCACTAACAAAGGTATGCTCTGATACCACTTGATGGGGACACGACCCAAGCATAGAATGGACACAACAAGAAAGGGAAAATTTTATTAACTGTGAAAATATGCTAGTACATCTAGTACAGAGAAAATAGACTTCAAAACATGCCCTAAGGGCTTACAATAACATAAATCTAGAGATAAATTCTTCTCCCAGTACCTCCTCTCAAACTCCACTCCTAACTACCTTTTACAATGCCATAAATGTTCTTAAATAGACCCCAGAGGGTTAAGGATTAGGAATACATTCTAGAAAGTTCTAGTTGGCATCCACCAACCAAATAGAAGGTTATAGAAGTTGCATTAGAAGTTGGCACAAAATTAGAAGAATCCAAAAATGGTAACCGAACTTTTGGAAGGCATAACTTTTGAACCGTAGCTCCAATTGACGAACTGTTTAAATTTTTGAAAAGCTCTCAAAGTGCTCTAGAGCCTATGGACCAGCTTCACTCATCCCCCATTTTTTGGCCCTATTCTAGGTCATTTAATGCCCCTAAATTGACTTTGAAGCATTCTTAGGAAGTCTCCAAAAACTGAAAAACTGCGATAACTTTCAAACCGTGGGGCCTTTTGACCTGATTCTCTTTCGGGAATGCTCTATATTATAATTAAAATCATCTGAGAAATTTACACCTTCTAGTTCACCAAAATTATGGCTCAATTACATACTCCTATTTTTTTTGGCATTTACATATATCCCAAGGTGTTCAAATACTCTATCCTAGAACACTAATAGTGGAACTGTGAGAGTTGGAACCTTTATTTGACCCAAATGGGTATCTAGAAATGAAAACACATGAAATAGAAACTAAGTCTAAGTACATTTTTTTTGGATGACATAGGATTTCCCTTATGCCTCTGGATGCTCCTACATCAGACACCTAGGCTAGATTGAAAAGTGAACCTGTCACTTTATGAATGGTAGAGGAAATCCCAAAGGGGAAACCTCAACTACTGATATCCAAGTTGAGTCCTTGATTGGCCATCCTTTACACTTGACAAAATACTCTTTATACTACCTATTTTTGGTACTCCGACCCACACGATGATCTAGAATGTCTTCTATCTCCTCCTCCTTAGAAGCAAGAATTGGACATGGCTCCTCATTTGCACCATCATCATGATACCCTATTAATTCTGCAATGTTGAAAATAGGAGAAATGCGAATACCATCTGGAAACTCCACCTTATATGCATTTCCTGAGTCATGTTTCTTCAAAATTTTGCAGGGACCAAATTTCTTCATTTTTAGCTCGTTGTAAGTACTAGCTAAAAATCTTTCTTTTTTTAAGTGTACCATGACTAGATCCCCTACTTGGAATTCCTTATGTCTTCTCCTTTGATCAGCCCTAGCTTTATACTCTTGATTCATCTTGGTAATGTGTGCCTGAACCTCCTCATGTAGATGCTTGATATGTTCAAAAAATTCTTCAACTTCAACACTTGTCCTCTCCCCTTGCTCTATCTTCCCTAATTTTGGTGCAGTCCTTGGGTTACTTTCATATACAATTTAGAATGGTGATCTACTATTACTCCTATTTACAGAGTTATTGTAAGCAAACTCTACCTGTGGTAGAATCAAATCCCATCCCTTGGGCTTATCCCCAACTAAAAATCTCAGTAAATTGCCCAGACTTCTGTTTACCACTTCTGTCTAGCCGTTAGTCTGCAGGTGATGTGTAGAAATGAATTTCATGTCTGTTCTCAACTTTTTCCACAATGTTCTCTAGAAATACCCCAAAAATTTAGTATCTTTTTCAAAAACTATACTCCTTGGGAGACCATGTAGTCTTACCACCTCTTTGAAAAACAAGTCTGCAATATGGACAACATCATGAGTTTTGTGGCATGGAATGAAATGTGCCATTTTGGAGAACCTATCAACCACCAAAAATACTGAGTCATTACCCCTTTGTGTCCTTGGAAATCCAAGAAAAAAATTCATACTTATGTCCTCCCATGGCTTTGATGGAATAGGCAATGGCTGATATAGTCCAATATTGTGACTAAATCCCTTGGCAACCTGACAAATCTCACAACTCTGTACAAACTTCTTCACATCTTGTGAAATTTGAGGCCAAAAATAATGTTCTCTAAGAATGGCAATGGTCTTATCTTGGCCAAAATGTCCTGCCATCCCTCCACTATGTTTCTCCTTAATCAAAATTTTCCTCATGGAACTCCTTGGAATGCATAATTGACTACCCTTGAATAACATACCATCCTAAATTAGATAGTCTAACCACTTAGTTCTATCTACAACAACAGGCTCTTTACAAGCTTTCCATGCTTCAGAAAAACTAAAATCCTTAAGGTACAGATTCTTGAGTTCATCAAACTCAACTACTTCAACCTACATTACTGTAAGCAACAACTCTCTCCTACTTAGTGCATTTGCAACCCTATTAGATTTTTCATTTTTATGCTTCAACACAAATGTATAGCTCTACAAGAACTCTACCCACCTCATATGCCTCTGATTCAATTTACCTTGGCTATTTAGGCATTGTAATGCCTAGTGATCGGTATATAAAAAAATTTCCTTTGGCAACAAATAATGCCTCCATTTCTTTAAAGCTTGAATTATTGCATAGAACTCTTGATCATAAATAGAATACTTCCTTTTCACATCATTCAATTTTTCACTAAAATATGAAATAGGCTTACCTTCTTGGCTCAATACAGCTCCAATAGCACTACCACTAGCATAACAATCCACCTGGAACACCTTTCTAAAATTTGGAAGTGCCAACATAGGCTGTTATGTCACCCTCTTCTTTAGCAATTCAAAACTTCTCACAGCTGCCATGGTCCATTTGAACTCTTTTCTATCCCCTTTTATTGTGTCAGTCAGGGGTGTACAAATGCCACTAAAATTCTTAATAAACTTCTTGTAAAAACTAACCAGACCATGAAATGATCTTACCTCAGTAGCAGATCTAAGAGTAGGCCATTCCAAGATGGCTTTTACCTTCTCTGGATCCATTTTGAGACCTTTAGGTGATATAAAAAACCCCAAGTAGACTAACTCCCTTTTTGCAAAGATACACTTCTTCAGATTAATTAACAGTTTCTCTTCCCTTAACCTTTCAAAGACACTGTGAATATGCAATAAATGTTCTTCCAAAGTCTTGCTGAGAATTAAAATATCATCCAAATAGAAAATAACAAGTTTTCCCAAGAACTTCTTAAGTACCTCATTTATAAGCGGCATGAAGGTGCTTGGGGCATTCATCAATCCAAAGGGCATGACTAACCACTCATAAAGACCCTCCTTGGTTTTGAAGGTTGTTTTCCACTCATCTCCTTCTCGTATCTGTATCTAATGATAGCCACTCTTGAGATCTATCTTTGTGAAATACTAAGCTCCACTCAAGTAGTTCATAAGATCATCCATTCTTGGCAAAGGAAACTGATACTTGATGGTTATCCTATTTATAGCTCGAGAGCCTATACACATCCTCTACTCTCCATCCTTCTTTGGTGCCATTACTATAGGTACTGCACATGGACTCAGGATCTCCCGAATCAAACCCTTCTCAATAGCTCCTAAACCTGTCTATTTAGCTCCTTAGTTTTAGTAGGAGTCATCATGTGAGCAGCATTGTTAGAAAAACTAGCTCCTAGAATTAAATCTATCTGATGACTAATTTGCCTTATTGGTGGCAATCCTTCTGGAACATTATTAGAGATGATATCTCCAAACTCACCTAGTAAATCTAAAACTTCAAGTGGTATTTCACTACTACTTTCTTTATCTTTCCTAGGGATCAAAGCATAGCACATATGCTGATGTTTCATGCCATCTAAAAACTTCCTTCCATCAACAAGACAAATCCTAGCACTACTACATACCTTTTCACCTTCCTTTTTCATGGGCTTTAGTTTATGGCGAACACCATCCTTGGTTAGAGAATATGTGTTTGCATGACCATAATGTACTGCATGCCTATCAAACTACCATGGTCTTCCCAACAATAGATGGAAAAAATCCATTGGAATAACATCATAGAGAACTTCATCATGGTAACTCCCAATTTTGAACTTCACTAAACATTGTTCACTTACCAGGACCTTATGATCATCTTTCACCCAATAAATTTTATAGGGCTAGGGGTGTTTGTCCCTCTTGAGCTTCATCTTAGAGACCATCTCCTCTGATACCAAGTTATCAGTGCTACCACCATTAATGATCACATCGCAACATTTATCCTCACACTTGCACCTGGTATGGAATAAACTCCTCCTTTGTCTTGGTTCAATCTCACCACTTAGTAGGACCTTTTTATTTACTAAAGTCTCTCCTCTTTCTTCTCTCCTATCTATCCTTCCTTGTCGTTGAGGTCATTCAAAGGCATGATGACCTTCTTCATTGCAATGGAAATAGGTACCACAGAAGCCTCTACTTCCTTGTCCACATCCTCTACCTCTTCCTCTCTGATTTCCAAAGTCTTGATCACGGGAGCGATTGAAACCCTCATTCCTCTAGTTACTTCTGTTACCCACATCTTCATTTTTATTTTGGGTTTCATTTTGGCCTCTAGATGACCTACCACTACCCCTTCCTCCTTGATTATTCCCTCTTTGTCTCCCTTCAAACCTCTTATTTAGCTTCTCTTCAACTCATAGGAAAAAATGGTATGCCTCTTCAACGTTGGTCATTTTTACCAGACTTAATTCCTCCTAGATGCTAGGTCGCAATCCACTGATATAATGAGAAACCTTCTCCTTATTTGCTTTTGCATGCCCCACTCTAATCAGAAGTTGATAAAAATCCTCTATATATTCTTGGACTAATTTTCCTGCTTGCTTTAACCCATGCATCTTCTTAAAAAAAATCAATCTCATAATCAAAAGGAATGAACTACTTCTTCAATTTGTGCACCATATGATCCTAGCTTGTGATCTTCTCCTTTCCTCTTTTGTTTCTTTACAATTGAACCTCTCTCCACCAGATTTTGGCATGTCCTTTCAATTTTTCCTTTGCAAACTTAACCCTATCTGGATCCCTAATATCCTCATACTCAAAGTACTCTTCCAGTTTATTGATCCAGTCGATCAACTCATCTGGTTTCAGATTTCCTGAAAATACACCCACATCAATTGTAGGTCTTTTCCCAAACTTAGTAATGGCCCTAAAAAGCCTTTCCTTTGCCTGATTCAAAACTTCCTTGTGAAATTCCTCTTTTGGTCCAGTTTCTTCTTCTTCATTATTGTCCTCACTTTTGTTTCCTGCAGCAACATTTGTTCCTCTATGGAGCTCCTCCTGCAACACTTGTACTTGCCTTTGGAGGGCTCTAACCTCCTCAAGATTAACAGCTCTGACCCTTCCAATACGCTCTCTTCATGGAGGCATCTTCTTAATTCAAACCCACAACCACACAGTGTTGGTGCAAACTACCTCATAGTCAGCGCTCTGTCTACACACTCAAGAAAACCAGCTCTAATACCACTGATGGGGATATGCTCTGCTACCACTAACAAAGGTATGCTCTGATACCACTTGATGGGGACATGAACCAAGCACAGAATGGACACAATAGCAAAGAAAAAATTTTATTAACTATGAAAATATGCTATTACATCTAGTACAGAGAAAATATACTTCAAAACATGCCCTAAGGACTTACAATAACATAAATCTAGAGATAAATTCTTCTCCCAGTACCTCCTCTCAAACTCCACTCCTAACTGCCTTTCACCATGCTAGAAATGTTCTTAAATTGACTCAAAGGGTTAAGGATTAGGAATACATTCTAAAAAGTGCTAGTTGGAATCCACCAACCAAATAGAAGGTTCTAGAAGTCACATTAGAAGTTGACACAAAATTAGAAGAATCCAAAAATGGTAACCGAACTTCTAGGAAGCATAACTTTTGAACCGTAGCTCTGATTGATGAATCGTTTACAGTTTTGGAAAGCTCTCAAAGTGCTCTATAGCCCTATGGAAAAAAATTTCTTGTCCCCCATTTTTTGGCCCTATTCTAGGTCATTTAATGCCCCTAACCTGACTTTGAAGCATTCTTAGGAGGTCTCCAAAAATTGAAAAACTGTGATAACTTTCAAACCATGGGGCCTTTTGACTTGATTCTTTTTCTGGAATGCTCTAAATTACAATTACAATCATTCGACCAGTTTACACCTTCTAGTTCACCAAAATTATGGCTCAATTACATACTCCTATTTTTTGGCATTTACATGTATCCCAAGGTGTTCAAATATTCTATCCTAGAACACTGATAGTGGAATTGTGAGAGTTGGAACCTTTATTTGACCCAAATGGGTATCCAAAAATGAAAACACATGAAATAGAAACTAAGTATAAATATTTTTTTTTTTGGATGACACAAGATTGTCCTTATACCTCTGGATGCTCCTGCATTAGATCATCTTATGCTTTATCCTTGCATGTTAAATTTTTTTATGCATATGTTGTAGCATGTTAGATTTCCTTTTTGCATACGTTGTAGTATGTTTTAGGAGTGACATTACTACTATGATAATATCGATGATCTCTTCGATGACTTGGGATGTTACACATGGGGGATGGCTAGGGCCCATGATAGTCTAATGATTCTATTGATGGTTGGGAGGAACCACACACTTAGTTGTGTTTTATGATGGTTGTTATATCTTTATTGATGGATGGATGTATCATGTATGTTAATGGTTTCATTTACTTTATTGCACTTATATCATGGTCAATGAGGATGATGTATCTTTATATTTACATATGTATATTCTTTTAAGATTTTCATACCCTGTGACATGTATAGTGGATAATTAAGCATTCCAAATTTTATTTTCCAAGAGGCATTCGAAACAAATGTATATTATGGATTGTGGACTTTTAATTATTCTTTCATGTGGATGTGGTAGTGTTAGACTTAGTGTTAATTAAATTAGATTGGAGTCAATGTCTTGGGATCCTTAAGGAATGTAATCTTTTACATATGCTTACAATTGATTATATTATATTGCTTCTGGTACTATGTGTTTGATGTGTATGATTATCTTCGTTGTTTAAAAAAAATTTGTTTGGCAAACTTAGTAAAAATTTATGTTAATTCTTTTGGATCCCTTGGCGGGGCATTACATAAGAGAAAGAAGGAAGAGGAAAAGAAGAAGAAAAAATAAGAAGAGCAATAAAAGAAAGCCAAAGAAGCAACTAAGAAGTTGGAAGAAGAAAAGAAGAAGGCTGAGGAAGAAAAGAAAATTGTAGTTAAACCCACACTAGTTGTAACTCCCATGGTAGTAGAAGCATCAAAAATAGTAGTAGTGGCATCTAATGATGATTATGATCAAAAGGGATTGATAATCTCATTGAGAAAACTATTTGAGTAGAAAAAATTAGTAAAATCTTTGGAGAAGACAGTAAATAAAGTCTTGGACTAAATATCGATGACAATTACCACAACTATAACCAATCTAAAATTGTAGTCTAAGGCCAAGGAAATGGTAAAAACCTTTGATGAGAAATTCAAAACATTAGCTGAGGTAGCATCAACACAAGCTCAAGTCAAGTATGATGCAACATTATTTGATACAATATGCAGAAATGTTAAAATTATTTGAAGGAACTACATTTAAGCATCAAGAAACTCAAGAAACACATTGATGAATGTAATAAATTGCATTAAGAATGCTTGGTGTCATTCGAGTACCAAACAAAATTTGAGAGTTGGATAAAGTGAAAGATGAATGAACTTGAATCACTCACTACAAAAGTATAACTCCCAGAGACTAGTATTGAAGAATGTAGAATGGAAGTGGAGAAGATTCATAGTATGATTAGTAGCCTGGAATTAGGCAAGGGTAAGGCATCAAAAAGGTTCTCCAGTCTTAGAGAGGGCTTGTCTTCTAAGATCAATATTTTGCAGAGGCAACTGGAGGAATGTCTTTTAGCAAAGGCCTCCTATGAAAATTTTTCTTATGCTGACTTGAGCCTAGTTGAAGTGGAATCCTATGCACTATACACACTACATATTATCTTTGATACAATGAAGGAAAATTGGATTAAGGAAGTGGACAAGCTAAAACTTGTTTATGCAGATTTTTTTCTACAATAACAAGTTGATTAGTAGCAAGTCATCTAGTTTTTGGATACAATTTTTGACAGGTTTTTCATTAATGTCAAAGGGGGAGTAATATGTAAAGGAAAATTGTATGTATGTATTCTATATGTAAGAGGGAGTAAACTTATGTATCAATGTAAAGGAGTGATAAGGAACGTAATGATCCATCAAAATATGAATACAATTGTTATGTTTTGAAGGTTGTAAGAGTTTTCCTTAGGGAAAAATTGACCCAAGACCAAGGAACTCAAACACAATCACAAAATAGACTAGAGTATGATTAGAATAACTATATAGTATTTAATTCAATGTACAAGTACACTAGAAGTGCCTATACATAAAGGCCTCTGAGATGCATCTAGAAAGCCTAGGAATCAGCATCGCAATAAGTCATACAACTAGGCACATGTCCACTAGATATGGATTATCCTCCATTAAGCATAGAAATAAGTGCGATGATGAGAGGATAAGCCTACAATGTTGTAACACACAAATTTATGTTGTAGACAACATGTGGTAAATTAGAGTTGCATACTTTTGTGTTGTCAACATGACAATTCATAAAGGTAGACAAACTCCTAAGTGTCTCACAAAATAAATAATAAAATAATACAATATAATAAAATAATGCATTAACCTAAGTAAGCTTAAGTAAAGTGTAAATAGTAAATATCTATTTACATCAACACCCCCCATTAAGTGCAACTTAGGGGAATGCACTTAAGCTCACAAATGCATGATGGGTCCTAGCTACAAGGCCATGTTAGGTACCCATGTACAAAAGTAATGCTCTACATATAATGATGCATCTTTCATAAAGCAGAGAAAGATAGAAAACCTCATGAGAAAAAACCTCTTCCAAAAAGAGAGATAAGTACAAAAAAGAAGATGAGAGAGAAGAAGACCTCAAATGAGGAAACAAATCCCTCCCAAAAGAAAGAAGAGAGAAGTCAAGGGAATCCTCTTTTTACAAAATTCCACACCCCCAAGAGATCTTGCAAATGAGTAAACTTGACCTTAGTGAAAGGTTTGGTGAAGATATCAACAACCTGCTCTATTGTAGGACGATACTATAGTGCAATGATCTGCTCATGTATAATATCTCTGATGTAGTGCATATGAACCTCAATTTTTTTGGTCCACTAATGATAAACTGGATGCTTAGAGATCTCAATAGCACTTTGATTTTCATAATGAATAACTATAGCTTTAGGTAGATCAAATCCAAACTCCTCCATGATGTGTTGTAACCAAAGAGCCTTTGTAGCTACATCAACAACACCTTGATACTTAGCCTCTATGGAAGAAAGAGCAACATTATTTTGCTTCTTACTCTGTAAAAAAATAGGGCCAAAACCAAAGTGAAACATGTAACTTGAAGTGGACTTGCAAGAATCAATGTCCCCTACATAGTCTGAGTCTGTGTATCTAACCAGCTAAAGTCCTAAACTTGCTACATAATGTATCCCATGTGTATGTGTACCTTTAATGTAGTGTAATATGAATTTGGTGGCCTTCCAATGAAGATCATGTGGTTCTTGCATAAGATGAGAAACCATGACAACCATAAAAGCTATATTAGGGCATGTATGTGTCAAGTAGATGAGGCTCCCAACTAACTATCTATACAATGTAGCATCAACAAGTGGAGTGGTGCACTTAGCCTTTAGCTTGACACCTAATAGAAAGGGAGTAGGAGCAAGCTTGCAGTCACTTATGTGAAAATGAGAGAGAAAATTTAGAGCATACTTGGGTTGAGAAAGTGTGATCCCTATTGAAGACTATGTGATCTCAATACCAAGGAAGTAATGTAGCAAACCCAAGTCTATCATAGTAGAGAGGTCTTGACACTAACAATGATGGATGAAGTGCTTCTTGTAATGATCAAGTCATCTACATAAAGCACTAGTATCAAGTGTGATTCATCCTTCTGAAGAATGTAGATGTTTGAATCAGAATGATTTTGGTATACCGAGCCTGAGGAGCTTGCTTAAGACCATAAATAGACTTCTTCAATCTAAAAACCATAGTAAAATCCTATAAAAACCCCTATGGCTGCTCCATATAAATCTCCTCATGAAGATCTCCATTCTAAAAGGCACTCTTTACATCCATTTGGTGTAGAACCCAACCATGAGCTGCAACAATAGCTAGTGTCAGGAGAATGGAGTTCATCTTGGTGACTGGTGCAAAATTTTCTATATAGTCAATACCTAGAACTTATGAGAAACCTTTGGCAACTAGTCTGGCCTTATTATTATCCACACTTCCATCTACTCCAAATTTGGTTCGATAGATCCACTTAAATAAAACCACCTTTCTTCCCCTAGGAAGGGGAACTATGTCCCTAGTGTTGTTTTTCATCAAAGAATTATATTATTTCTCTCTAGCCTTGTCCCATTATGGAATCCTTGATGCTTCCTTAAATGACTATGGATATGAAGCAATGGCTATATATGCATGTGGAAATGACTTGTGTTGTGACCTTGTCCTCCATGTGTCTAAAGGATTTCCCACCAATGAACATACTGCATCAAGGGTTTGCTATGCCCAATGAGGTTTAGTGGAAGAATAAGGAATGTCCTCAACTATTTGTGAACCCTATGAAGGTGGTGTCCTATGAGTCAACGATGAAGGAATATCATCTTCTGAGTCACTATTATCACTATGATCACTGTCCACAAAGGAGGAAGAAGGAGGAGTTGAAGAAGCCAAATTTGGACAAATTTCTTCAAAGTGAACACTCCTCTCATAAAAAATTTCATGAGTCTTTGGATTCATTAGTTTATATGCCTTGAGATAGTTAGGATATCCAAAAAATATGCATGGTTTTCTTTGTTGTTCTAATGCCTTTCACTTTTGTGGAGGTATCCTTGCCCATGCTAGACAACAAAAACTATAAAGTGCTTTACACTTGGTTTTCTACCATGCCATAGCTCAAAAGGTGTTATTCCATCTAAGGCCTTATGTGGACTTCTATTTTGGATGTAGTTGGCACAACACATGGCATCAGCCAAAACACTTGATCTAGGGAATTATGTTGAAGCATATAAGTGGTCATTTCTTTAAGGGTTCTATTATTTATTTCAACAACGCTATTATGTTGTGGTGCGTATGCAATTGAATGTTGAAGATCAATACCCTCATGATTGAAAAAGTCTATGAGCTTGGAGTTTACATATTCCTTTCCATTATTTGTTCATAGGATCTTGATGCCTTTCCCTAATTTTTTCTCAATTTGAGCTTTGAAGGTGATGAAGTTATCAAATACTTCACTCTTATGAGAAAGAAAAAGCAAGTGTATCATGAAAAGTCATCAATAAAGGTTAAAACATATTTCTTTTAGGATGCTTGCCTGCTTCATAACCTAGACATACACCCTCTGAATACTTGACTTGAGGTAGACCAATGACCATATCCTTGTTGCTAAGTTGTTAAAGGTAGCAATAATTGAGATGTCCAAATTTTTCATGCCATAGTTTACTTTCTATATTTGAATGAGTCAACAAGGAAAGGAAAGTCGACTTAGGCATAAAATGTGAGAAAGATTAAAGTCTTGTCTCATGATTGGCCTTTCCAACTACCACGATAGAATCATCTTGGAGATTTTTCACCACAATTGTATGGGGGAGGAACTCTACTTTGTTACCACATCCATAGTGAGTTATTTGAAAGATGGAGAGAAGGTTGGTGCTAAGGGTAGGAACATGAAGAACATCCTTGAAGATTGTAGATAGTAGTTTTCTACAATCCATTAGAATTCTTAGCTGTGTTTTCTGGATAGATTGTGTTATAGTTTTTGCATCAAATTGTAACACAATCTACCCAGAAAACATAGCTAAGAATCCTTGAAGATTCCATTTTCCAAATCAACATTCCCTTTACCTTCTACTTCTACTTAAGTATCATTACCCACATAGATTTAAGGTACATTTGATGGTTTTAAACAGGAAAACTGCTCCCTTGAAGCACACATATGATGTGTTACTCCTAACCAAGAACACATTCCTCAGCATTGTTTGTACTTGCTACCAAAGCTTGTCCCTTATCCTTATATGCATTTGGTACATCAATTTTTTGTTTCCTTATTATGTTTACAAATTCATCAATCTACTTATCCTTTCACTCATGTTCAGTATGACCATTCCTCTTGCCATAGGAACAAGTTTTCTTCTCCTTTTTGTTGGAATTGTTCCCCTTTTGATTATTTTTGGAAGAAGACTTTCCTTTTTGTGAAGAAGGTTGTTGAGTGGAAGAGGATTTATTTGAGCAAGATTATTGTATTGAGGAGGATTGTTTTCTATCATCTTGTGGCTTAGCCTTCCACTAATTTTGCTTCTTTTTGGATTTTTTACCACTTGAATTACCTTGATTTTCTACCAAGGCTTTAGTCTTGGAAGACTTGAGAATTCCCATACCCACTAGATTATCATGTTCTAAGATCAACATTTTTGAAAATTTCTCGAATGAAGGCTTAACATATGCAATACCCATTTTTAATTTGTGTGTATTAAAACTAGAAACAAAAGGAGCATATTCAGGTGGAAGATAAATCATGATGTGTTTGATCATCATTCCATCCTTCATGGGTTCACCACAATCCTTAAGTTGTGCCTATACATGTCTACTTGGGTAAGATAGTCTTTGATGGTGTCAAAATTCCTAGGATCCAACTTGAGAAGTTTTTCCTCTATGGTGTAAGCCATGTCTTCATCTATTGTCCCATTCAATGCTTCAATTTTAGCCTAAACCTCTATTGGATTAGTAAGTTTCCTAATGTGAAATTTGAAAAGATTAGAGATATTTTTCAACAAGGTTCCTAGGGTCATCTCTTGTTTGGATCCCAGTCTTCTTTCCAAGCTTCATCAACATTAGTAGGAGGTTTCTTTACTGCACAAGTTACATAATGCAATAAATTTTTTTTCTACCAATGGTTCCTTAATTTTTTCTTTCCAAGTAGCATAATTATGTGGAGTCAACTTTGAAAAAGAACTCATAATGCAAGAGCAAAGGATCAAGGAGACATAGTACACAATAAACACCCCCCTTTCACTCAATCAAAAAATACCCCACCCCCCAAATGAATGATTTTGGCACTTTATATATAGTGTGTTTACAATAGGCCACTTACCAAAATGAAAAAAGTGGGCTTCTAATTTTGCTAATTACAACCTCTATATAGAGTACAAATCTGGAACTTTACAATGTAGCTCAAAAAATACAACAATCATGATGCAATATAATGCAAAACAAGACCTATTTTTGAAAGTGGTATTTTTTTCCACATCAGCCCACAATCTAACTACAGATCGAAAAGTTAGACCAAAAAATTGCAAAATATAGGATTGGATAGGTATAGTTGCAAAAATATAGATGAGCCCGTATGGAGCATTTGAAGTTGCAAAATGTAAGATTAGATAGGTAGAATCACCAAAAACACTATTTTTGACAAATCCATGCTCCAAAACTAGAAAATAGTTACACCACTGAAAAGTTCAAGAAATTTTACCCAAAAAAAAAAAAAAATTACACCTGATTTGGAATCTAGATGATCGAGGTAGGGCTTCTCAAAGTTGGGCTATCAAATCAAAATTGCATTTGAAGAAGAGTTTGGAGAGGAAAACACTATGTTAAATTTGATGGTCAAATAGTCATCTCAGTAGTTCAAAATTTTCCTGGAATGATCGTCTGATGGTTGTCAAATTTAGGCTAGTAGTTTGTTGATGTTAGCGAAAATACAAGCCCTTGTTGACATGGTGATGATGTCACCTATACAACTAATGATGTTAGCATGTACAACACTATACAACCTAGTACAAAATGTGTATGAAAAGTCTGATGTGGCTTGCTTACATGTCAGTATGGATCCGCTGATTTTTCAATTGACATGGGTCAACTTGGTGATACAAAACTACTTGCATGGGGTACTAGTTGGTGTTGGATCAGATTTTTGATGTGTCTACCCCATGGAGGTATGGTGTCCAGCTAAGCTAGCACTACATTAGAGGGACCACCTGCTTGCAGATGTGTCCCTTTGTTGGAGGAACAACATGGCATCATTGATTCTTGCCATGTGTCATAGCATTTAGGTGCCTATAGAGTATTTTCCATGCAGGAAAGTGTAATAGACTACCAAAAGGCTTTAATTGTTGCCAACGATAGAATCTAGTTGCCGATAGGAGTGAGAAATTTGGTGGGGGATTATAAATTAGTCCTACATTCCTTAGACTTGTGCAGGCTGAGTTGTTTAAAACAATGTAGGCTCAATCACATTACAAATAAGCCAAATGTGTATGAAGACCAACGATGTGTGGTGACTTTGGTCGGGCTGGTTTACAAGGTTGTTCAGTCCACCAGAAAGTTGATGGTTCACCAGTTTATATGAAAATTCTACAAAATATTCTCTGTGAAAGGCTGAGGTGTGACTACCTAGTGCTTGTGCAAAAAAAATTTAGTTTGCATGCCTGACTAGGATAAAATAATTTTGAAAAAATATTCTAAAAATCTAGAAATAATAAGATCTGAAAATTAATTAAACAGGTTGAGAAAAGGCCATATCCAGGTTGTAAATTAGGCCTTCAAATTTCAATTTGCAAAATTTTTTGCCTCACGATCGACTTTTACCTAGGGAAGGAAAAATTATATTTGATTTTCACCAAATAATTTCTCTAGATGTAATGGTGACGTCCACTTCAACTCTAGATGCTCCCAATTGCTCTAGATGCTCTAGATCTGAATCAGGTCCCTTTGAGAGATGAACCAATGAGGTCTCCAATGGCTATGTGATAAGTATCTTTCTCAACTCTAATACAATGTAAGAATTTTTCTTAGGGAAAAATTGACCCAAGACCAAGGAACTCAAACACATGTACAAAATAGACTAGAGTATGATTAGAATAACTGTATAGTATTCAATTTAATATACAAGTACACTAGGAGTACCTATATATGAAGGCCTCTAAGATTCATCTAAAATGACTAGGAATTAGCATCATAATAAGTCATACAACTAGGCAAATGTCCACCAGATATGGGTTATCCTCCATTAAGCATTGAAGTAAATGTGATGATGAGAGGATAAGCCTACAATGGTGTAGCATGCAAGTTTATGTTTTAGAAAACATATGCTAAATTAGGAGTGTGAATAACTGTGTTGTCAACATGACAACTCAATGAATGATGCAAACTCCGGTGTTGTAGACACCATGTGTTGAATTAGAGTTGTGTACTTCTATGTTGTCAACATGAAAACTCATAAAGGTACAATAATTCCTAAGTGTCTCATAAAATAAATAATAAAATAATGTAATATAATAAAATAATGCATTAACCTAAGTAAACTTAAGTAAAGTGTAAATAGTAAATATCTATTTACACCAGCAAAAGAAATTTTTTGAAGTTACTTTTAATTATTTTTATTATGTATGGAATCATTTTGGGACTTAGCCAGTTTTCCCAAATGTTGTTATCAATTCCACAGGGGGAGAGTGTTGGTAATATGGTCACATAGATATCTTGAGAGTTTTCATTTATGGCAACATGTATTCATCATTTGATTTATGCATTTAGAGTTAGAGAATTGTCTAAGTGTTAGATAGTTTGTAGTAGTATAGAGACAAATGAGATATGTATGGATGACTCATTGAGAGTTATCTTATGCATAGTTGAGGAAAGTTCAATGATTGTGTCATTATGATGTTTACCAGTGTGGAGATGTATGTAGACTATACAACACTAGTTATAATGGAAATACCAGTATGGGTATTTGACATAACAAAATAGAGCATAATAGAGAATTGAGTTGCACTTAAGGAATTATTTTGGTATGAAAATAATTACTAAGCCATGATGAGCTAACTTTTTGGATGTTAATTCATAAGTTATTTTATATTATGCCAAGTGTGTGAAGCCATGAAGGCCGACTGAGCAAATATTTACCAATATACAAGGTATAAGTAAAGATCTTATATTGCCAAGATAAATGTGTGACATATGTGTTATCTATATAATATGTGATATTGATGTGAATTTGATGAGATGATACATGAACTATGTCTAATTTATGATCAAAGAAAGTGTGAATTATAATAGTGAGAAAGTATTTTATGTATATCTACTATTGTGAAGAACTTCATTGTATAAATGCATGTTAGGGCAACAGGCTCTTCTTACATATATTGTATTTGATCTACCAACTCCTAATATGGTTGAAGCTTCTAAGAAGTCCTAGTCCTCTAACATGGACTCGAGAAACTATATGTACTTCATATACTACTAACATGATCAATATCCTTAACAAGATTCTATTTTTTAGTGGATCATCTAATGGGAATCATCCCCACTAGGGTTTTCCCTTGGCCAAGATTTCCCTAGTTAACAAATAATGGTGTTATGAGTTCTTTATTTGCATGCTTATATTTACTATTCAACATTGTTTATTTACTTTCATATACAAGTTATAAAGTAATTAACAATATTTTGTTGGGGAAAAAAGTTTTTAGAATACCGATTTACCTTCTAACAAAAAAAAGAAAGGAAAGTATGAGGAAAGTGATAGTGAATCATCTAATGATGATCTTGAGGATCTTGAAGCATTAATGGCTAGAAGGCTACCTAGAGGCAAAGTAAAATTCAAAGGTAAACTTCCTATAATCTATTTTTCATGCAATAAAGTTGGTCATCATGACTACTATATGTCCTGACAGGGATGATTATGATTTTGATGAGAAAATAGCACTTATTTTGTTTGTGAGTAAAGATGATAGTGTTGGAAATACAATAGGGAAAG
This sequence comes from Cupressus sempervirens, assembly GCA_028749045.1. Classification (NCBI taxonomy): domain Eukaryota; kingdom Viridiplantae; phylum Streptophyta; class Pinopsida; order Cupressales; family Cupressaceae; genus Cupressus; species Cupressus sempervirens. The sequence goes on along the minus strand of CM053787.1, from coordinate 898,413,112 downwards.
TAAACAATGAGAGGGGAGGTGGGGCTGGGGTGGGGTGTAGTTGGGGGGGGGGGGTGTGGTGGGGGGGGGGGGGTGTGGTTGGATGAATCAATCCTTCAAAACTTTAACCATAAAATCATTCACCATACATCCATCTCATAATTTACATGTAAACTGAAATAGCTAGCTAAACATATTCATCCATAGCATGAAAGAAAATAGCATTCAAGACATATATGACACAAGATATTTGGTTACCTAGAAACCCTCTAATGAGAAGGTAAAAATGGGGTGGGGATGACACCCATAGATCCTCACTATTACAATAATAAAGGGTATCCAATGAAGACTACAATGTTTGATCATAAAGTATGATCTACTCTATGAAAGGTGTGCCTTTTTAAAGGCTTACAAGATTGTTAGATCTTACCCAATTATGGAATTTCAACACCCTATTAGAAGTGTGCTTGATTAAAGGACTTCAGACTTACAATGAAGTAAGCACCCTATTAAAGGATTTACAACAACCTATTGGGACTACTCTTTTAAGAGATTTAACTGATTCACCTTCTAGAATGTCTTAGTAATGATCCTTTAGTTAACACTCTACTACAAGATAACATATCATATCCTTCCTAATGTGTACTTGATCCTCTTTGATTAGATGTATCATTTCAGTCCTCTAACTCCTTTCCTTTGTTCTCCTCTAACTAATTCTACAATGTATCTCAATTCACAAGTCCTTAGTCACATTGAATGGTCTATTTGTGCACGTAAACTTCTCTCTACCATTCATACAATGTTTAGGGTTTTTCTTCCTTATGAAGACTTAGGTGACTTAGGGTAAGGTATGAATCAACGATTGTGATTCACCCATTTTGCCACTTAAAATATCCCTCCAACTAATTTTTTGTATGTATTGTATAGGGATCCTCAATATAGATTCATCCTTATCATTTAGAATTGAAAAACAATTCTTAAGTCAGCTAAAAAATGGTTTACATATAAGTTTGTGCCATTAAAAACAACTATTTCCAAAACTATTTACTCGACACTTGAAGTGTCTGATGCTCTATATCCACTATATCTTCAATATTGTAACTTGGCCTCTAAATGGCTCAGTAATATATTGATCACTTGGCATCTAGTGTCTACTTGGAGCTTGAGTGACTCAACACTTATTAGTTACTTGACACATACTATATATCTGACAACTTACACTCAACATACATTACTTGTTTGGTATGAATTAATCAAATAACTTAAAGTGTGTTGTCACTCATATGTTAAAACCAATCTAAGATTAACAATATCCCCCTTTGACATGAGTGGAAAAAACACTTGGTCATGCATAAATAACTTTAGCCGTTGAGCATAACTTAGATAATCTCCATTTTAGTACATGGCTTAAATACAAAATTTCAAAATTTCAAAATTTTGAAAAACACTTATAAATTAATAGTCATACCTCAATAAATTCTATAAGTCCCCTTAAGTTTATTGTTCTATTCTAAATCTGAGAATGAAGATTCCTATTGAGTAGATCTATTGTGTTTTGTGTTCTATACTATAGTCTCCATCTATGTTTGGTCTCCCCCAAAACTTATGCTCTTCTTTGGTTCATTCTCCCCTTTTCTTCTTTCTCTCCCCCTTCATTCATTCTCCCTCCTTTTGACCCTTATGTCATGGGTTATACATGAATTGTGTTTTTTCTAAGAAATATTTTTTTGGAAATACAATAGGAAAGTAAGCTCTAAGGGGGGTAGGGGGGTGAGGGGGAATCAACACTTACAACTTTTAACCTCTAAAACTATTCAACACACATCCATCTCATAGTCTATGGATGTAAATTGAAATACCAAAAGAATATACATCCATAGCATGAAATTAAATATTCAACACATGTATGACATGATATTTGGTTACCCAAAAATCCTCCAAGGAGAAGGTAAAAATAGGGTGGGGATGATACCCAAAAATCTTCACTACTGCATTAATAAAGTGCATCTAAAAAAGCATACAATGTTTGATCACAAAACATGATCTACCTTGTAAAAGTTTTTCCCTTTTAAAGGCTTACAAGATTGTTAGATCTTAGCATGTTAAAGGATTTAAACACCCTACTAAAAGTGTGCCTAGTAAGTGGACTTTAACTTAAAATGAATTGAGCAACCTGTTAAACAATTTGCAACAACCTATTAAGACTACTTTTTAAAAGATATTTAATTAAATCACCTATTAAAATGTCTCAGTAATGATCTTTTGGTTAGCATTCTATTAGTTGTTGTTAGATCACCTCTATACTAAAGTGTACTTGATTCCTTTTTATTAGATTTACCTTTGTCTCTGATTTCTTTCCTCTCTTCTCCTTTAATTGATTCTACAATGTAACTCAATTCATAACACCTTAATCACCATGAATTATTTGTTTTCACATGAAAAAAATCTTAATTCTCCTTAGCATTCCTCTTTTTTCTTTCCTCATATAGAGAGTTTAGGGTTTATCATCCTTAAGACTACCTATGTAATTTAGGATTATGTATGAATCAATGATAGTGATTCACCTATACTGCCACTTAAACCTTCCCTTTTTCTAATTGGATTCATTTAATGCATACGGATTCACAATTAAGATTCGCCCTTATCAACAAAAAACCATAAAATAATACTTAAGTCAGCTCAGAAATGGTTTATATAGTAGTTTGTGCCAATTCAAAAAATTATGTCAAAATTGTATTACTTGGCATCTGAAGTCCCTGGTGCTTGGCACTAACTATAACTTCAATTATGAAACTTGGCATCTAAATGACTCTATGTGCACTACTTCCCTAATAGTTGAATCACTCAAAAAATACTATCTACTTAGCATCTGAGTGACTTAGCACTTGAGTGGATTGACACTCATTGTTTACTTAGCATGCTCTATCTTATATGTTATGCTCAGCATATGTTACTCATTTGGTATGAACTAAGTAAATGACTTAAGTGTATAGAAACTCATTTGTCAAAACCAATTTGAGATCAACAATCTCTCCCTTTGACACGATGTTGTAATTCTTTAGAATAATTGAGGTGCGGGGGGGGATCCAAGGTCCAAATGTATAAATAAAACTTTTCACAACTTAGTGAACCCATAAAACATTTATCATGATCCATGCATCCTTTAGATTATGCAATCAATTAAAACTTCTAGGTTACTATCAAATTAATTTGAAAAAATGTAAATATGAAACATAATAGATTTAGTAACACACTTGACACAATGATTTACATGGAAACCCAATTTGGAAAAATCCACCAGTAACATGCTATTCTTTTTCACTCTTTCGAAGTGATGCCCTATGAAAGGCCAACCCTGTTAAAGGTTACAATACACACTGTTAAATATGACCCTATTAAAGGATTTAAATCACCCTATTAGGAGTGAGCCTTTTTAGAAGACTTTAGACTATTCACTTGAAATGCCACCAAGTTAAGGGATTTAAAAATGATTGTTAGGAAAACCTTAAATCAAAAGATTTATCCTAGACTAATATAATTATTAGAGAGCAATAGTAAGGCTTGATCTAATAACAACTTACAACTCCATTTTCATATTAAAAATCTTTGTTTCAGTCCTCCATTCTACTTGACTTCCATATATTTAAGCTTTGATAGCTTGTTCACCGTTGAAACATCCATACCCTTAAGCCTTCTTACTTAACATGCCAATGTAGTCTCTCAATTAGATCATTGAATGAAGCAATATCCTTCACTCCTTGTCTTCCTTAGGTTCTCACACATGACAACCCTTGCTTTTGAGCAGCCATCCCTATAAATAGAGAATTTAATATCTTTTTCTATCCATTCTCCATTTTTCAATTTAAAGTTAGGATATATTAGGTAGGATTCAATGAATCTACCCCTCATTTCATATCACTTCTAGAAACTTCTCCTTCAATCCTCTTTGAATTTTTCTCAAAATGGTTTACCAGGAATTCCATTCCATTAACTAATCAATCTTATCTTCCACATGGTTGACACAATCCAAGAAAACAAACTTGTTGGCTTAGATCTATCAAATTCATAATATTTCTAATAATGCTGACACTTGGCATTAACTTGCTTCTAATGCTCAACACAAACTATTTTGCTTGACATCCTTTACAAAATCACTCAGCACAAACTAAAGTTTATTGGTGCTTGACATCAACTAAACTTTACTTGACATCCTTTGTTTTGCTTGGCATACACTAAAATAGACATTTACTTAGCTACAACTAATTTCCTACTTAGCTTTCACTATCTTTTCTTAGCGCCTACTATTTGTTTAGTCAAGGTTGGCCTACAAACTTTATTTAACTTGTTCTTCTAAACTTTCTTAGTGTAACCAATCTTTGCAACCTTAAGTAGATTATCAATACACTATGATATCACTATGTTAGCTGATTCTTGTACTCCCTTTTCATATCACAACTCACCCTTATCTCTAAGTGTTATTCTTACATCTTTTGATCAAATCCTCTTCATTAATCAAATAAGTGATAGTACTTAAATCATATAAGTAGTTGTCTTACCAAAAAAAAGAAGGTTTGACATCAGTGTAAAAACAACATATTTATCATACATGTACCAATCTATTTTCAATAATCTCTCTCTTTGGCATTGATGACAAACCAAATTGATCAACCAAACCAACTCAGTTAAAATAGTAAGACCAACAAAATACCCAAAAATAAATAAAATTCCTTGTATTTAAGTCTCTCCCTCTATCAAAAACTTTCATCATCTAAATAGGTTTAAAATTTTGTTTTGTTATGATCAACAGACAATAAAAAACTATCAGTCTATTTTCAACAATATCCCTCTTTGGCATTGATGACAAACCAAATTGATCAGCCAAACTAACTTAGTTAAAATAGTAAGACCAAAAAAATACCAAAAAAAAAAATCCTTGTATTTAAATCTCTCCCTCTATCAGCAACTTTCATCGTCTGAATAGGTTTAATTTTTTTTTTTGTTATGATCGTCTAAAATCCTACTAGGAAAAAGGTGAGTTCCAAATCTACATTCTTGATCAGATTGTTGAATTTTCTATAACTTCAATGGAATGTACTTTGGTTGTTAAATTTTTGGGGGCAAGAGTAGATATTGATACCTTGAGAAATATGTTGAAATGAAAATGGGTTATTCGAGGTGAAGTTTCCATTGCCCCAATGGCAAATGGATTTCTATCTTTTGTTTTTAACTATAACGAGGACATGAATATCGTTCTATGTAGAGGACCATGGATGTTTGGAAAAAGTTCTCACAGTTAAGAAATGGGAGCCAAATGTGGATTTATTTGATGTCTTTTTCTTAACTACTCCTATATGGGTGAGGTTGTCGAGCCTCCCTTTGGAATATTGGCATGAAGACATCTTAAAAGGAATAGTGATGTCCTTTGGGGAACTTATTTTTGTTGTTCAGGCTATAGCCACAAAATAAAAAATGAATAGTGTTAGGCTTTATGTGAAAGTGGCTAATTTGAATAACCTCCCTGAGAAGGTGGAGCTGATTTCAAAATTAGGGAAAATATCCCAAGAAGTTATTTATGAGGATCTTCCAAACACTTACTTTTCCTATAAAAAATAGGGTCATTGGGTTAAGAAATGTCCAACAAAAAGTAAGAATCATGCTAAGATTTTTTAGGACAAGAAGAAGGAGGTTAAGACTCAAAAGAAAATTTAGAAGCCAAAAACTACTGGTCAAAAAGGTAAAGGTAATACTAGTAAACCAAGATCTGAAACTAAGAAAGGTAAAAAGAATTCCTTGAATTCTGAAAAGCAGGAGGAGGGACTTGATATTCTAGAGAATAGAAACCTTGCAGCTGACTCAATGAAGCAAATTGTAATATACCAAAAGAACAACTCTGAATGGGAAGATCTTGATGATAAGGAGGATATAAAGGAAGGAGAAATCTTGGAAGTTCTAAATGAGGAAGATCAAGAAGTGCATAAGGAGGAAGAAGCTATTGAGAGTTAGTAAAATGAAGATGGCCAAATTTTTGAGACCCAAAGATTTGAATCTGAGTCTCTTGAAATACCTCAATGTAAGGACTTAATCCCTTTGGGGAATGAGGTAGATCTTGAATAGATTAGCCTAGATGAGTAGGATCCAAAACAAGAATAGAGTTAGAGGAAAAAACCTAAGAAGATAAATCCCTCAATTTCAAAGAGGATTGAGACCTAAAGTAGCAAGATGGAACAACAATCAAAGATAAAAACAAATGTGAGGACACCTAAAAAACTATGAAGAAGATCTTCAAAGAAGACAAGAGAAATTGAAAGCCTATAGAATATTGTGGATTGAAGATAGGCAACTATTTTGGAGTCTACCCCTAATTTTTTTTCATGAAGATCATAACCTAGAATATTAGGGGGATGAATAGTATTCATAAAATGGACATTGTGGACATTGTTCTTAATTTTGTTAGGGATCAAAAACTAGATTTTTTTTAATTCAAGAAACAAAGATAGAAAAGGAAAGAGCTGAAAAAATTAAACCCTTCATGGGTTATAGTTTAAAGGCTGGTAGTTCAGAAGGGGCTTCAGGAGGAACTCATATTCTTTGGAAAAAATCCCTATTTTTTGGATTAGTTCTAAAGGAAAGGAAGCACTTCATGGTGGTCAAAATGACTAACCTTTTCCAAAATTTTGAATGGTATATTGTCAATATGTATGCCCCTAATAATAGAAATTCAAGGAAAAAGGTTTGGACTACTTTATCTAATATTAAGAATAATGAGAAGAATGGAAGATGGATCTTTATGGCTGATTTTAATGTTCCCCTCTATGACTAAGAGAAAAAAGGTGGTAATGCTAGTTAGCTTGAGGGGAGGTTGGATTTATTGGAATTTATCAATAATGAGGGGCTTATGGATATGGATCTCCATGGTTTAGAGTTAACTTGGACAAATAAAAGGGTTGGCAATGAATATATTCAAGCTCGATTGGATAGGGCTTTGATATCTCTAGACTAGACTAGTGAATTTATTTGTAAGTTGGAGGCTTCTCAAAAAGTTGGATCAGACCATTTTCCTTTGATTTTAACTACTATTAAGGAAAATTCTAAGAAAAATCATCCATTCAAATTTGAAAAAATTTGGATGCACCATCCACTTTTTAAAATAAAATTGGAGGAATGGTGGAACATTGAAGCTGATGGAACTGCTCTTTATAAAGTGGCTTCTAAACTTAAGAATGTTAAAAGAGAGGATAGAATCTAGAATAAAAGATGCTTTGGGAACATTTTGGAGATCAAACCTAAAATTAAGGAAGAATTGACTATTATATAGGATAGGATACATAAGGAAGGGTATACCCCTGATCTGGTTAGAAAAGAAAATGGTAAATTGGTTCAATACCATGACATTGTCACTAAGGAGGAAATCTATTAGAGGTAGAGGTCCAAACCTATATGGTTGAAGGAAGGGGATAAAAATTCCTATTCTTTCACCTTTCTACTCTGAAGCACAAGGCTAAAACACACATTTCTAAATTAATGAAAGATGGCAGGAAAATTTGTGAGGAAAATGATCTATGAAGGAAATGGTCTCTTTCTTTGCTTCTCTGATGACTGCTGATCCTAACATTGATCCTCTTAACCAAGATGAAATTCTAAGTTTCATTCCTTCCTTGGTTTGCTAGAGATCAAAACAAGATGTTGGGATCTATTCCAAATTAAATGGAAATTTATCAGGCTATTTTGTCCTTGGGGGGGGTTGGGGGGGGGAGAGACAAATCTCTTGGTTTGGATGGATTTCCTATGTTCTTCTTTCAAACTATGTGGAATTTGGTCAAGAAGGATGTTTGTTGTGCTATCAAGGAATTTTTTGGGGCAAAGAGAATGCTGAAAGAGGTTAACTCTACTCTTCTTTGCCTTATTCCTAAAAAGGTCAGTGCTAACTCTCCAAACCAATTTAGGCCTATAAGTTTATGCAATTTTTTTTACACGATCATTTCAAAGGTTTTTACTTCTAGACTACTATTGGTGCTTCTAGATATTATTGCTGAATAGTAGAATGGTTTTGTTTCAGGTAGGCAAATTCTAAACTCTATCATTTCTGTGCATGAGAATATCCATTCTTTATCTTTTTCTAGTAACTAGGGTTTCATCTTGAAAATTGATATTGCAAAAGCCTATGATAGAGTGGAGTGGACCTTTCTTGAAAAAGTATTACTAGCTTTTGGTTTTAATTCTAATATTGTGAGGTTGGTCCTTCAGCTCATAACAACTTCTTCAATTGTTGTTTTGGTTAATGGGTGCTCTTCTACTTTTTCTAATCCCTATAGGGGTTCAAGGTAGGGAGACTTATTATCCCCTATTCTCTTCACTATTATGGTAGACTTCTTAGGAAGGTATATTGGGAAATTGGTTTTGAATAGTGACATTAAGGGATAGCAACCCTCTTCCCTACCCCTTATCTGCTCTCATGATTAGTTTGTTGATGACACAATTTTTATGGGTAAAGTGGATGTTAGGGAAGCCAAGAATTTGAAAAAAGCTCTTAACCTCTATTCCTTAGCCTCAGGATAGTTGATTAATTGGAATAAAGTTCCTTGTTCTTTGTGAATACCCTTGTGTCTCAATAAAATAAAATTGCTAGAATTATTGGTTGCTCCATTGGTTCCTTTCCTTATTCTTATCTTGGCCTTTCCTTGGGACTTAACGCCCCTAACTCTTTCTAGGAAGACATTATTAAAAAAATTTCTAAGAAACTTGTAGGATGGAAGGGAAATTTGTTGAGTCAAGTTGGTAAAGTATCTCTTCTCAAAGCTTGCCTTCAAAGTATACCTACTTATGCTTTGAGCCTTTTCAAAATTCCTGCCAAATATGTTGACTCCCTTGACAAATCCAAAGAAACTTTATCTAGTCAAGCTCTAAAGAAAAGAAGAGAATGGCTTTGATTTCTTGGGATTAGATTTGTAAGCTAATTCGTGCTGGTGGATTGGGAATAAGGACTATCTGAAGTATGAATAAAACTCTGCTTGTGAAGCAAGATTGGAGAGTGTAACATGATAATAGGGAATGGATCTCCATATGGAAACATAAATATCTATATGATGCCCCTTCTCTTTCTAATTTCTTAAAGTATCCTTATGTTATTTCCCCTTCTTCTATATGGGGGGCAGTGCAAGGTGCTAATTCTATCCTTAATGATGGGTGCTTTTGGAAAGCTAGTAATGGGCAAAAGATTAGGTTCTGGGAAGATTCCTAGATTTTGGATCATCTGCTAATTGATGACTTTGAGGAAAGGAATTTCATTAAATAATGTAAGTAGTTATATGGTTCTTTTGTGAGTAGTTACTGGGTCAATAATAGTTGGGTCAGCCGTACAAACATTAGCCAAGTTTTTAACAATATCCAGATAATGTTGAATGCTCACTATTTGAATCTCTATAAGGAGGATAGAATGATATGGAGGAATGATGCTAATGGGAATTTCAAAGTCTCTTCTATTTCCAAATATAAAGATAAAGGACCTGGTCCTTTATGGTTGAAATCTTGGATCAAAGGCCTAACTCCAAAGATCAATATATTTTATTCCATTCTTTTACAGAATACAATTTTGATCCAGGATAATCTACAAAAAAGAGGATAAATTGTTGGAGTTGAGGAAAGCCAACTCCGAAGATGCCAAGATCACCTGCATGCGAACCTGTCAAAGAGAAGCCATAGAAGGGAAGAGCATGGAGCATGGGCAAAACCCTAAACGGACATGAGAGCCATCATAATGCAAACACAATGAGAAAATGTATTTACAATAAGAAATGATGTTCAATGTTTACAATGAGAGAGAGCCCGAATATAAAGAGCTCATGGAAGCTTGTAGAACAAGCTGGAAGGAGGTAGAAGATAAGATTGACAACTCAGCACACATCCACAAAAAGTGGAATATGCTAAAAAAGGAGAAAACTCTCAAGTTGTCAACAACAACCACTACATGCATTAAATACAAAATATTAAATAAATGCATGACCTAAGTAAGCTTAAGCGATAGAATAAATAATTAAATATTAATTATTTACTCTAACACCCCCCCTTAAGTGCAACTTAGGGAAATTCCTTAAGCTCACAAAACAAAGATGAATGCATAATGGGTCCCGGCAACGAGGACATTTTAGGTACCCAAGTACAATGCAAGAAGATGAAACCTCTGTAAGCAGGGAAAGAGAGAAAACCACATGGGAAAAACCCTCCCCTAAAAAGAGGTAAGAACCCAGTGAAGAGCTGAAGAAGTCTCCAACTAGGGAAAATGTCCCCTAAAACAGGAACAATGAGTGATCATGAAGAAGCAGCATCACTGAAGCATGAAGAGCCGCAAATCTGTCAAACTGCTGATCTGAAGAAACCTCCATGGAAGAAGAAGGCACGAGCCGAGCATGTCTATATGGTAGATGATCCATCTCACCGAAATGCATAGGTAGCCAGCCACTGCAATCACCTTGTATGTAGGATCAACCACTGAATACATAGTTCACACTATCGAACCATCGAACCACGGATGCATTAGAACACAACATAATCCCCCCTTAATGCAGACGGGGTGTGATGACAGGCAACTGAGAAGGTGAGCCAAATCTTCTGCAAACGAACCAAGAACGAGGAGAGAGGAAAAGAATTACAGACACTGATAAAGACACGGTCTAACTGACTCTGCATGGGCTAATGTCGTGGAAGGGACACTCACTTGACAAAGGGAGAATGCCTAAAATAGCAAACAAATAATCCCCCCCATGGTGCTTTATGAAATAGTGCAAGTACACCTAACTCAAAACAACGTTCATGACTCCCAGAATACAAAAGTGACAATTTATCTCAGTGCGAAAAGAAAAAGTGCTTCAAAAAGATAGCTGCAATGATCAGAACTGAAAAAGAGCTGAACCAAAAGAAAGTACAGTCGAAAAGAAAGCAAACCATGCCAAGAAAACGATTCTCGGGCCTAAAATACTCAAAATATCCACCATAGAGCAAAAATGCCAAAACTATGATAGAAAGAGAAGAGGCCAAAAGTGAGAAAAAAATATGACAGTTCTGAAAAGATGAGAAAACCAGCTTTCCAAAAATATAAAGTTTTCCAAAAACAGACATGGGACGCAAAAGATATGCATGCCGGAGTCAAAAACAGGACTTCAGACTTTAACTGAAAAAACAAGCACTAAAAAAGCATCAAAACCTAAAAATACCTGCACCAAAATCTTCGTCTCAGAACCAGCTTTCCGGCGCTTCTTTCGGATCGGAAAAATACCTCCGTATGCAAGAGTTATGGCCAAAAAACCACAAGTAGGTCCAAAAGTGAATCAGGAGAGGTGCATACAAGGGCTGATGCAGTGCTGACGTCAACAAGGCAGCCGATTAAATTTGACGGCTTGGAGGCCGTCGCCGCAAAAAAGAAGTGTCACGTGGAATTGCCACGTGGCAGTACGGATGATGACGTGGCAGGTGCCATGTGTCAGTCACACGATGCGGCAGAAAATGCCACGTGTCGCTGACTGGGCAATAACTGCTGCAGATCTGGCGAAGTGGCGCTGACGGGCGGAGGCGGCCGCAGGGGCGGCGGAACTGGAAGCGCCGCTGGTGGAGGTGGCAGCAGAGCGGAGCACGGGCTGAGAGCTGGAGAGACGCCGCCGGTGGAGGGCGGCGGCCAGGAGGCGGCCGGGCCGCGGTGGTTCGCGGGCAGCGCTGCCGAAAACACTTTTTTTTAAAAAAAATTTTACGCTCTGCGTCCATACGATCCGTACGGCAGCGACCTGGACTCTTCAAAAAATCGCCAAAAATGCCCTGTCTCCAAAAACGAAAAGCTTTATATGAATCCTGACTGCAAACGGCCTTCCGGATCCAATGGTGATGTCCGTTTGGGCTGAAAGTGCTCCGAAAATTGCTGATCCCCTGATTTGAAGAAAAAATGCACAAACAAACTAGGGTTTGTGACTTCAAATCACGGCTTCAAAATTTCTTCAACGAAGCAGCAGCAGGAAGGCTCTGATACCATGTTGGAGTTGAGGAAAGCCAACTCCGAAGACGCCAAGATCACCTGCATGCGAACCTATCAAAGAGAAGCCATAGAAGGGAAGAGCATGGAGCATGGGAAAAACCCTAAATGGACATGAGAGCCATCATAATGCAAACACAATGAGAAAATGTATTTACAATAAGAAATGATGTTCAATGTTTACAATGAGAGAGAGCCTGAATATAAAGAGCTCATGGAAGCTTGTAGAACAAGCTGGAAGGAGGTAGAAGATAAGATTGACAACTCAGCACACATCCACAAAAAGTGGAATATGCTAAAAAAGGAGAAAACTCCCGAGTTGTCAACAACAACCACTACATGCATTAAATACAAAATATTAAATAAATGCATGACCTAAGTAAGCTTAAGCGATAGAATAAATAATTAAATATTAATTATTTACTCTAACATAAATGAGGTCAATTGATGCTATCTATGCAAGATTTATTTGGACGATAGGGATCATTTGTTTTTGAACTATAATTATAGCCAAAATGTGTGGAACAACATCCTTATTTTTTGGAATATCGCTTTGGTTCTTCATAATAAAATTGAGCACTATTTCCAAAGTTGGATTTTCCTGAAGAAGGATAGTAATGTGGAATTTCTATGGAATATTACTCTCCCTCATTTGTGGTGGGGTATTTGGAAAGAAAGAAATAATAGAATTTTTAGAGAAAAAGAAATGCCTAACTGGGTCCTTGCTCAAAACATCATTCGACCTATAAAGGAAAATTTTAAAGCTCAGAAAAATATCCCTTATGGTTTCTTGATTGATAGTCCAATCCAAAATATTGGTCTTAAGAAAAAAGTGGAGGACAAAAGAGAAAATGTCAAATCAAAGGCCCCCCCATTGGGTAGGATATAGGGGAACTTTGATGGGTCTGCTAAGGGAAACCCTAGAAAAGTTGGGTGTAGAGGAATTATAAGGAATCATTTTGGTAATGCTATAGATGCTATAGCTATTCCAATTGGTATTTCTCCAAGTCATAGAGTTGAAGCCACAACTACCCTTTATACGATGAGAATGGTAGTGAAAAATGGAAATAGGTATCTGTGGTTGGAAGGTGACTCCCTCAACATAATTAATATGTTCAATGAAAAAACCCCAAGCACTTGGACTATAGAAGATAGTATAATGGAAATCAAATCCCTAACAACTAATTTTGAAAAGGTCATTTTTTTCAGATTCCTATCATGAGGGTAATGTCGTTGCTGACTAGATTGTCAACATGGCAATGCAAGTAGGAAGTATGTTGAGTTGGCATAATGATCTCAAATCTAATGTGGATTTAAAGTTTCTCATTAATTATGATAGTACATTTTTGATAGAGGGAAAGATCTTCCAAGATTAGTAATTTAATGATTATTAAAAGTAGGCCTATGGAGGGGTGTGTTATAATCCCAAGATTATACTTTTATACCCTTATTATCTGGATGTGGCATGAAGGAAGATTAATGAGACTTTTTTTTAACTTTAGTGACACTTTTAGCTTTCTTTATTTTGTCCTTTTTACTGGGGATTGCTTCTCTGTTGATTTTTAGTCTACACACAAAAATGGGGAAAGAGCCGAAGAAACGAGAGCCCAATAACTATAAATATTCGAAGGGGAAAGCTTCAACATGTAAAATTCTTGAGAAAGGAAAGGTGACTCCTTACTTGGATCATTTGCATGGGTTTAAACCACACATAACATAGGCTTTCTTCAAGAACTAGTTTGAAGAAAGGGTTGTTTTGCATGGGGTCATGGTCCAAATCACTGAGGATTTTATTATGGAAGTAACTGGTCTTCCGAAGGAGCGAATGAAATTTAGCAAGGAAATGACCATCTCTAATGCTACCTTCAAAAAGTTCCCAAAAATGAAGGAGGACAAGCAAAAACTAGAGAATAATGGGGACTTCTATGAGCTCAAATAGATTAAGGTAATTTGGAGAGATGTTGTGTCTTGTATTTGGGAGTTTTTCATCTTAGATGGAAGATCTAAAAGAGTCCATAAGTTCCATTTTGTTTTTCTAAACCACTTCTTTCATAAAGATAGGATTTCCTTTCCTTTCTATTTGAAGTTTTTTTATTACAAAGCCTATATGCCCATAAGAAGAAAGATACCCATATCATCCTTCATGAAGGCCTTATTCTCTTAATTGAGAATTACTGCAAGAATAAATCGATTGCTTCTCCAATTTTGGAGAGGAATAGGGGGACTAAGACTATTTCTTAGTCTAAAAAGGGTAAAAGGGATGTAGGATAGAGTGTGAAAAAGGAATTAATGATCAAGGATACACCCCAAAAAAATGTAGAGGAAACTACTGAATCCTCCAATATTAATGAGGATAAAAATGTGGAGACTAAGGACAAAAATGTAGAGATTGAGGAAGACATGGAGATGGGAGATATTAGTTCCAATTTGGGGGGTTATCCTTCTAGTAAAAATAAGACTAAGAAGGATGACAAGGAGGAAAGTCTCGATAAAAATGAAGGGTCGGGAAATATTGGTAATGAGGTTACTATTAAGGGCATAGTTGGAGAGGAAAATGTGGAGGAGGAGGTGAGTAAAGAGAAAGAAATGGGGGAAGATGAAGGTAAGGGTATGGAGAACCATATGGACAAGAAAATAGATGACCTGACTATGGGGGCTATGCTTAGTTTCCTTGATTCTACTAAAATGAAAGCTAATTCCTCTCTTTGTGGTGATTCCTAGATTGACAATGAGATCATGAAAATAAAGAAAATTCTGGGTAAAGTGTAGAAGGACCATGAAAATGACCAAGACAAACTTGTACTATTAGAAGCCCAAGTGGGAAATATACCTGGAAATCTGAAGGAATATGAACAAGACCTCCAACACCTAATAAAGAAAATTGGAAACAAAATGGAGCAAGTGACTTTAAGTCTATGTGTGGCTACGACAAGTTTAGGGAAGAAGACAAATGAGGTTGTGTCTCTAGGAGGACCCAACAAAAGAATAAGATTAAGCTTGTGAAAGAAGGCTACAGAGGAAAAAATTGCAAAAGATGTTGCTAGAACTAGTCTTACCCTTACTAATACTATTCTTAGTACAATTGATGTGGGTAAGGAGGTTACAAAGATTACTAAGGAATTGTAGTAGTTTCTTTGTCTCCTTGTTTTTAGTTTTTATTTTGAACTATGTAACTTGTAGATTCTAGGTCCTTGTAAAACCTAATTTTGTGTTTATTTTTGTAGTTTCCAGGAGTATGTTCTCCTGGTGGGTTTAGTTGAATATGTTTTCTATTGTTTAAGGTTTTGGGTCCCTTTAAAACCTGCTTTTACCTTAATCTAAAACAGACAATCAACAATCAATTCATCCTTATGACTCCCTCTAAATTTCTTCTTATTTCTCCCTTCTATAGTATCTTTTTCTTACTATGTAGATAGATTTTATTAGTAGATATACTTTCTTTCTTAGTAGTCAACACTTCTCCTTCATACTATGTGTTAGGATATCTCCCTCTTTGACAATAATGCCAAAGATTTGTCATCTTTAATATGCAGATATGAACTTTTTTAGTTTCTTTTTAGTCACCTTGCTTGTGACTAATTTGTAATTTCAACTCTTTGATTACTTCAGGGAGTTCCTAAAGTAAGATCCATTATATCAATGTGAAACAGATGTCAATCGACTTATTTGATGCATGGAACTCCTTTGTTTCTTAGATGGCCTTTGATAGGGGAATCACCCCTATTTTACCTCTTAGATACTCATGAGCATCCTTAGATAATGCTTTTGTGAAGATATCAGCAATTTTCTCTTTTGTGTTAACATATTCCATCTTCACCTCTTTTTCTTGAACTAATTCTCTCAAGTAATGATACTTGATTACAATGTACTTATTCTTTGTGTGCATCACAAGATTCTTTGATATATTTATCACACTTATATTATCACAATAAAGTACCACTAGTTTAGTGATCTCTTTCTTCATACCTTTGAGTAGCTATTTGATCCATACAATGTACAATTTACAATAGAAGCAACATATTCAACTTTAGTAGTCGATTGTGAATTGCAATTTTGTTTCTTACTAGTCCATGTGACCAGCCTTTTGCCTAAGAAAAATGCTCCTCCACTAGTGTTTTTTTTTCATAAATGTTTCAAGCCCAATATAGGCTCTTTATTCAAATTTCTCATTTTTCTTATATTATAGACCATATTCCTCTATTCCTTTCATATATCTCATTATTCTCTAAATAGCCATCAAATAATTCTCTCTAGGATTAGTAGAGAATCTTGCAACTATCCCTACAGATAATGCAATATCAATTCTACTATGTACTACATATTGTAATTTGCCAATCATAGACCTATATAATGTTTGATTCACCTCAACTGAATCATCATTCTTTGACAATTTATGTCCTATCACCATAGGTGTACTTACTAGTTTGGAATCCTCCAATCTAAAGGTTTTTAGTATCTCTTTGACATACTTTGACTAAGTGATGTATATACCTTGTTTCATCTGATGTACTTACAAACCCATAAAGAACTTGATCTGTCCAAACATAGACATCTCAAATTATTACTTCATTTCATTTGCAAAAACCTTACATAAAGCATCTTGACCTCCAAATATGATATCATCAACAAAAATTTCAGAAAAATAAATACCTTTTCCTTTCTTTGTCTTCATTTACAAATTTTTTCTATCATTAGTCCTTTCAAATCCAATCTTCACAAGATAATTATGAAGTCTCTCATACCATGCCCTTAAAACTTGTTTCAAACCATATAATGCTTTGTGTAATCTACATACCATGTTCTTATTGTTAACATCAATAAATCCTTAAGTTTTTTCTATGTAAACTTCTTCCTTTAATATGACATTCAAAAATACATATTTAACATCCATTTGATAAAACTTTGAAACCTTTGTATGTAGAATAAGCAAGCAAAGTTCTTACTCCTTCCAATCTAGCAACAAGAAAAAATGTCTCTCCATAGTCAATTCCTTCTTCTTGTGCATATCCTTTGCAAACTAATCTTTCCTTGTTCCTTGTGACTTCACCATTTTCATCTAATTTTTTTCTATTTACCCACTTGGTGCCAATCACATTTTTGTCTTCTGATCTAGGAACTAGAGTCAATATTTTGTTTTTCTCAATTTGGTCAATCTCTTCTTCCATGGCTTTACTCCAATCCACACCCTCTAAGGCATCTTTGAATATTTTGGGATCTTTCATGCTTAGAAAATATGTATCATTTCTTAATTTTTTCCTTGTCATTTGTCTAGCATCTCTATCTTCAATGATTTGTGTAGTAGGATGATGTCTTATGACAAATTTGGACAATTTTGGTTCAACTCTAGTTTTTTTGTTTGGTCTATCTACTTCAGAGTCACTATGTACATCTTTGTATTGGAAACATAGGAGGAGTAACTAAGAGGGGATGGGTGACTCAATTACTACTAAAATAAATCTCAAATCCCTTAGATGTTAGTATAAAGAAATAAACTCTGATAACTAGATATTGTTGATGCTCAGTAAACATAAAATGCTATAACTTGGTAATTAGTGATTATAAAAATCTTAGATGTTATCAATGATTACCATTACTTTAACTTAGTTACAAAATCATAAAATAAAATAGCATGAACACATTTTACATAAGGATTTAATGTGGAAACCCAATTTAGAAAAAAAAATCAATTGCAACTAGTTACTATTTTCACTTTTCTGAAGTGAGCCCTGTTAGAAGCTAACACTATTAAAGGTTACAAAACACACTATTAGGTGTGACCTTGTTAAAGGATTTAATCACCTTGTTAGGAGTGGCCTTGTTAGAGGTCTTGAGACAATTCAATAGAACTACCACCTTGTTAGAGGATTTACAAATAGCTATTAAGCCAAGTCTGTTAAGAGATTTAGACCATTACTACAATGGTTAGAAAGTAACAATGAGATGGCCTGATTTGAATGCAATTAATTTACTGATTATAGATCTGTATTCTATCTTGTACTTGATCCTTCCTGATAAAATATAGCTTTTCTACTACACAAGGATATTCTACTTATCCTTCAAATTCACTTCCTCTCTTCATCATTAAATCTTCAATACATTCAACACATCTTCATTTGTACACTTTTTGAATCCATGAATTTACCTTATACTTATATCTTTCATATTATCAAGTTGGCTCATGTACAACTTATAATGATTAATATTCATCACCTTAGTTGGCTAGAACCAATAGATAAATCAATTGAGCTTAATATGCCAAGATAAGAAAATCATTTGTTAGCTAACCCAACTTGGTAGAAACTAACTTAAAAGTGATTTCTTATTTTAACCAATAGAAGCTTGGTTAACACTGCAAACTTGCAAAGATCCTTTGGCAACAGAGTGAGCTTAGTTATTACTAATTCCATCCAACTTTTTTATATTAACAATGTGAGCTCGGTTAACACTCACCTTCTACATTATTTCCTTTGATACCCAAGGGAACTCGATAGGCATTGCCTTCTAAACTAGGCAATCACAACAATGCTTGGTAGACATAGAAAACTATCTTGACTACCCGATTGAGCTTGACATATACTAACTAATAATGATGTGATATTTGTGGAACATCAAAGACAATACATAATTAATCAATTGTATCCAAAAATCTCCCTCTTTGACATTGACGACAATACAACATGTTATAACACAATGAAATTTTGGATTTATTCTTGAGAACTACCTCTGTCAGTATGAGCTCTTCCTTTCACTGGATTCTTCCTCTGTCTGCAACAACTTTTACCAAGTTCATTCATAGAAAATTTTCCCTCTTACAACAAGCTTTTCTTCTTTGGAATGACAAATTTTTTTATGAGATATGATGGTAAACTTCTCCCTCTTTAACAACACATACCAAAGATAAAAAATTTGTTAATATTAATGTACATTAAGGTCAAACTCAATTGCAATATGCCCTTATCAATTCTACACCAACTAATTGATCTTCAACATAGCTCTTGTTGATGCATCACTAAAATTTATTTAGTGAGCTTCAGATAGGGGAATGAACCCTATCTTACCTCTTAGATACATAAATGCATCCTTAGGTAATGGCTTGGTGAATATGTTTGCAATCTATTGTTTTGTATTCACATATTCAATCTGACTTCTTTATCCTACACCAACTCTCTTAAGAAGTGATATTTTATAGCAATATGCTTTGTTTTGATATGCATCACTAGATTCTTTGATATATTAATTTCACTTGTGTTATCATAGTATATAATTATTAGATCCTTGATCTCTATCTTCATTCCTTTCAAATTATTTGAACCAAACAATGTTAGAATAATTAACTATTGTTGCCACATATTCTACCTTTGTTTTAGATTGAGAGATGCAATTTTATTTCTTGCTTGTCCAAGACACTAGTCTTTTACAAATAAAGAATGCTCCACCACAAGTGTTTTTTTCCTGTCATCAAGACTTCCTACCCAATTAGAATTAGTAAATACTTTCAATTCCAAATTACTTCAAAGTTTGTACCATAAGCCATAGTCTTCAATACCTTTCAAATATCTCATGATTCTCTTGATTACCATCATGGGATTTTCTCTAGGATTTGTTGAGAATCTTGCCACCATTTCAATTGCTTGAGCAATATAAATCCTTGTATGTACTACATACTAAAAAATTCCAATCATTGATCTATATGTGGTCTAATCTACTTCTTTAGAATCATCATTCTTGGAAAGCTTATGCCCAATAGGCATAGGGGTTCCAATTGGTCTTGAATCTTCCATTCCAAAATTCTTTAGTATCTCCTTGATATACTTAGATTGAGTGATGTATATACCATTTTTGTTCTGTTGTATTTGTAACCCAACAAAGAATTTGATCTCACCAAACATGGACATCTCAAATTATTTACTAATTTCATTTAAAAATGCTTTGCACAAGTCACCATTTCCTGTAAATAGAGTATCATCAACAAATATTTCTGCCAACACACTCTTCTTTTTTGGTCCTTCTTTGATATACAAACTACTATTATCATTTTTTTTTAAAAGCCAACCTGTACCAAGTAATTATAAAGTCTTTCATACCAAGCTCTGGGAGCTTTCTTGAGACCATATAATGCTTTGTGTGACTTACAAACCATGTCTCATTTGCTAGGATCTACAAAACCTTCTTGTTGTTCAATGTAGACTTCATCATCAATAATTCCATTCAAGAATGCATATTTAACATCCATTTGATATAATTTAAATCCTCTATGTGTTTCATATGCTAGTAAAGTTCTAACACCTTCTAGTCTTGCTACAGGAGCAAAAGTCTCACCATAATCAATAACTTATTCTTGAGAATAACATTTACATACCAATCTTTCCTTTTTTCTTGAAACTTTTCCATCTTCTTTCAGCTTATTTCTAAACACCCACCTTGTGCCAATTACATTTGCATCTTTGGATCTAGGAACAAGAGTCCAAGTTTTGTTCTTTTCTATCTGTTCTATTTCTTCATTCATTGTTTCAATCTAGCTTCCATTTTCCAAAGCATCTTTAAAATTCATAGGTTCAAATTCAGCAAGTAGACATGTACCTTTTAATTTTCTTCTTGTCATTGTTCTATTAGATTTGTCTCCAATGATCTAATCAAGTGCATGATGCCTTCTGACATATCTTGGTAACATAGTCTCTTTCAGTTTTGAATGAGTTCCACTGCCTTCATCATGAAATTCATAATCAAGTTTGGGTTCCATTGTTTCTAACTTGGGTCCATTAGATTTGGTTTGAATTAGCTTGGTAGCCTTTGACTATGACTTGGGTTATATAGTCTAGAACTTAGTAACTGGTGGAGATTTTGGGGACTTGGGAGATGAAGCCTCCTTTCTTTCAAATCATTTTGACAGGGTATCATTTTCATAATAAATGAATCTTCTATAATTCTTTGCTTCCCTTTTGCTTTCTTCTTCACTCTTTTTTGCAAACTCATCAATTCTAACATGTGCACTTTCTATTATTTTAAGAGTAGATAAATTCAAATATTTGTATGCTTTACTTTTGTAGGAGTATCCTAAATATATGCCTTCATCACCTTTTACATCAAATTTTCCTTTCCTAGACTATTTAAAGATATAACATTTTCTACCAAATACTTTCAAGTAACTTGCATTAGGTTTGTAGCCATACAATAGTTGATAAAGAGTTTTATTTGAATCTTTCTTTAATTGTACTATGTTCAAGGTATGAACTAGAGTGCTAATAGCTTCCTTCTATTATTTGATTGCAAATTTTTTTTTGAATCATCGGGGTTCTTACACAATCCATGATGGATCTATTTCTTCTTTCAGCTGTAGCATTCTACTATGGTGTACCAGGGGCTAATACTTTTCTTTTAATTCCTCTTTAAATGCAATAATTATTGAATTCATTGGAGATGAATTCACCACCTTTGTCTAATCTTAAACATTTCAACCTCTTTCAAGTTTCTTTTTCTACTCTTCCCAGGAATCACTTGAAACTTTTGAAAGGATTTTGATTTTTCTTTTAGATACATTATAGTCATCATTCTAGAATAGTCATTAACAAAAAAAATGAAAAGTTTTCTCCACCATAACTATCTATTCGAATAGGTCCACATAAGTTTGTATGAACAGTTTCTAAGACTTCTTTTTATTGATAGTTTTGCTTTTGAAACTAGTCTTTTCCATCTTACCAATTTGGTAATTCTTGCATAAACCCATATTAGTCTTCTTCAAAATAAGAATGCCTCTTACTCTTTTATGTTTTATTATCTTTACTAGATTATAAAATTTTACATGAAATAGCCTTTTGTGCCTTAACCAACTTTCTTCTTCTTGAGCAATAAAACATGAATAATCACTGAGATCAAGATAAAATAGATTACTGTTTGTTTGCTTTCCAAATCCAACAAAATTTCTTTTTCCATCTAGTAGTTTGGCCTATCCATTCATGAGTTCTACCTTGAATCTAATGTTATTCAATTGTACCACACTCAATAGATTATGCTTTAGTCCTTCAACCTAATATGCATTGTCACATACAAGTTCTTTAGTCAATGAAATGCATCCTTTTCCTTTTATGTTACAAGGTTCATTGTTTCCAAATCTCACACTACCTCCATCATAATATTCCATCCACTCAATTTTTTTTTTGTCACTAGTCATATGATGTGAACATCCATTGTTAATAATCCATATATCATTTTTGCTAGCATGGGAGATAAGTGCCATCTTATCTTCTTCTTCATCAGACTCATCTTTTACAATAATATATACCATTTCATCTTCACTGTTATTGGAATATTTAGCTATAAAAAAATATTTCT
Source organism: Cupressus sempervirens (assembly GCA_028749045.1). Taxonomy (NCBI): domain Eukaryota; kingdom Viridiplantae; phylum Streptophyta; class Pinopsida; order Cupressales; family Cupressaceae; genus Cupressus; species Cupressus sempervirens. The sequence goes on along the minus strand of CM053787.1, from coordinate 898,390,791 downwards.
TACCTTTTTCCTTATAGTTCTTGAAGTTCTTGGAATCCTTCTTTCCTTTTTTACTTATTGATTTTCTTTTCATCTTTGATCTTTTTATTAGGACACCTTACAGTAATGTGACCAACTTCTTCACAAGAAAAGCAGATCAGAGGAACTTTACTTTTATACTTTCCTCTGCCTTTGAAATACTTCCTTGCAAGTGAGGCAACAACTTCAAGATCACTATCTAAACTTTCTTTTGATTCTTCTTCTTCACTTCCTGATTGAGTAAAATTTTATTTCTTAGCCTTTTCTTTGATTAGGAGTTTATTTTTAAAAGTAGACTCAATAACCTTTGAACTAGGAACATAGTTATCAAAGTTATCTAATTCAAAAGTTGTCAATCTTCCAACTAAAGCAATCAAAAATATTTTATTATTTGGATCACATCTCATTTTTTGAATAGTAGACACTCTAATTGCATAAATAGGAAGAAGAGTTCTAAGTACCTTGCTTACTACTATTTTCTCTTCAATTTCTCCTCTAGATGATTTGATTGCACTTACACTTGCTTTGATTCTTTCTAAATATTTTGCAATGTTCTCATCTTCTTTCATTTTCATCAGATCAAAATGACCTCTAAGACTTTCAGCCTTAGCTCTTCTTACATTTTTCATCTCCTCCATATATGTCTTTTATCTTAATCTACATCTCATAAGTTATCTTCTAGTGTTTGACTTCATCAAATTCAACATAACTAAGAGTCAATCATCATGATGTTATGATTCTTCTTTTCAACAATATCTTCAATAGATAATGTTCTAGTGGGAGTCTTGTATTTAGTACTTAGATATTTGCATCTTGAGTCATTGATAGTAGCCAAATATAACCTCATAAGTCCTTTCCATGCTGCAAACTTGTCTTTGTTCAGCTTGGGGATCTCTCTTCTATAAGACATCTTGATCTTTAGCTTAGGTCCTTCAAACCTTCTCTATAAGCACCAAAAGCTCTTATACCAATTGTTGGAAATATATGTGGAGTAACTAAGAGGAGGGAGTGAATCATTTACTACTAAAATAAATTTTAGATCCCTTAGATGTCAATATAAAGAAATAAACTTTGATAACTAGATATTTTTGATGCTTTATAAACATAAAATGTTGTAACTTGGTAATTACTGATTATGAAAATCTTAGATTTTATCTGTAATTACCATTACTTTAACTTAGTTGTAAACACATAAAATAAATTATCACAAACACATTTGACACTAGGATTTAATGTGGAAACCCAATTTGGGAAAAACCACCAATTGCAACTAGTTACTATTTTTACTCTTCTAAAGTGAGCTCTATTAGGAGCCAATGTTAAAGGTCACAAAACACACTATTAGGTGTGACCCTACTAAAGGATTTAATCACCCTATTAGGAGTGGCCTTGTTATAGGTCTTGACACAATTCAATAGAACTACCACCTTCTTAAAGGATTTATAGATAGTTGTTAAGCCAACTCTGTTAATAGATTTATATCACTGCTACAATGGTTAGAGAGTAACAATGAGATGGCTTGATTTGAATGCAACTTATTTTATAATTATAGATCTCTATTCTAGCTTGTACTTGATCCTTCTTGATGAAATATAGCTTTTTTGCTCCACAAGGATATTCTACTTATACTTCAAATTTGCTTCCTCTCTTCATCATTAAATCTTCAATACATTCATCACATCTTCATTTTCACACTTTTTGAATCCATGACTTGACCTTATAATTATATGTTTCATTTCTCAAGTTGGATCATATAGAACTTAGAATGATTAACATTCATCACCTTAGTTGGCTAGAACCATTAGATAAATCAATTGAGCTTAATATGAAAAGATAAGAAAATTCTTTGTTAGCCAACCCAACTAAGTAGAAAGTAACTTAAAAGTAATTTCTTATGTTAACCAATAGAAGCTCAATTAACACTGCAAACTTTCAAAGATCCTTTGGCAATCCAGTGAATTTGGTTAGCATTGGTTCCATCCAACTTTTCTATATTAACCAAGTGAGCTCAGTTAACACTCACCTTTTGCAATCTTTCCTTCAACACCCAAGGGAGCTTGGTAGACACTACCTTCTAAACTAGGAAATCACATGATTACTCAATAGACATAGAAAACTATCTTCACTACGTAAGTGAGCTTGACATATACTGATTGATAATGATATGGAATTTGTATAATATAAAAGACAATACTTGATTAATCAATTATATCTAACTCCCTGTCATGTAGTTCAACATCTCTCTCATGTACACTAATTTCAGAATTAGAATGTCCTTCAACTTCACTCTATAACTCAACATCTGAATGTAGCTCAGTTCCTGAATGCAACTTGACATTCATAGTATGTGACTTAGTAGTCACTAAAATTTTCTATTGGTCTATATCTTGATTTTCAACATCTTCTTCAACAAACATACCTTCATAAAAAGTACATAAATGATTTTTTTTCTTTTGGTTCCTTCATAGGTTCAACCTCATATCCTTCTATATATTTATCATATTTCACATTTTCACTTTTCAAAACTTTATTAGTCTTAGTATTCAAACACTTATACTTGATTTGCTTCTTGTGAAATAACCTAGGAATATACCTTCTTCAGCTTTTACATCTAGTTTATGATTCTTTAAATCTTTGAGAATAAAGCATTTTCTTCCAAATACCTTAATTTTTTTTACATTGGGTGAATATTGATACCATAGCTCAAAAGGTGTTGAATGTGTACCTTTCTTGACTTGTGCATGGTTCAAGGTATAGAAAAATGTACTTATAGCTTCTCTCCAATATTTCAAAGCAACATTTTTCTCCATCATGAGTGTTTTGACATAGTCCATTATAGACCTATTCTTTCTTTTAGCAATTCCATTTTTGGAGGGGTTCTACGAGTAGATGTCTATCTTTTGATTCCTCTATCATTATAGAACATCTTAAACTCATTTGATGTAAATTCTCCTCATTTGTTAGATCTCAAACATTTCAAAATTTTACCTATTTCCTTCTCAATTCTTGTTAAATACCACTTAAACATATGGAAAGCATGAGATTTCTATTTCAAAAACATAACTATCATCATTCTGGAATAATCATCAACAAGTAGCATAATATACTTATCTCCTTTGTAACTTTTTACTTCAATTGGTCCACACAAGTTAGTATGAACAATCTCTAATATTCTTTTAGAGGTATGAGTTTTACTCTTTAAACTTGACTTTGTCATTTTTCCTAATTGACATTGTTTGCATATTATATTATTAGGCTTCTTCAACTTAGGAAAACCTCTAACTTTTCTCATGTTACTTATACTAACCAAGTTATCAAAATTAACATGACATAACCTTTTGTACCATAGCCACACATCATCAAATTTTACAATTAGAGAAGTAACATCCTCTATATCAAGGTAGAATAGATTACTCCCAATTTGATCACCCTTTCTAGTCATTTTTCCATCAGTATCATATATCTTAGTAATCTTGTTCTCAAACTAAACTTTACATCCTAAATTATTTAGTTGTCACACACTTAACAAATTATAGTTAATTTCTTCAACATAGTATGCATTGTCACATAAAATATTTTCTGTGAGTATGACAGAACCTTTTCCCTTTATCAAACATGGTGCATCATTCCCAAATCTTATACTATTTCAATCATAAAAATTCTAGATAATGAACTGACTTTTATCTCTAGTCATGTGATGTGAACACCCACTATCAATGATCCATTTGTTATATTTGTTTACACAAGACAAAAGTGTAGTTTCCCCATGGTCATCAAATCTGTCCTTCATTGCAACATGCACCATTTCATCATCATCTTCATTAGATTTATCTCTTATTTCCTCTTCAACAATATAATATGACTTCTTGCCTTTGTCTTTGCAATCTTCACTATCTTCATCTCTTCTATTTTTATACTTATCACCATCTCTGTAGTTCTTCTTCTCTAGATATCTAGTAGCAATATGACTAAGTCCATTGCGATTAAAACAAATGATAGGTAATTTAGCTTTAAACTTGCCTTTACCTCTATGAAATTTTCTTGCTATTAGTGCTTCAAGTTGATCTACATCTTCCTCATTTGTATCACTGTCACTGGACACATAGTTTGTCTTTTTATTATTATTCTTCTCATCACATTCTATCAATTATAGCTTAGCTTTGAAAGTAGATTCAATATTTTTCAATTTTGTAAATATCAAAGTTAGATAGCTCAAAAGTAGTGAGCCTTCCTACTAGACCTTCAAGAGAGAGTATCTCTTGGTATACATCTCAGTTCTTGTATTGCAAAAACTCTAATAGTGTATATAGGTAGTAGTGTTCTTAAAAATTTTCTTAGTATAGTATCATCATCTATTTTACTAGTAGCTCCTCTTAATGCACTGACAACATATTTTATCCTTGAGCAATATTGAGAAATATTTTTAGCTTCTTGCATTCACATATCATCAAACTTACCTCTGAGACTTTCAACTTTTGCTCTTAGAATATTCTTGTCTCCTCCTTAGATAATGTGTAGAGCATCCCATATTTTATTTGCATTGTCAAGACTTTTAAAATCATCAAATTCAACATAGCTTAGGGTAGAGGCAATCTCCAACATTTCTTAATTGTGTTCTTTCTTTCTTTTTAGATCCTCAATAGTTAGGGCTCCAGTGGGATCAACATGCTTAGTAGTAATGGTAGATTGTGTATGATATCCAAGTCCTCCAAGGTGTAGCTTTATCCATGTAGGAAAGCTATCTCTATTAAGCTTGGGTACATCTCTTTTTAACATCTTGATCTTTGTGCTTCTAGTACCTTCAGACTAGTCCTCTTAAGTAGATGACTTTGATAACAATTGTTGGAATTATTCAAAATAACTAAGAGGGGGTGGGGTGAATTAGTTATCCAAGGTCCAACTATATCAATAAAAAAATTCAAAGATTAGTGAATCCATAAAACATTTATCATCATGCATGCATCCATAGGATTATGCAATCACTTAAAATGTGCATGTTACTGTCAAATAAATTTGTATAAATATAAACATGAAACATAAATAGATTTAGCAACACACTTGACACATTGATTTACATGAAAATCCAATTTCGAAAAAACCACCAATAGCATGCTACTCTTTTTCACTCTTTTGAAGTGATGCCCTATAAAAGGCTAACCCTATTAAAGGTTACAATAATTTTTTTTAATATGTGACCCTATTAAAGGATTTCAATCACCCTATTAGGAGTGAGCCTTGTTTGATGACTTTAAACCATTCACTTGGAATGTCACCCAATTAAGTGATTTACAAATGACTATTAGGTCAACCTTAATCTAAAGGATTTACTCTAGACTAATACAATTATTAGAGAGTAATAGTAAGGCTTGATCTAATGACAATTTACAACTCCATTTGCATATTACAAATCTGTGTTTCAATACTCCATTCTACTTGGATTTCATATATTTAAGCTCTAATAGCTTGTTCACCCTTCAAACATCCATACCCTTAAGTCTTCTTACTTAACATGCCAATGTAGTTTCTCAATTAGGATAGTGAATGAAGCAATACCCTTGACTCCTTGTCTTCCTTAGGTTCTCACATGTGACAACCCTTGCTTCTCACCAACCATCCCTATAAATAGAGAATTTAAGATCTTTTTTCTATTCATTCTCCATCATCCAATTTAGAATTAGGATAGATTAGGTAGGATTCAATGAATATACCCTTGATTTCATATCACTTCTATAAACATATCCTTCAATCCTCTTTGAATTTGCCTCAAAATGGTTTACCATAAATTTTGTTCCACCAAATCATCAATCTTATCTTCCACCTACTTCACATAATCCAAGAAAACAAACTTGTCAACTTAAATCCGTCAAATTCACAATCTTTCTCATAATGTTGGCACTTGACACTAACTTGCTTCTAATACTCATCAAAAATTGTGTTACTTGACATCCTTTGTAAAATCACTTAGCATGAACTAAAGTTTATTGTTACTTGGCATCAACTAAACATTACTTGGCATCCTCTATTTTTCTTGGCATACACTAAAATAGACTTCTACTTGGTTCCAACTGATTTTCTATTTGACTTGCACTATCTTTGCTCAACACCTTCTTCTATCCATTTTGTTAAGCTTGGCAGAAAAACTTTGTTTTACTTGTTCTTCTAAAATTTCTTAGTGTAACCAATCTTTGCAACCTTAAGTAGATTATCAATGCACTATGATATCACTATCTTAGCTAATTCTTGAAATCCCTTTTCATATCATTACTCAACCTTTCCTCTAGGTGCTATTGTTATGTCATTTGATCAAATCCTCTTCATCAATCAAATAAGTGATAGTACTTTAATCATATAAGCAAAAGAAATAGTTTATTAATTGAAATTGAATAATTAGACTTTAATTTTCTTTTGATTAGTAAAACTAGAATTATGTGTGTATTAGATTATGCAAGTGTGATCCTTTATATTGGGTGTCTATCATAAAGTAAGTAACTTGTGGTGATAGAATTGTTTTGCCGGATGCCCTCTGACACTAGTCTAGATCCTTATGGGAAATTTTATGAAATTTATTTAATCAAGTGGTAATATCTAAAATTCATGGGTTGGGTTTCATATAACAAGATAAAAACATTATGGTTTCACCTGACATATAGAATCCTACGAATGGATGAACGTAGAATTCTTATGTTGACACCCATGAACTACTGGATCATTACCTTGGCATATTCTATGCAAGTTTATTTTTGCATATCTAATGTAAGAAATTATGTACTTGCTTAAATCTGAATGTGAAAAGAAAAATTGTACTTTCAGTAATTGGTTATTTGGAAACATGTATAGTGTGTTGTTATTGATTTTAACATGCAGGTTTTCTGAAGAACTTGTTAGCTTATTTAGTGTGACTAAGCCCTGTTTGTTTTTTCTTCAGTTGTGTTTTTTTTAATTTTAGGGTGATATAAGTTTGGTTATGGACTTGGAAGAATACACTGTTGTGTATGCATTAAGGACTAATTTTAGTTCAATTCTTGGTTACTGAGTAATTTTGGATCTGATTAGGATCATTTTTCAATATGTGTGTACTTATTGTTTTGAAATTAGAGTATTTTTATATACTCATATGTATTGATCAGAAATGTTTAATGCAATTAAGAGTACATCACAATACCTCATTGTAAAAGTTATTGTGTAATGGAAATATGTTATATATAAAAAAATGGTTTGGATTTTATACTTTCATCTATGTATGGATTTATAATTTATTGTTTTTTTTAACTTTTTGGTTATAGTTGGGTGTTACATTTGGTATTAGAGTCTAGTTTAAACACTCGAGACTCGATGTTTTGAAAATAAGGTTTCTTTATGCTTCCTATGAAGATTTTAATTAAATCTCTTTTATAGGAATTTTAGTATGCCTCTTGTTACATGAGGAGCACGGGGATTAGGTATCCCTAATGCTGATGTCGATGCAGGCAGAGGTAGAGGAGGATGTAGAGGCCACGTTCATGGCCAAGGTAGAGGTCAGACTCATCAAGAAATGCTTGGTGATGAAATTCCTCATGTTGAAGAGAAAGGGGGATTTCAAGCTGAATTTTTTCAGCAAATTCTTGAACGATTGGATGGGATTGAAGCTATGAATAATATTCCTGGTGGGGGAGCAAATGCTCAAAATTTACAAATTTCTAATGCCAATCAAGCTATAGTAGAAAATCCTATTATCAGAACAAAAAAGCAGTTTTGACATCATTGACAAAAAAAATGATTGGAACACATTTATCATACTTGTATCAATCTATTTTCAACAATCTCCTTCTCAACACATGTGTCAAAAACAATTGGTCATGCATTAATAATCTTATCCTTATGAGCATAACTTAGATATCTAGTATTTATTTTGCTTCTATGCAAAAATTTCAAAATATCAAAATTTTGCAACAAGTGACTTATCAGTGATACCTCAAAATTTCATAACTCCCTTTGAGTTTATTGTTCTATACTATACTCTATATCTGAACCAAAATCTTTCTCCTATTGAGTAGATTGTTTTTCTATGTATGTTTTTCTCTGTCCCCCCCATACTCTTTCGCATTATTACTCCCCCTTTTCTCTTACTTCTGCTATTTCCTTACTCTCTCTTTTTGAAACTTATGTTAATGGGTTATACAAGAATAGTGTGTTTATCCAAAAATGGTTTGTGGGTCTCTAGTATAATCTTTAGAGATACATCCCAATTACCACAAGCTACCTCTGGTGACTTGATTTGGATGGCCAACTTGGCAGAAAAGTGTACTAACCCTTCATGTGTAGAAAAATGAGAATATTTCTTCATGATATTTTCATTGTAGGCTTGTTCCTTCTATAATATCTCCATGTGTAGAGTCAATTTAGATTGGATGCATATCATTTCAGCCCTGATGTTGGCTTCATCTACATGTAATGTTGCTAACTAACTTTGATATTGTAGGAGGGTGAAGTGTTTCTCACTTTGGGCTAGAGATTTTGGTAGATTTATGCTAGATGTTCTCACATTCTCTATTTTGGTTTCCAATTCAATCTGTGTCAGTGCAATAGCACTTGATATATTTTCATCAACCTTATGTTGGAACTTTCTCTTAGACCATTCCAATAGTTTTAACATTAGAATCTAGGTTTGAATCATGTAGTTTTTCCACAAAGCTAGTTGACTGCTCTATGATTGGCTTGTTTTTCTCTAGAGCTGATAGACTAAATGCATCAATAAAAATGTCTTTGATATCAATCAAAGCTTTCTTCTACCTATGCTCCTATTTGAGCAATTCTTGATGCTTCTTCTTCGCTAGAGCTTCCTAGAGTATGCCCATCTACTAAATAGTAATAGCTGCATAATAAAATTTGGGAAACTCAATTACTTCATCCAGGTTTACATCAAAAAATGATGTAACTTTAGCTTCCTTGGATATGCTTCGACTTAGCCTTGAGGATTGTAATGGTGTAGGTTCTATGCTCAGCCTGTGAAGAGCTTGACTAGGAGGAGTGGTAGATTTTTTTAGTGTTACCAAGGTTTGTATTTCTAATTGTTCCTAGGATATCGTCACACCATATAGTGATTTCCACATCAAAGTAGTCTTTTGTACAACATCCTCAATGCTATTCTACAATATATTGAATGCCCTATATTTTGGTGTAAATTTTCTAGTATGTTTCTTAATGGATTTTTTCATTGCACCCTTACTTAGTTTTAGTATAATATGCATATGCTCTAATATAGTTTCTTTTATATGTATTTAGACTAAATTGCATATACCATTCTAGATAACTTTTCATCTCCATATAGATTTAGTTACATTTAAATCCTTGATTAGTAGAGGGTTTGGTTACCTACCCCTCAAATCTGAGGACATTAATTAGGAAAAATCCCTTTAGATAGGAGGTAACGTGTCATGCCCCTGATAGTTCTACATCTATTACCTCAGACTTTGAGATTAGTTTAATTTACTGGATGGTTTGGTACTTGTTTTGAAACATTGAATTTGTAGAAAACTATTTAGTTTCTGGCATCATTACGTTGTTTTTTTTAAACACTGTGAGAATTCAAATGTTTCTAAGATCTAATTCTCAAAATAAATGTTTTAATACTTTTAGTATTGTGTTATTATCAGGATCTCATTATCTGAATCAATTTAGATTCAAGAATCCTGCAATAAGGAAATGGTTTTCAGATAAGACAATCTAGTTTTAAAAATTCAATTTGGAAAGGTTTCGGTTTCATAACATTTGTCATTTTTGTTTTTTTAGATTTATGATTAAGGTGGCTTTAAGTATTAATAGTACCTAGAATCTTTTATTTGCCATTTTTTATGTGTGTGTGTGTGTGTGTGTGTGTGTGTGTGTGTGTGTGTGTGTGTGTGTGTGTGTGTGTGTAATTGTTTTTATATATGTGTGCTTGTATTCATATTTATACAAGTTATAATTATATGTATATACATATTGCTAAGTTATAAAAAGGATAATTGATTTTCAAATATTCTTAAATATGAATTGGGATTAATATGAATATTAATATTAATATTGATATCTATTACTTTGTTAGTTCCTAAGCTAACCTAATGTATGCGACTAAGACTAAAACTAAACTTAGACTTACCTAAGCACTGCCATAACCTAAGTTTTTCTCATGCGTATCAATTGAAACTTAGCATTGTTTTTGGCATATCAAATAGCGGCAAGTTTATGGGAATTTAAGGATAGCAGGTTCTTCGAATTTCGAGCTGGTACTACTATTGCCAAGTGTCAAAGAAGGCTAAGAAAGTGGGGATTAAGGGATAAGCTCGTAGTTATGAGCATTACTTTGCATGTCTTGTCTGTCATTTTGTTGGGTGTTAGTTGTAACTTGATATCAATCTACCATTGATGAACTCCAATTGGAAAAATATGAAACCTCTATTGAATGGGTTTCTCGATGCTAATATTAGGAAACTATTAACCATGAAGGAGATTTTTGACTCACTCCAGCTGTATAAATCCTCACAATTTCATATTTCTTATTCTTCTGTCATTCCATGGTTGTATTTCTCATTTTTTTCTATTGCGAAAGTTTCATGGTATCTCTATAGAATGGCATAGAAAGTTTGGAAACTTGGGCTACGAGTTTGAGGTAGAGGGCTCTCCAGGTAGCTTTTCCTTGAGTATCATCCTGCACTTACACAGGTAGGGGGCTTTTCTTTAACTCTATCCTATTTCTATTGTTATGTTTCTTTTAGATATGGTGAATATTGAATACCAAAAGTTTCTATGTGCAATATTCAACACCCAACTCTATGTGTATTCAAAATTTGGTGTGTTCATCACTAAACTTTGTATAAACCCAGAATTGGGTGTGAGAATGTGAATACTCTATACTTTGTGTTTGCAACTAGGATTATAATGAATATGTAGGTGATGTTAGTGAAAATAAAATGCTGAGCAAGAAAAATTAAGAAAGGGGTTTTATGTTTCACACAAAATGATTATGTGGATTTCGGTCTTTCAAGATAGTCGCATCCTATGTAGTTTCGGTTGCTTTGTGATTATTATTAAATAGAGCCATTAAGAATAGAAGATGGTCATTTAGTCAAAAAATTATTGTTAAACATTTTACAATGTTATAAACTTTTTTTTGGTATTGGATTTAGGTAGCATTTACTAAACAAAACTATTGCATGAGATGTAATACAGCTGCTGTCTATCATTAATGTTATTATGTATTTAGGGTCTAAGGATATAGGCTCACAATTATTACATTGGCTACTATTGTGGGTTTCAAAATTCTATGTGATATATACACAATTTGGGGTTAATATTTCGAATAGGGTTTTAGAGTTTGAGCTTGGGCTTCTAGTATTTTAGTTATCCAATAACAACAAGTTATTAGATTTATACAGTGGAAAAGATTATTTATCTATTTTAATTATGACTTTAAACTAATAAGGCTTTATATATATATTGGTATATGTAAGAATGATTACGTATATATATATATATATATATATATATATATATATATATATATATATATATATATATATATATATATATATATATATATATATATATATATATATATATATATATATATATATATATATATATATATATATAATATCATGAGGTTACTATGGTTACTTGTTTTCTGAAATGGGAATTGTTTGATTCTGGTATTCAGATTTTAGTAAATTATGGAATGTGTGGATAGTGGTAGTATTGGCATTTTTATCTGAAATGTATATAAATTTCTTAAAATTGTTTTCCATTTAACTGACTTGTCTTACGATGCATCATTCTCACAGTGTAGAAGTTGTTCTTTTAATAAAGAGAAAAATTGACTGAAATGGAAAAATCCTTTCTTTGTTAATAGTTTAAATGTTAAGATATAGTTAATGTGTAATTGAAAAGTTTGGTTACTTATGGAAAATAAAAGGGGCAAGGTTGCATTTTATATTTTGAAATATGGATTGCTTTTGGAAAATTGCAATTATGGTTTTGTTTGGTAATCAAATAAGAGATTACATTGGACAGATTGGAAGTTTGGTTTTACATGATAATTTCTATTTGCTAATTCAATTGTTATATTGAAGCAAAAGAAATAGTTTATTAATTTAAATTGAATAATTAAACTTTAATTTTCTTTTGATTAGTAAAACTAGAATTATGTGTGTATTAGATTATGCAAGTGTGATCCTTTAAATTGAGTGTCTGTCATAAAGCGAGTAACTTGTGGTGATAGAATTGTTTTTTTGGATGCCCTCTGACACTAGTCTAGATCCTTATGGGAAAGTTTATGACATTTATTTAATCAAGTGGTAATATCTAAAATTCATGGGTTGGGTTTCATATAACAAGATAATAACATTATGGTTTCACCTAACATATAGAATCCTACGAATGGATGAACGTAGAATTCTTATGTTGACACCCATGAACTACTGGATCATTACCTTGGCATATTCTATGTGAGTTTATTTCTACATATCTTTTGTAAGAAATTATGTACTTGCTTAAATCTGAATGTGAAAAGAAAAATTGTACTTTCAATAATCGTTTATTTGGAAACATGTATAGTGTGTTGTTATTGATTTTAACATGCAGGTTTTCTGAAGAACTCGTTAGCTTATTTAGTGTGACTAAGCCCTGTTTGTTTGTTCTTCAGTTGTGTTTTTTTTAATTTTAGGGTGATATAAGTTTGGTTATGGACTTGGAAGAATACATTGCTGTGTATGCATTAAGGACTTATTTTAGTTCGATTCTTGGTTACTGAGTAATTTTGGATCTGATTAGGATCATCCGTCAATCTATGTGTACTTATTGTTTTGAAATTAGAGTATTTTTATATACTCATATGTATTGATTAGAAATGTTTAATGTGGTTAAGAGTACATCAAAATACCTCATTGTAAAAGTTATTGTGTAATGGAAATATGTTATATATATAAAAAAATGGTTTGGATTTTATACTTTCATCTATGTATGGATTTATAATTTATTGTTTGTTTTTACTTTTTGGTTATAGTTGGGTGTTACATTTGGTATCAGAGCCTAGTTTAAACACTCGAGACTCGATGTTTTAAAAATAAGGTTTCTTTATGCTTCCTATGAAGATTTTAATTAAATCTCTTTTATAGGAATTTTAGTATGCCTCCTGTTACATGAGGAGCACGGGGATGAGGTATCCCTAATGTTGATGTCGATGTAGGTAGAGGAGGACACAGAGGCCACGGTCATGGCCAAGGTAGAGGTCAGGCTCATCAAGAAATGCTTGGTGATGAAATTCCTCATGTCGAAGAGAAAGGGGGATTTCAAGCTAACATTTTTCAGCAAATTCTTGAATGGTTGGATGGGATTGAAGCTAGGAATAATAATCCTAGTGGGGGAGCAAATTCTCAAAATTAACAGATTCCCAATGCCAATCAAGCTATAGTAGAAAATCCTATTATCAGGACAAAAAAGAAGTTTTGACATCATTGACAAAAAAAATGATTGGAACACATTTATCATACTTGTATCAATCTATTTTCAACAATCTCCTTCTCAACACATGTGTCAAAAACAATTGGTCATGCATTAATAATCTTATCCTTATGAGCATAACTTAGATATCTAGTATTTATTTGGCTTCTATGCAAAAATTTCAAAATATCAAAATTTTGCAACAAGTGACTTATTAGTGATACCTCAAAATTTCATAACTCCCTTTGAGTTTATTGTTCTATACTATACTCTATATCTGAACCAAAATCTTTCTCCTACTGAGTAGATTGTTTGTCTATGTATCTTTTTCTCTGTCTCCCCCATACTCTTTCACATTATTACTCCCCCTTTTCTCTTACTTCTACTATTTCCTTACTCTCTCTTTTTGACACTTATGTCAATGGGTTATACAAGAATAGTGTGTTTGTCCAAAAATGGTTTTTGGGTCTCTAGTATAATCTTTAGAGATACATCCCAATTACCACAAGCTACCTTTGGTGACTTGATTTGGATGGCCAACTTGGAAGAAAGGTGTACTAACCCTTCATGTGTAGAAAAATGAGAATATTTCTTCATGATATTTTCATTGTAGGCTTGTTCTTTCTATAATATCTCCATGTGTAGATTCAATTTAGATTGGATGCATATCATTTCAGCCTTGATGTTGGCTTCATCTACATGTAATGTTGCTAACTAACTTTGATATTGTAGGAGCGTGAAGTGTTTCTCACTTTGGGCTAGAGACTTTGGTAGATTTATGCTAGATGTTCTCACATTCTCTATTTTGGTTTCCAATTCAATCTGTGTCAGTGCAATAGCACTTGATATCTTCTCATCAACCTTATGTTGGAACTTTCTCTTAGACCATTCCAATAGTTTTAACATTAGAATCTAGGTTTGAATCATGTAGTTTTTCCACAAAGCTGGTTGACTGCTCTATGATTGGCTTGTTTTTCTCTAGAGTTGATAGACTAAATGCATCAATAAAAATTTCTTTGATATCAATCAAAGCTTTCTTCTACCTATGCTCCTATTTGAGGAATTCTTGATGCTTCTTGTTCGCTAGAGCTTCCTAGAGTATGCCCATCTACTAAATAGTAATAGTTGCATAATAAAATTTGGGAAACTCAATTACTTCATCCAGGTTTACATCAAAAAATGATGTAACTTTAGCTTCCTTGGATATGCTTCGACTTAGCCTTGAGGATTGTAATGGTGTAGGTTCTATGCTCAGCCTATGAAGAGCTTGACTAGGAGGAGTGGTAGATTTTTTTAGTGTTACCAAGGTTTGTATTGCTAATTGTTCCTTTGGCTTTGTTGTCAAACTCAATTCTTCAATTGTGTCATTCTCTTCCACTATATGATCAGTAACACCTTGATTATGTATTGTAGGCGCAAGAGTATTTACTTGACCTATTTTAACTTGAGTTTCTTCATTCTTTTCTATGTCATCTTTTTACTCTCAATTTGTCTCACCCTTGTCATGTACACTTTCCTCTATAGTGTCTAAAATTGGAGTACTTTATGCTAATGTACTAATGGTAGAAATAGTTGTCTCCTTCCTTGGATATACCACAAAAGGTAATGTAGGTTGTATCATGATGCATTGAGGAGGGTAAAAATGTCCCATGTAGATGCCTTATCTTCCTTATTAGTCTTGTAAATAATTTCTAGTATAGGATTCTCACAAAGTTTGGCTTGGGTGGTAGATTCCACCAATATCTTCTTCAAGTCATCCTTTGTGATGGGATTGATGTTCTAAGTGATAGTATCAGAAACATCCTTTACCCTAACAATATCATCTTCTATGTATGTGGAGGACTATTAGTTGACACTAGTATATCTGGTACACTTTATTCTATTAGCTACTCATCCTCAGCTATTTCTTGTGTGTCTATGTTCATGTCCATGCCTTCCTCAATTATATCTTGTTTAGTGCCTTCTTCTTTTTGGGTGATCCCACAATAATGGGTTCCACTTTTTGACCAATTTTGACACTGAAATCAATATTTTTGCAACAAACGTCACGTTCAAGTGACTATATCTCCAAAACTATAAATAATTTCAAGATGACATAAACTAGTGATTTTGAATACTTTGTTCCTACTTTGTAAC
The DNA here is from genome assembly GCA_028749045.1 of Cupressus sempervirens. Classification (NCBI taxonomy): domain Eukaryota; kingdom Viridiplantae; phylum Streptophyta; class Pinopsida; order Cupressales; family Cupressaceae; genus Cupressus; species Cupressus sempervirens. The sequence goes on along the minus strand of CM053787.1, from coordinate 898,375,182 downwards.
TGTATTTTTCAATCTAAAATATAATAATATTTATGTCAATTTTTTTTATCTCCTCTGAAAAGTGGTACATAATAAAATTCAATATTTTAAAGAGTGACAGTTTGTTTGACACACATAACTTTTTTTCTAGAAATGATAATGAAGTAATTCTTACGGCGTTGGATTTTTTACATCAATATCCTATGCTTGCATTTAGTTTGACTTATTTTTGTTGAATATTGTATAGTTTATGAAGTTTTGAAGTGACACGAATCGTAATTTAGACTTACGTTTCGTTTGACATAGATAATTTGAAGTCAATTTATCATAAACCTAATTTATTTTTTTTGAATACTAAGGTATCTCAATAAGCTAGTGCCTACATAGTTTTCAAAAAAAATTTGACCTAATTTACTAATTTTCCCGAAGTGTTGAAGTTGATTGATGTTTAATCGGTAATGAACTAGTAATGAACCTATAATGAGTTAAACTCATATTTGAAAGTCTTAACGACTAAAATATGTATTAAAATTATAGTCATTGGAAAGCTTGCTCCAAGCAGCACATTTTGAAATTTTTTATTTTACAGTAGGAGATCATTCTCCTACAATTATGGGAGTCAAAAGAGAAAAGAATAAAAAAATAATGAAAAATGAGTTCAAATTTTCCTAATTTTGAGCGTTCGCTCGAACATTGTGTTCGAGCGAACATATTATGCATGTTTGCATGAACACATGTTCAGGAGAACATGTTCGTTGCACTTTCATAGCGGCTAGAAAAATATCTGGCTATGTTCGCGCGAACATAGCTAAAAATTTCGTGTTCATGTGAACAATCAAAAAAGCCAAAAAATTATCAAAAATGGGCCCTGCACCTACATGCATGAAACATCATTCTATCCACGAAAAAAAAACCACCATGTCTCACGTTTCAATCATTGATTGCAAATTTTCATTATAGATGTCATTTTGTGCCATCAATCTCTGTATTTAGTATCAACTTGATAGTGCATTGCAGGCCTGTCTTTGCCATGAATTTTTTCCACAGATAAATCGAAGGTAGGTGAGAGATTTCTCAATATTTTCAAATTAATATTCTTCCTATCTTCATTCACGTTTTCATCAATATTTCTTATCTTCGTTCACATTTAATTGGATTTTTTAATTTATAACTTGAATTAATAAAAAATATTTAATTTTATTTTCAAATCAAATTCATTCGATAAAAATAAATGTGTCATAACTCTATGAATTCTCAATTTCTATAAAGAAATAATCTAAGTTTTTCATTTCCTTCTAGAACATAGATTAGATGATTTTGTGTTACTAATGGTCTCCTTGCAGCATGTGGCAATTGTGGGATGAAGACATGATCATAACAAACTACTAATGTTTGCTTTGTAGGACATTGTCAAAGACCATTGTGTGTTTGTCAAAACCATGTGTGTGGATTTATTAGATTAAATAACACTTCATTTGGTGCTTAAAATGAACTTTTTATTGTCTGCCTAGCATATTTACAGTGTTCAAATCCCTAGGAGTTGCATTGAATGTATCCTCTCCCCTCGCCATTTGTGGATCTTGGGTGTAAGAGAAATCCATGTAATTTCTATAGGAGGCCTACCTTGGACCAAGATACTCGATATTGTGTATGCCAAGGGATGACCTTAGAGTGGTAATAGGCCAAAAGCCAAGTCAATGTTCTAGCCGCTATATAAAACTTGATTACGGTGAAAGCCATGTCAGCGGTATTGCTGAGTGATAGCTCTCCTCCAGTATCCTTGTGGTACATCAAACCCTGGTTCTCAGGGCTGGGAGACCTTCTGAGGAAGTTTATCACTCGCTAAATGGAATGCACTTACTAAAAACCATGTTTTAGTGGCCAAAATCCTTTCTATCCACTGGCTCAAGGGGTCACCCATGCCCGTGAAGACATCCTACATTCTCGCAGTCCTTAGTAGAGACAATAGTCCCTTGGGAAGTCATGCCCCTTGGGAAGCGGATCTTGGTAGCCCCGAGAAGTGAGTGCACTATAAGGGGGAGCCTGTGGTGCCAAGGTCCTAAGTTGTCTACTCTGGATAAGCACGGCTGAACTTTGGTTCAAGTAGGAATTTAGTGGATACAGTCCTAAAGACTAGGTTGTGGTGTGACTGTTCACTTTTAACAATAGCTATTCTTGTCTTAATGTGTCTTGCGTGTGTGTAAAACATAATCAAGATAAAAGCCAACATTCAAATTTACACCTTGAAAATTTGCAAAACCTTGTCAAAATATCAAACATTGTCAAAACATTACAAACTTTGGTTCAATACATTCAAACCTTGGAAAACATAGCAACTTGTGCTCCTAAACATGCTTGGCAAAACATAGATTTCACTCTTGCATAGCATCCACTTGCATTCTTCATAGTTTGAACCTCATACTAGCATCATATAGACTTCATATAGCACCTTTTTAGTATCCCTCATATTCACATTGCAATCATTAGCATTTAAGCTTGCATCCTTTGCATTTCACCTCAAAAATTATCACTTTGCATCTTCCATCTTGCATCTTTGCATACCTAACCCTCATCTTGACTACTTTAACCATCATTTCAGATGTCCTACACATCATTTTGAGCATTCATTTTGAATTATCTCCTTCAATGTGTCTCTCCCTCACTGCTCTCTCCCTCTCCCACACACACACACAAACACTATTTACTTGTCTCTCATTTTTATATTCATCCCTCCATCTCTGTCTACCCCTTTCACTTCTCTCATCACCTATCCATTTTTTTCTCCACATACACCTCTTCTCTATATCCATATTTCTTCTCCATCTCTCCCTTTATCCATCTCTATCCCTATATCTCCCTCTCTACCTTCTCTTAGTTGTATATTTCATTCTCACTATCTTTGTTTATCTCTTCCTTTTATCTCCATATCTCTCTTCTTCTCAATCCCTTCGCCAATTGGGCCTTTTCTCTATCTCTATAGAGGCACTAGTAAATTTTGACCCATTTTTCAACAAAAAATTTGGAAAACATAGCTCTTAGAATTGCCTTAGTTTTAGTCCAGCTTTCCAACTGCTACCTATGTCAAGGTAGATTTGGCTTTGTCATTTTGATCTTATCTTTTTTTGTCATTTTTTTGATCAAGATCCAAAGTCTATTGTCATAACGTTAAACTCTTAGGTTAATACCTTGTAAAGATTTCACCTAAGTTCAAAAAACCTTATATATACCGAGATATCATTAGCATAATCATATTTCTAAATGTCATTTTTGACTTACCCTAGTGGTATATCCCCCTCATATTGCATTTTTCAAACCCTAACATAATTTTCACTATCAAACCCTATCAAATTGTCCATCAACCAACTTGTCTTCTTGATCACCTATCCTCATTTTTCATAGCCTAAACGTCATTATTAACCATAGGAAACCATCCCTTGCATAGTCCACTTTGCATACACCTACCTTTAACATCCTTACCAAGTCCAAAACATAACCCTAACCTTCATTTTGCACATTATAATCTTCATCTTGCATACCTTCAAAATGACACCTTGCATTTGCACTTGCATAACATCCCTAGGAAATTTGTACTTTGCATATCAAAACCCTAGGTCATTTAACATTTCCTCACATTGCATAACATCCCTAAACACTTAAAAATATAAAAAAAACTCATATCTTGCATACCCACATCTTAATTATCAAGTTTTGACCTCTTTTATCAACTGCAACCCTATTTTACCAACTGCACACTTCATGGGCGCAGTTGGTAGTTTTAGGGCACACTTGGTAGTTTTAGGGTGCACTTGGTAATTAGGTGTTTCATTCTAGGTTCCAAAACCCTAATCTGCACTTCCACACCTTGCATTGCATCCCAAGACCTTAAGAGACACTCTAAATCACTCAAAACACTCAAAATTTGCATTTTAAGAAACTCTGAAGCTACATCATTTGCAAAGAAAAGGACATGGGAGCTACAAATAAAAGAGGGGGTTTCTAACCTTGTGTTTACTTTTTTTGATTAGTTTGGCTTTCATGGTAGACTAGTGGTCCAGAATTACATCATAGACTAGAGTACATCTGGTGTAGAATTAGTGCTACGAGGTCCGAATAACAGGTCCATGTATGATGAAAGACCCAGGGTCGAACTAGTATCAATCTTAGATAGGCCTCACAACTGCTCACCAAAATCATCAAGGCCCTCAACTATGATATGGACATCTCCAACTCGTATGCTCGAGTCATCTATAGAGTGTCGTGAGTCTGGTGCCGAATGGTGTGACCTACGCATAGGTGTATCATCTGTCACTAGTGTGGCAGCCTGTGTCTATGGAACTATGTAGGGGCTCTGATGCTGTCTAACAACATACATCACCATGTGTACTGGAATCCTCTGTGTATCAAAAATATAGCTAATAAAGTGCAACATATCCTCCAAAAAATACAGTGACAAATCCATATGTGTCTGCTGTCCTAAAAGACCACGAATATTGCCTGGTAGTGGTAGCCCAGCAGCTCTATATGCATCATCAGAGGAGGCACCTGAAGTGCTACTAGATGCCTATGAAGATGGTTGACCAAGTGGACGAGGACATCGATTATGAAGATAATGACCAATAGAATCTGATGTGATACTAGCTACCGCAGATGCAATGTGCCCAATAGTGTCAATTGCTTCCCTTTGGGAAGCAATGACAACTCTATCTGCAATAGGCGCATGTGTAGGAATCACAGGAGGCATCCTCGGTCCAACAAACTATCTAAGATCTATAGGTGGCAGATGATCTACACTGCAGTATTGGTCACGATCTGCCACCCGACCACACCCCTATCCATAATAATCAGGAATATCCAAGTAGTTTACATTGAGCCCTATACGGAACTCAGTGTATAGCTTCTGTGCAAAATAAAGGGGTATTTGGTTGTTATTAGGATAATGACCATATGCAGCTAAAAATCATGGATAGATCATGCTAGCAATAATAGGGTCTCTGCATCGTGTGACTCTGTAGCCTCTCACCCTACCCTGTGTCCCCTCATAAGCTGGAAATAACTCTCTCTGGATGACGTCTTTGGGGGCTACCCTCTTGACGTCATCAAATGATACATCTCCTAAAACCTCAGCCCTAAGCTCCCTAGATATGGAAGCTAATATGGAAAGAGTAAATGAATGGTGACCTCTAAACCTAGCTGTCAAATCCTATAAACTCCTACATATCGTAGTACATATGTCTCTATAAACACCATCATCAGATCTCAATATAGAGTGTTGCAGTCTAGCAACCTCATGCTCTGAAAATGCAAATAATGCATCAATATCGATGCGAGGAGGTGGTGCAGCAGGAGCTGCAGGTTTAACTTGACCTAGAACATGAGCCGCACCAGGAGCTAGAACATGAGCTGTACGATGAGCCCTACGTCGAGGTACACGAGGAGCCCCACTAGAAGCTATAGCATGAGCCCCATCACGAGCTGCATGAGGAGCCATATCGGGATCTGCATCAGGAGCTACAACAGGAACTGCATTAACCTATGTCATAGTAGGAACCGTAGTAGGAACTACATCAGGTGTCGTACCAGAAGCCACATCAAGCATATCATGTGAAGCCATATCTATACAAATGTATGAAGAGCTAAATTGTCTGTTGTACATACTTTTTTATTTTTAACATTAAAAATTATACAAATGTAATTAAACATACAACACACATCATGGACCTAGATAATCTGTAACACATCCAAACTTAGATTAATTTGCATATAAGTATAAGATAACTTTAAAGTTGAGAGTTTGGTTATAGTTAGAGTTAATTTGTTATTCTAAGATTTTATTATATTTTGGAGGGTATTATTAGAGAATTCAATTAAAGGGTACCTAATAAATTATTTATATTACTCTTAAATGATAATGTTTCGAGGTTTGAAATTCTTGATTGATATTATTAGCAGAGTGAGTCACTGGACTCATAGGTGGCTTTCATCTACTGGGAGGGTTACCCTACTCAAGACTGTGATTCAAGCTCTTCCTATTTAAAGGTGTTTAGTGCAAACACCTCCCGTGGGAGTTTTGAAAGATTTTGATGCTTTTTCATGACAATTCCTTTGGTCAAGCAATCTCTAATCCTCTAAAGTGGAGCTTAGTCAACTGGGACACGGTTTGTTTGCCTAAGTTTGCTGGGGGTCTAGGCCTTAAATGTATGGCTCTTAGTGTCAAAGCTCTTGCTGCAAAGTTATACTGGAGATGGTGCAAGAATCAAGATCGAGATTGGGCCAAGATTCTGACCCATAAGTATTTCTTAGGAGTGGAGGTCTAGGATACTCCTAGACTTGAGCTTAATGTTAAGGGGTCCTTTATTTGGTACACCCTTAAAAGGGGTGCTCCTCTTATCAAGGATGGCCTTTTCTAGATCTGTAATGAGGGGTCAAGTGTGTTATTCTGGCAGGACTCTTGGGATGGGCACCTTCCTATTCTCTCTAGTTTTCCCCACCTTTTGCCTCTGTTTTAGGTTTTTTCTTCTACAGGTTGGACCATGTTAGCTCACTTCAAGACTGTTCGGAGGTGTGGATTGATGGAGGTGGCTAGTTGGAAGGATCCACAAATTTGGCCCACAGGGGGCTCCTTAGAGATTCGAGCTGAACTGGCGCATCTTCTCTCTGCTAGGCTTTACAGCTCTTCTAAAGACAAAGGCATCCTGGCTTGGGGTCCTTGCCCAAAAGGTAAGTTAAGTGTGGCCCAGGGATATGCTCGGCTGGATAGCCAATGTAATGTAGTTTAGGTGGTTCCCTGGTGGAGGAAGGTCTGGAATAAATTTTCTTGGTCGAAATGTAATTTTTTTCTATGGTTGGTTGTGCAAAATAAGTGTCTTACTTGGGAGAATCTCCAGCGAAGAAGGTTTCAGGGACCCTCTTTCTATCCCCTATGTATGTTGGATGGGGATGATGTTTCTCATGTTTTCTTCTTATGTCCTCTCTCTAGAAAGATCTGGCATAAGTGGTGGGAGGCATGGTGCCATAGCCGTATTCATGCCGAATCTCTTATTAAATTTTCGGATAGCCTTGGCGGACCCCCTACGAAAACTTAATTCCTTCAGGTGGCCTGGGCTACTGGACCTTCTTTCATTTTTTGGAATCTTTGGTTGGAGCGTAACCATTAGATCTTCTATAATTCCAACTTGGGAGCCACTAAACTATGGCAGTTGATCCTAACCAGGCTTCAAGAGACTATCTCTGCTAAATGTGATATGTCAGAGCCGGTAGATCCTGGTGATTCTCGTATTATCAAGAATTTAGGATTAGTGGATAAAGGATTTGGAACTAGTAGTAGTAAGAGATCTCAACCACGAAAGAGGAAGGTTTGTAGAGTGGGGAGATGGAGTCTTCCTCTTGATCCAGTCCTAAAGATTGACACTGATGGCTCCTCCCGTGAGAATCTTGGACTGGATGGAGTGGGGGGGATTGGGAGAGATGCAGATGACAATGTTATTTTCATATTCTCTATTCAGAAAGGAGTTCAATCCAGTGACGTGATGGAGGCTTTGGCCATTAAGGTGGCTATGGAGCGAGCTTGTTCTCTTGGTTGGAGGAGAATGGTTTGTGAGTCTGACTCTCAGATTGTTGTGATATGATAAATAACTAGAGAGTGGATGAATCTAGCTGGCAAATTGCCTCTATTATTAGAGAGATTCTCCACTTGAGTAGCTTTATGGATGGGATCTCTTTTTGTCATATTCCTAGGGAATGGAATGGAGTGGCTGATGTCTTGGCAAAATGGGCATTAGAGAAAGGTGTTGGTTGGGATATTTCTGTTAGGGATGATCTGCCTACTGATCTTGCTGGGACTTTCGAGCAATTAGTGGAAAAGGACAGAATGTAATTGGTTTTGGGTTGGTGTTTTGGTTGGTTGGGTCTGAGGCCTTTTGTAATTTGGTTTTATTTGAATAATTTTTTACCCCCTTTTTAAAAAAAAAAAAAAAATGTTTCAAGGTTTAGGTTTCAAGTTGGTTACATATATATCATTTAAAACAAGGGTCATACTTCATGTATGTGCATGTATCTCAAATGTAATTTTTTCTAATGTTTTTCTAAATTTATTTTCAAAATATTTGAAAACTATAAATTTTCTAATATTTTTCTAATTTTTTTAAAATTTGTTTTCTAAAATTTATATTATTATAAATTTTCTAACATTTTTCTTATTTTTTTCTAAATTTGTTTTTAAAAATTTATATTAAATTATAAATTTTCTAATGTTTTTGTAATGTTTTTTCTAAGTTTATTTTCTAAATTTTATATTAAATTCTAAATTTTCTAATGCTTTTGCAATTTTTTTAAAAAAATTGTTTTCTAAATTTTATATTAAATTATAAATTTTCTAATATTTTTTCTAATTTTTTTAAAATTTATTTTTTAATATTTTTAAAAAAATTTATATTAAATTATAAATTCTCTAATATTTTTGTAATTTTTTTTCCAAATTTGTTTTCTAAATTTTCTAATGTTTTTGCAATATTTTTTTCTAAATTTTCTTATTTTTTAAAATGTTTTTTCTAAATTTTCAATTTTTTAAAAATATTTTAAATTTTTTTTCTAATTTTTAACTGTTTGTTTCCTAAATTTTATATTAAATTATAAATTTTCTAATGTTTTTGTAATATTTTTTTATAAATTTTTTGTAAATTTTATATTAAATTATAAATTCTCTAATGTTTTCGTAATTTTTTTTAAAATTTGTTTTCTAATGTTTTTCCTAAATTTTATATTACATATTTTTTACTATTTTTTCTAATGTTCTCTAATGTTTTCTACATAATATTTTTCTGTTTTCTAAATTAATATAAATAAACAATAAAAATATTAAATTAACATTTAGATATGTTTTATAAACTATTAAAAATGTAAATAACATTCAAATATATTTTCAAAACTATTAAAAACTATATAACATTCAAATAGGTTTTAAAAACACAAAAAGAATGCATTGAAAACATTAAAATCTATTTTTATAATATAAAAAAAAATACTTTAAAAATGTTGAAAACATTAAATTAATATTATTTTGACATACCCGATAATGAAAATGAGAACGAAAATGAGAAGATGATGTCGACGAAAGTTGCTCAAGTCACACGTTTTCTCGAACGCTCAATGAACAGTGCTCATCGTAAAAATGAATTTGGAAAAGTGAAGAAGACGTTTTAAGCCGCCAAAAATTTTGTCAATATATGTTCGCGCGAACATGTGTTGCGTACTTGTTCGCACGAACATGGCACGATATGTTCGCGCAAACTCTCGGAAAAAACATGTTCGCGTGAACATGTCTAGGGTGTTTGCACGAACGTACGAGAAATGGAGATGCAAAAATTTGTCATTTTTTTGAAGTTTCTTCCTCCCACAAAAGTGGTACCTAGTATCGTGGGTTCACCATTTTCTCTTTTTTCTTCACCTACCCCAAAAAATGTCTGCAATATTTCCTAGGATGTCATCAAACCATATAGTGATTTCCACATCAAAGTAGTCTTTTGTACAACATCCTCAATGTTATTCTATAATATATTGAATGCCCTATATTTTGGTGTAAATTTTCTAGTATGTTTCTTAATGGATTTTTTCATTGCACCCTTACTTAGTTTTGGCATTACTTGGGAAAGTGTTATTTCTCTTATCTATTTTTTAGTATTTAGATAGTAATGACACTTTTGCTCAAGTTTCTCATAAAAACCTTCAAGAATAGAGTTGGCAAGTTCAAGAGGAGCCTTTTTAAATATTTCCATAATGGCATATACTGCCTCTTCAACTTGATTCTTTTCAATCTTCCCAAGATTTTCAAACTCAATTTGAGAGAATCTAGATAAATTTACATGATTTCTAATATTCTTACATAAATTATCTAAATCTGAAGAAGAATTATGACTTACCACTTCAAACTGGCATTTCTCATCAGATTTAGTCTTCTCTTCATCAGATTCAATTGGAGCAACATATATTCTCCTTACTCTTTTCTAAGATTCTTCACCCTTGCTAGCTTGAATAGCTCTTTTCTCCTTTGGCTTTGCTACTTCCTTAGCTTCTGTGTAGTGGCTCTTGTGCTAGCCCTAGTTGTAGGTACTATAGTATGAGTAGGTTTTCCAACCTTCTTTGGTTTAATTATGCTAGTGTTTTAGCTTTTCTTTTCTTCTTTTTAATAGATGTAGGTGCATTACTGGCTTCTTCTCCCTCAACACCTTCTACAATTTCTACTTCCTCTTCTTTTTGGTCCTCTCCTTGACCTTGGGAAATGCAAAGTGGTACTTGGATAGGTGCAATCTCTTCTTCTTCCCCTTCACCAAATTTATCTTTTAGTTTCTTTACAATCTTGTTCTTCTTCCTAATGACTAAAGCAAGCTTCAAGTCCATTGTGATTTTTTACATAGCCACATCATAGTTCTCAAAAGCTATAGCCTACTTGTCCACTTCTTCTATAAGTAATGTTGTTATTATTGTAGAGGCTTCATTAATGTTGATTTCATATCACAATGGTCTTAACCATCTAACTATAAGAATGTTGCCTGCACATATGTATAGTTAGTGACAACTAGGAAGCAAACATCATTAAAAATGTTTGTCTACTAGTGAAACTAGTATCCATATTCTTTTCTTCATTGTCTGCTTGAAGTCTTCAAAGTAGCTTGTCATGACTGACTCAAAATTATCACCGAGTTGTTCAATGAATTCACCTATTTTCACTGCAATAGGTCTATGTACCTTCCATGCAACTTTACCAAAAGTAGGAAATGTATTTTGTACATAAAATAATATACATACAAGAATAGATCCAAATTTACATTGGGCACTTTTGGTTTTCCTTATCTCTCCCAAATTCTTAATCAATTGTTGAAACTGCAACTCAACAAGATCATAAGTATGATTTTTCTTCACTGTCTTTTATCCCACATCTACTGCAATACATGGAACACTATTATGCCTACTGGATTAAAAGAAATTATGTGCTATAATACTTACTACAAAAGAAATTAAGGGATCTGTGATTGTATCTATTGTCATCCCTTGTTTATTCCATACAACCCTTGTATTCCTTTTAATTACCTCTTTTTCTTCACTTTTCATTATCTTGGGCTGATCTAGGGTTAGATACCTCATAACTCTATGCACAATTTTCTTGATGATTTTCACCACATCATTCTCTAATGATACAAAATTGTCATTTATCTTTCTCAAAACTATTTTTATCCATTCTGTCTTGAAGACATTGGGGAAATCTAGGGTACGCGTTAACCCTTTCTTCTCAAAAATTTTAAATTCCTCTTTCAATGCTCCATTTTCACATAAGTTCCCATATGTCTCCCTAATTTACATGTCTCCTATTCTTCCAACCTTACATGTATGGCATTATCTAACATCTTGAATCATTAATACTTGTGGTGGTATCATTGGCAATGCATCAGATGGATCTTGTTAATTGGCTATATCTAGAATATCTCTAAAATTAGGTTGTTTAATTTCATTTCTTATAAATTGTACATTAAAAAATTCCTTTCACCCTACAAACTTGGTTGTTGAAGAACTAGACTGCATTTTATAAACTAGGTTTTGCAAAAATTCAAGTTGTGTAGCTCGACACTCAATAAATACCTTTCTGAATCTGTAGTAATGGTGTTGAGTGTCTATTGAATTTGTTTACAAATTCTTAGTAAAATTTCTCTAGTTTCTCTTTATCTCTTTGTTCTCTCCTTCAAATTTTAATGATGTCAAATGAGTACAAATTGATCATATAGATGCTTAGTGCTTACACAACTATAAGCTCAGCTTCAATAAAGATTTTGACTCACTCGACTTCAATGAAGTTTCCTTTCTACTTGGCAACCACTACAAGCTCAATTAATACTAGCAATTTTAATAGCTTGGCATCAAATAATATTTCACTTGGAAACCATGGTGAAACTTTGCATGCTCGGTAGTAACATGAAAACTAACAAAACTTAAAGATTCTTCTTGATTGTTAACAACACTTTGCATCTTTCTTCATGGATATGTAATCTTTTAATAAATCCTTGGAACTAATGTAAAGTATATCCTTTTAGATATTAGTCCCACTTACCTCTTGATTTCTAATTGGAGAAGGTGTGATCACTTGACCCATTGGGCAAAGTGATCCCTTCTACACTTGATGTGCTATAATCTTCCTTTCTCTTCCATGTCTTGTTCATTTTATCTCTAACATTCTCAACATCTACCTTTCTTTACCTTTTTTGAACTCATTGTTTGGTACCTTTGACCTTGTTTGAAAATTTCTACTTATGTGAACATTCTTCAAACAACTAAAACATGTGGTTTGACTCAACCATCTACTGTAGTCACTTTTGAAATGTGTTCTTATGCAATTTTCAGCAACATGTCCATACTCTTGATAGTAGTGATAGCTATATCTTGTATTATAATCAACATTATAAGAGTTTCTATTATGTTTTATCTTTGTCTAGTTATTTGATGACCATTTAGGCTTTGATCTACACTCATATGCTATATGTCCATACTTCTGACAATTATGATAGTATCCTTTAAATCTTTGTGAGCTTATAGTCTTGGTTCTACATTCATGTGCTTGATGTCCTTATTTATTACATTTATGGCAATGACCCATGAACTTTTGCTTAGGATTTTGATTTTTAGTCTTGTTCTTGCAAATATTAGTAGTATGACCTATCTTACCACAATTATGACAAGTAGGTTTGGAGTGCTTACCTTTGTTACTTCTTTCTTCACTACTTTTGGATGATTCTCCTTCTTAAGCACTATTCTATCCTAATCTAGAAGTATCACTATTGGATCTAGTGGATCTCATCAATTGTTCAAAGTATTTGATGGCTTCACTTGGTTTGTTGAATCTATCAGCAAAATCCTTTTCTTTTTAGAATTTTTTTTTAGTTTTTTATTCTACAACTTTAGTATTATGATCTCTATATCCTTTGTATTTAAGTCTTGATTTGTAATCATCATTTGACTCAAATTTTATAATTACATGTTAGCAATCCTAGTTACCTCTGATGTTTTCTCTTCTAGTTTGTTGGTCAAAATCCTTGTGTCATCTTCAATAATGGCATTGTCCACTTTAGCTTTCTATTTTTGTTTGATCACTTGACATAGCAATACTGATTGGACTTCTTCTTTTCTCTTTAGATTTTTGACCTATTCAGTTAGGGTTCCATTCTTTTCCATTTTCTACAATTGTAGCATCAAATTCATTAGAAATTTCATTTGAAAATGATTCAATAGTGTCAATATCTTGGTATTGTGTGTCATTCTCTTCAATAAAAATTTCCTTCCTTCTCTTCAATGATCTCTTTAACTCATCTCTTTCTTCATTCAACTAATGTAGGGCAAGTTGTATTTCAATTATCTGGTTCTCAATAGTCTTTCCCAATTTGAAGACTTCCATCTCCAAGATCTTTCCTCAAAGATTCAAAGCTTTTCTTTTAGAGAATTGTGTTATAATACCAATTATTAGAAATATAATAGGAAAGTAAACTCTAAGGAGGGGGGGAGGGGTGAATCAACACTTAAAACTTTTAACCTCTAAAACTATTCACCACACATCCATCTCATAGTCTATGCATGTAAACTAAAATACCAAATTAAGCATATACATCCATAGCATGGAAGTAAATATTCAACACATGTATGACACAAGATTTTTGGTCACCTAGAAACCCTCCAAGGAGAAAGTAAAACTTGGGTGGGGATGACATGACACCCACAAATCTTCACTATTGTAAAAATAATAGAAATTATGTGCTATAATACTTGTTAATTGGCTATGTCTAGAATAGCTCTAAAATTAGATATTAGTCCCAGTTACCTCTTGATTTCTAATTGGAGAAGGTGTGATCACTTGACCTATTGGGCAAAGTGATCCCTTCTACACTTGATGTGCTATAATCTTCCTTTCTCTTTCATGTCTTGTTCATTTTATCTCTAACATTCTCAACATCTACCTTTCTTTACCTTTTTTGAACTCATTGTTTGGTACCTTTGACCTTGTTTGAAAATTTCTACTTATGTGAACATTCTTCAAACAACTAAAACATGTGGTTTGACTCAACCATCTACTGTAGTCACTTTTGAAATGTGTTCTTATGAAATTTTCAGCAACATGTCCATACTCTTGATAGTAGTGACAACTATATCTTGTATTATAATAAAAATTATAAGAGTTTCTATTATGCTTTACCTTTTTCTAGTTATTTGATGACCATTTAGGCTTTGATCTACACTCATATGCTATATGTCCATACTTCTGACAATTATAATAGTATCCTTTAAATCTTTGTGAGCTTATAGTCTTGGTTCTACATTCATGTGCTTGATGTCCTTATTTATTACATTTATGGCAATGACCCATGAACTTTTGCTTAGGATTTTGATTTTTAGTCTTGTTCTTGCAAATATTAGCAGTATGACCTATCTTGCCACAATTATGACAAGTAGGTTTGGAGTGCTTACGTTTGTTACTTCTTTCTTCACTACTTTTGGATGATTCTCCTTCTTAAGCACTATTCTATCCCAATCTAGAAGTATCACTATTGGATCTAGTGGATCTCATCAATTGTTCAAAGTATTTGATGGCTTCACTTGGTTTTGTTTGGTAATCTAATAAGAGATTACATTGGAGAGATTAGAAGTTTGGTTTTACATGATAATTTCTAGTAGCTGATTCAATTGTTATATTGAATCAAAAGAAATAGTTTATTAATTGAAATTGAATAATTAAACTTTAATTTTCTTTTGATTAGTAAAACTAGAATTATGTGTGTATTAGATTATGCAAGTATGATCCTTTAAATTGGGTGTCTGTCATAAAGTGAGTAACTTGTGGTGATAGAATTGTTTTGCCAGATGCCCTCCGACACTAGTCTAGATCCTTATGAGAAAGTTTATGACATTTATTTAATCAAGTGGTAATATCTAAAATTCATGGGTTGGGTTTCATATAACAAGATAAGAACATTATGGTTTCACCTGACATATAGAATCCTACAAATGGATGAACATAGAATTCTTATGTTGACACCCATGAACTACTGGATCATTACCTTGGCATATTCTATGCGAGTTTATTTCTACATATCTGTTGTAAGAAATTATGTACTTGCTTAAATCTGAATGTGAAAAGAAAAATTGTACTTTTAGTAATCAGTTATTTGGAAACATGTATAGTGTGTTGTTATTGATTTTAATATCCAGGTTTTCTGAAGAACTCGTTAGCTTATTTAGTGTGACTAAGCCCTGTTTGTTTGTTCTTCAGTTGTGTTTTATTTTATTTTAGGGTGATATAAGTTTGGTTATGGACTTGGAAGAATACACTGTTGTGTATGCATTAAGGACTGATTTTAGTTCAATTCTTGGTTACTGAGTAATTTTGGATTTGATTAGGATCATTTGTCAATCTGTGTGTACTTATTGTTTTGAAATTAGAGTATATTTATATACTCATATGTATTGATCAGAAATGTTTAATGCAGTTAAGAGTACATCACAATACCTCATTGTAAAAGTTATTGTTGTTAGAATCTGAAAAGATTAATAACCCAGAAAACTAGTGCAAAGAGTAAATATCTAAACTATGAATGCAAATGATACAAAATCAAAATAGCATCATAGAGTTAGTCTCCAAGAGAGTAATGCAAATGCTGGAAGCAAAATAGCATTAAGAGGATGCAAAAACAAGAGATGCAAATACAAGCCAGGTAGCATGCTTATATAGGCTAGGAAGAGGGAGGAGGTGGCAACACCAACCAATGAGGAGCAACCATCTATTGGACTAAAGATAGCAAAGTATCTTCCCAAGATAGCTAATGGATGCTCACATGTAGGAAGGTGACACCTCACAACCATTCACCTAATAAGACATGCTTTATTAACCTAAGCGAGATTATTAAAAATGTAGGAAAAACCTATCAAAATAGGAAAAATAAAAAACTACACTAACACCCCCCCATAAGCGAAGCTTAGGTGGATGTAGAAATGGGTCCTGGCAAGTCAAGCCTGATGAGGTACCCATGTACATAAAATTCCCCCAAAAGAGAGAGAAAAGAGACTCCCCAAAGAAAATTAGGACTCCAAGTGAGAGGAAGAGGCCCCCCCAAAAGATGTAGCATCCCGCACCTCCAGCAAAGCTTGCAAATTTTGTCCGGTAGATCCACTTGCATCGAACAAGTTTTCTTCCCTTAGGAAAAAGGACAAGATCCCAAGTGTGGTTCCTCATCAAGGAACTATACTCTTCCTGCATAGTTGTATCCCACTCAAAAATACCAGAAGCCTCATGAAAGGACTATGGATTTGAGGCTGTAGCAATGAAGATATGTAGAGCATCCTGGAATTGTGAACGAGTCTGCTTGGTGTCTGATGGATCCCCAACCCAATCACCTGTAAACTGCAAGGTCTGTCTAGCCCAAAGTGGATCGGAAGATGGAGAATCTAGAGGAGAATCATCAACCTGTGAATAATGACTAGGAGAGGAAGGAGGTGAGTCCTCTGAATCACTCTCTGCATCAAAAGTGGAGGTAGAAGACTGCTCAAGTGAATCTGACCCATCATGTATTCCAAGTGACTCCAATGTCAAAGTAGAAGGCAACCCTGTGACCATGCTCTGTTGGTTAAGCTGATGCAAGTAGTGGAAGTTAAGATGGCCAAACTGCTCATGCCATAATCTTCTCACATCATTAGAGTGAATGAGTGAAATAGTCAAAGGAGGATCAAGAACAAAGTGAGAAAACATATAGAGTCGTGACTGATGATCTGCTCTCCCAACTGCAACTGTAGAATCATTGTGCAACTCACATATCTCCACTGAATCAGGAGTGAACTCAACCCGCTTGCCTGAACCTGTGTGAGTGGTCTGGTATACCGATAGGAGATTAGTTGACAATGAGGGTACACAAGGAACATCATGGAATGTGCCAACCCCCACATCAACAGACCCTCTCCCACACACCTCAACAGGAGTGTTATCACCCATCAAAATAGAAGGCATAATACACGGCTCCAAGGATGCAAGTTCTTCCTTAGATGAAGCTATGTGGTGTGAAGCACCCGAATCAAGAACCCAAGTGGATGGTGAGGAAGCAACTGCAAAAAGGGCCTTGCCCTTTCCTTTCCCCTTGTTGTTTTCTTTTTCTTTGTTAGACCCTTCATTAGAACTTTGTTTGATAGACTCAGGAACACTGATATTATTCTTCTCAAGAATGTATGTCAAGTGATCAAGTTGTTTCTGCAAACATTTATGTTCATCATGACCAGGTCTTTTACAATAGGCACATTTGACCTTTTCTTTCTTAGGCTTATCGCCCTTGGAAGATGGTGTATCAATAGTTGCTTTTGAAGAAACTGGCATCTGATCCTTCTTCTCCTCGCTATTCTTTTGTTTCTTGTCCTTACTATTGTTGTTACTACTTTGTCCTTGTTGTTCTTTTGTGCCTTGGTTAGCAGCCAAGGCATGTGACTTAAAGGACTTAAGAATGCCCATCTGGATTAGCTTGTCCTGTTCTCGAGTGAGATTGACAGCAAAATCATCTAAAGATGGCATGGTGAATTGAGTACCAAGTGCACCCTTAGTAGCATAGAAGGTAGAAACAAACACAGAATATTCTAAACTTAGCTCAGAGAGAATACTAAGAATCAGTTGTTCATCTTTCTTTTCAATTCCACATTGTTTTAACTGCAGCCTTAGTGATTTCAATTTGGTGAAGAAATCTTGGATTGTGTTGAAATTTCCTGGACACAAACTAATTAATTCATTTTCCAACATATGACCCCTCATTGAATCTTGTGTGCCAAATAGTGTCTCTAGCTTTGTCCATACTTCATTTGGTGTATCCAAAGACTCAATGTGAAATAGCAAGTCAGGAGAAACAGACAAACACAATGTTCCATATGCCTCATCACATTTGTTAAACCACTTAGGCTTGTCTTCATCTTTAGTAGGTTCAGTTTCAAGTCCCATAGTTATCCTATTTAATCCAGCTTTCTTTAAGTGAATTGTCATGCGTGATTTCCACTAAAAGTAATTGTATGGAGTTAGGATGGGCATATTTGTTTGATCCATGATGAAGAAATGCAAAGAAATGCTAAAAAGAAGAGAACCCAGCCACGAAAATGTCCGCCCCCTCTTTACTCAATCAAAGAACCCCCCCTTAAAGAAATATGATTTGGCACTTTATTTTAGTGCATTTACAACTACCACTAGAAAGAATTACTTAGTGGTCTTGATTTCAATGCATTACAAACCCTCATGAAGAGCATATGCTAGAAGTGAAACTTGGGCACAATAATCAAGGAAACAAATAGCACCAATGTGATCTACTCGAAAAATCATGCACTTTCAAGAAAGGATCACCTCAATACGAGGTCGTATGAGAAAGTTATGATCCTCCAAAGTTTCCAAAATGAGAACTGTGCATAGTCACGGCTGAGAATCTGCAATTTCTGAAGAATTCATGCATGAAAATCAAAAAAAAACTCCACTAGTGGATAGAGCACAAAAAAATAGCCAAGTTCATAACAAGAATCATCAAAATCGGAGTCTTTATGAGCAAGAACGAGACATTTGAAAACTGCATTCAAATCTGCGACTGCCAACGGAGAGGGGTATGGCTGTAGCTTTGCATGCTCGATTTTGAAAAATATACAACTTGCATGCAAAATCTAAAAGATATCCAGATGGTTTTTCGGGGCTGCGAACAAAACCCAGAAAGCATTTTTCTTGCTGATGTACAGAAGATGTTGCCGTAGTGTAAATCAGATGCCTTTAACAGTAAAAAACGGCTCCAAAAATTAAAAAACAACCCCAGCAACCAAAATATGACATGCAAATGCTGGATCAGCTTCTTAAGTCCATCAATGGCATGCTGGAACTTGCAAAACTGATTGAAAACTCCAAATATGCAAGTTGGTTGTCAGATTTGAGATTGAAACCCCAGAGAAAAACTATTTTTGTCAAAACTTTTCTGATTCTCAGGATCATCCAAAGATGCAAGAGAAGAGCATACTTCGTTTTTCAAAAAACTACAATAAATTTTATTTGCCCCCCCCCCGAATCTCTCAAATAAGGAAACTAAAATCTACTCTTGCACATAGAAAAGCTCTGATACCATGTTAGAATCTGAAAAGATTAATAACCCAGAAAACTATTGCAAAGAGTAAATATCTAAACTATGAATGCAAATGATACAAAATCAAAATAGCATCATAGAGTTAGTGTCCAAGAGAGTAATGCAAATGCTGGAAGCAAAATAGCATTAAGAGGATGCAAAAACAAGAGATGCAAATACAAGCCAGGTAGCATGCTTATATAAGCTAGGAAGAGGGAGGAGGTGGCAACACCAACCAATGAGGAGCAACCATCTATTGGACTAAAGATAGCAAAGTATCTTCCCAAGATAGCTAATGGATGCTCACATGTAGGAAGGTGACACCTCACAACCATTCACCTAATAAGACATGCTTTATTAACCTAAGCGAGATTATTAAAAATGTAGGAAAAACCTATCAAAATAGGAAAAATAAAAAACTACACTAACAATTTTGTAATGGAAATATGTTATATAAAAAAAAATGGTTTGGATTTTATACTTGCATCTATGTATGGATTTATAATTTATTGTTTTTTTTAACTTTTTGGTTATAGTTGGGTGTTACATTTCGTATCAGAGCCTAGTTTAAACACTCAGGACTCGATGTTTTAAAAATAAGGTTTCTTTACGCTTCCTATGAAGATTTTAATTAAATCTCTTTTATAGAAATTTTAGTATGCCTCATGTTACATGAGGAGCACGGGGATGAGGTATCCCTAATGCTAATGTCGATGCAGGCAGAGGCAGAGGAGGACGTAGAGGCCACGGTCGTGGCCAAGGTAGAGGTCATGCTCATCAAGAAATGCTTGGTGACGAAATTCCTCATGTTGAAGAGAAAGGGGGATTTCAAGCTGAATCTTTTCAGCAAATTCTTGAATGATTGGATGGGATTGAAGCTAGGAATAATATTCCTAGTGGGGGAGCAAATGCTCAAAATTTATAGATTCCCAATGCCAATCAAGCTATAGTAGAAAATCCTATTATTAGGACTCAGTTAAAAGACCTATCTAAGCTTAAAGGTCCATATTTTAATGGAAAAAAAGCTGGTAATGAAGCAGAAGCTTGGCTTCTAAACATCGAAAGATGTTTTATTCTGCATGATTATCACACTAATGTGAAAGTTCGCTGGACTACAATGCAATTAAGGTCTTTTGCATCTATATGGTGGAAAATGGAATTAGAACACCTTGGAATTCATATTTCTCAAGTCACTTGGGAATTTTTCTTAGAGAGATTTTGGAAAAGGTTCATGTCTGAGTATTGGCAGTAATCTAGGTCTAAGGAATTCTTTAACATTTCACAAGGTAATTCTTTAGTGGAAATGTATGAAAGAAAGTTCTTTCAGTTAAAGAAGTATTCCAGTTGGAATGAAGGTGATAGAACTTTGGTGCAGCATTTTATCAGAGGATTAAATCCTAGGATTGGTGAGGAAATGAGAAATTTCAAACCAAAAACTGTTAAGGAAGCTGCTGATCAGGCTAAACTTACTGAAATGAAATCTAGTTTTTCTATCAAAAGCACTACTAATCCACCAGTTCCAAGCAACAATGAGAGTCAAAAACCTTTCAAGGATGATTCTAAGGTAGCACCTAGTAGCTTTGTAAGTAAATCTTAGAAGAGAAAATTTAATAAATTTGCCAAATCAAACAAGAGTTTTAATGTCCCTGAACTACCTAAATCCTTTAAGCCTGCTAAAAGTGTGAGGTAGAGTTATGCACCACCACAAGAAAATTCCTCATAGGATAAGAGCACCAAAATAGGAGAAGAATGTTGGCATTGTGGGCAATTGGGTCATCTACAATGGAATTTTCCTCTTTGAGGCAATAATCAGGGTAGGTCAAAAGCATCAGGTTCTGAGGCTACTATTGGTGATTCGGGAAGGAACCACTGTATATTTGCTACTATGGACCATAATCAAGAAGAACATCAGAACACGGTGATTGATACCAAAGGTAATTTTCAAGGTATGAAAATTTCCATTTTATTTGACTCAGGTGCCACTGATTCTTTCATTTCTGCCAATTTGGTTAATCATTGTGATATTCTTGTGAGAAAGGCTGAGTTGGTATGGCAAGTTGAGTTAGCTTCTGGGTCTAAGGTAGAAGCTGGGCTGATTACTATAGATTGTGAGTTACAACTTAAGGCATTTACCAATATAGTAAACCTCAAATTTATTCCCTTAGGAACCTATGACATTATTTTAGGAATGGACTGGTTGGATTAGCATCAGGCTGTTATTGACTGCTATAAAAAGGTTATTAGATGCATTGATGATAATGGAGCAAAAAAATTCATAATAGGGGTTATGAGGCCTATCTCTATTAGATATATATCTGCCAAACAACTCCATAGGTGTTTGCAGAAAGGCTGCAAACTGTTTTCTATTTCTATTAATGATTTTTTTGAACCCATGGAAAATTAAACCAATTTAGACCATCTTTTGCTGAAGGAATTTTTTGATGTTTTTGTAACAAAGATTCTAGGTGTTCCACCCAAGAGAGAAATAGACTTTACGATTGATCTTATTCCAGGAACTGAACCAATTTCTAAAACAACTTACTGCATGATAGTACAAGAACTGGTGGAGCTTAAGGTTCAACTTGAAGAACTTCTTGAGAAGGGACTGATTAGACCTAGTGTCTCTCCTTGGGGTACACCTGTTATCTTCGTTAAGAAGAAAGATGGATCACTTAGACTGTGTATTAATTACAGATAGTTAAATAAAGTTACTATCAAGAATAGGTATCCATTGCCTAGAATTGATAATTTATTTGATCAAGTGAAGGGTGCTAAATTATTTTCTAAAATTGATCTTAAATCTGGGTACCATCAGCTAAGAATTCAAGAAGCTGATATCCATAAAATAGCATTTTGTACTAGGTATGGACATTATGAATTTACTGTTGTACCTTTTGGTTTAACAAATGCGCCATCAATTTTTATGAGTCTGATGCAGGGAGTTTTTAGAACTTTCTTAGATAGATTTGTAGTTGTCTTTCTAGATGACATTCTGGTTTTTTCTAACTCCTTGGAAGAGCATGAACAACATCTAAGACAAGTTTTTGAATGTCTCCAAAAGAATAAGCTGTATGCTAATCCTGAAAGTGCAAATTTTTCAAAATAGATATAAGTTATCTTGGACACATTATAATAGGTGATGGAATAGCTGTTGATCCAGCTAAAATTAGAGCAATTGTAGAGTGGCCTGCACCTACAAATGTGTCTGAAGTAAGAAGTTTTATGGGTCTAGCTAGTTACTATAGAAGATTTGTAGCTAATTTCTTTAAAATAGTTCATCCTATCACTTCTCTATAGAGAAAAGGTAAGAGGTTTATCTAGTCAGATAAATGTGAAGGAGCTTTCTAGCATCTTAAAGAATGTTTGACTAGTGTACCTGTGTTAGCTATACTTGATTTCGATAAAGAATTTTTGGTTTGCATAGATGCTTCTTTAGATGGACTAGGAGAAGTTTTAATGCAGGAAGGTAGGGTTATTGCATATGAGTCCAAGAAACTTGAGGATCATGAAATAAATTATCCTACTCACAATTTAGAACTGGCAGCAGTAATGCATGCATTGACTAAATGACAACATTTTCTCCTTAGACAATATTTTGATTTACATACTAATCATAGAAGTCTTCAATATATATTTACACAACCCACTCTGAATGCACGACAATGTGGATGGATGGAATTCTTGTGTGAATATAATTTTGAAGTAAAATATGTGTAGGGTAAAGAGAATAAGGTGGCTAATGCACTTAGTAGAAGATGTCATGAACTCTCTTCATTAACTCTCACAGTTGATTTGAAGGAGAAAATATTGCAAAATTTGATTGCTGATCCTTGGTTTTTAGATGTCAAATCTATAATAGAAAGTGGTAGCACTTTGGAAGGTAGGTATGAAGGATACTCTATCAGCTCTGATGGATTACTAATCTTCAAAGATAGAACCTACATTCCTGAAGTTGGAGAGTTAAAAATTTTGGTTATGTTTGAAGCTCATAAAGCACCCTATTTAGCACATCCTGGTGTTAAGAAAATAAATGGTGATCTTAAATAGCATTATTATTGGCCAAGTATGAAGAGAGATATTGCAAATTTTGTGGCTAGATGTCTAGAATGTCAAAGGGTGAAAGCTGAACATTAGCATCCTGCTGGTATACTTCAGTTGCACAGTGTACTTGGATTGAAATGGGATACCATCTCCACTGATTTCATAGTGGGATTACCATTATCAGCTAGGCGGCATGATTTAATCATGGTTGTAGTTGACAGGTTAACCAAAGTTGCACATTTTATACTTGTAAGATCTTCTTATAATGTTGCTTCTATAGCACGAATTTTTATGGAGCAGGTTGTAAGACTGCATGGGATTCCAAAGAAGATCATATCAAATAGGGACCCAATTTTCACATCTTCACCTTGGAGGTCTATGCAATGTGAATTTGGTACTCAGCTAAATTTCAGTTCTGCATATCATCCTGAGACTGACTAACAAACTGAGCGTGTAACTCATATTCTTGAAGAAATGCTCATGATGTACGTCATGGATAGATAGAACAAATGGGAAGAATTCTTGCACTTAGTTGATTTTACTTATAATAATGGCTATCATCGCTCTATAGGTATGTCTCCTTTTCAAGCTTTATATGGAAGACCTTGCAGGAAACCCTTGAGTTGGAATAATCTAGAAGACATAATTCTCCTAGGACCTGACATGCTCCAAGGTCTAGAACAACAAGTGAAATGGATCAGAGAACACCTTACTACAACATAGGATAGACATAAAAAATATGCAGATTTGCATAGGATTGAGCGTCAGTTTGTGGTTGGGGACAAAGTATTTCTGAGGGTCAAACCTTGGAAAATTCTTATTAGGTATGGCAAAGGTTCCAAATTATCTCCACATTTTGTAGGACCATTTGAAATCTTGGAACAAGTTGGTCCAGTTGCCTACAGACTTGCTTTGCCTCGCAGTCTATCTCAAATCCATGATGTCTTTCATGTGTCTATATTAAGGAAATGCATGCCTAATATCACTCATGTTCTTAATTGGAATGAATTATAGGTAGTCGGTGGCCATTTGATGCTAGAACCAGTGCAGATCATCCAGTGAAGAGAGCTAAATCTTAGAGGTCGCAAGGTGGAGCAGGTAAAGGTATTATGGGATCATAATGATGATACCTCTGCAACTTGGGAAGATGCAGGGGGAATGAAAGCTTCTCATCCTCATTTGTTTTAAGGCTTCTAGGAGTAAGCCTAAGATATTGGGGAAGGGTGTCATGCCCCTGATAGTTCTACATCTATTACCTCAGACTCTGAGATTAGTTTAATTTACTGGATGGTTTGGTACTTGTTTTGAAACATTGAATTTGTAGAAAACTATTTAGTTTCTGGCATCGTTATGTTGTTTTTTTAAAACACTATGAGAATTCAGATGTTTCTAAGATCTGATTCTCAAAACAAATGTTTTAATACTTTTACTATTGTGTTATTATCAGGATCTCATTATTTGAATCAATTTAGATTCAGGAATCCTGCAGTAAGGAAATGGTTTTCAGATAAGACAATCCAGTTTTAAAAATTCAATTTGGAAAGGTTTCGGTTTCATAACATTTTTCTTTTTCATTTTTTCAGATTTATGATTAAGGTGGCTTTAAGTATTAACAGTACCTAGAATCTTTTATTTGCCAATTTTTAAGTATATATATATATATGTATATATACATATATATATATATACATATATATACATATATACATATATACACACACATATATATATATATATACATATATACACATATATATATACATATATATATATATGTATGTACATATACATACATACATACATACATACATACATACATACATACATACATACATACATACATACATACATATATATATATATATATATATATATATATATATATATATATATATATAAGTGCATTAGTATAAAATAATTATACACACACACACACACATATATATATTAGTTTATATTTATATATATATATATGTAATTGTTTGTATATATGTGTGCTTGTATTTATACTTATACAAATTATAATTATATGTATATACATATTGATAAGTTATAAAAAGGATAATTGATTTTCAAATATTCGTAAATATAAATTGGGATTAATATGAATATTAATATTGATATCTATTACTATGTTAGTTCCTAAGCTAACCTAATGCATGCGACTAAGACTAAAACTAAACTTAGACTTACCTAAGTACTACCATAACCTAAGTTTTTCTCATGCGTATCAACTGAAACTTAGCATTGTTTTTGGCATATCAAATGGCGGCAAGTTTATGGGAATTTAATGTTGGCAGGGTCTTTGAACATTGAGCTGGTACTACTATTGCCAAGTGTTCAAGAAGGCTAAGAAAGTGGGGATTAAGGGACAAGCTCATAGTTATGAGCATTACTTCGCATGTCTTGTCTATCATTTTGTTGGGTGTTAGTTGTAACTTGATATCAGTCTACCATTGATGAACTCCAATTGGAAAAATATGAAATCTCTATTGAACAGGTTTCTTGGCACTAATATTAGGAAATTGTTAACCATGAAGGAGATTTTTG
The DNA here is from genome assembly GCA_028749045.1 of Cupressus sempervirens. Classification (NCBI taxonomy): domain Eukaryota; kingdom Viridiplantae; phylum Streptophyta; class Pinopsida; order Cupressales; family Cupressaceae; genus Cupressus; species Cupressus sempervirens. Next base: position 898,349,470 of record CM053787.1, on the reverse strand, counting down.
ACTCACTCTAGCTCTATAAATCCTCACGATTTCGTATTCCTCATTCTTCTATCATTCCATGGTTGTATTTCTCAGTTTTTTCTATTGAGAAAGTTTCATGGTATCTCTATAAAATGGCATAGAAAGTTTGGAAACTTGGGCTGTGAGTTTGAGGTAGAGGGCTCCATAGGCAGCTTTTCCTTGACTACCATCCTACACTTACATAGGTAGAGGGCTTTTCTTTAACTCTATCCTATTTCTATTGTTATGTTTCTTTTAGACATGGTGAATATTGAATACTAAAATTTTCTATGTGGAATATTCAACACCCAACCCTGTGTGTATGCAAAATTTGGTGTGTTCATTGCTAAACTCTGTATAAACCCATAATCGGGTGTGAGAATGTGAATACTCTATACTTTGTGTTTGCAACTGGGATTATAATGAATATGTTGTTGATGGTAGTGAAACTAAAATGCTAAGTAGGACAAATTAAGCAAGGGGTTTTATGTTTCACACAAAATGATTATGTGGACTTTGATCTTTCAAGACAGTTGCATCCTATGCGGTTTCAGTTGCTTTGTGATTGTTATTAAATAGAGCCATTAAGAACATAAGATGGTCATTTAGTCAAACAGTTGTTGTTAAACATTTTACAATGTTATAAACTTTGTTTTGGTATTGGATTTAGGTAGCATTTAGTAAACAAAACTATTGAATGAGATGTAATATGGTTGTTATCTATCATCAATGTTATTATGTATTTAGGGTCTGAGGATATAGGCTCACAATTATTACATTGGCTACTACTGTGGGTTTTAAAATTCTATGTGATATATATACAATTTGGGGTTAATATTTCAAATAGGATTTTAGAGTTTGAGCTTGGGCTTCTAGTATTTTAGTTATCCGGTAACAACAAGTTATTAGATTTATACAGTGGAAAAGATTATTTATCTATTTTAATTCTAACTTTAAACTAATAAGGCTTTATATATATATATATATATATATATATATATATATATATATATATATATATATATATATATATATATATATATATATATATATATATATATATATATATATATATATATATATATATATATATATATATATATATATATATATATATATAAGTACATATAGATTGACAACTGATCCTAATCAAATCCAAAATTACTTAGTAACTAAGAATCGAACTAAAATCAGTCCTCAATGCATACATAGTAGTGTATTCTTCCAAGTCCATAACCAAATTTATATCATCCTGAAATCAAAACAAACACAACCAAAGAACAAACAAATAGGGCTTAGTCACACTAAATAAGCTGAAGAGTTCTTCAGAAAACTTGCATGTTAAAATCAATAACAACACACTATACATGTTTCCAAATAACCGATTATTGAAAGTACAATTTTTCTTTTCACATTCAGATTTAAGCAAGTACATAATTTCTTACAAAAGATATGTAGAAATAAACTCGCATAGAATATGCCAAGGTAATGATCCAATAGTTCATGGGTGTCAACATAAGAATCAACATAAGAATTCTATGTTCATCCATTCATAGGATTCTATATGTCAGGTGAAACCATAATGTTCTTATCTTGTTATGTGTATATGTGTGTAAAAATATATGTATCAAAATATATGTATTTCCTTTTGAATAGATTGTTAGAATTGAAATATATGTATTTTCTTACAATGCATCAGTCTCTCAGTATAGAAGTTGTTCTTTTAATAAAGAGAAAATTTGACTGAAACGGAAAAATCCTTTCTTTGTTAACAGTTTAAATGTTAAGATATAGTTAATGTGTAATTGAATTTTTTTTTTACTTATGGAAAATAAAAGGGGCAAGGCTGCATTTGATATTTTGAAATATGGATTGCTTTTGGAAAATTGCAATTATGGTTTTGTTTGGTAATCTAACAAGAGATTACATTGGAAAGATTGGAAGTTTGGTTTTACATGATAATTTATGGTTGCTGATTCACTTGTTATATTAAAGCAAAAGAAATAGTTTATTAATTGAAAATGAATAATTAAACTTTAATTTTCTTCCGATTAGTAAAACTAGAATTATGTGTGTATTAGATTATGCAAGTGTGATCCTTTAGATTGGGTGGCTAATATAAAGCGAGTAGCTTGTGGTGATAGAATTATTTTGCCGGATGCCCTCCGACACTAGTCTAGATCCTTATGGGAAAGTTTGTGACAGTTATTTAATCAAGTGGTAATATCTAAAATTCATGGGTTGGGTTTCATATAACAAGATAAGAACATTATGGTTTCACCTGACATATAGAATCCTATGAATGGATGAACATGGAATTCTTATGTTGACACCCATGAACTATTGGATCATTACCTTGGCATATTCTATGCGAGTTTATTTCTACATATCTTTCGTAAGAAATTATGTACTTGCTTAAATCTGAATGTGAAAAGAAAAATTGTACTTTCAATAATCGGTTATTTGGAAACATGTATAGTGTGTTGTTATTGATTTTAACATGCAGGTTTTCTGAAGAACTCTTCAGCTTATTTAGTGTGACTAAGCCCTATTTGTTTGTTCTTCGGTTGTGTTTGTTTTGATTTCAGGATGATATAAATTTGGTTATGGACTTGGAAGAATACACTACTATGTATGCATTGAGGACTGATTTTAGTTCGATTATTAGTTACTAAGTAATTTTGGATTTGATTAGGATCAGTTGTCAATCTATATGTACTTATTATTTTGAAATTAGAGCATTTTTATATACTCAAATTTATTAATAAAAAATGTTTAATGTGGTTAAGAGTACATCATAGTACTTGATTGTAAAAGTTATTGTGTAATGGAAATATGTTATAAAAAAAAATGGTTTGGATTTTATACTTGCATCTATGTATGGATTTATCGTTTATTGTTTGTTTTTACTTTTTTGTTATAGTTGGGTGTTACACAATGGGTCGCTCTATCGGGCATTCTGGATGAACAATCCAATGTTTATCCCAGGATGACTTTGTAGGTAATGACCACGTTGAAGTGTATATGAGGTTCACAGGCCCACAATTCACAGGTATAGCAAGGGGGTAGCTTTTGTACTCAGCCTATGAAGTGCTTGACTAGGAGTAGGAGTAGTAGTGTCTAGTAAGGTAACTAGTGTCTAAATAGCTATTACTTCCTCTAGTTTCATATTCAAGATTGAATCTTTAGTCCTACCCTTATCCTTTTCTTTGATTTTTGCTCCACATTGTGTTTGTGGTGTAGGTGTAGGACTGGATTCCTGACCTATTTGAACTATTGTCCTTTCTTTCTCGACTATTGTAATTGCTAGTACTAAAAAAAAGTATACTTTAGTGTTGATATGTGATGACATTATGTCCTTCCTTTGATATACTACAATAGACATTGTAGGTTTCACCTTTGTAGATTAAGGGGGGCAATGGATAATGCTTTTGTTTTCTCCTTTTAGATGCCAATTCTACCTTCTCAATCTCATCCACACTCACCAAAATAGGATGACTACATAATTGTACCTCAGTGGTTGAATCAGTTAGTATATTATACATATCCTCCTCTATTAGGTGATTGATATTTTTAATGGTAGTGTTGGACACATCATTAACATTTACTATATTTGCATGTAGACTAGAACTCGACATGTATACTTCTGGTACATTCTAGTCTTACTATTTCTCTTCCTCATTTTTTGCCTCTATAGTGCTTTCTCATGTACTTCCATTATAGATTCTTGATTTGTTACTTGAACTACCTCTTCTTCTTCTTTTTCCTCACCTACTTCCTTAGCTTCTTTCTCAATAGTTGTTTATGTTTTCATCCTATAGATCACCTTCCATATTTGTGTGCTTTGTTGAACAAAAAATTCAATTTTATTTTGTAAAATATTAAAGGCTTGGTACTTTGGAGAAAATCTTCCTATATACTTGTTAATAACTTTTGTCATCTTAGATTTGTCCAATTCTTGCATCACTCTTGCAAGTGCGGTCACTTTAATGTTTCTTTCCTTTGTGAGACCATATTTCCACCTTTTCTCAACTCTATCATATAGGCTCTTTTGTAAAGACTTTATAATCTCAATTGGAGTCATCTTAAAAGTTTCCATCATAGCAAATATAGACTCTTCCACTTTATCCATATCCAACTTCTCAAGTTTATCAAACTCAACATGTGTAAATCCACTTAAATTAGCATTATTGTTGATATTTTCACACAAGTTGTCCAAATAAGAAGAGGGACTATGACTTACCACTTTGAATTGGTTGTTATCATCCAACTTGATCCTTGCCTCATCTAATTCAGTGGGGAAAAATACTTCTTTCTTTTTTTCTACTTAAGTTCATCTTTTTTTGTACTTTTTCTAGCTCTTTCACCTTTGGGCTTCTAAAATTTTGAAGTCTTCTTGGTAGTAGCTCTTGTCCTAGGCCTGGTAATACTATAGGCTTCTGTTTTGTAGGTTTCACAACCTTTTTAGGTTTTCTTTCTACTAGCTTCTTTTCTTTTCTCTTCTTCTCTTCTATGACAACAGGTGCTTCATTGGCTTCTTCTCCCTTGACACCTTCATCAATTTTTTCTTCTTCTTCTCCTTAGTCCTCACCTTGACTTTGTGTAAGAGCTAGTGGTGCTTGGGTAGGTGCATATTCATTATCTTCATTTTCTTCTTATTCTTCATCTCCTTTCTCCTCTTCTTCTTCATCTCCTTTTTCCTCTTCACCAATTTTTTCTTTGAGTTTCTTCACAAACTTATTCTTCTTCCTCAACATAGATGTTGTCCTCAAATCCATTCTTATCTTTGAATTTGCTACATTATAGTTTCCAAGTGATTTGTAGAATAAAAATTCTCATACAACCACGTGTAGATCGAGTAATCAAAGCAAAGATAAACAAACATACCTCTTGGTAGAATATCTTCCTTACATGCCATGGTTAGCCATTCTTTAAGATTGTCGATGTATTTAGACCAAAGAGAGTAGGAGATAAAGGGAAATATTTTCCTCTACCAGTAAAGCACTAATGGCTATAGATGCCTCATCAACATTAATATCATAAGATAATGGTCCGAGCCATCTCACCCTTGGAATAATGATTTTTACATATGTGAAATCAACATGAACTAGAAAATAAACATCATTGAAATAATTCTCTACTAGTGATAATGGAATCCTCTATCTTTGTTTCATTCACTTCTTAATGTCTTCAAAGTATTTGGTAATCATAGACTAAAAATTATCTCCAAGTTTCTCTATAAAATTACCAATCTACACTACAACTGACCTGTTAGTCTTCAAAGCTACCTTCCCAAATGAGGGAAAAGTGTTCTACACATAAAAATAAATACAAACAAGTATTCAACCAAATTTGCATTGTGCACTTTTTGTCTTTCTTATAGCTCCCAAGATTTCAGATAACTACTGGAGTTGTAACTCAACAAGATCATAAGAATGGTTTTTCTTTACTATCTTGTAACCCAAATCAACAACCATACAAGCTACACCATTTAACCTATTGGATTGGAAGAATTTATGTGCAATAATTCTCACTACAAATTTAATTAGGGGATCAATAATTATGTCTATGGTCATCCCTCTCTTGTTCCATAGTGCCCCTATATTCTTCTCAATTGCATCTCTTGCATCACTCCTCATTGTCTTAGGTCTGTCTAAGGTTGGATACCCTGTCACTCTATGAATGATCCTCTTTGTGATTTTTATAGGACCATCCTCTAGCCATATAGAATTTTCATGAATTCTATGAAGAACAATCTTTATCCATTATATCTTGATCCTATTTGGAAAATCCAAGGAATGAGTCAACCATTCTCTCTACAACCTTGTATTCTTCTTTCAATACTTTTTTTTCACACAATTTTCCACATAGGACTCTTATTTCCATGTCTCCAATACTTCCAACCTTACAAGTGTAGCAACACCTTACATCTTGTATCATCAAAACTTGTTGTGGTATCATAGATAATGCACTAGATGGGTCTCCTTTATATGAAATGTTAGGAATTGCCCAAAAATGTGGTTGATTGATCTCTCATTACTTATCAATTGAACAATCAAACTTACTTTCCTTCCTTAACTACAATAGTAGAATAGCTAGATGCCTGTAGGTACACTAAAAGTATCCCAATTTTTAAAACTTTTAAGTTACCACCCATGATAAATTTCCACTAATGCATTCCTTAACTCTAAGAAAGTCTCTATGAAAGATTGAATTGTTACTAAGTCCAGATATGCAAATGTGAGAGAAAATGGAAGTCAAAGTTCATTTTTCTGCAATGGAGTAGTCAACTTGGGATTTTCCACCAAAGGGAAAAGTGTAGTGAAAAAATCATTTTCAATTTTTCTATTGGAGAAGCAAATGTTTCATTTTCCACCAAAGGGAAAAGCCTAGTGGAAAACTCATTTTTTGCTACGTCTTTCGCAATCAAAGTTCAGTTTTCCACATGAGGAGAGAAAATGAAAATCTCAATCCAAAATGAAGATATATGAGGGTCCAATATCAAGATCACTTCAAAAAATTAATTTATGAATCAATCTTCATCAAAATTGTGTCCATTACATGGAGGTGGAAAATTGAAGATTGGGTACACTTTTCGCACTCAAAAATGAAATTTCCACCAAGCATGAAATCCAAATTGGAGAGATGTAAAAGATCTCTTAATTGATTAAAAAAAGAATGTTAATCTCACAATGATTTATTGCTTGAAGATTTGGACATTAACATGACATTAAATATGAAGTGGAAAATTCATTTTCTGCTACGCCTTTCGCAGTCAGTTTGGAGTTTTCCACAAAGGGAGAAAACAAAAGCCAAATTTCCACAAAGGATGAATTAGAGTGTTCCATAACTAATGACCTGATAGCAAATAAAAAGTATTGATTGTTAGTTATTTTCAAAGTGTAGCTGTTACAAGAATATGTGAATTTCACCTACAACAAAGAAGTGGAAAACTGAGAACTTGATATGCTTTTCAACCTTCATTTGGGATTTTCTACCACAAACATTCTAGATAATCACTTCCAAAATTTAGCAAGGAATTAACATGGTAAGAATGGAAGATAACATACTAGAAAATTGAAGACATATGAATTATAGAGCATTGAAAGAAGAATGGCTGGAAACTTTCTTTTATTAATTCTGAATTTGTAACAGTCATATAGAGTAGAATTCAACAGCTCATATCTTTTGACTCAGTGATTATTTTTCTGATCACTCTAGTTAGTATGCATATAATTAGGTTTGGAAAAACATATCCAAAGATGAGCTTGATCTAATAGTGGAATAAAAAGTTATGCCCCCTAAAACATGACCCATTTTTATCTGGCAGCAACATTTATTTTGTTGTCCGCTCAACAAAGGAAAGATTTTGATATTGATTTAACATATTTAAATGTCAATTGTTAAAATATAATTTAAATATGTTAATATATATCATTATTAAATTTAAAAGTTAATAAGCATATCAATTTTCAAAAGGAAAAAGATGAGAAGTCAAAGAGACAAGATTGATTACAGAACTAAAAGTCATTGGAAGAAACCAAACGATTGTTGGAGAATGTATTTGTTGTAAAACCTTTTCATTTGGAAGGGGTTCTTCCTTTCTACAAGAGTAGGTATTGCTACAGTAGAGGGGAGACATTATTTTATGTTATGTATTTCATTTCATGCATTTAGGGGTTTTATATTTTGACTTCTACAAAAGATTTGGCCAGAGTTGTAGGAAAATAAAATTCAGAGCATTGTATTTGTTGTGTTAAAAATGAAGAAGAGTTTTGCTTCAAATCAAAGGATTTGGGTTTTATTTTTTGAATATATTCAATTAGAGCATTGTTGTATTCATTTTTGGACATTATCTTGCATCTTATATCAAATAATGAATGTGTTGTAGATCGGAGTATTTGCATATATTCCTATTGCAGAAATCTAAATATTAAATCTTCATTTCTTCATTGCATTCACATAATTGGCATCCATATTGCATTACTGATATCAAGAAGTCATAGGAATTGTGGGTTCTTGGCATTGGATAGGTTTAGGAACTAAAATCTACCTGAATTAGTTCTGTCTAGGGCTAGCTTGGTTTTCCTCTTTTGTTCTCGAGTTAAGAACGTACCCAATTAGTTTAGGAACAAACAAATTCATTGAATATCATTGATAAGTTAGTTGTAGCTTTCAATTCAAAGGAAATCTATCAACCTCATGATAGATTATCCAACTATTGGTATCAAATTGTTTCTCACAGGTTCGGGCATGTAAGAGTCACATTGGAAAGAACAATTTGTTTACCAACAATGCCATAACAACCAACTAAGATTTGTGTAAATTCAAACAACATAGCTCGGCACATGATAAATACATTGAAAAATTTGATGATTGGTGTTGAGTAGTAGTTTAATTCAGTTTTCAAATGCTTAAATCAATTTCTCCAGTTCACCTTTAGCTCTTTTCTCTCTCTTCAGTCTTGAATAATAGAAAATGGGTCAAAATTTGAAGATATAGCCATTAAAATTTCACAATTAATGCTCAGTGCTTACGCAATTGTAAGCTTGACTCTAATAAAAAAAATTATTGACTCAACTTCCATGAAATCCCCACTACACTTGGCAACCATAGTGAGCTTGGCCAACAATATAACCTTTGATAGCTTGACAACAACTAAATTTCACTCAAAAACCATAATGAAACATTTTCATGCTTGACAACAACATGAAAACCTATAGATTTATTTTGAGTTCTAACCAATACTTTGTATCTTACTTCATTCTTATATGATCTTTTTAGAAGTAAATCCTTGGAACTAATGTATAATTGAACTTTAAAATATCAATCCCACACATACCTCTTAATTGCCTAGTTTGGGGTGGTGCGATCACCTGATCAATTAGATGAAGTGACCCTATATGAATTGGATGTACTAAAATCTTCCCTTTTCTTCTATGTCTTATTGATCTACACTCTGATTTCTTCAACATCAACCTTTCCTTTTCCTTTATTGAATTTACTACTAGGTGCTCTTAACCTTGTTGGACAATTTCTACTTATGTGACCAGTCTTCAAATAGATAAAACATGTAGTTTGACTCAACCATATTTTGTAGTCACTTCTAAAATGTTTCTATGCAATTTTTAGCAACATGTCCATACTCTTCAATAGTGACAATTGTACCTTGTATTATAATCCCAATTGTAGGATCTTCCAGTATGGTTTACCTTGACTTTCTTTTTTGATGACCAATTAGGCTTTCATCTACACTTATATGCTCTATGTCCATACTTCTTATAATTGTAGTAGTAACCTTCAAATCTTTGTGTGTTTGATGTCTTTCTCTTGCATTCATGTGCCTAATCTCCTTAATTGTTGCATTTGTGATAGTTACACATGAATTTCTTCTTAGGGTTTTGATTTGCATTGTTTTTCATACAAAAATTTGTTGTATGACCTAAATTTCCACAATTATAACAAGTAGGTTTGTAGTTCTTACCTTTTTTGTTCCTTTGTTCACCACTTTTAGAGGATTCTACTTCTTTAGTATTGGTGTAGCCCAATCCCATAGTATTACTGTTAGATCTAGGAGATCTCATCAATTGCTCAAAATACTTGATGGCTTCACTAGGTCTATTAAAACTTTTAGTAAATTATTTTTATCTTTTCAAATCATTTCTCAGGTGTTCATTCTGCAACTTAAGTGTTGTGATTTCAATATCTTTTCCATTCAATACATTATTGTAAATCATCATTTGATTTAGTTTTTATAGTTGCATGTGAGAAATCCTATTCACCTCTAATGTCTTCTCTTCTAGTCTTTTGGTTAGTATCCTTTTTTCATCCTCAATCATGACTTTGTCTTCTTCATCTTTATTTTTCTACTTGGTCACCTCATATAGAAATATTGATTGGACTTCTTTTTCTTTCTTAAGATTTCTAACCTCTTTAGTTATGACACCATTCATTTCCTCAGATCTATAACTGCTACATCAAATTCACTTTTATTTCCATCTACAAAAAAATTAGTAGTGTTAATCTCTTGGAATTGTGTTTCATTCTCTTCAATAACTATCTCTTTCCTTCTCTTCAATGATCGCTTCAACTCATCTCTTGCTTTATTCAACTAATACAAGGCAAGCTAGATTTCAATCACTTGATTGTCAATAATCTTTCCCAACTTGTAGACTTTCATCTTCAAGATCTTTCCAGAACCAATGCTCTGATACCAATTTTTGGAAATACAATAGGGAAAGTAAACTCTTTGGTAGGGGGAGGGGGGGAGTTGAATTAGTCCTTCAAAAATTTAATCGTAAAATCATTCACCACACATCTATCCCATAATTTACATATAAACTAAAATAGATAGATAAACATGTTCATCCATAGCATGAAAGCAAATAGCATTCAATACATATATGAAAAAAGATATTTGGTTACCTAGAAACCCTCAAATGAGAAGGTAAATCTGGGGTGGGAATGACACCCACAAATCTTCACTACTTCATTAATAAAGTGTATCTAACGAAGGCTGCAATGTTTGATCATAAACTATGATCTACCCTATGAAAGGTCTACCCTGTTAAAGGCTTACAAGATTGTTAGATCTTACCCTATTAGAAGTGTGCCTAATTGAAGGACTTCAAACTTATAATGAAGTAAGCACCCTATTAAAGGATTTACAACAACCCATTGGGACTACTCTTTTAAGAGATTTAACTAATTCACCTTCTAAAATGTCTTAGCAATGATCCTTTATTTAGCACTCTACTACTAGATAATAGATCGCCTCCTTCTTGATGTGTACTTGATCCTCTTTGATCAAATCAATCACTTTAGTCCTCTAACTCCTTTCCTTTGTTCTCCTCTAACTAATTTTGCAATGTATCTCAATTCACAAGTCCTTAGTTACCATGAATGGTTTGTTTCTACATGCAAACTTCTCTCTTCCATTCATACAATGTTTAGGTTTTGTCCACCTTATGAAGACTTAGGTGTCTTAGGGTAAGGTATGAATCAATGATTCTGATTCACCCATTTTTTTCCACTTAAAACATCCCTTCAACTAATTGGTTGTATGTATTACATAGGGATCCTCAATATAGATTCATCCTTATCATCTAGAACTACAAAAGATTCCTTAAGCTAGCTAAAAAATAGTTTACATATTAGTTTGTGCCATTAAAAACAACTATTTCCAAAACTATTTACTTGACAGTTGAAGTGTAAGATGCTCGACATCCACTATATCTTCAATACTATAACTCAACCTCTAAATGACTTGGCATCCATTGATCACTTAGTATCTACTGTCTACTTGGAACTTGAGTGACTTAGCACTTACTAGTTACTTGACACATACAGGTATGTGCAGGATCATGGTGTGCCAAAAAGTGGCGATGTGAAAAAAATAGAGTTTGAACACATCTAAAAGCACTTCAAAATCTGCTCTGACTTTTTTTCACCTATCCAGGTACCAAGCCTAGAAGGAAAGGTCGATCCATATCGGATATTCGATAATTATTATCATTATTATTATAATATTATAATAATATAAAAACATTATATTATAACATTATAATACATTATAATATAATATTATTATAATAATAATAATTATACTATAATAATAATAATATATTATAATGCATTATATTATAATAATATAATATAATATTTAATATTATAATATAATATAATAATAATAAAGTATAATATATTATAAACTATAATAATATAATATGATATAATATAATACATTATAATAATATAATAAAATAATAATATTTTATTATAATAATATAATATAATATTTAATATTATAATATATATAAAATATAAAATACGTTATATATCTTATATATAAAATATAAGATATGGGTGTGATCGGATATCCGATCCAATATTGGATATCCGATATAGTATCGGATATCCGATATTTGTAGCATACATTAAAAAAAAGAGCAGACCCACGAGCCCTTATTTCTCACTTTTCGGGGGCCAATATTACCACGCACCAGATATCAGATACAAAATTGGATATCAGATATTAAGGTAATTTTTTTTGTTTTAAACTAATTTTTAATCTAAATTTGATAGATTTTAGCATGATTTTGTTTGTTTTAGTTGAATCTAGGGTTTTTTTGAAAAAAAGAGAGGTTAAAATTAAGGTTTTTTAAAAATATGTATTACATTTTGCAATTCAATAGGAATGGCTGATCAGAATAATGACACTGAGGCAAGGAATAATATGCCTCTTAACCCCCCACCAAATGATCTAGTACCCCCACAAAACCATCCACCAAATGATCCTCTAGCCCCTTAAAACCCTCCTTGAATCGAGGATTTGATAAATAAAAATCTCATCGAGTTGAGAGGTTTGCATAGAACATATAATAATGTACCCATAGTGGCTCCTATGTTATCCATGTTAAACACCATAGTGGATAACATTGAAACCCTTACAAACCAACAAAATGCTGCTCTTTGTTGGCATGATCAAATGCATGATTTGTTTGATGATAGTTTGGAATATGATGAGGTTGTGGCCCTCAAGATAAGCAAAGACAATTTGGCTAGCCTTTTTGCAAACCCAAAAATGGGTTTACCAGTTGACCCAAAAAAATCTAAACTATCAATTAAATGGGGCACGAATGATGGCATACAAGAAAACTATTGGGATAATTGGTGGATGGTCTTTGACATCCCTCCACATGGCAATTTAGACATACCATTTTATTTCCTTAGAAAATTATATGCTGAATTTTTGTTGAAACTTAAAGTGACCTATTGGAGCATGAAGCCCAACATGGGCTTAGGACTAGGAGCTTCTCAGGATTGACCCCCTTCCTAGCAGAAGAAAGCATGCACTTTTGTCCCCCCACTTGATATCTCCCCTCCTCCTCGAGTCCAACATCCAGATATTATGATAGAGGCTAGCTCTCAGACTATTAGAGTCATTCATAGGCTGAGTAGCCTAATGATATCTTAGGCTAGGTCAATCCAGCCTCCTTGTGTTGATGATGCTGGTGCCAGTTCATCATCAGCTAGCTCATCACATGTTTGTGTGTCTCACACTTGCATTACGTGTAAGAATATTTTCCTGGGTCCCATAGGTGATCTTCTTGAGTATCATTTTGTATTAGATGAGGATACACCAGATACACACACAGAGGCTACAGACCCTAATGTGAGAGAGGAGGGGAATGCAGAGGCATGGAATCCTTCAATGTCGGTACATGTATATATTTTTTTGTTATGACATATGTTATTTAAAGTTAATTTTTATAATAGAGTAATTTTAATTTTTAAGCCATAGTGACTTTTATATGTATGTGATCTTCATTCACGTTTAGTTCATGACCAAGGAGGAGCTCAGACAGATTGATGATGCCATGCTCTTGGCTATTTCATTTGGCCTTGAGACATCTATGATACATTATGTTGTGTTCACATTTTTTTTTCTATTTGATATTGTAGCATATATGGTTGTTAATCTTTCTTTTATCTTGCAGGTAGCACTTGTCCCAGAAGGGACAAAGTATGGAAGGTGAACCAGCACGCACTGACAAAGGAAAGGTATTTAGGCGCTTTCTATTTGATTAAATATTGATGCATTATTGTAAAATTCTTTTGGTAATCCCATTTAATTACATTCTTTATTGTATATAGGGCGTCGCTACTGGTGATGAGCCTATATAGATTCTGCGTTGTAGACCATTAGGGATTTCCATTCACACTGAGAACCCCATTGTATGTATAAGTATCATTTATTTTTTACTATCCTTATCTTCATAAATAAATTCAAACCTGATTTCCGTGATATTAAAAACTACTATTTTGTATCTCATACGATACTCCTAGTGCACATGAGGTCTGACGGGACAGTTATGTAGATTTGATGATGCAGCCACTCACTCTCGAGGAGTAGCCTACAATAGTAAGTTGTAGTTTGAATTCATGATTAAATATGTTATAAATTTAGCATGCTATGAATTATAAGGTTATAGTTTAAATTGTAGATTCATCTGACAAAGGTATTTGAACATATACAGCCCATAATCAGAGAGGTACCAGCATTGCCGAGGGCATACGAGAGGACTCTTGACCAGTGCAAGAGGTTGATAAGAGAGGTATTTATTATGAAATTTTGATAGTATTAGTCTCCATTACAAAAAAAATCATTATGCATTTGAGTAACTCAATGTTAGATACGTAGAATCATATAAATTTGGTAGTCTAACTTTGGGTTTTCCTTTTTTGTTTATGTAAGAGGCACTTGATCCACCTAGTGCAGTGAAGAGGCTACATTTTGATCATCCACCAGCACCCTAGGATAGTATAGTTTTTGTAGGATGCATCATGAGACATTTTGAGATGGCATATGCCACATTGTATACAAAAACATTGATATTATACACATTCTGATGGCATGATTAGCCACATTTTGTATATGGATCTATGTATTTTGATATATATTTGAGTACTTTGTCTATGGATACATGATCTTTGATATATATATTTGTGTAAAATTTTGTCTATGGATACATGTATTTTGATATATATTTTTGTCATTTATGGGCACAATGATATACATATTAATTTAGTATCTAGTATTTTTCAATTTATCATGGATCATGTGTCATGCCCTAAATTTTACTAGTAAAAACACAACAATTTTTTTATTTTTTTGTAGCTTATGAAGTCGCATAATATATTACATATTGTAAAACAAGGTTATCATTGAATATGAGTTCAAGACTCATGTCGATAGTGTCATTCGGTTGTAACATTTTAGTCATAGGTGGTTTTCAAATAGATTGGATGACACTCTAGTTCAAGTTAGCATCACGAGTCAAAAGAGCAAGTTCAAGATACAACACTCATAAATTAGTGAGGTAATTCATATCCTGTGAGGCCTCACCCCGACCCTTCATGGCCTTATTTGTTACTTTATCTTTTTGATACTCACGACTCGAGATGTCGAGACATTATCGGATACTCAAACATATCATATTATTTCATGTTGTGTGATGATATTTTCAAATAGTTGATGTCCATCTTTTAATGCTTTATGTATATGTATGTTGATGAATTAAGTAAAATGTAGGATTAACACATTTATTTTGGAATCTTTATGATTAAGAATTTTGTAGGATGAAAGAAACCTTGATTTATGTATGTTTCAATTTATGTGAATTTCTCATACATATATATGTACATGTGATTTTTGGGACTACTGATGTGTGCAATGAGTGTGTAGATATTTTAGTCGAGGAAATTGACAGAGGAACATAACTGATCTCTATGTATTAATTTTGGAAACCTTGTTGTTCATAATTCAAGTATTGTATTGTGAGATGTATGTATGTATCTTTATGTGATCAGTAAATGTTAATGTTCGTAACTATGTTCTTTTAGTGTCGCTTGACACTCGTAAATTTTTTATGTTCTTCAGTGTACTGATTAGGGTTAGTTGTTTAACCTTGGACCAAAGTTGGTTTAAGTTAGTGTTGGTTTGCTAATTTGGTTCTTAATCGAGTTTAGTCACCCTTAATCCGGCTTAGTGCTTATTTGCATTTTAGAGTTGTTAGTTTGGTCCTAATTATTTCCTAGCCTTTGTTTGGCTCTAAACCTATTCCTAAGGCTTCAAAACATGAAATAATTATACCCAAGGGGTATGGGTATGGGTTGGGGGTCTTTTCCAACCCCTAAGCCCCTTTTATTGACTTTTGAGGTCACTCAAAAAGTCTCTTTTTGCCTTTGTGGGAAAATTGACCATGGTTATCTTGAGTTACCTCACCTCATCTCCACTTAGGGTTTAACCATAGTGTAGGTGGAGTTAGGAGTTTCTAGAATTGCTAGTGGGTGGAAATAGTTATTGCTCCTTTTGGTGGTTGAGTTTGAGGCTTATTTAGAGGCCCTTCTTAGACTTGTGGAGGTTGTTACCCAATCTCTACATTTAGAGACGAGTTCTTGAAGATTGAAGCAAGGAGAAGGAAACTGTACTCAAACTTTCTCATTGCCATTACCTTTTTGTGAAGGTTGGAATTCTCATGTCCCTTGTTCAGTTTCCATGTTTGTTTCATGCTTATGCTACCTTGTTGTCGTTTGAATGCTTGTATGGTTGTGGGTATGTTTGGAAGCTTTGAAAACCATGTTATTTAAAATGATTTCCTTTCATGTTTACATTCAATTTTTGAGATGTTCTTGATGGGTGTTTTGGTATTACTCACCCTTGGGGAGGATAGAAGTGACCAATTTTGGGAAAGGTTTGTTTAGTCGGACTCCAATCAGTGTAGAGTCTCTTCTCAGGATGAGAAGAGGGAGAAAGGGTAGGGTGTTATGGGCTCCTACCTGTCAACACAAACCAGGTATGATTATGGTATGTTGAAATGGAAGAACAGAAGTTCTTGGTATATAGCCCCGATTGGGCATCTATTTGGTGTTGTGCTTGACTTCTCCTGGTTGGAAGAATCCACCTTTCCCTAGTTTTTGATTCATTGTGAATCCCTTTGTGAAAACTTTGTATGAATATGCTTGTTTGAATTGTTCTTGGTCATGCTTGTTGTCACCTGATCAGAATTTTGTTCCATCCATGGTTCAAATAATGAGTTGTAGAAAACATTATAAATCCCTTAATGAGGGTCATGAAGAAAATCCAATTTAATTGTTGAAATTTGGGATTGATATCCTATTGTAAATTGTATTTTAAGCTTGTTGTAAATGGAAACGAAGCCAGGTTTTCTTCCTGGTTCTTTCCCGGCTGAGCCTTTGAATCAGGTTCGCCAATAAAATTGGTGTTTGAGTATAATTGGTTATCATGTGACTTAATCGTGATTTAAATTTAGATGGATGTGCATCAAAAATAAGATGGAAATAATGATGTTGATTTAATTTGGCAAAATTTCAAGTTTTCTTATATGATGGAAACAAAAATTCTATTATGAATGAAAGATTAGTTTTTGTGATTAATGGGGTTAAAACAATTCTTGCATTGTGGTTAAAATGGATAATTCAAATTCAATGTAATGGTAATGTTTTTTGCAATGTTTTGAATATAAGTGTATAGAGATGAAGAATTAATTTTTTTATCATAGAGAATGAATTGCTGTGATAATGAATTTGCAATTTGCCTCATAGTCATATTATGAATATTATTCTGAATGATAAGATACTTGAAAATTTGTGAGCTATATACATAAGGTATCTCCATTTTTCTAAATCCATGGATGAGCATAGTTAGATCTCTTTTATATAACTCCTTATGTGTTGTTAGTATTGAGGCTATTAGCCAAATGGAGAAAAGAAAAAGATCATCAATTTAGATTATCAAACATAGTTAGGATTCTCTAATGTATCATTGCAATAGATATCGTGATGCCTTAGACTTTGGTAGTAGAAAGAACAAATAGAGGTTATATAAGTTATAAGATATAAAACATAAATCTTGCTGTAGACACACAATTTACTCTCTAGATTTTATATGGAAGAAGTGGAAATAATATCTACTAATACAGACCAATATAATAATCAAGGAATATATTGTAGTATCTTCTAAATAAAGTAAGAGAATACCTAATTTTCAAGTAAGACATAACATAATAAAATAATCTAAAGTAAGCACCTAAGGTACAAATCTCTTTCATTCAAATCAAGAGGCAAAAAGAGCTAATGATGAATTCCCTAAGTGAGGGTTGACCCAGCTTATAGATGGGACATTTAACAATTAAATAATTAACAAAAAAATATACAACATTGAAACAATTGCTGCCTATTAAAGGATAGTTGACCAAGTTAATGGAGTTTTTTATTTAATACCGTGTATGGAAGAGGGAGGATGGGGGACCCACCTCCCGATCATCCCCTCCCATTCCTTCCATGTCTTCTAAGCGCATTTAGCACTGTCTAAGCCTGACATAGGTCAGGGAATGTCTTGTCACCCCTGCTTCTTTGGTCGCCAACTTGGGTGAAGGTCCCATCTTGAATGGGGCACGAACTTGGAGGTAACAAGAAACTTTAAACACAAAAATGTTTAAATAACCATTGTTTGAGATTTATTTTGCATGGGAGAAAGTCAAGGGGGGGAGTTACTTAGCACGTGGTTTAAGGTGGGTAGATGCTTGGTAAGAGAGAAGAGTAGCATATAGGGTTAAGAACAGTGCCTAGCTAGTATTAATGAATGTTTAGAGATTCAAATTTAGGCATGATCCTTTTATGAGGTTTTTAGATTATAGAGTTATAATATTCTTGGGGTAGTTAGTATATTAAGTAGGACTTTAGTTCTAGTTTAGTGGTTAGCTCCTAGGAATGTTATTAATTAAAAAAAAGATCATTAGCAACCTTGTATGTTTTAAGTCAGTAAGTTTAGTTTTGGTTAAAGGTTGTTAGTTTAATTTAGTATCATGATAATTTTAAATTTAAGATAGTTTAGATTTAGTCTAAATTTAAATTAGTATTAGAATCGCTTAATTTTTAAGTTAGTAGAAACTTAATGTTAGTTTAGTTGTTAATTGTTTTTAAAGGTTTCAAAATTTAATATATATTTAGTAGTTTTAGTTTAAGATAGTAAAGTTTTATTAATGAAATTTGGTTTGATTTTGATTTATCAATGTTAGATATATTATTAATGTTATTTTAGAATAAATCTTAAATTTTAAAAGTATTTAGATTTTGTTAATAACTTGGAGTTAGTATGTTTTGTTTGTGTAAAATTTTTAAATTAAGATAGTTAAATTAATCAATAGTTTTCATTATAAGTGTTTTTTTTTCAAAGTAAATTCGGGTATTAGTTTTAAATTAAATAAAGTTTTTAACCAATAAGTTATTAACAATATGTTTGTTTTATCATTGAATATATATATCATATTATGTGTATGTGGCAAATATTTAGTAACGTTATTTAAAAAATAATAATAATAATAATTGTGTGTTTTTACCCTTGTAGTTTGGGCATGACATTTTGGTATTAGAGCTCATGTTTCAACACTAGGAACCTTAAGTCCTTACACTTCTAGAACTTAATCTAAACATTAAATTGTGTAAAATGCCTCTTGTTACTCAAAGCAACCCACGAGGCAGAGGTCGTAGGGCAAGAGGTGGTAGAGTGGGATAGGGGGATGGACCACCTCCACAACCACCACCTCCACCTCCACCACCACCGAACCCAAACTAGGACATTATAGATGTGCTTCAAACTTTGATCAGTGTAGTTTAGCAGAGAGTAGTACCTATGGTTCAGCCAGTTCAACAAATTCCAGTAGTGGAAGCAGAGGGGCCCAGAGGAGGTGGGCCCAGAGGAGGTGGGCCCAAAGGTAGAGAGAGGACTAGGAGTCCCCCACTGAGGCAGTTAGAGGGGCAGGATGAGCATGAAGGTGATTCAATACACTAGAGAGGACCCCCACTTGTCAGACCTCCTAGACATGTAGGAGATGATATTAGGCAATTGATTCAACTTGGGCCACCATTATTTACGGGTTCCACTGAGGGGACAATAGCAGAGGCATGGTTGCAGAGCCTACAGTGGTGCTTTGGGTTACGCCCTTATGGGAGTAATCTAAAGGCACACCTAGTAGTTCATCAGTTGAGAGAGGATGCCTCCAATTGGTGGCATTAGGAGGAGATCATATGTGGAGTGAGGATGGATAACCTCACATGGGAGTCTTTCCTAGGAAGATTTCAAGAGAGGTACCTGTCAGAGCATTTTTGACAGAAAAAGATAGAGGAGTTACATTCTCTTTATCAGAGAGGTCTTACAGTGGCACAGTATGAGAGCAGGTTTCTCGAGCTCCTTCCTTATCTAGAATACATGAAGCACGAGAAACTATGGGTACATCACTTTATCATGGGTTTAAATTTCTCACTTCAAGGTCCTGTTCTGATGGCCTTCCCAACCACCTTTAGATAGGTAGTGGAGATAGCACTAGTGGCAGAGGATACTTGGGGTAGATAGGAAACACGAGATCGATTTCAGAACTGAAACTCTACCCGACAGAAACCCCCTTGGAAAGGGAATCAGAACTATACACCAGGGTCCTCTAAGGGCCAACAAACTCAGTAGCAGTAGGTACTCTAATAGGGTTACCAGGGCTTCGAGCCCAAGCAGTGGCAGTCACAGTTAGTGCAGACTCAGTAGTCTTCTAGGGGTGCACACAGTGGGTCTAGTAGGTCAGGGGGCCCACAACAGTCTGGATCATAGGATACACAATCTTATACCCAAGGACCATGCTACACTTGTGGTGGCATGGGTCACATAGCTAGAGAGTGTTCACAGGGATAGTCATCTAGTGGTTAGAGAGGGGCTTTTTTAGAGCCGACAGTTAGAGACATGGGCAAGTCCCACAGAGTTTTTATAGTGGTTGACAACTGCAAGACTGGGCATCAGGCTACATATATTGAGGCTATAGGTGGAGTTGGTCAGCCAGTTAGTGCTAGAGACTATCCATATTATTGCTTGAAAGACCCTAGCTCCTCGAGTTCGAGAATTGGACCAAGTTAGGGTCTAGCCAGAATTTTATGATGAGGTCACGATTTCTTGGGAGGATGCAGCACGTATGCGATCGTGATACCCTTATCTTTTGATGAACTCTAGGAGGAAGTTCATGCCTAGTGGGGGAGGATGTGAGGCCTCGCCCCGACCCTTCGTGGCCTTAGTTATTACTTTATCTTTTTGATACTCACGACTCGAGATGTCAAGACATCATCGGATACTCGAACATATCATATTATTTCATGTTGTGTGATGTTATTTTCAGATAGTTGATGTTCACCATTTAATGCTTTATGTATATGTATGTTGACGAATTAAGTAAAATGTGGGATTAACACATTGATTTTGGAATCTTTATGATTAAGAATTTTGTAGGATGAAAGAAACCCTGATTTATGTATGTTTCAATTTATGTGAATTTTTGATATGTATATATGTACATGTGATTTTCGAGACTACTGATGTGTGCAGTGAGAGTGTAGATATTTTAGTCGAGGAAATCGACGGAGGAACAGAACTGATCTCTATTTGTTAATTTTGGAAAACTTTTTGTTCATAATTCAAGTATTGTATTATGAGATGTATGTATGTATCCTTATGTGATCAGCAAATGTTAATGTTCATAACTATGTTATTTTAGTGTCGCTTGACACTCATAAATTGTTTATGTTCTTCAGTGTACTGATTAGGGTTAGTTGTTTAACCTTGGACCCAAGTTGGTTTAAGTTAGTGTTAGTTTTCTAATTTGGTTCTTAATCAAGTTTAGTCACCCTTAATTTGGCTTAGTGCTTATTTGCATTTTAGAGTATTTAGTTTGGTCCTAATTATTTCCTAGCCTTTGTTTGGCTCTAAACCTATTCCTAAGGCTTCAAAACATGAAATAATTATACCCAATGGGTATGGGTATGGGTTGGGTGTCTTTTCCAATCCCTAAGCCCATTTTATTGACTTTTAAGGTCACTCAAAAAGTCTCTTTTTGCCTTTGTGCGAAAATTGACCATGGTTATCTTGAGTTACCTCACCTCATCTCCACTTAGGGTTTAACCATAGTGTAGGTGGAGTTAGGAGTTTCTAGAATCGCTAATGGCTAGAAATAGTTATTGCTCCTTTTTGTGGTTGAGTTTGAGGCTTATTTAGAGGCCCTTCCTAGACTTGTGGAGGTTGTTACCCAATCTCTACATTTAGAGAGAAGTTCTTGAAGATTGAAGCAAGGAGAAGGAAACTCTACTCAAACTTGTTAATTTCCATTACCTCTTTGTGAAGGTTGGAATTCTCATGTCCCTTGTTCAGTTTCCATGTTTGTTTCATGCTTGTGCTACCTTGTTGTTGTTTGAATGCTTGTATGGTTGTGGGTATGTTGGGAAACTTTGAAAACCATGTTATTTGAAATGATTTCCTTTCATGTTTATGTCGGATTTTTGAGATGTTCTTGCATGGGTGTTTTGGTATTACTCACCCTTGGAGAGGGCAGAAGTGACCAAGTTTGGGAAAGGTCTATTTAGTCAGACTCCAAATAGTGTAGAGTCTCTTCTCAGGATGAGAAGAGGGAGAAAGGGTAGGGTGTTATGGGCCCCTACCTGTCAGCACAAACCTAGTATGATTATGGTATGTTGAAATGGAAGAACAGAAGTTCTTCGTATATAGCCCTGATTGGGCATCTGTTTGGTGTTGTGCTTGACTTCTCCTGGTTGGAAGAATCCACCTTTCCCTAGTTTTTGATTGATTGTGAATCCATTTGTGAAAACTTTGTATGAATATGCTTGTTTGAATTGTTCTTGGTCATGCTTGTTGTCACTTGATCAGAATTCTGTTCTATCCATGGTTCAAATAATGAGTTGCAGAAAACATTATAAATCCCTTGATGAGGGTCATGAAAAAAATCCAATTTAATTTTTGAAATATGGGATTTATATCCTATTGTAAATTGTATTTTAAGCTTGTTGTAAATGGCAACGAAGCCGGGCTTTTTTCCTGGTTCTTTCTCGGCTGAGCCTTTGAATCAGGTTGGCCAATAAAATTGGTGTTTGAGTATAACTGGTTATCATGTGACTTAATCATGATTTAAATTTAGATGGATGTGCATCAAAAATAGGATGGAAATAATGATGTTGATTTAATTTGGAAAAATTTCAAGTTTTCTTATATGATGGAAATGAATATTCTATTATGAATGAAAGATTAGTTTTTTTGATTAATGGGCTTAAAACAATTCTTGCATTGTGGTTAAAATGGATAATTCAAATTCAATGTAATGGTAATGTTGTTTTTAATGTTTTGAATATAAGTGTATAGAGGTGAAGAGTTAATATTTTTATCATAGAGAATGAATTGCTGAGATAATGAATTTGCAATTTGGCTCATAGTCATGTTATGAATATTATTCTGAATGATAAGATACTTGAAAATTTGTGAGCTATATACATAAGGTATCTCCATTTTTCTAAATCCATAGATGAGAATAGTTAGATCTCTCTCATATAACTCCTTATGTGTTGTTAGTATTGAGGCTATTAGCCAAATGGAGAAAAGAAAAAGATCATCAATTTAGATTATCAAACATAGTTAGGATTCTCTAATGTATCATTGCAATAGATATTGTGATGCCTTAGACTTTGGTAGTAGAAAGAACAAATAGAGGTTATATAAGTTATAAGATATAAAACATAAAGCTTGCTGTAGACACACAATTTACTCTCTGGATTTTATATGGAAGAAGTGGAAATAATATCTACTAATACAGACCAATATAATAATTAAGGAATATATTGTAGTATCTTCTAAATAAAGTAAGAGAATACCTAATTTTCAAGTAAGACATAACATAATAAAATAATCTAAAGTAAGCACCTAAGGTACAAATCTCTTTCATTCAAATCAAGAGTCAAAAAGAATTAATGATGAATTCCCTAAGTGAGGGTCGACCCAGCTTATGGATGGGACATTTAACAATTAAATAATAAAGAAAAAAAATACAACTTTGAAACAATTGCTGCCTATTAAAGTATAGGCGACCAAGTTGATGGAGTTTTTTATTAAATACCTTGTATGGAAGAGGGAGAATGGGGGACCCACCTCCCCATCATCCCCTCCCATGCCTTCCAAGTCTGCTAAGTGCATTTAGCATTGTCTAAGCCTGACATAGGTCAGGGAATGTCTTGTCACCCCTGCCTCCTTGGTCGCCAACTTGGGTGAAGGTCCCATCTTGAATGGGGCATGAGCTTGGAGGTAATAAGAAACTTGAAACACAAAAATGTTTAAATAAATCATGGTTTGAGATTTATTTTACATGGGAGAAAGTCAAGGGGGGGAGTTAGTTAGCACGTGGTTTAAGGTGGTTAGATGCTTGGTAAGAGAGAAGAGTACCATATAGGGTAAAGAACAGCGCCTAGCTAGTATTAATGAATATTTAGAGATTCAAATTTAGGCATGATCTTTTAATGAGGTGTTTAGATTATAGAGTTATAATATTCTTGGGGTAGTTAGTATATTAAGTAGGACTTTAGTTCTAGTTTAGTGGTTAGCTGCTAGGAATGTTATTAATTAAAAAAAAGATCATTAGCAACCTTGTATTTTTTAAGTCAGTAAGTTTAGTTTTGATTAAAGGTTGTTAGTTTAGTTTAGTATCATGATAAGTTTTAATTTAAGATAGTTTAGATTTAGTCTAAATTTAAACTAGTATTAGACTCGCTTAATTTTTAAGTTAGTAAAAACTTAATGTTAGTTTAGTTGTTAATTGTTTTTAAAGGTTTCAAAATTTAATATATATTTAGTAGTTTTAGTTTAAGATAGTAAAGTTTTATTAATGAAATTTGGTTTGATTTCGATTTATCAATGTTAGATATATTATTAATGTTATTTTAGAGTAAATCTTAAATTTTAAATGTATTTAGATTTTGTTAATAACTTGGACTTAGTATGTTTTGTTTGTGTAAAGTTTTTAAATTAAGATAGTTAAATTAATCAATTGTTTTAATTATAAGTTATTTGTTTTCAAAGTAAATTTGGGTATTAGTTTTAAATTAAATAAAGTTTTTAACCAATAAGTTATTAACAATTTCTTTGTTTTATCATTGAATATATATATCATACTATGTGTATGTGGCAAATATTTAATAACGTTATTTAAAAATAATAATAATAATAATTGTGTGTTTTTGCCCTCGTATTTTGGGCATGACATTTTGGTATTAGAGCTCGTGTTTCAACACTAGGAACCTTCAGCCCTTACGCTTCTGAAACTTAATCTAAACATTAAATTGTGTAGGATGCCTCCTGTTACTCGAAGCAACCCATGAGGTAGAGGTCGTAGGGCGAGAGGTGGTAGAGTGGGACAAGGCGATGGACCACCTCCACCACCACCACCTCCACCTCCACCACCACCGAACCTGAACTAGGACATTACAGATGTGCTTCAAACTTTGATCAGTGTAGTTCAATAGAGAGTAGTACTTGTGGTTCAACCAGTTTAGTAGATTCCAGTAGTGGAAGCAGAGGGGCCCGGAGGAGGTAGGCCCAGAGGTAGAGAGAGGACTAGGAGTCCCCCACCGAGGCAGTTAGAGGGGCAGGATGATCATGAAGGTGATTCAATACACTAGAGAGGACCCCCACTTGTCAGACCTCCTAGACATGTAGGAGATGATATCAAGCAATTGATTCGACTTGGGCCACCATTATTTACGGGTTCCACTGAGGGGACAATAGCAGAGGCATGGTTGCAGAGCCTACTTCGATGCTTTGGGTTACACCCTTATGGGAGTAATCTAAAGGCATGCCTAGCAGTTTAAAAGTTGAGAGAGGATGCCTCCAATTGGTGGCATCAAGAGGAGATCATAGGTGGAGTGAGGATGGATACCCTCACATGGGAGTCTTTCCTAGGAAGATTTTGAGAGAGGTACTTGTCAGAGCATTTCTGACAGAAATAGATAGAGGAGTTCCATTCTCTTTATCAGAGAGGTCTTACAATGGCACAGTATGAGAGCAGGTTTCTCAAGCTCTTTCCTTATGTGGAATACATGAAGGACAAGAAACTACGTGTATATTGCTTTATCATGGGTTTGAATTTCTCACTTTAGGGTCCTATTCAGATGGCCTTCCCTACCACCTTCAGATAGGTAGTGGAGATAACACTAGTGGTAGAGGATACTCGGGGTAGACAGGAAACACGGGATCGATCTCAGAACCGAAACTCTACCCGATAGAAACCCCCTTAGAAAGGGAATCAGAACTATACACCAAGGTCCTCTAAGGGCCAATAGATTTAGCAGCAGCAGGTACTCTCACAAGGTTACTAGGGCTTCGAGCCCAAGCAGTGGCAGTCACAGTCAGTGAAGACTCAGTAGTCTTCTAGGGGTGGACACAGAGGGTCTAGTAGGTCAGGGGGCCCACAACAGTCTGGATCACAGGATACACGATCTTATACCCAAGGACCATGCTACACTTGTGGTGGCATGGGTCACATAGCTAGAGAGTGTTCACTGGGACAGTCATCTAGTGGTCAGAGAGGGGCTGTTTTAGAGCCGACAGTTGGAGACATGGGCAGGTCCCACAGAGTTTTTACAGTAGTTGACAACCACTAGACTGGGCATCAGGCTATATATATTGAGGCTATAGGTGGAGTTGGTCAGCCAGTTAGTGCTAGAGACTATCCATATTATTGCTCGACAGACCCTAGCTCCTCGAGGTTGAGAACTGGACCAAGTTAGGGTCTAGCAGGAATTTTATGATGAGGTCACGATTTCTTGGGGGGATGCAGCATGTATGCGATCTCAATACCCTTATCTTTTGATGAACTCTAAGAGGAAGTTCATGCCTAGTGGGGGAAGATGTGAGGCCTTGCCCTGACCCTTCATGGCCTTAGTTGTTACTTTATCTTTTTGATACTCACGACTCGAGATGTCGAGACATTATCGGATACTCAAACATATCATATTATTTCATGTTGTGTGATGTTATTTTTAGATAGTTGATGTCTTTCATTTAATGTTTTATGTATATGTATGTTGATCAATTAAGTAAAATGTAGGATTAACACATTGATTTTGGAATCTTTATGATTAAGAAATTTGAAGGATGAAAGAAACCCTGATTTATGTATGTTTCAATTTATGTTAATTTCTTATACATATATATGTACATGTGATTTTTGGGACTACTGATGTATGCAATGAGTGTGCAGATATTTTAGTCAAGGAAATCGACGGAGGAACAAAATTGATCTCTATGTGTTAATTTTGGAAACCTTGTTGTTCGTAATTCAAGTATTGTATTGTGAGATGTATGTATGTATCCTTATGTGATCAGTAAATGTTAATGTTCGTAACTATGTTCTTTTAGTGTCGCTCAACACTCATAAATTGTTTATATTCTTCAGTGTATTGATTAGGGTTAGTTATTTAACCTTGGACTCAAGTTGGTTTAAGTTAGTGTTAGTATGCTAATTTGGTTCTTAATCGAGTTTAGTCACCCTTAATCTGGCTTAGTGCTTATTTGCATTTTAGAGTTGTTAGTTTGGTCCTAATTATTTCCTAGCCTTTGTTTGGCTCTAAACCTATTCCTAATGCTTCAAAACATGAAATAATTACACCCAAGGGGTATGGGTATGGGTTGGGGGTCTTTTCCAACCCCTAAGCCCCTTTTATTGACTTTTAAGGTCACTCAAAAAGTCTCTTTTTGCCATTGTGCGAAAATTGACCATGGTTATCTTGAGTTACCTCACCTCATCTCCACTTAGGGTTTAACCATAGTGTAGGTGGAGTTAGGAGTCTCTAGAATTGCTAGTGGGTGGAAATAGTTATTGCTCCTTTTGGTGGTTGAGTTTGAGGCTTATTTAGAGGCCCTTCCTAGACTTGTGGAGGTTGTTACCCAATCTCTACATTTAGAGAGAAGTTCTTGAAGATTGAAGCAAGGAGAAGGAAACTCTACTCAAACTTGTTAATTTCCATTACCTCTTTGTGAAGGTTGGAATTCTCATGTCCCTTGTTCAGTTTCCATGTTTGTTTCATGCTTGTGCTACCTTGTTGTTGTTTGAATGCTTGTATGGTTGTGGGTATGTTGGGAAGCTTTGAAAACCATGTTATTTGAAATGATTTCCTTTCATGTTTATGTCAGATTTTTGAGATGTTCTTGCACGGGTGTTTTGGTATTACTCACCCTTGGAGAGGGCAGAAGTGACCAAGTTTGGGAAAGGTCTATTTAGTCAGACTCCAAATAGTGTAGAGTCTCTTCTCAGGATGAGAAGAGGGAGAAAGGGTAGGGTGTTATGGGCCCCTACCTGTCAGCACAAACCTGGTATG
Organism: Cupressus sempervirens; assembly: GCA_028749045.1. Lineage (NCBI taxonomy): Eukaryota > Viridiplantae > Streptophyta > Pinopsida > Cupressales > Cupressaceae > Cupressus > Cupressus sempervirens. The sequence goes on along the minus strand of CM053787.1, from coordinate 898,321,705 downwards.
ATTATGGTATGTTGAAATGGAAGAATAGAAGTTCTTGGTATATAGCCCCGATTGGGCATCTGTTTGGTGTTGTGCTTGACTTCTCCTAGTTGGAAGAATCCACCTTTCCCTAGTTTTTGATTCATTATGAATCCCTTTGTGAAAACTTTGTATGAATATGCTTGTTTGAATTGTTCTTGGTCATGCTTGTTGTCACCTAATCAGAATTCTATTCCATCCATGGTTCAAATAATGAGTTACAGAAAACATTATCCTATTGTAAATTGTATTTTAAGCTTGTTGTAAATGGCAATGAAGCTGAGTTTTCTTCCTGGTTCTTTCCTGGCTGAGCCTTTGAATCAGGTTGGCCAATAAAATTGGTGTTTGAGTATAATTGGTTATCATGTGACTTAATCGTGATTTAAATTTAGATGGATGTGCATCAAAAATAGGATGGAAATAATGATGTTGATTTAATTTGGCAAAATTTCAAGTTTTCTTATATGATGGAAACGAAAATTCTATTATGAATGAAAGATTAGTTTTTGTGATTAATGGGGTTAAAACAATTCTTGCATTGTGGTTAAAATGGATAATTCAAATTCAATTTAATGGTAATGTTGTTTGCAATGTTTTGAATATAAGTTATAGAGCTTAAGAGTTAATATTTTTATCATAGGGAATGAATTGCTGAGATAATGAATTTGCAATTTGGCTCATATTCATGTTATGAATATTATTTTGAATGATAAGATACTTGAAAATTTGTGAGCTATATACATAAGGTATCTCCATTTTTCTAAATCCATGGATGAGCATAGTTAGATCTCTTTCATATAACTCCTTATGTGTTGTTAGTATTGAGGCTATTAGCCAAATGGAGAAAAGAAAAAGATCATCAATTTAGATTATCAAAAAAGTTAGGATTCTCTAATTTATCATTGCAATAGATATCGTGATGCCTTAGACTTTGGTAGTAGAAAGAACAAATAGAGGTTATATAAGTTATAAGATATAAAACATAAAGCTTGCTGTCGACACACAATTTACTCTCTGGATTTTATATGGAAGAAGTGGAAATAATATCTACTAATACAGACCAATATAATAATTAAGGAATATATTGTAGTATCTTCTAAATAAAGTAAGAGAATACCTAATTTTCAAGTAAGACATAACATAATAAAATAATCTAATGTAAGCACCTAAGGTACAAATCTCTTTCATTCAAATAAAGAGTCAAAAAGAACTAATGATGAATTACCTAAGTGAGGGTCGACCCAGCTTATGGATGGGACATTTAACAATTAAATAATTAACAAAAAAATATACAACGTTGAAACAATTGCTGCCTATTAAAGGATAGGGGACCAAGTTGATGGAGTTTTTAATTAAATACCTTGTATGGAAGAGGGAGGATGGGGGACCCACCTTCCCATCATCCCCTCCCACGCCTTCCAAGTCTGCTAAGCACGTTTAGTGCTATCTAAGCTTGACATAGGTCAGGGAATGTCTTGTCACCCCTACCTCCTTGGTCACCAACTTGGGTGAAGGTCCCATCTTGAATGGGGCACGAGCTTGGAGGTAACAAGAAACCTTAAACACAAATTTTTTTAAATAAATCATGGTTTGGGATTTATTTCGCATGGGAGAAAGTCAAGGGGGGGAGTTAGTTAGCATGCGGTTTAAGGTGGGTAGATGCTTGGTAAGAGAGAAGAGTAGCATATTGGGTTAAGAACAGTGCCTAGCTAGTATTAATGAATGTTTAGAGATTCAAATTTAGGCATGATCCTTTGATGAGGTGTTTAGATTATAGAGTTATAATATTCTTGGGGTAGTTAGTATATTAAGTAGGACTTTAGTTCTAGTTTAGTGGTTAGTTGCTAGGAATGTTATTCATTAAAAAAAAGATCATTAGCAACCTTGTATGTTTTAAGTCAGTAAGTTTAGTTTTGGTTAAAGGTTGTTAGTTTAGTTTAGTATCATGATAATTTTAAATTTAAGATAGTTTAGATTTAGTCTAAATTTAAATTAGTATTAGACTCGCTTAATTTTTAAGTTAGTAGAAACTTAATGTTAGTTTAGTTGTTAATTGTTTTTAAAGATTTCAAAATTTAATATATATTTAGTAGTTTTAGTTTAAGATAGTAAAGTTTTATTAATGAAATTTGGTTTGATTTCGATTTATCAATGTTAGATATATTATTAATGTTATTTTAGAATAAATCTTAAATTTCAAATGTATTTAGATTTTGTTAATAACTTGGAGTTAGTATGTTTTGTTTGTGTAAAGTTTTTAAATTAAGATAGTTAAATTAATCAATAGTTTTCATTATAAGTGTTTTGTTTTCAAAGTAAATTCGAGTATTAGTTTTAAATTAAATAAAGTTTTTAACCAATAAGTTATTAACAATTTGTTTTTTTTATCATTGAATATATATATCATATTATGTGTATGTGGCAAATATTTAGTAACGTTATTTAAAAATAATAATAATAATAATTGTGTGTTTTTTCCCTCGTAGTTTCGAAATGACATATCCTAACAAGCCTCTAATACTAATATTCTATTAGGGTTTGTCAGTTGTATCATATGGACTAGGTCACGATTCTAGCATGTAAGGGAAGGGGATCAGAATTACTTATTATCCTCATTACCAATGTACACACATTCATTAATCATTACAATATATATTAATGTCACAATTACTATATGGTGTGGAAGTGTAGTATATCTTAATCGATTAAACACACGTATCTAGAGAATTTAGATTCTTACTCATCACATGAGCATCCTTAGTCAAATAAGAAAATGTGCGCTTATCTACCACACTATATTGGATCTAACCATTGGAAATTAGAAAAGATATGCCCCAAAGGTAGCTTCAAAGTCTACATGATGGATAAGGGGCCACTTGTATTGATAGTATCCATCATTCTACACATACTATACACAACTTATGGAATAAACAATTTGTTTTATGTGCCAAACATGCATCGTGTGCTTGCATCCATATCTTACTGGTTACAGGTCCTCTCAAAGATTGGACCAATATTGAGTCATTTTCTCCCTCTTTACTCTATTTAGTCATCCTTATGCATTCTATCAACATTGCTTCCTCACCAAACTAGCACTCACTACAGTTTCCTAAACACAAAAATTACTATTTCAATACATAAATTAAACTCACTCTAACAAAAGACAATTACTAACTAATCTAGCTACATTGCCATGCTTTTACATTTACTATTTTAATTACTATAGTTACTATACTATTACATTTACTTTTTACATTATTACATCTAATTATTCACCATAAGCTCACTTTCTCACTATCAATATTATTATTATCAAAGCATGTTAAGATTCAAAGTAGTTTCATAGTATGAATTAGTAAGCACATAAAATGAGGAACTCTTAGTAAATCTAAGGGCCAATTCAAAGTACTTAACTCAATAATAATTCATGGTCAGCATTTAAACACATCCTACTACAACATCATATTGAGTGTGTCAATTTAAATTTGTTAGATGAATTGTTTATGTAAGGATTAGGTGCAAGCATATAAATAAGGTTTGTATATAACATACCTTGATGTTCTGACATATATGTATTCATCATTTCATGCAACTAACATAGTAAAATGTGGTGTACATGAATCATATTATCATTAATTCTACATAGGGTACATGAGCTGACGATATACCTCTAATGACATGCCTATTGACCCTTATTACATACTAGCTAACTAATTCTCTATTCCTACACTACATCTTCAAAGTGGTATATATATTCTATAGACTTTTTTATTCTACTAATATCTTCAATAGAATTCACAGCATTCATTATCTAACTAACATTCCCTCAAGCCAAATATAAAATTCACTTGACATTAAATCCAACATCTACACAGGTTTTTCATGCATTCAATTCTATCTAGTAACTCTTATCTATCAATGTGCTTTATTGACTAGATAAAACTAGATTTGAGTTATTATTTTAATCCACCATCCATCCTTATCCTTGATTCTCCAATCCCATCATCCTGACAACTTACTTCATATTAACCCTATTATATCTACATCCAACTATCCTAATTTATAGTCTTAACACTAATTTAATTAAGCCCTCCATACTTAACATCATGTTCAATTATATATGCATTCTCGTAAAGTTTCTTATTTCATTTAATTTATTTTCCTATATTGAGCTTTTCCATTACCATATGGTTTAATTGTTACATGTCTCTAAATGAGCCCCTTGATATAAACATTACCCTTAAACTAAGCTCAAATACACTAAGTGTCATTATCCTCTATTCAAGACTTGAAATGATTAAATAATTATCTAATAAAAATAAAAAAAAATCTAAAGGGTGAATCTCCTATCTATCTTAAATCCTCATCATTCCCTAATGCTTACCAAGGCAAAATTTCTTCCTATATGTGGTCCCCACAAGGTCCCATGTGGGTCATGTGCAGAATTTTGACTAATCCAAGCCTCATGACATCTTTTTCCCATCCCTCGAATCAACAATCCTAATCTGAACAAGTCATATTAAATGTCAACTTGACATTCTCCTAAGTACAAATCCCTTGGGATTGCTATCCCACTCCACCTTAATTTCAAGTTGACTACCTATGCTTGGGAACATGTGACCACTGCTGCAAGAAATTTCAAGTCGACTACCTATGTTTGGGAACACGTGACCACTACTGCAAGGAGGGAATGACTAGTTCATAAGACAAGGATGTGACATAAACCCTTTCTCCTATGCACCCAAGTATATTAATGGGGATGAAACCCCTTTTCAAGGAGGCAAGCTCAAGGATAAAATTTTTGACATGACATGTCAGAATGAATGTCAAATTTAAAAATACGCCTTGGGGAGTGGAGAAAACTTTTTGCATTATGATGGCTTAGGAAATGTTGGGGGCTACTCTAGAAGGGCGGTCAAGATCAATCTTGGCTTTTATTTTATTTTTGAGTTAAATATTTAAATTTGTCATATTCTCTAACATGCACACTAATATACCTTTATTTATTTAATTACTAATTTATTATTTGAGTGTTGGATGTGACTTAGAGGTCATAAGATTGTAATGTGTACCATTCTGTCACTTAGGAAATATATTAGTCTAGGACACTCATTAGTCTCTAAATGCTATTATTATTTTTATTTTTATTGGATAGCAGTCTAGAATCTAGGAATATTCTTTAATATTTTATTGCTCTATATTAAGGAAGGGATTTATTTTCCTTTACCATACATTTTCCAGAGAGGAAAATGCATGCCTACAGCAATGTATCTCATAGATTTTATTATGTCTTCTCTTACAACAAACTTCATTTTGTTATATCATGAAATTAATTTGATGATTTCCTTGCTTAGAATTGCATTAAGCTTGGTAATTAAAATCAATGTTATCCATGCATGTGATATGAACATAAAATTTTCCTTCCAAATTATTGAGTGCACAACAAGATTGTAAGCAATCTACTAAGTTTTAAATTTATACAATCAATGGTATCACATAACATCTATGGATTGTTATTATGAACTAGTCATTTACAATACCACAAGGAGAACACTTTCTTTGACATTTTCAAATGATAACAATGATGTCAAAGAAAATCTGTGACTCATACCAATGCTTTCATAACAATATAAACTCCAAATGAAACATTCATATACAACCTTATCAATTCTTTCCTCTACACGTACATTAGGTAACAATGATACAATCTCCTTCCATCACAATGGGGCAACATAAGGGACTTTTCAAAATCATAAGGAACATGAACATTGAAAGATATGGACAATGAGTAGCATGAACATTGTCCAACATGATCATTGAGAACATGAAGAAGCTAGTGAATCCTCCTTCACAAATGGGGGCACAATGTCAAGTTTTCTCATCCAACATCAATCTGCAAGATGATCATTCCAAGCCATTTCCATTGCTCCCTTGGACACAAATCTGCATATGCAACACAACAAAATAACAAGGACAATGGGTGCTTTCCACCCAACCATAGACCTCAAAGAGACCACCCCTGCACTAGGGAACAAGGCTCAAACTGGGATACACATACAATCTTTCAATGCATAAACATTACATTTAAAACTTGAACAATTTCCCCCCAAAGCTATTTCACAATGGCTTCACAGATAGAACCATAAACATAGGGTGAAGGTGTGTTCTAAAATGGAGACTTTCCATACCAAACCATATCTGCAATAAAAAATTTCCATGCCCTCTTGAGGATATCATAATTCAGAAAATTTCATGCCCTCTCAGGGCTATCATAAATCAACAAGTTAATGCCCTCTTGGAGCCTCCACATTTCCTCCTCCAAACCCACTACCATCAGCTATAACTCCTCAAACTTCCTTTCTACACCATACTTTCCTTGTCACCCCCAGCAAGATATGAATGGTTATGGCATACAATGGAGCCCATACTCCAAGGTTCTCAATACATTTTTTGAACCCAAATTAAGCCCTTCACCCTGGACTTCTCTTCCCTTCCCACAAGGGTGAGTGTAAGTCCCATGCCCATAACAACACTCAAGCACAAAACAAGAAAACAAAACCAAGTAGAAATAAAACAAGAAATTTTCAAGATTACATCTCATTTTCACAACACAATATCAACACCCATAATACAACAAGGAAATAGAGGAAATCCAAACCTCACACTCACAATACTCAACACAATACAAAAAGATGCACAATGGTGTCACACTAATCTACATGGAATGAACACCATTCAAGCACTCACATGAATGCTACTCCATAATGCAATGCAATGCATACTCCATTGATAAACTCCACACTTGCATATTTGCTTAACCATGCTAAAAAAAAGAAATGGAAAAGAGGCAAGTTTGAGATACCAACCTTGGTCCAAGCTAGGGTAAGGATAGTTGTACTAGAGCTCCCCTAATCTCCCTCCAAAACCTAACTATCTCTAAAATTAGAGAGTGGGCAAACACCCCACTAGTTTTTCCAAGACCCTCTAATAAAGCCTTCCCACTAACTTATTTTAGCAAAAACACTAATCCACTACTTCTTACAAACTTTTCTCCTCTAACAGTTCATTGATAGCCCTCATGAGCTCTGAGTTATGATCCTTGAAAGATCGACCTCAAAATGCACTTAGAGCACCTTGGAGATGCCTCGGTACAGGGTGGCCGCAAATGATGGATGGTCTCCGTGGCTGGAACAAGGGTGTGACTAGGGTTCACCTACCCATCCAAAGCTAATGGAACTAACGATTCGATGCCAAGATCAGTGATTTCAAAGTTACATTGTGGTGCACCTATGAACTGAGGCACACTGCAAGTTTTGGCATCGAGCGAGATCATTGTGCCGAATCCAAACAGAATGTGATCTCTCAAAAATGAGATAGATTATTTTAGGCCTCAATATCACCATCCTATATCATTTTATAGTTCATTGATAGCCCTCATGAGCTCTCAGTTATGACCCTCGAAAGATCGACCTCAAAATGCACTTAGAGCACTTTGGAGACTCCTCGGTACGGGGTGGCCGCTAATGATGGATGGTCTCTGTGGCTAGAAAAAGGGTGTGACTAGGGTTCACCCACCCATCTAGAGCTAATGGCACTAATGATTTGATGCCAAGATCAGTGGTTTCAAAGTTATGTTGTGGTGCACCTATGAACTGAGGTACACTATGAGTTTTGGCATCGAGCGAGATTGCTGTGCCGAATCCAAATGGAATGTGATCTCTCAAAAATGAGATAGGTTATTTTAGGCATCATTATCACCATCATATAGCATTTTATAGTTCATCAATAACCCTCATGAGCTCTGAGTTATGACCCTCAAAAGGTCAACCTCAAAATGCACTTAGAGCACCTTGGAGACTCCTTGGTACAGGGTGGCCGCAAATGATGGATGGTCTTCGTGGCTAGAACAAGGGTGTGACTAGGGTTCACCTACCCATCTAGAGCTAATGGCACTAATTATTCAATGCCAAGATTAGCGATTTCAAAGTTATGCTATGGTGCACCTATGAACTGAGGCACACTACAAGTTTTGGTATCGATGAGATCGCTGTGCCGAATCCAAACAGAATGTGATCTCTCAAAAATGAGATAGTTTATTTTAGGCTTCAACATCAGTATCCTATAGTATTTGACAGTTCATTGATATCCCTCACGAGCTTTAAGTTATGACCCTCAAAAGATCGACCTCAAAATGCACTTAGAGCACCTTCGAGACTCCTCGGTATGGGGTGGCCACAAATGATGGATGGTCTCTATGGCTAGAACAAGGGTGTGACTAGGGTTCATGTGCCCATCTGGAGCTAACGGCATTGACAATTCGATGCCAAGATTAGTGGTTTCAAAGTTACACTGTGGTGCACCTATGAACTGAGGCACACTGTGAGTTTTGGCATCGAACAAGATCACTGTGCTGAATCCAAATAAATGTGATATCTCAAAAATGAGATAGGTTATTTTAGGCCTCAACATCAACATCTTGTAGCATTCAATAATTTATTGATAGCCCTCATGAGCTCTGAGTTATGACCCTCAGAAGATCGACCTCAAAATGCACTTAGAGAACCTTGGGGACTCCTCGGTACGAGGTGGCCATGGATGATAGAGGGTCTCTGTGGTTGGAAAAAGGGTATCAGTAGGGTTCACCCACCCACTCAGAGCTAATGACATTGACTTGTAGTCATTAGGAGTTAGATTTTGAAAAGTTTTCAAGAAAGGTTGACCCCTTTGACTTGTATCATGAAAGGTTGCTTTGTGCCTTGCTTGATTGTTTGAAGACTACTCCATGTGTCACTATCTTTCTTGGAAAAAAAATTGCTTTTGAACATCAAGCTTGCAATATTATCAATTATTATCAAATGTTTTCAACCAAGTCAAAACATCAAGTGCAAATATTTGTTTGCATTTTTTTCTAAGGGGAGTTTCATAGATTGACTTTGATTTTCTATGTCTCTAGTGCTTGAACATGCTTAAAATGGCTCTTTGGTCTTAGAGCTATTGGTATTTTCTAACTTTATGGTCTATGATATGCATACTAAGAATTTCTTTCACTAAATGGTTTCCTTGATCTATTGACTACACTTAAATTTGTTCACTTCTCATCTCTCTTTCTTTATCTACATTGCTATTTGGGGTTTTTTCATAGCTCTTGACTTGAGTCACTAGTGTTGTAACCTGCTTGAACAATTTTTTTGACAAGTCACTCATTCATTTCTACCTCTCTTTGACATGTGAACACTCTACCTCTCTAGTTTGGACATCAAGTTGTCTTGTGTCACCTTATTAGCTTCCTCTACTCTCCTTCATGCTTTATTATCTATCTACCACTATGGTATTCAAACCTTGTGCTACCAAACATCAACCAAATCTAGATGATCATGATATCCTCCATGCCACTAAAGAGTTTCAAGATCTATATGTTCAATACAAAGAGCTAGAAGAGACAAATAATCTTTCCTACCTTCATCTCTCTAAGTACATGATAGAAATCAATTCTAAACTTGAGAAGAGGTTAGAGGAGAATATTGCATTCTTAAATTAATCTCCCTTAAGACCTTTACATACACATGGGTCATCTTCTTCAAGGTCTACATATTCTACTCCAAGACATCAAATATCTTCATCTTCTAGATCTAAAGACCTCTTTAGAGAACAAGCAAGTGATACCTCCTTTGAGCCTATGCCAAACTTTCATTATGGACCTATCTTTGACCAAGATAGTGATGAAGACATGAATGCATTCTATTCACTTAAGAAACAACAAAATTATCATGGAGAAATTTTTGAGATAACTTTTACTCCATTGGAAGATTCTCATAATAACATCTTACAAAAAATTCTTGATAATGAATCCATAACATTACTAGACAACTCTAGACCTTATGAACCCAAAATCAAACCTCCATGGTGGAGAAATTATCATTATTGCCACTTCCATGGAAGAAAATTTCATAAAACTAAAGATTCCATAGTCTTGAAACATAAAATCCAAGATCTCATTTATGATGGGATTGTTAATACCTCTAATGACTCGTGTCACAAGATCATGCTGATGAACCTATGTCAAGTGATGATTTCCTTGACACCTTCACTTCTTATAACACAAATGAACCTCCGAAAGTGTCAAAGCTTTCCAAAATGCCTCCACCAAACAAAGAACCTAATTCTTTCCATATAGACCATGCGTACCCTCAAGGGCTACAACTAAAAGAAAATTAAGCTAACCTTCACTTGTCTGCAAACCTTTTCCATGCTACTATGACTAAAGATCCTTAACATTCATGCAATACTATGATTACTATGCCCACTTTAGCTAATCTTGCATTATTGCTTTAAGATTCTATCATGCGCACCTCACATTTTCCCTTGTCCTTAGAAGGTGCTCCATATCAAGATGACTCTCAAAAAGAAAAATATATATAAATAAAGATCAAGATCAAAAACCTTTTCATCTCATCCAAAATTTCACCTTTCTATATCTTGTGTGTTACCCACCTTCTACATATGATGAGGATACAATTTCCACTACCTCCATTGAGCTTACTGAAACTTATGGGAAAAGTGATATTTCTATGCTATATAAAGAAACATGTCAAGATAAAAGTGTCCCCTCATGTTCTACTTCTCCATATCCACTTCAAACTATGCTCAATATTCAAACACTCCTATCAAAGGTCTTTCTCGTATAAAAGGTACTCATGAGTCTATTGATGACTTTGGTCATGCTACTCATTCTAAAGATGTTGAAATCCCTAGTCACTATCCCTTTTAATTTCCTAATTCTATCTTTGGTCCTTATCCATCTAATCTAAAGTCTTCAAACCTTCTCCTACACTTTCTACTTCTTTCTCTCCTAATGTAACTCAAGATCAACAAGACATTCATCCTAGAAAATAACCATCCACTCAACCATCTAAACCAGTCATATCAGCCTTATTCATCCATAAGTCCCAAATGTTTTGGAATCAATTTGGATGTTCAACACAAGAAATACAATAATACATTAAAAAATAGAGATCATTCTGTCTCATCTAATCAACATGTGAATGTACATAACGAAAATATATTGAAGATACCACAAAGGTTCACTATTCAAAAAGTGAAATCAAAGAAAATATGGGTTCCTAAACCCATTATTGAAGAAATGTGTTATAAAGTATCCAAAGGAAAATCTAAAGCTATATGGATTCCAAAGTCTCTCTTGAAAGACTTTAATATTGAACATAAATCTAAGTTGACATTCAATATTCCAAAGGCTTCCACTCCATTTTCTTCCAAACATCTTTCTCAAAAGCTTACAAATATTCCACTCAACCTTCTTCTAACATTGTCCTACCAGATCATACATCTAAACCTTGATCTATGTCCTCCATGATTCCTCCATCATTCAAAAACCCTCCAAGGTGTGTATAAATGTTGATCTTCCCCACTTTTTCACCTACCCTTATGCAATGTTTTCAAAGCTATACTTACCTACTATCCATACTCATACAATCCTTCCAAGGAATGAAATCTTATCCTACTATCATCTCACTTCCTTCACCCTATCAACATCATTGAGCATACTTATCTATGGTCTTGTCTTATCATAACTTATCTTTCCTATAGGAACACTATCTAACTTGAAAAGAGTTGACCTATTTCTAAAAAATAAAAATAAAAATAGAAAAGAAGATAAAAAATGTGCCTTGGTGAAAACCATTATTTGTGGCACCTTGGTAGAAAAAGTAAAGAGAAATAAATTCATTCTATGGTGAAAGCCACTTCTTGTTTCTTTATGGATAAGTACCATGATGAAAACCCAGTAAACATGCATCATGTGTAATTCTTCCATCATCCATCTATTCTCACTTCCTCTTTGATCTTGACAATTTTGAGCTATCCTTACGTATTGGCTATCTTATCCATGAGATTCCCTATTTTACTTTCTCATTCACTCATAGCCTTCATATCCAACTTCATATCATGTCATTATGCATATGCTATCTTGCTTATTGGCATTAATTGCTTATCGTACATGCTATCTTCTTTCATGAATTTCATGGCTTATCCCAAATGTGTTTCATACAACTTTTCAATATGAAAGTCTTTCAAAACATTTTACAATATTATGACTCTTTATGCTTTCAAATGCCATGATTGGTTGCAAAATGGAAGAAATCAAGTATTCTAATTGTTCATCCATACTTTCTAGATTTTTCTTATTTGATTAGTTTGATAAAAATAGTTTCAATAATCATAATGTCAGCTTTATGTCAAATAAGGAAAAAACCAAATTTTTAATAAGATATCCGCAAGAAATTATCTTTCATATAATTATAAATGCTTTTAAAATTGTCCTTACAGCCTTGTATCACATGCAAATATGATTTGCAAGAACTTATTCAATATCTTCCTCTTATAATTCCTTACAAAGAACCTACCAAAATACAAAAACTATATACAAAAAAAGTACACATTTTATATCATAATACATCATAAATTTTAGAAATTCTCCCCAATACCACCCCCCTCCAACTCTTCATGATGTACCTACATTCCAATATCATAAAAAAATTAGTAACTTATTGTATTAAACAAGATAATGATCAATTCATTAAATCATTATGAAGAAAATAACATAAGAAGTCTATATACCTAGTCGAGTATTCCAATAGGGTCCTCTCTCTGTTTTAGGGTCTCCAATAGGGCTTCATGATCAGCATTAGCAATAGTAAAAAGTTCTTTTACTTTTGGTCTTCCTTGTTGCTTCAATAACCTTACATTTGTTGCTCTAATAAGATGCAAATATATGAGAATTACTTTGTGCTTCTGATAGTCTTCAAATGCAAGAATTTCATTCCTTCTAAGCATGTATGTCCACAGCCATGTTCCAGCAACAACCACTGAACCAGTAGGATATGTGAATCCATCATCATTTGTGATCGTTTGTGCAAGTTTTTGTTTACCTCTTACACAACGTGCTAACCAATAATCAGATTTCTCATCATTCCCTTGTGGTGCAACCAATGCAAAGACATGTCCTGGCTGAAGTAGATCTGATAGATGATTATGCTCAAATGAACTTTCCATGTCATCATTTTTGATAGAGGGTATGATAGACAATGGAGTAAGATAATGTGGAGCCCATGTGTCCACCCACTCACTTGACTCACAGTGATCCCAATCACACTGAAAACAAGTATGACATAAACAAGCTAGTTGTCATGTCCAAATGGTCTATGTACTAGAATCAGAGCTCCAAAATGAATGCATTTTTGATGAGTCTCTCACTGTAGCACAATCTAATCTATCACCTATGGACCCTTCCTCAACCAACCAAAAGAACCTGTGTACCACTAAATCAAGAGTCTTGCCTTGTGATAATGCTAAACTACACCAATCAACAATACTACGAGCATTAAGAAGCTCTGTTGTTGAAATCTTCAGTTGCTCCTTAGCTAGAGCTCTCTTCACACATGCCCCTGCTCCATCATGTTCCCCTTTTCCATGGCCGGACTCAAAAAAACTCCAAATATGAGGTAGCCCTCTCTCTACATGCATCCTACATAACCAATAAAACATGTGAGCATTCTTGAATTGACCTGTATAGTTATCTAACCAAATTATATGTTTATCCATAGCAATTTCTTGCTCATGTAAGAAATCAAAAAAATTCTCAAAACAATGTTGCACAAACTCGTGAGAGTGAGATCTATCATCACTCATAAAAAAATGATACTCTTTAATAATCTTTCGATTATCTTCCGCACTATCGGGAGCATGTCTATATGTTATGTGAACAAAAATTGCAATCTGAATAGAGTTGTAATACTGAGATTGTGTCTCATTTTGAGGTTGCAATGTGTAGTTCTCAACAAAATCAACAACTGATATAATAGTGCCTATGGGAAAAGTCTCCTTACACATTCTAAATTGTTGATCCAACCACTGAGACCTGTAACTATGTCTTGCATACTTGTAAAAAAGATTTGCCTTGAAATTTGAAATAAAATTAGCCACAGTGATATCTTTTCCAACCAATTCACATCTAGAGCTCTCACTCCCACTCTTCAATGTGTATTTCACCATTTTATATACCCTTTTTTCAGTATTATCTTTCCAAGATCTTATTCGTACCCCTCATGGAAACATGTGTCAAACTTAGATAAGCCACCACATTCTCAACACTTCTCATTTAAGAAAGCATTTCAATAAAAGGAACAACCATCAACTCTATGACATAAGAGTTGATCTAGCAAGTCTCTTGATGATTTTGGAAGCCCACTAGCCCCACAATCCTCCAACATTTCTTTACTATGCAAAGTAGAACAGATGGAGCATAGAAAACTCATCATGATATTTGTAACAACATGTATTTCAAATTTTGAGTGGCACACAATAAAATGGCTTCAAAGATTCAAAAGCCCTTTGTGATATATGAAGACTTGGATGACTCTCTCTAAATTGTTTCAACAACATAGTTTGACTTACCTCAAAATGGTGTTTAGGACGTAGTGTGCAGTCTCTGATGCCAATTCTCAACTTTAAGACATCTTTAGCATTGGGTGATACTCATGAGTTAGAGTGCCAAAATTGTGTAATTTCTTCTTTCACATCGTCAAATAGCTTCTTATCAAAATGTAGAAGTCTCCCACCAAATGCCCATGTTTCATTTTGAAGAGGAACATCAATTTTCTCTCGTCGACTAAGTGCTCTTTTGAAAGTAGTATGATTTAGATACAAATCAATACAAATTTGTCTCATCTATCTACCCTTTCTCAAATGATGACTTACCAAAGAGGTTGTAATAACCCTTCGAGCAGCTCTATTATCCTTCTTTCTGCTATTTTTTCCAATGCTATTGAGAGCACTGAAAAGATTCTTCACAATAATGGCATTTCTTTCCAACTTTTTATTGACACAAATCTTCAATTTGGAAAGCATAGGTCTCATCTTTCACATCTTTAATAAGTGCATGAAAAGCTGACATTGCTCTACCACTGTCATGTTGCCGAAAAATATCTGATATAGTCTTGAAGCCCATAACCGAATGGTTCTTTCTAATTTTTTTCCTTCCAAACTAGTAATAAACATTTCATCAATTTCAATTATCCATTTTGGTGTTTTAGAACCTTCATGTCGATTATAATTAGGAGATATGTGAGGTCCTTGTGCATTAGGTTCCTGTGCATTGTCATCTTCGACATGGTCAATTGTGCAATTTGGATTATGACTTGGTGGCATTTCTTCTTCAAAATTTTCATTCTCCAAATTTTCAATTTCGGCATTATCATTTTCAATAGGTAAATTTTCATTCCCTAACTATACATATTCATTATCTGACTCTATGATTTCACCTTCGATTAATTTATCATCAACTTGACTGATATTTAGCATACCTTGTCCTTTTTTTTGGTGTTCCATTTTGTCCCTTTCCCTATATGTCGCAATGTCTTCATTAGATATCTTCCTTTTGCGTTTATCCTTTCAACGACTGCTACTCCCCATTTAGATGATAAATTCAAACACCTAAGGTTATATTTAAAAAAAAAAATCGATTGGTTGGGCCCCAAAATGCAACTTTTTGCAAAACCTGTGAAAAAAGAAGTGAAAAGTGATGTTGTCGGGTCTGTAGGGACAAGAAAATATTGGAAATTGGTGCCTGTAAAATCGGATATCCGATTTTTCAAAGTGAATTTTTCAGGAAAAAACTTACTATAATTTCCCTCCTTTGCCATAATTATATTAATATTATGAAAATCATTGGAGGGAAACCGACTTTGGTTTATTGCTAAGCTAATAGTATAATAGTATTAATATATAATAGTATTAACATATAATAGTATTAATATAACTATAGTATCAATATTATTATTATACCCATAATAGTATTAATATTATTACTTTAGATATAATAGTGTAAATATTTAGTGTTTATTTATATTATTATTATTATGCTATAATATGGTATTAATATATATATTATTATTATAGAGATAATAGTATTATTATTATTACTATAGATATAATAATATTAATATTTAGTGTTTATTTATATTATTAATATTATTATCATAAACTAGAATAAATTGTGTGTGTGTGTGTGTGTGTGTGTATCCTTTCATTTTTTAACCCATATACATATAAACAATTTGAATATGTCATCATTTAATGGGTTAAAGTGGGTCATAGGTCACCTTATGACCCCCTTTGACCCATATGAACGATTTGAATATGTCTCTAGGGGTCCTAGGAAACTTAAGGACATATGTCATCATTTAATGGGTCAAAGGAGGTTATAAGTCACCCTATGACCCCCTTTGACCCATATGAACGATTCGAATATGTCCCTAGGGGTCCTGGGACCCCTAAAGACATATGTCATTGTTTAATGGGTCAAAGGGGTTCATAAGTCACTTTATGACCCCCTTTGACCCATATGAATGATTCGAATATGTCCCTAGGAGTCCTAGGAAACCTAGGAACATATGTCATCGTTTAATGGGTCAAAGGGTGTAATAGGTCACCCTATGACCCCCTTTGACCCATATGGCCCATTCGAATATGTCCCTAGGGGTCCTAGGACCCCTAGGGACATGTGTTATCATTTAATAGGTCAAAGGGGGTCAGGTCACACTATGACCCCCTTTGACCCATATGAACGATTCGAATATGTCCTTAGGGGTCCTAGGACCCCTAAGGACATATGTCATCATTTCATGAGTCAAAGGGGGTCATAGGGTGACCCATATGAACGATTCGAATATGTCCCTATGGGTCCTAGGACCCCTAGGGACATATGTCATCATTTAATGGGTCAAAAGGGGTCATAAGTCACCCTATGACCCCTTTTGACCCATATGAACGATTCGAATATATCCCTAGGGGTCCTAGGACCCTAGGAACATATGTCATCGTTTAATGGATCAAAAGGAGTCATAAGTCACCCTATGATCCCCTTTGACCCATATGATCGATTCGAATATGTCCTTAAGGGTCCTAGGACCCCAAGGGACATATGTCATCATTTAATGAGTCAAAAGGTGTCATAGGTCACCCTATGACCTCCTTTGACCCATATGGCCCATTCAAATATGTCCCTAGGGGTCTTAGGACCCCTAGGGACATATGTCATTATTTAATGGGTCAAAATGGGTCATAGGTCACCCTATGACACCCTTTGATCCATATGAATGATTCAAATATGTCTTTAGGAGTTCTAAGACCCCTAGGGACATATGTCATCATTTAATGGGTCAAAAGGGGTCATAGGTGAAACATATGAACAATTCGAATATGTCCCTATGGGTCTTAGGACCCCTAGGAACATATGTCGTCATTTACTAACTCAAAGGGGGTCATAAGTCACCCTATGAGCCCCTTTGACCCATATGAATGATTCAAATATGTCCCTAGGGGTCCTACGACCCCTAGGGACATATGTTGTTGTTTAATGGGTCAAAGGGTATAATAGGTCACCCTATGACCCCCTTTGACCCATATGACCCATTCAAATATGTTCATAAGGGTCCTAAGAACCCTAGGGACATATGTCATCATTTAATGGGTCAAAGGAGGTCATTGGTCACCCTATGACCCCCTTCGACCTATATGAACAATTTGAATATGTCCTTAGACATCCTAAAACCCCTAGGGACATATGTCATCATTTCATGGGGTCAAAGGGGGTCATAGGTCACCCTATGACCCCCTTTGACCCATATGAACGATTTGAATATGTCTTTAGGGGTCCTAGGACCTCTAAGGAACATATGTCATCATTTAATGGGTCAAAGGGGGTCATAGGTCACTCTATGACCCCCTTTGACCCATATTACCCATTCAAATTCGTACGGACACATGTCATCATTTAATGGGTCAAAGAGTGTCATAGGTCACCCTATGACCCCATTTGATCCATATGAATGATTCAAATTTCTCTAGGGGTTCTAGGACCCCTAGGGACATATGTCATCATTTAACGGATCAAATAGGGTCATAGGGCCCTTTCACCCATATGAACGATTCGTATGTCCCTAGGGGTCCTAGGACCCCTAGGGACATATGTCATAGTTTAATGGGTCAAAGGGGGTCATAGGTCACCTTATGACCCTCTTTGACCCATATGAATGATTCGAATATGTCCCTAGGGGTCCTAGGACCCCTAAGGACATATGTCATCGTTTCATGGATCAAAAGGCCTATGACCCCCTTTGATCCATATGAACAATTAGAATATGTCCCTAGGGGTCCTAGGACCCCTAGAGACATATGTCATCGTTCAATGGGTCAAAAGAGGTCATCGAACACCTTATGACCCCCTTTGACCCATGTGAACGATTCAAATATGTCTCTATGGGTCCTAAGACCTCTGAGGACATATGTCGTCGTTTTAATGGGTTAAAGGGGGTCATAAGTCACCCTATGACCTCCTTTGACCCATATGAACGATTCAAATATGTCCCTAGGGGTCCTATGACCCCTAGAGAGATATGCCATTATTTAATGGGTCAAAAGGGGTCATAGGGTGACCTAAGACCCCCTTTGACTCATATGGCCCATTTTAATTTGTCCCTACGGGTCCTAAGACCCCTAGGGACATATGTCATCATTTAATAGGTAAAAAGAGGTCATAGGTCACCCTATGACCCCCTTTGATCCATATGAATGATTCAAATATGTCCTTAGGGTTCCTAGGACCCCTAGGGATATATATCATCGTTTAATGGGTCAAAGAGGGTCATAGGTCACACAATGACCCCCTTTGATCTATATTACCCATTCAAATATGTCTCTAGGGGTCATAGGGTGATCTATGACCCCCTTTGACCCATATGAACGAATCAAATATATCCCTTGGGGTCCTAAGACCCCTAAGGACATATGTCATCATTTAATGGGTCCAAGAAGGTCATAGGGCTCTTTGACCCGTATTACCCATTTGAATATATTCCTAAGTGTCCTAGGACCCCTATGGATATATGTTGTAGTGTAATGGGTCAAAGGGGGTCATAGGTCACCTTATGACCCCCTTTACCCATATGAACAATTCAAATATGTCTCTAGGGGTCCTAAGACTCTTAGGGACATATGTCGTCGTTTACTGGGTCAAAGGGGGTCATAAGTCACCCTATGACCCCTTTTGACCCATATGAACGATTTGAATATGTCCCTAGGGGGTCCTAAGACACCTAAGGACATATATCATTGTTTAATGGATCAAAAGGGGTCATAGGGTGACCTATAACCCCCTTTGACCCATATGAACGATTCAAATATGTCCCTAGGGGTCCTAGGACCCCTAAGAACATATGTCATCATTTAATGGATCAAAGGGGGTCATAGGGTGACCTATGATCGCCTTTAACTAATATTACCTATTCAAATATGTCCCTAGGGTTCCTAAGACCTCTAGAGGCATATGTCATCTTTTAATGGGTCAAAGGGCCCCTTTTGATCATATAAATGATTCAAATATGTCCTTAGGTGTCCTAGGACCCCTAGGGACATATGTCATCATTTAATGGGTCAAAAGGGGTCATAAGTCACCTTATGACCCCCTTTGACTGATATCAACAATTTGAATATGTCGCTAGGGGTCTTAGGACCACAAGGGACATATGTCATCGTTTAATGGGTCCAAGGGGGTCATAGGGTAACTTATGACCCCCTTTGACCCATATGAATGATTCGAATATTTTCCTAAGGGTCCTAAGACCCCTAGGGACATATGTCATCTTTTAATAGGTCAAAGGGGGTCATAGGGTGACCTATGACCCTCTTTGACCCATATGAACAATTCAAATATGTCCCTAGGGGTCCTAGGACCCCTAGGGACATATGTCATTGTTTAATGGGCCAAAGGGGGTCATAGGTCACCCTATGACCCCCTTTGACCCATATTAGATATTCAAATGGGTAATATGGGTCAAAGGAGGTAGGGACATATGTCATCATTTAATGGGTAAAAGAGGGTTATAGGTTACCCTATGACCCCCTTTGACACATATGAACCATTCAAATATGTCCCTAAGGGTCGTAGGACCCCTAGGGACATATGTCATTGTTTAATAGGTGAAAGGGGGTCATAGGTCACCCTATGACCCCCTTTGACCATATTACCCATTTGAATATGTCTCTAGGAGTTTGAGGACCCCTAAAGACATATGTCGTCATTTAATGGGTCAATGACCTATGACCCCCTTTGACTCATATGAACGATTCAAATATATAGAATCGTTTAATGTGTCAAAGGGTGTCATAGGTCACCCTATGACCTCCTTTGACCCCTATGAACAATTCAAATATGTCCTTAGGAGTTCTAAGACCCCTAGAGACATATGTCATCATTTAATGGGTCAACAGGAGTCATGGGTCACCCTATGACCACCTTTGACTCATATGAACGATTCGAATATGTCCCTAAGGGTTCTAAGACCCTTAGAGACATATGTCATCATTTAATGGGTCAAAGGGGGTCATAGGTCACCTATACCCCCTTTGACCCATATGAACGATTCAAAAATTAGGCTAGGGATACTAGGACCCCTAGAGACATATGTCATCATTTAATAGGTCAAAGGGGATCGTAGGTTACCTTATAACCCCCTTTGTCCCATATGACCAATTCGAATATGTCGCTAGGGGTCCTAGGACCACTAGGAACATATGTTGTCATTTAATGGGTCAAAGACCCATATTATCCATTTGAATATGTCTCTAGGCGTTCTAGGACCCCTAGAGACATATGTCATCATTTAATGGGTCAAAGAGAGTCATAGGTCATCCTATGACCCCCTTTGACCCATATTACCTTTTGAATATGTCCTTAGGGGTCTTAGGACTGGCCCTAGGGACATATGTCATTATTTAATGGGTCAAAGGGACCTATGACCCCCTGTGACCTATATTACCCATTCGAATATGTTCCTATGGGTCCTAGGACTCCAAGAGACATATGTCATCATTTAATGGGTCAAAAGGGATCATAGGTCACCCTATGACCCCCTTTGACCCATATGAATGATTCAAATATGTCCCTTGGGGTCCTAGGACCCCTAGGGACATATGTCGTCATTTAATGGTTCCCCCCTTTGACCCATATTAACCATTGTAATATGTCTCTAGGGGTCTTAAGACCCCTAGGGACATATGTCATCATTTAATGCGTTAAAGGGGGTCAATGGTTGACCTATGACCCCCTTTGACTCATATATTAATAACATACATATATATTAATAACATACATCTTAATACGTTTAAACCCAATTTTCCCTCCAAAATGGGTTGGGATTTGAAATTTTTTGATCGAAACATATCGAATATCCAATTTGGAATTAGATATCCGATTAGGCTTGGTATTTACCAAGCCTTCCTAGTCAATCCAAAAGATGTGTTTGAAGAGGGTTTTAGTGATACTTGGACTTTGTATAGCCATCTGACAATGTTATTTTGATCAAAATTGAATAAAATAAAAAGGTTTTTTTAATATCGCTCTCTAGATTCCATTAATATAATTTCTGTCAAATTCTAAGTTCGATAAATATTTATTAGTTAATTATCAATGAAGATTATTGTAAAGTGCTGATTGACATACTAATTAAAAAATAGCTATAACTTTCAAACGGTATAACATTTTTTAAATCTAAAAGTTGCGTCACATTCTATACACACTCATACTATATATCTAACAACTTACGCTCGACATACATTACTTGTTTAGCATGAAGTAATCAAATGACATAAAGTGTGTTGTCACTCATATGTCAAAAACAATGTTTGATCATAAACTATGATCTACCCTATGAAAGGTCTACCATGTTAAAGGATTACAAGATTGTTAGATCTTACTTTTTTGAAGGATTTCAACACCCTATTAGAAGTGTTCCTAATTAAAGGACTTCAAACTTACAGTGAAGTAAGCACCCTATTAAAGGGTTTACAATAGCCTGCTAGGACTAATCTATTAAGATATTTAACTGATTCACCTACTAGAATGTCTTAGCAATGATTCTTTGATTAGTACTTTGCTGCTAAATAATAGATCACCTCCTTCTTGATGTGTACTTGATCCTCTCTAATTAGATATATCAATTCTATCCTTTAACTCCTTTCCTCTATTCTCCTCTAACTAATTCTAGAAATCATCTCAATTCAGAAGTCCTTAGCCACCATGAATGCTCAATTTGCACATAAAAACTTCTCTCTTCCATTCATACAATGTTAAAGATTTTTCCTCCTTATGAAGTCTTAGGTGAATTAGGGTTAGGTATTAATCAATGATTATGATTCACCCATTTTTCCACTTAAAAAATCCCTTCAACTGATTGGTTGCATGTAATGCACATGGATCCTCAATATAGATTCATCCTTATCATCTATAATCAATAATTAGTCCTTAAGTTGGCTCAAAAATAGTTTATATAGAAGTTTGTGCCATTAAAAATAACTATGTCTAAAACTATTTACTCGACACTTGAAGTGTCTAATGCTCGACATCCATTATATCTTCAATGTTGTAACTTGGCCTCTGAATGACTTGATATCCATTGATCACTCGACATCTGCTATCTTCTTGGCACTTGAGTGACTCAGCACTTACTAGTTACTTAGTACATACTATATATCTAACAACTTTGCTCGGAATACACTACTTCTTTGGAATGAACTAAGCAAATGACTTAAGTATGTTGTTACTCATATGTGAAAACTATTCTGAGATTAACATATAGGTGGATAACAGATAGTGGTGTTAGAAAGTAAAGTTCACCAATATAACTGAGATGGGGGATGAATAAATTACCCAACTATTATAAAAACTATCAATATTATTAATCCTTAACCATTTGAGCAAAATAATCAAAAACCACAAAAATATACTCATACACAATAATACCAAATATGTTAATTAGCGAAACTCTTAATTAGAGGGAAAACCCTGGTGGGCATGGTAACAAGTGTCGAGTGTTAATAAGTGCCGAGTGTTAATAACTGTCAAGTGTTAACAAGTGTCGAGTGTTAATAAGTTCCGAGTGGTAAAAAGTGCCGAGTAACATAAGGTGCTGAGTAATACAATTTTGTTAAGATGTCGAGCTATCCAAGAAATAGCATGTGCCAAGCATCAACAATACTTCAGGAGCCGAGTAACTCAGTGGATCAGCATAAGAGTTTGTAATTGCACAAACTATGATGCAAATAGTTTTTACAGCTGACATAAGGTAAATCTTGAAGGATTTAATGATGAGATCAAATCTTTTATTTTTCCTATGTAATTTGCATGCAGCCAATAAGAAAAATGCTAAAGGCATGCAACCAATCAGCAAAAGATAAGTATTGAATGAAAAATGAAGATTGAATATGGATCATAGATCCATACCTAACCCTAAATCTTCAAATATCTTTATAAGGAAGATGAAACTTCATTGTAAAATGCAAGAGATGAGAGGTGTGAGAAGATATACAAGGGTTCACAAGGAATTCTATTTTCAGAAGTGAAGATTATCAGATCACAAAAGGATCAAGATCAGAGAAAGCAGAACAAGTGCCTGCAATCAGCAATCAAGGATTGTAATCAGTCAGGTTTATTGTACCAAATACTTTCTAGCAATTGTATTAGAATAAAAATCCTATGGTGATAGGTTAGCTTAACAACTATTTCAATAAATTCTTTAATTAGGTGATAAAATCCTTTAACAGGGTAACACTTCATGTTAAGTGTTTGAAAGCCTCTAACCAGGTCACTACTGACACAGTGTAAAGCCTTTAATAGGGCAGACCATCAAAAGTGGTTGAACATTATTGTTGCAGTAATTTTTATGGGTATCATCCCCACCCTAGTTTTACCTTCTTATTCCTAGAGGGTTTCTAGGTTACCAAATTCCAGTGTTAAGTGTTATTGATGCATGTGTTTTGTTACATGTTTATTTGATGTATTTACATGCATTCAATTTACTTTCAGTTAAAATTTTTATTGGTTAAAATATGATATTTATGATTCACCCCCCCTCTCATAAGTACTCTTTCTATATTTTAATATTCTAACAATTGGTATCAGAGCTTAATCTAGGTTCTCTTAAGGAAAAGCCTAACAGCTTGGAGGAAAAGATCTAAAGATGGAAGCTTTCAAACTTGGAAAGATCATTGAAAATCAGGTGATAGATGTGCAACTTGCTTTGCATAGCTTGGAGGAATTCAGAAACAAGTTGAGAAAGTCATTAAAAAAGAGGAAGGATCTAGCCATAGCTGATAATGATATACACTACAAGGAGATTGATACCACCAACATATTTTCCAGTAGAGACACTAAAGAGTTTGATGCAAAAATAGTAGAACTGATAGAGAAAAACAAAATCCAAGCAGATGAGATAAGATCTCTTAAGATGGGGCATGAATCATAGGCCTTAATGATATGTGAAATTACTCAACACAAGAAAAGAGTAGTTGAAGACAAAGTGATGTTAGAAAATGATAAAAGAAATCTTGCAAATAGACTTGAAGAAAAATGTACTGAACTGATAAGGATCTCAAACATGCAAATGGATACACTTGCCCAAATGATGAACCTTCATCATGAACTCAATGTAAAGGATATTGAGATCTCTACTTTGAAGATGCAAAATGAACAAATGTAGAATGAATTGAACAGAGAAAAAGAGGTAGCAGAGAATCTCAACAAATCAAGTGAAGCAATCAAGTATTTTGAACAGTTGTTGAAATCACCAAAATCTGCCCATGATACATTAGGACTAGGATACAATAGCACTAAAGTTGGAGAATCATCAAAGAGTGCTGAACAAAGAAGTGATAAAGGTAAGAATTCAAAACCCACTTGCCATTTCTATAATAAGAAGGGACATACAACTAATGTGTGCAGGAGTAGAAGATTCAATCAATCAAATATACCCAAAAGTTTCTCTCACAAGTGCAACATGCAAGGACATATGACACAAAATTGCAGATCCAATGTCACAAGGACTCAAAGATTTGATGGACATTGTTATAATTGCAAAAAGAATAGACATAGGGCATTTGAATGTAGATCAAAACCTATGTGGACATTAAATCAACCAGCAAAAATAGAGGGGAACAGAAGCCATTATCATTAGGATTACAACACCAGGTACAGTTGTCACTATTGTCAAGAATATGGACATATATCAAAAAAATGTATAAGAACACATTTTAAAAGAAACTACAAAAGATAGTTGAATCAAACTACATGTTTTAGTTGTTTGAAAACTAGTCATATCAGTAGAAACTGTCCTACAAGATCAAAGGCACCCAAGACTGAAGATAACAAAGGAAAACAAAAGACTGATGTTGAAAAGATAAGAGGGAAAATGAATAAGACTTGGAAAAAGAAGGAAGAGTGCAACACATCAAGTGGAGGGATCACTTCACCCAATGGGTTAAGTGATCATACTTCATCAAACTAAGCACAAGAAGTACACAGGACTGATATACAAAGCTATATCATACATCAATCCCAAGACAAAAAAAGGGCTAAGCAAAGTATAAATATACATGAAACAAGATGTCAAGATAAAAACTAAATGTTGATGCCGAACTGCCTTTGGATGCCGAGTCAAAACAGATGTCGAGCTCCCAACAGCAACCGAGCTGATAACTAATGTTGAGTTAGATAACTCCAATAGAAGCTGAGTAAAATGGAAATAATGGAAGCCGAGTTAGGTCAAAATTTCTTTAGAAGCCAAGTTGGCAGTTGAGCATTCAATATGATAAAATTAGGGTATATTATCGTGATTTCAATCAGTTTTTTGCATCGCGATCAATAAGCAAAGGAGAAGAAAGAGAGCTGAGTGACTTCATAGCAAGAATCCAATATTTCAAGTAGATTGAAACCTCATTCAACATGTTTTTCATCGATCTAAAGGTATTTTCGTTTGTGCCAAGCTACGCAGTTTTATACCCATTTGTTGTATAAACCCTAGTTCACAATAATGGCGTCAAGTTCAAAGAAAACCCAAGAAAAAAAGTCATTTGAAGTCTAGTTAGCTTCAAATGAAGTGAAGCAACCTAATTTCCACCCTATTTCCAAAGTTGCCTACAAAAATGACCCAGCCAGAGCTCTATCCCACATTCCTCCAAAAGTTGTAATGGTTCAAGATGTGAGGAAATGTTACAATTGCAAGATAGGAGCTCTAGGAGACATGAAAATTAGACAAGCTTATGATAAACTATGTGTAGATGGAGTACTAAATTAAGAATTTAAAATTTTTGAAAGGAAGGGTTTGACCCAAGTTTTAAGTTTTTCCACTGTATTCAAAACTGAATGGATTAGACTTGTATTGAGCAGAATCCATGGTGGAAACTTGTGGTTAGAAGATATGCCCATCAAATTGACAAAGAAAATTCTACATAGAGTAACAGGGTACCCAACCCTAGATCGGTACAAAACCCTAAGAAGTGAATCAAAGGAGGTCATTGAAAGGAATACTGGTGCACAATGGAACAAAAGAGGAATGACAATTCATACCATACAGGATCCTCTAGTAGAATTTGCTGTTAGAGTCATTGCTCACAAATTCTATCAATCTAGTAGACTCAACAGTGTACCATGCATTGCAGTAGATGTAGGTTACAAATTGGTGAAAAATGATCATACTTATGATCTTGCAGAACTACAATTGCAACAAATCAATGAAAACCTAGTTGCCATAAGAAAAACAAAGGGCACACAATGCAAATTTGGAGAAATCCTAGTTTGCATATTCTTTTATGTACAGAATGAATTTCCTTCTTTTGGTAAATTAGCATGGAGGAAGGAAAGAACCATCATTGCACAAATTAATGAATATATAGAGCAAATGGGAGAAAATTTTGATACCTTGATGACAAGCTATTTTCAGGATTTCAAGAAATCCATGAAGCAAAGGTCAAGGATACCAGCTTCATTAGTAGAAAAGCATACAAATGACATATGTTTCTTAGTTGACATAGATTTTACTTACATCCAAGCAATAATTCCAAGGGTAAGATGGCTAAGGCCATTTGGATATGAAATCAAGATTGATGAGGCATCAACAACAATAATTGCATTATTGGTAGAGGAAGTAGATAAAAATGCACCACATTTTAGCACTTATGATGCGGTAAGATCAAAAATAAACATGGAATTAAAAACTACTTCTACATTGAAGAAGAAAGATAAATTAATCAAGAAGATCAAGAAGAAGTTTGGCAAAGAAATTGAGGCTGAGGCAGAAGAAGAAGAAGATGATAGTGAGGATGAAGATGAGCAAGAACAAGGGCCAATAGAACTAACCCAAGGTCTTGGAGAAGACAAGGAGGAAGGTGCAGAGGAAGAAGAAGCCAAGGAAGCACCAATTGAAGCCGAGCCAAAGAAGAGAAAGGCAACAAAATAGCCTTCAGCCAAGCCCAGAACAAAGAAAGCTGCCACTCCATTACCTCAAAAGCCAACAACATGAGCATCAACAAGAGCCTCTACTCAAAAGGCTAAAGAGGAAGTTTCCAAGAAGAAACAAGTCAAGGTATCTCAAGAAGATCCAAGGAAAAGAAGAAAGTATGTGGCTCAACCTGACATTGATGACGAAGAACAAATAGAAGAGGTAAGAAATTCATCAGTTGATACCCTATGTAAAAGGATTGCAAGTGGTGACTTGAATAATTTAAATAAAGTTGATTTTAGTAAATTTAATAAAGAAGAAAAAAATAATATATAAGAAACAATGTATGGAATGATGGCACAGTTCAAGTACACCCCACTTGAACTAGATGGTCAATTGCCAAAGGAGCTACCAAAAATTATAGAAGACCGATGGCATTTTTGCTTAAAAATGGAGAAGGAGATAAGGGAATCAACCCTAGCCAGTGTATTGCCAGATTTTACCAGGGAACAAATTAGAAAAATAGTCAAAAGGCATAATAGCAGGTTTACACCCAAATATAGGGCATTCTTTATACTTCAAACAGAATGGAAGAGATTGTTCAAAGAACAATGAAATCATGGAAAAATTTGTATAAAAAGATTGAAGATTTTCTTGAGGAAGAATACAAGGAAGAAGCAGCTATACCAATAGAGGAGAGGAGAAAAAGGAAAGAAGAAGAAGAAAAGAAAAGAGAAGAAGAAAATAAATATGGAAAGGAGGAAGAAACACAAAAATAGGATATAATGGCAACAGCTAAGCTATAAGAGCAACCAGATTAGAGTGTGCAAGACACATAATTGCCAACCCTTAGCCCTCCACAAGCATCCATCCCACCTGTAGATACTATAACAATTACTAATGTTCCTAATACTTTTGGTTAGAATATCAATCCATTAACTGCAAAAGATCTAAAAATAATTCTTGACCAATCAACACAACAAGCAATATTATGTACAAAATTAGTATTGGTCAATATAGATGAGTTACAAAAACTAGTAGAAAGTACAGTTAAAGATAAGGTGAATACACAAGAACCACCTTCTATCACAACTATTAGTAGTCAATTTGAAATACCAACTAGTATAATTGATGCTGTAAGAAAAAAGCAATGTGCAGCTATAGAACAAGGAAAGGAACAAACGGGACAGACCATTACATCTGATCCTACAGTACAAACACAAAGTGCACTTCCACAGATAACAATAATTGATCATGGTAAACAGAAGGAGGAGGAAATAGTAAAAACCCCTAAAGAATAGGAGGCAATTCAAACATTAATAAATTTGCTTACCTTGAGAACTCCTTCACACCAGCCATTGCAGATCTCAGTACCATCATCTAGTACTACCAGAGTTGCAAGGGTACTTCACTATGGAGACCCTGAATTAGATGAAGAGATAGTCATACCAAGCTATGACTCAAAATCAATAACCATTGATCAAATCAATGAGGTGCAGGATGCACTAAATAGAAGGAAAAGACAAGAAATACTCATAAAAGAGTATAAAAATAAGCAAACACTTTATGAGATCAAGGACATCTTTATGGATACCTTCAGTTTTCAATCATTGGATGAGTCAAAGCATATCACAGAGAAACTAACAAATATTGTTGACCAGGTGACAAATGAAGACCTAGAAACCAATGAAAAACTTATGGAATGATCAGAAAGAAAATTTCAAGGGAAAGTGAATGAGAAAATATCAAGACAAATCGCACTTTCACAAGTAGAATTAGCAAAGCTTATTGATAAGATGAAGAAGGTAGTTGAGAATATATTCTCACTGTATAAAAAGCTGTGTGATTTTTCATACTTCACACAAGAAACTAGCCAAAAGATACTAAGCTTGGAAAGAAATTTAAACATTTCAAGCATGCAACTACCAAGTGATCCAGCTCAAAGTGAGAAGCATTTTGCTCAATCGCTTCACACTCACAAAGAAATAGCTATCTTAATAGTAGATGAGGCCAATATTAAGGCCAAAGTAATACAAATCCAGTCCTCCATTACCCCACATTTAGAGATACTCCATAAAGAGCAAGTATATGCTGAAAATATACTCAAGAAAGATCCAAATCTTTCTACATTAGATGGACTTATTCAACTTGCTGTCAAGACTACTATCTAGCATAAGTCATTAGAAATCACTTTGAACAATTGGGATGTAGCTCTCAGAATGATTATGGAGGTAAATAGCACATTTTTGGCTAAATATGGTCTTAACCCTTAAACACTCTTTGACATAAGTGTCAAAAAGGGGGAGATATAGATTGTAAAGGGGGAGATATAGATTAATAAGGGGAGAATAGATGCAAAGGAGGAGCATTGATATACAAATAATATATAGATAAGGCGCAATCAACTCAGGGGGAGTTACAAAATTTTTGAGGTATATATTGTAATATTGTAAGTCATAAATTTTGATCAAAGTTTTCAATATGCACATACCAATCATATTAGTAAATGTACTTATAAGGTCAGTTAAGTGTTTTTGTCACTCATGTCAAAGGGGGAGATTGTTAATATCATAATGTTTTTGACACTTGAGTGCCAACACACTTAATCATATTCCACATTGGATGCTGAGTACATCATGCATGTTGAGTGATCTTCATGTACCGAGTAGTTTTCAGATGCCGAGTGAAGATCAGTTGCTGAGTGAAAATCAAATACCGAGTAAATATTAGTTACCGAGTGAAGTATAAGTGTCGAGCAATACAAGGTGTTGAGTATTAACAAGTGCTGAGTGTTAATAAGTGCCGAGTGGTAACAAGTGCCGATTAACATAAAGTGTCGAGTAATACAATTTTGCTAAGGTGCCGAGCTATCCAGGAAACAACATGTGCCGAGCATCAACAATACTTCAGGAGCCGAGTAACTCAATAGATTAGCATAAGAGTTTGTAATTGTACAAACTATGATGCAAACAATTTTTACATCCGACATAAGGTAAATCTTGAAGGATTTAATGATGAGATCGAATCTTTTATTTTTCCTATGTAATTTGCATGCAACCAATAAGAAAAATGCTAAAGGCATGCAACCAATCAACAAAAGATAAGTATTGAATAGAAAATAAAGATTGAATATGGATCGTAGATCCATACCTAACCCTAAATCTTCAAATGTCTTTATAAGGAAGACAAAACTTCATTGTGAAATGCAAGAGACGAGAGGTGTGAGAAGATATACAAGGGTTCACAAGAAATTCTATTTTCAGAAGTGAGGATTATTAGATCACAAAAGGATCCAGATCAGAGAAAGCAGAACAAGTGCCTGCAATCAGCAATCAAGGATTGTAATCAGTTAGGTTTATTGTACCTAATACTTTCTAGAAATTGTATTAGAATAAAAATCCTATGGTGATAGGTTAGCTTAACATCTATTTTGATAAATCCTTTAATTAGGTGATAAAATCCTTTAACAGGGTAACACTTCCTGTTAAGTGTTTGAAAGCCTCTAACCAGGTCACTACTGACACAATGTAAAGCCTTTAACAGGGCAGGCCTTTAATAGGGCAGACCATCAGAAGTGGTTGAAAAATATTGCTACAGTAATTTTTGTGGGTATCATCCCCACCCCAGTTTTACCTTCTTATTCCTAGAGGGTTTCAGGGTTACCAAATTCTAGTGTTAAGTGTTATTGATGCATGTGTTTTGGTACATGTTTATTTGATGTATTTACATGCATGCAATTTACTTTCAGTTAAAAGTTTTATTGGCTAAAATATGATACTTATGATTCACCCCCCCCTCTCATAAGAACTCTTTCCATATTTGAATATTCCAATAGGCAACTACAAAATGATGTTCTAATATAAATATTCCTTATTGGAGGATGGACCCAGTTAGGAGTCAATAAAAACGTTCAATACATATCAATCAATGTTAGGAGATTCCAACCCTATTAGGAGTTGTAGAAATTATACAAATCCACTGTCCAAATAGCTTCAAGTGTAAGATCACTGAACTCATTGTCCAACTAATCTTCATATTATTCCTTGTAGAATAATAGAAGTAAACTATACTTCTACTTACTCTTCCTCAACCTTGTCAACTAGAATTCTCTTCTTCTTTTGATCTTGATACCGAATCACCAATATTGCATCCAATAATAGCTTTGATTGCTTACTTGCACTTACCAAATACTTCACATATGTCTTCTCAAAAATCATACTTCATCAAAAGGAAAATAACCTTTCTTTATAACTATTGAGTTGTCACTCTATATGATGCTTAACGGTAGGAATCCTTTTGAACTTCTCTCTTGAAAAGCTAATTTGGGATCAACTCCAAGGTTTTAGGTCATCTTGCAACCTACTAGAATCCACTCAAATTAAGATAAATGTGTTTGTTTACAAAGAGACCTTTGTTGGTTCGAACAAATTTTGGATAAGATGACCAATCTAGTTGTTTCAAAATTAACCACATAAGAGATGTTTTTTTATATTTTTTTGTTTTTAAAATGAAAGCAATCTAATAATACAACTACATGAATTCCTATTTTAACCAAGGGTTAGTGAATACAAAGATAGGGTAACAAGAAGTTTAAGAAAATTACTTGAAAAGTAAATCCCTAATAGACATAAGCTATAGAAACAACACGTCTGTGAGTTAAGCCTTCAAAAATATTGGTAGGTAACCAATAAAAATAGGAGCAACACTTCCTTAATTCCACTGATACAATCATCAATGAGAATTCAATAACTTTAAGATGTTTTTCTTGTCATTAGATCACAAGGCCATATAAATTGTGCTCATTGAGATGAAAAGCTATGGAGGAACAATATGGTGATCTCTACTTGAACTAAGTACATCAACAAAATTTGTAGACCTATATAAAATACCATAATTAAATGATTACACAACCAGAATAATGCAATAAAACTATTAGCTTAATTACATTCCATGAACATAAATTCACAAAATATAACAAAATTAGGAAAAAATCACTACACTCCAAATGCAAGCACCAATAGCATATATTATTGCATGAAAATAATGGCAGCTTGGAATACATGTTACATTCCTAAATTTATAAGAAATTCTATCCTCAATTTTTTTTTAGAGTGAAAGATCTCTTTATGCAAACATATGCTTCTAAACTAATAAAACAAATCTATTTTTGTAAAAACTCTCTAACTGGTGCTAAGTAGGACTCCATCTTTATTTATATCATTTGATGGATGCATGAGTCTTTACATGTCTTAAATTAAAGAAAGCATGAGAAAATAAGAAGAAGAAATCTATCAGATGATGTAGAAGTGTCTGGAGATGCCAAAAATAGAAGCTCAACCTTCTTTGGATGTTTGCGGGAGTTAAACTATCAACAAAATGCATTTTTGATGCATGTAAAGCTCTAAATTTATAGCTAGCAGTTAACTGTTAGCACACCTCTAACTTCTTTAAAAACTTCTAGCAAACTTTTGAAAAGTGCACGTACACACCTAGCATAGCAACGCACCTTAAAAGAAATTTATGCCAGGTGCTAATTTCACCAAAAAGCCAAAGTTCTCAGTTTTCAAAACAGTTTCTAGGTTTTTCTCAAATGAAGCTTTAGATCACTTTTGTGTACATACTTTGATCTTTTTGATTATTTCTACCCTCTTTATAGCCAAAAACTTTCATAGACTTGAACTCTTTCTACTTCTAAAATTCTAATGCACCTATGTTGAATCTTGTCATTAGTAGTTGCATAAGATGAGGAAACTAAATGGTTCATGTATCCAACTTCTATATCTTTGATTTTCAATGTAAATTTATTTATTCTTTCTTCTCTCTAACTACCCAATTAGAGACCAAGTGATCTAGATTATCCAAAATGATCAAATGTTTGAAACTTTTTCATACTTTTTTACAAGTTTTTCTGTGTCCTTTTAACTAGCCTTTTTGGAGGTCTTCTACTCAAAATTTTAGTTTGAAACTTTCATTGGTCCCTAAAATTGGGTAGTAGAAGGCTTATTATTTTAGGGAATGAAATTATATTTTTAGTTATTCTTTCCAATGTTGTAATCAATTTTGAATTTTGAGCTCTAGATCAAAAATTATGACCCCAACAAGTTAAGGATACCATTTTATCTACACAAAGAAGCAAATATTAGTCTAGAAATTTGGAAAAAATAATTTAAACAAACCGTAGATATGAAAAAACACAAAATAGAAATCCTAAAACCTAAAACTTTGCTAAAATCCCTAAAAACATTGAAAAACCTTTAGAAGACAAAATGGCACACCTTATGCACCTTAGAGGTGTGCCAGGTGTGCCTCCCCTACACAAAAACTCCTAAACACTAAGGGTGCACACCTAGCACACCTTTTCGGGTGCATTAGGTGTGCACCCTTATAGTGTGCTTAAGAGAAATAAGTTTTGGAAGGGGTGCATCCTGGTGTAGAGCACGCCATTGGAGGTGCACACCTACATAGGTGCACACTTTCAAAGGGAAGTGTTCCTAATAAAGCATTTGGTGCAACAACACACATTTTAGGGTGCGCTAGGTACAACAAGTGTGCTAGTGTACCTTGATATATAGATAAAAAATTGAATACACCTCCTTAGAACCTCTAGTTTCTAGCAACTAGGTTTTTAAGCAGAGAACTATGTTAAGCCAAAATACTAAAAAAAAACCCTAAAAAGACTCAGACCCTAGACTAGGGATTTAGAAATATAAATAATTATACTAAGTGGTCTCCATTTCTAGGAAAAATTCTAAGTACATTGTGAAACCACAAAAAATAGCTCCAAAAAAAAGGAAGAAATGAGAAATGCATTTCTTCATCAACAAGCATTCATCTGACATGTGTCAAATAACAACTAAATTTCAAACACTTCAAACAATTTTCAAGTTCCTTGACTATCAAATTTTTAGAATCTCAAATGTTGAAGCTTAGTGTGTACACAATGTATTCATTTCCTTTAACATTTCAAGATGCAATATATCATAAGTTCGTAACAAATTGAAAACAATCTTCCACTCCACCAGTTCATTCATCAAGAATTCTTGCAAATCATGTGTATCAATCACTATCTGACCAGATGAGAGAATCTATCTAGATGGCTCTTGATAGATTATCATATTTCAAATTTCAAGTCTTGAGTAATCTTTGAATTCTACTTCATAGAGCTTGCATGTTTCCACTTGATTCTTCCATGAAGCAATTTGGATAAGTACTGGATAGCCATTTTGGAGGGTATATTCCTATTTTTGGATTATCTTTCTTAGACCTTTTGAGTCTTTCATTCTTAAGACCATCATTCCCTTTTTTGTTTTTATTATGTATCTTGACCATTCTTAGATTGTGTGGCCAAGGCATTAGTGTTATTTTAGATTTAGTTTGATAACCTTTGTCTTCCACTTTTAAGAACTTTGGAAACTCTCATAGCAAATAGTGACCTTAGCAATTTCTTGAAAAGACCTTTTATTTGAACCAACAAGTTTTAGACTATCCCTTGCTGTCATCAACCATAATTTGAAAACACCAAGATAGTCAAATCTTTAATTTTTTAGGTGTTAAGAATTATTAATTTGTGATTCTAAATTCAAGACTGTAAGTCCTTTATGACTAAAAGTAATATCTTTTCTCCAGTTAGTATAAGAAACAAAATTGTTTGAATACTTTGAAAAGGAAATACCTCTTCCTAAAAGTTGAAACCACAACGAGTGATTTATGAAATACATCAAGAATGAGTCTTGATTTTACCTAAGCCCTGGACTGACATGACTAAAGAAAAAAAAAGAAAAAAAAAGACTCAACTCAAAGAAAAATATCTTTTCTCCAGTTAGTATAAGAAACAAAATTGTTTGAATACTTTGAAAAGGAAATACCTCTTCCTAAAAGTTGAAACGACAACGAGTGATTTATGAAATACGTCAAGAATGAGTCTTGATTTTACCTAAGCCCTGGACTGACATGACTAAAGAAAAAAAAAGACTCAACTCAAAGAAAAATAACACCTCACTAGAAAAACTAAAAAAGACTAAGAAAAAAAAACAAAAACTTATATATAGAAAACCTTGACCAAAAAGAATGTAGGGTGTTTCTTAGTAGATTTTTCATTATGTTCAATAGTAATGAACCACCCCATATAATCCTAAAAATGGCTGACTTGTCTTGGTACTTATTAAAATAAAGTTTGGATAATCTTGGTTCAAATTCTAGGCACAAATCACACAATATCAAAATTTGTGGTAACTCTTTATGAACATGATTAATCCACAAACAAGTTCTCTTACCTTTAGCATCCTATTCAAATTGAAAATCATCAAATTGAGAGGGATAATGGGAAAATATCACTTGATCTAGTGAGTCTCCCACCATAGCGGTACACTCACACATTGTAATCTCTCCTTCTAGTGGTCTTATATCATGCTACACAACTTCATGCAAACATGGAAACACTTTAGGTTCCTTCAAACTAGAAAAATAAATCATCATCCCTTCTTTCAAATTATAGAAATCATTAATATCATCGATCAAGATGTTTTTAGTCTCATATCCCAAAGAAGCCCATTTAGAAATATTCTTTCCCTCCATTGTGATCTCTCAAGCTAACAAGAAATCAAGATAATTTTCTTCTAAATGGGAACCAAATGGATGAATTCTACATGACTTAGTTATTGCATGGTTTGATATATGTGTAGAATACCCACAAATAGAAATTTCCTCAATCAATCTTGAGACCAAATTGAGCACTCTATCTGTCTCTTCTAATGACATTTTGTTTTGAGGGAGATATATTATCATTATTCAATGGGGGATCAATATCATAATAGGAAGCATTAGTATCTTCTTCTTGATGACCTCCTGGTTGAAAAATCTCACCAACCTTGAGATCTTTTGCATTTCCATCACTTTTTGTAACTTTGAGAATTTCTTCAACTTTGTCAAGTTTTGGAACTTCAATTTTTTTTTTCTCCTTAGAATTTCTTGGGATAACCTCACTTATTTCAAAATCAACACTTAGAAGAATTTCTTTATTGAATGAGAACACAAACTACTCTTGATCATCTTCATCATTTTATCCTCTTGTAGATTTATCATATGATTCAAACATCATTGCACTAAACAAAAAAGGTTGTTCCTCCATGATTTGGTGAGGCTGATCTAAAACATCATTGTACCCATATCCATTTTCACTTGGACTCATACTTGTAATACCATTATTCTCATTGTTGATGTTACTATAAAGGCAAAAATTTCTGGTCTGATTTTGGAATAACTACTCTAGGCAACAAGTTGTCTGGGATGATTGCCTTAATTTCTTGAGGAATTCAACTTTATTTTGATGAGTTCATTGGATAAAAGAGAAATCATCTCCTTCATGGACTTAAATTCTCTAGCCATATTATTTTTTATTTTTTCAAGTGGATAAGTATTTTTCTTAAAGAATACAGTATTCGGTAAACACACAAAAAAATTTGTAACTCAATAAAAGTAGTGTGATCTACTTATTACTAATCTTAAACATTCACAGTGATTAACTTGCAAGTATAAAAGAAATAACATGAGCACACGAGACACCAAGATTTAACATGGAAACCCAATATGGGAAAACCACCAAGTAACTAGCTATTTACTTTTACTCTTCTAAAGTGAACCTTGTTAGGAGCCAACCTAGTTAAAGTTTACAAAACACACTGTTAGGTGTGACCTTGTTAGAGGATTTAATCACCTTGTTAAGAGTGGCCTTGCAAGATGTCTTAAAATAATTCAATGGAACTGTCACCTTGTTAGAGGATTTAAAACTGGTTGTTAAACCAACTCTGCTAAGAGATTTTGGAATCACTACTACAATGGTAAGAAAGTAACAATGAAATGACCTGAATGAGATGCAATTGTATTATTGATTACAGATCTCTATTCTACTTCATTCTAGATCCTTCCTAATCAAATATTACTTTGCTGCTCCACAAGGATATCTGACCATCCTTCAAGTTCACTCACACTCTTGCCTTATGAATCAATCAAAGCACTTGCATACTCTCTCATACATTAGAATTTCAACTTGACCTTATATTTATACCATATAAATTATCAATTTGGCTCAGTTACAAATTAAAATGACCAATAATCATTAACATAGTCAGCTAGAATCAATACTTGGAATAAATAAACTTTATTTCTCAAATTAACAAAATCCCTCATTGGCTAACCCTGCTTGGTAAACACTAATCCTGAAATGATTTCCTATGTTAACCAACAGAAGCTTGGTTAACACTGTCAACTTGCAA
Organism: Cupressus sempervirens; assembly: GCA_028749045.1. NCBI lineage: Eukaryota > Viridiplantae > Streptophyta > Pinopsida > Cupressales > Cupressaceae > Cupressus > Cupressus sempervirens. The sequence goes on along the minus strand of CM053787.1, from coordinate 898,284,072 downwards.
AATCCACAAGAAACTAAGTGAACTTGGTGAACACTAACTCTAACCAAATTTCCTTTATTAACCATGAGAACTTGGTTAACACTACTTTCTGCCATAATTTCCTTTGATGCTAGAGTGAGCTTGGTAGACATTGTCTATGTAGAGTAATTTCTAGGAATGCTCGGTAGACAAGGAAAATTACCTTGCAGACCAAGTGAGCCCAGTATGCTCAGTCAGACAACTAATATGACTTTTTTGTAACATCAAAGACAACACACAATTAGACAATTGTATCCAAAACTTGAATTGTTCCAAAAGCTTGCTCTCAAAAGAGTTCCAATCCATTATTGATACTAGTGGTAGATTGAGGTACCAATTGAACTCTATTTCCCCCAAAGTGTAAGGAAAAAGGTAGCATACCATGTCCATATGTTGAATCTGGTTTCAATTATAGATCTCCTTGAAAATTTTAATATGATCTTCTACTATTCTGATTCTCTATAGATGAACCATGGGCAAAACATTTCATGAATTTTGGGCAAGTCATGCAATGGATCAGTTAGATTCAAAGGTGAAATTTGGGGAGTGAAGAAAGACATGGTGTGTAATGATTGGAATGTTTGAAGTAGAAGCAAGAGCAGATGATGATTATGGAATATGTAATGCAAATGGGTGGAGTTCTTTTTATCTCTTTATCACTATGATGCTTGTGAAAGTGACTAAGTTCCAGGAACTTGTGTTTATTCTTAAAAAGCACACTTTTGAAGAAGAACACTTTCTCAAAATAGTGCACCTGTGCACCTCTAAAAATTCATAGACTTAGATTTTTTTTATTTTGTAGAATTTTCAAAAAAAAACTTGGGATTTTTGAGCTGAATTTTTTTCTAGCCCTCCTTCTAGCATTACTTCTGTGGATCTATAATTTTATATTCTGCTTAAAGACAAGAATTCTTTCAAACTCCTCTCTTGAAAAGCTAATCTAGGATCAACTCTAAGGTTTCAGGTAATCTTGTGACCTACCAAAATCTTCTTAGTTGAAGATAAATGTGTTTGTTCACAAAGAGGCCTTTGCTAGTTCAAACCAATTTTGTATAAGATGACCAATCTTCTTGTTTCAAAATTAACCATAAAAGAGATATGTTTTTGTATTATTATTTTAAAAAATGAATGCAATGTAACAATGCAACTATATGAATTCCTAATTTGACCAACACTTAGCGAGGCAAGTAATGAAGATAGGGTAATAAGAAGTTTAAGCAAATAACTCAAAAAGTAAATACCTAATGAACATAAGCCATGGAAACAACACGTTTGTGAGTTAAAACTTTGAAAAGATCGATAGGTAACCAAAGAAAATAGGAGCAACACTTCCTTAATTCCACTAATGCAATCATTGATGGAAATTTAGTAACAATAAGATGTTTCACTTTCCATCAGATCACAAGGCCACAAAAAGTGTGCTCATGCAAGACAAAATGCTATGCAAGAACAATATGGTGATCTCTTCTTGAACTAAGTATGTCAGTGGAATTTCTAGACCCGTAGAAAACACCAAAATTAAAAGATCGTACAACTAGAATAACACAATAAAACTATTGGCTCAATTACATTCCATGAACATACATTCACAAAATATAACACACTTAGGCAAGAATCACTACACTCCAAATGCAAGCACCAATATCATATATTATTGCATAAAAATAATAGCATCCTAGAATACATATGCTTCTAGGCTAATAAAAAAAATCTATTTATGTAAAAGCTGATTGTCTAACTGGTAATAAGTAGGACTCCATCCTTATTTATATCATTTAATAGATGCATGAGTCTTTACATGTCTTAAAACAAAGATAGCATGAGAAAATAAGAAGAAGAAAGCTATCAGATGATGTAAGAGTATCTAGAGATGCCAAAAATAGAAGTTCAACCTTCTTTTGATGTTTGTAGGAGTTAAATTATCATTGGAATGTGCTTCCAATGCATGGAAAGGTCTAAATTTAGAACTTGTAGTTAAGTTTTGGCACAATTATAACTTATTCAAAAACTTTCCACAAACTTTGAAATGTGCACCTATGCACCTAGCAAACTAGTACACCAATGCACCTCAGAAGAAATTTGTGCAAGTTGCTAATTTCACCAAAAAATCAAAGTTCTCAGATTTGAAAATGGTTTCTAGGTTTTTCTCAAATGGAGTTTTAGATCACTTTTATGTACTTACTTTGATCTTTTTGATAATTTATATCTTCTTTATAGCTAAAAAAATTCATATATTTGAACTCTTTCTACTTCTAAACTCCTAAGGCATGTATGTTGAATCTTGTCATTAATAGTTATATAAGATAAGGAAACCATTTTGGTTCATTTATCCAACCTCTGTATCTTTGATCTTTAGTGTAAATTTCTTGATTCTTTCTTCTCTCCAACTACCTAATCCTTCCTGGTCAGAGACTAGGTGATCTAGATTATCCAAAATGACAAAATATTTGAAACTTTTTTCATAATTTTTTACAAGTTTTTTCAGGTCCTTTTAACTGGCCTTTTCGAAGGTCTTCTACTCAAAATTTCAAGTGGAAACTCTCATTGGTCCCTAAAGCTAGGTAGTTGAAGGCTCACTATTTTAGGGACTAAAATAAGATTTTTAGTTCTTCTTTCCAATGGTGTAAATGGTCTTGAATTCGAAGCTCTAGGTCAAAAGTTATAACCCTGACAAGTTAAGGATGCTTTTTTATCTCGACAAAGAAGCAAAATTAGTCCAAAAAGTTAAAAAAATTTAATTTAAATAAACCCTAGATATGAAAAAACACAAAATAGAAACCCTAAAAATACTAAAACGCCTTTAGAAGACAAAAAGGCACATGTTGTACACCTCAGACGTGCACCTCCTCCTACAAAAAAAACCCTCAACACTAAGGGTGCACACCTAGTGCACCTTGTGGAGTGCACTAGGTGTGCAACCTTATAGTGTGCTTAAGAGAAGTGTTGGAAGGGGTGCAACTTTGGGTAGAGCACACCTTTGGAGGTGTGTACATGCATAAGGTGCACACTTCCAAAGTGAATTGTTCCTACTAAAGCATTTGGTGCACTAGTGCTCTTTTTGGGGTGCACTAGGTTCACCAAGTGTGCTAGTGTACCTTTATATATACATAAAATTTTGAATATTCCTCCTTATAACCTCTATTTTTTGGAAACTAGGTTTTTAGGTAGAGACCTAGATTAAGCCAAAACACTAAAAAAAAACCTAAAAAGACTCAAACCTTGGACCAGGGATCTAGAAAGCTAAAAAACTATACTAGGGGGTCCCCATTTTTAAGAAAAATGGGGCATGTGTTATGAAACTACAAAAATACCATGTCTTCAAATTAATTCCTTGATTCAACCTTGAGGCTTTCCCAATTAATTATAATAGAGCCACATTAAGATAATTAATTATTTTGCAATTACACAACACTATCATCTCACAACCTTTACAACTTCTCACATGTGTGACTCCAAACCTTGCATATATGTTGACATCAACATCAAACTATCTTTTGTCACTATCTAACCTCACATAAAATGATTTAATATTTGTTAGGAGATACAATCCATTCATCTGTAATTGCTCCTTAGATACTCTGTCTATATACTACTCTCAATAAATCAAGCATATCTTCTGCCTATCTTCTCCTTACTTGATGCACACTTAACCTCATCATCATGACTTAGTGTAGAGATTTTCATTAATCATGCTTCACTTGACCATCAATTCTTTGTTCATACAATCTTGTTCTTTTTCTTCTACTTTGCCAGTCTTCACAAATACCATACTATGTTGTCATTAACAAAAAAAATAGTCATGAATGCAACATTTCAAACCTATTATCCATCTCCACATGCTTAGAAATGGTTATTATAATCCCCCAAAGGAATACCATAAATATTCATGGTAAAAAGTGGTTGCTCACCTTAGATGATTGGTAATAAAAGTAAGTTTGAAACCTTAGACTATTATAAAGGAAGTTGTGTTAAGTTTGGTAATGATGTACCATGTCTTGAGAAAGGTAAAGGATCAATAAGATTGACTAGTAAGATTATATGTGATAATGCTTATTAGGTTGAAGGGATGAATTAAATTTTTTTGATTTTTTGCAGAGCTAAACAATTCAAGTTATAGAGATGAGTTTCAATACAATAAAATGAAGATCTGTAATAGTTCTAGAGAACTTATTGGAAGTGAAAATAAAATAAGAGGTAATGTTTTCTATCTATACCTATTTGATGATACATACATAGTTGCACATTGTGATGACATTTGGTTATGGCATAAGAGGTTATGCAATGTAAAATTTGATAATTTGGTAAGCATTAGTAAGATGAAAATAGTTAGAGGATTACCAAGATTGAAGAAACCTTATAATGTGATGTGTAAACAATGTCAATTGGGAAAAACAAAAAAGTTTAGTTTTAAGAGCAAGACCTATACTTCTGATGATATTTTAGAGTTTGTTCATACTGACCTTTGTGGACATATTGGAGTGTACAACTATTGCAAGGACAAATATTTTATTTTGTTTGTTGATGATTACTCTAGAATGATGATTGTGATGTTTCTTAAAGAAAAATATTATACATTTCAATGTTTAAGTGGTATTTGGTTAGAATTGAAAAGGAAACAAGTAAGGGTTTCAAGAACTTAAGATCTAACAGATGAAGTAAATTAATATATGAGGAATTCAATGTATTCTACAATGATAGAGGAATCAAGAGATATATATCTACACCTAGGAACCCTCCACATTATTGTATATCTAAAATGAGGAATAGATCAATCATAGACTATGCTAGGACATTGGTAATGTAGAAGAATGTTGCACCAAAGTATTGGAGAGAAGTTTTAAGTACTACATTCTATACCTTGAATAGAGTACAATTCAAGAAAGGGATAAATATCACACTTTTTGAGTTATGGTATGGATATACACCTAATGTGAAATATTTCAAAGTATTTCAAAGAAAATGTTATATAATAAAAGACAATAGACATGGAAAACTTGATAGTAAAAGTGATGAAGGCATATTCCTAGGTTATTCCATTAAAAGAAAATTATATAAATGTTTGAATTATAACACTAAAAAGGTTGTGGAAAGTGAAAATGTTATAATAGATGAATATGCAGAGAAAAATGAATTTGAATGCAAACAAGAACTGGAAGACCAGATGAATTTTGTATATATCTATGAAGTATAGCTTAGTACCATACTTGATCCTTAAAAGAAAGTTGTCAAGTAGCAACAACCAATGAATGTTGAGTCACAACAATAGACTATCGAGCATCAAGAAGTTGGAGCCAAACATCATCAAGCGATTGATGAATAAATAGAAGAAGTAGAGATACAAGAAGTGCTACCTGAAATGAGTGTAGAAGGTGAACCTAAAGAGAAACAACAAACAAGAAAAAGACCTAATGTGAGAAAAACATGTGAGAAGACATCATGCACTAGATCAAATCATTGGAGATAAAGATTTATGAGTTATGACAAGAAAAAATTAAGGAGTGACACATGCTTATTGTGTGAGTATGAACCTAGATCAGTCAAGACACACTTGGGAATGAAGATTGAATTGCAGCCATGAATAAAGAGATTGCACAAATAGAGAAGAACAAGGCTTGGACATTAGTACCTAGGAAAAATGATAGGAATACTATTGGAACCAAGTGGGTATTCAGAAATAAGCTGAATGAGAAAAGTGAAGTCACAAGAAACAAAGCAAGACTAGTTTGTAAGGGATATGCACAAGAAGAAGGAATTGACTATGGGGAGACATTTTACCTAGTTGTGAGGTTAAAAGGAGAGAAATTTTCTTGCATATGTTGCATACAAAGGATTTAAAGTGTATCAAATGGATGTCAAATCTACATTTTTGAATGGAATATTAGAGAAAGAAGTATATATTGATCAACCTAAAGGAGTTGTTGATCCAAGAAAGAATAATATGGCATCTAAGATACACAAATCCTTCTATGGATTGAAACAAGCCCCTAGAACATAGTATTAAAGGTTGTACACATATTTGGTAAATATTGGTTTTGCAAGGACTAATGATAATGACTATCTATAGTTGAAAATTGAATCTAAAAAAGTGATATTGTTAGCCAAAATATTTGTGGATGATATCATATTTGGGGGACAAGATTCATAGTGTCAATCATTTTCTAGTGAAATGAAGAAAGAGTTTGATATGTCTATTTTTGGAGAGATCAAATTATTTATTGGCCTACAAGTGTATCAAGTGAAGAAAGGTATCTATATTACACAATTCAAGTACATTAGGGAGATATTGAAGACCTTTGAAATGGAAGAATCAAGACTAGTTAGTACATCCATGGCTACTGGACATAAAATTTGAAAGAGTGATGACTCTACTAATGTGAATCAAACCTTGTATAGACTAATGATTGGAAAGATGCAATATGTTGTTCACAATAGAGCATATATTGCACTAGTAATTTGGATAGTTGTTAGATTTTTTTAAAATCCTAAGGAGAATCACATGATGGATGTTAAAAGGATATTGAGATATCTAAAAAGAATAGAGGAGTATGGACTATATTACAAGAAAAATGACAGGTTTGAATTGAAAGTGTATACTAATGTAGATTGGGCTAGAAATGTTAATCACATAAAGAGTACAAGCGATGGAACTTTCTTTCTAGGAAAGATATTGGCTTCATGGGAAAGCAAGAGACATAACTATATTTCTCAATCTATAGTAGAAGCTAAATATTTAGCAACATTAGTTAATTATTCTAACATAGTGTTGATCAAGCAATTGTTTAAAGGAATGAAAGAATAAATCACTTAACTAGTTGTGATATTTTGTGATAGCACAAGTGCTATAAACATATATAAAAATCCTATGATGCACACTAAAACCAAGCACGTTGCTATCAAGTGTTATTACTTGAGAGAGTTGGTACAAGACAAAGAAGTAAGATTGGAGTATGTGAATACAAAAGAACATACAATTGATTTATTCATGAAATGTTTACCTAAGGATGCTCATGAATATCTAAGAGGTATATTGGGATTTATTCCCTTAGATGAAGGTACCTAAGATAAGATAGATCTCTACATCAAATATTTTGATTAGAATATCTTACAAATCAATGTAGAAGGTCCCACTTTAGGACCTATCTAAAGCTTGTACAAAGATTGTGAGTGTAGACACCTAAAATTTGGCAAAGACTTAAATCACGAAATCCTAATCAATCAGGTCAAAATTAAAGAGAAGATCAGAAGAAACACAATGGACTTTCAAAATCAAAAATCACATTAGGTCATTAAATCACCTATCAAATCAACAAGGCCTAAATCAACTTTAAAAGAGAAAGAAAATAATTCAAATTCATAAAATAAAATTCAAAAAGAGAGGAAAGAAGAAGACAAAATGTTGAAAATAAATCATTTAATAAATCAATAAAATCACTTTATCCTCACAAGATAGAAAATCTCCCTTTTACCATTTAAAAGAATTTGAAAAATCCTCATATTATCCTCAAAACCATGTCTATTGGTCTCTTTCTCCTGGCCTTTTATGAGATATTTTGAGTTTCACTTTCACCCCCAGTCAAAATTAAAAATCCTAGTTCTTACCCCAACCCTTTCTGAAATCTTGTAAATAGGACGGAAATCTAAGAGGCAAGGGACCCAAGCTTTTTATGCATTTACACTATAGGCATATTTAGACTCATTATTTTAGCATTTTCATTATAGTGATTTCATAGCATTGTTAGTATCATTTTATGTCATTTAGAATCATTTTATATCATGTATCTTCATTTATTACATGTTTAGCTTATAGTACGATCATTTCAAGAGCACTTCTAGGAGTTGTATTTCACATATAACCCGCATTTTAGTCATAGATCTTGCATTTTTCATCATAGATCTACATTTTTTAGCAATATCCCATTCTATAATTGTCACTAAAAGGCTAGTATGAGAGCTATGTTAGCAATTGTAGTTAGGGAGACATGAGACACTTGTAGAGATTATATTTTGATGATGATGTCTTGGGTCTAGTATAGTTTTTTATCAATCCATTTGCTTTTTCTATAGTAAGGTTTCATGAATATGTGTTCTTACCATGTACAAAATGGTACCCACTGTGGGACTAAACTAAAAGCCTCTCTACTTTAAAGTTTTTCAGTCTAATCCTTCATTTTTAGTGTAGATCTATGTTTTTCTTGCTATTCTTTTGTGCATATCTGGTCAAATACGGGTTCTACTATGTCTAGGAGACCTCATATTAGCAAGAACAACATTCCTAAGTTTTTCTTGAGCATAGAAAAGATGGATCTAAGTCTTCTAACACCTCTGCACTTCATTTCAACACTTTTGAGCAATATTCTAACACTTATGAACTCTATTTTTGCACATTTAATCTTACTGTAGCACTTTATACATCATTCTATAATGCATTTGCATTTTTCTAAAATGCATTTGCATATTCTTATCGTGTTTTCAAAGAGTTGTGTAACACATTTAATCATTCTTGTAGAGCATATGAAGCATCTTATAGTGATTTTGAGTTTCTTTTAGTGCATTTGCATAATAGAATAGCGCATTTGAGGTTTCATGTAACACATATGATCATTTCTATGGTGCATTTGATGAAAGTTGCAATTTCCTAAATCTAACTCCCAGATCTAAACTTTTTTTCTTACAAGTGCCTTCTGCATCAATGAACAAGCTTTCAAGTTTCACACAATGTGCAACAAGAATGAAGACCCTCATAAATGTGCCTAGCCCTTTCTAGCTTCAAATTAGATAGGTGGACCACTGCTCTTGTCAATTAAAAGTGTGGCATTTCTAAGCTTTCAAGCATAGTTTAATTAGAATGTTCAATCTTGCTGATCTAATAAAGAATTAGGCCTATGCTCTCAAATCCTTTGAGTTGATCATAATTCCTAACCTTTTGTAAAAATTGGTTATAGTTTAATGAGGAAAAGAACCCACACATTGTCTAATTAGGAGCCCCTTATTTTCAGTAGTATAAGGGTTGGAAATAATCCTTTGTGTTTGAATTGTTTGTAGAGCCAAAACAATAGGGATATGCTCTCACTCTCTTGAGTGATCAAATTCCTAGACCTATTTATTGAATTCCATTTCTCACTTTTCACAAGTTAGGATAATCTAGCTATAGAAGGGCTACCTCCCGAGTTGCCTTAGCAGGGCCAGTGAGAGGGATTTCCCCCAATCTTGTATTCTTAATCAAATGAAAGCCAGTTGTGTTTGGCACATAGCCTTCCTCTATTAGTACCACAAGGGATTGCACCAAACCTCCTTGGCATTGGTGGGAAGCTCTCCATTACAAGAGAGGTAAATTTGAACAGAATTGGAACACTAAGACCCACTAGTCACTAGCCTTAGATAACCTTGCTAGGAAGCCATTATATTTTTCATTTTCTAGGTGCATGTGATTTTTCATTTTATTTTGATCTCACTACTATTGTGCTTGAGTGTTTTAAAATTTAATAATCAACACTAGTTTGGATCATAAACCTTCCAGAAAGATAAACCTCAAACACACATTGAAAAACCAAGTTTAAAATGAAGACATTGCCAAGCAATCCTTAAAATAGCACATATACTGCATAAAACAAAACTTCTAAACATTCTTGTAATGCTTTTCACTTCTGTTATGATGCATATACCTATGAAATAGTGCATCTAAGACATAAAAGAATGCATCTAAGTTAGGAAAAAGCACATATGGAAGTTAAAATAGCATATTTGAGCATTAGAATAGTGCATATGAGCAAAGAAAAAACACATTTGATTACTAAAATAGTGCATCTGAGCATTCTTGTGATGCATTTGTGAAAAAACATGAAACAAAGACTCTCTACAAACATGATACTTGTGAATAAACTATAAATTTGGATACCCTTTCTATGCCGGTATTTTACAAAGTCTAAAAATTTCCATGTCTGACTGAAAACATCTTTTGAAAACAAACAAAGCTACATCATCAGAACCCAACAATTACCATTACCTCATTTTTCACATCAAGCTAGGAATTTTTGGAAAGACACATCCATACTTGATTTCACAAAGTAGACCTTATCTCATCAACATTGGCAAAAACCTTGTCCAATTTAACTTGTTACAAACAAATCGTGGTCAATAAAAACTTTTGCCTTTGGAAAATGCCTAAAAACTAAAAGAATGCAACTCAACTTTCATGCCACCACACAAAATGAGTGTACAATTAAAATTGAAATGGTCACCCATACGAGTAAGTGCTAGGATAGCAAGTAGAACTGTCAAATCCATAGAATCTCTAAACCTCCTAAAATCTACCACAGTAATAGATTGTGCATAGAATGAAGTTACTCCCAAGTCACCCTTATTTGATCAAAATTTAGAATCCTTAGTCACAATGGGTTCATTTCACACGTGGGATGACATAAGCATTGAATCCAAAATTGGGGATTTTTAGCAAAATCTCAAACTTGTCAACATCATGGACAAGATTTTGGTAAAACACAAAGAATGAAACATACTCGCATTAGCACAACAAGGTGCAAAGTTTCCATCCAATTTTGATGTGAGCAATTTGAAATGGGATGAAGAAGAGTCACCTTTAGACCTAGTCACACAACAATTGCAAGACTTCCAACTAGAAATGGAAAAGATGAAAAGAGGAAAAACACAACCTGGGGTGTTTAGCCTTGAAAGGTGTATCCCCTACCATTCGATAAAAACATTACCTTCACATCTTTTCCTCCCAATTTGCAGATACCAAATTATGATTAATACTTTAGCATGTTGGATCCACAAGATCACTTGGGGAAATTCTATATGCTAAGCATGGAGTTTGTCCATGACACAACATACCTAATGTGTCTATTTCCTAGGAGCCTCAGGGGACAAGCTATGGAGTGGTACTTTAGCTACCCTCCAATATTAAAACCTTCAACCAATTGGCCTCCATTTTCATCACCCAATATTCTTATAACATTGAAACATAGTTTATGATGATTGATCTATGTAACACAAAACAACTTCTATGTGAATCATTCAAGACCTTCCTACAATGGTGGAGGCACATGTTTGCTAAATATCATAGAGACATATTGGATAAGGAGAAGACATATATCTTTGTCAATAGTCTCTGCAACCAATGAGTTATTGGCTCCAACTCCAAGGGCCTAAAGATTTTAAAACCACTTTAGAAAATACAACTAAAGTAGAAGAAATCTTGGTAAACAATGACATAATTAAATTATCTAAAGATGGTAAAGGTTTCTCTAGCAATTCCACACAAATGCACAATTCCTCTGATTGGTCCACTGATAAACGTAAATCATGGTGGAAAAATTTAAAAAAAAAACATAAAAAATGATGGGGTAGTTTAAGCCAATCATGTCAAAACTCAAACTCAACCCCCTTTAAATCAACTAGGTCACAATGTTGCACCTCTACAAAATAATGCCTACCCATTTTATCGACATAACACAAAGAATTACTCTAAGTCTAACCAACAAGTTGCCTACAATGAAGATATCAGTCTTCTGATATACCTAAGGAGTATACACCCATAGGGGTGTCCTATGAGATTTCTTTACAAACACTTTACTAGAGGCTAGACCATATGAACCCCAAGTCAAGCCAAAATGGTGAAATGAGAAACACACTTGTGCCTATCATTTCAATTGGGGATATTTGACAAACAATTGTTTCACCCTTAAGGGGGTCATCCAAAAATTAATAAATTATGGAACCTGTTGGTATTAAATTATTATTGCCATTAGTGACAAAAATTATCTATATTAGTATATCCATCGAGCATTCTAGTGTTAATCGAGCTTCGTTGTTCACACCAAGAATTCTAGTGTTAATCAAGCTTCACAGTTTACACTGAGCATCTATAGTGTATATCAAGCATTTAGTGGTTACCTTGTAGGTTCATCACTTACCAAGAATTCATGAAGCTACCGAGTGAATATGCAATCCAGCAATGTCTATCGAGTTTACAGTGTTCATCGAGCTTCACTAAATTTACCGAGTAATGAGAGTATAGTGTTTATAGAGTAACAAGGTGAACAAAGGATCCAATTTTTACTAAGTTCCACTATATCTATCAAGTCACCAGTGGTTATTGAGTTCAAAACTATGTCAACTGATTAGTATGGACCGAGCTTTCACTTCTACCGAGTGCATGATGATGCCGAGTAAAGTAGTGGACACCGAGTATAAGAAGGTCACTAAGTCAGTTCCGTGAACCCATGTTATTTACTATTGGGCTGACTCAATAATGTTTTGTTCACTTGTGTTTTTAGCTGACCTTGCAATTGTAGTTATTGGAATGTTATATATATAATGTATTATATCATTTACAAAAAAAAATGGATGAAGAGTATCAAGAGAGACATGTAATGTTTTGAAGTGTAAATGTAAATCAGTAGAAGAGTAGAATATTTAGCAAGGTCTACAAGGAGTAGTAAAGATTCATTAGTAATAAGAGGTGATCTATCTTTCAAGGATCTAATTAGAAATCAAGTTTGTAAGTAGATCTACTATTTCATCCTAACAGGTGAATCGATTTTGTAAATCCTTTAATAGGGTAGACTTAAAAATCTTTCTATAAATCTCCTAATAGAGTGCATACTTCATTGTATGTTTGTAAATCCTTTAACAAGGTGGACCTACCAATCCTTTGTGCTCCTAATAGGGTAGATCACCAGAAGTGGTCAATGTAAGCCTTAACAGGCCAACTTCATACTATAGTAATGAAGTTTTGTGGGTATCATCCCCACTGTAGTTTTACTTTCTAGTTGGAAGGTTTCTGGGTCACCAAATCACTATGTACATGTGTTATGTTTTCTCATAAATGTAGCAGATTAGATGAATGAATGGTGAATAGTATATATGGTTAAAGTGTTGAATTCTTTTAAAATTTTGATGTTACTGATTCACCCCTCCCCTCTCTGTAACGTATCATATGTTGAATATTTCCAACAGTTGGTATTAGATAATTTTGGTTCTCAAGAAAAAGCTTGATAGCTTGAACAAAGATCAAGGACAATGGAGATATTCAAACTTGACAAAGATATTGAAAATGAAAAGCTAGATCTGAAAATGGCCATGGCTCAACTCAAAGAAGCTAAGGAGCATCTTTCTCAATCCCTGAAGAGAAGGAAGGAACTTGCAAGACAAATGAATAATAATTAGTATGTTGAATAAAAGATTGAAGACCTTTTACCATCAAGCAGTTTAGATGAAGCTAATGAGGCAATCAAGGAACTCCTAGCAAAGAATGGCTCTCTACAGGAAGAAGTAAGAAAGCTTAAAAGAGAACAAGAAATGCAATCAATCAGGCTATGCAAAGTTTTGGAATAGAGAAATAAGGAAAATGAAGACTTAGAGGCAAGAAATAATCAATCCCTTCAGCATGAAGATCTTGTAGATCAACTGTCTAATGTAAATGATGAAATTATGAATCTAAGATCTGAAAATGAAAGCTTGAGGAATGATCTAATCATTGAAAGACAAATCAATGAATGTTTGGAAAATGACTTGATCACTAAAAAGAAAATCAATGAGAGAATGATGAAATCTCAAGTAGACATGACTCATTTGAATCAACAAAGTGAGCAGAATCTTCATAGATAGAAAGGTAAAGCTGGACTTCGTTATAAGGAAGAAGGTGAAACCTCCAAACAAGGTGCCCAAAGGAATCAAAGACCTAGTTGCAATCACTATGGTAAGTTAGGTCACACATCAAACAAGTGTTGGAGCAATGGAAAAGGTAAATTCAATTGTAAATGCTACAATTACAGTTTGCATGGTCATAAAGCTAATGAATGCAAGGAGAAACCAAAATTTGAAGGAAATTGTCACAAATTCAAGAAGCATGGTCACAAGGCATTTCAATGCAAATCCAAATCATTCAATCTAGTCGAGCAACTTGTTAAAGCAATATTTGCATGGGACTACAATACCTGGTGCAGATGTCATTATTGTGGAGAATATGGACATATTGGTATAAACTATGCAAGACATCACCTAAGGAAGAAGGATGCTACTATAAGGTGTTATACATGTACAGAACTCGATCATATAGCTAAAAATTGCATGAACATAGGAAGAGTTGAAGATGAAAAGGAAGCTAAAGCTGAAAAGCAATTGAAAGCAGATGAGGCAATAGTGGATTCCTAAATCTACAAAGTAGAAGAGTTCAAATGATGGCAATGTCACTCAACAAGTGGGTGACTCCACCATTTCCAATTAGATTCATAACGGAGAATATGGAACTACATCTTCTAGTGATATCTCAAGCAGTTCCAAAATACTAAGAAAAAGGATCAAATTAGTATTCCAGATACACAAAGATCAAAGAAAGTGTGTCTTTTTTCGAGTTGCATCTACCGAGGAAAGTCAGTTGGAGACCTTGTTGAGCTAGGTCGAGAGCAACAAAAGTTTTATTCAATCACTGAGTTGCAAGCTTCTACTGAGAAAGTGGATGAAAGCCTATCAAGCACTATGTCATCTTAGCTACCTATGTACCAAGCAGTTATGGCTAAATTTTTGTCAAAAGGGAAGAATTTGATTTCATTTTTCACCACGATTATAGAGCTAAGAAATTTCTAGCGATTCCAAAGCAAATTCCAAGCAATTTGTAAGTGGAAAATTTTGTTCAAAATTTTCTTACACCTATCAAGAAGCAATGGTATCTAAGAGTAGCAGCAGCACCAAGGAAAAATGAGGTTTAGAAATGCTAGTTAAAGGTGTGGAGTGGAAGGTGCCAAATTTCAAATTAGTTCCAGCAATTGCAGAATCACTCGACCCCAATGGAGCTCAATCACAAACCCCACCAAACATACTTCATGTAAGTGACATTCATACTCATTTCAAATATTTTTTTCAAGAGATTGGAAACCTATAGATGGATAATGCCCTAGGATAAATGAGTGTTGATGGTTCTTTGAAATCTGAGCATAAAAATCTAGAGACCAAAGGGTTAACCTACATTTTGCATATGCCAAGAAGTTTTCAAACTAAGTGGATCAGGTACATACTCAGTCATGTTCACAATGGGAAACTATGGTTAGAACAACTAGTTTTAATCACCAAGAAGATGATTAGTAAGATTACAGATCTTCCCCTACTAAGTAAAGCAAAAACTACCAAAACCCTAGGTCAGGAGGAGTTATAGAAGCTAACCCTAGCTAAATGGGATGATAGAGTTTTGAAGGTCAGTGCTATATTTGATGTTGAATTAAGGTTTTGCATTCACATCATTGCCCACAAAATTTATAGCTCTAGCCATTTGAATAGTGTCCCCCGTGAGGCTATGGATTTGGCTTTCAAAATTTTGAAAAAGAACCTTGAATTTGACCTGTCAGAATTATTGTTGAAACAATTGAACAAGAACATGAACAACATAAAAAATTCAAAGAATAATCCTTGCAAATTTGGTTCCTTATTGACTTGTTTATTTCTCTATGTTGAAAAATTCTTTCCATCAAAATGAACTTTAGTGTGGAGAAAAGACATTCCTATTCTATATCAGATAAATGATTTTGTAGCAGAAATTGGTGAAAACTTTGATAGCATCATGGACAATTATTTTTAAGATTTCAAGGAAAGGATGAATAATACATTCTGAATTCCACCAAAATTGGTTGAAGACTACAAAGATGATGCATGCTTCAAGGTTGACTGTGATAAAGTATACATTCAGGTAGTCAAGCCTCGAGTTGCATGGGTAAAACCTCTTCCTTATGAGGTTAATATTGACAAAGCCAAGGATATTATTAAAGCACTGGTGAATGAGCTAGCAGAAGCAAAGCAATCAATTTTTGGGACATATGATGAGGCAAAGGCTAGAATTGAGCTTGAAATCAAGCTACCCCAGGCCATAAGCAAAGGAAAGAGGAAGAGAGCCAAGTTGAAAACTAAAATTGACCCTCTTATGCTTACTGAAGGAAACTGTGAAGATGAAGAAGAGAAGCAGGAACCAGAAGATAGAGAGGAAGAAATAAAGAAGGAGGTAGAGCCAGTCAAAAAGAAAGGCAAGGTAATCATTACCAAGCCACCAAAAGCCTCCACAACTATTTTCACTAGGTGAGAAAAAAGTAAGAACAAAGGTGAAGTAGTATTTAGCAAGCCCCAACTATCCTTCCAAGAAAGATTGAAACAATTGGAAGAAGGAGTTGGCATCACAAATTTCAAGGCATTAAAATTTGAAACAAGGATAGATGCAAAGAAAATGGAAATTGAGGAACTGGTACTCAATAAGATGAGAAAATGGAAATACTCCCCAGACTAGCTTGCCCCTCAAATCTCCAAAGAACTATTAGAGAGATTGTAACCAAGATGGGAGTTAGTGTAAGAAAACTTGGAAATAAAGAATATAACCATTTCCACATAACCCATAATAAATTTGAAATGAATATGGAATTAAAATCCACATGCAAGAGAATAGACAACATACCCACAAAATTGTGACACAAGATATACCCTGGGAAACCCTCATTGAGGGAAAAACCTAGCCTCCAAAAGCATCCATCACCATATATTATTCAGCAAAAAATCATTTCCATACAACCATGGAAGCCTTCATGGCCATAGCCACAACTGAGAAAACTATGTGAACAAGCATGAATCTGCTTCCAACCTTCAAAAATGCTCTCTTGGCTAACCTATCAAGCCTTGTCCCACTCGACTCTTTCCTTTCTCACTCTTACTCTCTACAAAAACTACCCTTGTGGTTGCTTATATAGTAGCAAGTCCCACAAAACCACTAAGTGGTATTACATAAATCATGTGCTAAAACCATGTGCTACCTAACCCACTGACCCCACATTTAATATTGGGCATTTAATTCTTTTCCTCAATATTAAATAATTACATAAAATATTTTCACAATGTTACAATACAACTCATCAAGAATATTCCATGGGAATATTTACATGTTGCACATCCATCTAGGCACAACATTACATAATAAAATAAAATAATAAAATATAACAATATTATGCAATGTGTGCAACACCCAGTATCTCAAAAATCTCCCACTTGTTGTATATATTGCATAGGGTCAATCCGTAGCCACATAAATGAACAAGCGAACAATCCCTCCTAGAACATCCACCATCATGGATCAAAATATACCAAGTGCTCCATCTAAATACTCACAACAAAATCAAAGTATCCAACATCTCAAACATGAATGATCTCACCTCCTATTATGCCACTACCACTGGACATACATAGAGGCCATCCAAAGAGAAAACCACCCAACCTATTGCAATAGAAGATCATAAAATCTTGTACCAATTAAAATTCCAAGCACAAAAAACCTAATCCAAAGGTAATCACATGTATCCGTAGTTGTCAAAATATCCATAGCTGAAATAGCACCCACAACGAGTGCCAAACCCATCCAACTATCCATACCTCAAAGGTATAACAAGTGAATCTCATATCACTGACATATCCAATCTATAACTTACAATCACAAGCCTCAAGCAGCAATACCTGCCACATATATACCAAGAAGCTCCCACTACAAAAGATAATATCAAATCTATAACCAATCCACTCACAACATCTCAAAGAAGTGAATCCATGTAGTATCAAGGAAATCCACAATACATAAACAAATAACTTGCAAGAACAACTCTCATAACAAATCTCCAATAGTCTCCCAAGTTCCCCACAACCAACAGAGGAAAGAGATAAAGAAATAACTATGTCATCTCTCATATGACATACATGAGCACAAACCATTGATCACAATCTCAAACCAATCTCAAATCCAATGTAGGAAAAAATGAACATCCAAGAAGATAACCAAGACTAGAGAAACCATGCAAATCATAACCTATATCATGTCCTTCTACACACACCTCTAGATGTAAACTATGCAAGTATGATCTCCTCCATAAAACCCCAACAAGAAGCCTCAACAACACCCAAACCATACCATATAAATAATCATGGATGTAAGCCTCACACAAGAAGATCAAACTCAATAAAAGGATTCCTAATCCAATGAATATGCCCAATATAAAACCATCTCCCAAACTCAACCAACATAACAACATATGCAAATGGAGATAGCCAACGCTAAACCATCTCTCAAATGAACTCTCTAGAACTAACTCATGTACCATAGCTCAAGATCCATTTCTATGAAAGACAAGCATAAATATAATGCAACTAAGAGAAACAATGGGCTATACCTCTCAAGTAGCAAACCACCGAGTAGACCAAGAGTGGGGAATGAGAATGCTCATCAAGATACCCAAGTCTCCAACCAAGACTCATCTAAGAAAAATCTCCTCTCAAGTCCATATCAGGTGATTTCCCCTTGGACTTCCTACTAAAACCATCAACTATCTCAAATACTTCTCTAATCCAAGAGAAATCAGCATTACCACCATCTCAAACTATCCATGAGCACCTATAACCAATCAATCCATGCAAACTCCAAATGCAACATAGCAATATCATAAAGTATCTAGCTTATGATCAATGTACTCAATACCAAGAAACTAAACCAAGATCAATGTCAAAGTTCCAACCATGGCCTTAGAAACATAAACATGACAACATGATCTAACCATCTCAACCAAAGAGATAACATGATCCATATGAACATACTATAACATGTCACAACTCTAAATGTGTATCAAGAGTATACCATGACATAATAATGAAACCATCCTCATATCAAGGATAACATGCCAAATAAAAGCATAAACCAAACCCTTTCCAAGAACCCTTTGAGTCCTCAAGATGCAACCATCTCCATACACCATGAAGAAAAATCATCTCCAGACACCATGAAGAACCATCTCCACACACCATGAAGATAACAAGTGCACCATGCAAATGTCAAAGATGTTTCTACAACAACAAGATCTAAGACAAACCTCCAAAATTTGCAAACACTCAATCAATATATCAATTCCAACAACTCCCACTCAACCATGGTACCAAGTCACCTATGGCATCATAAAATTCATCTCCTACATGAAGATCCAAACCAAACTAGGAACTAATCCTGCACTATCACCCCATCACTGTCACAAGCTCCCACTAAACCATGTATCCAAGCTATCCATGACATCATGATGAAAAACCATCCTTTGTATATCCAATCATGTCATGCCAAAATCCATGAAACCATGATCACATCCATGAACTGAGCATCTATCTCTCAAAGTGTCCAACCTATCAGCACAAACTAATCAACCACAATCCTCCACCATGACTATACCTAGTAACAATATCTCATCCCTTCTACATGAAGATAAAATTAGCAAATCATGTGACTTAGGGCATAGACAACCCAAATCCAAGCCACCAATCTGAATATGCATTAATAATGAAAGATCAATGGGCAAAGACAACCTATAACCAAGCCATAAATGCAACTTGTAAGTATAGACTGCTTACAACACTGCACAACTTGTAGATCCAACAAGTCATCATATATATTCAAATCAAACACTGATAACCATATCATCATGAGACCAAACTTGAGTATACAATGACATCAAATCTTAAATCTCTAATGCCATAAACTCACAATGTTACCATAGTCAAAATATATCTATAATCTGTTTAGATCAATATATCACAAAATAAATCATGCCAAACCTACACCAAATCTGAACCAATGTGTAGAGCTCTCCAAGAGCTTTCTGTTGACCACTTGAAGTCCAAAATTTGACTCTGTATGCCCAAGTTATGCCCTAATCCATGCTTTAAATAAATAACATCTGACTTTAGGGCTCTTAAAACCTAACAAAATATAGAAATCACAAAACTAAACCTATACATAGTTGTAGTGCTTTGAATTAGCATTCCAATGCCTATAAGACCTCTAAAATTTGATATTCTGAGAGAAAGTTATGGCCATTTTACTATGACAGTCTTTTTACCATTTTCACTATGATTTTTCATTTTTTTATTTTTTTCATGACAAAAATTTCGATGGGATTAAATTTGATGACCATTATGGGCTAAAACTAAAAAAACTCTTTCATTTCCTTTGAACATGGCCAAACTAGGGCATATTATGTATCAAAATTTATGGAAATGTTGACCCAGATCCAATGGTGAGGTCTATATTTACCCAGGAGGTCATTTATGCATGCTACCCCCAAAACCCTCATTTTAAATGAAACATCCAAAAAATCATTTTGTCCAACAATTTCACATGCCCAAATCTTTTAACATCTTATCATAATAGCAAACCCAAAACCCTCAGATCTGCAATAAATTATTCATATATCTTGCCCTTTTCTTTTATCCTCTTATGCATTCCCATGGATTCAATCTAGGGTTACAATAATAAAACCATAGCTCTGATACCACTTGTAAGGAAACTTGACAATAAAGAATATAACCATTTCCACATAACCCATAATAAATCTAAAATAAATATGAAATTAAAATCCACATGCAAGAGAATACACAACATACCCACATAATTGTGACACAAGATATACTTTGGAAAACCCTCATTAAGGGAAAAACCCAACCTCCAAAAGCATCCATCACCATATATTATTCAGCAAAAATGTCATTGCCATACAACCATGGAAGCCTTCATTGCCATAGCCACAACCAAACAAATTATGTGAACAAGCTTTAATCCACACATCCCATGCCATGCTTCCAACTTTCACAAATGCTCCCTTGGCTAACCTATTGTAGGGCCCATTTACCATTGTACCAAAAGCCATGACTGTTAGTGAACATGGAACACCACATAATTAACCACCTATTGGTAGGAGAGCACATTGCATCACCCAACAATCTCCCCCTCGACATATATACCAGGTGCTTACGTGGGTCAAGAAGGCACCGGGGAGATTTGAACCCATGACCAGGCCAAAACTAGGCTCTAATATTAATTGTAGGGCCCATTTGCCATTGCACCAAAAGCCATGGCTGTTAGTAAACATGGAACACCACATAATTAACCACCTATGGGTAGGGGAGTGCGTCACATCATCCAATAGTTAGCCACCCAAACGACCAAAGATATATATGAGAAATCCTTAAAGAATCTTCTACTAAGTCTTACTGAACTAGACATAAAGGCAGCAATGAAGAACCATGAAGGTAAAATGATGATTAGATTTCACACATGTTTGATTTTAATTAAGGACATTGAACATGTCATAAATGATGCAAAAAATATGTGGAAGAATATCTATCATTTGCAAAAGCCTAGTAATGACCTTGTTGAAATCAAGAATGATGAAAACAGCAACAGTGATGATTTTGATAGCACTCCATCCATCACAGTTACTCTAGGAGAGCTGCATGCACTAAAGGAAGAAAAAGAGGAAGAAGACAAGGAGGAAGAAGCACATGAGGAAAAAATAGATAAAGAAGATCCAGTAAAAATTGCAGCAAAAGTTATTGCATCCCTTCCTCACTCTCCACTAAAGATAGTTACATCTACTTTGGAGATAGATTATACAAGTGAGATTGTGAGCACTACAGTCATATCAATTTCTCAATCTTCACTAACCTCCTCCCAGCTCCAAGTATTTGAAATAGATGTGCCAAGCACTTCATCTACCGAGTTGTCTGTCACTTCTTCAACCACTGAGTCAACCTCCTTAACTGCTTCATCATTAATAACTGTAATAGTAAGTTCTATAATTTTGTCTCCATCAATTCCAATGAGTTCTATAGTTTTGTTTCTATTAGCATCATCTGTATTCACTTCCATTCCAATTAGTTTAGATACAACTATGGGTACTTTATTGAGTGTGATACCTTTTTTGGGAAGTGTCTCAGTTTTTTATCTGGTTAGTACTTCTATTGGCATTCAATCCTCAAGTCCTATCCTAGTTTTCACTACTAGCCCTTCTATCTCCACTATTGTGTCTGTCCCTAAGGTAAAACCAGTCATCACAAAAGTCAAAAAAAAGCATCCATTAAAACTTCTAATCACTAGAAAGGAAATTGCAAAAGACATTGACTTAGACAAAGAGATAGTGATTCCAAAGATTGACTATAAAAATGCTACCATTGAAGAGATGAGGTTAGCCAATCAACTCATAGAGATGAAAGCTACACAGAAACAGTTAAGATCAAAAAAGGATAAGGAATATAAAATAATTGAGAATTCCAAGGATATAATTACAAATTCCATAGGTGTTGAAGTAGATTCTACTCAACATATTTTGATTAAATTAGAAGAAGTAGTACAAAAATTTAATGAAGATTCTTTGGGTCAAGAGAAACTTATTGAGAAAGCTAAAAGAAAATTTGATAACAAGGTGCTAGAGCATATTTCTCAAAAGATAGCAATCAACCAAGTTGAATTGTCAACATTTTTGAGAAATTTTGAAAATTCTTTTAATAATGCAACATCAATTTTTGCCAAACTTCATGATGTTTCTACTTCTACCAAGGAAATAAAGGATAAGTTAAATAAAATTGACATTGATATGCAATCAAGTGCTTCCAAGCTAAAGGTGGACTCCTCCTCCTCAACCTCCCATCACACCAAAATTAGATATTTGGCAGATGTACAGGTAGAACTATTGAGAGAGGAAGCAAGGATCCAGTCTACACTCATAGACATCCAAAACATGATCCTTCCTATCATGGACACAATGCAGAAACATATCACTCATTGCAAAACATTGGTCCAAAATCAAAACTTCTCAGTGGCTGATCACTTGATTCAATTATCAGCAGAAGTTCAAATTGCTCTCTCCACCTGTCAAATCTTGCAGCAAAATTGGGATAATACATTTCCCACCATCCTCAAGGTACATCAAAAATTTCTATATCACTTTGGTGTAGTAATATAAACTGTATATATGTGGTCCTTTGGCATTATTGTCAAAAAGGGGGAGAGATTCAAAATAATAAATGAGGAGAGTTATCACTATAAGTGATAGGGGGAGTTAACACTCAATAAAGTTAGCATGTTTACTTAAGTATCTTTGTATATACATCATCAAGAAGATATATATAGAAATGTATATGCAGTAGTTCTACAAACATTAATTTTGAAAGACCAAAATTCATTGAGTCACTTATGTACATATGTTTTGGCTTATAACTGTTTTGTCACTAATGCCAAAGGGGGAGATTGTTGGCATTAAGTTATTATTGCCATTAGTGACAACACTTATCTACATCAGTATAGCCACTAAGCATTCTAGTGTTAATTGAGCTTCGATGTTCACACCGACCATTCTAGTGTTAACTAAGCTTCACAGTTTACACCAAGCATCTACAATGTATATTGATCATTTAGTGGTTACTTTTTAGGTTCATCACTTACTGAGCATTCATGAAGCTACTGAGTGAATGTGCAATCTAGTAGTGTCTACCGAGTTTATAGTGTTCACCGAGCTTCACTGAATTTATCGTGTAAGGAGAGTACAGTGTTTACCAAGTAACAAGGTGAATGAAGGATCTAGTTTTTAATGAGTGACACTATATCTACTGAGTCACCAATGGTTACTAAGTTCAAAACTATGTCAAGTGATTAGTATGGACTGAGCCTTCACTTCTACCGAGTGCATGATGATGCCGAGTAAAGCAGTGGATGCCGAGTATCAAAAGATCACTGAGTCAGTTCAGTGAACCTGAGTTATTTACTATTGGGTCGACTCAATAATGTTTTGTTCACTTGTGTTTTTAGCTGACCTTACAATTGCAATGATTGGAATGGTATATATGTAATGTATTATATCATTTACAAAAAAAAAATGGATGAAGAGTATCAAGAGAGACATGTAATGTTTTGAAGTGTAAATACAAATCAGCAAAAGAGCAAAATATTCAGCAAGGTCTACAAGGAGCAGTAAAGATTCATCAGTCACAAGAGGTGATCTATCTTTCAAGGATCTAATCAAAAATCAAGTTTGTAAGTAGATCTACTATTTCATCCTAACAGGTGAATCAGTTTTGTAAATCTTTTAACAGGGTAGACTTAACAATCTTTGTATAAATCTCCTAACAAAGTGCATACTTCAGTGTATGTTTGTAAATCCTCTAACAAGGTGGACCTAGCAGTCCTTTGCTCCTAATAGGGCAGATCACCAGAAGTGGTCAATGTAAGCCTTAACAAGGAAACATCATACTGCACTAACGAAGTTTTGTGGGTATCATCCCCACCCTAGTTTTACTTTCTATTTGGAAGGTTTTTGGGTCACCAAATCACTGTGTACATGTGTTATATTTTCTCATATATGCAGTAGATTAGATGAATGAATGGTGAATAGTATTTATGGTCGAAGTGCTGAATTGTTTTAAAATTTTGATGTTATTGATTCACCCCTCCCCTCTCTGTAACCTATCATATCTTGAATATTTCTAATAGGAACCATTGAAGTAAAAAATCTCAATAATAATGAAGACCATACAGCCTCTAAAAACCTCTTCAAGAGTCATGAGAAGGGAGATTCTTCCAAGGCCAATCAAAATGCACCTCTACAAACCAAGATTAATTATGCACACCACTATGATAATACCATTGGCATGATTTTTGGATTTGATGACACCATAAATGTCATCATAATCAAAGATAAAAATAAAAAATAGTCCTCAAACACTATCACTCGAGGTCAAGCCTCCAAAATTATTCTACCAAGACCAGTGACAAATCCTAACTAAGCAACTCCAAGCTCCTCCATGAGTAAGTATAACCTAGTTAACCAATTACTCAAGACTCCAACCCACATTTCCATTTTCAAACTATTGCAAATTTCCCTAGAGCATAAAGAGATACTCACTAAAGCCTTAGTTCCAAATGACCTAGATGTGAATAGATTCCAAAACATGGTCTGAAATTTAGTTGCTCCTCATTGCATGTCTTTTTCATCTTAGGATGACATGTCTGTCATACATCCACAAATTTCTCCTTTACACATAGAAGTGTTTATCCATAGGAACCAAGTTAAGAAGACATTGGTCGATGGTGGGGCTAGTCCCAATATTTGTACACTTAGTCTAGTGAAAGCCCTAAGGTACACAGAGGATGTTGTTGACCCATGAAAAAAGATTATCATCAAGGCTTATGATGATGAAGAATGGTCCTCCAAAGGCATGGTCATATTACCAATCAGAGTAGGGCCAGTTGTGAAAGAAATTGTCTATCAGGCCTTGGATTTGCAATTAACCTATAACATCTTATAGGGAAGACCATGGATCCATGACATGCAAGCCATTCAATCCACCTACCACCAGTGCCTTAAATTTCCATACATGGGTCAAGAGATAACCATATCTAGAGATCAACACTTTGCCCAGTATTGTAACTCACTTGTCCCTCATAACAAAGAAGTTGATACACTAATAGATGCCAATAGTTGGTCCACCATTACAGGCACTTCACACTCAACTAACTCAACTAACCAAATGAGCAACCACTTATCAACATCACCTAAGGGTAAAGAGAAAGTGGCTTGTTTGGGTCCTTCTACTCCTTCACTGCCATCATAATCAAAAGATCATAAACAACTACACTTTGAAGAAATGGATAAACTAATGAAGGAATTTGATAGAAAGTGTAAGTTGCACTATAAAGGGGTAAGTGAGTATTCTATCTACCTATTTGATCCCCTACTTTCTTTGAGGTCTCATTGAAAACCAACTTCCACCAAACCATATCATGTGCATTTTATCAAAGCAAGTGGCATACCTCCAAACCCAATGGGAGACATCAATCAATAGAACATTGACATCTCCTCCCATGTACACAGGAAAGGCTTTGACTTAATGAAAAAGATGGGATACACGAGAGATGGTCCCTTAGGGAAAGGGAAAGGGATCATTGAACCTTTGATGGCATAGTTCAAGTCCAATAAATCTAAAATAGGCATAGGATATGATGGGTAAGACAAGGCACAAACCTCTTCTACCTTGGTGTGGATACCCAAACAAAAAGATAGTTATACCTTGGTAGTAGCTGATATCATAAATAATGATTTGACCCTCTCACATTCTTATTCTATAGAAGAAACACTCATAAATACCACAAATAATAAAGCCGATGATGATTCTGCTAAGTGGGAATTTGAGTCACTATCTAAAGAATCTCTCCACAACAAAGAATGTGATTTTGTCCACATACACACCTCTGATAGTTTGGCTATACAAATAAAAACTCATAGTTCAACATCCACTTCACCAAGAAATGAAACACATCAGGATGGCTTAGAAGATGATGAACACATTGAAGTGTTTCACTTTCAAACTTTATACCCTAACTTCTTTCCAATAGAAGTTGAATATGATTACTACGAGCCTCTCACAAGCTCTATTTTCCTTGACACTCTAGAAGAAGCCCACATCATAGATCTAACTGATATAGCATATGAGCCATCTAATGAAGTTATGCATTTAAACCTCATTGAACACTTCCCATACTATAAATCACTTTCCCTAGTCCATCTTGAGCTCATAAACTAGGATGCAACTAAACCCTATCACCTCCCTCATTTTGACACCAACCATGAAGTTTTCACCCACCTTAACATGGTTGAACCATCTCATCAATGAAGAATAGAATAAAAGCATATAGTAGGATTGGGTATCAATTACCTCAATCACACTAGGATAGGGCAAGCATCCCACAACCCTAGTAACCACCACCAAGTTGTGGCTAATCTTGATAAAAAATGGAAAAAAATAGAAGTGATGTATCCCAAGGTGAAAACCAAACTATGGCACCTATAGATGAGGTAAATTATACCTTTCCTAAACATTTTGAGGAGCAATCTTCTATTTTGATTGAGCTGACCAAACTAGTCAACATCGGCAAAAAGCAAGAACCAAAGGTCATTTACTTGGCACAATCCTTTAACCCACAAGAAAGGAAGGAATTCATTGAATTCTTTAAAGAAAGACAAATAAATTTCACATGGTCTTATGTAGACATGCTTGGCTTAGACCTAACCTTAATCCTCCACCATCTTAACATATCACTAGAGGTCAAGCTAGTAAAATAGAAACTTAGAAAGATGCATCAACATATAGCCCTGTTAGTGAAAGTAGAATTGGAAAAATTAATTAGTACCAATTTCATCTGGCCCCTAGCATATGCATCATGGATCTCCAACATTGTCCCAATATCAAAGAAGAATGGTAGCATACACATCTGTATTGACTTCCAGGATTTAAACAAAGCATGCCCTAAAGATTACTTTCCTCTCCCTAATATTGACACCATTGTCGATCTCATATTAGGGCACTCCATGTTTTCACTTATGGATGGGTTTTCAGGATATAATCAAATTAGAATTGCACCAGAAGATCCAGATAATTTTTTTTTTACTTGTACATGGGGTACATTTTGTTGGAATTTAATGCCCTTTGTGTTAAAGAATGCTAGGGCCACCTATCAATGGGCCATGATCACTATCTTTCATGATATGATGCATATCTTCATGGAAGATTATGTGGATGACATTCTTGCCAAATCCCATATTTGAGAAGAACAACTTCTCATACTAGCCAAAATATTCACCCACTTAGGAGCATTTAAGGTCAAGCTCAATCCCAAGAAATGTTCTTTTGGCATCAAATCAGGCAAGCTCCTAGGATATATTGTCTCAGCTAAAGGGATAGAAGTTGACCCTTAGAAGGTACAAGCCATAGTTAGTATGCAACCTCTAAAGAACTTGAATTAGCTATGCTTTCTTCAAGGTAGGATTCAATCAGTATGCCAGTTCATTTTCCAATTAGTGAAAAAGTGCATACCTTTCACACACTTGCTACATAAAGACATCAATTTTAAGTGGGATGATCAATGTCAGAGGGCTTTTGAAACACATCAGACCTATTTGATGAATCTGCCTATGTTGGTACCTCCGATATCACACAAACCATTATTATTGTATATTTCTATAATGAATAAGTCAATTGGAGCCCTCTTGGTGCAAGAAAATGGCCAAGGAAAAGAATGAGCCATTTACTACATCAGTTACACCTTAGTCAACTATGAGCTTAATTATTCTTTCATTGAAAGGGCTTGCCTAGCCATAGTTTTTGCTTCCCAAAAACTACATCATTATCTCTTGACACACAAAGTCAAGCTCATCTCCACAATCAATCCACTCAAATAACTTCTTAGCAAGATAGCGTTAACAAAGAGACTAGCTAAATGGGTAATGATCCTAAGAAAGTTTGACATTGAGTATGTGGATAGGAAGGCAATAAAAGGATAGGCCATTGCTGATCAATTGGTAGATGTGCATATAGAAAGTTCCAGTCCTATTTTAGTTGACTTCCCTAATATGCACATCCTTCAAGAAGAGCTAGTCACATAGAAATTTTATTTTGATGGTTCCTACACACACCATGGGTTGGGTGCCAATATTTTTTTCATCACACCACTTGGTGTGACCATCCCCAAATCATACAAACTGCTCTTCCCTTGCACCAACAACATGGCCAAATATGAAGCTTTGGTCTTGGGTCTCAAGTTGTCTTTGGAATGGAAACTGATGTCCTTAGAAGTCTATGGAGACTCCCAGTTAATTATCAATCAAGTTAATGATACTTATCAGAAAAAAGATGAAAAATTATTTCCTTATAAACATATAGTCAATGCACTCAAGGCATGTTTTGCTCACATTTCTTTTGAACAAATTCCCAGAGAAATGAATAGAGAAATAGATGCTATGGCCACCTTGGCCTCCTTATTTTAGCTCCCAAAATAGCATGAGTGGTAAGAGTTCCTAGTGGAAGAGGTGATTCAACCAATGTTTACTCAACTTGATTCCCTTATCATTTGTCATCTAAACACCCCCCAATTCCCTTTAGTATGATCCCATTATCACTTACCTCTATGAAAACACCATTCCATCTAAGCTTTCATGTTACCAAAAATGAAACTTCATTCGCCAAGCCTTCTGTTATGCCTTGGTGGCTGATACACTATATAGGAAAGGTCTTGACAGTGCTTTATTTAGGTGTCTTGAAAAGGATGATTCTAGAGTCACTCTACAAGAAATCCATGTAGGGATTTGTGGGTCACACTCCAGTGGGTTCACATAATCCAAGAAGATTCTAAGAATGGGCTACTTCTAGCCAACCATGGAAAAGGATTCTATTAATTTTGTCAAAACCTATAAAATTTATGTCAAATTCATGGTAACCTTGTTCACACACCAACCTAAGAGCTAAATCCTTTGGCCATGCCACGACCTTTTTATTAGTGGGGTTTTGATTTTATTGGAACCATCCATCCACCCTCCTACAATGGACATAAATGGATTATCACTGCCACCAAATACTTCACCAAGTGGGTCAAAGCGGCACCACTTGCAGACTCTATGGGAAAATAGATCTCCTCTTTTATTCTCAACCATATCATTTGTTGGTTTGGCATACCTCATGTGATTCTCATAAATAAAACCTTATACTTTACAAACCAAATAATTGATGAATTATGTGAAAAATTTCACATTATACACCATTCTTCATCAATTTACTATCCCCAAGGCAATGCTAAGAAAAAGCTACAAACAAAACTATCATCAACATCCTCAAAATAATTGTCAATGATACTAGTAGGGATTGGCATTTACAATTTAACCCTACCCTTTGGGCCTATAGGAAAAGTGTTAGGACACCTACAAGTACAACACCCTTCTCTTTGGTTTATGGTTGTGAAGCCATTCTCCCTTTAGAAGTTAAGATCCCCTCCTTGAGAGTTACTCTTCAAGATGTCCTATTAGATGAGGATTATAGAGTGGCCCATCTAGAACAACTTGAGTTGTTAGAAGAACATCAGCGTACAATTCATGAACATCTCAAAGTGTATTAGAACATATTATCAAGGCATTACAACAAAAGGTTTAAACCTTGTGTCTTTCATATTGGTGACCTAGTGCTCAGAGAAAACCCCAAGAACCAAGCGGCAAGAGAAAAAAAAGGGAAATGGGAGGCCAACTGGACTGGCCCATACCTTATCATAGAATCCTTTGGGACCAATACCTACTGACTTTTAGATTGTGATGGAATAGAATTAGGAGAACCTATCAATAGCATCCATCTCAAATGGTTCTATGTCTAAAAGCTTTGAGAAAAACACCAAAAATACCAAAAATAATAAAAAATACCAAAAAAAAAAATGGTAAAAAGAAATGAGAATACCACTTTTGGTTTAAAATAGGGCAAGAGATAACAATTTTGGACTTCCCTAGACAACACCAAGCCTTTAATGCTGAAAAAGGGGTTGTAGTTGAATGGTTGATTCTACATCTCTAAGAAATTTTTTGGTTCTTTGAGGCTTTCCATTGCAATTAACAGAAGATAGGAATAAGAGAAAGATGTAGCATTTACTTTTGAATTATTTGGAGGTATTTGGAAGAACATTATTTGTTTTTGGGGGGTTGAGAAGCTTATAGCTAGGACTAGAGCAGTCTATCAAGCTGGTATTCAATCTAGAATTTATTTCACACATACCCAATTGAGAAACATTTGTGGGTTATAGTGCTGAGGTCTTTTAGCATCAAATATAGATTCATAACAACAAAAATAATCGATATGGAAGCAATAGTAAAGCAAGGGAAATAGAGCTTGTAATGGTATTAACAATAACAATAACAAGAGAAAATCAAAGCCCTTTTCCTCGATTGAATGTACACGATAATGGAAATAGCTAGCATGATGGCAACAACGAAGAGCACAACAAATTCAAGAACACACGTAGCCTGATTATCTATTGAGATACCATAGACATGAATTGTAGGAAAATCAATGCACATTTTTGCCATCCATCTTGCCCAATGATCTCCAATAGTTATTTTAGCCCTTAGTCCACCCATTTGGCATCATAAACCCCCTCATTGCCTCTTTAGGTAGCTCACATGGTCCGAGTTACCCCAATATTCCACCAAATCTTGCTCACATTCTCCATTTCACTCCCACAAACCCAAAACTCATCCAAAATTACCAAAAAATTCAAATATCATCCAAAAATGCCAAAAAAGTCAAAAATAGCTTTAAAATACCAAAAAAAGGAAAATATCATCCAAAAATGTCAAAAAATTCAAAATTTTCACAAAAATGTCAAAAAATTCAAAAATTGCCCAAAAATGTAAAAAAAAAAGGTCCAAAAATGTCAAAAAAATTCAAAAATCGCCCAAAATTGTCCAAAAATGTCAAAAAAATTTTAAAATTGTCCAATATGTCCAAAAAAATTCAAAAAAATCTAAAAATAGTGAAAAAATTCACAACTAGCCTGACGCATTCAAAATGGGGGCAATTCCTATCAACAACACCCCAAAATTCCTCTCAATTTCTCAATTTGGCTATAAAACAAGACATCAGCTCCCAACATGCCTTGCTAATATTAAGAAGTGTAGCAATATCCTAAAACATTTCATATGACTTTGGAAAATTTGGCACAATGTGGATAGCGCAAGAGGTACCTCCTTTCCCTCCTCTTGTCAAGAGCAGCAATTCCACACAAATCATTAGTCTTATTTGAGTTGCAGTGGCTATGATCAGTCTAGCCTCCTTGTATAAATATGTCATTGCTATCTTGAAAGCCTAGATATCCATTGGACTCTTTCATTCTCACTCAACTAGAGGCACAGAATAAGTAGGCGTAAGCATGTGAGCTTGGCTTCTCCCTCTAGCGCCTTTTTCAAGGCCCAAGTGTCCTTTTTGGACCCCTCCAACACCTTTTTCAAGGCCCAAGCATCCTTTTTGGACCCCTCTAGTGCCTTTTTAAGGCCCCTCTAATGCCTTTTTAAAGGCCCACTTGTCCTTTTGGACCCCTTTAGTGCCTTTTTAGGCCCAAAGCACCTTTTCTAGGCCCCTCTAGTCCCTTTTTCAAGGTCCATGTGTCCTTTTTGGACCCCTCCAACACCTTTTTAGGTCCAAAGCACCTTTTAGGCCCCTCTAGTGCCTTTTTCAAGGCCCAAGTGTCCTTTTTGGACCCCTTGAGTGCCTTGTTAGGCCCAATGCACCTTTTTTAGGCCCCTTAGATGCCTTTTTCAGCTAAAACACCTTTTCATAGGCCTTGTTTGACCATTTTTCAAAGCGCTCGATGTCTTTTGGGTCCCCAACATGCCTTTCTTTAGATAACATGCCTTTTCATGGCCCTATTTTGGATACTTGAGACCCACATGTCCTCTTTTGGGCCCCAAACACCTTTTCATAGGCCTCGAGAATGCCTGTCTCATCACACACCTAGAGAAATGTCCTTCTATTGGCATTATTATTGTCTATACTAGCTCTTCACATACACATAGATGTTCTTGCTAACCATTCATGGTTATCCTTACTCTATGGAATGTCTTGTTCCCATTTTTAAGAGAGTTAAATTGTTCCAATATTTTATCACAAAAACACAAAAACATTCAAATATTTATCAAACATCCCAAAAACATTTAAATATTCCACAAAACACCAAAAACATTCAAATATTTACCAAACATCCCAAAAAAATTTAAATATTTGAAAAAAATACAAAAACATCCAAATATATTTTGAACATGCCAAAAACACACATGACAATGCATTACAATCAACATCAATTGCCACAACAACAAGCAAACACTTTTTATTCACCTGCGACATCATTCACTACATTACATCCCAACACTGTCTAGTGGATCATTTATTCTAGCCTCCTGGGGGGGGGGGGGGGGGGTGGCACAATAGGGTGTCCAATTAATGGTGTCTCTTCTAGCCTAGCTCCAAACTAAGAAGCTCCTAGTGTCAACCCCGTACATGTCAATACTACTTCCATAGGAATTGAAAAGCTTTTGCCACATAATTGGACATTTACAGAGCTATAAATTCTTTACCTATAAATTGTCTCTCATCGGTCCTCATGCAGGAATGCCTAACAATAACATCCCATCCAATAAGTGGCTTCCTGGTGTACCTTTTTCATCTAGTGCATTTTCATGAACACATTGTCCACCAACTTGCTTACCCCCTATATAGTGATCACTCATTGGGTTGCATCCCACTCCTATTGCATTTGATCAGTCATCATTCGCCAACACTCCACATCTTCTTTTGCCTCACCCAATCACTATTGTAGTTTCCTTACCTTCCTCTCTCTTAACACTAATCACTCCTACAACTTCAATGCTAATGAGTTTGCCTTCACAATCTCTTCCCTAAATGACTCTAAAAGTGATTGCAATAACACTAGCTCATTTTACATGCTCTCCAAACCCACCTACATCAACTTCATCGATTCCTACAACTGTCGAGACTTTGATTATTTGGCTCGCATTCGAGCATCAATTCCCTCTGCTCATGCATGTTCCATGTGCAACTCCATCTTTAGTGATTGCACTTGTGCTCGCTCTGCATCTATCATAGTCACTTTTCCTCTATTTGTGCCCCATCCTCTTGAGCCTTCTCCATCAATCCTAGCAAAAATGTGACCTCTTTCTTTGCATTCTCCTCTCGCACTCTCTCTATCACCAACAATCTTTGTAATCCTTCCACATCCTATGATGATTGGTCATTGCCTCCCACCTCTAGTTGTGGCTTCCCCACATTTACCACACTAGTTCCCCCTTCTATTGAATCTTGTCTAGGTGTCTTGAGGCTAATCCACTACTATGTCTCACTCCTCACTTCACCACCACTAACACCCCCCACATCCTTCATAGTTTCTTCCACAAACTTTTTAGGAGACTTTATTTCCCCCACTTCCTCCTCCACTCCCAACATACTCTTTTTTTTCTTAGACAAACTATCCTCCACTTGAACCATTGGCCCATCATCTATCACCCCTTGTAATGCCTATTGCGCAGTAGTCCCTGATAACATCATTAGCACTAACAAAGGCATTGCTTCCATCTCCAACCCCACCCCTTCAAGTTGTGTAGGGCTTTTCCCTAGTTGGCTTGTCTCACCTAGACCCAAAATTACCCCTTGGAGTTCTAGTTATACCACCCATTCTTTAGAATTTTTCCTAACACATTTCACTCTTCGTCCTTGCCTCATTGACCTTCCCTGGTTAGCATCACCCTATTGCTATGATTGATCTAGTGAGCCCGATATACTTTCACTTGCATGATTCCCACAACTTCTCATTGTCTTCAATAATTGCATTCTACTCTCCACTTCACCTTGATTCATTATCATACTATTCACCTCCTTATAGCCCTCATTCACCTAAGCCTTGTTTTGCACTAGTCTTCCATGTATCCACTCTCTACCACACTGGTACCTAGTACATTTGACCTTCAACACTGACATTCCATCACCCAATTTTTTTCAACCTAGATTCTACTGCTAAATCACCACTGACACATCCCATGCCCTCTCATCCACCTGATACAATAAGTTACTCCCTGGCAGACCTAGACAAAGCAAACAAAAAACATGATACTATTGCATACAATTGGAAGATTACCTAGTTCACACATAATGGTTTTCTTTGATATCATGCACTTTTAGTATCTCAATGATGTTTTTGACTAGAGGTATCGGGATAAAGTCATGATCTTTTATTGATTTTTCCCTATTTAATTCCTATGATCCTTTGGTTTCACACATTACTAGTGTCCACTTATAAAAGCCTCCTTTTCGATGGAATTCCATGTGTACCTTGACCAATTTTGTGTGTTACCTTAGGTGAGGTCCTTTCTCTGACATGTGATTGGTTGGTGTGCCTTTTTTTTGTTATTCTCTAGCTATAGCCTCTATTTCTTAGTGATTGTCATGTTTTTTTAGTACATTGTTCCTCTTTTTTGGTACTTCTCGGTGTGATAAAGTATTCATATCACTATAGCTGAGCTAGTGGTGGTTGTACTTAGTCACTTTTATCACATGCTCTATGATGACAATTAGTTTGCCTCTCTTTGAAAAAGTGACAGTTAGTTGCACTTATATAGTTTGCATTTTTCATCTTGGGTTCCTTGCAAAACAAATGGTTGGCACACAATTATGGTATGATTCATCGACATTACTTAGAAATTTCATGACTGGTTATAAACAACACATGCAATACTTTCAATATCACCCTCAAAGCAAGCTTTTGAGCACTCATGGACTTTGCTTCTTCATCCCATCCATCTTAGCATTACATGTCATAAATTCACCATCAGATTGAACCACCTCATTTGCTACCTTACATGGCTTTTGAATCTCAAACAATCTCATTTAACCATGTTCCATTTTCATCTAATCCATTGCATCACCTTTTCTCATTCTCCATCTCTTTAATTTCACCATTTCATCCATTTATTTAGTGGCTTTTGAATCACAAATATTAACATACCAACTCAAAGCCTTTGGATCTCAAACAATTTCATTTCATTTTCCATTTCATTTTCATTTCATGACTCATCTTATTGCATTTCATAACATATTTCTCATCATTTCATTCCCTATTCCATATCATTTTGTTTCCATAATCAATATCCTTTCATTTTCATTTCATATTTCATTTTGTATTTCATTTCATTTCATATTTCATGTTCATTTCATTACACATTTCAGTTCATTACTCATTTCATTGCATTATCATTACTCATTTCATTGCATTTTCATTATACATTTCAATTTGTTACTCATTTCATTGCATTCAGGTCATTTCATTGCATTTTCATTACACATTTAAGTTCATTTCTTCCTTCATTGCATTTTCATTACTCATTTCATGGCATTTTCATTACACATTTTAGTTCATCACTCATTTCATTGCATTTTCATTACTCATTTCATTAAATTATATTGCATACCTCACGTTATATTTCATTACATCACATTCTTTTTTCCATTTTATTCATCTCATGTCACTATTTAGTTCATTGCACTACATTACATATCATGATTCACATCTCATCTCATTTCATGTCATTACGTTTATATTACCACATCAAATTTTCATTGCATCATCAGTAACCTACCACCTATTCTAAATCATGATCCATCTATATTAATCATTCTCATACACACACACACACACACACACACATCTACATCCACTGTCAACATAATCATCACATCAAACAATCACATGACAACATAAGTCCATGATATAATAAGTGCACACATCTAAAACATCAAAGAAGCTCGGATATCTCATAAAGCAACATGACAATTAGATAGTCCTACAGAAAGATACAATCACATGAACAACAGATAACATACATCAACATGAAAATCACATTATCATATAACGTGCATGTACATCAATCAAGGATCAAATAACTACATTAGCATAAATGTCTAGTAAACATCATGAGAATAATCATGCATAATGAAGACTGAGGCCATAGTAAAATCATATAAACTCATCACTGTGAGAGTGCCTAATCTGATGGTCCATACACACTAGGGGCACTTGTATCCTCTCATCATGCCTACTCTATCACCTCTGTTGATGGTGCAATAGGTGCAGCCATAGCTTTCTTACTCAATGATGCCCCATTTGTCCTTGGTGGTGGTGGTGGTCATGGTGGTCCTGGTGTAATCACTGCTATGAGTGTCTAAAAGGTACTCAACACTTCACCCATCTGAGCCTCTATGGAAGTCACCCAAGTCTCTAAATTATTCAATCCCCTAGACCTCTCTGGTGGTTGTGCTTCTAGTAGTACCTACTTCTACACCTATGGCTATGCACCTAGTGGATCTTTGATGGGCTCGTGCACTCATGACCTCTATCAGCATACAAACTATACATCCTCTAGCAATCTCACCCTCCTCTTCTCTACACCATCACACTGTCCAACCATCCCTCCTCTCACCCATGCACTACCTCAGATGTGGATACCTCTGACTCTCCCTCCAACTACTATTCCATGCACTAGGCCTCATACCACACCCCTCTATGGTAACAGCATAGGTACCTAGCCTCATCTCCCCCATACTCTACCCACTCCAACCTTCGCTTGTCACCTTCCTCTACCTCTCCTTAGACCATCCTCATCATCATCATCCTCTCCCCCACTCAATGGCTCATCAATACCAGGAATTGGCTCATTTGGATCTATGTATCTTGGGAAAGGATGATCTCGAAACCACCATGCATAATCTCACTCCATCCCTACATTTTCTACCCCATCTCACAAGGCCTAAGGCTGTGGTGTATCTGTCATCTATAAAAAGGCCTCTAGACAAGCCTTGTACTCTAGAGTTGGCCCCCACACTACTCTCTCTGACCAAACATGAGCATAATGTGTAGTCCCCTATGGCATGCCTTGTTATTGACTAAACTTCCTCACCACCCTCTTAAAGAAACATTGCTCTAGTATAGAAGGAATCCAACCAAGTAAATATGTTAGACTGAAGAAGTTTACCATCTCATCATCTTCCTCTACCCATGGCTCTATAAATTTGTAAGATCTCCATACAACCTCATCAATGTCATCCAAAATCTACCACCAGTACTTTGTCTTGCCCAAATGGGGTTGCATGATAGGACCAGAATAAGTATACATATAGGACATGCCCTATGGCCACTATCGTACACACACTAGATGTGTAATGGGTAGATGCTCCCATGTCTATACCTATAACAAAATCACCCCTACCGATAATGATGAGGCCCCATAATATACAACCTAGTGTAAATCATGATACCAATGAGCCAAGATGCAACTACCCTAGGCAAATCTTTGTGGCTCATTAATCATCTCCTAAATTAGCTAGCCCCATCCAACTAGACATCCTCACCCTCAATGATTTGGCAACAAGAATCCACCTATTAATCCTACCAACACTATTGGTAATGCATCATACTATAACATCTGAAACTAGGACACACTATCATCACTAATATTGTCATCTCCAAACAAGTCTCAGAATGTAGCCCCACCCATAGTTTGATCATAATACTCCAAATCCCCCATAGTTAGGATCCATAAAATCCTATACACATCCTTGGGAGTCAGTATCATCTCCCCCATCAAAAAATTGAATTTATTGTGGTTCGAGTGCCACCGCTTGGCCACAACTGTCAATAATCCCCTATTCAATAAAAACTGGGTCATCTACAATAAATACATGAAGTCACACCTATCAATCACCTACCTGTCCATGTAAAATAATCAGACCATTGACTCTAAGGGCCATAGATAGAGTCCTTGTACCATGAGCTTTTGCCCATGCACCTGTTATTCATCAAGGAGACGCAATGCATCATTTTTCTATCACAACATGATCATTAGAAATCAATCTCATAATTACATCTAGCCATCTAGCTAATAGTTCTATCTTGGATGTATTTCTCATCTTTCTCTATCTTGAGTTGGACTGGCTTAGCTTCCCTACTCTATATCTTGAGTCAGGGCATTACTTATCTATTATTAGATCGATCCTAAAAACATCACTTTACAAATACTTGACTACTAATGTTTACTTGTTATGCCCATCCATGGTTGATGAACCAAGATTCTAATATTTGGCATTATCTTATGCTCAAAAAACCATCTATACATTGTCAAATGAGTCACATAATTCAATTGCCATACTCCACCATGCAAAAGTGCCATTATATACATCAAATGCATTATAAGATCCAATATGCACTATTCTATCCTTCAGAAGCACCTTTATTTTGAAATGCACTGCAAAATTATATAAATGTGCCATCACAGCTCGTGCATGCACTATTCCATGGTATGCATTTTAAAACTAGTTATATGCATTGTTCTAACAATCAAATGTGCTATTTTATTTATATAAGCTAATACTTTGTGTGTATGCACTATCATACCCGTCATATGCACTGTTATATTCAAATGGGCA
This sequence comes from Cupressus sempervirens, assembly GCA_028749045.1. Classification (NCBI taxonomy): domain Eukaryota; kingdom Viridiplantae; phylum Streptophyta; class Pinopsida; order Cupressales; family Cupressaceae; genus Cupressus; species Cupressus sempervirens. The sequence goes on along the minus strand of CM053787.1, from coordinate 898,245,360 downwards.
TTAAATTTCTCATAAGCACTAAAATTTTAACCTATGTGCTGATCTATTCAAAAACTAGGGTTTCCAAATGTTCTAAGACTCCCTACACATGCACTCGAACACTACACATAAGTGCTTAAACAATTCAAATGTGACAAAAGAGAAATTAACACATCTACCCTACAAATCTATGCACCAAATATCAAACAAAGAGGATCTCAACAACTTACCAAGGCATTGTAGTCTATTGGATGCTCATAATGACAGCCCCTCTTGAATCTATGATCACGTAACAAAACCACCATCTTCACTAACTTTGAGTTCCAAACAACCAAATGCAAAAGCCAAAATTGAAAATGATAAGGGTAAAAGGTCTTTTTGACCTATTTAACCCCCTAACTGGCATTTATATCACCTTTTCAAACTATTTACCTTCTCTATACACCTTTTTGATCACCAAAGTTGACTTGGGTATTGTATCAAACCTTCCCACCAATCTCCCACCATGTCAGAAATAAAATTGGAACATACTCAACTTTCACAGTTTCTTACTTTCTTCTAATTTTATTTTCGAGGGGGTAGTATATCTAATCGAGGTATCCAAGTTGGGGCATTAAATTTTTTTGAAATATCGAAAACATCCTACCTAGCCAAAAGTTTTCAAACATCAAAACTAGGATATCCAAGAAAAATCATTGCAATGCCAAATCAACATCACAATCCAATCATCAAATCAATGACAATCAAATCATGAAATCATCAATGATCAAATGTCAAGCCACTAATAGACAGAGATTGCGACAATCAAAAAATGATAAAATATCATTGAACAGACATCTAGTCATCAAAACTTGACCTAAATTCAAAAAATCAAGATAGTCTTTGAACTAATATGCTTCACATATTAGCTCAAAGAGGGGAATTTGTAGACACCCAAAATTTGGCAAAGACTTAAATCATGCAATCCTAATCAATCAGGTCAAAATTAAAGAGAAGATCAGAAGAAACACATTGGACTTTCAAAATCAAAAATCACATCAGGTTATTAAGTCACCTATCAAATCAACAAGGCCTAAATCAACTTTAAAAGAGGAAGAAAACAATTCAAATTCATAAAATAAAATTCAAAAAGAGAGGAAATAAGAAGACACAATGTTTAAAATAAATCATTTAATGAATCAATAAAATCACTTTACCCTCACAAGATTGAAAATCTCTCTTTTACCATTTAAAAGAATTTGAAAAATCCTCATATTATCCTCAAAACCAAGTTTGTTGGACTCTTTCTCCTAGCCTTTTATGAGATATTTTGAGTTTCACTTTCACCCCCAGTCAAAAGTGAAAATCCTAGTTCTTACCCCAACCCCTTCTAAAATCCTATAAATAGGAAGGAAATCTAAGAGGCAAGGGACCTAAGTTTTTTATGCATCTACACTATAGGCATACTTAGACTCATTATTTTAGCATTTTCATTATAGTGATTTCATAGCATTTTTAGTATCATTTTATGTCATTTAGCATCATTTTGTATCATTTAGCTTCATTTATTGCATGTTTAGCTCATAGCATGATCATTTCAAGAGCATTTCTAAGAGTTTTATTTCACATATAATTTGCATTTTAGTCATAGATTTTGCATTTTTCATCATAGATCCACATTTTTTAACAATATCCCATTCTAGAACTATCACTAAAAGGCTGGTCTAAGAGCTATTTTAGCAGTTGTAGTTAGGGAGACATGAGACATTTGTAGAGATTATATTCTGATGATGATGTCTTGGGTCTAGTATAGTTTGTCATCAGACCATTTTCTTTTTCTATAGTAAAGTTTCATATATAAGCGTTCTTACCATGTAGAGTGAGAAGTTTGAGCTACAAAGCTAACAAAACTACATTCATAACAAAGATGAAAAAGGGAGAATCTAGTTCATAGAACTAACAAAGAGATACATGTTGAATATGCATGTGATAGATTAAAGTGTCTTTGGCATTGTTCTCAAAGAGGGGGATAAGTGAAGCAGGTACCACATAAGAAGATATATATCAAAGAAGGAGTTATTGGTTGTCTACAATTGTTCATATAATTTATTTTTAGAGGTTTTTCCTAGAAGAGCTTCCTAGATGAAAATCAAAATGAAGCTTTAATGATATTAATGAAGATTTTTTACTGATCATAGAGGGAGTTAATTGAAGCAAGTCAATTTTTTTGGGTTACATGGTAACTTTAAGTGTTGTCATCAATGCTAAAGATGAAAATTGTTAGAAGCTATAATTAGAACAATTGTTATATTCTCATTGATGTGAAACATTACTGGTTAGAAAATTTCTACCAAAGTAGAGTGTCATATCATTTGATTTATGAAGAGGATTTGAAAATAAGAGTGAACAAGAAGACCTAGTGGAAAAGTTGAGTTATGTGGAACCAAAAAGGGCACTTGATTAGTTGGAACATTGGCAAGATAATGTGGTGTTTAATCATTATGCTAAGTGGAGAAGGTAGTTGAAGTTAAAGCCTAGTAGATATGATCAATAAAAGACCAAATGCAGAGGCTGAACCAAGAAAAAGAGCAAAAGATTAAGAAACTTATAGTTGAATCCAAGTTATGCTTGTGTTGATTGAGTGACAATTATGGCCAAGGAGAATATAGAGTTGACTAATAATTAGTAAAAGTCTAAGAAAAGATAATATAAGCCAAGTGAAAGAGTTTTCTAGTGATGACCAAGCCTGAGGAACATAGTATTGACTAGTGTCAACATTTTATAGTTTGTGTAGGAATTCAGATTCCTAGCTAACATAGTCAAATTTTTAAATTGTATAAAGCACATGAATGATAATAATTGGTGAGCTAGAGAATTTCTAGACATGGACTCAAAGAGAAATTTTGAGAAGTATCTAGAAGGAGAAGGAAGAGATAAAATAATGGATGGATTAGATGAATATGAACTAACCCTAACATCAAGAGTGATGTTTGAGTGGAAAAAGATCAAAGCTGCCTATTTAAGGAGGCATAAGGATTACCTAGAGAGGTTAGAGTAGTTGATTTTTTTTAATGGCAATCTTGAACATAAGGTTGTGGAGAGTTGAGAAGAGGTGAAGTGTGATTTCTTGAAGGATGTCTAAATGAATCAATGATGGTCGTATTAATGGAGACTAGTCAATGGATCAATAAATGAGCTACATTATGATTTGTATTTCAAAAGTGAGTTGTATTTACCAGATCAACCTATTTTTACTTTCTAACCATTATATCAGTTAAAATCCTTTTTTATCATGGTTTACCTAATCCTCCTTTGTAAATCCTTTAATCAAGGTTGACCTAATAGTCATTTATAAATCCTTTAATCAAGGTGACATTGTAATGATATGTTCTTAAGCCCTTTAACCAGACCACTCCTAATAGGGTGATTAAATCTTTTAACAGGGTCACACCTATAGTGTGTATTGTAACCTTTAATAGGGTTAGCTCTTAACTAAGCTCACTTCAAAAGAGTGAAAAGTTGGTAGCATGTTACTAATGGTTTTTTTTCCAAATTGGGTTTCCACATTAATTCTTGGTGTCATACTTGTGTAAATTTTGTTTGAGATGTTTTATTGTTTAATTTTTTACATTCAATAAGTTTCTTACTATTGGGATAGTGAACTACATGATACTAAGTTGTTATATAGACCAAGCTATTTAAAGAATAGATCTAAGCTTTTTTGAAGTATTCAAAAGTTTAATAGGTACATATAGACCTAAGGATAACTGATTCTAAAATCATCCCACCCAACCACCATAGTTATTCTAAAATCATCCTATCAATAAATATAATCTCTAAAATCAAAGACAATTTCGGTATGGAGACTAAAAACCCTATGTATATTGTTGAAACCTTAATAAAATATTATTCAAATATCCTAAAAAATTATGGATTTTTATACCTAAATTCTACTAAGCTCAATCCCTAGAATATTAACCAATGAGGACAACAAATATCTCAACATAGAAATTTCTAAAGAAGAAGTGAAAGAAGCTCTTTTCTCCCTTCACTTGGACAAATCTCTAGAACCATATGGGTTTTAAGCATTTTTCTTTTGGAAATGTTGGGATATCCTTAGGGAAGAGCTTTGGGAGGCTATATAATCAACTAGAAATTTAGGTTCTTTGTTAGGAGAAATTCATAACACTTTCTTAGCATTAATTTCAGAAAAATTGAATATAGAAACTCCAAGAGACTTTAGACCAATAACACTTTTTAATACTATTTAAAAAAAATTGTCAAAGGCTCTAGCTATAAGACTCAAAAAATTTATGCATGAATTAATATAAAAAGAAAAAATAGGTGTCATCCGTAATATATCCATCTATGATTTGAAGATGATAATATCTTAAGTCTAGGGAAGAAGCCTTTTAGTTGAAAAATCAGATTTATTTGCCTCAATACCCATCCAAACTTGGAAAGGAACATTTGTTACATTATGGGTTATAAAAAAGGGGAATAAACATGTAAATATTTAGGTATACAAATTGAAAAGGGAGAAAAAGACAACAAAACCAAGAGCTTAGAAATAGATAAAATTGATAAGAAAATGGGAAATTGGAAAGGGAGGTACCTTAACAAAGTTGGTAGAATGACTATAAGCAAGGCCATGTTATAAGCTATTTTCATTTTCTAAATGCCATGCTTACCTCTACCTAAGGGTGTGAAAAAAAAATTAAGATAAAAAACTATGAAATTTCTTTTAGCAAGGAATAGATGAGAAGAAGAAATTAGTCTTGATCAAATGGAACCAATAAGGTAGACCTAGATATTTTGGAGGCCTTGGTATTAAAAATTGAAGTTAGTGGAATGAGGCCCTAGGAGCCAAACTAGTATGGAGAATTTTTCAAGAATATGACAAAAAAAGGGCACAAATCATATATCATAAATGCTTAACCAATATATATCCTTTAACTCTTTTTCAAACCAAAAATCCACCAAAAGGCTCTGAAGTTTTGAACTTAATGATGCAAAGCCAAGATGTCATTATTAATAACCTAACCTAGGATATGGGAGACGGTCGAGACATTCTTTCCGATGAGGACTCATAGGATGGTCTTCCTCCCTAAGACAATACAAACTTACCTATATTAATAAAAAATACCCTCTTTTAAAGTTGGGGCCCTTATATAAAGAACTATATAATAGTCACACATGAAGGTTTGCAATGGAAAAAAAAAAACTTAGGTCTATCCTATGAAAACCAAATGATATTTGAGGCTTTTTCATTAAATAGAGTTGTAGACCATAAAGATAGAAGAAATAGATTAGGCTGGGGTGTGGTTAGGAACAAGAAATAAAATGTTAAACTAGGGTATGGGATTATTACAAATTCACATGGATGAGAAAGAATAGAAATTCCCCTAATTTGTATTGGGACCCAAGATGCCTTCCCAAGGTATACATCTTATTATAGGTAATCATACAAGATAAAATACTAACTCTAGATAGGTTCACTAAACTAGGTTTTGAAGGTCTCTTTAGATGTGTGTTATGTGAAAAGGACTTTGAAATAGATGCACACTTATTATATAATTTTTCATTCTCAAGATAATGTTGGAAATGGTTATGTAACAAGCTTAATTGGAATTCAACACTTTTAGATAATCTATGGAATTTCTTTAGGGGTTGGCTACAATATAGACATAAAGTATATAACAAACTATGGAGAACTTCTCCACCTATCCTTCTATGAGAGATCAGGAAGAAAGTAATAGAAGAATCTTCACTAATTCCAAAATGGGCATAATGTCTCTTTTAAACAAAGTGGAAGCCAATATTCTAGAAGTTACTAACAATAATTTAAGGAACTCTTATAAAGAAGAAGGATCATTCTCAAATTGGGACATAGATATGAGAAGAAATTCGCCCAATCTAATTCTGCCCAGATGGTTCATGCTAAAGCTAACAAAATAGCAAGGAATCTTTATAAATGGGAGTCTCCTCCAACCAGCTAGTTTATATTAAATTTTGATGGGGCTTCTAGAGGTAACCTTGGGAATGTAGGGCTAGGATGTATCATTTGAAATGATGACAAAATATGGTTGGTAAAATGTGCCAAACCCCTAGGTGTCATCTCTAAAAACCTATCCAAATTCAAAGATCTGAAAGAAGGTCTAACACTAGTTCTTAAAGTGGGAATTCCTAGGCTATTCATAGAAGGTGACTCTCAAATAATTCTCAATGCACTTAGAAAGAGAAATACCCCAAATTTGATTTTAAATTCAAAATTGAAGGAAGTTATCAAAATCTTGTATAAATTTGAATAATATAGAATAAGACACATCTATAGAGAAGAAAATAAGGAGACATGTTTTCTATTTGTGTCAAAAAACAGTCATATACTTGGTAGAGTTGGTCCATCATCACTTTGACCAAGCCATCCTATGAAGGGCAAGAAATATAATTAGACTTGTATGTATTTTATGTATGAACTGAGCAATAGTGACTACGAAGAAAATCTATGATCACAAAGTACTCTAGTATATGCCAAGTGACAACATTGTAAATTAGTTATGACCAAGCATCAAAATGTTCAAGTGTTGAGTAAACCAATTTTGATTCAATTATTGCGAATGACACAAACATTGAGGTAAACCAGTTTTTCTAATCTAGAGATTTGTATTTTTTTTAAGGAGTTAATTATGGAAGTGATCATGTATTTTGTTGTGGATCATCAATCCCTATGTAAGTTGATCAACCAATTAGAAAAATAGAAGGACTAAGAAAAAAAGAGAGGAGAGATCTAGATCATTGGTCTTGATATAGAACCTTTATTAGATGGTTATAAAAGGAGGATCCAAACCCTATTTTTATAGCATGTGTGAGATAAGAAAATTTTGGATGCCATAGGTGAAGTGTCAAGGTAAACTAGATATAGAGACTAAACATGTTAGTGAAGGACAAAATACATACATATTAGATTAGAGATCAGATAAGAGATTGGAAGGAGGATATTTGTAATTTGCATATTTAAGTGCAAACTAAAGGATCAAGTATTGATACATTCTAGCAAGTTTTTCACGATAAATCTCTTAACAAAGCGGTCCTTAAAAATCTTTGTAAATCTTCTAAAGGTTCATACTTAGTTATAGGTTTTAAATCCTTTAATCAAGGTATACTGAATAAGGCTTGTAATCTCTTAATAGAATAGACCCCTCATAGGCTGGATCATCAGAAGTGATCAAAGCTATAGCCTTAATACACAAACTTTATTGTTACAATAGTGAATATTTTTGGGTGTTATCCCCACCCTAGTTTTACCTTCACCCTGAAGGGTTTCTAAGTAACTAAAATCCTTTTGTTGATCATTTGATACATGTTACATTCATATGATTAGTTTTTAGATCTAATACATCACCATAGTAAATGTTTATGTGATTTTTGATATTATTGAGATAAGGGTTTAAGGTAAAAGATATCAAATATATTCATTATTTGAAGCGAGTTATAATTTATAGATCTTGATTCACACCCCCTCCTCCCCCCCCCCCAACTCTTTGTATCTAACTTTCTGAATATACTTCTAAAATTTCTATTAGATATGTGCTCTCTTAGAAGAAGTCTAACCACTTGATGGTTAAAATCTTGGATATGGAGTCTTATAAGTTAGGAAAAATCATTGAGAATCAGAAGCTTGACATATAGCTTGCACTACAATAGCTTGAAGCAACAAGAGAAGAATTAAAGAAACCCTTAGAGAGAAGAAATGAGATAAAATTCCTATAGAATGACACACAATATCAAGGGGAAGATACTAAAGGTCTACTTGATGATGAGAATTCTAGTGAAATTGATGCAACAATAGTAGATCTTTTGGAGAGGAACAACACACTAAATCAAGAAATAAGAGGAATAAAGAAAGAACATGTAATACAATCAATAAGATAGTGTGAAGTGGGCAAGTAGAAAAAGAAATATGAATAAGATAAGATAATGGATGATGATGACAAGACACAAATAACCACAAGACTCAATGAAAGGATATTTGATGTGCATAAGCTTACATACAAGAAATTTGATATGCTCAATTAATTGATAAGTGTGAATCAATAACTGAATAGGAAAGATGTGAAAATTGCAAATCTAAGATCAAAGAATGATCATCCTATTTGAGATATAAGGTAGGCTAGGTTATTGAGAGGGGATGGATGAATTGGGAACCATTCAAACTTTAACTTATTTCACAAATTAATCCTTCATGCATTATTTTGATCTAATTGCATGCATGAAAGAATGAAAGTAATAAAACATTCATAACACTTTGACCCAACATATGGTGATGCAAAAACCTTCCAAATAGAAATTAAAACTAGGGTTGGGATGATACTAACAATCTTTAGTATTACAGTATAAAGTTGGCTTGTTAAGGCTTACAATTGATCACTTCTAGTGATTTTTCTTGTTAGGAGCAATAAGAACTATTAGTTCCACCTTTTTAAAGGATTTACAAACATACAGTGAACTATGCAATCTGTTAGCAGATTTCACAAAAGACTATTAAGTCCACCCAATTAAAGGATTTGACTAATGCACCTATTAGAATGAATTAGTGGGTGATCTCTAATTTGTAACTATGATTTTTGAAATGAGATTCTTGAATTGCAATGATCATGTGACTATGATAGATAATTCTTTGTTGTACCATATACTACTTGTAGCCTTCTTTAATTCACACACATCTTCTCTTACTTCTTCACATACTCATACTCAATTTCTTATCTAGATATGGTATAATATATTACATACATATCAATCTAATTAACTACTTACTATAGTTGGCCACAATACCAAATTCATCATAATTCACAAAGTCAGCCCATTGTTGTAACTCAAGTTTAGAATAAAAACTCAATGATGCTCTAACATTCAGAAAAAATTTCAACACTCAAAAACTTAGGCACTCAATTGAAGTTGAAGATTGGTCCATACTGATCACTTTGAGTAGCACAAACTTGGTTAGCACTATATGACTCAGTGAATATTGAGAAACTAGGTAGATGTTGAATCACTCTATTGGCATTTCATGACTCGATCAACATTGAATTTAATTCATTAACATTGCAAGCTCAGTAGACATTGTAGAACTTGGTTAACATGACATAGCTTGGTTAACACTAAGATCTTCATCACTTCTACTGGATAGCTTAGTAGACTCTTCTATGCTCAGGTTATACTATAAACTATCTCAGATGCTGGATAGACATTGTGAAGCTCAACATGAACTACAAATTGACTACTTAGATTGGTAGCACCTAAAACACTCGATTGACACTACTAGATGAATGTTAAGCACAGTAGCAACTATAGAGCTCAGTAGCAATGTAACCAACTGATTAAGTGTTAAGTCAATAATAAAAAAATTGACTTTAATGTCAACAATCTCCCCCTTTGACATTAGTGACAAAAACACTTATCACACCAAAAATCTAAATTCTCAAAAATTACAAGTCAAAAATTCATTTATCAACATTCTATGTCTTCTTCAACTTAGTTTTGACTTACTACTATTGTAGCTTGGTAAATTACTCTATTTTTTTTATTTTTCAAAATTGCTTTTGTAAACACATTTACTACTTAGCTATATATATATATATATATATATATATATATATATATATATATATATATATATATATATATATATATATATATATATATATATATATATATATATATATTACTACTCCCCCATACATATATCTCTCATTTATACATATATTTAGAGTATGATAATCATCTTTATACACATAATATTCTTCTCTCCCTTTATCAATAATATTCTCCCCATTATCAATAAGCTATTTGCTTCTCCCCCATTTTTAAATAGTTGCCAAAGGTGTATAATATCTACAAGTTAGTACCAACATGTGAAAAGAAATTGGTGTGTACCTTCAAAACCATTGACATAATCTTGTCCCAATTCTCTTGCAATACCTTACTTGCATGCAAGGCTATCTATACCTCTACTGATAGTTCCATCATGTGGTTAGCTATGAAGAAATTATTGTCGTGGATGAGTGTCTTTGCATGTGCAATGTACTTTTACAGTTCATGCATGTTTGGAAGAATCACGCCCTAGATTTCTACAAGTGTGGCCCTAATTCTAGCTTCTTTCCTCAATAATTTTTCTTGTAGATCTATTAAGTATCTTGTCTTTGTAAATTTTGTAGAACTACAACTAGGATCAAGTGATAGCTAGTGTGCACTTCCCTTCATTATCCTCATATATCTTAGATAATTTATCCTTAATCTCCTTTGTGAAATATATGTGTCACTCAACCTAATAAATAAAGAAAGAATATTATTGACATATGTTTCTAGTGTAGTAAGAATAATAGATAGCTCTACTTGATCAATAGCAATCTTTTGTGCTACATACTCCAAAATTTTATTTTCAAATTTTCTCTCAACTCTCTGCAATAGTTTTTCTTGTCCACTTAGTTCTTCATTGTACTTGTGGACAATTGCAGCTAACTAATCCAAAATAGGTTGTTTCCCATCAACCTCAATATTTAGAGCATCAACAAATATGCTCTTTATGTCCTCAAGTACTTGATTAATCTTTTTCATCTCTTCTCTAAGCTTCTTTTTCTTATCCCTTTTCTTCCAAAGTTCTCCAATGGTATCCATCTCTTCTAGAGTGAGGTTAGAGGTATCCCAATTTGGAAAAACAATGTTCTCATCTAGATCAATTTCCTCTTCTTTACCCTTTTCTATAGGAATGGCATAATAAACAATTTTTTTTCCCTTATTCAAAAATTTAGTGCCCAGTTGAGACTAATTCTCAACTATCATTGCACTAGCCATAGTTGAAATAATAGTTGAAAAAGTAGGAATAGCACCAAATCTACTAACACTAGAAATAATATTAACATCAGGAATACCTTGCTTTTTCTTGGTCAAGCCTAATGATGGTAAGGCTTTTTTCTTAATAGATGAAGTGCTAGGCACTTCAGTCATTGAAATACTTTGCATAGAAATTATAGAGATTAGTTGTGTACATGGTGATGCAGATTTTACCTTAACCAACTCAATAGAAGCCTTCTCTGAGCTTGATTATACTATGACTTTTCTCAAAGAGTGAGGAAAGGAAGTCATAACTTCTACTTCAATCTTTTCTGCATTAGATTATTTAATACTCTATATTTCTAAAATACTTCTTCTAGTGGCTTCTTGATCTTCCTCCTCATCATCAAGATCGATATCATATATCTCATCATTTTTTATTTCTACTTCTTCTTCTGCATCATCATCTTCATCATCTTTGTCATCAACATGTACAACAAAGTCACTAGGCTTGTACAACCCATGGATTTTTTTCCATGTGGTAGTAATTGAATGTCCTTTATTAGTATTAGACATGTATTGACTTTAGGTGTGACCATCTTCTCATTTGCTTTCAATTCTTTCTTCACCTTTTTCTCACTAAGACTCAACATAAGCTATGTCAAGGTTTGTTCATTGATGTATTTAGTAACTTTCATTGCATTATCCCATTAAGGTTTGACTGCTTTCAAAAGTACATCAAGAACTTGTTGTGTACCCAATTTTGTCTCAAGGGTATCCTCAATTTTCTTTTTCTCCTCTTTGCTCCTAGTCTCATACTTAACAGATTTAAAACATGTCCTACTTGTTCCTTGTGCCATCTTATTCAATCTTTCTTGAAGGTTTGGGGTAAACCTTTGAAAGATAATCTATTTAGCTTCATCCTCTTCACCCAACTTTATTTTCCTCTTAGATTTGTAAAATCTTTTTGTAAACATAGAAGGGAAAGACTTGGAAAGTTTGGTTACTATAACCTTCCCTTTCTTCTTCAGAGGCTCCTCTTCCTCATGTTCTACTTCCTCTACATCCTCCTCTTCATCTTTATATATTGTATCATCTCCTTTGCCCTTGGTAAGCATGAGAAGAGAGCTTGATTGCTTAGTGTTCTTCATTATTTTCTCAATCATTTTCCTTCCTCTGCTCACTACTTGGGTTAACTTGATCTTAAGCTCAATTGTAGCCTTAGCCTCTTCATAAGTACCAAAATATGTTTCCTTAGGATCTCATTTAGAAGAGCTTCAATAATATATTTAGTGTTATCAATGTTAACCTCATATTCTAGAGGTTTAACCCATGCCACTCTAAGCCTTACTACTTGAATGTAAACCTTTTCATAGTCAACCATAAAACAAATAACCTTCTCATAATCCTCTACTAGTTTCTTGGGTATCCTATATCTACTTTTCATCTTCTCCTTGAATGTCTCAAAATAATTGTCCATAATACTATCAAAGTTTTCTCATATCTCTGCTATAAATTCATTGATTTGGTACAATACTAGAGTGTTTTTCTTCCATACTATAGTTCCTTTAGAAAGGAAAAACTTATGAACATAGAAAAATAAACATGTCAAGAGATAGCCAAACTTACATGGATTGTTCTTTGATATAGAAATTTTGTCCATATTCTTGCTCAATTAAAATAGCAGTAGCTCAACAAGGTCGAAGGAAAAATTGTTCTTTACGACCTTGTATGCCAAGTCAACTACTTTACATGACAAGCTATTCAACTAGCTTGAGCTATATTTTTTGTGAGCTATCACATGCATGCTAAAATTCAATTCTATCTTAGTCACACCACTTAGTTTCATGCCTCTTCCATCCCATTTGGCAAGAGTACTCTTTGCCAATTCAATCTAACCTAGGGTTTTTGTGGTCTTAGCTTTATTCAACATGGGAAATCTAGTAATCTTGTGTATCAACTTCATGGTCATCAAAATAGGATGATCTAACCATAATTGTGTGTCATGAACATGGATCAAGATGAGTCTAATCCACTTCACTTGAAATTTCCTTGACATGTGTAAAATATGTGTCAAACCCTTTGTCTCCAAATATTTGTGCTTTAGTTTCAAAATACCATCCATACATAGTTCATTATATGCCTAATTCATCTTTAGGGTTCCAAGCTCTTGAATAGAACAATGATAAAATGATCAACTATCATGAACAAGAAGTACCTTAGATGGAATTTGGAATTGCACTCTAGTAGGGTCAAGTGCCTTTGCAATTCTTGGATTCAATTTGAACATAGAATCCTTGCAATCAACTCCACAAATGAATATTTTGGAACATTTCTTAACCTTGTTGCTAGAAGATGCCATCACTTGGTAGGATTTTGAACATGAGATAAATCTTTAATAATAACTATATAAATCACTCAGAGGCCTCTAAATTCAATCTTTTCCCCATGCTCTAAAATTCATAGTAAAAATGATATATTTGATTTCCTCCTTTTAACAAATTTGAGTCTTTAGAATCACCATTAATGCTTTGTAAACATATCCTCTTGGTGATAGGTTATCCTCCACTTTTTTTGGTCTTTAATTCTCAAAACACACATTCAACTTTGTGAGATCTCCTTACTTGGTAGGAACTACCAACTTGACATTTTCTTACTAAAACAGATATACAACCCGAACTTACTTGGTAAGGTCATGCAACTCAACCTTTCTTCATAAGGTCTTGTGCCTCAACCTTTCTTGGTAAGGTCTTGAACTTCCATCATCACTCAGTGATCCTCATGCATCTTGAATGCTCATATAGATCTTTTTTTCTTTATAGTTGGAACTGATGTTATATGATTTATATTGAATCATAGTTCTAGTGATCTCCATAGGGAACTAAGTCAAAAGTGGTTGAGTCACCTAACTCATTGACTTGGGTGTCAACAACTTCAAGACTTTCACTTGCATTCTCTAAAGATTTTTGCACCCATTACTGCTTTATTTGTCTTTTGATATTGTTATCTTTGGTTTCTTTTTCATCTTCTATTCTACATATGTTCATATAGTTCTTGGCAATATGTCCAAGTTCTATCCAAATAAAACATCTCTTTGTAGTGTCTTTATTTCTCATGTGGCATTTCACACAATTTTCTCCAATGTGCCTAGACTCATCATAGTAGTGACATCTTCACCATGTTTTTGAATCCCAACAATATATTGCTTTCACAATTTTTTCTATTGGGTTCCACTTCTTGGTTTTGCACTCTAAATATTTGTGTCCTTTCTTCTTGCATTTGTGACACTTTTCTTCAAACTTAGGTTTCTCTATGCATTCACTTTCTCTATGACCAAGCTTATTTAAATTGTAACACTTTCTATTTAATTTTTCTTTACCATTTCTTGAATACTTATTGATGTATGACCTATCTTACCACAATTATTGCTAGCAGATCTTTTGTTCTTTTGAGCTCCTTACTGAGATGATTCACCTTCTTTTGTATATCCTAAAACAATTTTTTCTTTGTGTCTATATTGAGTTCTCATTCACTAAGTCATGCTTTCTTGAGATTTCATCATACTCTCATTGGTTTGTTTTTCAATATTGAGATCATTCTACAATCTTTCATTCTCTATCCTTAAATTGATAAGCTCTTGATTTTCATCATTGAGTTGATCAATAAAGTCTATTTGTTGAAGGGATAGTTGTTGAATTTCATCATCCTTTTCTTCTATCTCTTCTTTGAATTTTTCTTTTTCTTCCATGACTTCACATAACCTGATTGATTGGATTTCTTGCTATCTTTTTACCTTTCTAACTTCTTCTTGAAGATTTTAATTCTTCTCAAGTAGGTCTTTGATTCTTACATCAGCTTCATTTGAATTTCTTTCTGGACATAAGTCTTCAATTCTTTTTTCAATGTAGAGATTTTCATCCATTTATGCTACAAGATATTTCCTTCTTTGCATTGATTGAGAGAGTTTCTCCTTTCCTTTCTTGAGTTGATCAATAGATAATTAAAGATCCATCTTTTCATTCTCAATAGCCTTATCTACCCTTTATACCTTCATTTCCTCTAATCTTATCTTAAGTTGTTAAATTTTTGATGTGAGAACCAAATAACTCTAATACCAATTGTTGTAAATATAAGGTAGGATAGATTACTAAGGCAGGGTGAATCAGGAACCAATAAAAATTTAACTCATTTCACCAATTAATCCTTTCTCTATTATTATGATCTAATTGTATTCATGAAGGAACGAAAGCAATATAAATTCATAACACTTTGACACAAGATATGTTGACCTAGAAACCTTCCAAATAGAAAGTAAAACTAGGGTGTGGATGATACCCACAAGATTTAGTACTATAGTATAAAGTTGGCCTATTAAGGCTTAAAATTGACCATTTCTAGTGATCTACCCTATTTGGAGCAATAAGAACTATTAGGTCCACCTTGTTAAAGGATTTACAAACATACAGTGAAGTATGCACTTGTTAGGAGATTTAGAAAAAGACTGTTAAGTCCACCTGGTTAAAGGATTTGATTGATGCGCATGTTAGAATAAATGAGTAGTCGATCGTTGATCTACAACTATGATTTATTGAATGAAATTCCTTAAATTGAAATGATCACATAAATATGATAGATAAATCTCTATTATAGCATACATTTCTTGTAACTTCTTTTAATTCACACATATCTTCTCTTACTTCTTCACATACTCATAATAAATTTCTTATCTGGATTTCATACAATATATTACATATATACCAGTCCAATTAACTACTTACTAGAGTTTACTACAATACCAAATTCATCATAGTTTACAAAGTTGGCCCATTGTTATAACTTAGGTTTAGAAGAAAAACTCTCTGATGTTCTGACACTATGAAAACACTCTCAACATAGGAAAACTCTAGCACTCGGTTGAAGTTGAAGCTTGGTCAACATTGATCACTTTGGGTAGCACAAGATTAGTCAATATTGTATGACTCGGTGAACATTGAGGAACTTAATAGATGTTGAATCACTCGGTTGACATTTTATGGCTCGGTCAACACTTGATTTACTTTATTAACACTGAGATCAATAGACACTATAGGATTTGGTTAACACTACATCATTCAATTAACATTAAGATCTTCATCACTTTTATTCAATAGCTCAGTAGACTCTACTACATTTGAGCTATATTCTAAACTATCTTATATGCTCAATAGACACTATGAAGGTTGGGATGAGCTATAATCTAACTACTTAGCTTGATAGCAATTAAAATACTTGGTTGACACTACTAGATGAATGATGAGCTTAGTAGAAACTATAGAGCTTGGTAGAAATGTAACAAATTGACTAAGTGTTAAGTCACTAATAGAAAAATTGACCTTAATGTCAATACATTTGAGGAACAAGATATGATCTAAAAAGGAATTTATTCAATGGTTAAATAAACCCAAAGAAGTTATGAGATACTATGAATAGCTAATGAGATCACAAAGAAGACCTCATGACACTTCTAGACTAGGTTGTACTGAGAACCTATCATCTACCAAGGAAAGAGAATCATCAAAGAGTAGAGAATAGAGGAATGAAAAGCCAAAGAACAACAAGCCTACAAGTTATCATTATGAGAAGTCACACAACACATATTTACAAAAGAAAGATTGGTAAGAAAAACCCTAAGCCAAAATTCAATGGATGTTGTTATAATTGTAACAAGCAAGGACATCAAGCATGTGAGTGTAGATAAAAAGCTAGTAATACACTAGTTGCAACTATATTTCAAGAATACTATTACAATTATCAAAAGTATGGGCATAGAGCATGAGAATATAAATAGAGCAAGAAAACCAACCAGACACCCAAGAAGCAAAGAAATGCATCTAAGAAAGGTAATTAATATAACTAGGATTACAATATATGGTACAATTTTCATTTATGTAGTAAATATTATCATGTTGTAGTAAATTGTGTTAGGACACATTTCAAAGGAAAATCCAAGAGTTAGATGAATGATAGTATAGTTTGTTATAGCTATTGTAAGATTGTACATTGAGCAAAAACTATATAACCCTAGAACTAGCACCTAGTAATGAGTAGAACAAAGGAAAATGTAATTTTGATGTAGAATAGACAACAAACTAGATGAATCAAATAGGGAGAAAGAAATATGAAGGAAACAATAGTGGAGAAAATTATTATGAGATCACCCAATCCAATGGATTAGGAGATGATCACACTACTTCAAACTAAGTAAAGAAAGTATATAAGGAATTGTACATTTAAATGTTATATCTTATATCACTTCCTAACATATGATGTGTTAAAGTCCATATCTGCATGTGATGACATACATAAGGATATATCTAAAGTATAAACTTAGAAAATGGTGCTTGAACTAAATTAGAGCACAATTGGTACTGAGCATCAGTATTAATGTTAAGTGGTGACCAAGTTATAGTATAAACCAAGCCCTATATCAACTAAGTTGATATAATTAATAGATTTGAGGTTGATATTAAGAGTGCAGTTGTGATTGAGTCAAGGTGTTAACCAAGAAATCAAATGGAGAATGGTGACCAAGTTGTCTAGTGATCACCAAGATAACTCTATTACACCTACTTAAGTATAGAGCATTCATAGAAGACCCAATTTGAGCATTTGAACCTATTTAGTGGATTTAATGATTCATTTTTCATTCACCAAGTGATAAAAAACTTTTAGAGTGATACTAAGGTGATTTTAGAGTGATCTATACAAATTTTCTAAAGATAAAAGTGTGTGTCATCAAAAAGGTGAATTGAAGTGTCAAAGATTATTGTTGATGAGTTTTATAAAAGCTTGTGATCAAACCCTAGATTGATGAAATGGAAACCAATTCATCTACTAAAAGTGTAAAGAAGAAAAAAATCATTGTTAGTAATATGCAACTAGTTAAGAATGATGCTTGTCCACCTCCAAAGTATAAGGTTGTACCTTAAATTATGATGAAGGGAGATTTTATGGGTGCCCTACCATTGATTCCACCCAAGATTATAATGATACATGATGTATGATCACATTTTATATGAAAAATTTGTGAAGTAGGATATTATGAGATAAGAATGACTTATGAAAATCTATGCAAAGAAGGAATCTTGAGGGATGAATTCAATTTCATTGTCAAGAAAGGGTTCAAATTTGCCCTATATTTCATGAAGAGCTTCAAATTTGAATGGATTAAAGTTGTACCTATCTAAATTCATTACATGTAGCTATGGTTAGAAATTGGACTAGTCAAGATTATAAAGGAAATCATTCATGTTGTGACTAGATACCCTATATGTGATCAAACAAAGATAATTCAATGTCAAAGTAGAGACATAATCTTGGAGAATATAAAATCGATATAGAATCAAAGAGGATTAATGATCTCAACCATTGAAAAACCTCTTATTAAATTTGACTGATCACATACAAATTTTAATAGTCAAACTAATTGAATAGCATACCCTATATATCAGTTGACCTATCTTGGAAAATCATCAAGAAGGGTCATGAATATGACCTTGCTGAGCTACAATGGACATAATTGGGTGAGGATTTGGTCTCAATTCACAAAGAAAAGAATTCTATGTGTATTCTTTTATGTTCATAATTATTTCCCTACAATTGGTGATGTGATATGGGAACAAGGAAAACCTATGAGAAGGCAAATTGGTGATTTTGCTCAACAAATTAGTGATAGATAATTATTTTGAAGCTTTCAAACAAAAGATGAAAAAAAGGACAAGGATCCCTAAGTCACTTGTTGAAAAATATTAAGATAATGTATGCTTCCTAGTTGGTACTAATAATACTTATGTTTAGGTAGTTACATATAGGGTAGCACGGCTGAGACTAATTACTTATGAGATCAATATAAATGAAGTAATTATGGCCATCACTGCACTATTGGTAGAAAAAATGATTCAAGGATGAGTATATCTTCTAGTATGAGGTTGAAAAGGCCAAAATCATATTGGAAGTGAAGACTACTCCTATGAACAAGATGACAAATAACATGATCAGATTTGGAAGGAAAATTGGGTAAAGAAGATTAAATGGAAGTGCCCCTTCAGATCATTCAAGGTATGAGGGAGGATAAAAGTAGTGATGAAGATGAAGAAGATCAAGAAATCAAAGGCAAACAACTTATTGTTTCTTAACCTAAGGCAAAAAAATCTAAGAAGATTGTGGTGGTAGATCCTATGGTGAAAAATAGCTTAAAAAGAGTAGCAACCCCATCCACATCTACACCACAAAGGGTAAAAAAAAAAGGTCTAAGATAATGACTCATATAATTTTCAAGCCTGTAAGAAAGTGAATAGTAAAAATCACAAAGCCAACCAAGGTAAAGAGTCCTAAGAAGAGGACATGAAAGGCCACTAAGATTGAATAAAGTCAAGAAACAAAAAAACCAAGGATAAAATTGGTGATTAATCTAGATGATGAGAATATGATGATGTAGAGATGACCGAGCCAGATAACATGAGTAAGCATCAAATAGTATCAAGAAGATCACCTCAAGATATTGAAAAGGTATGTGAAAACATAAGAAAATTTTCTGGTTTAACTGGTTCCAAACATGTAAAATTTGAAACTTTAGATAAAGATGAAAAGGAAAAAATAGAGAAGGCACTAGTTGATATGATGGTGAATTTTAAGTACACACCAATAAAGTAAGGAAAAGAATTGAGTAAAGAGTTGTTTAATAAACTCATGAAAATTGAGAAAATAAGGGAATCTACTACCTAATTTAGGTAAAACTCTTATCAAAATAGCTTTGAGATATTACACAATTTTTTTTTGCCAAAGACAAGGGCATATAAAATTCTACGAAAAAAGGTTGAGGATGTTGTACAAGAGAGAAAGATAACTCAGAAGAATTTTTTGGATTGGTGGCCTCAGTAGAAGGAGGAGGAGGAGGAGGAGGAGGAGGAGGGGGAGGAGAAGGAGAACGAGAGAAGAAGAAGAAGAAGAAGAAGAAGAATAAGAGCATCTAATGGCTCAATAATTTGTGAAGCCAACTAAAACAATTATAATTGAAGACGAGTTCGAAAAGATTTAGTGAAAGATGTGACTACTTTTGAAGAGAAGTTGTAAAGGATTAAGAAGGTCAAGTAAGAGAAATAACATGCCTTAACATATATCAAGGATATATTGATGGAGGAAAATCTTTTAATTATACAAATAAAATGTTACCCTACAAGTTGAGAAAAAGGTGGGACTCAATAGCTAATAGTTACTATCATAGAAATAAGTACAGTTATTATTGACTACAATGCACTACTCCTCAAAAAGCCAACTATAATAGGTATTAAGAAACATAGTGGGATGATACATGAAGGAATAAGTGAAGAAGTAGAGGGAAAGGAAGAGGAAAATACAAGGGATATAGTAGATTAGTCTACTACATGCACATAAATGCCACATGACTCATCACTTTTGACAGAAAGAGAAAAGGATACAAAGAAACTAATTTCAACTAGCGAACTTTAATCTGTTGTCACCAAATATCTATTAGGTGGAACAAAACCACAGCCAAAAGTATAATAGATAGAGTGAGAAGTGATATAGAATGATGTGATTCAAGGATCACAAGTATTGAGTTTGGTAGTTCAAATTGAAGGTTTGCAACTGACATTGTCAAGCTCCAACACTCCACATTCAAAAGGTAAAAGATTGAAGAAGAAGGTAAGGTACTCAACCTAGATGATCAAAGGTAATCCAGTTACCTTAGATGAAGATATTTTTATACTAGACTATGATAAGTCAAATTTGAAAGAGGAGAAAATGCTAGTTTTGAGTCAGTTATATGAAAGGAAGGCTAAGCAAGCCAAATTAAGAAGAGAAAACCAAAATAAACAAGTTTTGTGTGAGATCAAGAATATTCTTTTAGATACTATTGTTATTGGTAATTTATATGAGAATACACCCATTATGGATCAATTTGTACTTATTGTAGAAAAAATAAATGAGCTAGATATTGATGTTCAACAAAAGATTATATAAAGAGTATAGAGGTGATATAATAATAAGGTCATGGAGAAGGTAGTTGTCGAGATTATAGTAAAAATGGTTGGTTTCTCTACCAAAGCTACTAATATTGAGTAAACTATCATTGACATCAATTCTCTATCCAGAAAGCTATGTTATGTTCCAAAATTCAAGAAGAAAGTTAGAGAACAAATGGATAAGATTGATGTAGACATGTTGAATAATGCACAGACATTCACCTTGGATGTTAATACTAGTTCTTTTCATTTTACAAAGTTACAATTTTTTCAGACCAAGTAGTTTGAACCTTTTCATGAAGAACGAGAGATAATAGCCAAGTTGCTTACAATTAAAGTTTTGTTGAATCCAAATTTGGTAGTCATTCATAAACATATTAAGATTGCTAAGGATTTAATCTATAGAAATCTATAACTCTCCATTGGTGACACTATGGTTAATCTTGCGACCACCTTACAAATTCAAAGTCACATTGATGCAATGGATGATGGTGGGATGAAGGTCCAATTAGAAAGAGTAAGGAAAATGGTTAAATGCTCAAGTTTCAATGACCTTTGATGCCTCTAACACAAGGGTTATTGTTCAAGAATAATTTTGAGACTAAAAATGGTTTATATTCTCTTAAGACATTAATTCCAAGGTGATTCAATAGGTGTTAGCCTCCCATAGACTCACTATGGATGTAAACTTGAAATTACACAATAGAGACCTAGTAGCCCTACCAATTAGGCCTCTAACAAGCTTGTGAAATTCATAACTATTATGATTATTAGAACCAAAGAAAATAAATCACCTTTATAGATACCCTTTATTGAGTACTCCAACATATCCAAAAGGAAAATAGGGTTACTTTAGAAGACTTACTTTGTTTGAACATTTTTTCAGCAAATTAGGCCTCCAAAATGATAGGTTTACAAAGAAACTATAAGAAAATATTTCTCCCAAACTCAAAGACTCTCTATAGTTTGATAAAATGGAATGAATCAAAGTATTATTCAATCAATTTCAGTCTATTGACCCTATAAGTGAAAAAACCCCAAGTTAAGCTTTAAAACCCTAAAAAACTAGGGTTTCTTCAATCTATTCCTTCCCAATGCTTTCTCCAAAAAATGAAGGATGGGAAACCTTTTACTCATCATATATAAAAACAATCCAACATAAAATTATCCCATTCTTAAGTCCAAAATGCTACTATTGTAGCATACCAAGAAAATTCAATGCCAAAACCTTCAAATCAACATGGTGATCACCAAGAAACTTATCTCCTCCTTCACAAATGCATGTTACTAGGTTAGTAGACTATAATACATGATTAGGTAGAGTCATTCAATTAGAAATAGTCTCACATTCATGAAATGACCATACCACATAAAGAAATAACAAATCTATCAAGGAAATATGAATAGAGTTATGGCAGTCAACACAAAGTATTTATGTAAAACTTATTCAAAACCTTCAAACCAAGTATGAAATAGAATATAGAAACTTATAGTGATGTTCTTGATTCATTAAATATCTGTAATATTTTTTAAAACACTCAAATCAATGAACAAACTTCATAAAAACTTGTGAAAATGGAGGTTTTTCTTGTTAATTCTATGTGCATTTAGTACAATTGCTTCTATGACTTTGATATCCATACTAATGGATTCTCCACAATATATAACCTTATATATAACTTTCCTAACCACCCTTTTTTGGTATATGAATGATTAAAATCCTAAAACACTAATAAAACACTTTTCCATCCTAAATCCAAGTAACCATTGTAATTCAAAAATTTGAATTTACAACATTATAAATTTCTATTTTTAAGAGTATTTTGACCAATCCAACCATTGTAAATGACTTGGATGATCTCATTAAGAATTTTTAAAGACTAACCTATCCTATTATGATCCCTATTACATCCATATGACCATTTAGCTTCTTTTTGGGCTTTTAGGACCTAGGACTTACATATTTTGCATTTTTAATGCCATGATGGGTTTCAAGATTGCATGGTTGATTCCACCATGGTATGGATGATTAATCTTCATGCTTGGAATCCTATATTTTCGCTTGTATTCAAGAGTTTCTTGGGTGCCCCTAGACCATACTCCCTACTTTTGAAAAGATTATTGTCCCAAGAATGAGACTTGTCAATTTGGTCTTGCCTTCCATGATATTGCTATCTTGATGGCTACATTAGATCTCCCAAAGTCATAGACCTCTTCCTCAAACCTGAATACAACTTATTAGAATAAAAATCAACATGGTTATGCCTAACATTCACCCCTACACTAATGGAGTGTGTAACAGCTACAATTGATGTTTGTGTCCTTGTCTAATCTTTGCATTATTTCTTTTACCCTCCAAACATTTGTAACTTCTTCTCCTGACTAGTATCTTTATGCCCAAGGATAGGACAACAAATTTTACCCACTTTTGTGTACTTCTATCATTCAATTTTTTTTTCACCATTCCCAAGGTGTTCTAATTTCTAGGATAGTCAGCTCTAAGATTTTGGATTCATTTCCCAACCAATATCCTACTTGTCTCTATGCTGACCTTTTAATGGTATCTTATCACAAAAACACATAATGATGGCTTCTTGGCCTCTATAAGTGTATGATTGTAATTTATTCTTCTTTGTTCCTTTATACATGATGTATGTGATAGAGTAACAATCATGTAAGGTTCTCCTTGAAATTTTTTGAGGCCTGCCCCATATAATATGCCTACAATTCATTGTTATAACATCACACCAAACCCATAAATCACCCTCCCCAATAACCCCTAGCAGAAAAAGCCCTAGGGATCATGGGCAGAAGCCTCTTAAGAAGGATGAGGAGGGAGACAGTGATGATGAGGAGGAGCCAAAGTTTTAGGAGGTGGTTAAGGATATGCTGGAGGAAATTAAGGGTGAAAGTGGAAGGAAGAAACACAAGAGGGAGAATTTGGAGGAAGTGTGCTCTTAGTTTAGGGAGGTGTCAGTGTTGCCCCTATCTCCTATCCACCTCCAAGCCCAACTTGAGGAGTAGAAAGAGGAGAATGTAGAGAATGCAGAAGGGGAAGTGCAGGTCAATGATAGGAGTAAAGCTTGGAAAAAATTTAATGTCAAGACTTTGAAGATGGGCATCTTCAGGGAGGCCATGAATCCCCAAATCCTCATGGAAAATCAAGATGAACTACGGCTGGAAGAACTCATTGACCTAACGATAGTGGCTATTTTGAATAGAGCTAGGGAGACAAGGATGAACCTCTTGAATAATTCTTGTAATAGTATGATTGAAAATTTTAGATCAATCAAATGGCTTTTCCAGGAGCTAGAGAAGCTCAAAGAATAGGTGAGACATATTGAGGCAACAAAGAATGGGATGGATGCTGACAAGAGGACAGATTCAATTGACAGGCTCAGTCTGGCAGAAAGAAGGATACACAACTTGGAGAACTACAATCACAACCTTGAAAATAAGATGTTCTCTTTGTTAAGCTCCATTAACAACATCATCTCTCTTACGGGCTAGATCAAAGATAGAGAAATGCAGGATGATGAGGAAGGAAAAGATAGGGAAGAAGCTAGAATGGAGGATGACTCTGTAAAGGAAAACACCATTCTTGATTAGGACTAGGGGGACCAAAGAATAACTCTCACCTGTTCTTTTGTTTTTCTATGTCTTTTGGCTTTTGTTTTGGCTTTAGGCCATGGTAATACTTGTCTTTTTTCCTAGTCTTTTCTCAAAACTTTACTTTTTGGCTAGCTTTATGCTTATTATCAGCCTCTGAACTTATACATTTTTGGCTGGGCTTTCACGCTTATTATTAGCCTTATATGTTTTAACTTTTGGGTTTCAGGATCCCTATAAAACCTATTTATCTAATCAAAAACATCACACCAAACCTAATCTTGATATGGACCAATTGAAAAATTGACATTAGCCCTCTGAAAAACCTTTACATTCAACTCTAGGTTCACCCAAGTGGCACTGTAAGGATTAGGATGTTCTACTAATGCCAACCCTAACTTAGAAACCAAATCAAATGAAACTAGATTACTATGTGCTCCTAAATCAATGTTGAAAGTACATACCTTACCTTTTACCAAGCATCTAGATCTTAATATACCTTCTTGTGCTAATGATAATGTTGATCCTCCTCCATTCCTCATAAGAAGACATTCTCCTTACTCATGTAGTATCATGGTAGGTTCTCTCTCTTCATCCTCCTCTATTAGGTCTAATCTTCTTTCTTTTCCCTTATCTAAATCAACCCACTTAGGACACCTAAATGATTCATGGCCCACTTCATTGCAATAGAAACATCTCTCTAAGAAGCCTCCACTTCCTCTTCCACCTCTAAATATTTCTCCTCTATAACCTCCTCTTGCCTTAGATTTAGATCCTTTATCTTTGTCTTGATTGCTCATACTATCAAACTGATTTCTTCTACCCCTTCCTTGCATGGAAGGTCCTCTTCTATTGTTTTGCCTCTCATTCTTTCTTTTCAACTTCCCCTCTACCCTTAATACTAATTGGAAACATACCAAAATGTTCTGAGGGATGTTCAAACCAATCTCATCTTGAATGTTGAACTTCGGTCCACTCATATACCTTGCAACTTCTTCAACTTCTTCTTCTACTTCTCCCCTTATGCTTAGGGTATGAAACTACTTAGTGTAGGACATGACATCCATGTCTCTTTTCTTTAAATTATTCCTTCTCATCTTCATTTGTATAGCCAAATATGATGGAAAATTTTGACTTCTTACCATTGTCTTCATCCTATCCCAATTTGAAATCTTGTTCAAGTCTCTAGCCACTCTCCCATTTTCTAAACTTGTCCACCAAGTAAGGCTTGTCCCCCTTAAATTTTCCTTTTCCACTTTCACCTTCTTTTCCTCTTTTATTTCTTCTAGATCAAAATTGTTCTTAAGTTTCTCTATCCATCCAAGCACTTCTTCACTCTCCATCTTTCCATTATAGATGGGTAAATCCACATCTATCTTCAACCCAATACCTTGTACTACCTTTATCAATTTCAAAAATCTTCTTAATCAAGATCATCTACTTCTTCATGATCCTCTTTCTCTTGTCTTACATAACCATATATCATATTCTACTAACCCAGTAACATGCATTTGTGAATGAGGAGATAAGTTTCTTGGTGATCACCATGTTGATTTGACGATTTTAGCATTAAATTTTCTTGATACACTAAAATAGTAGCATTTTGGCCTTAATAAAGGGCTAATTAATGTTGGATTATTTTTATATGTGCTAAGAACAAGGTGTTCCATCTGTTACTTGTTGGAGAAAGCATTGGGAAGGCATAGATTGAAGAAGCCCTAGTTTTTTAGCGTTTTAAAGTGTAATTTGGGGTTTTTTCACTTGTTGGGTCAATAGACTAAAATTGATTGAATAATCCTTTGATTAATTCCATTTTATGAGACTATAGAGAGTCTTGGAGTTTGGAAGCAAGTTTTTCTTATGGTTTCTTTGTAAACGTATCATTTTGGAGGCTTAATTTGGTGAAAAAATGTTAAAATAGAGCCAATTTTCTAAAGTAACCCTATCCACCTTTTGGATATGTTGAAGAAATCAATAAATGTTATCTATTAAGGTGGTTTATTTTCTCTATCTCTAAGAATCATAATAGTTATGAATTTTGCAAGCTTGTCGGAGGCCTAATTGGTAGGGTTACCAAGCCTATATTTTACAATTTCAAGTTTACATCTATAGTGATTCTATAGGAGGCTAACACCTATTGAATCACCTTGCAATTAATGTATTGATAACATCTAAACTATTTTGAGTCTTAGAATTAGTCTTGAATAATAACCTTTGTGTTAGAGGCATTAGAGGTCATTGAAACTTGAGCATTTAACCATTTTCCTTACTCTTGTTGATTGGACCTTCATCCCACCATCATCCATTGCATCACATATTCTTCATGAATTGAAGAAAAATTGGGAGAAAATTATGGACATGATTATAAACTCCCACATATCAATTTTGGAGAAATAAGGAGTCATTTGTGGACCCCAACTACATGTTAGAACATCTGTGACAATAACATGGGGGAATTAGTATGATGCATGATCTATGCTATGATAGTATAAAAGATTTTATATTTATCTGATCATGTATGTAAATTTTGAAATTTTCATGTATATGAGATTTTATATTAATATGTAATGTTTGATCATGACAAATTTTTTTTACCTCAAATGTCAAAGGGTGAGATTGTTGATCCCTAAGTCATGTTGTCTATTTGTGTCAAACACTTAAGTATCTAACTTTCCCAAAAGACTTTCAACATCTCCAATAGTTATCAATGCTTTTAGAAAGAGAAATAACCCCCCCCCCCCCCCCCCCCCCCACACCCCCCCATCTAACTTTTCAAATAGACTTCCAACATCTAAAATTGTTCTCAATACTTTTAGAAAGAGAAATACCTTGAATTGGATATTAAATTCAAAGTTGGAGGAAGTTGTAAAAATCTTGGATAAATTTTAGGAATATAGAACAAGACATGTCTATTGAGAAGGAAACAAGAAGGCGAATGCTTTGGCCAATAAAGGTGTTGATGGTGAAGATTTTAGTTTGATTAATCAAGATCTAGGCTTTAGGCTTGAATAAAATAGGTCCATTATTTCCTCATTTTTGTCATGAATATCCCTAAACTTTGATTTATTTTTTAGGTGTTCTCTACCTACTACATAATATCCTTATTTTAGTCTTAAATCTCTTATCTCCTATTTTAACTTTGTCACTTTACTAACTTTGACTATACTAAATTTGACTATCTTTCACTCCCATAATTTACATATAAGAAGGTAGATAAATTAGCCAAACCTATAGTAGGTATCTTTTTCATTATTTTCCTTTTACTCTATATTAACTAAGATATACATTATATAGCATCAAACATAATACATTTAGTAATTAGCCTATAGGTTCCTCATTTAATCCTCAACCCTTAACCATGTTGGTGCTCAAAATTGCATTCCCATTTTGAGTGTCTATTTCAAATTTTGAATCACTTTGAGCCCCCTATGAATACTTTTTGTGCATATGTACCTGGCTTTACCTTTGAGCCCCATGAGGATTTTAATGTTTCTAAAACCTTTCATTTAGTGCACCTATATGTTTCATGAAGTTAAACTGCCATTCCAAGCTATTATGTGAAGTCCCATTTTGAGCAATCTTCATTTCTGCATTTTTGTTGAAGTGTCAAATAGTGATAGGAGGCCATGTTTGCAACTTAATATCTCATACCTAGTGATGTTTCATGACTCACTACTTTGAGAGTATTTAGTGTCCATACCAAAGAACCTATGTTTCAGATTTTGAGTCATTTTGAGTTTGTTTGACTAGGTTTTGAATCCCTCAAAGTTGGTAATTTAATGTTGTCATGCTGATGAACTTAGTTCTGAATTCTGCGAAGCCCTATTTGATGTGTTATAACTTTTGACTAGTTGACCAAAATGAGAAAATTCATTTTGCATTGCATTTTAGAGGTTAGAAACTTTCTATGTTTCAAGTTTTAGCTCATGATGAATCTGTTTCATCAATTTTCAAATGCAATTCCAAATGTAATTTTTGACTTTTTACTGGTGTTAGCAAGTGCAGATTTGTTAGTACCCCTATTTGTGATGTCATATCTAGAAAACCATGATAGGTGAGATTAAATGGATTGTAACATAGTGTTTTACTCTAAAAATACTTTTAAGTGTGCCAATT
Organism: Cupressus sempervirens; assembly: GCA_028749045.1. Lineage (NCBI taxonomy): Eukaryota > Viridiplantae > Streptophyta > Pinopsida > Cupressales > Cupressaceae > Cupressus > Cupressus sempervirens. The sequence continues at coordinate 898,216,825 of CM053787.1, read as the reverse complement.
TTGAAGTCTTGACGAATCTGTCTGCACACTTTCCCAGGTCAATTCCATTTGCAAAAATCATTTTTCTGCCATTGTTTCCAGTCTACAAATTTGTACAACCCACTTTGACCGCTCGTCAAATGCATCTAGTTATTCGTCATGAGTCCAAATTGTAGACTTTTACTATCTTCATGATAAAGAACCTATGTCATAGTTTTTGTGCCTCCAAGTGTCAATTTGCCTAGTTTTCAAAGCCAAATCTAAATGCAATTTATTATTTTCTGACATGTTTTCTTGCAAGCATTTCTAAAAGGGTAACTTTTACGGTCAATATCTTTTGACCTTGAATTCTTCATGAGACAAGATTTGACATGGTGCAAGAATGCAAAATAGAGAGTCAGTGTGCTAGTTTTCAGAGCCAGATCAGGTGTCCTGGTTAGTTTTTAAGGCTAGTCAAAAGACCTCGTAGCACAAAGTTGACTAGTTGCAGAAAGTGATAAAATGAGCTTTAAGTGATGGTTTAGTGATCAAATTGAATTCATTTAGTAACTTGAGCTTGGTGGATCAATTTGAAAATTTAGCTTTATGAAAATGATTTTTTTTTTCAGTCAGACCCACTTTTGGGGCCCGACTAATAGTATTAGATTGAATAGAAAAGGTAGGGGTTTAAAAAAATTTAAAACAAGGAGGCTTTTTGTAGAGTATATAAGAATTATGAGTAAGAAGGAAAGGCATTATGGTAAGAGAAAACGTGGTTATAAATGTGTCACTTTTCAGATTAAATGAATGCCAGCTTTAAGATAATTAGTTTTGAGTTCTCATATTGATGTACAAAGGAATTGTTAGACACATTTGTATTCTATGAAATTTTATTGGTATTAATTCTCAAGATCCATGACAATGAGAAGGTGTCAAATAGATGCCAATTTTTTAGTAGGAGACATTACTTTTGAGATGTAATTGTTAATTCAACAACTTAGGTTTTCCCCTCACATTGGAAAAACACTTAGAAAGTCATCTCATGGTGTGACCACCTATTATAGTTATAAAAATAAGGACTTGAAATCACAATCTAATTAGGGTAATGTAACTTCAAACAAAAGGGACTCATATAAGTCAAGGTGAAGGACACAAGAAAGAGATGATAGATTTAGGCCTTGCTTTCTGAAGAGTTGCAAGATCTTCATCACAAAGATGTTCTTGCCTGTGGAAGAAACTAGTTCTCATCTTATTTAATGCATCCTCTATGGGTTATATGGAAACCAAAGTAATGAGTGACAAAAAATAGACCAATGTTGGAACCACCACCATTTTTAAAGTGTGTAGTACAAAATATGGTAGAATTTATTGCAAGAAATGAAAGGAGTTTGAAGGCATCATTGTGAATCAAGTTAGAACAATTGGAGGATTTTCATTTCTTTTGTCTTCCAATTAGTATCATCTATATTATCTTAAAGTGCTAGAGGGTAGCATATGATAGAGATTTGAAGCCAGCATCCTGAAATGCATGGAGGAGGAGGATTTGGAGGTGCTAAGAGTGACGTTTCAAGTGCAAAGTCAAAGTTAGAGTAGTCCATGCTAAGAAAGATGCCATGTAAGAGAAGGAAGACGAAAAATTTGAAGTAGGGCAATTTGAAAAAGGAAGAATTTACTAAGGCAATAGCAATCTCAATGCTTAAACATGGGAGATAAGGAGACTACCCAAGCAATAGAGGAGATACAAGAAACATGAACAGAGGGAGGCATCATCAAGTAAGAAAGCTCATGCATAGAAACACAGTAGTTAAAAAGACAAAAACAAAGCCCACACAATAGGGGAGTCTACACATTGAAAGGAAAAAGGGAATCATCGTGATGAAGACCTATAGGCATATGAAGATGGCAGTATGAACAAGGTTTTTGTAATTTAAAGAAGCTGCACACTTAAGGGAAGCTGCTGGGGTAGAATAAAGACCCACACATGAATACAAAAGCTCATGGAAGAAATAAAAAAAACATGGAAGTGGTAGCAAATTCAAGAGGGCTAAGATAGCAAAAGAGACACTTAGAAAAACTTAGTAGAATAATGCTACTGCAATAGAGAAAATTCAAGATGAACTCAAGGAGCTTTCAAAATAGATGACAACTAGTTTTGGTGCAAAGAAGGAATTCTCAACACAAGCACTCCCAGAAGCCTCTAAATTGCATCTACAAAAAATGAATCTTATTTTACCACACCGAAAAAGGCATGCTTATAAAAGCAGAGAGCCATATGATTTGGATGAGTCCTACAAAGAAGGACATACCTCACTCCACTAAAGTTCATGAATTAGATGTGGTTGGGGGGTAGCTGAAGTAGATCATGATAGAGAAAATTGAATCTTTCTTTCTTAAAGAGGTGATTGATGTCATCATGGCAAATACAGATGACTCTAGACCACTGAGCTTAAATATTCATGCAAAAGAAGATTTGTCTTTTTCATGGGTATTGGATAAACCTTCTGATAGTATGCACGATGAGAGAGATGCAGATTGTAGACTTAAGTTTAAAAACCTAGCCTCGAAACATGATGGATTTGAGCAACTTAAACACAACGATGAGGTTGAGGAGGAAAAATCCTCTAACAATGTGTAATCGATTGATTTTGAAGAAGGTGTTGTAGGAGCTAAACATAACAATATCAAAGAGAGTGAAGTCATAGATCATTCCATGCATGAAGAGAGTCCGTTGAAACTATTACAAGGGAAATTGAAAGAAAAAAGGAGGGATAAAAGAGCATCAAACCTTATTCAACAAGATGATGAAGAAATAGTCAAGCTTGAAAATGCAACAATTGTTTGCTCCAAGGAGCTAGATTTTGTCATGCTTAGAAAATACAATAGCAAGTAGGACACTCTACAAAAATAGCTAAGAAAGCATTCACATGAATGGAGGTGAGGGGACCTTTAGTCCCACATTTTTGGTGTCATGAGTACATAAAGTATTTAAATACTATCATACACAGTACACATTGTGTCTTAAGAAAAAATGGCTTTTGGAAGCAACCAATCACAAGGTGGGCCCTTGGATTCCAAATGTGGAAGATAGCTGGTGGGTTGCTCGAAGCATAATTTTGAACAAACAAATGCATACACTAATGTGGTAAATCAAATGTGAACTCATAGGATATCGACACGTGTCTTTATCCAAGATGCATACTCTCAAGATGAAGATGCAATGAAGTTAGACAATGGGGGTATATAGGCTACTACCATGTGGTAGTGGGTCTTGGCTGGCAGTGAGGCTACTACCATGTGGTGGTGGGTCTTGGCTAGCAGTGAGGTGATGCTCCAGAGAAGGTTTAGACTAGATGCACCTGAATCGTGACACGTGGCCCAGATCAACAAATGGTGCAAGCCTACAAAATAGAAGTGCTCGACTGTTAAGGAATGCATGATTGTGAGAGAGCACCACATGGAAGTGGGCCCGAGGTGGATGGTGACATGGAAAATGTAATGGGTGGGCCAATCAAAAGATGATATGTGGCACTCAATGTTAAGGGTTGACCAATCAAGAAGTGACACATGGCAGCTGGTCAAAACTTGGTTGACCTAAATGGAGACATAAGGGAAAAATAAAATTATTTTAAAATTGTCATTTTAAAATGTTTTTTCAAAGTGGGTGCATGTTCAGATTTTAAATTTAAAAGGTCCTTTTTCTAAAGTTCAAACTTTAGATTATTTTAAATTTTTGAAAATTTAAAATATAAGAACTGCAGATTAGACATTTATAATAGGGGGGACATTTTTTCAAACTGAGATTTGGAGGTTCTTGGTAAGCAAATATAGCAATATTAGATATCACCAGAACTAGGATAAGATCAACTTTTTGATTATAGAGTTTGTTTTTCCATAGGAAATCATTTGTTCAAGTTATAGCCAGAAATGTAAAATTTGGGGCCTTCTCAGTGAAATGAGCTAAAATTGAAAATGTAGTTGTAGGATTAGTAAAACATGGTAAAAATATAGTTGGGGTCAATTTTGATCATATTCAATCAGTTTAAACTCAAATTTTTACTAGCATTTCAGTAGGCTTTCAGATTTTTGGTATCTCAAAAGGTTTTCATCATTCAACAGGAGATACAGTTACAGAATACTGATGAAAACCAAATTAGATTAAAGGGGAGAGATATTAGAGAGAGTCTTTTCATTGCTAAGAGAGGAAATTTCAAGTGGACAGATGTCAAACACAATAGATCTGGAAATTCTTTCCCTCCTATATCTTTATTTCTCTCATTCTTTGTAAGGTTCTAGTTTTTTGGAGAAAAATTGCTCATTGCTGTGATACCAGGTTTGGGTTCTAGTCTTGATGCATTCCCAATACCGAGGCACCATTCTTCAGCATAATTCTCTCATATGAATAGCAGTTGTAGAGATAATATAGAATAAGTTTAGATCTATTAGGGTTTTTTGTTTTCATTTCACACATATCAATGTATTATTTCAAAGAAATTAATAAAAAGAATAGTAGGTTGAGTTTCATTTTGAATCTTTTCTCCTTTATCAATGATCTTCAATTTTTTATGATCTTTGAGCAAAGAGCCTAGGTTGTAGTTGTAGTCCCTTAAGGTTGTATGTTGTTTCATTGTTTCTTATAACTCAAGGGGTTATGTAAATACTTCAGGGAAATTAATAGGGTTGCAAGTTTATTGATGAGGATATCATATAAGAATGGGATTTAAATTGAACATGGATGTCTATTCATAAGGTGAATGGATAGATCAAATATCTGAATATATGAATAAGTATCAGATGTCCATATGTATGTATTTGATTCATAGAATTGCCCAATGGTTAAGGCACTAATTAGTTATATGATGACTTGTTTATACCACTACATATCTGAGGTTTCTTTGAGATCAACATTATTAATCAAATGTTTCTTCCCCTTTCATGTTGAAGAGCTATAATAGAATACCCTCACTCAACTTATGAATTTTCTAGATTTGCAATTTTCTACTGTAAATCTATGTCATTTCATGACTCATTAGGAAAAATAAGGATGAAATCTATTGATTATAGATTCAAGGATATTTTTTTGCATTGGTACCATATTGATTGAATCTGTGGTTCACCTGCCTAGGTTTTGCAAAGCCTAAAGTGAAGGGTCGAGCCTTATAGTTGGCCCGGTATTTGAAATGGCATGTTGAGAATGGGAGTTAGTTGCCCCTAGATATGTCTTGTTCTCATTGGGGTAATTGGAAACTGGTAACATTTTCGAACACCAACAAACCAAAGTTTATATTATCAATGCTAAACTAATTTGATAATCTTAGTTTTTGTGGATAGGCTTGTGAGAAAAGTGTAGAAGGGGTTGACATTTACAATTAAGCTTAACAAGACAAACATGACCTTAACTATTACCCATAAATAGTGGGAGAGAATGAAGGACTACTCAATACCCTCATTAAGAATAGTAATTTTACACTATTCTATTCCCTAAATTAACAACTATAAAATTTTGAGCTCTTATTATACCAAATAGATCTCTCTCATTGCCACTTCATTCCTCTCCCCTCTAGAGATACCCATTTCCTTCCTCTCCTATTCTAGTAGAATTTTTCTAGTAGACCTTTCCTTAAAGTGTCCTCTATCTCTCATTCCTTTTGTATTCATTGTCTATATCAAAGTGTGTCTTGTTATATGTTTTCCTAGGATTAGTTAGGGAGCTTTTACCCTACAATGTGAATTTTAGGTTCCATGTGTTCTCATAATTATCAAAAGAAATTATAGGACATGTCAATAATGATAAAATGTTAAGAGTAGATACCAAAAATAATTGGATGAAGGAATTTAGATAGACTCTACTAAAATTTTCTTAGGATTTCAGGTAGTTTAGAGAACTTTCCACACCTCCTTATTTAACAAAGATTATTGTGGTAATCTTTATGTAACCTTTTTAATTGATGGTTAGTCTTTTATTTATATTTTTCATTAGTTTCTATCTCCATGGACAATGTTGTCATTCTATACCATGCATATGAGGATCAAACTATGGCTTTCACTGGTCTACACAATCCCAAATGTTGGAATATATTACTTAGCCCTATCAGTGATATGTCTAGGCTAGCAATTCTTAAGGCTTTAGGAGAGAAGAATTTCAATTATGTGATCACCTAGTGCACTAAAAGTGACATTAGCAAGTCCCTCAGTTCTTGTATGGCCAAAGCCCAAATTTATTCTTGGGATATCATTGGGCTCTATAATAACTTGTTTGATGATACTTGGTTGTTTGGTATAGAGAATGTAGTTTTTAAAATAACTAGTGAACCCTACATTCTATATCTTAAAATACATATGGCTTTCCCTTTGAGAAAATCCCCCCAAAATGGTGTTCCTAGGTGTCCTATCACTACTATTAGGGACCAAGCTCTTTTCAATGTAGAATGGATGAGGATGAAAGTGAGCATTCATTTTATGCTTCATTAGAGAAACATTATCCAAGATATCAAATATAATTGGTTTTTCAAATATATGCATTTTTTTGTTATAAAATTGTCCCTTCAATTAACTTTCAAGATATAAGCAAGCTAGATTTCATACTTCCAAATTTTAATAAGTTGAGAAAGCTGAGAAATGTCATTGTTCATATTCCAAGTCAAATGGACATGGACAAGGATGAGGCAAAAGGTTATATTCTTGTTTTCTCCCAAGATGATATGTAAAGAATCTAACATGTTGTTTTGAGCTTTAGATTCTAACAAATCTCTTGTTTTCTGGCTATCCCTATTCATCTTTAGGGATGGAAATCTCTATTAAAGTTTTTATTGTCTTACATTTTGGTTTTCTTTAGTCCCCATTTTGTATTCTAGGGTCATAGCTTTATCATGATTATTTTTCATACTACTTAGTATTATAGACTATTCTCTTCTGAACTTCCTTTTTAATATCTTCCCACTTTGTAGCTCTATGTAGAATGTTCTTGTTAGGAGGAATTAACTTATGTGCAATGAAAATTCATGTACATATTATTACTAATCAAATAATATGATACTTTTATAAACTTGAACTTCTCTAAGTTTACAAATCCATTATTTTATGGCATTATGTGTCTTAAGCTAATGAGTATATGTTTCACTAGTATAAAAAAGACTACCTATGTTATTCTTATAATGGAAACTATGAATTATGAGATCTCTAGTGTATACCTTTATTAGATTTTATTTCTAGTAACATGCAATTTTATCAGATCAATGAGATAGTTATTATTTCCATAAAATAAAATAAGAGACTTTCTATTATAAGCAAGGGTTAGTTTTAAAGATTGTTGTAGTGAAAAATCAAATGATAAATATTTAGTTAGATCACCTGAAAAATGTGGATAATTAAGAAAATTTAATTAGATAGAAAAATTAAAAAGCATTAACAGAGAAATCGAACAAGAAGCATTAAGCTAGAACTAAAAAAAAAATCTTAGTTAAAACTAGCCAAAATGGAAAAAATGAAATAAGTAGGCAAAAAATGAGCTCTAATTTCAAAGAAGAAATAAAGAATCAAATCTCAAAAATGGAAAAAACATTAACTCTAGGATTTTTTTAGAAGATCCCAATCCTCTTACAATAAGAAGAGAATACATAACGAATAACTTACAAATTAGTGCTTCAAAAATATAGTGGTTCAATTTGTTGGGTAAAATTGATTAATTGTATTTTATCCTTGATGTTACACAAATTTCATATCACTATCAATCAGTATATGCTAAACTCACTTGAGTAGTGAAGACACTTCTTAGTGTCTACCGAGTGTTCCTTTGTTTATCTAGTTTAGAAGCTAGTGTTTACAAAGTTCACTCAGGAATCAAAGGAAAAGTGAGTGTTAACCAAGCTCACTCAGTTAATAAAGGAAATTTGGATGGAGCCAATGCTAACTGAGCTCACTTGGTTGCCAAAGGATTTTTGCAAATTTGTAGTGTTAACTGAGCTTCTGTTGGTTAACAAAGGAAATAATTTCTAAGTCAGTTTCTATGAGTTGGGTTAGCTAACCAAGAATTTTTTTATTTTTTTGTATTAAGCTTAATTGATTTATCTATTGATTCCAACCGACTAAGATGATGATTATTCATTATTCTAAGTTGTATTTGAGCTGACTTGACAAAGTGGAAGATATAAGTATAAGATCAAGTTATGATTTCAAAGTGTGAGTGTGTCCAAGGAATGAAGATATTATTGAAGATTTGGTGATGAGAAGAGGAAGAAAATTTGAAGGATAAGCATAATATCCTTATGGAGGAGAAAAGCTATATTCAATCACGAAGGATCAATGAAAGCCAAAATATAGATCTATAATCAAAAAATCAGTTGCATTCAAATCAAGTCATCTCATTGTTACTCTCTAACCATTGTATCAATGATCTAGATCTCTTAATAGAGTTGGCTTAACTACTATTTGTAAATCCTCTAACAAGGTGGTAGTTCTATTGAATTGTGTCAAGACCTCTAATAAGGAAACTCCTAATAGGGTGATCAAATCCTCTAACAAAATCACACCTAACAGTTTGTTTTTAACTTTTAATAGGGTTGGCTCCTAATAGGGCTCACTTTAGAAGAGTGAAAAATAGTAACTAGTTACAATTGGTGGTTTTTCCCAAATTGGGTTTCCACATTTAATCTTGGTGCCACTCCTAATAGGGTGATCAAATCCTCTAATAGGGTCACACCTAATAGTGTGTTTTGTAACCTTTAACAGGGTTGGCTCCTAACATGGCTCACTTTAGAAGAGTGAAAAAGAGTAACTAGTTGTAATTGGTGGTTTTTCCCAAATTGGGTTTCCAAGTTTAATCTTAGTGTCATATGTATTCATGCAATTTTATTTTATATGTTTACAACTCAGTTAAAGTAATGTTAATCACATACAAAATCTAAAGGTTTATATGTTAAGCATTTACCGAGCTAGTTCAATTATTACTGAATTACTATATTCTATATGTATTTAATGAGCTTCAACAATATTCAATTTTTTAGTTTACATTTTTGTACTGGCATCTAAGGGATCTAGGATTTATTTTAGTAGTAACTAATTCACCCCTCCCCTCATAGTTACTCCTCTTATATTTCAAATTAGTGGTATTAGAGCTTTTGGTACTTACAAAGAAGGTTTCAAGGACCTAAGCTAAAGATCAGGATGTCTTACAAAAGAAAAATTCTCAAGCTAAATGGAGACAAATTTGTAGCATGGTAAGGACTTATGAGGTTACATCTGGCCACCATTAGTGATTCAAGTTGTAGATATCTTGATGCTGAATAGAAGACTTCCACTAAAACATTATCTATTGAAGATATTGCTAAAAACAAGAATCATAATATCATGATGATTGATATTGCATCTACTCTTAGTTATGTTGAATTTGATGAGGTAAAGGATTGAAAAACTACTTATGAAATGTGGAACAAACTTAAAGATATCTATGGAAGAGATGACAATGTAAGAAGAGCCAAAGTAGAAAGCCTCAGAGGATAATTTGAACAAATGATAATGAGAGAAGATGAAAATATTACAAAATATGTGGAAAGGATCAAGGCTAGTGTAAGTGCAATTAAAGCATCTAGAGGAGACATTAAGGAGGAAACTATTGTAAGTAAAGTGCTCAGAACTCTTCTTCCTATTTATGCAATTAGAGTGTCTACTATTCAAGAAATGAGATGTGATCAAAATAAAAAATTAGGCTTGGATGCTCTACTTCAAAGATTGACAACTTTTGAATTAGACAACTATGATAACTATGTTCCTACTTCAAAGAATATTGAATTAGCATTTAAAACTAAACTCTCACTCAAAGAAAAGGGTAAGAAATCAAAGTCTAGTAAATTAGGAAGTGAAAAAGATGGAACATCAAAAGAAATTTTAGACAGTGATCTTGAAATTTTTGAAGCCCTACTTATAAGGAAGTATTCCAAAGGAAGAGGAAAGTACAAAGGTAAAGTTCCTCTAATCTACTTTTCTTGTGATAAAGTTGGTCACATTGCTAATAGGTGTCCAAATAAGGAAATCAAAGATGAGAATAAAAGAAAGAAGGACTCGACGAACTACAAGAACTTCAAGGGTAAAGGTAAGAAATCTTGTTTTATAGCTAAAGATTTAGATAATAGTGAAGATGAAATGATATCTATTATTGAAAATCTGATTGAAAAGGTTTACTATCAAAGAGGGAGATTGTTGTTAAAAGAATGTTTTCAATCATTTTTTTGTCATTGATGTCAAATCTACTATTTTTAGGAATGAAAAATTCTTATAAAATCCAAGTACTATCACTTATTTGAATGATGAAGAGGATTTAACAAACAAGATATAACAAAAGCACCTAAGGGAAAGGTTGAGTTATGATTTTGTAATGAAGTGCAAGGATCAGCTAAGATAATGGTTAAATGATGTATTGAGAACATATTCAAAGATATAGAGACTGGCCACACTAAGAAACACTAGAAGTATAAGATGGAACAAGGTTGACTACAAAGCTTAAACTAAGTTCATCAGTAAGTGCTGAGTAAGCTAGTTCAAGCCAAGAAAATTTTTTGTTGGAGCCAAGAAAATACAAGATTTAGTGTGTAATGTGAAGCTCAAGTGTCAAGTGATATAGAAGGAGCTGACCATCAACAAATCTTAGTGGATTCTAAGTGAATTCATAGTAGGTGTCGAGCATCAATAAAACACAGTTGATGCTGAGTAACATAGTATGTGTCGAGCTACTACATTATTGGAAATGTCAAAGATTCACCAAATTTGAGTTGACAAAGTTGACACCATGAATTTTGTGAACTAATTGAAGGATAGGAATGATGAGCTGGTGGCAAAAAATTCTATGTAAACCATTTTTGAGCAAGTTCAAGAGGATTCTTCATGATGTTTCTAGAAGAAACAAAACGTGGATTAGATTCAATGAATCCTACCTAATCCATACAAATTAAAATTAAACAAGGGAAGAATTGAATGAGAAAAGAAATTACAAACTTCTATTTAAGATGTCACAGACCAAGAAGCAAGAGTTACTATTGTGCCAAAAATTTTAAGTGGTTGAAAGGGTGTCAAGGAGAAGACATCTAGGATAAGGAAGAACAGAGTATAGAGACTCTAATTTGATAAGTAGTTAGAAAGAGAGGATTGCACTGGTACATTGAGCATGGAGACTCAAGGAGACAAAACTTGAAAGGAGGGCAAGCTATAAGAGCTATAGAGACTAAAATCTAGGAAATGTTATGAGCTAAGAAGTGATATGAAATCTACAAGTTAAGTTATATTTTGTAATCAAGTCAAAACTCCTTATTGTTACTCTCTAGCAATTGTATCAGTTAGGGTCAAAGAAAATCCTATGGAATTAGGTTGGTCTAGTAGCCATTTGTAAATCCCTTAATAGGGTGGCATTCCAAGTGTATGTTCTAAAGTCCTCTAACCAGGCCCACTTCTAACAAGGTGGTTAAATCCTTTAACCAAGTCACTTTTAACAATGTGTTGTAGCCTTTAACAGGGAAGGCCTTTCATAGGGCATCACTTCAGAAGAGTGAGAATTGAGTAGCATGATACTGGTGGTTTTTCCCAAATTAGGTTTCCACATAAATCATTATGTTATGTATTGATATTTTTATGTGTTATGCTTGCATGTTGATTTATAGTAACTTGTTGAATAGGAAAGTTAAAGCTTGGATGAATGAATAGTTAGATGGGCACACTTTACTTGATGAAAAGTTTGAATTGGACATTTGGAACTTAAATAACTAATTCACCCCCCCTCTTAGATATTCTAAAAGCATTTCTAATAATTGGTATTAGAGCCATCTAATGATTTAGTTTCAAGGTACTAGAAGTAGGAAGATCAAGATGTCTAAGAGAGAAGTACACAAGCTCAACAAAGACAACTCTATTACATGGAAGAGCCTAATGAAATTGCATCTCAAATGAATAGGTGATTATGAAAAAACTTCAATTGGAATAGAACATGTAGACCGAGCTAGACCTCTCTGTATAGATGATTTGAACAAAAGGAAGGAGCACAATCAGGCAATGTTGGAGATTGTCTTTGCACTTAGCTATGTTGAATTTGATGACATCAAAGAATGTGATACTACATTCAAGATGTGGAAAACCTTGTTAGATATCTATGGAGGAGATCAGAATATATAGAGAGCAAAGAGAAAGCCTCAGAGAAAAGTTTGATGACATGAAAATGGAGGAAGGTGAGAATGTTGCTCAATATGGATCTAGAATGAAAGAAGTGAAATTTGCAATAAGAAGTCTAGGTGGAAAATTGGAAGAGGAGACTATCAATAGAAAATACTTGAGAATCCTACTAACTATCTATGCTATTAAAGTTTCAGCCATCCAAGAGCTAAGGTGTGTGCAAAGGAACACACTAACCTTTGAAGGAATAGTGGGAAGACTTACTACATTTGAATTCTCCAACTTTGATAACTACAATCCTAAGAATCTTTAATCTGCTTTCAAGGTCAAGTTGACATTGAAGGATACTAAGGAGGTGAAATAAAAGAAGAAAATTAGAAAAGGAAAATATGTATCCAGTGATAGTAGCATAGATGAGGAAGACGTGGAACAATTGGAAGCACTATTGGCTAGAAAATTCCATAGAGGCAAAGGTAATTTGCCAATAATTTGTTCTAATTGAAATGAAGTAGGTCATATTACTACAAGATGTATATAGAAGAATAACTACAAAGAAGGAAACAAGTACAAGAACAAAAGAGAAGATGATAGAAAAGATTACAAGGACAAAGGTAAAAGATGCTACATTGTTCAAGAAGATTTTGATGAGAATGATGATGAAGTAGTCTATGTGGCCATGAAGGATGAGCTAGATGAAGATGAAGCAATAACACTGGTAAACTATGTGAATAAGAATGACAAGTGGATCATAGACAGTGGATGCTCACATCATATGATAGGAGATAAAATTAAGTTTATTACCTTTACCCAGTATGATGGAAATAGTGTTAGATTTGGAAATAATGCTCCATGTCAAATCAAAGGAAAAGGTTTAATTAAAATTATAGAGAAAATTTCATGTGATAATGCATGCTATGTTGAAGGATTGAACTACAATATGTTGAGTGTATCACAGTTAGGAAATGTAGGTTGCAAAGTAGAATTTGGAAACAAAACTGCCAAAATCTATGACACTGATGGAAGTCTGATAAGAAAAGGTGAATAAAATAGGAGTATTTTTTTTTAGCTATATATGGAAGATGCAACTTGTCTTGTTGTTAGACTTGATGATGTGTGGTTATTGCATAAAAGATTGTGTCATGTTAACTTTGACAATCTAATTAGCATCATCAAAAAGAAGAATGTCAGAGGTTTGCCTAAACTAAAGAAGCCTAAAAACACAATGTGCAAAAAATGTCAACTATGAAAGATGACTAAATATAGTTTTGAAAGAAAAACATACACTTCCAAAGAAGTACTAGAGGTAACCCATACTGATTTATACGAACCAATAGAAGTGTAAAGCTACCTAGGAGACAAATACATAATGCTATTTGTAGATGACTATTCAAGGATGATGATTGTCATGCTTTTGAAGAAAAAATCTAATGCATTTCAAATGTTCAATTGGTATTTGGCTAGAGTTGAGAAAGAAATAGGAAAGAACTTGAAATGCCTAAGGTAAGACAAAGGAGAAGAGTTTACATTAAAGGAATTTGAGATATTCTGCAATGAAAAAGGTATCAGAAGGAAAACATCAGCACCAAGAAGTCCACCACAAAATGGCATTATTGAAAGGAGGAATAGATCAGTTACAAATTGTGCCAGAACCTTGATGATGAAGAAAAATGTTGCTCTAAAATACTGGAGAGAAGTTGTAAGTACTACTATTTACGCTCTGAATAGAGTTCAAATCAAGAAAGGAATAAATGCAACACCTTTTGAATTAATGTATGGTCACTCACCTAATGTAAAGAATTTCAAAATATTTCCTTGTAAATGCTATTGATTTAGGAGCATCCAGAGGTATAAGGGCTATCTTGTTTCATCCAAAAAAATGTACTTAGACTTAGTTTTTGTTTCATGTGTTTTCATTTTTGGATACCCATTTGGGTCAAATAAAGGTTCCAACTCTCATAGTTCCACTATCAGTGTTCTAGGTTAGAGTATTTGAAGACCTTGGGATATGTGTAAATGTCAAAAACATAGGAGTATGTAATTAAGCCATCATTTTGGTGAACTAGAACGTGTAAATTGGTGAGAAGATTTTCATTGTAATTTAGAGCAATTTTCTCTTGATAGTCTGTACACATTCTCCACTCTCCATCCTTATTTGGTGCCAGTACTATAGGTACTGCACATGGACTCAGGCTCTCCCAAATCAAGCCCTTCCTTAATAGCTCATGAACCTATCTATGTAGCTCCTCAATTTCAAAAGGATTCATCTTGTTAGCAGCCTTGTTAAGGCAAACTAGCTCCCAGGATTAAATTGATCTGATGACTGATTTGCCTTACCAGTGGCAATCCTTCTAGAACATTATCAGAGATGATATCTCCAAACTCACCTAGTAAATCTAAAACTTCAAGTGGTATTTCACTACTACCTTCTTTATCTTTCCTAGGAATCAAAGCATAGCACATATGCTGATGTTTCATGCCATCTAAAAACTTCCTTCCATCAACAAGACAAATCCTAGCATTGCTACATACCTTTTTTCCTTCCTTTTTCATGGGCTTTAGTTTGTGGTGAACTCCATCCTTTGTTAGAGAGTATGTGTTTGCATGACCATCATGTACTAAATGCCTATTGAACTACCATGGCCTTCCCAACAATAGATGGCAAACATCCATTGGAATAACATCACAGACAACTTCATCATGGTAACTCTCAATTTTAAATTTCACTAAACATTTTTCACTTACCAGGAGATAGAAGACATTCTAGATCATCGGGTGGGCGGGAGTACTAGACATAAGTAGTATGAAGAGTATTTGGTCAAGTGGAATGGATGGCCGATCAAGCACTCAACTTGGATATTAGTAGCTGAGGTTTCCCATTTGGGTTTTCATCTACCATTCATAAAGTGATAGGGTCACTTTTCAATCTACCCTAGGTGTCTGATGCAGGAGCATCCAAAGGTATAAGGGAAATCCTGTGTCATCCAAAAAAAAGTACTTAGAATTAGTTTCTATTTCATGTGTTTTCATTTCTAGATACCCATTTGGGTCAAATAAAGGTTCCAACTCTCACAGTTCCACTATTAGTGTTCTAGGTTAGAGTATTTGAACACTTTAGGATACGTGTAAATGCCAAAAAAATAGGAGTATGTAATTGAGTCATCATTTTGGTGAACTAGAAGGTGTAAATTGGTTGGAATATTTTCATTGTAATTTAGAGCATTCCAAAAAAAGAATCAGGTCAAAAGGCCCCATGATTTGAAAGTTATCGCAGTTTTTTAGTTTCTGGAGACATCCTAAGAATGCTTCAAAGTTAGGTTAGGAGCATTAAATGACCTCAAATAGGGCCAAAAAATGGGTGATGAGTGAATCTAGTCCATAGGGCTATAGATAATTTTGAGAGCTTTCTAGAAATGTAAACGGTTCGTTAATCAGAGCTACGATTCAAAAGTTATGCCTCTCGAAAGTTCAGTTACCATTTTTGAATTCTTCTAATTTTGTGCTGACTTCTAATGTGACTTCTAGAGCCTTCTATTTGGTCAGTGGATTCCTACTAGCACTTTCTAGAATGTATTCCTAATCCTTAACCCTCTGGGGTCTATTTAAGAACATTTTTGGCATTATAAAAGGTAGTTTGGAGTGGAGTTTTAGAGGAGGTACCGAAAGGAGAAATTATCTCCAGATTTATACTATTGTAAACCCATAGGGCATGTTTTGAATTCTATTTTCTCTGTACTAAATGTATTAGCTTATTTACAAAGTTAATAGAATTTTCCCCTTCTTTTTGTGTGCATTTTGTGATTGGGTTGTGTCCCCATTAAGTGGTATCAGAGCTGGTTTTCTTGAGTTTGTAGATAGAGCGCCGACTGTGAGGCAGTTTGCACCAGGACTGTGTGGTTGTGGGTTTGAGTCAATAAGATGCCTCCATGAAGAGAGCATGGAAGAAGGGCTAGAGCTATTAATATTGAGAAGGTTGGAGCCCTCCAAAGGTAGGTACAAGCATTGCAAGAGGAGCTCCATAGAGGAACAAATGTTGCCGCAGGTGACGAAAGTGAGGATGACAATGAAGAAGAAGAAATTAGATGAGAATGGAATTTGACAGGGAAGTTTTGAATTAGGTAGAGGAAAGGCTTTTCTGGGCCATTACTAAGTTTGGGAAAAGACCTACGATTGATGTGGGTGTATTTTCAGGAAATTTGAAACCAGATGAGTTGATCGATTGGATCAATGAACTGGAAGAGTACTTTGAGTATGAGGATATCAGGGATCTAGATAGGGTTAAGTTTGCAAAGGCCAAACTGAAAGGCCATGCCAAAATTTGGTCGCAAGAGGTTCAATTGGAAAGAAATAGAAGAGGATAGGAGAAGATCACAAGGAGGGATCGTATGGTGGACAAATTGAAGAAGCAATTCATTCCTGTTGATTATGAGCTTGATTTGGTTAAGAAGATGTATGGGTTAAAGAAAGTAGTAAAATCAATCCAGGAATATATAGAGGAGTTTTATCAACTTCTAATTAGAGCAGGGCATGTAGAAGAAAATAAGGATAAGGTTTCTTGTTATATCAGTGGGTTGCGACCTAGCATCTAGGAGGAATTAAGTCTAGTAAGAATGACTAGCATTAAAGAGGCATACCAGTTTGCGCTATGAGTTGAAGAGAAGCTAAATAAAAGGTTTGAAGGGAGACAAAGAGGGCATGGTCAAGGAGGAAGGGGTAGTGGTAGGTCATTTGGAGGTTGAAATGAAACCCAAAAGAAAATTGAAGATGCAGGTACTAGTAGGAACTAGAGGAATGAGGGTTTCAACTGATCTCATGGTCAAGACTTTAGAAATCAGAGAGGAAGAGGTAGAGGACACAAACAAGCAAGAGGAGGCTTTCATGATACTTATTTCCATTGCAATGAAGAAGGTCATCGTGCCTTTGAATTCCAAGGAAGGACAGATAGGAGAGCTGAGGGTTGAGCTAGGGTTGCTCATGTGGATGAGGATGCATAATCATCACATTTAGAGGATGCAAAAACTTTAGTAAATGAAAGGGTCCTACTAAGTGGCAAGAATGAACTAGGACAATCCAGGATTTTATTCCATACTAGGTGTAAGTGTGAGGATAAATGTTGTGATGTGATCATTGATGGTGGTAGCACTGATAACTTGGTATCAGAGGAGATGGTCTCTAAGCTGAAGCTCAAGAGGGAGAAAGACCCCCAGCCCTATCAGATTTCTTGGGTCAAAGATGATCATAAGGTCCTGGTAAGTGAACAATGTTTAGTGAAATTTAAAATTGGGAGTTACCATGATGAAGTTCTCTATGATGTTATTCCAATGGATGTTTGCCATCTATTATTGGTAAGGCCATGGTAGTTTGATAGGCATGTAGTACATGATGGTCATGCAAACACATACTCTCTAACAAAGGATGGAGTTCACCACAAACTGAAGCCCATGAAAAAGGAAGGCGAAAAGGTAAGTAGTAGTGCTAGGATTTGTCTTGTTGATGGAAGGAAGTTTTTAGATGGCATGAAACATCAGCGTATGTGCTATGCTTTGATTCCTAAGAAAGATAAAGAAGGTAGTAGTGAAATACCACTTGAAGTTTCAAATTTACTAGGTGATTTTGGAGATATCATCTTTGATAATGTTCAAGAAAGATTTCCACTAGTAAGGAAAATCAGTCATCAAATTGATTTAATCTCGGGATCTAGTTTTCCTAACAAGGCTGCTCACAGGATGACTCCTACTAAAACTAAGGAGCTAAATAGACAGGTTCAAGAGCTATTGAGGAAGGGCTTGATTCAAGAGAGCTTGAGTCCATGTGTAGTACCTATAGTAATGGCACCAAAGAAGGATTGAGAGTGGAGAATGTGTACAGACTCTCAAGCTATAAATAGGATAACCATCAAGTATCGATTTTCTTTGCCAAGAAAGGATGATCTTATGGACTACTTGAGTGGAGCTCAGTACTTCACAAAGATAGATCTCAAGAGTGGCTATCATTAGATATGGATTCGAGAAGGAGATGAGTGGAAAACTACCTTCAAGACCAAGGATGGTCTTTATGAGTGGTTAGTCATGCCCTTTGGATTGACGAATGCCCCAAGCACCTTCATGTGGCTTATGAATGAGGTACTTAAGAAGTTCTTGGGAAAATTTGTTATTGTCTATTTAGATGACATTTTAATTTTCAGAAAGACTTTGGAAGAAAATTTATTGCATATTTGTAGTGTCCTTGAAAGATTAAGGGAAGAGAAACTATTAATTAATCTAAAGAAGTGTATCTTTGCAAAAAGGGAGTTAGTCTACTTGGGGTTTGTTATATCACCTGAAGGTCTCAAAATGGATCCAGAGAAGATAAAAGTCATCTTGGAATGACCTTCTCCAAGGTCTGCTACTAAGGTAAGATCATTTCATGGTCTGGTTAGTTTTTACAGGAAGTTCATTAAGAATTTCAGTGGCATATGTGGACCCCTAACTGACACAATAAAAGGGGATATAAAAGAGTTCAAATGGACTATGATAGCTATGAGAAGTTTTGAATTTCTGAAGAAGAAGGTGACAAAACAACCTGTGTTGGAACTTCCAGATTTTAGAAAGGTGTTCTAGGTGGATTGTGATGCTAGTGGCAGTGCTATTGGAGTTGTATTAAGCCAAGAAGGTAAGCCTATTGCATATTTTAGTGAAAAATTGAATGATGCAGAAAAGAAGTATTTTGTTTATGATCAAGAGTTCTATGCAATAGTTCAGGCCGTAAAGATATGGAGGCATTATTTATTGCTAAAGGAATTTTTTTTGTATACTAATCATCACGCATTACAGTACCGAAATAGCCAAGGTAAATTGAATTAGAGGCATATGAAGTGGGTAGAGTTCTTGCAGAGCTATACATTTGTGTTGAAGTGTAGAAGTGGAAAATGCAACAGGGTTGCAGATGCACTGAGTAGGAGATAGTTGTTACTTATAGTAATGCAAGTTGAAGTAGTTGGGTTTGATGAACTCAAGAATCTGTACCCTGAGGATCTTGATTTTTTTGAAGTGTGGAAAGCTTGTAAAGAGCCTATTTCTATAGACAAAACTAAGTGGTTAGACTATCTAATTCAAGATTGTATGTTATTCAAGGGCAGCCAATTATGCATTCCAAGGAGTTCCATGAGGGAAAATTTGATTAAGGAGAAACATAGTGGAGGGATGGTAGGACATTTTGGTCGAGATAAGACCATTTCCATTCTCAAAGAACATTATTTTTGGCCTCAAATGTCACAAGATGTGAAGAAGTTTGTACAGAGTTGTCAGATTTGTCAAGTGCCCAAGGGATTTAGTCACAATACTGGACTATATCAGCCATTGCCTATTCCATCAAAGCCATGGAAGGACATAAGTATGGATTTTGTTCTTGGATTGCCGAGGACACAAAGGGGTAATGACTCAGTATTTGTGGTGGTTGATAGGTTATCCAAAATGGCACATTTTATTCCATGCCACAAAACTCATGATACTGTCCATATTGCAGACTTATTTTTCAGAGAGGTGGTAAGACTACATGGTCTCCCAAGGAGTATAGTTTCTGACAAAGATACTAAATTTGTGGGGTATTTCTAGAGAACATTGTGGAAGAAGTTGAGAATAGACTTGAAATTTAGTTCCACACATCATCGACAGACTGGCAGCCAAACATAAGTGGTAAACAGAAGTTTGGGCAATTTGCTGAGATGTTTAGTTGGGGATAAGCCTAAGGGGTGGGATTTGATTCTACCACAAGTAGATTTTGATAACAATAACTCTATAAATAGGATTACTAGTAGATCACCATTCCAAATTAAATATGCAAGTAGCCCAAGGACTGTACCAGAATTGAGGAAGATAGAGAAAGGGGAGAGGACAAGTGCTGAAGCTGAAGAATTTGCTGAACATATCAAGCATCTACATGAGGAGGTTCAGGCACACATTACCAAGATGAATCAAGAGTATAAAGCTAGGGCTGATCAAAGGAGAAGACATAAGGAATTCCAAGTAGGGGATCTAGTCATGGTATACTTAAGAAAAGAAAGATTTTCAGCTGGTACTTACAACAAGCTGAAAATGAAGAAATTTGGCCCCTGCAAAATTCTGAAGAAACATGACACAGGAAATGCATGTGAGGTGGAGTTTCAAGATGGTATTCACATTTCTCCTATTTTCAACATTGCAGACTTAACAGAGTATCATGATGATGGTGCAAATGAGGAGCCGATGTTAGAGCCATGTCCAATTCCTACTTCTAAGAAGGAAGAGATAGAAGACATTCTAGATCATCATGTGGGAAGGAGTACTAGACATAGACAATATGAAGAGTATTTGGTCAAGTGGAAAGGATGGTCGATCGAGGACCAAACTTGGATATCAATAGTTGAGGTTTCCCATTTGGGATTTCCTCTACCATTCATAAAGTGACAGGGTCACTTTTCAATCTACCTTGGGTGTCTAATGCAGGAGCATCTAGAGGTATAAGGGCAATCCTATGTCATCCAAAAAAAATATACTTAGACTTAGTTTCTCTTTCATGTGTTTTCATTTCTGGATACCATTTGGGTCAAATAAAGGTTCCAACTCTCACAGTTCCATTATCAATGTTCTAGGTTAGAGTATTTGAACACCTTGGGATAAGTGTAAATGCCAAAAAAATAGGAGTATTTAATTGAGCCATCATTTTTGTGAACTATAATGTTTAAATCTGTTGGAATATTTTTATTGTAATTTAGAGCATTCCAAAAAAAGAATCAGGTCAAAAGGCCCCACGGTTTGAAAGTTATCACAGTTTTTTAGTTTTTGGAGACATCTTAAGAATGCTTCAAAGTTAGGTTAGGAGCATTAAATGACCTTGAATAGGGCTAAAAAATGAGGGATGAGTGAATCTGGTCCATAGGGCTATATAGCGCTTCAAGAGCTTTCAAAAATATAAACGGTTAATCAATCAGAGCTATGGTTCAAAAGTTATGCCTCCCAAAAGTTCAGTTACCGTTTCTGGATTCTTCTAATTTTGTGCCGACTTCTAATGCAACTTATAGAGCCTTCTATTTGGTTGGTGGATTCCTACTAGCACTTTCTAAAATGTATTCCTAATCCTTAACCCTTTGGGGTCTATTTAAGAACATTTTTGGCATTGTAAAAGGCAGTTCAGAGTGGATTTTGAGAGGAGGTACCGAAAGGAGAAATTATCTCCAAATTTATACTATTGTAAGCCCATAGGTCATGTTTTGAAGTCTATTTTCTCAGTACTGAATGTATTGGCTGATTTACAAACTTAATAAAATTCTCCCCTTCCTATTGTGTCCATTCTGTGCTTGGGTTGTACCTCAAAAATAGAAATTCCTTTTTTCTCCTTTTTTCCTATTTTTCAATTTTTTATTATTTTTCTTTCTATTTTCATCACTTTCTCTCTCCTCCACAATTTTTTTTTTTTTTAAAAATTATTTTTCCTCTCTCTCTTTTTTTTTTTAAAATTTAATTTTCCCATGCAAGATGCTCCTACATCAGACTCCCTTGGTAGAGAGAAAAGTGTGTCCCACACTTTGATGCCAAAAGAAAGATATACAACCATCTTCATCTTCACTAAAGGCTTCCACATTTCTTTTCTTGATGCATGATGCTCCTGCATCTGACTCCCATGGTAGGAAAAATTTTGTGAATATGGATTCACAAAATGAAGTAGCCACTGTTAACATATTTTTTTTTCTCTTCCTCGAACACATAGCTGGAAAAAGTGTTTGGTGCTGATATATTTCCTTCTTTCTTCTTTTCCAACACCTAGTCAGAACAAGTGTCTGTTGCTGAAATTTCTCCTTTGCAATGAACTTTGTCCAAGTATAAATCTTATCCTCATCTAATCTTGTTGAATTAATTAGACTTGTGGTAAACCCAAAAACACCATACCAATCTTCGTTTCCATACCACACAAGACTAACAAGATCCTCATGCAAACCATTATCAATATCTTTCAAACTCATCTCAAAGACAACATCCCATAATTCATAAGAATTTACCTCTTTCATGTCATCAACAATGCATGTAACTACTCCACTTGCCTGATCTCCAACTAAGGAACTATACTTTTCCTCCATTCTTGCAATCTTCAAATCATCTTAATCTATTTTATGTTCATAAATCTTGCCATCTTTATGCTCTTCCTCTTCTCTTTCATCTTCTTCAACTTTAGGTTCAAAAATGATTTCCTCTTCATCTGTTTGCTCTTGTTTTGTACCACATTTTTGATACTCCACTGGATCTTCTTTCTTTTCTACATCCAATGAATTATCAACATCTCTTTTTTGGTGACGCGCTCTTTGTTTCCATAGCTCAGCTTCTAATTCACTCACTTGCTTCTGCATATCAACTAGCAATGCCTCTTGATTTCTTGCCCTAATTTTCTCAAGTCGAGGAATCCTTAGAATCCATCCAATCAAAAAAGTCATCTTCTTTTATCTCTTCTCCATACTCAAGTCCTTAGAAGAAAAATCTGGCGCAATACAAGAACCTTGTGCAAACTGCCTCACAGTCAGCGATCTGTCTACACAATCAAGAACTTCTTGACAAACTTCACCCAACTCAATGTTAGCTTAAAGAATAAATTTGACAACTGAGTGTCAATACACTTAACCAAGATCAAGAATAGGTGTTGAGTGCAATAGATGCCAAGTAATCTTCAAGTGCCGAGTAAAATGTAGGTGCCGAGTAAAGTGTAAATGCCGAGTAAAGTGTAGGTGCCGAGTAAAGTGTAAATGCCGAGTGAAGATCAGGTGCCGAGTAAAGTTTAGATGCCGAGTAACACAATTTTGTGTAAGTGTCGAGTAACTCAGTAGAACAGCATGTGCCAAGCAACAAAAATATTTTAGGAGCTAACTAATCCAGGATATCAGCATAAGAGTTTGGAATCGCACAAACTATGATGAAAATAGTCTTTACAGCCGACATAAGGAAATCTCAAAGGATTTAATGATTAGATCGAATCTTTTATATTTCCTATGTAATTTGCATGTAGCCAATAAGAAAAATGATAAAGGCATGCAACCAATCAGCAAAAGATAAGTAATGGGGCGAAAATGAAGATTGAATATGGATCGTAGATCTAGACCTAACCCTAAATCCTCGAATGTCTTTATAAGGAAGACAATATCTCATAGAGAATACATGATAGAGAAGGAGATGATGAAGATGATGATATAGAGGAGAAGATATAGAGTGGTTGATATACTATTTTCAGAAGCGTAAGATATCAGATCACAAAGGATCAAGATCAGACGAAGTAGAACAGAGCCAACATTCAGCAATCAAGGATTGTAAACTATCAGGTTCATTTTACCTAATACTTTCTAGCCATTGTATTAGCATGGAAATCCTATGGTGATAGGTTAGCTTAACAACTATTTCATTGATCCTAGAGATAGGTGATTAAATCCTTTAACAGGTTGACACTTCATGTTAAGTGTTTGTAAATCCTCTAACCAGTTCACTATTGACACAGTGTAAAGCTTTTAACAGGGCAGGCCTTTAACAGGGCAAACCATCAGAAGTGGTTAAACAATATTGCTGCAGTAATTTTTGTGGGTATCATCCCCACCCCAGTTTTACCTTCTTATTCCTGGAGGTTTTCTAGGTTACCAATTTCAGGTGTTATGTGTTATTGATGCATGTGTTAGTTTCATGTTTACTTAATCTATTTACGTGCAGGCAATTTATTTTCACATAAAAGTTTTATAGGACAAATTTTAGTACTTCTGATTCAACCCCCCACTCTCATAAGTACTCTTTCCACATTTGAATATTCCAACAATTGGTATTAGAGCGTTACCAGGTTCTCATAAGGAAAAGTTTAACAGCTTGGAGGAAAAGATCTAGAGATGGAAGCTTTCAAACTTGGAAAGATCATTGAAAATCAGGTGATAGATGTGCAACTTGCTCTGCATAGCTTGGAGGAATTTAGAATCAATTTGAGAAACTCATTAAAAAAAAGGAAAGATCTAGCCATACCTGAGAATGATATACACTACAAGGAAATTGATACCACCAACATATTTTCCAACGAAGATACCAAAGAGTTTGATGCAGCAATAGTAGAACTGATGGAGAAAAATAAAATTCAAGCAGAAGAGATTAGATATCTCAAGATGGAACATGAATCACAGGCCATAATGATATGTGAAATTACAGAACAAAAGAAAAGAGCAGTTGATGATAAGGTCATGATGGAAAATGACAAAAGGAATCTTGCAAACAGACTTGAAAAAAAAAGTACTAAACTGACAAGGGTCTCAAACATGCAGATGGATACACTTGCTCAAATGATGAACCTTCATCATGAACTCAATGTGAAGGACATTGAGATCTCTACTTTGAAGATGGAGAATGAACAAATGCAGAATGAATTGAATAGAGAAAAAGAGGTAGCAGAAAATCTCAACAAGTCAAGTGAAGCCATCAAGTATTTTGAACAGTTGCTAAAAACTCCAAGATCTGCCCATGATACATCAGGACTTGGTTACAATAGCACTGAAGTTGGAGAATCATCAAAAAGTGCTGAACAAAGAAGTGACAAAGGTAAGAATACTAAACCCACTTGTAATTATTGTAATAAGAAGGGACATACTGCTAATGTGTGCAGGAGCAGAAGATTCAATCAACTAAACACACCCAAGAGTAAGAGTTTCTGTCACAAGTGCAACATGCAAGGACATATGACACAAGATTGCAGATCCAATTTCACAAGGACTTAGAGATTTGATGGACATTGTTATAATTGCAATAAGTATGGACATAGGGAATTTGAATGCAAATCAAAACCTATGTGGACATCAAATCAACCAGCAAAAATAGAAGGAAAAGAAAGTCATCATCATTGGGATTACAATACCAGGTACAGTTGTCATTATTGTCAAGAATATGGACATACACCACAGAACTGCATAAGAACACATTTCAGAGGGAACTACAAAAGATGGTTGAACCAAACCACATGTTTTAGTTGTCTAAAAACTGGTCATATCAGCAAAAACTGTCCTACAAGATCAAAGGCACCCAAGTCTAAAGAGAATAAAGGAAAAGAAAAGATTGATATTGAAAAGATAAGGGGGCAAATGAACAAGACTTGGAAAAAGAGAGATGAGTGCAATACATCAAGTGAAGGGATCACTTCACCCAATGGGTCAAGTGATCACACTTCATCAAACTAAGCATGAGAAGTGTATGGGACTGATATACAAAGTTATATCAAACATCAGTCCCAAGACAAAGAAGCAATTCAAAGTATAAATCTACATGAAACAAGGGGTCAAGATGAAAACTAAATGTTGATGCCGAGCTACCTTTGGATATCGAGTCAAAACTCAAAATAGATGCCGAGCTCCCAACAGCGACCAAGCTGATAACCGATGTCGAGTTAAAAAAACTCCAATGGAAGCTGAGTAGAAAAGAAATTTAGTAGATGCCGAGTTAGGTTGAAATTTCTTCAGAAGCTAAGTTGGCAGTTGAGCATTTAATTCAATGAAATCAGGGTATATTATTGCGATTTCAATCAGTTTTTTGCATCGCGATCAAGAAGCAAAGCCGAAAAAGGAGCGGAGAGGATCAAGAAAAGTTTAGAAGCAATTCGTGAAAGATTCCAACAACGATCTCGTCGATTCAAGGTATTTCTCTTAAGTGCTGAGCTATGTAGTCTCACAAACTTGTTTGAATTATAAAACCCTAGTTTGGAAAACAATGGCATCCGAGTCAGGAACCACCAAGGGTTTAGAAAGCCATGAAGTTCAATTGGTCAGCAACGAAGTAAAACAACCTGAATTTAAGCCCATACCTGAAGTAGCGTACAAGAATGATCCTGCAGGTGCATTATCATTTATTCTAGATAAAGTTGTTATGGTAGAAGATGTTCGCAGATGCTACAATTGTAAAATTGGTGCCATAGGAGACTTAGAAATTCATAATGCATATGATAAATTATGTGAAAACAAAGTACTAAAAAATGAGTTTTCCATTGTAGAAAGAAAAGGATTAACCAAAACCCTAGCATTTCTGACTGTCTTCAAAACAGAATGGATACGGATAGTTTTGAGCCGAATACATAACAGATCTTTTTGGTTAGAGTCAGGGCTAGTAAAATTCACCAAGAAAATCATTCATAGGGTTACTAGTATTCCAACCCTAGATCGGCCAAAGACGCTGCGAAGTGACAAAAGGGAAGTAATTGAGAGAAATATAGGTGCAAAATGGAACAATAGAGGGATGACTATCGACACAGTCACTGATCCTCTACTAGACTTTGCTGTAAGAATTATTTCACACAAATTCTATCAATCAAGAAGATTAAATAGTGTACCTTGTATAGCAGTTGATGTTGCATACAAGATAATAAAAAGGGATTGCACTTATGATCTGGCAGAGCTCATGTTTCAACAGATTAATGAAAATCTGGGAGCTATAAGGAAGAGAAAAGGAGCTCAATGTAAATTTGGATCAGTTTTGATATGTATGTTTTTCTATCTGATGAAAGAATTTCCTTCTATAGGGAAAGTTAAATGGAATCCAGACAAAACAATTGTTGAACAAATTAATGGATACATTGAACAGATGGGTAAAAATTTTGATGCCCAAATGACTGGTTATTTTGAGGACTTCAAAAAGTCCATGAAACAAAGAATGAGAATTCCAGTTTCAATGACTGAGAAATATGAAAAATATATTTGCTTTCTTGTAAATATAGATTATACTTATGTGCAAGCAGTTATACCTAGAATAAGATGGCTTAGGCCACTAGGATATGAACTTGATGTTGATCAAGCCTCTGTAGCAATAACAACCTTACTTGTAGAAGAAGTAGAATAAATGCAAAATTCTTTGGAACTTATGATGTTGTCAAATCAAAGATAATAATAGAGTTGAAGACTACTTCAGCAGTAAAGAAGAAAGAGAAAATGGTAAGACAAATCAAAAGAAAGTTTGGTGTAGAAGAAGAAGGGATAGCAGAAGAAGAAGGAGATGACATTAAAAAAGAAGAAGAAGTGATTGAAGAAGAAGAAGAAAAACTTCAGGATCAGACTCAAGGGTCAGAAGGAGACAAAGAGGAAAGTGTTGAGGTTGAAGTAGCCAAGGAAGCACCAGTCAAGAAAAAGACCACAACTCCATCTGCTCCTAAATCCAAGGGGAGGAAAGTAGCTGCCCCAGCACCAAAAAGACCAACCACAAGGACCACAACTCAAAAAGAAAAAGAAGAGGCTAAAGGGAAGAAGAAAGACTCAAAGAAGACTGCTACCGAGTCAAAGAAGAGGAAGTTTATTCCCCAGCCTGAAACAGATGAGGAGGAAACAAAGTCAGAAGACAATAGTCAATCTCAAGAGGTAAGACAAATACCCCATATTGATGTTGATAAATTATGTACAGAAATTAGAAATAATGATTTGAAAGGATTAAAGAATCTGAATTTTTCTAAGCTCACCAAAGGAGAGAAAAATAAATTAGAGGAGTCTGTGTATGCTATGATGGCTGAATATAAGCACACACCTCTAGAATTAGATGACTCTATGCCGAGAGAACTATATACAATCATAGAGGATAAATGGCATTTTTTTTTACAAATGGAAAAAGAAATAAGGGAGTCAACATTGGCAAGATTGTTGCCTGATTTGACTAGAGATCAAATAATAAATGCCATAAAAAGGCATAATAATAGATTCACTCCCAAGTATAGAGCATTCAGTATTCTACAGAATAAAATTGAAGAGGTAGTTACCAAATCCACAAGATTGTGGAAAATAGTTTACAAGAAGATTGAAGATGTATATAATGAGGAATATAAGGCAGAAGCAATTGCCAAGATAAAAGAAAAGGGAGCATTAGAAATAAAAGAGAAGAAACTAGTGGAGAAGGAGAGTAAAGGAGAAAAGGAAGGAGAGGCACTCAATGAGGAGAAAGAGGAAGAGAAAGATACAATTGAGCCACAAGATCAAAGTATGCAAGACATACAGGTATCTCCTCCTAGTCCTCCTCATGCCACCATCACACCTACAGATTTCATAAAAATAAAGTATGTTACAGAAATTTCAGTTCAAAACATCAATCCATTAATTGCAGAGGATTTGGAAATCCTTGACCAATCATCTTTAGTAGCAAAATTAAGTTCAAATCCTATATTGGTCAGTGCTGATGAATTACAAAATCTAGAAGTCAAAGAAAAAGCAAGGGTAAAAGCACAAATGCCACCTTTGATCACACAAACTATTGATATTCTATTCCTTCCACCACCACCTCCACCAAGTATAAGTACTGATACACTCCAAGTGCCAAGTATAGCAGCAAGGGAAACAAAAGAAAAATTTGAACAGCCACCAAGTTCAACCCCATCTAGCATTCAAAAATGGGATACTCAAGCTAAAGAAAAAGAGACACAGAAAAAGGAGGAGACTGCAATATAAACATTGGTTGCATTACCCAAATCTGGTACTCCAACACAAACTCTTCAGCAGCCGAGCACAGATGGATTACAACTGAAAATCAGAACACCAGGCTCAAGTTCATCAAAAGAAGTCAGGAGACTTCACTATGGAGTTCCTGAGCTTGATGAAGAAATTAAAATCCCATATTATGAATCTAGCACTCTTACAGAAGAAAAGATTAATGAAATTCAGAGTGCACTAGACAAAAGAAGGAGACAAGAAGCACTAAGAAAGGAATACAAGCATAAGCGTACATTGAATGAAATTAAGGACATATTCATGGAAACTTTTTGCTTACAATCTCCAGATGAGTCAAGACCAATCATGGAACAAATTTCTAATATAATTGACCAGGTGACTAATGAAGACCAGGAAACAAATGTAAAATTACTTGAATGGTCAGAAAAGAAGTTCCAAGGAAAAGTAAACAGTAAAATATCCAGTGATATAGCACTAGCACAAGAAGAACTGGCAAAGAACCCTGTACAACAAGTTGTGTGATTTTTCAACATTCACACAAGACACTAGCCAAAAAATACTGAGTTTGGAAAGCAATCTGAAAACTTCTAGTATGCAACTCCCTACAGATCCAGCTCAAAGTGAGAAGCATTTTGTCCAATCACTTCACACACAAAGAGAGCTAGCTATTTTGGCAGTAGAGGAGGCAACTACAAAAGCCAAATTGATACAAATGAAATCATCAATTACTCCTCATTTGGGATTACTTCATAAGGAGCAAATAAATGCAGAGACAATCCTCAGGAAAGACCCCAATCTTTCTTCATTTGATGGACTTGTACACCTAGCAGCAGAGATTGCCATCCAGCATAAGACATTAGATGTCGCATTAGCAAATTGGGATGCAGCTCTTAAGATACTCCTTGAAGTAAATAGCACATTTTTGGCCAAATATGGCATTTCATTGTAAAGACCCTTGACATAAGTGTCAAAAAAGGGGGAGAATAAGTAATTAAAGAAAGAAGTTGAGTACATGAATGAAATGATAAGTATAATAAAAGGGGGAGTAAGTATAATAAAAGGGGGAGATAGTAGAGATAGCCAATTTTGAAATTTTGACACGGAGATAGCAGAGATAAGAAAATTTTGGAATTTTGGGGGAGAAAGAAAATTTTGGGAAGCAAAGTTTGAATGAAGGATTAATTACGTTAAGTGTTTTTGCCACTCATGTCAAAGGGGGAGATTGTTAGCTTAAAGAATAAATTTGACAACTGAGTGTCAATACACTTAACCAAGATCAAGAATAGGTGCCAAGTGCAATAGATCTCGAGTAATCTTCAGGTGTCGAGTAAAATGTAGGTGCCGAGTAAAGTGTAAATGTCGAGTAAAGTGTAGGTGCTGAGTAAAGTGTAAATGCCAAGTGAAGATCAGGTGCCGAGTAAAGTTTAGATGCCGAATAACACAGTTTTGTGTAAGTGCCGAGTAACTCAGTAGAACAGCATGTGTCGAGCAACAGAAATATTTCAGGAGCCAACTAATCTAGGATATCAGCATAAGAGTTTGGAATCGCACAAACTATGATGAAAATAGTCTTTACAGCTGACATAAGGAAATCTCGAAGGATTTAATGATCAGATCAAATCTTTTATATTTCCTATGTAATTTGCATGCAACCAATAAGAAAAATGATAAAGGCATGCAACCAATCAGCAAAAGATAAGTATTAAGTGAAAATGAAGATTGAATATGGATCGTAGATCTAGACCTAACCCTAAATCCTCGAATGTCTTTATAAGGAAGACGATATCTCATAAAGAATACATGATAGAGAAGGAGATGATGAAGATGATGATATAGAGGAGAAGATATAGAGTGGTTGATATACTATTTTCAGAAGCGTAAGATATCAGATCACAAAGGATCAAGATCAGACGAAGCAGAACAGAGCCAGCATTCAGCAATCAAGGATTGTAAACTATCAGGTTCATTTTACCTAATACTTTCTAGCCATTGTATTAGCATGGAAATCCTATGGTGATAGGTTATCTTAAAAACTATTTCATTGATCCTAGAGATAGGTGATTAAATCCTTTAACAGGGTGACACTTCATGTTAAGTGTTTGTAAATCCTCTAACCAGGTCACTATTGACACAGTGTAAAGCCTTTAATAGGGAAAACCATAAAAAGTGGTTAAACAATATTGCTGTAGTAATTTTTGTGGGTATCATCCCCACCCCAATTTTACCTTCTTATTCCTAAAGGGTTTCTAGGTTACCAATTTCAGGGGTTATGTGTTATTGATGCATGTGTTAGTTTCATATTTACTTAATGTATTTACATGCATGCAATTTATTTTCACATAAAAGTTTTATAGGACAAATTTTAGTACTTCTGATTCACTGCCCCCCCCCCCCCCCCCCCCCTCTCATAAGTACTCTTTCCACATTTGAATATTCCAACACTCAAGGCCCTAGTGCAAACTGCCTCACGTTCGGTGATTTGTCCACATGCTTAGGAACTCCTACTCTGATACCACTTGATGGGGACAAAACCCAAACACAGAATGGACACAACAGGAAAGGGAAAATTTTATTAACTATGAAAATATGTTAGTACATTCAGTACAGAGAAAATAGACTTCAAAACATGCCCTAAGGGCTTACAATAGCATAAATCTAGAGATAATTTCTTCTCCCAGTACCTCCTCTCAAACTCCACTCTGAACTACCTTTTACAATGCCAAAAATGTTCTTAAATAGACCTCAGAGGGTTAAGGATTAGGAATACATTCTAGAAAGTGCTAGTAGGCATCCACTGACCAAATAGAAGGCTCTAGAAGTCGCATTAGAAGTCAACACAAAATTAGAAGAATCTAGAAATGATAACCGAACTTTCGAGAGGCATAACTTTTGAACCGTAGCTCCGATTTGTTGGTGTTTGAAAATGCTAGAGGGTTTTCAATTATCCCACTGAGAAAGTGATATATCTAGGGGCAGCTAACTCCCATTTTCAACATGCCATTTCTAACAACATGCCAACTATAAGGCATGATCCTTCTTCTTCTTCAGGCTCTGCAAAACCTAGGCCGATGGACCTATAGATTCTTTATATGATACCCTTTATCAAAGCATACACTGAATCTATTAAGCAGATGAAACCCCCTTATATCTCCTAAGAACTCATGAAATGTCATAGATCTACGGTAACTAAATGCAAACCTATGACATACAAAAACTGAGTGAGGGTTAAACTTTGATGCCCTTCAACATAAAATGGAAAGATCATTTGACTAATAATGTTGAGAAAAGATAGCATATCCAATATGTAGCAAAAAACTTAATGATCCTACAAATGACCAGTGCCTTATCCATTAGGGCAATCCTATACTCAAGAATTAAACATCCTTGAACATCAATCAACATATGGCATATGTTGAAACATTCATGTTCAATCTGTTCACCTTATGAATCAGACAACAATATCCAATATAACCCCATACTTTCACACATCCTTCTTAATGAATCTGCAACCTTGTTTGAAACCACAAGCAATTATATGACTCCTTGAGTCAAAGGCAAGCAAACTTCAAACATACAACTGGGCAATTGAAAATAGGTTCAAGCTCTTTGTTCTTGAACATATAAAATTACAAATTCAACAAGAAAGGAGACAGAATTATAATGAAATTCAAAACCTTCTACACATTGTATTTATCTCCTTGAAATAAGTACATTAGGGATGCATAAAACAACATCTATGAAATCCATATGTTGTTCATACAAGATATGCTGAAGAATGAAGGTTGAATCACAGATCTGGAACCAATAAAGTCGTATCATAGAAAGACTAAAGATTTCCAACCCACAATGGTCTTATAGTAACAAAAAATTGGAACCCCTCAAATGGAAGAAAGAAAGAATAATATAGCAAGGAGATGAATTCCTAGATTGAAACTGAAACCAACATCTGTCCACTGGGAATTCAATCTTGTGCAACTAAAAACCTCTTTCATCTTTTTATAACCTATCTGATCTAATTTTTTGTTTCATCATTATACTCTAATTGATTGGAAAATATCTCTGTTCAAATGATGAAAGCCTTTTGATTCACTAAAATATCTGATATCTTCATGAAATGCCAAAGGAATCAAACTTTAAATCAAACTTTAATTGATTTGAAATTAGTTCCATTCGACCCCAACTGCATTTTACTATCTTTTATGCATATCCAGGTCATTTCCATGCTAGAAAAAAATTTATAACTCTGATACCTAAAATTGGTTACAATCTGGGAACCTGGGAGAAAACCTACTATAGCTCGAACACATTGCTACCTATGCAAAAATTGACTCCAAAAATGGATAGCTCATCTTTTCTTGATTTCGGTGATATATAACATTGCCTATTTTGGCTTCTAGAAACCCACCAAAAATCCATTTGAAAATAGTCTCCTCTGGTAGAAATTCATGTCTACACATCTTTGATTTTAAAATGCCAAAAATTTAACTGAACCTAAAGTTTGGACTTCATATTAAAACCCTTTTTGAATTGAAAACATGTCACGTGCATTCATAACAAAAATTTTTTAAAAAAATTATTAATTTTATTCTTCACTATTGCCATTACCCTATACTTTGGGTCAACACATGTTTGACCAACTACCACATGTCACTATTTGATTGGCTAAGCCCTCTACATCACCCACCATGTCAGCACCGCCGGGACTCATGCTACATGTTGATAATCCACATTCCCACATTTTTTTATCCAGTGCGCACTTTTTTTTTGTGGGGAAGCACCAACCGTCAGATCATGACATGTGTCACGATCTGGTCGCTTCCCACCTGGGCCTACTTTGCAATGCCACTTCACCATGTGTGAGTCATGCTACCATGTGGTAGCAATCTGCATTCCAACATTATTTATCTGTCGTGCATCTTATTTTTGTGTAGAAGCGGGCATGATCGATCCTACCACATGTCATCATCTCAGAGCGATGTTCAGTTTGGGTGCCACATCAACTTGTATGCAACTTTGGTTAAAATTTGTTTGTTGGCATGTTGACATCACTTTCTCTACTACTGTTTGTTGACGGGCCCCACACATGAGGGTCGGCTCTTCAAAAGTGCTTGCTTTTCAACATAGCTTGTATCATGTGTTGGATAACATTTAAACAAAACAAAATCACATTGAGCAAGCAATGTGGGACTATTATCATTAAAACCCTTTTCAACGCCATCACTCTGTGACTTTTAGATGGGCTACTTGATGTTGGTGAGTTGTTTGTCTATGTGAGCTTTGTCTCATATTGCGCAAGTTCTCTTCCTGTTGGCTGTGATTTTGATCTTCATTTGGCATGGGATTGCTCTCTTTATTGGCTGCATTGGACTTCCTCTGCTGTTTCTTCTTCAACACTCTGACTTTACCTTTGGATGTGGACTGCACCTCTATTTGTGCTACTTTTTTTTTGCCTCTGGGTGGTGGCTTGTAGCTTTTGATGTGGGCATGATGTTCTTGTTTTCAAAGTCTCCCTCAAACATTTTTTTGAACTGATGTTTTTCCTTTTATTGCATGTGGTATCCATTGGATTGCCATTGGAAACTCCTCCTAATCATGGCAGCTTAGTCTCTCATATTGGCATGATATTTTGCTATGTAATTTGGTGGCCTCCTTTACATTGCATGATGGGCTTGCCTTGATGGAGGTTGCACTGTCTTTGACTACGTGGGGAATTAATCTAATGTGGCTTTCTTTTGAAACATACTCATGACTTTCTATCATGGGCAGATCCTTTTGAACACTTGTGGCTACCTCCTCTATTAAACTCTAACTGTAGGGAGCCATTAAAGATAAGACGACTGGGCAGGTTTTACATGCATTTGCAGAATGTATGGATAGAACCAACAGAAGACTTGCATGTGTTGGCATCGATTTATTTCAAAAATACCTTTTACTATCTAATGCAGGACTTCCATCATTTTGGTTGGAGTGAACATCCTTTGTTTGCTGCAGACTACATATGTTCTTATTTATGTTTTAAATAAATGTCATATAAGTTTTTCTTTGATAAGGCCGCCCTTGCATCTGGCATGTGGAGCTCTTCTCCTGCACATTAGAACTCAATTGATGGTTCTTCTACCTTGGATTATTTTCTGAAAGTGAAATTGGAGGCAGTTATTCAACTACAATGTCTACTCAAACTCATTTCTTTCTTCCATCACAAGATGCCCCTACCTCTGCCTTTTTATGTGGTGAAAAGCTCCTCTTATTTTGCTTGGTCGACATGAGCACTTTCCTTGCACAGATCTGTATTGGCGTGAGTTGTCCCTCCTGTTATAGCTATTGCTTTCTCTTTTTGTAGAGACATGATCATGGCTATGGCATGATATTTGGTGGAAGGCAATAGATTTACAATGTTCAGATTTTTTTGAATCATAATAACTTGGTGAAATTAGTCAGACCCCAAGTGGGTCCGGCTAAAAAAAATTTCATTTTTGAACAATTGAATGCTCAAACTAACCTATTAGTCTCCTAAAATTGATTTGAAACCAAATTCGATCACTGATCCACAATTGAAACTCACTTTATCAATGTTTAGTCAATTATCAAATATGCACCAGGAGGTCTGTTGACTGGCTTTGAAAACTGACCAAATCAACTGATCATGTCCTGAAATTGAATACACTAAGTCTTTGCTCTGCATTCTTGTACCCTATCAAATCTCATCTCATGATGAATTCGAGGTCAAAAGATATTGATAGTCAAAGTTTCCTTCTCAGATTTACCTGCAAGAAAACATGTCAGAAAACAACAAACTGGGTTTGGATTTGGCTTGGAAAATTGGGCAAATGAGCACATGGGGAAATAAAAAATGGGACACTAGTTCTTTGTCATGAGGAAATTATCGATCTACGATTTGGGCTCATGATGAATAACAAGGAAAATTTGGAAAGCGTCTGAAGTTGGCTACTTGGATTTGTAGGACAAGAACATTAGTAAAACAACAATTTTTGCGAATGGAATGACCCCAGTAAAGTGTGAAGATGAATTCATAAAGGCTTAAAAATTGACACACTTATAGTATTTTTAGTGGAAAATATAGGGGAACAAACCATTCAATTTTACCTATCAAAAATTAGGAGATATGATGTCCCGAACAGGGGTTACAATCAATATGCAATTACTGACACCAGTTAAAACTCATAAATCGCATTTGGAATCGCTTTTGAAAACTGATCAAACAGATTCGTCAAGACTTAAAAATTGAAATATCAGAAGTCTCTAACTTCTACCATGCAATGAAAAAGGAAATTCAAGATTTTAGTCAACTAGGTCAAAGTTGTAGCATGTCAAATAGGGCCTCCCAAAAAAGTGCGCAAAGTGCAAATGAATGAAAACAGTAACTAACCAACTTTGAGGGATTCAAAACCTAGTCAGACGGACTCAAAATAACTGGAAATTTGAAACATAGGTTCTTAGTTATGGACACTAGCTACTCCCAAAGCGGCGAGTCTTGAAACATTTTTGGGTGCAAGATATTCAAGTGCAAACACAACCTCCTGTCACTGTTTGACAACTAAAAATGCAGAATTGAGATTTTCTCAAAATGAAACTTCATACAATAGCTCGAAATGTCAATTTAACTTCATGGAATAGGTAGACGCACTAAGTGGAAGGTGTTAGAAACATTAAACACCATGGGGCTTCAATGGTACAGCCATGTACAACTAGGTACAACCAAGTACATATGCATTTTAAAAGCATTTAAGGGCTCAATTTTCTCAACAGTGCTCAAAATTTGGACTGCAATTTTGAGCGCCAACATGATTGAAAAATCATTTACATTTTTGAAAAGCTCTTGAAGTGCTCTATAGCCCTATGGACGAGCTTCGCTCATCCCACATTTTTTGATCCCGTTCGAAGTCATTTAATGCCCCTAACCTGACTTTGAAGCATTCTTAGGATGTCTCCAAAAATTGAAAAACTGCGATAACTTTCAAATTGTGGGACCTTTTGACCTGATTCTTTTTTTAGAATGCTCTAAATTACAATGAAAATCTTCTAACCAATTTACACCTTCTAGTTCACTAAAATGATGGCTCAATTACATACTCCTATTTTTTTGGCATTTACATGTATCCCAAGGTGATTAAAAACTGATGAATGACTGATGCAGGAGCATCCAAAGGTATAAGGGCAATCCTATGTCATCCAAAAATATGTACTTAGACTTAGTTTCTGTTTCATGTGTTTTCATTTTTAGATACCCTTTTGGGTCAAATAAAGGTTCCAACTCTCACAGTTCCACTATTAGTGTTCTAGGTTAGAGTTTTTGATGAAGGGCCAAACCACCCGTACTAACTCACAACCAAGAATGCAATAAAATGGAGGCAGAGGGATGAAAAAATGCTTCATAAAACTTCCATTAATACTTGAAATTCATTATAATATTCTCCAAATGGAAAAACTCCAAACTCTTATAATATAAGAGAGCTTCTTCACAAGGATGTCCAACTAGAAGAGCTTACAACAAAAGAGCTTGTTCGCTACACCTTGAGAGCTTCCTTACAAGAGATTATATTTGAAGAGCTTCTACAAGAAATTACATCCGAAGAGCTTCACTACAAGAGCTTACACTTGAAGAGCTTGATTACAAATGAACATAAGCCTTCCTTAAATAGGCACTTACCACCCAATGCATGATTTATCCACAACATTCTAGAATATCCACAACCTTCTAGAATTTCACCTAAAACCTTCTACAATATCTACAACTTTCTATAATTTCCACCTAAATACAACTAAGCACCACCATGTGGCCCAATTAGAAAATTACATTTGCTTTATGGATCACAAGAAATATTAAATGCATGATTTAAGAAACTTTTCACAAACTTCTAAGATGCCACCTACACACTTCGATAAATGGAATGAGAACTATTTTCCTATTTATGCCACCCATGTACCTCAAAAATAGAAATTCCTTTTTTCTCCTTTTTTCCTATTTTTCAATTTTTTATTATTTTTCTTTCTATTTTTGTCACTTTCTCTCTCCTCCATAATTTTTTATTTTTTAAATTTAATTTTCTCGTGCAAGATGCTCCTACATCAGACTCCCTTGGTATATAGAAAAGTTTCATCCTTCTTTGGTGCCAGTACTGCAAGTACCACACATGGACTCAGGCTCTCCCAAATCAAGCCCTTCCCCAATAGCTCCTTAACCTGTCTATTTAGCTCCTCAGTTTTAGTAGGAGTCATCCTGTGAGTAGCCTTGTTAGGCAAACTAGCTCTCGGGATTAAATCGATCTGATGACTGATTCAAAACTTCCTCGTCAAATTCTCCTTCTAGTCCAATTTCTTCTATTTCATGTGTTTTCATTTCTAGATACCCATTTGGGTCGAATAAAGGTTCCAACTCTTGCAGTTCCACTATCAGTGTTCTAGGTTAGAGTATTTGAACACCTTGGGATACGTGTAAATGCCTAAAAAATAAGAGTATGTACTTGAGCCATCATTTTGGTGAACTAGAAGGTGTAAATTGGTCGAAATATTTTCATTGTAATTTAGAGCATTCCAAAAAAAGAATCAGGTCAAAAGGCCCCACGGTTTGAAAGTTATCGTAGTTTTATGATTTCTAGAGACATCTTAAGAATGCTTCAAAGTTAGGTTAGGAGCATTAAATGACCTCAAATAGGGCCAAAAAATGGGGGATGAGCAAAGCTAGTCCGTAGGGCTATAGAGCATTTTGAGAGCTTTTCATAAATGTAAATGGTTCGTCAAACAGAGCTACGGTTCAAAAGTTATGCCTCCCAGAAGTTCGATTACCGTTTTTGGATTCTTCTAATTTCGCGCTGACTTCTAATGCAACTTCTAGAGTCTTCTATTTGGTTGGTGGATGCCTACTAGCAATTTCTAGAATGTATTCCTAATCTTTAACCCTTCGGGGTCTATTTAGGAACATTTCTGACATTATAAAATATAAATTTTTAATTTTTAGTAATTATTTATAAGATGTATACATTATAAATTTACTATAATTAATATTTTCCAATATACAATAGTTATATATTAAATATTTTCACACACACACACACACACACGTACATATATATACATATATATGTATATGTACACACACACATATATATGTATATGTATATAGACATACATATGTATGTATGTGTATATATATATACATACATATACATATACATACATATATATGTATGTGTATATATATAGACATATATATATGTATGTATATATACATATGTATGTATACATACATATATATACATAGATATATATATATGTATGTATGTATATATGTGTGTGTGTGTGTGTGTGTGTGTGTGTGTGTGTCAGTTAATAAATTAAATTGCATATAGAGCATAGTACTCTATATATTATATAACAAGATCTTTATAAAATATTAAATATTAATTTTTAATAATTATTTATAAAATGTATATAATATAAATTTACTATAATTAATATTTTCTAATATACAATAGTTATATATTAAATATTTTTCAAAGTATATATATATATATATATATATATGTATATAAATACATATACATGCATGCATGCATGTATGTGTATATATATATATATATATATATATATAGACACGTATGTATAAGTGTATATATATATGTATAAGTATACACATATATACTTATACATATGTGTAGACACACACACACACACACACACACACACATATGTATGTATATATATGTACATGTACATGTACATGTATATGTATGTATATATATGTATGTATGTTGTTAATATAAATATTTATATAAGAATATAGTGTAATGAAATAAGATTATATGTTTCTCATTTCATAACAAAATAGATTAACATTAATAATTCATATATAACGTCTACCTAAAACATTAAGTCTATATATTTTAATGTTGTTGACGTTTCTTAGATATGTAAATTGTAATTACTTTTCTTTAAGATTCTAATTGTGGTAAATCAATAGTATATATTTTATCCTTTTATGTCATCGCCGATATTTATTTATTTTATTACTTTATTAGAATTATTGCAGAAATTTAAGTGTATCTATAAGTATATTGATCTTCTACAACTTTCTTAGATTTCACCATTTTTCTCTTTGACATATTTAATACACATAGTGTGATAATGTTTTTATATATTATAATTATTAGATCTACAAGTTAGGTAGTTTTATGGTATAATGACCTATTTAGTTTAAGTGGGATAACTCACATATTGACTATCTATGTCTAGCAAATTTTATTTAGTATTGATGTAGACTTGTTAGTTTGAATTTTTTATGGTTACTCATGCATTGTCATTTTGTTATGTAGGATGAAAGGATCAATGATGAGTGATTTATTGTATATTTGGTTGGTATCTTATAGCATGGTGAATTCCCTCATTTTTGAAATATTGGTTTTATTTTTTTGTGGTGGATAGACATGGATAATTTTTTTTTGATTTGGAGATGGTGTGGCATGTGGGTGAATCAATTTCTTTTAAAACATTAAAAATTAAACACTTTCTGTCTTCAAAATATGAAAACCCTTTAGATGATTAAACTTTTAAGTTTGGTTAGTAAAATGTAAAGCATTCAAGCATTAAAAAAACATCCATAGTCCATAACACAAATATTTTTACTATGGAAACCTAAATTACGTTGAAAACCATAGTGGGATTGATACTTATAGTAAATTAGTACCTCATTAGAAGTATATCTAGCATTAAAATATGGATAATGTATAGGCATTTATGCATACTACATAAAATACATTGCTTAATTTTTCCTTTGGTTACAACCTTAAGGAATTCATAGTGAGTTACATACAACTCAAACTACAATTTGAAAACATTTTGTCAACTATATAGTAGCATCTTGATATTCCTTGATCAAATTAATTCATGTATAAACAAAAAACTATTGCATCTTTCATCAACAGTATCCCCAATACAAAAAACTAATGCAACTGATCATATGTGAATCCTCTAGTATTTGTGATTGCTTCTTGGCCTACAAAACCTACAACTAAAATGATTAAAGACCCAAATCATCTCCCTTTATCAAAATTTAGTTGAGTGCAAATACCTTTAATAAAATCATGAGTTATGCATGCAAAGGTCAACCATCAAGATTATTTTAAATAATCCAAACATAAGTTAGATCTATATTAAACATCTTGAAATTATCATCATAACTATAAGACCCCTCCTCATGTGTACTTATTTAATGTAATTCTTTTTGTAGGAGAATAGTAGAGGTAGAGGAGTGAGATGGGATGATGGAATAGACATTTATTAGGTTATTATGGTTTAATACATATTCTAATTAGGAGTGCTAGAAATTTGAAGATAAATTATCATCACATTATGAAGTGTTCATAATATAACTTAGTATTGTAAGATGGGGTGAACTATTTTGCAAGTAACTATAAGAGAATATTGTGTTATAAAATATTCTAAATTATGTTTTCTATTAAGTTTGAGCAACTATGTTGAATTAGAGGCTATAGGGTCAAGGAAAATTTGCATACACTATGTTAGGACTAGAGGCTATAGGGTCTAAAGTGTTAGGATAGGCCTAGCAACCACGTGCATGTGTTGATAATTATTCACTTAGGTGATTAGTTCATGATGCTAAAAGCTATTGTATACGTGTTGATGATATCTATCTAGGTGATTTTCTGATGTTGATTGAACTAATGCTGAATGGATATTGGTCTATGAATTATATTTTGTGATGAGACCAATATTTATTAGGTGATATATAATTATAATGATCTACTCAGATTAACTTATCAATATCAACAACATCTATGCAAGCAATCTCCTTTTTCTTTGCTTTCACTCTTACACACTTGTGTTCACCCTTGTGCATCTTTTATTATCCATTTTCTATGTGCCTCTTCCTTTTTAAGTTTTTCTCTATACATCTTTAAATAGGTAATTCTTTCTTTTTCATTTTCCATGATCACAATAGATTTTAGGGTTTAAGATCTGGTTCATTAGGTTCATTGTATCTGTTCATCTTCCTTCTTTTCTAGAATCTTCTCATCTATCAAATTAGATCATATGTATCATACCTAATCCTCACCTTGAATTTAATGATCCAAATCATCAATCTTATCTTAAACACAATTTACATCTCCCAAGAAATCAACTAAGTCAGCTAGAAATCAAGCTTTTCTCAAATTCATTCTCAACACTATTACTCAACAATCACTAAGTTCATACACTCAGTCATCACTTAATCACTTGGTCACTTTAAAACTTTTATCTTGGCATCAATTAACTCTCGTAGTTGATAGTGATGCTTAGTCAATAATATATTTTCTTGCCACTTACCATGGCTCGGTTGACACAATCATCACTCAACATTCCTTAACCTTTTACTCTTTTTCTTAGCTTAGCTTTACATTCTTGATATAAACAATCACATTTTCTTATTAAAGTCTCACTAATCAAATATCCATTATAGCTTCCTTTCCATAACTCAACCTTTCCTTTAGGTTCTATTGTTATGAGCAATTTGTTAGAATATATACTCCACCAATATAATTGAGAGGGGGTGAGGGGGTGCGGGGTGAGTCGATTATCCAACTATTATCACAATTATCAACCTTAATAAAACTTAACCATGTGAGAAATATAATCAAAAACCATATCAAGATACTTATGCAAAATTATACCAAATATGTTAACTAGGGAAACTATTTATCAGAGGGAAAACCTAGGTGGGGATGGCACCCACAAGATGATGGAGTAATATAAATACTCCTTTTTAGAGGATGGACCCTGTTAGGAGTCTATAACAATATTGAATACATATTAGTCCCTATTAGGGGGATTTGAATCCATGTTAGGAGATTCAAACCCTATTAGGAGTTGTAGAAGGTAGATGGACCTACTATCCAAATAGTTTTAGGAGCAAGATCAATCAACCCATTATCCAAATGGTCTCTATCTTATTCGTTGCAGAATAAGGGTATGTGCAGGATCATGGTGTGCCAAAAAGTGGCGATGTGAAAAAAGTAGAGTTTGAAAACATCTAAAAGTGTTTCAAAATTTGTTTAGACTTTTTTCCACCCATCTTGATACCAAAGATAAAAAGGTTGGACCAAGCCTTTTTTACTATCTTATCGGTAATCAGGTATCTGATTTCATATCGAATACTTGATATTATATTGGGTATCTGATATTGAATCAGATACCTAAAACCTATGACATAGATTTAAAAAATAAATCGAGAGCTCTTTTTACATTGTATTTTCTTTTGTTTTATTGTTGAGCTCCATTCGGGTATTGAATTTTTGAACGAGTACGAGATAAAGGTAAATTTTTTAAATTATTTTAAAAATGTTTTGAATGAATATTATTATAAATTAGTTATTTTAAATATAATTTGTTAAAATTAGGTTTTTTTAAATAGAAATTGTTAAAATTTAGGTTATTTTTAATAGAAATTATGTTTTTCAAATTAATAGGTATGGCTGACCCAAATGATGATATTGAGGCAAGAAACAATATTCCCTGTAACCCTCCATCAAATGATCCCCTACCCCTCAAAACCCTCCTTGAGTTGAAGATTTTATATTTAAAAATCTCACCAAATTGAGGGTTTTACGAACCACATATAACACTATACCCGCATTGGTTTCTATGTTATCCATGTTAAAAACCATAGTGGATAATATTGAAACACTTACCAATGAACAAAATGTTGCTCTTCACTAGTGTGATCAAATGCATGCCATGTTTGATGATGGTTTTGACTATGATGAGGTTGTGGCCCTAAATATAACTAAAGATAATATAGTTATCCTTTTTGTGGACCCAAAAATTGGTAAACAAGTAGAACGCATGAAGTCCAAACTATCAATTAAATGGTGCACAAATGAGGCTATGTGTGCAAACTTTTGGGATCTTTGGTGGATGGTTTTTGAAATCCCTCCACACAAAAATTTAGATGTGTCATCTATTTCATTAAAAAATTGTATGCCAAATTCGTGTTGCACCTCAAGATGAACTATTGGAGCATGAAGCCCAACATGGTTGTAGGAGGAGGAGCTGCTCAAAATAGACTCTTTTCCTAGCAGAAGAAAGATGGCACTTTTGTCCCCCTTACTGATGTCTCCCCCCCTTCTCTAGTGGAACATCCTAATATCATTGCAGAGGCTAGCTCTTAGACTATTAGAGCCATCCACAGATTGAGTAGTATATTGATATCCCAGGCTAGGTTAGTGTTGCCTCCCCATGTTGATGACATTGGCACGTGTTCATCATCAGCGAGCACATCACATGTTTGTTTTCCCCTTACTTACATAATGTGCAAGAATATTTTTTTGGGTCCCATAAGTGATCTTTTTGAGTATCAGTTTGTATTTGAGGAGGATACACTAGATGTGTGTACAGAGGCTACACACCCTGCCATGATAGAGGAGAGGCATGCAAAGGCATGCAATCCTTCTGTGTTGGTATGTGTATAATGTCACACTCTCAGCTATTTCATTTGGCCTTGAAACATCTATAGTACATTATGTTCTATTCTCATTGTTTTTTCTATTTGATATTGGAGAATATATGGTTTCTAATCTTTCTTTTCTCTTGTAGAGGTTATCACCTATCACTAGGGGGCAGAGTGCGGGGGATGAGGCACAACCCATTGACAAGGGAAAGGTAATTAGGTTATTTTAAAGTGATTAAATATTGATGTATTATTGTAAAATATTTTTGGTAATGAAATTTAATTATATTCTT
This sequence comes from Cupressus sempervirens, assembly GCA_028749045.1. Taxonomy (NCBI): domain Eukaryota; kingdom Viridiplantae; phylum Streptophyta; class Pinopsida; order Cupressales; family Cupressaceae; genus Cupressus; species Cupressus sempervirens. The sequence continues at coordinate 898,172,541 of CM053787.1, read as the reverse complement.
TATTGTACAAGGCATGGCACTAGTGATGAGTTTATGCAGATTTCATGTTGTAGACCCTCTAGCATTTCCATTCATAGTTAGAGCCCCCATTGTATGTATAAGTATCATTTATTTTTTATTTTCTTTATTTTCATAAATAAATTCAAAACTAATTTTTTTGATATTAAAAACTAGTATTTTTTATCTCATATGAAACACTCAGTACATAGGAGGCTAGATGCTAGAGTTTTGTATCTTTGCTAACATAGCCATTATATCCAGAGGAGGAGTCAATAGAGGTAAGTTGTATCTTGAATTCTTGAATATATGTTATAAATTTAGCATGCTATGAATTATAATGTTATAGTTTAAGTTGTAGATTCATTTGACAAACATACTTGAAAATACATAGGCCACAATCAACAAGATTCAAGCATTACTGAAGAGGACTCCTGACTAGTGTAGGAGGTTAATGAGAGAGTTATTTATGATGAAAGTTAAAAACTATAAATATTCATTTAAAAAAGGATCATTATGCATTTGGGTAATTCAATGTTAGATGCATAGAATCATATAAATTTAGTAGTCTAGAGGACTCCTGACTAGTGTAGGAGGTTAATGAGAGAGTTATTTATGATGAAAGTTAAAAACTATAAATATTCATTTAAAAAAGGATCATTATGCATTTGGGTAATTCAATGTTAGATGCATAGAATCATATAAATTTAGTAGTCTAACTTTGGTTTTTCCTTTTTTGTTTATGTAGGGGGCATCCAATTGACCTAGTGTAGTGAAGAGGCTGCATTTTGATCATCCACTAGTAGCATAGGATAGTATAGTTGTCATAGGATGTGTCATGAGAAATTTTGAGACTATTTGGTAAAAGGTGGACCCGAATGATAGATGCTCTCTATAGATGGAACAAGAGTGTCACTAGGGTTTACTTACCCATCCAGAGCTAATGGCACTAATGATTTGATGCCAAGATCATTGGTTTCAAAGTTACACTGTGATCCACCAATGAAATGAGGCACACTGCGAATTTTGGCCTCGAGCAAGATTGTTGTGCAGAATCCAAATGAAATGTGATCTCTCAAAAATGAGATAGATTATTGTAGGCCTCGACATTAATGTTTTATAGCATATGACATTTCATCAATATCCCCCAAGAGCTTCGAGTTATGACCCTCAGAAGATTGACCTCGAAACACACTTAGAGCACCTTGGAGACTCTTTAATATGAGGTGACTACCAATGATGGAGGCTCTCCATGGTTAGAACAAGGGTGTGACTAGGGTTCACCCACCCATACAAAGATAATGGCACTGATGATTTGATGCCAAGATTAGTAGTTTCAAAGTTACGCTCTAATGCATCTATGAACTGAGGCACACTACAAGTTTTGGCATCGAGCGAGATCATTGTGCCAAATCCAAATGGAATATGATCTCTTAAAAATGAGATAGGTTATTGTAGTCCTCAACATGACCATCTTATAGAATTTGACATTAAATCAATAGCCCCCACAGACTCTGAGTTACGACCCTCAAAAGATCAACCTCAAAACACACATAGAGCCCCTTGGAGACTCTTCAGTATGAGGTGGTTGTGAATGATGGAGGCTCTTTGTGACACTGAGGATTTGATGTCAAGATCAGTGATTTCAAAGTTACACTATGATGCACCTATGAACTGAGGTACACTATGAGTTTTGGCATCGAGTGAGATCATTGTGCTAAATCCAAATAGAGTGTGATCTCTTGAAAATTAGATAGTTTATTGTACGCATCAACATGACTATCTTGTAGCATTCAATTTTTCATTGATAGACCCAATGAGTTCCAAGTTACGACCCTCGAAAGATCAACCTTGACACACACTTAGAGTAGCTTGGAGACTCTTTGGTATGAGGTGGCCATGAACGATCCAAAATCTCCATGGATAGAACAAGAGTGTCACTAGGGTTCATCCAACCATATGAAGCTAATGGTGATAATGTTTTGATGCCAAGACCAGTGATTTCAAAGTTACATTGTGATGCACCTATGAACTGAGGCACACTACGAGTTTTGGCATCTGGCAAGATCGTTGTGCCAAATCCAAATAGAATGTGATCTCTCAAAAATGAGATAGGTTATTTTAGGCCTTGAAATGGCCATCCTAGACCATTCAATGTTTCATCAATTTCCCCCATGAGCTTCAAGTTACAAACCTCAGAAGATCAACCTCAAAATGAACTTAGAGCACCTTAGAGATTCTAGGGTATGGGGTGGCAATGAACAATGGATGCTCTTTGTGGAAAAAAAAAGGGTGTCACTATGGTTCACCCACCCATCTGGAGCTAATGGAGTTGACGATTTGATGCCAAGATTAGCAATTTGAAAATTACATTGTGATGTACCTATGAACTGAGGCACACTATGAGTTTTTGCATCAAGCAAGATCAATGTGTTGAATCCAAACAAAATGTGATCTCTCAAAAATGAGATAGGTTATTATAGGCCTTGGACATGACCATATTGTAGCATTTGATGTTTCATTGATACTCCCCATGAGTTTCGAGCTACAACCCTCAGAAGATTGACCTCGAAACACACTTAGAGGACCTTGGAGACTCTTCGATAAGGTATGGCTAAAAACAATGGAGGCTCTCCATGGACAAAAAAAGGGTGTCAATAGGGTTCAACTACCCATATAGAGCTAATGGAATTGAAAATTCAATGCCAAGATTATCAGTTTCAAAATTATGTTGTGATGCACCTATGAACTGAGGCACATTGTGAGTTTTGGCATCGAGCGAGATCATTATTCCAAATCAAAATGAAAGGTGATATCTTGAAAATGAGATAGGTTATTGTAGGCCTCAAAATGGTCATCTTGTAGTATTCAAAATTTCATTGATATTCCCTATGAGCTCTGAGTTATGACCCTCAGAAGATTGACCTCAAAACACACTTAGAGCACCTTGGAGACTCTTCAGTACGGGGTGGCCACGAATGATGGAAACTCTTCAAAGCTAGAACAAGGGTGTAACTAATGTTAGTATTAAATAAAAAAATTATTTTTTATCTCTCTCAAGTTTCTAGCATTGGGCACAGTACAAGTTTTTCATTAGTATGTATTAAAATCATCATTTTTTAGGTCCCTCTACATAAATTGCATTAAGTAAAATCAACTTTTTCTCTTACATTAATTACATTTACAATATCTCAAGTGGTTCATCATTATTACATCAAGACACAACTATAAAAAATCGTAGTGTCAAAAATAGTAGTGTTAAAAATCATAGTGTCAAAATAAGTAGTGTAAAAAATCGTAGTGTCAAAAAAAGAATAGATCTATCTTCATCCTGCTCCTTTTTTTTTCTTCATGCATGGCTACTCTTCATGATGTACCTACATTCCAATATCATAAAAAAATTAGTTACTTATTGTATTAAATAGGATAATTATTAGTTCACCAAATCATTATGAACAAAAGAGCATAAGAAGTAAATATACCCAGTTGACTGTTCTTGTAGGGTCCTCTCTCTATTTTAGGGTCTCCAATAGGGCTTCATGATCAACATTAGTAATAGTAAAAAGTTCTTTTACTTTTGGTCTTCCTTGATGCTTCAACAACTTCATATTTGTTCCTATAACAAGATTCAAATATATGAGAATTATTTTGTGCTTTTGATAGTCTTCGAATGTAGGAATTTCATTCCTTCTAAGCATAAATGTCCATAGCCATGTTCTAGCAACAAAAACAAAACTAGTAAGATATGTGAATCCATCATCATCTGTGATTGGTTATGCAAGCTTTTGTTTACTTCTTAGACAATGTTCTAACTAATAATCTAATTTCTCATCATTTTCCTGTGATGCAACCAATACAAAGACATGTCCTGGCTAAAGAAGATCCGATAGATGGTTATGATCAAGTGAAATTTCCATGTCATCATTTTTTATAGAGGGTATGATAGAAAATGGAGTAAGATAATGTGGAGCCCATGTATCCACCCACTCACTCGACTCACAATAATCTTGATCACACTAAAAATAACTAGGACAAAAGCAAGCTATCTGTCATGTCCAAATGGTCCATGTACTAGAATTAGAGCTCTGGAATGAATGCATTTTTTATGAGTATCTCATTGTAGCCCAATCTAATCTACAACCTATGGACCCTTCATTAACCAACCAAAAGAACTTGCATAGTACTGAATCAAGAGTCCCCCCCTATAGTTATGTTGAACTACACCAATCAATAATGTCATGTGAATCAAGAATCACTACTCCTAAAATCTTCAATTGCTCCTTAGTTAGAGCTCTCTTCAAACATGCCCCTACCCCATCATGTTCCCATTTCCCATGGCTAGAATTAAAAAAATTCCAATTATGAGGCACCCCCTTCTCTACGTGCATCCTACAGAACCAATAAAACATCTAAGAAATTTTGAATTAACCTGTGCAATTATTTGACCAAAAGATATGTCTATCCATAGCAATGTCATGCTCCTATAAGAAATCAAAATAATTCTTGAAACAATGTTGCACAAACTCATGAGAGTGAGATCTATCATCACTCATAAAAATGGTACTCTCTAATAATCTTTCGATTATTTTCTGCACACATTATAAACTGTTGATCTAACCACTGAGACCTATGACAATGTCTTACATAATTGTAGAAAATATTTGTCTTGAAATTTGAAATAAAACTAGCCACACTGATTTCTTTTGCAACCAATTCACATCTAGAGCCCTCACCCCCACTCTTCAATGTGTATTTCACCATTTCATATACCATTTTTTATACTATATTCTTCCCAAGATCTTGTTCACACCCGTCATAGAAACATGTGTCAAACTTGGATAAGCCACTATATTTTGAACACTTTTCATTTAAGCAAGCATTTCTGTGAAAGAAACAACTATCAACTCTATGACATAAAAATTGATCTAGCAAGTCTCTTGATGATTTTGGAGGCCCACTAGCACCACAATTCTCCAATAGTTCTTTACTATGCAAAGTAGATTGGATGGAGTGTAATAATTGATAGTGTATAGAAAATTGGACATGATATTTGCAATAATATGTATTTCAAATTTTAAGTGGCACACAACAAAATGGCTTCAAAGATTCAAAATCCATTTTTGATATATGCAATCTTGGATGACTCTCTCTATATTCTTTGAGCAACATAGTTTGATTTACCTTCAAATAATGTTTAAGATGTGGTGTGCAGTGTTTGATACCAATTCTCAACTTTAACACATCTTTAGCATTGGGATTTATTCTTGAGCTAGAGTACCAAAACTGTGTAATTTCTTCCTTCACATCATTGGATAGCTTCTTATCAAAATGTGGAAGTCTCCCACCAAAAGCCCATGTTTCATTTTGAAGAGGATCATCTATTCTCTCCCATCTACTAAGTACTCTTCTCAAAGTAGTATGATTTAGGTTCAAGTCAATACAAGTTTGTCTTGTATATCTACCATTTCTCAAATGATGACTTACTAAAGAGGTTGTAATAACCCTTCAAGAAACTCTCTTATTCTTCTCCCTACTATTTCTCCCAATGCTATTGAGAGAACTAAAAATATTCTTCACAATAATGGCATTTCTTTCCAACATTTTATGGACAGAAATCTTCAATTTGGAAAGCATAGCTCTCATCTTTTGCATCTTTAATAAGTGCATAAAAACTTGACATTGCTCCACCACTATCTTGTTGTTGAAAAACATCATATATATTCTTGAAGCACATAACCAAATGGTTCTTTGTGATTTTTTCCCTTCCAAATTGGTAATAATCATTTTATCAATTTCAATTATCCATTTTGGTGTTCTAGAACTTTTATGTTGATTATAATTAGGAGATATGTAACATTCATGTGCATTGTTGTTTTCGATATGGACAATCATGCAATTTACATTATGAATTGGTAAAATTTGATTCTCCAAATTTTCATTCTCTAAATTTTCAATCCTAACATTATCATTATCAATTGGTACAATTTCATTCCCCAACTGTACATATTCATTATCAGACTCTATGATTTTACCTTTGAACAATACATCATCAACTTGACTCACATTTAACATATCTTGTCTCTTCCTTTGGTGATTTACCTTGTCCCTTTCCCTATATGCTGCAATGTTTTCATTTGATACATTTATTTTGCATTTAGCCATTTGACGAATATTGCTCCCCATTTAGAAAATAATATTAGACACCTACTCATACATTATAGAACCATTTTTTATCATATGGGCTCCAAGAAATCATTTTGCTCCAAACCCATGAAAATGGCCAAAAAAAAATGTGATTGTTAGGTCTACAGTGTGTTAGTAAACAGATTTGTCCTCTCCAAAAACACCTTTACAATTGACTCTTGAATACCCAAAAGAAAGACAAACTCTGAAACTAACAATAGAGTCACTTGCAATTATCTTGCCAAGTGCTCTCTGAATTTTGAAATGAAGGTATAGCTCCCTCCTTTTGATTTACAATAAATGATTTTCTAGTTATGCCTTTAACATAGAAGGCAATGAAGGAATACTAACATCCATTCATCAACATGACTAAATATTAAAATAAGAAATAGATGGACAATTTTAACTTCCTCCCTCAGAACCTTTAAACTCCAAAATACATTTCCAATATGCAACAAAGGAAAGTTAAACTTTCACATGTAATTAATATCCACAAGAACATGAATCACAGTAGAGTAAATAATAGTATCTACTCCAGAAAGTTTAACATAACACATAAAATTGTAGAATTTTATATACTTGCCACAACTTCAAAAAATATATTCAAAGTTTTAAAGCATAGAATACTTAAGAAAAACTAGTTCTGACTCAGTATTCTATGGAGAGATGAACTCTTTTGATTCAAGATTGAAGAGAACTAAATGTCTTCCCCTTCCTTCAGAAGTACAGACTCCTTCAAAAATGGGAGGAACCCATTTTCAATAGAATTTCCTCTTTTTAAAGAAATCCTACCCAAGTCATTCCTTGAATACCCTAACTCCCTTTCTTTTAAAATCCATTTTCCAATCATGTACAACTTTTCCATAAAACCCCCTATTACATTAATAATTAATTCTTTAAAGAATTAATCGTTTTTAAAATCTTTTTCCCATTTACCGTACCAATTCTAATTACAATAATAATAATTAATTCCTTTAAAAAAGAATTAATTATTTTAAATCATTCTATTCCAAATATAATTCTTCTACTTTCACCCTCATATTATAATTAATTCATTCTAGAATTAATCATATGAGAAATTAGAGTAATGTTTTAATAATTAATGACTTTGCATTTAACTTGAATATATTTAATTCATTAAAGAATTAAATAATATAAATGCAAAATAATTTTTAAGTTTTAAAAGTTTCTAATTTCTCATTTTGTTAAGCTAAGAGGGAAAATATTTAGGGTTCCAAAATGCTAGCTAACATTGGCTCTTTCTGGGGGCTGCATTCTATGCCGGGATGCAGAGAACTCCAGAATCTCTGTTTGTTGCTATCCAATGCTTGATTCCTTGGGCTATAGAGTCATCATTCCACTGTTCCTGTGTTAATTCTGAGCAATATCCATTATTGTCACAATCTTCTGATTGCAAGGTTGATTCTTTGAGGTGGTGCGCTTCCATGTGTATTAAAAGAATCAAATTTTGAAAAACTATCAAAGTGTAAGCTAGGATCATCCACCGATATTGATATAGTCAGCCATTTTTATCACTATTTGAAGACTTACAACTGATTGATGTAGGAGCTTGACAGACAAAACAAGGCCTTCATTTCATTATTTTAAATGAATCAGATTGAACCTTGCACCAACATCCTAGGGTTCCTTTTCTATTCATTCTACTTCTACTGTAACTCTGAACATTCATTTATATTTCTTCTCACGATTTTTTTTAAATTCACAACCACAGACACATCATTATGGTTGCCATATGTATTGGACTATATTTTCAACTACTCTTGTGAAGCATCCCTTTATGTTTGCACAAAAAGCATATCCATTAATTGACTTTGAAAATGAGTTGTAAACCTTGGCTTGTTGGGTACCCATTTTGCTTCAAACGTGAATAGAATCACATTCATCAATGCATGTTGGAAACATATGGCTTGGCTCTTCCATTCTCTATAAATTTCTAGCAGCTCAAATTTTTGAATGTGACAACATCACATACTTTTCAATCATTGAGAGGATGATTCACGTCTTTTCCTAAACAAAAGAGTTTGCAGCATACACCCATCTCTTATCTCCATTGAAGGTTCAAAAAGCATAATATTTTAAACCACTATCACAATCTTGATTTGTTTCTCAAGAGTCAAATTCATAATAAAAGTTCCTTTCGGGTTACATATATTACTTGCAATAAAATAAGGCCTAATTTCAAATTCATACCCTCCATTTAATCAATGCATCTTTGATGAGAGACAACAATGATTTTCTTGCAAGACGGATCAAGTCGATCTTTCTTGTCTCATAGATTTTCACATCACAACCCTAATTAGGGTTTGTGCACTGTAATTACAAGACTTCATGATTTGCAAATATGTTGTGGGTCAAGCTCTTCCTTGTCTCGCACAACACTCTCTGTCTCTCACTATCATACCCCTCCACTCCAACTGCTAGGAGAATGACCATGATGACTATGGAAGAATGATGGTCCTCTATATATAATTGGAGTGCTCATTAATTATCATTTCCTCTATCATTATTTGAAAAATAGGAGAGTAAAAAATATCAACATTGTCCACCTTCAACTTCACTTTAGCCCTCTACGGATTGTAAATAGTTTTCTCCGTGTCATCCATCAAATTTGAATGTGTGACCTTCTCTTCATTTATAACAACCTCTAGCCTTGGCACAAAAACATTTTTAGAACGAAAACACTAAAAAATGCAGCCTTCTTAATGTTAGTGACCTCTATATCATCCTTGAGAGAAAAGAGTGTTGAGAATTCAGCATTGGCATCAACGAACTAAAAACTTGATTCCTTCAATTTGTCAACCTAACCTTCTAAGAGTTTTCCTTCTAGAGCCTCCTTCACAATCCATATAATTTTCTTCATGCCTCTACGAAGCTTCCTTTTCGATCTCTGCAAGTCTTTTTGACAAAGAAGTGCATGAATTAATCACTGCGATGCAGTCTAAGGCATCCTTATCGAGCTCTATATGGCTGGTCAATCCTTTAGCTTTAGCATTTAACACTTCAATGCAACCTTTCGAGTAGCTACTTGAGCCATTTCAAATAGCAGATTCCCTTGTCTATTTTAAACAATACACCACCTCATGAACTTCACTAACATATGCAATACTTGCAGCCTTTTTGATAGGTGGCAGCACGAATGTCTTGCAATATGTATCTAGACCCAAGTTTGAATAATACCAACCATTATTGCATTCTAAAACATAATATGATTGAGTAAGCAGGTACTGTCTGATTTCTTCTCGACACTTCCTTGTTTTAGAAATTTCCATCCTATGTGCATAATAGGAGTGTTGCATCCCCTCCGCATCCTTGAAATGAACTTGACCTAGAAATGCTCATGATTGGTTCAAAGGAACCGCTATTGCTGTGAATCGTTGAGGAAATATCTATTTCTTTCTCGCCTCCACATACTGATGTGAACAAGGCCTATGGATATCTATCGAATAGCATTTTGGAATCACTCTTTATCTCACCCACTTCCTCATCAAGTTGAACAATTTCTACTTGATTGTTATAATCCTCAAGGAAACTACCAATTGCAATATGAAACTTCTAGTCCTTGCATTTATCTCACCCACTTCCTCATCAAGTTGAACAATTTCTAGTTGATTGTTATAATCCTTAAGGAAACTACCAATTGCGAGATGAAACTTCTAGTCCTTGTGGGTGCTCTAGTTTGGTAACAAGAATTTGGATTGGGATGGAATGTAGTTTCACTTCCAACAGTTGTAAATAGCAAAGCATTCTTATCAAAGGTTACCCTCGACAATAATTGATACCATTACTATGTGAGCCCACCAGCATCAACCCTAAATGTTATGGAGCATTTTTTTTTCCTTTTTTCTTTTCACTTATTACTTTACAGATCCCATCTTTATCGTGCCACCATATATAATAGAGTCAAGTTGGTTCAAATAGTGAAAATTTTATTTTCACCCCTCTTCATGAGTCAAATCTACAACTTATTCAACATTTTATCATCACCACTCCCAAATATTTTTAACTCTATATAGGTTGTATCTACAAATACTCGATAAAGATGAAGAAGGCATAGTTGCTCCAGATTTTTACTTTGAACCATTGCCATATACTTTCATTCCTTTTTCCACATATATCCCTTTAACTAGAGTCTAGCATCACATATTTTCCCACATATTTAATTGATGACAAAGATGAGTATTACTTCATTGTGTCAACTAATCATCATTTATTTTTCAATGAACCCTAATTTCTTGAAGTGAAATGTCTAGAGCCCATGTAGTTGAAAAATATACCCACACCATTAATGTAAAGAGCCATTAGGGAAAGTTGTAGGGTAGAGAACAAAGAGAACTACTTGTAGAGAAGAAAAGAGCAGGGGAACACCAAAAACACGAAAACCACTAGCACAACAAAAATGAACAAAGCAAACCACACCTAGTCACAACAAAAAAATTATGTACAAAGATTAGGGCAAGCAGCCCATACTCAAAAAAAATGTACCTAGCTACTCATAGAAAACCATTAACTGGTTGAGAGAAGTATGTGTCAGTGCAAAACAATGGTTGGTGTGCAAGTGAGTCCATTCCTAAAAATTGGAGAGCAACCATTGAAAAGAAAAACTCCATAGCTATGAGCTTTATGAACAGCAGGTTAAAACCAAGAAGCCAGCCAACATTATAGCTAATCAACTATGGCACATCAATGTCTTCCCACACAGGTTGTTTCTTATCAACACTCTTGATGTCTCCCTTGATATTCTTGGAAAATAAAATGGAGTCTTTATGATGAAAGCATTTCCCAAAATTATGGAAGTGATCACTCACATAGTTCTCATTTAAATCTGTAACTTCCTCCTTCAAAGATTCAGGGTCAAAGAATTTGTTTATAAATTCTATGTCAAAACAAAAAGATTCTAGTACAAGACCAAAATCCATTAGCCCATCTTCACAATCAAACCTAAACACTTCTAATTCGAGTTGTGTGCATGGAATTGGTCTGGGGATAAAAGAATTTCCTTTGACTTCCATCTCAATTTTCTCAATACTTTTGAATGCCTTGTGTTGTGGAGACTCTTCATTAGTTTCCCTATGACTAAACTGGAAGCATTTATAATCAACATGCAAGAAATTTTCTATTTTAGCATTGCCAACCTTAAGTGTTTCTTGATCTTGATGGATGATTAAACTTTCTTGATCAGAGTAGCTGACTAATTATATGTTAGAAGTATCAAATCTAAAAGATTCTAACTCTGAAAAGAAAACACCTGATAGAAATTTCTTACTTGATTCAACCTCAAAAATTCCCTTTGGAGCTTCTTGTTGCTCATGTGGTGTTTCCACTAAAAATTGCTGCATGGATTCCTCTAGAGGAAGATAATGGAAAAGATTTGCAGGGTCCTCTTCAAGAGCATTTTCTTTTTCATGCACCACTTCACCAATTTCTTTTTCTTCACACATCTCCTGTACTGTTTCTGGCTCTTTCACAAGAAATCTTCTTTGGATGAGGATAGCACCATAAAAAGATTTTAAAAATGCTACTCTCTTTGCTATGTCCTCTGTAATTTCTTGGATTGGATTTTCTCTAAATTGAGGAATAAAAATAAACACATTGACATCATCTTCATTTCTTGCAGGAATCCAATCCTTCAATATTTTTGGATATCTTTGAAATACCTTCTGGTATTCATCTTCAATAGAGCCGCCAACCTCCATACTAGGGGAGGTACCTCAAAATATAAGAAATCAAATGCACAAGGCACTCTGATTTTCCCTAGTAGAGTTGCCAAAAATTGTTAGTAAACAAATTTGTCCTCTCCAAAACCACCTTTACAATTGACTCTTGAATACCCAAAAGAAAGACAAACTCTGAAACTAACAATAGAGTCAATTGCAATTATCTTGTCAAGTGCTCTCTGAATTTTTAAATGAAGGTACAACTCCCTCATTTTGATTTACAATAAATGATTTTCTAGTTATGCCTTTAACCTAGAAGGAAATGAAGGAATACTAACATCCATTCATCAACATGACTGAATATTAAAATAAGAAATAAATGGACAATTTTAACTTCCTTCCTCAAAACCTTTAAACTCCAAAATACGTTTCCAATATGCAACAAAGGAAAGCTAAACTTTCACATGCAATTAATATCCACAAGAACATGAATCATAGTAGAGTAAACAATAGTATCTACTCTAGAAAGTTTAAAATAATACATAAAATAGTAGAATTTTATATAATTTGCCACAACTTTAGAAAATATATTCAAAGTTTTAAAGAATAGAATACTTAGGCAACAATAGTTCTGACTTAGTATTCTATGGAGGAATGAACTCTTTTGATACAAGATTGAAAAAAACTAAATGTCTTCCCCTTCCTTCAGAAGTGCAAAATCCTTCAAAAATGGGAGGAACCCATTTTCAATAGAATTTCCTCTTTTTAAAGAAATCCTGCCCAAGTCATTCCTCAACTACCCTAACTCCCATTTTCCAATCTCATACAACTTTTCCATAAAACCCCCTATTACATTAATAATTAATTCTTTAAAGAATTCATCATTTTAAAAATCCTTTTCCCATTTACCCTACCTATTTTTAAAATCTTTTTCCTATGACCTAACCTATGACCCCTTTCAATGCATTTTATGACAACATATATCCCTAGGGGTCCTAAGACCCATAGCAAACTATTTGGTTGGTTTGAATGTGTTGAAAGGGGTCATAGGTTACCCTATGCCCCCTTTTGATGCATTTCATGACAACATATATCCCTAGGAGTCCTTGGGCCACTACAGACATATTTGGTTTGTTAGAATGCATGGAAAGGGGTCATAGGTTATCCTATGACCCCTTTCGACACATTCCATGAGAACATATGTCCCTATGAGCACTAGGGACCTATTTGGTTGGTTCGAATATGTAGAAAGGTGTCATAAGTTATCCTATGAATCATTTTGATGCATTTCATAACAATATATGTCCCTAGGAGTCCTAGGACCCCTAGTGAAACATTTGGTAGGTTCAGATGGATCAAAAGGGGTCTTAGGATAACCTATGACCCATTTCGATGCATTTTATGATGACATATGTGCCTAGGGGTCCTAGGACACCTAGGGATTGATTTGGTACATTTGAATGCATTGAAAGAGGTCATAAGTTATCTTATGACCACTTTCGATGCATTTCATGAAAACATATGTTCCTAGGGCTGCTAGGACACCTAGGGACTTATTTCGTTGGTTCGAATATGTCAAAAGGGGTCATAGGTTATCCTATGACCCCTTTCGACACATTTCATTACAACATATGTCCCTAGGGGTCATAGGACCCCTAGGAATCTATTTGGTTGGTTTGAATGCATCAAAAGGGGTCATAGGTTATCTTATGACCCCTTTTGACATATTTCATGACAACATATGTCCTTAGGGGTACTAAGGAACCTTAGGGTTCTATTTAGTTGGTTCAAATATGTCGAAAGGGGTCATAGGTTATGCTATGACCAATTTTGACACATTTAATGACATCATATGTCCCTAGGAGCCTTAGGGCCCCTAGGGACCTATTTGGTTGGTTTGAATGTGTCAAAAGGGATAATAGGCTATCCTATGACCCTTGTTGATGCATTTTAGGACAACATATGTCTCTAGGGGCCCTAGGGCCCCTAGGGATCTATTTGGTTGGTATGAATCTTTCCAAAGGGGTCATCAGTTATCCTATGACCCCTTTTAATGCATTTTTTGACAACATATGTCCCTAGTGGCCCTAGAACCCATAGGGACCTACTTGGTTGGTTCGAATGCATCCAATGGGGTCATAAGTTATCCTATGACCCATTTTGATGCATTTTATGATAACATAAGTCCCTAGGGGCCATAGGACCCCAAGGGACCTATTTGGTTGGTTCAAATGTGTCGAAAGGGGTCATAGGTTATCTTATGATCCTTTTTGATGCATTTCATGACAACATATGACCCTAGGGGTACTAGGACCCCTAAGAACCTATTTGGTTAGTTTGAATGCATCCCCTTTTGACTCATTTGATCACAACATATGTTCCTAGGGGGACCCCTAGGGACTTATTTGGTTAGTTCAAATACATTGAAATGGGTCATAGAATAATCTATAACCCCTTTTAATGTATTTCATGACAACATATGTCTTTAGGGGCCCTAGGACCCTTAGGGACCTATTTGGCTGGTTCAAAAGCATCAAAAGGGGTCATGAGATAAGATATGATCCCTTTCGATCATTTTCATAACAACATATGTCACTAGGGGCCCTAAGACCCATAGGGACCTATTTGGTTTGTTCAAATGTGTCGAAAGGGGTCATAGGTTATCCTATGATCCCTTTTTGACATATTTCATGACAACATATGTCCCTAAGGGCCCAAGGAACCCTAGGGACCTATTTGGTTGGTTCGAATATGTATAACCTATGACCCCTAGACATATTTCATGAAAACATATGTCGTAGGGGCCCTAGGACCCCTATGAACCTTTTTGGTTGATTCAAATGTGTCGAAAGGGGTCATAGGATAATCTATGACCCCTTTCAATGCATTTCATGACAACATATGTCCCTAGGGGCCCTAAGACCCATAGGGACCTATTTGGTTGGTTTGAAAATGTCTAAAGGGGTCATAAGATAACCTATGACCTCTTTAGAAGCATTTCTTGACAACATATGTCCCTAGGGGCCCTAAGAAACCTTAGGACCTATTTTGTTGGTTTTGAAGGCATCGAATAGTATCATAGGTTATTCTATGACCCCTTTTGACACATTTCATGATGACATATGTCACTAGTGGCACAAGGACCCATAGGGGCCTATTTGGTTGGTTTGACTGTGTCAAAAGGGGACATAGGTAATTCTATGACCACTCTTAATGCATTTCATGACAACATATGTCAATAGGGGTCCTACGATCCCTAGGGAACTATTTGGTTAGTTCGAATGCATCAAAATGGGTCAAAGTTTTTTGTATGACCCCTTTTAACACATTTCATGACAACACATGTCCCTAGATGCTCTAGGACCCCTAGGAAACTATTTGGTTAGCTTGATTGTGTCAAAAGGCCTCATAAAATAACCTATTACCCCTTTTGATACATTTCATGACAAGATATGTCCATAGGGGCCCTAGGACACCTATGGACCAATTTAGTTTGTTTGAATGCATCAAAAGGAGTCGTAGGTGATCATATGGCCCCTTTTGACACATTTTATGACAACATATATCCCTAGGCTTACTAGGATCCCTAGGGACCTATTTGGGTGGTTTGAATGCATCGAAAGGGGTCATAGGTTAACCTATGACCCATTTCGATGCACTTCATGAAAACATATGTCCATAGTGGCTTTAGGAACCCTAGGGACCTATTTGGTTGGTTTGAAGGCATCAAGAGGTGTCATAGTATAACCTATGAGCTCTTTAAACATAGTTTATGACAACATATCTCCCTAGGGGCCCTAGGACCCATGGGGACCTATTTGGTTGGTTAGAATGCATCAAAAGGGGTCATTGGATAACCTATGATGCCTTTTGATGCACTTCATGACAACATATGTCCCTAGGGTCCCTAGGACTCTCAAGGACATATTTGGTTGGTTTGAATGCATCAAAAAGGGTCATGGTTTATCTTATGACCCCTTTCAAAGTATTTGATGACAACATATGTCCTTAGGGGCCCAAGGACCCCTAGGGACCTATTTGATTGGTTTGAATGTGTCGAAAGGTGTCATATGTTATCCTATGACCCCTCTCGATGGGTTTCATGACAACATATGTCGTAGGAGTCCTAGGGTCCCTATGGATGCATTTTCTTAGCTTAGATTCATCAAAAGGGGTAATTGGATAACCTTTTTCCCATTTTAAAGCATTTGATGATAACATATGTCATTAGGGGTCCTAAGACACCTAGGGACTTTTTTGGTTGTTTTGAATGCATTGAAAGGTGTCATAGGATATCTTATGACCCCTTTTGATGAATTTTATAAAAACATATGTCCCTACGGGTCCTAGGACCCCTAGGCACCTATTTTCTTGGTTCGAATGAATTTTTTTGATGCATTTTAGGACAACCTGGATCCCTAGTGGCCCTAGCACCCCTAGGGACCTATTTGGTTTGTTCAAATGCATTGAAATGGGTCGTAGGATAAGTTATGATCCCTTTCGACATATTTCATGACAACATATGTCCCTAGGGGCCCTAGGACCCCTAGGGAACTATTTGGTTGGTTCGACTATGTCGAAAGGGGTCATAGGCTAACCTATGACCCCTTTTGAAGCATTTCATGACAACATATGTCCCTAGGAGCCATTGGCCTCTAGAAACCTATTTGGTTGGTTGGGGTCATAGGTTATCCTATGACTGCTTTCGATGCATTTTATAACAATATATGTCCCTAGGGGCCTAAGGATCCCTAGGGACATATTTGGCTGGTTAGATTGTGTCAAAAAGGGCCATAGGTAATTCTATCACCCCTCTTGATGCATTTCAGAATAAAACATGTCCCTAGGTGTCATAGGACCCTTAGGGACCTATTTGGTTGGTTTGAATACATTCAAAGGGGTCATTGGTTATCTTATGGCCCCTTTTGATGCATTTTATGACAATATATGTCCCTAGGGGTCTCAAGACCCCTAGGGACATATGTTGTCATGAAATGTGTCAAAAGGGGCCATAGCATAACCTATGATCCCTCTTGTTGCATTTCATGACTCGACATATGTCCCTAGTGGCCCTAGGACTCATAGGGACCTATTTGGTTTGTTTGAATGCATTGAAAGGGGTCATAAGATAACCTATGATCCCTTTCAACACATTTTATGACACATTTCATGGCACTTATTTCTTGACAACATATGTCTAAGGGTCCATAGGACCTCTAGGGACCTATTTGGTTGGTTTGAATGTGTAAAAAGGTGTCATGAGATAACCTATGACCCCTTTCAATGCATTTCATGACAACATATGTCCCTTGCGGCCGTAGGAACCCTAGGGACCTATTTAGTTGGTTCAAATGTGTAGGCTAACCTATGACCCTTGATGAAGCATTTCATGATAATATATGTCCCTAGGAGTTTTAAGACCCTTAAGGACCTATTTGGTTGCTTTTGAAGGTGTCAAAAGTGGTCATAGGTTATCCTATGACTCTTTTTAATGCATTTCATGACAACATGTGTCCGTAGGGCTTCTAAGACCCCTAGGGACCTATTTGGTTGGTTCAAATGTATTAAAAGGGGTCATAGGATAAGCTATGACCACCTTTCAACACATTGTATGATAACATGTCCCTAGGGGTCCTATGACACCTAGGGACCTATTTGGTTAGTTTGAATGTGTTGAAAGGGGTCATAGGTTATCTTATGACCCTTTTCAATGCATTTCATGACAACATATGTCCACAGGGGTCCTAGGATTCCTAGGGACTTATTTGATTGGTTCAAATGCATTGAAGAGAGGTCATAGGATAACCTATGACTACTTTCGATGTATTTCATGACAACATATATTCGTAGGGGCCCTAGGATCCCTAGGGACCTATTTGGCTAGTTCAAATGCATTGAAAGGTGTCATAGGCTATCCTATGACCCATTTTGATGCATTTGAACCAGCCAAATATGGCCCCTAGGGACATGTGTTGTCATGAAATGCGTCAAAAGTGGTCATAGGATAACCTATGACCCTTTTTGAAGAATTTTATGACAACATATGTCTTTAGGGGCCCTAAGATCCCTAGGGTCCTATTTGGTTGATTTGAATGATAGGATAAACTATGACCCCTTTCAATGCATTTTAGGACAATATATATCGCTAGGGGCCCTAGGACCCTTAGGGGCCTATTTGGTTTGTTCAAATGCATCGAAACCTATGACCTCTTTTGATTCATTTCATGACAACATATGTCCCTAGGGGTCCTAGGGTCCTATTAGGTTGGTTTGAATGCGTTGAAAGGGGTCATATGATAACCTATGATCCCTTTCGATGTATTTCATGACAATGTTATATTGAATGATAATAATATAATACTATATAGTTTAATATAATAATAATATATTACAAGATTATATAACAATAATAATCATATATATTGCTATATTATGTTTAATAATAATAATAATTATTATCATATATATTACTATATTATATTTAGTAATAATAATCATATTTATTGCTATATTATTTGTAATAAAAATAATCATAATAATAATTATATATATTACTATATTATATTTAATAATAGTAATCATAATAATATATATATATATATATATATATATATATATATATATATATATATATATATATATATATATATATATATATATATATATATATATATCTGTCTATATATATATATAACTATATCATATTTAATAATAATCATAATCATATATAATAATAATAGTTAATCATAATAATAATAATGCCCACACTTCCCAAATTTTTTTCCCTCCAAAATTTGGGTGGTTTCCATCCAAAATTTTTAAAATTTGGGCTGGGTTATGAATGTTTAAAAGAATTTTGGCTACCACTTTTTGGGTACCTAATTTTATATTGAGTATCTAATCTAGTATTGGGTACCCAATTTAAAATCAGGTAGCCAATTAGGCTTGGTATTTGCCAAAGCTATTTGGTCAACAAAAAAAATGTTTTTGATATAGGTTTCACTGACATTCAGACTTTGAGTAGCCATCCATCTAACAATATTATTTTCACCAAAATTCAATGAAATGAAAAGGGTTTTTTTTATAACACTCTCAAGATTCCATCGATGTAATTTCTGTCAAATTCTGAGTTCAATAAATATTTATTAGTTAATTTTTAATGAAGATGTTTTTAAAGTGTTGATTGACATACTGATTGAAAAATAGCTCTAACTTTGAAATGGTATAACATTTTTGAAATCCAAAATTTGTGTCACATTCTATGTTTCACATAATATAAGGAAAAAATATATTTTAATTTGGTAAAGTTTTCAATTAGTTAAGGTGGTCAGACACATGAGTTTTTTTTATTCTGGAAAAGTTATACTAGAAAATTCATATATAATTATTTATTTGGAATAAATATACCCAAAAGTATGCATCACATCTAGGCATGAGTCTACTTTTTTTAAATCTATAATTATACTAAAAAATATTATCATTTTGATTTTGATTAAGGTGGTTATACATACGCCTACTTGTTACTTTTGCCCTTGAAATTTTTTAGTATTGCATTGAAATCAAAAATTTTGACAAATAAAATTATTTTTTCTCTAGATAAGGCCTAGTAGTTTAGAAATTTCATTCAATTTCCTACAAATTCTTTTTTTACAACATTTTTATATAAAGCCCATAACTACTTTAAAATTACATGTCAAGTTAACATAACCATGATTTGTTGTTTTTTCACTACCACTTAAGGCCACAGTTTGGTTGACCATGATCTTGCGCATACCTATAATATAGTTGTATTTTACAACTCCTTCCTCTTTCTCTATCCTATCAACTAGACCTCTACTCCTTCTAATCTTAATACTAGATCACAAAGCTCACATCCAATAATCCCTTAGATTGCTTACTCACATTTACCAGATATTCTTCTCTTTCTTGCATCTCCTTGATCACTTCACATTACACACATTTATAAACAATGAAAAATCTTTCCTTTATACTGTATACTCAAAATAATTCCTTTAATCCACCTTAAGGATTTCCCAATTAAGTACAATAAGATAATTAATTAATTCATAATAACAATAGCACTCTTGGCTCATAGTTTATACAACTTATCACCCATTTGACACTAGGGCTTACACATTTACTAACATTACCATAAGACTATCATCTATCACTAACTATCTGTGCATCTCTAGATTATATCTCTATTCGAGGATATAATGCAATCACTCAAAACTTCTTCTAAGGTACTTTGTCTTTGTACTGCTCAATAAAAATTAGGCATATCTTTTGTATGTCTACAACTTACTTTATGCACATTGAACCTTATGATCAAAACATAGTGTGGAACATGTCCTTACCTGCATATTACCACAATATTAAACCTCTTTTTGTACGACCTTGATCTCTATTTGCTACTCTGCCAGTCTTCATAGAATTGCTGCTATGTTGACATCAATGACAAACATAGGGGTAAAAGTACAAACCTGTGTCACCCTTTTGTAAAGGAAAAGGCTAACAAAAGTATAACTATTCACCTTCAATGACATAAAAAAGGTATTATTAATTAGAATTTGATGATGAATTAAACTAATGAAATATGTAAAAATGGATGAAGTCTATGATTATAATTTTTTTTAAATTATTTGGAATAAGAATCGATATTTTTTCCTAATTTTTCTAGATAATTTTTTAGTTGCTAAAAAATGCTAAAAATTAGGGGTCTAGTTCCCACCACAAAACTATATGGAAATCAACTTATTTTCCTTTGATCTTAGACTATGCCATAGATAACATATATATCTAGAACAATCAATAATAAAAATTGGCTTTAGACCTATATTTTCTCTTTTATAATGATCCCAATTTTAACTCACTTGAAATTGATAGTTTTCATCTCCCACCACATTTTTCAAAACAAATCTATTCTAACCAAGAGAGAAATTATACATTCTCAAAGAGGAAACTCTTCTCTAGAATGTCATATAATTTTATAATCTTTTTGATATCTTTCAATAATTTTTTCTTTTTCAAAATCAACATCTTTTCAAGTGTTAAAATACATACTTGTAGAATTTTTTAATTACAATATACTATATCTAATTAAAACACTATAAACTCTATATGAGAATATTCTTGACTTTGAGCTCTATAAAATGGTGTTTAAATATCATAAAAAATAATAAGAGTTATTGAAATGTCAGTTTTCTAAAATAATTTTATTTCTTTAGTAATTGGATACAAACTAGTAGAAAACATGCTTTTAATAGACATTTCCAATTGGAAAAGTGTGAGACCATATATAACTTAACTAGAAAGAATTTATCTAAATCATATGTTTGAACAAAATATACTTTTAGATAGAAATACTTAAATTTAGTCATTCTAATAAGTTAGCTTAAAAGGTGACACAACTTTGTACTTTTACCGATAGTCATGAATGCAACATGTCAATACTGCCACATGCTCACCAATTTTTAGAATACTCCCCCAAAGGAATACAATCATCATTTATGCTAATAATACCCCCTTGTGGCATTGACAGAAACATAGACAAAAAACATATAGGCTCCAAGAATAACAAATAATACTATGTTGTTGTTGATGTTCTGTTCTTTTCAAATCATCTTCATTAATCAAATATGAAATCATCTAGAATATTGCTCTATTCTGGATCTTCTAGATATGAATCATGAGTTATTTATTAAGAAACTTCTTAGTTTATCCCACATTCATCAACACTCTTTATGGTGCATATCTCCCCCATAGAGATATTCCTTCTCTTACCTACATGAATATTTCTAAAACTCCCTAATAACTATCTCTACCCCATTCATCCTTAGGAGATGTTTTTCATGCACTCTTTTCCCTCATTAACGTCAATGGAAAAGGATTCATTATGTCAATCAACTGCTTGAAGTATTCAATAATCTCAAGTGTCAAAAGCCATTGTTCAATACCAAATACCATTAGTCCTTAATGACTCTTCTCATCATAGATACTCTCCCATATAAGAAACATCAACATTTAGTCCAGTCAAACAATAGTGCTATGTACCATTGGATTGATGCAATCTATGCATAATCTACTTTCAAGTAGGTAGGGACATAACCCCAAGCATACCTCTTAGGTACTCAAATGTATTTTTAGGTAAGGTCTTTGTAAAGATATTTGCAATCCGATCTTTAGTATTCACATATTCCAATATGATCTCTTTACCTACATCCTTTTCTCTCAAAACATGATACTTAATAGATATATGCTTAGTCTTAGAATGCAATACATGATTCTTAGACATACTTATTGCACTTGTGTTATCACAATATATGATTAAAAGTTCTAAAACTTCTATCCTAATATCCTTTAGCATCTACTTCATCCATATCACTGGTGCTTTTTCTGTCATTCATATTACTTGCCCAATTTGCATTAGTATAAAAATACAAAGTGAAATAAATTAACCTATAAATCATATTCCATAATCAAATTCTCCCTTCAAATATATGAATATCCTTTTTGTTGTTGCATAATGATACTCCTTAGGATCAACATGAAATCTAGCTACACTGCCAACTACATTTGTTATATCTAGTCTAGTGTAAGTGAGATATCATGAACCTCTAATCATGGATCTATACATATTATTCTCAACTATGGGTGTCTCATCTTTTCTAGATAACTTTTGACCAATTTAACATTGATGTACAAAATCTTACAACTTTCCAATCCAAATATCTTTAATAAGTCTTTCAGATACTTATCTTGTGAAATAAAAATACCATCTGTGTTTTGTACAATCTACAAACCAAGGAAAAACTTTATTTCTCCTATCATACTTATTTCAAGCTCATTCTTCATTTCTTTAGCAAACTTATCACTTTCTTCATC
Organism: Cupressus sempervirens; assembly: GCA_028749045.1. Taxonomy (NCBI): domain Eukaryota; kingdom Viridiplantae; phylum Streptophyta; class Pinopsida; order Cupressales; family Cupressaceae; genus Cupressus; species Cupressus sempervirens. Next base: position 898,149,802 of record CM053787.1, on the reverse strand, counting down.
ATTACCTCCAAATATTATGTCATGAGAAAATATTACCATTATCAGAAAATCATTCTCTATCTCTTTCAAATACAAGTTATTGTTTATTGTACCTTTAGAAAATCCAAACTTTGCCAAATGATTGTCCAACTATGCATACCAAGTTCTAGGTGCTTGCTTTAGGCCATATAGAACTTTCTTCAACTTACATACCATATCTTTCTATTCTGTTAGAGGAAAACCTTCAAGATTCTCAATGTATACCTCTTCTTCAAATTCTCCATTTAGGAAGGCTGATTTGACATCCATCTAATACACTTTGAATTTATTATTTGCTGCATAAGACAAGAACATTCTTACTACTTCTATTCTAGCGTTAGGGGCATATGTATCCTCATAGTCTATTCATTCTTTCTATTAATATCCTTTATGCACAATTCTAGCCTTGTTTCTCATAACTTCACCTTGTTCATTCATCTTTTTTTTGAATACCCATTTGGTTCTAATAGAATTCTTATCTTTAGGGCTTGAAACTAATTCCCATGTGTCATTCTTCACAATCTAATCTAATTCTTTTTCGTTGTCTAAATCTAATTATTATCTTTACATCCTTTATCTATTCTCTTAGGTTCAACTTGAGAAAACTAACATAATTCACATACTTCTTTTACCTGATTTCTATTTCTACTCCAAATGATCTATTCATGAGGATGATTCTTTGATATACTTCTGCTAGGATTTGTCAACTCAAATATTTCTTCTACACTAGGCTCATATCTCTTCTCTTCAACCTAATTCCCATTCTAAAAATCATTGTTAGTTTCAATGGTAACTTCTAAATACTCTTGGTTAGCCTTTGGATCAACAATAGTTACCAAAGTTATCTCTTTTATTACTTCCTCTTTCTTAACCAGTTTAGGATCATTATCTTTATCATCACAATAATTCAAGAATATTTCCATACTTGCTTTGAATTCTTCATCTTCATCAGAGAAAAAAATATTTCTAGCTTATCTTACGCTCTTATGACATGTGGATGAAAAATGATCAAACTCTTTACATACCCAACAAATAAAAATTTCCATACCTTCTAGCTCCCTTTTCATAAGTAGATCAATACCTTCCTTGATCTCCAATAATCTCCCTCTTTGGCATTAACAGAAACATCTCAATATCTTACCCTCAATGTATCTTACTCTATTACCATACAATCCAAAAGATTTCTCTATCATGAATGATCAATATCCTTAGTTTTAGTCTAATTCTCTTTATTGATTTTCACCCTCTGAGTTAATAGATCTCCCTCTTGGATACATTTTTCATTCAGTAATAAATATCTCACTTTTGTAGATCTCTATTGCTTTTTCTCTTTATATCTATCCCTCTTTGAAAACAATGCCAAAGACATGTGTCTTTCTTAGCTTCAATCACTTTATAAATCTAAATTATCTCAATATTTGCTTGTCTAACTAATTTATGTCATCTATCTATTACTGATCTTTTATGTTGTACTTGACTATCTACCTTAGGAATTTCCCAAAGTAGAGTTGTTTTGCATCAATGTACAAGATATTATGATTGGCACATTTAATGCAATGCACCTTTTCTCCTTAAGTTGCTTTTATTAGGGGGATCACCCCTAATTTACCTCTAAAATATTCATGAGAATCTTTAGGCAGGGCTATAGTGAATATGTCAACAATTTGTTCTTTAGTGTGCACATATTCTAACTTTACTTCTTTGTTTTGAACTAGTTCCCTCATGTAGTGATACTTGATAGAAATGTGTTTCTTTTAGTGTGCATCATTAAATTCTTTGAAATGTTAATAGAACTTGTGTTATCACAATAGCTAACTATTGGACATGTAATTTATTCTTTCATTCCTTTGAATAATGACTTTATCCACATAATATTTGAATAGTTCACTATAGCTACCACACACTCGACTTCAGCTATTGATTAGGAAATAGAATTATGTTTCTTGCTTGTCCATTGCACCAATATCTTTCCTAGAAAGAATGCACCTCCACTAGTGCTTTTCTCTATCATCAATATTTCTTGCCCAATCAGAGTTAGTGAATACCTGTAGTTGAAATCTATCACTTTTCTTGTAATATAATCCATAATGTTTTGTACCTTCTATATATATCATTATCCTTTTCACTACCATCATGTGATTCTCCTTAGGGTTTGTGCAAAATATAGCAACTATCTGAACTGCTAATGCAATATCAAGTCTACTATGAACAACATATTGCAATTTTGCAATCATCGATCTGTATAGGGTCTAGTTCACATTAGAGGATGCATCATTCTTAGATAGCTTATTTCTTGTAGACATAGGTGTGCTCACTGGTCTTGAATCTTGCATTCCAAAAATCTTTAGTATCTCCTTGATATATTAGGATTGAGTAATGAAAATACCAAACTTCATTTGACATGTTTGTAATCCAACAAAGAATTTGATTTTACCAAACATAGACATTTCAAATTCCTTCTTCATTTTATTAGCAAATGATTTATAGAATGCTTCTCATACTCCAAATATAATGTCATCAACAAATATTTTAGATAGCAATACTGCATTGTTCTTACCATTCTTTAAATATAGATTACTATTATTATTCATCCTTTCCAAACCAATCTTCACCAAATAATTATGGAGTCTTTCATACTATACTCTTTGGGCTTGTTTCAATCCATAAAGACCTTTGTTCAATTTACATACCATATTTTTCTAGTCTGGATCTACAAATCCTTGAGGTTGTTGAATGTATACTTCTTCCCCAAGTATACTATTCAAAAATGCAGATTTGACATCCATTTGATATACCTTGAAATTCTTGTAGGCAAAATATGCAATCAAAGTTCTAACTCCTAGTCTTTCCATAGGAGAAAAAGCTTCTCCATAATCAACTCCTTCTTGAGCATATCCTTTGCAAACTAGTCTTGCATTTTTTCTTGTTACTTCACCATTTTCTTTGAGTTTAATTCTAAAACCCCAATTTGTTCCAGTAACATTTTTGTCTTTAGGTCTTGGCCCTAAAGTCCAAGTATTATTCATCTCAATCTATTCAATCTCCTCAATCATTGCCTCAATCAAATCTTCATTGTCTAAAGTATCTTTTACTTGGTTGGGCTCAAATTCACAAAGTAGGAATGTATTATCTTTGAGTCTTTTCCTTGTCATAACACTTGATTTAGCATCACCAATGATTTTTGTTCAGGTTTGTGATGTCTTCTTAGAAACTTGTCTTACATACGTGGTTTCCTTCTCTATGCTTTTACAGGTTCATCTTGGAAAAAAATATCAAACTCATTTTCTCTTTCTTGTTAAGGTTCTAGTCTAGTTTTTTCATTCTTGACATTCTCTATTTGATGATCAACATTTCTTGTCTATGACTAGGCATCTTCAGTCTATTAATCCACACCCACTATCTATTGTTCAATTTTATTTTATTTTTGTGCTACATCATTTCCTATTTGCTAGGAAACAACAACTTGATTTGCTTGTTCATTTGGAGTCCTAGGAACACCTTCATCCTTATAGGTGAATGTACTATAATCTTCAGGTTCTTCATTGTATTTAATGTCACTTCTTTCTATAAACTCATCAACTTTCTCATTTGCACTTTCCAAAACTTTGTTAGTGTTAGAGTTTAAGCACTTGTAAGCTTTACTCTTGATAGAATATCTTAGGAATATACCTTCATCAATATCTGCATCAAGTTTTCCATTCTTATTATCTTTTAGTATATATAATTTAATTTTAAACTTTTTGAAATATTTGACATTAGGATTATATCCATACCATAGTTCAAAAGGTGTAGCATTTGTACCTTTCTTGACTTGTACTTAATTCATCGTATAGATAACAATACTAACAACTACTCTCCAATAATTCTTTGATACACTCTTCTCCATTAGAAATATTGTTTCATAGTCCATTGTTGATCTATTTCTCCTTTCAACCATAAAACTCTAAGGAGGGGTCCTTGGTAATGACATCCATCTTTTTATTCCTCTATCATTGCAGAATGTATTGAACTCATATGAAATGAACTCACCACTCCTATGAGATCTCAAGCACTTTAGATTCTTCCCTATTTATTTTTCAACTCTTGCTAAATAACACTTGAATAATTGAAAAGAATTAGATTTATCTTTAAGTAAAATCATAGTCATCATCCTAGAGTAGTCATCAACAAATAGAAAGAAATACTTATCTTCACAATATCTTTGCACATCAATAGGTCTACATAGGTCATTATGAACCAATTCCAAAATATCATTAGAGGTGTATGTTTTTTCATTGAAGCTATACTTGGTCAATTTTCCCAATTGGCACTGTTTACATGTAGCATTGTTAAGCTTCTTTATTTTAGGGAACCCTCTTAATTTCTTCATTTTACTAATATTCACCAAATTATCAAAGTTTACATGATACAACCTCTTATGCCATAACCAAACATATTCTGATTGTGCAAAAAAACATGTCTCATTAGATATATCTAGATAAAACAAGTTACCTCTTATTTGATCACCATGTCCTATCATCTTACCATTAGCAACATATATCTTGGCCTTCCTTTTTCGGAATTCAACTTTGTAATATAATTTGTTTAGTTGTGAAACACTCAATAGATTATAGTTAAATCCTTCAACCTAGTAAGCATTGTTAAATTTTATCTTGTTAGTCAATTGAATGACACCTTTACATTTTACAAATCATAGGATATCATTACCAAATTTAATAAATGTTAGCATGAATGCTAGTGATATTACATTGGGGCAGTATCCTAATCATTGGAGAGTATTGATATGTTGTATTCATGAATGTATTTTTCATTAATGTCAACATAGTAGTAATTTTGTAAGGACTAGAAGAATAGGTGTCAGAGATCTTATAATGCACAGAAGCTGAGAAGGTTTAGATGATGCATAGTGAAGGACATGTTCTTGAGGTTGTCTTGATGATGTGATTAAGAGAACTAAGTCTAGGTGAATGGTGTATAGAAGTTACACTTGATTTACTGGAAGTAGTGTAGAAATAAAATAGTGGAAAATAATGTTTTGATGATCTATCACCATCTTTCATCTTAGATGTAATAAAGAGATGTATAGTTAGACTATGATAGATGATATTCGTGTGGTGACTTTAGCATGTGCACAATATGTGGTATCTCATGAGTGAAGTTTTGTATAGACTATGAGTCAATAGTACTATTGCAATTGTGAATTAATTAATTACCTGATTTTAATTAATTGGGAAAGCCTCAAGGTTGACTCAAGGAATTATTATGAAGATACGGTATAAAGGAAAGTTGTTTTACTTATTTATAAAGTATCTAGAGAATAAGATCAAGTAGAATGTGAATTATTAGTGCGTAGTGTGAGAAGGAGCAAAATGCTTATTGAATGTGTGTAAGTGATCTAAGGGATCATTGGATGCACACTATGAGATTTGGTTACAGGATCTAGAGGAGAAAAATTTTGGTTGATAGGACAAAGAAAAAGGAAGGAAGTACATTTTAGTTCTATTATTTTGCAAGGAATAATATAGAGATCATTTGGATAGTGGGTTCATTGATCTTAACCTTGATGTTGTTCGAGTAGTGGGTCCAGCTATCTTCAACAACTCCTAACAGGGTTGGAATCTCCTAATAGGGATTAAAAGTCTCCTAACAAGGACTCATATGTATTGAATGTTGCAAAATATTCCTAATAGGGTCTATCCTATAACAAAGAATATTTATATTAGTACATCATATTGTGGGTACCACTCCCACTGGGGTTTCCCCTCTAATCAAGGGTTTCCCTAGTTAACATATCTGGCGATAATTATGCATGAGTACATTGTTGTGGTTTTAGTTTATAATACTCGCATGGTTAAGTTTTTTTAAGGTTAATAATTGTGAAAATAGTTTGATAACTTATTAACTACCCCCTCCACCCCCCTAGCTCTCAGTTATATCATTGGAATATATATTCTAACAATTGGTATCAAAGGTCATCAGATTCTTGAAGATAAGGCTTAACAACTTTGGGAGATTGATGGAAAATATGTTCAAGAAAGATAATCAAAGATTTGATGGGGCCAACTATGATAGTTGGAAGGAAAAGATGAAGACTCATATGTTATGCATGGGTCCAAGATATTGGCTTTTGACAAAAGTTAATAAGGCAATTCGTGAAGAATCAAAGCTAGAGGAATGTAGTGAGGGAGAAAGAGATCTATTCATGTGTAACATGAGAGCCAAAGAAGCCCTACTATCAACTCTTTCAAATAATGAATACAATTAGGTAAAGAAATTCCAAACTTCTCATAAAATTTGGAAAGCATTATAAGTTACTTTTGAAGGTGGTGATCATGCAAAAAGAATGACATTGAGAAAATGGATTTGTGCATTTCAAGATTCTAAGATCATGAAAGATGAATCTATAAGAAGTTATGTTGGTAGAATATTAGAAATTATTATTGGTATTTGGTCTCTTGGTGGAATTAAACAAGATGATGAGGTTATATGGAAGATTTTGAAAATTTTTACACCACCATTCAAGAAGATAGCTCAGATGATTCAGCTAGTAATGCCCTGCACCAAATATTTCACAAAGGAAACATTGTTTGGAAGGTTGAAGTATGTAGAAGCAAAATTGAGACAATTTGGAAAACTAGCCAAAGTTGAGAAATATTTTAGTATTCTAAATATTTGACCTAATCTATCAAGAAGTGCAAGTGTAAGAGGAGAATTTTCTAGGAGTAGCAGATTTTAAGAAGATAAGAAGATAGAAGAAGGAATAACCCTTCTGGTAAGAAGAAGGAAAGATGGTAAGAAAATCTTTAACTGTTGGACTTGTGATGAATATGATCATTATGCATCTAAATTTGCTAAATGAGAGAAAAAATTTAGAGGAAAATTTAATCCTACAAGAGATAAGGATATAAATTATTTACATATTAATGAAGATGAAGAATCTAATGAAAGAGATCCGAGTGAAAGTGATGATGAATTAGGATTTTTGGCTATTAAGGAAGATGATCTTGATAGATAAATTAGAGAAGAGAGATCTCTAGTTAGCCAAGATGAGAAGAAATCAAATAGGATAATTGATAGTGGATGTTCACATCACATGACTTGTGTTATGAACAAGTTTTTTAAGTTGAGAAATCATGACGGAGTTATTGTTAGAGTTGGTAACAATGCAACCTGCCATATTATAGGAACTAGATCTATTACACTAGATGTTAAAAATAACACTGATGATGTTTTTTTTTTATGGTTTGGCACATAATTTATTAAGTGTTGGATAGTTGGTAGACAAGGGATATCTATTGCAGCTCATAGAGAAGACTTACATTATCAAAGAAAAAGATGGTAAGTTGATTGGTACTGGAACTAGTCTAGAGGTAATATATTTCAATTGAATCCTAATGAAATAACATGTTTGGATGCAAAATTTGATAACATTTGGTTATGACATAGGAGGTTCTATCATATAAACTTTGATAATATTTTGAAGGTTAGAAGTACATTTGCAGTGAGAGATCTACCTAAGATTATTAAGCCTACCAATGTTGTCTACAAGGAATGTATTTTGGCTAAGTAGAGGAAAGTGTCTTTTCCTAGCAAGAAGTTCTCTACTACAGAGAAATTGGAGATTGTTTACACAAATTTGAGTGGTCCTACAAGAACTAGAGGATTATATGGTGAAAGGTACTTTATGATTTTTGTTGATGATTTCACTAGAATGATATGGGTAGCATTTCTTAAAGAGAAGTTTGAAGCTTTTGAGAGATTTAAGATATTTAAGAATAGAGTTGAAAATGAATCTAGTGTCAACATTAAATGTTTGAGATAACATAGAGGAGATTTCACCTCTAGAGAGTTGGACATGTTTTGTAAAGAAAATGGAATCAAAAGACAATTATCTTCACCAAGAACACTTGAACAGAATGGGATTGTTGAAAGAAGAAATAATTCAATAGTAGAACCAAAAAGAATGATGTTATTTGAGAATGATGTCCCAAAGACATTTTGGAGAGAAGTAGTTAATACTACAATATATACTCTAAGCAGAGTACAGATTAGAAAAGGTATGAGCAAGACACCCTATGAGTTATGATTTGGTCATTCACCATCAGCCAAGTATTTTAGAATATTTTGAAGTAAGTGTTGCATGAAGAGAGATGATGATATTGGTATGTTTGATCCTAGAAGCAATTAAGGTATGTTTCTTTGTTACTCATTGAAAAGTAAAGCATATAAATATTTCAACTATAGAACTAAGACAATAGTTTAGTGCACAAATGTAAGGATTGATGAAAATTTTGATACTAAAGAGAAGATAGTAGATTATAATTCTAATGAAAAAGAGGATAATTCTAGAATTGTTAGACAAAATGCTAAAGTTCCTTTTGAGACTAACAATAACTTGCAGAATGATGTATCTGTTGAGCATAGAGAAGAACAAAGATATGAACCTAGAGAAGAGATAAGAGTTGAGATGTTAACTCCTACCTCTAGTAGAAACATGACAAAGAATAACCCTCTAGAGAAGATAATTGGGAGCAAGGATAAAGGTCTAATGACAAGGAATAGAGTGAATGAGGAATTATGTCTAATTTATGCAAGTACTAAAAGAAGAGTTATATCTGATTGTGAAGAATGAGACATGGGAATTAGTTCCTAGACCTAAAGACAAAAATGTGATAGGAACCAAGTGGGTATTCAGAAATAAGATGAAAGAGCAAGGAGAAGTTGTGAGAAACAAGGCCAGACTTGTTTGCAAAGGTGACTCATAGCAAGAAGGCATAGATTATGAGGAATTATATGCACTTGTGGTAAGAATGGAAGTAGTAAGGATGTTCTTGGCTCATGTAGCAAGCAAGAATTTCAACGTTTATCAAATGGATGTCAAGTCAGCTTTTTTGAATGGAGAACTTGAAGAAGAAGTCTACATTGAGCAACTTGATGGATTCCCTCTAATAGAAGAAAAAGATTTTGTATACAAATTGAAGAAATCACTATATGCTCTAAAGCAAGAACCTAGAACTTGGTATGCAAGGTTGGATAGATATTTGTTTAAACTTGGATTTATTAAAGGCGCAATAGATAGTAATCTATACTTAAGGAAAATTGATGATGGTTTGTTTATCATTGTAATATTTGTGGATGAAATACTATTTGGAGTAAATGATAAATAAAGTGATAACTTTACTGAAGAGATGAAAAATGAATTTGAAATGAGCATGATAGGAGAAATGAAGTTTTTCCTAGGATTGCAAATTGTGCAGAGCAGAGATGGGATATTAATTTCACATGAAAAGTATCTGAAAGACTTGAAAAGATTTGGTTTAGAAAGTTGCAAACCTATTGGTACACCCATGATAACTAGTAACAAGTTATCTAGTAAAGATGAAACACTTATAGTTGAGAAGAAGAAGTATAGATCTATGATAGGAGGATTACAATATCTAACTCACACCTGACTAGATATAGAAAATGTAGTTGGGATTGTAGTGAGTTTTCAAGCTTATCCTAAAGAGTATCATTATGTAGTAGTAAAAGGAATATTTAGATATTTGAAGGGTGCATCTAATTATGGAATCTAGTATGATTGATCAAATGATTTTACTTTGTGTGCATATACTAATGCAGATTGGGCAGGCAATATGGATGATAGAAAGAGCACCGGTGGTGGAACATTCTTTCTTGGAGGACGATTAGTTTATTTGTTGAGAAAGAAATAGGACTATATATCTTAGAGTATAGCTAAGGTTGAGTATGTTGTAGCAACAATAATTGTAATCAAGTTATGTGGATTAAGCAAATCTTGAAGGATATTAGGATTGCGCTTACAAAACCTATTATCATTTACTATGATAACAAAAGTGTAGTGAGTATGTCTAAGAATCTAGTATTACATTCTAAAACAAAGTACATATCCATTAAGTATCATGTTTTGAGAGAGAAGACAATAGAGAAGGAAATAAGATTGGAATATGTAAATACTAAAGATTAGATTGTAGATATCTTTACGAAGCCTTTACCTAAGGATACTTTTGAGTATCTAAGAGGTATGTTAGGGGTTATACCCTTGCCTGCTTTAGAGTAGATGATGCAAGGAGTGCATAGGTCCAATGGTATAGAGCACTATGGATAGACTACATAGAATGCTGATACTTCCTATACGTGGGAGTATCTGGTATGTACTAAGTCATTAAGGACTCTTGGTATTTGGTATTTGGATACTTGAGCTGATTTAAGAGTTGGAAGAAGTATATTATAACAATTGGTAAATAGTAATTGGTATTTTGTACTTCTTGACACCTTTGACATTGATGTCAATGGGGGAGAGAATGTGAATATGAAAAACATCTCCTAGGCAATGGAGAGAGAAAATATGAAAGAGGAATTTATTGAGGTGTCAACAGGGGAGTGTTATCTCTTTAGGGAGATCTAGAAAGATTCATGTAAGTGTCTAGAAGACTATGTTAGTGTGTACAAGAATATGTTAGTGCCTAGAAGGAAATGTTAGTGTGCAAAATAATATGTTAGTGCACACAAGGAAATGTAACTACACAAAAGAATATCCTATGGGAAAGATATGCAGCAAGAAAATTATTGTGAGTTGTTCATTATGAATAATTGATGCTAGTTATAGCAGCCATAAGATTTTAGATTCATGAAGAGGATTTGAAAAGATGTCAGTAGCAGTAACAAAGTATAGTTTTGTATTCTTGGAACTTATATGTTTTCCATCTATGTTGCCATCAATGCCAAGGGGGGAGATTTTTAGTATGAATGCTGATGATAATATGTTGGGGGAGTATCCTAAGCATTGGAGAGTATTGACATGTTGCATTCATGAGTGTATTTGTCATTAATGTCAACATAGCAATAATTCTATAAGGAAAGGAAGAATAGCCATCAAAGATCTTATGATGACAAGAAGTTGAGGAAGGTTTAGATGATGCACAATGAAGGACATGTTCCTGAGGTTGTTCTAATGATGTGGTTAAGAGAACTAAGTCTAAGTTAATGGTGTACAAAAGTTACACTTGATTTACTAGAAGCAGTGTAGAAATAGAGTACTAGAAAATAGTGTTTTGATGATCTATTGCTATCTTTGATCTAAAATGTAATAAAGAAGTGCGCAATCACATAGTGATAGAAGAAAGTCATGTGGTGACATCAGCATGTGTGCAAGATGTGGTATCTCATGTGTGAATTTTTATATAGACTATGGGCCAACAGTGCTATTACAATTGTGAATTAATTAATTACCTTATTTTAATTAATTGGGAAATTCTCAAGGCCAACTCAAGGAATTATTATGAAGATATGGTATAAAGGAAAGTTGTTTTCCTTATTTGTAAAGTATTAGGGAGAAAAAGATCAAGTGGAATGTGAACTATTAGTGTGTAGTCTGAGGAGTAGAATGCTTACTGAATGCATGTAAGTGATTCAAGGATCATTGGATGTACAATATGAGATCTAGTTACAAGATCTAAAGGAGTAGAAGTTCAGTTGAAAGGATAGAGATAGAAGAAGGAAGTACATCTTAGTTCTATTATTCTATAAGGAATAATACAGAGATCATCTGGACAGTGGGTTCATTGACCTTGACCTTGAAGCTACTTGGGTAGTGGGTCCAATTGTCTTCCACAACTCCTAATACAGTTGGAACAACTCCTAACATGGTTGGAATCTCCTAAAAGGGACTCATATGTACTGAATGTTGTAATAGACTCCTAATAGGGTCTATCCTCTAACAAGGAATATTTATATTAGTAAATCTTGTAGGTACCACTCCCACCAGTGTTTTCCCTCTAATCAAGGGTTTCCCTAGTTAACATATCTAGTGTTAATTGTGTGTGAGTATCTTGTTGTGGTTTTAGTTTATATTACTCACATGGTTAACGATTGTGAAAATAGTTGAATAATTGATCTACCACCTCCCCCCTCCCCTTAGTTATATCAGTGGACTATATATTCTAACAACACATCCACCTTTGTAAGGACAAATATCCTCAAATTTATCTTTATCACCAGTCATATGTTTGGAGCATCCACTATCAATTATTAATCTATCACTTTTGTTTACAAATGAGATTTATGTAGTTTTCTCATCTTCATTAGAATCTTCTTTCACATAAAGTTACAACTTCATCATCATTACTTTTAGATTCATTGTTAATTTCTTCTCTAGAAATATAACAAGGTTTCTTACCTTTTTCATCTTTGTTTCTCTTGTAGTCTTTGTAACCTCTTTTTTCTTTATACTTGCTTTCCTTTCTTTGATCCTTATCCTCCTTTTCACAAAACCTAGTAGCAATATGGCCAACTTTGTTACATGAGATGAAAATAATAGGTAGTTTACCTTTAGATTTACCTCTTCCTCTTTCAAATTGTTTTGTAATAAGGGCTTCAAGTTGATCAAGCTCATCTTCAAAACTATCACTATCTCTCTTCAATTGTTTTCCTTTCCCTTTGCTAAGAACTAGTAGCAGGTGTGTAGTTATCAAAGTTAGACATCTCCTATCTTCTTTTTTCCATGAGTGTATCTTCTATATTCTTTTTCTCCTTTTCATTTCTAGTCTCATACTTAAGAGACTTAAAACATGTCATTCTTGCTTCTTCTTCCATCTTCTTCAAATTTTCTTGAAATGTAGGTGCAAACATTTTAAAGATGATCTATTCTAATTCATCTTTGCCTAAATTTTTCTTTCTCTTGGATTTGGTTGCTCTTCTTGTGAATACTATAGAGGAGGACTTAGTAGGCCTGGTTATGATTATCTTCCCCTTCTTCTTGGGAGGCTATTGCTTCTCATATTCAAATTCCTCTACTTCATCCTCTTCAAGATCATCTTCCACATCATCACCTTTTCCCTTGGTAAGAATTAGAGGAGAGCTTGATGATTTTTCATTTTTTATTATCTTTTCTATCCTCTTTCTTCCTCTTCTTAGAACTTGAGGTAGCATGATCTCAAGCTCAATTATTTCCTTGGCTTCATCATAAGTTCCAAAATAAGTGGCTTTAGGATCCATAGGATCATTCAGTAGAGCTTCAATGATATCCTTAGTGTCATTAATGTTAACCTCATATTCTAGAGGCTTAATCCATGCCACTCTAGGTCTAACTACTTGAATGTATACTTTGTCACAACCAACCATGAAACATATATCTTTCTCATAGTCTTCTACAACCTTCTTGGTTATCCTAAAGCTATTTTGTATCTTTCCTTTGAATGTTTCAAAATAATTGTCCTTGATGTTGTCAAAATTGTCACCCATTTCTACTATGTATTTATTTATTTGATATAATATTGAAACATACTTCATCCATACTATAGATCCTTTGGAAGGGAAAAAATTTTGAACAAATTAAAATAGAAATGTAAAAAAGAGAACTGAAATTACATGATTTTTTCTTTGACACTATGATGTTTTCCATATTCTTGCTAAATTTTATCACAACAACTCAATAAGGTCAAAAGATAAGTTATTCTTTACCACCTTGTATGCAAGATGAACAACCTCACAAGACACATTGTTCAACTTGATAGACCTATTAATCTTGTGAGCAATCACATGGATTCAAAACTTTAGCTCCATGTCTATTATACCACTCAATTTCATGCTCCTTCCATCCCACTTGACAAGAGTTCGCTTAGCCAATTCAACCCGATCTAGGGTTTTGGTGTTCTTTTCTTTATTCAACATTGTCAATCTAGTGATTCTATGAATCATTTTCTTTGTTAACTGAATGGGTTGATCCAACCATAGCTTACCATTATAAACATGGATTAGAATAAGTCTAATCTATTTGACATGAAAATCCCTTGGCATATGTTAAATATGTGTCAAACCCTTTGTTTTGAAATGTTGATGTTTGGGCTTTAATACACCATCCATGCATAATTTATTGAATGCCTCATTCATTTCTAGGGTACCAAGTTCCTAAATAGAACACTAATAGAATGAACAAATGTCATGCATGCACAAATACCTTGGGCAAAATTTGGGACTAAGCACTATCTGGGTCAAGCACCTCTATAGTCACCAAACTCAACTTGAATGTAGGTGTCTAGATGTCAACTTCTCAAACTAACATTTTAGAACCTCTCTTGACTTTGCTACTTGATGATCCATGCTTGGTAGGGTTTCTGAAAATGTGAGAAATATTCAACAATAAATACTCAAATCACTCAGGGGCTTTGAATTCTCTCTTCACAAATAGTTCTAAAAATTTGTGATGAAATGATACAATTGATTTCTTCCTTTTAATGAATTTCTTCTTTTTCGATGACCATTAATGCTTCATACACATACATGCTCAGTGACAGACTATCCTCCACTTGGTTTGGCTTTTAAGGCTCAGGAGACATTCATAGCTCTATAGAGTCACATTCACTTGGTACCTATACCCAATGTTAGTGTATCTTGAAATTTCTTAGTAAGGTCTTGCAACCTGACCTAGATCAATGATCCTTGTGCATCTTGAATGTTGATATGGATCTTTGTACTTTCTAGCTAGAATTGATGTTAGATGACTTCTTCTGAATCACAGTTCTATTGATCTCCATAGGGAACTAAGTTGAAATGATTGTGCCACCCAACTCATTGACTTGGGTGTCAACCACTTCATTATTTTGGCTTGCATTTGTTGGAGGTTTTGGTACCTATTACTATGTCATTTATTTTTTAATATTGTCATCTTTTTCTTTCTTTTCATCTTCAATTCTTCCTATGTTCATGCAATTCTTGGCAAGATGTCCATGTTTTGTAAAAATAAAACATCTTTTTGTAGTATCTCTTTTCCTCATGTGATGTTTCAAAAAGTTTTCTCTAATGTACCCAAAGTTACCATAGTAGTGACATCTATACCATGTGTTGTAATCCCATCCAAATATTACTTTCACAATTTGTTCTACTGGGTTCCATTTCTTGGTTTTGCACTCTAAATATATGTGTCCTTTTTTCTTGTAATTGTGAAACTTTCCTTCAAACCTAGGTTTCTTTGTGCATTTAATTTCTCTATAACCATGCTTGTTGCAACTATAACGATTTCCATTGAATTTTTCTTTACCATTCATCCAACATTTTTTTGATGTATAACCTATCTTACCACAATGATTGCAAGTAGGCCTTTTGTCCTTTTGAGCTCCCTATTAAGATGATTCACCTTCTCCTATGTATCCTAATCTAGCTTTTCCTTTTTGTCTATACTGACTTTACTCATTCAATTAACTCATGCTTTCCTAAGATTTCATCATTCTCTCATTGGTTTTCTTTTCAATGCTGAGATGATTGTCTAGTCTTTCATTCTCTGTCCTTAGATTGATAAGGTCTTAATTT
The DNA here is from genome assembly GCA_028749045.1 of Cupressus sempervirens. Lineage (NCBI taxonomy): Eukaryota > Viridiplantae > Streptophyta > Pinopsida > Cupressales > Cupressaceae > Cupressus > Cupressus sempervirens. Next base: position 898,134,460 of record CM053787.1, on the reverse strand, counting down.
GCATCATTGAGTTGATCAATAAAGTCTACTTGTTAAATGGATGGCTGTTGAATTTCATTATCCTTCTCTTCTATCAATTATTTAGATTTTTTTTTTCTTCCATGACTTCACATAATCTGGCTGATTGGATTTCTTGCTCTCTTTTTAGATTTCTCTCTTCTTCTTGAAGATTGGAATTTTTCTTCAATAGGTCTTTGATTGCTACATTAGCTTCATCTCAACTTTTTTCTAGACATAATTCTTCAATTGTATTTTCAATATACATATTATCATCCATTTGTACTACAATATCTTTCCTTCTTTTCAATGATTGAGAGTTGCTCTATTTCTTTCTTCAATTGTCCAATGGACAATTCCAGATCCAACTTTTCATTCTCAATTGCCTTATCTAGCATATATACCTCCATTTTCTCTAATCTTATCTCAAGTTGCCAAACTTCTTTTGTGAGAAATAGTAGCTTTGATACCAATTGTTGGAAATATAAGATAGGCTAGGTTACTAAGAGTAGAGGGGTGAATCAAGAACCGATAAAACTTTATCTTACTTAACCAAATAATCTTTCGTATAATATTTTGATCTAATTGCATGCATGAATGAATGAAAGCAATAGAACATTCATAACCCTTTGACACAAGATATGGTAACCCAGAAACCTTCCAATTAGAAAGTAAACCTACGATGGGGATGATACCCACAAGCTTTAGTACTGTAGTATAAATTTAACCTATTAAAGCTTAGAATTGACCACTTCTGGTGATCTGCCTTGTTAGGAGCAATAAGGACTATGAGGTCCACCTTGTTAAAGGATTTATAAACATAAAATGAAGTATGCACTCAGTTAAGAGATTTAATAAAAGACTATTAAGTATACCCTATTAAAGGATTTGAATGACACTTCTGTTAGGATGAATCAATGGCTGATCTCTAATCTCCAACTCTAATTTGCTAAATGAGATTCCTCTATTGTGATGATCACCTAATCATGATAGATAAATCTCCATTGTCCCTTATACTGCTTTTAGCCTTCTTCAATTCACACTTATGCACATTATAATACTCTTCTCATACATATTTGGATATCATACAATACATTACATATGTACCAATCCAATTCATTACCTTATGGAGTTGACTACAATATCAATTTCATCATAATTCACAAAGTTAACCCAACTACTGTAACTCAGGTTCTGAAGACACAGTCAGTGGTGATGTTCTAATCTATGAAAAACACTATCAGTGCTCGACAAACTTTGGCACTTAGTTGTAGTTAACACTCGGTTCATACTAATAACTCTTCAAGTAGATTAAACTTGGTGAGCACTATGTGGCTCGATGAACACTAAGAAACTCGGTAATAACTAAATCACTTGGTTGATACTACATGACTCAGTTAATTCTAGATTCACTTCATTAACCCTATGAGCTCGGTAGACATAATATATCTTGGTTAGCACTATAGAGCTTGGTTAACACTAGAGTCTCAATCACTTCCACTGGATAGGTTGGTAGACACTTCTACACTTGGAGTATACTAAAAACTATCTTTGATGCTTAGTAGATACTATGTAGCTTGGTATGAACTGCAAACTATCTATTTAGTTTTGTAGCAAAAAAGACACTTGATTAACACTGTTGGATGAATGATAAGCTCAGTAGCAACTGTAGAGTTCGGTAGCAATGGAACCATTTGATTAAGTGTTGAGTCAGTGATAGAAAAATTGGCCTTAAATGTCAACAACAAGATCATTCAATTCATGAAAAGAAGTATGTTGAAGGATGATACTTATTTAAATGGTGAATTTGATCCAAGGATTGTGAAAGATGAACTTTATAACAAAGAATAGATCAATGCTATCAATAAAAAAATACATCACATTGAGAAGAATAATAGATCAACACTTATGCCTAGATCTATAGATAAGAATTTAATTTGAACTAAGTGGATTTTCATAAATACACTAAAAGAATATGTAGAATTTGTGAGGAAAAAAGCTAAATTACTTTCTAAATGTTATGCTTAAAAATAAGGTATTGATCAGGGAGAGATATTTGCACATATTTTTTGAAATGAAGATAGTAATGGAGAAGGGAGGGGTGAATCAATTACTACAAAAAAATTCAAGTCCCTTAGATATCAACTTAAAATTTTCACTAATAATTCAATTTCTTATTATGTTTAGTTAAAACTAAATGTTTCTCTATAATTCAATTAACAAAGCACTCTTATAATGTTAATTTGATTTAACCTTTGGTAAATTATTTACAAAATCATAAATCATAAATAAAATAACATGAACATAGATGACACCAATATTTAACATGGATACCCAATTTGAGAAAATCACTATCCAACTAGTCACAATATTTTTCCCTCTTCTGAATAGAGCCTTATTAGGATCCAAGCCAATTAAAGGTTACAATACATACTATTAACTATGACCTTGTTAGAGTATTTAGTTTACTATGTTAGGAAAGGCCTTGTTAGAGGTTTCAAATCACTTCAATCTATAAATGTCACCTTTTTAGAGGCTTTACAATCTGACTATTAAGTCAACTCAGTTAGGAGATTTTCTTCACCACTACAATGGTTAGAACGTAATAATTATTTGACCTAATTAATGAAGAAAATATCATTGTAGATTCATATTTCTATTCTTGCTTGACCTCTAGATCCTTGATGATCAAAATATTCTTTGTTTCATATCTTCCACATTGGGATGCTCTGCTCCATCTTAGATATTCATTTAATTCCACTTCTTCCACTTTCTTCACAATTGCATATTTTCATTTCATATCTTTTCCTTTCTTATATTTTGTATGGTTATTTAATTCATCTTGAATTCCTTTACAAATAATCAATAAGCATTCAACTAGTCAGCTTTAATTAGGTAATTAGTCAACACATATAATTTGCTGACACTCAGTTCAAACTTGGATTAATCATTTGATTAACACTGACCTTTCTTCAATGCTTGGCTTTAATTGGTTAATATTGTTTCTTCATTAATCTACTGAACTTAATTGATACCAAAATCCTTCTTGGGTTGACTAGGCTCACTTAACATTGATTGCATTTAGCTGATACTGAAATCCTTTTATTTCCTGACTATGCTCAGTTAACATTGACATTTGTGTAGCATCAATGATAACATAAAATTAAATAATTGTTTCCAAAAATATCCCTCTTTGGCATTGCTGGCAACATGACATGTCAACATATAATGATAAAAGTTAGAGCAATATGAGCAAGAGAAACATGAACAATTTTATAATATCCTTAGTTCTATTTTGATTTTCATCCATAAAAAATCCGTCTATGATCTTTTCTTGATTTGTCTTAGCAACTTCCAATATTATTCTCCCTCTTTTATCTCTCATCAATTTTCTTTGATATTTTGTCATTATTCTCCCTCTTTGTTGTACATTCTCTTTCTTATTAATCTGTCAATGTCATATTTTTGCCAATCTCTCCCCCTTTGACATCAAATGCTAAAGGATATAGACAATGAAATTTTCAATGTACCTTTTGTACTTATTCATATGCAATTAGATTTGAATTTCATGCCTAAAGTGTGACAATCTACAACAACTTGGTAGATCTTTAATGGGGCTCAATTGATGCATCATTATTTTATGCTTTAGTAAGCATGAGATAGGTGAATAACCATAACTTACCTCTTAGCTACATAAATGAATCCTTAGGTAATATCTTAGTGAACATATTTTCTATATGTTCCTTAGTGTTCACATATTCCAATCTCACCTCTTTATCTTGAACCAATACCCTCAAGTAATGATACTTGATTACAATTTGTTTTGCCTTTATGTGCATCATAGGGTTCTTAGATATTTTAAATGAACTTGAATTATCTATTCATTAATTGAATTATAAATAGGATAAAAAGTTACTAATAGAGGGGGGTGATTTAGAATATTAAGCACTTTTACTTATTAGTAATTCATTCACACATTCACTAATTGCCTTGTGCATATAAAAATTGTAATAATAAACTTGTTGTAACATGTAAATCTAATCTATCACATGCATTGAAATAAACACATGACATAATATTTTTTATCCATAAACCCTCCAAGATGAAGGTAAAACTAGGGTGGGGATGACACCAACAAATATTCACTACTGGAGTAATAAAGTTAATCTATTAGGGTTAGAATGTTTATTCATAATATATGGTGTATTTTATAAGGGGTCTACCCTTAAAGGAATTTAAGACTCTAGGTCTCACCTTGTTAGATGATTTAATACTTACAATAAAGTGATGACTCTCTTAGGAGATTTACAAAGGTCTATTAAGACCGCTCTATTAAGAGACTTTCCATGATTCAAATTGATTAAAACTAATTCAATACCTGACTCTCGATATGCTCTATAAGCTAATTTTGAGTCTTCTCTTTGCAAATTGGTCCTCTCTTTTTCTCTAATAAAATTTTATTTCCCTTCATTTCTCTAAATAGGTCACTTTCTCTATTAAGACATAATATAACACTTCCATTGACTTCTTATCTAATCTTGACCCTTCACTTTATCATTTGTATATTACTCCTTGTTTGTCACATTAGTCAAATCGCATTTCATCACCCACACTCTCCTCTCAATAAAATCTTCTTTATTTAAAGAGTTTCGTAAAGAATTTTCTAGACGCTTCCATATTTTTCCTCTTCATTTGAATCGTTGATCAAAAAACATAGGCATCTGTGATCCACATCATAAATGTGTAAAATTATCTATAACAACCTCTACAAATATTAAATGTTCCTTTCATGTTGTCTTTAAAATGATTTTCCTCAAAATCTGCATCATTCCTATCTTTTATGTATACTCTACATTGCTTGGATCTTTTTATTTCCTAATACTCAATCTATATTGTTCATGGCATGTACCATGTAACTCAACACTTATATTCTTGGAATACTCAATAGGTATTGAGCTTGGCTTGTACAAAAAATGCTCAGTGATCACACACTTACTCGGCTCCTATAGAGCTTGATATATACATTCTTTTGTACATGACTCATCCTATATAGACTAGCTCAAGCATAGTGATGATTGTCTAACTCTACCTAGTAGATGACTAAGTATTTAACACTAATAGACAACAATAGTTAGAGATACCAAAAATCTCCCCCTTTAACATTAGTGGTACTTAAGAACAATATGTTGTCATGATTACATTATTACAAATACAATCTAATATGAGTAAGTTCTCCCCCTAAGTCTTATAACTTATGCCAAAATGAATAATGAGTAAACAATGTATAAATGAATACTTATCCACATACTCTTCTTTATGACAACAAAATAATTCCCCCATGTTTTCGAACACATATGTCATAGCTGTTGGGGTTGACTAGGTGGAAGCAAACCATATTTATCAATTAATGTCAAATGAACTTAGCTGATCATGGATAGTGCATGATCCCATATGGCTCTTGTAGCCTCCAAAATTTGATTCTACAATAGTAATCATGCAGCTAAGTCAATGAAGCTACCAACCACTAAAAGATTGTGATCTTCTTTGATAAGATCTCAAGTTAATTGCATCTCCCTTTGCATGACCTCTAAATGAGGTATCAAAATTTCTTGAATAGAGATCAATTTAGATCTCATGTTGGTATCAATTATTTGAAGCTCAACCAATATGCCTTTAGTATTCAATAACTTATTCTAGTGATCTATACTAGATGTTGTTGACTATGAAATAATATTGTTGGATCTCTCCATCTCAACTTGAATGTTATGTATTTGTGCCTGAATATCATTTATGAATCTTGGCATGTCTGACAAATGTTGTACAAATTTTGTACTTTCTATATTAGTTAAGTCATAACCTGTACACACTCTTGTAATTGAACTTTCTATTCAGGAATTATCATGGGAACTTTATCTATAATATTATTTTCAAATCTTCTTCCCAACCAATCTATTAATTTTTAATTGGATTCCATATTACCAACATTTACTTGTTCAACAATATTTACAAGTTGGGCAATAACTAGGGCTTCATCATCAAAATTTTGAATATCAAAAACATCAATAAAAATGTTAATACCTCCTTTTATTTGTGCTCTCTTCTTAGCTCTTCTTTCCTTTTCCTTTTTGCCAAAATTTCATGTAAAAAATTTATTTGTTCCAATGTAAGATTTTCCAAATCTAATTGTAGCGCATTTCATTTACTTCATCCAAACTGACTTCAATATTTGGTGAGGTGTCTTTTATTGTTTTTTCTCTACTTAGTGAAGGAGCATTGTTTCCCGACAATACTCTCCCCACTCTGTCATTTTGGTGCATCAGTGCTTGAGACAACAATTATTGCACTCAGTTGAGCTATACTCATCTCTTTATTTTCCTCAATGTGAGGTTCTAAAATAGTTTGACTATCTACATTTGTATCCTTTATCTCATTTTTTTCCTTATTACTTTTGAGCCTTTATTTCTTAACCTCTAGAGTGTTAGGGATATTAGCATATACTAGTGACATGCTACCTTGCAGACTCAATACACTTGAACTTTCACCATTTATGTGGTCATCTTTGATGGTCCCAATCAAAGTTCCTTTCTCTGTATCTTCCCCCTTGGTGGATAACCCAAAATTTCTTTTCCAAAACAATTCATCCTATTTTGCTACAACTTCCATTTTATTTTGTAAAATTAAAAATATTATTTACTTAGGAAAAAAAATGTTGCTATATTTTTCCAAAAATGTTTCCTATTGATCTTGAGATAGATCAAGCATGACTTTGAATAGCGTGCTAGTCCTTATCTTTTTCTCTTCTTCTTCTTCCTATTGCCATCTTCTTTCTAGTCTATCATATTAATCCTTGGGTATTTTTTTCTTAATTTTAATTAGATATAGCTTATTATTTTCAATAATATCTACCATAGCCTCCTCAATTTTGGTTTTGTGAGTATTATCCAATGTATCATATTTTACAAATCTAGAACTAGATAATCATGAAGATCTTCTAGGATCAACACATACCTCACCAATAGAATTTTTTCTCCCTTTGGATGGTCAACTGACCAATCTCCTTCTTTTAAGTTTAGATGCACTAGGTTCATTAGTCTATACTACTCTTTGTTTTGCAATCTTCTCAGCACTAGAAGTTGTCCTAGTTCTTGGCTTATTTGGTGGAGGAGGAGAGAGGGGTGTCACTACTAGCTTCTTATTAGTTCTTTTAGCATTCTTACTCAATGGAGTAAGAAAAACTAGGGATTTACCCTTGTCTCCTTCTTCTTTTTCCTCTTCCTCATTACCACTGTATTTTTGTTCATCTTCTCCAAGACCTTATGTAATCTACAATGGTTCATTTCCCTTATCTAAGATGCCTAGTTTTTCTTCTAGGTCTTCAATAATTCTTTTCCTTTTCTTCACGTTAGAAGATATCTTAATATTCATAGTTATTCTAGCCTTAGATTTGTCATTTATTCCAAATAATTCAGCTTCACTATCTATTTATTTTTTCAATAGACCAACAATGTTTTCATTCCCTAAGTCACTATAAATTTCATAATCAACAACTTGTAACCAAGCCTTCCTTAGCATCACTACCTATACAAATGTATTATCAATATCTAAAAGAAAACATATGTCTTTTTAATAATTTGTAACCAATCATTCAAGTATTCTCATCCTCATCTTCATTATTTTCTTGAATTCCTCAAAATAAGTATCCATGAAATTCACAAAATTTGCTCCTAATTGAGTAATGTATTTTCTTATTCGTCTTGTCATTATTTTTTTTCCCAAACAACATCACCAATACCAAGAAAATATTTCTATATATAAAACAAAATACACATCATGAGGGATTCAAACTTACACATTGAGTTCTTTGCTTTTCTGATAGATAATAGATTCTCTTGTAACTGTGGTCTTTGAAGCTTGACAAGATCATAGTCATTATCTTTCATCACTATACTCCATGCTTGATCCACCTCCATTCATGACACTATTCCATCTCCTTGACTAGTAGAATTTGTGAGCTATAAATCTCAAAAATATTTGATTAGTGGATTAGAAATGTTTTTAAGTGGCAAACCTCATCCATTCCACTCTACACCTATGTTTCCTCAATTTTCTTTCGACTCAAGATTTGCATATTTTTCTTCTTATATAGGGTTGGATAGACTGTAACTTTATGAATCATTTTCTTCATGATCTCCATAGGTCCATTCTATAACCAAAACTTGATACGATGCATTCTACTTAAAATAATTTTAATTCATTTAATCTTGAAATTCCTTGGAAATTCTAGGGCACGACTTAACCCTTTCCTTTCAATAACTTTAAATTCATCCTTCAAGATTCCTTCATTACATCAATTCTCATATGCTTCTCTTATCTCATAATCTCCTACTTCTTAGATCTTACACATATAATATCTCCTTACATCATGGATCATAATAACTTTGGACAGTATCAAGGATAGCAAACCCATTCAATCTCATTTCATTGCAATTTCTAGAATAGTAAGAAGCTTTGGTGAAGGACAAGCATCAGTCTTCACCGATTGGATTTTAATAACCTCTTGGTTCCTTCTTATGGTAGATGAATCTTTCATTTTCTTTTCTAAGGTTTGAATTATTTTCTTTATCCTCTTAATTACTCAACATAGCTTAGATCTTCACTTGTTAAAGCCTTTTGTCCAAATCACTCTTGAAATCTTTTTCTAGTTACTCAAATCTTCAAATTTCTATGTGCTCTTGAAATTTGTATGCAAGGTGTGAGATAATGTCTTAAAAAAAATCTATATACCTTCTTTTGGTCAATTTAGGGTCTCCATTAATTTTGTGTACTTAGGTAGGTGGAAGCCATCTATCTTGGTTAAATTTTGTGGCTTTGAACTAGGTCTTTTCTTTTCAGCTTGGTCTCTTCCATATCACTTGACCTTTATACTAGTTTTCTTTTGAATTTCTCGGTCCATGTTGTAATTCTTGGTGAACATAGATAGTTTTATTGATGTTTGGCATCCCTTCATAGATTTTTTCTTATGCATCTTTATATATGCAAATATGAACTTTAGTACATTTCATGTAAGGAAATTATGTATGATATATCAATTAAATATACACTTCATGATATGTCCTTACATAGTGTATGAATTTCTAGAGCCATCAGTATTGCTAGATGACTTCATAAGTTCTTCAGAGTATTCCATTGCTTCTTTTGGTTTGTTGAATCTCTCTATAGATTATTTCTCAATTTTCAGATTATTTTCTAGTATGTCCTTTTGTGATTTGAGATTTTCTACTTCCACATCTTTTTGACTCAATTCTTAATTTGCAAGAATCAATTGATCCACCTATTTCATGATTGTTGATGATACTATATTAGGGAAGTAGCCTAAGTATTAGAGAGTAATAACATGTTGCATTCATGACCATGGTTATCATTGATGTCAACATAAAAGTTTGTGAAGACTAGAAAAGTAAGAGATAGAGATCTTAGTTGTATGCACAATATTTTGATTATTTGTTGATGCACATTCATGGACATGTTTGATATTGTTTGTTCATGTTAAGGTTTAATGTGTAGTACCTGAGTGGAATATTTACATAAGATATGCCTGATTTGCAGAGAGAAGTACAGAGAAAGAGTACCTAAGAAGAATTTTATGATGTTTGTATTATATCATCTAATAGAAATAAAATCTAAAAATGTGTAGTCAAGTAGTGATATAAGATAGTTTGATGATGATATCAAAAACTACACAAGCCCTAGTGTCACACATGTGAGAGGTTGCATAGGCTATGAGCCAATAGTTCCATTATAATTATGAATTAATTAATGATATTATTATAGGTAATTAGGAAAGCCTCAAGGATGACTCAAGGAATTATTTTGAAGATATGGTATAAAGGAAAGATGTTTTCCTTGTTTGTAAGAAGTGTTTTGTGATCACTGTACTAAGTGCAAAGTGCAAAGAGGAGAAAAGTGTTTGGTGAATGCAAGTAAATGATCCAATGGATTATTGAATGCGATACTTGTGATCTAGTTACAAGATTAGAAAGAGAAAAATTCTAGTTGATAGGACAAAGAAATACGAAGGAAAAATACTATTCGTTTCTATTATTCTATAAGGAATAATATAAAGATCATTTGGATAGTGGGTTCATTGGTCTTTCCCTGAAGTTTTTTGGACAGTGGCTTCATCTGTCTTCAACAACTCCTAATAGGGTCTAAATCTCCTAATAGGGATTTAAAGTCTTCTAATAGGGACTAATATGTACTAAATATTGTTATGGACTCTTAAAAGTGCATCCTCTAACAAGGAATATTTATATTAGTACATCATCTTGTGGGTACCATCCCCACCAGGGTTTTCCATTTAATCAATAGTTTCCCTACTTAGCATATCCAATGTTATTGTGTATGCATATCTTGTTGTCATTTCTAATTATATTTATGATATTGTTAAAGTTTAATAAGGTTTATAACTATGATATTAGTTTCATAATTTATTAACCCCCCCTCTCAATTATATTGATGGACTATATATTCTAACATCATCATGTCCAGTTGAGTGTTTGTGAGCTTCTATACATCTGATATCATTTCTTTACGTCTTGTAGCCATTAATTTTTTCTCTTCATCATCCATAGCTCTTTCTTCTTAAAAAAAATTCTTTTTCTTGGTCACTTCATAGAATCTTACTCATTGGATTTCATGTTCTCTTTTTAGTCCTCTTATTTATTCATTAAGGAGTTTTTTCTTTTCAAGTAGATCTATAGATGCTTTGTCATTTGGATTGATTGATTCAAATGGTCCTTTAGTCTCAACTTCTTCATAGGAAAATTGTTCATCCTGAATAGCCAATTACTTTCTTCTTTTTAGGGATTTTTTCATATCTTGTCTTTCTTTCTCAAGTTTCCATAGTATGAGTTGGATGTTAATCACCTAATTGTCAATAACCTCGTCCACTTTATAAGCATCCATCTTTGAACAATTAAGCTTCTCTCAGAGAATGAAAGCTCTGATACCAATTATTGATTGATGGAAGTATACACAAAATACTAAGAGGGAGAGGTTGTGAATAGGAATCTACTTTAACATTTTAGTAATTCATTCACACATTCATGAGTTCTCTTGTGCATGTAAATTTTTTAATAATAAACTTGTTGTAACATGTAAATCTAATCTATCACATGCATGAAAATAAAAAAAATAACACAATATTTGTTACCTAGAAACCCTCCAAGTTGAACATAAAACTAGGGTAGGGATGACACCCACAAATATTCACTACTACAGTAATAAAGTTAACCTATTTTGGTTAGAATGTTTGATCATGATATATGGTGTACCTATTAGAATATATAGCCCACCAATATAACTGAGAGTGGGGTAGGGGGTGAATAAGTTATCCAACTAATATCACAATTATCAACCTTATTAAACTTTAACCATATGAGTAATATAATTAGAAACCACAACAAGATACTCATGCATAATAACACTAGATATGTTAACTAGGGAAGCCCTTGATCAAAGGGAAAACCTTAATGGGGATGGTACCCATAGGATAATGTACTAATATAAATATTCCTTATTGGAAAATGGAAGCTATTAGGAGTTTATAACAACATTCAGTACATATTAGTCCCTGTTAGGAGACTTTGACTCCCTATTAGGAGATTCTAACCCTATTAGGAGTTGTCTTGACCCTTTTAGCAGTTGTGGAAAATAGATGGACCCACTATCCAAAAAACTTTAGGGAAAGTTTAATGAACCAAATATCCAAATGATCTTTGTATTATTCCTTGTAGAACAATAGAAATGAATAGTACTACTCCTTCCTCTTTCTCTATCTTGTGAATCAGACTTCTACTCCTTCTAATCTTGTAACTAGATCATAAATCTTGCATCCAATAATCCCTTGGGTTGCTTACTTGTATTCACCAAAAACTCTACTCCTTTTCACACTTCACAGTCAATGCAATGATCACAAAACATCTTACAAATGAGGAAATGTCTTTCTTTTATATCATATCTTCAAAATAATTCCTTAAGTCATCTTTCAGTCTTTCCCAATTAATTCTAATAAGATAATTAATTAATTCATAATTACAATAGCACTGTCAGCTTATAGTTTATATAACTTCTCACACATGTGACACTAGGGATTACACTTTCATTGATGTCATCATTAGACTTTCATAGTCACTGGATGATTGTGCATCTCCAGATTATATCTCTGTTAGAAGATATAACACAAATAGAAAAAAATGCTTCGCATGCACTCTATCTCTTTATGACTCTCTATAAATCAAGCATATCTTCTATAAATATTTGACTTAGGTAATGCACATTAAACCTTATCATGAGGACATTGTATCAAACATGTCCATGAATGCACATCACTTGACAATCAAAATATTGTTCATACAACTAAAACCTCTATCTATTGCTCTATCAGTCTTCATAGACTTACCAATATGTTGACATCAATGAAAAATACAATCATGAATGCAACATGTCAATACTCTTCAATTCTTAGGATACTCCCCTAAAGTAGTATCATTAGCATTAATGCTAATAATCTCCCCTTTTCACATTGATGGCAACATGGATGAAAAACATCTACATTCCAAGAATACCAAATAGTACTTTTTTGTTGTTGTTGTTGAACTCATCTTTTCAAATCCTTTTCATCAATCAAATTTGAAATCCTCTCAAACATTGCTCTATTTTGCATCTTCTTTAGGATCAACAACAATTGTTCACATTAATAAACCTACCATACATCAAAATTCCTCATGTTGCACATCTCCCACATAGAAATATTCCTCCTTCTTTCTTACATGAACATTTCTAAATCTCCCTAACAAAGTAGAGAATTTCATGCACTCTTCTCCCCATACACACTTAGGAGATGTTATGTTTTTCATTAGCTCTTATCCCCCATGGAAATCAATGAAAAAGGCCTCATTATTTCAATTTACCACACCAAGTCTTCAACCAATTCAAGTGTCCAAAGACATTGTTCAATACCAAATACCAAGAGTCCTCAAAGACTCAGCTCATAACCAATACTCCCCCATATAGGAAACATCAACACTTGTTCTAGTCTAACAATAGTGCTTTGTACCACTAGACTAATACAATCTCTACATCATCTACTTAGAAGTAGGAAGGGGCATAACCCTAGACATACCTCTCAAGTACTCAAATGTATCTTTAGCTAAGGGCTTCATAAAGAAATCTTCAATCTAATCTTTAGTACTCACATATATTCCAATCTAATCTCTTTCTCTATGGCCTTCTCTCTCAAGACATGATTCTTAATAGCTATATTCTTAGTCTTATAATGCAAGACAGGATTCTTAGACATAGTTACTATACTTGTATTATCATAGTATATAATAATAGATTCTGTAAACTCAATCCCAATATCATTTAGCATGTATTCCATCCACATAACTTGATTACAATTATTTATTGTTGCTACATAAGTTTCTTTAGTTTTACTCTATGAAATACAATGTCATTTTTTCCTTCACTAAGAAACCAATCTTCCTCCAAGAAAAAAATGCTCCACCATTGGTGCTTCTTTTGTCATCCATACTACATGTCCAATCTGCATTAGTATATACACACAGAATGAAATCACTCAAATTTTCATATTATATTCCATAGTCAAATATTCTATTCAAATATCTCTATATCCTCTTTACTTTTGCATAATGATACTCCTTGGGATCATCTTGAAATCTAGCTACAATGCCAACTGCATTTTTTATATCTGGTCTAGTGTGTGTCAAATACTACAAACCTCCAATCATTGATTTGTACTACTTCTTCTTAGTTGTAGGTGTCTTATTTGTGCTAGATAACTTTTGACTAGTTTTCATAGGTGTGACAATATGCTTACAAATTTTGAATCCAGATCTCTTCAAAAAATATTTCAAATACTTAGCATGTGAAATAAAAATGCCATCACTATTGTGTGCAATATGCAAAGCTAGGAAAAACTTCATTTCTCCTATCATGCTCATTTCAAACTCAGTCTTCATTTCTTTAGAAAACTGATCACTTGCTTCGTCATTACCTCCAAATATAATGTCATCAAATATTACTATTATCAACAAACCATTCTCCATTTCTTTCAAATAAAAATTACTATCTGTCATACCTTTAACAAATCCTAGTTTTGCCAAATAGTTGTCCAACATTGCATACTAGGTTCTAGGTGCTTGCTTCATACCAGCTAGAGATTTCATTAGTCTACATACCATATCTTTGTCTTCTGCTAGAGGGAAACCTTCAAGATTCTCAATGTATACCTCTTCTTCAAGTTCTCCATTCAAAAAACCTAATTTAACATCCATTCGATATACTTTGAACTTATTATTCACTGCATAAGCCAAGAACATTCTTATGCTTCCATTTTGGATACAAGAGCATATGTCTCCTCATATTCTATTCCTCATTGCTGTGAATATCCTTTGGAAACAAGTCTACCCTTATTTCTTACAACTTCACCATACTCATTCATCTTGTTTCTAAATACCCATTTGGTTTCTATAACATTCTTGTTTTCAGGTCTGGGGACTAATTCCCATGTTTCATTCTTCACAGTTAGATCTAGTTCTTCCTTCATTTCTTGAATCCAATGACAATATTTATATGCTTCATCTACACTCTTAAGTTCAACTTGAGAAATTAAACATAATTCCTCATTAACTTTGTTTCTTGTCATCACACCATTGTCATAGCTTCCAATTATATGCTTTGGAGGGTGATTCTTTGTCATATTTTTGTTAGAGGTAGGAGTTTCCAACTCATACCTTATCTCATCTCTTGGTTCAGATCTTTGTTCTCCTCTTTTCTCAATAGTTTGTACATAATTCTATAGATCATTTTTAGTCTTAGAGAAAACTTTTGCATTTTATCTAACAATCTCTGGATTATAATCATCAATAGTAGTTACTAGCAAGGATAACTTGAGTGGCTAATATTCACTAATTGGCTAATCTCACTCATTGAGGACCCTAGATTTGGATTATATTTTTGCACTTTGGGGGTGTCCATGTCACCTGCACTTTACCAAAATTGGGTCCCATGCTTAGGCTAATTTCCAATAATAAACATAAATATTTATATTTTAGGGATGACTTCGCCAATGGAACCCAATTTTTCTACTTAGTAAATTACATATTTTTGCCTATAATTTTAAAGATTTTCCTTAATTGATGGTCATGCTCACCAATATTTGGTAAAAAATTAAGTTACACTCCAACTTAAGTAGATTTTGCATGTGTCTCTATTCTAAAGACTTTTCATGAAACTTTTTATCTTTTCTCACTTTGTTGTGAAATAGATTTGATTCGAGATATGCGTCTTTACTCTAGGAACTTTCTTTAAAACTTGGTATCCTTTTAAGTATTTGGCTTGAAATAGGATTTATGCCATTGATTTAGGATCATCCACCAGTCAAAAATAATAGTGGTTCTTCCTCCAAACCACCATTTAATAATTTGGAAGGAAACTGTAATGATAAAAGTGGGCCAAATTTTAACCTTAAAGTTTGATAATTAATTTAGCTCCATATAGTAATAATAATAATAATATTAAAATTATTATTATAATAAAATTATTATTATAATAAAACTATTATTTCTAGACATGTGTACTTTTTTCCATGACTTTTATCAATAATGAAAGATTCATCAGAATTTTATAGAATTTTCATATGATTGAAAAACAATCACCAATAAAATTAGAAAAATTCCTACTTAAAAATAAAATTTTGCCAATAGTAATTAATTTTTGTCCCCTAAACTAATGTTTGGTTCACTAAAATTTTATGTTTTTTTTTGAAGGGAGGTTTCATAAAGTTATCCATGGTTTACTAGAGCTAACTCTTCTTTTACTTCCTCTTCCTTAACCATTTCACGCTTATTATGTTCATCAGAAAGTGAACTCTTTCTAGATTTTCTTTCTCATAAGACATCTTGATAAAATGATCAAGCTCTTCACATGTCCAACAAATGAATATTTTCATAACTTCTATCTCTCTTTTCACAAATAGGTCAATTCCTTCTTGGATCTTCATGTCTTCTTTAGATAAGGATTTTCCTAAGCTTCTATTCTTTTGTATCCAACAAAATAATTTTGGATTAGGAAACTCAATGTTCAAATCTTTACACATATCTAATAACTCACCAAGAATATCCATCTTCTGCAGGTCAAAATTTCCTCTATTTGACTTGGGACTATCTTTTCTAAAAAGATTTGACAATGATCTCCCAAAGCTTCTCCTTTAAGGACCTGATGCTCTAATACCAATTGTTAGAATATATGGTCCACCAATATAACTAAGAGAGGGGGGGTGTGAATCAATTATCCAACTATTATCATAATTATCAACCTTATTAAACTTTAACCATATTAGTAATACAATCAAATTCCATAGCAAGATACTCATGCACAATAACACTAGATATGTTAACTAGGGAAACCATTGATCTAAGGGAAATCCCCAATGGGATGGTACCCACTAGATGATGTACTTATACACATATTCCTTGTTAGAGGATGGACCATGTTAGGAATCTATAACAACATTTAGTATATATTAGTCCCTAGTAGGAGACTTTGAATCCTTGTTAGGAGATGCCAACCCTTTTAGGAGTTGTGCCAACCATATTAGGAGTTATGCCAACCCTGTTAGGAGCTATGGAAGACAGATCAACCCACTATCCAAATAGCTTCATGGAAAGACCAATGAACCCACTATCAAAATGATCTCTATATTATTCCTTGCACAATAATAGAAATGAATAATGCTCCTCCTTCCTCTTTCTTTGTTGTATCAACTAGAATTATGCTTGTTCTGATCATGTAACCAAATCACAAATCTCACATCCAATAATCCCTTAGATTTCTTACTCACATTAACTAAATAATTTTCTCCTTTTCACACTATGCACTCAATACAATTATGACAACACATTTTACAAACAAGGAAAACATCTTTCCTTCATACCGTATCCTCAAAATAACTCATAAAGTCAACCATGAGGCTTTCCCAGTTAATTATAATAAGATGATTAATTAATTCATAATTGGAATAGCACTGTCAACTCATAGTCTGTACAACTTCTCACATGTAAAACACTAGAGCTTGACATTGAATGATGTCGTCATAAAAATTTTGTAGGTGACTAGATGATTTTGCATCTCCATATTATATCTTTGTTAGAAGACATCACACAAACAATAGAAACTACTTCTTAGGTACTCTGTCTCTTTACTGCTCTCTATAAATCAAGCATATCTTTCGTACATCTTCAACTTAGGTATTGCGCATTGAGCCTTATCATCAAGACATTGTATCAATCATGTCCATGAATGCACATCACCAGAAAATGAAAATATTATTGGTACAACTAAGATCTTTTTCTACTTCTCTATTAGATTATATAGACTTATTGGTATGTTGACATCAATGACAAACATAGTTGTGAATGCAACATGTCAATACTTTCCAATGCTTAGGATACTCCACCAAAGTAGCATCATCAAAATTCATGCTAAGACTATCCTATGAGGGTTCTTCTCTATTAAAGGTGATTGGGACTATTAGGTATCACCTTGTTAGATTATTTAAAACTTATAATAAAGTAAGGACACTATTAGGAGATTTATAAAGACCTATTAAGACCACTTTTTAAAGAGATTTTCCCTCATTCAAGTTAATTAAAATTGATTCAATACCTGCCTCTTGGTATGCTTTGAAAGCTAATTTTGAGCCTTCTCTTTGAAAATTGATCCTCTCTTCTATTATGATTAAACTTTTGTTTCCCTTCATTGCTCTAACTAGGTAACTTTATCTGTTAAGAGATAACATAATACTATCATTAACTTCTCAAATGATCTTGATCCTTCACTTTATCATTTTCATCTTATGCCTTGGTCTAGCACACTATTTGTATCACTTTTCATTTCCTGCACTCTTCTCTTGCTAAAATCTTCTCTATTTAAAGAGGTTTGTAAATAGTTTTGTAGACACTTCCATATATTTTGTCTTCAGCTGAATCATTGATCACAAAACATAGATATTTGTGATCCATGTCATAAATGCATTAAACTCTCTATAAAAGCATCTAAAATTATAAATGTTCCTTCCATGTTGGCTTAAAAATTATTTAGCTCAAGATCTATATCATTTCCAACTTCTATGTGTACTTTGCATTGCTCAGCTCTTGTTGCTTTCTGATACTTGGCATTGTTGATGCTCAGTCTATATTGTACTCAGCACATACTATGTAACTCACCACTTGTTTTCTTGGACTACTTGGGAGGTGTGTAGGTTGGCTTGTATAGAAAATACTCAGGGACCACACACTTGATTGACTTCTATAAAGCTTGGTAAATACATACTTATGTACATGACTTGGCCTATATAGAGTAACTCAATTGCATATATGTAAAATGTGGGCCTCTAATTCTCATACACACTTCAACATAGTCATTACCTGAGAGTTCATCCCAGAATGAATATTGAATTTCTCATCCAAGTAATCCAATAGTATGACCTATTGCGTTGTAACTAGAAGGATTTTTCCTTTGCTCTCAGATCAAGAAGCAGAAAACCAGACCTCTAGTACAAATGATTTATGCAACTATATGAAAGTGAAATTAAGCTAATATGATATGCATTTTAATCTAATAACAAGAAAAGAAAATTACACTATATGACTTCATTTTAATCTATATGACATTAGTACTAGGCAATTATGAAAGATATGAAAGTATTAAGCAAGTGACTGAATATTCAAGCATATGTTCGATGCATAAAAAATTTAACCTCTTTTAATGAGGAATTGGAGGCCTCTTAAATAGAATTCCCAAAATCAATCAACGGTCAAGATCAATTGATATGAATGGTCAAGATCGAAGATGAGATCCAATCAAGATGGAAGATTCTCAATCTAGGTGAAGTTAACTAACTTAAATCCTGAGTATAATGAAGAGTTAACTGAATTTCACTTGAGTGTGAGAACAAGTTGATTAGTTCAATTCCAATTCAAGAGATAGATCACTCATAATTCCCATTCCTAAATTAAAGAGAATATTTGAAGAGATTATTTAATTTAATAAAATGAGATATGACCTCATAAATGCATATTTTTAATTAACTAAGTAATTAAACCCAATAATGAAAATGAGGACATTATTAAATTAAATATATTTAATTCCTTTGTACATTAGCTAAAGAAGTAATTTAATTTAATTAAAGCATGAACACTTAAAATTAAATTAAATTTTCTCAATAGGTTTAATGTAGATAATTTGAGTTGATACTTAGGAATTAAACAAATAATGTGATTAATGTAGATTAGGGTTTTCTACATCTGACACTTAGGTCAAGTAGTGAGTATCAAAATCATAATTTCTTAGTAAAATAGGACTTAGGGTTGATTAAATAGACCAAAATTGATTAACATGTCAATGTGCCAATTTTGGGGTATTACAAGTTGTAGTGATGATTGTTTGACTCTACCTAGTAAATGACTAAGTGTTTAACACTTATAGACAACAATAGTTGGAGACACCAACATTATCATAGTAGATAACCACTAGCTCCTTGATTTCTTCATTCATTCATGGCAATAATTGTTTGATTCATATTATGTTGGAACAACTAACTACTGTAGCAACATATTCTACCTCTATTGTTGATTGAGAAACACAATTTTTCTTCTTCCTTGTCCACGTTACTAATCTCTTTTAAAGAAAGAACTCTCCTCCACTAGTACATTTTCTATCAACAATGCTTCCTACCCAATCTTTATTAGTAAAGGTTTTTAACTCAAATTTTACCTCTTTCTTGTTCCATAGACCATATTATTAAGTCTCTTTTAGGTTCCTTAGAATCCTTTCTACTCTCATTATATTATTTTATTTAGGATTAGCAAAAAACCTTGCAACTATACTGACTGCCAATACAATATTAGGTCGTGTGTGTACCACATACTAGATTTTCCCAATTATTGATTTATAGATAGTCTGATTAACCTCCTTTGAATCATCATTCTTTAACAGGTTATGTCATGTAGACATAGGTGTTCCAAGTGGTTTGGATTCTTTCATTCCAAATGTAATAATATTTCCTTGATGTACTATGACTAAGTGATATAGATGACATCCTTCATTTGATGAATTTGTAGACCAAAAATAAATTTTATTTCTCCAAATATAGAAATGTAAAATTCTTTCCTCACTTCCTCAACAAATTATTTCATAACATTTCATGTTCTCCAAATATCATATTGTTGGAAACTTAATATTATAGCAATTGTTGTTTTGTCATTGATATGAAATCTATTGATAAGACATATTATTACCTAATTTAAATGTTATATCTCTTTGATTGATGAAGAGGATTTGAGAAATTTCTCATAACAATAACATCTAGAGGAAAGGTTGAGTTATGAAACAAAAGTTCAATGGACATTTGATTAGTTAGACTTTGATGAGATAAAGTGATTGTTTATATCAAGAAAGTTAAACTAAGTCAAGCAATAGAGTAAATGGTTAAGGAATGTTGAGTGATTCTAGTGTCATCTAATCCATAGTAAGTGTTGGAATTCTATAGAATAACTAAGAGGGTGGGGGGGTGGGGGGGAGGGGTGGGGGGTTGAATCAATTATTCAAGGTCCAAAAGTACAAATAAAAATTTTCACAATTGGGTATGTGTAGGATCATGGTGTGCCAAAAACTGGTGATGTTAAAAATATAGAGTTTGAAAATGTGTAAAAGCATTCCAAAATCTGCTCTAACTTTTTTTGACCCATCCTGATACTAGAGCTAAAAAGTAGGCCCAAGCCTTATCGAGTATTTGATTTCATATCGGATACCCGATATTATCAAATATCCGATATGAAATTGGATACCCAATACCTGTACTATGATTTATTTTTTAAAAAGAAAAACCCAAGGGCTGTTTGTTCACACTGCATTTTGTGTTTTCAACTCCGATATTTGATCTATGAATGGATACATGATATAGGTTAGTGATTTTTTAAAAAAAAAATTTCAATCAATTTTATTATAAATTTGTTAGTTTTAATTGAATTTGTTAAAATTTAGGTTTTTTTTATAGAAATTGTTGAAATTTAGGTTTTTTTAAATAGAAATTATGTTTTGCAAATTAATAGATATGGCTAACTAAAATGATGATACTAAGGCAAGAAATACTATTCCTCGTAACCCTCCACCAAATGATCTAGTGCCCCCTCAGATTCATTCACCAAATGATTCGCTATGCCCTAAAAACCCTCCTTGAATCAAGGATTTGATATTTGAAAATCTCACCGAATTGAGGGCTTTGCAAACAACATATAATACTATACCCACATTAGCTCCTATGTTATCCATGTTAAACACCATAGTGGATAACATTGAAAAACTTACCAATGAACAAAATGCCACTCTTCATTGGTGTGACAAAATGCATGAGATGTTTGACGATGGGTTGGACTATGATGAGGTTGCGGCCCTCAATATAAGTAAAGATGATTTGGTTGCCCTTTTTGTGAACCCAAAAACTAGTTTACAAATCAACTGCCAAAAGCCCAAACTATCAATTAAATGGTGTATAAATGATGCCAAATGTGTGACCTTTTGGGATCATTAGTGGAAATTTTTAACATCCTCCGACATAGCAATTTAGAGGTGCCATTTTATTTCCTTAGAAAATTGTATGTAGAATTTGTGTTGGGCCTCAAGGTGAACTGTTGGAGCATGAAGCCCAACACGGGTGTAGGAGGAGGAGCTCCTAAAGATAGACCCTCTTCCCAATCGAAGAAAGTTGGCACTTTTTTCCCCCCTACTAATGTCTCCCCCCTCCTTGAGTGCAACATCCTAATATCATTGCAAAGGCTAGCTATTAGACTATTAGACCCATCCATAGATTGAGTAGCCTATTGATATCTCAGGCTAGGTTAGTGTTGCCTCCCCATGTTGATGATGCTGGAATGAGTTCATCATCGAGGAGCTCATCACATGTTTGTGTGCCCCATACTTTCATAACATGCAAGAATATTCTTTTGGGTCTCATAGGTGATCTTTTTGAGTATTAGTTTGTATTTGAGGAGGATACACCAGATGTATGTGTAGAGACTATCAACTCTGATGCGAGAGAGGAGGAGCATGTAGAGCATTGACTCCTTCTATGCTATTAAATGGACACATTTTTTTGTTATGACATATACAATTTAAAGTTAATCTTTATAATAGAGTAACTTTAATTTTTAAGCCATACTAACTTATACATGTATGTGATCTTCATTCATGTTTAGTTGATGACTGAGGAGGAGCTGAGATAGGTTGATGATGCCACACTCTTAGCTATTTCATTTGTCCTTGAGACATCTATGGTACATTATGTTGTGTTCTCATTGTTTTCTCTATTTGATATTGTAGCATATATGGTTTCTAATATTTATTTTTTCTTGTAGGTATCACCTATCCCTAGGGGACAAAGTGTGATGCAGAGCCACACCTTGGAAAACTTAGGAGGAATCAGTCACTCAACTGAGTTGCTTCAAGGGGCATCTACAACCTTCAGGATCACACACTAAAATTAGATTCAATAAACAAAACTTTGAAAATAAAATCCCCCAAAATATCTTCTTGCTTCCTTCAGATAGACCTGCACTCAGACATGAATAACTTTCGAACCAGAAAAGATTTACTCAATCTAACCATTGATATTTGGCATAACTAGGTTTCAAACAACATATAGAAATTTAAGAGAAATTCAACAGTTCAAACGCAAGATATTGACCCCGCATCAGAGTACATTTTTTCTGAAAATAAATTCCCCAAAATATCTTCTTGCTGCCTTCGGATAGACCCACACTCAGACGTGAATAACTTTCAAACCAGCAAAGATTTACTGAATATAACCATTGATATTTGGCATAACTAGGTTTCAAACAACATACAAAAATTTGAGAGAAATCCAATGGTTCAAACCCTAGATATTGACCCTGCATCAGAGTACATTTTTCTGCAATTGTTATTCCCTAAATTGATTGCCATGAGAAATATATGAAGCATAACAGTAGAACCATAATCTTGAAAAAAAAACACAGGAGACCAAAGGAGACATAAAACTTCCCATTCCTCCCCAAGTTTGAATCATTTTTTTACATAAAAGATTGGATTTTTAATAACCAAAGTCTGACTGGCCTTCTTGTTCAGTAGTAATAAAAATGTTTTCTTTTCCATCTAAGAATAGGAATCTGAAAGACGTTTTACCATCAATACCATGCAGCAATCATGGATATTCTTGTAACTACTAAGAATAAGAATCTAAAAGATGATTTACCATCAATACCATATAGCAATCATGGGTATTCTTGTAACTGCTAAGAATAGGAATCTGAAAGATGCTTTACCATCAATACCATGCAGCAATCATGGATATTCTTATAACTACTAAGAATAGGATTGGCTTTTTAAAGAAAACCGACTTTCCTCCAAATAGAAGGAATATGAAACAGTTTCTTTTATTCCATAGCCATTTTTTCATCATTATGAACACTCTTAAAATTGCCACCAACTTTCTGATGAGATTCTTTTAATTATTGACCACATGGCATTTCTATTACTAATTTTATCCTTTCTAAAACTGACACTAACATCATTAACCCTTTCCTCTAACTCTCTAACATATTCGACTAAAAACTATAACATTTATTTAATAAAACAACTAATTCTATCCACTAAGACATAATCCTAAATTATTAAAATTGACCATTTAAAATATATGGAGAATCTTGGACTTTTGAAATGATTTAGTAATGAGATGCGCTTGCATCATACTCCCGGGGACAGAAAAATTCAAGTCCCATTGAATTGCTGCAATCTTTTTTCGGAGTTTCCAATTGTATGTAAACAATAATGTCACCATAAGAATGATGGAATTGATTTCGCTTGCCAGAACATTCTGATTCCAAACTATAGAATGAATACCTTCCATGGTACCTATGTTGAATCTTGGAACAAATATATTTAACAACCTAGTATCACCTGCATAAAAATACCAAATTATCATACCAACATCTACTTCTCATTTGTATATCTCTAGAGAATCATAATGATCAAAAAATACTTCATTCTTGTGATGTGAATATCAGGATTTAATTGTGTGATTTTGAGTCAAACTCGATGACCCATGTTTCATGAGTAGTGATTCAACATGAATCCATCTCTCATGAGAATAAATGGAACACTTAGCACTCATTGGATTTAGGTGATGCTCACAGGGGTGAAGCACCGGGACTTCCCGGGAGGTCACCCATCCCAGTACTACTCCAGCCTGAGCGCGCTTAACTGCGGAGTTTCCTCCATAGTTAAACCCAAAGCTTGCAACCCCATAGTTAACTGGGGTTGCAAGCTTTGGGTTTAACTATGGAGGAAACTCCGTAGTTAAGCGCGCTCAGGCTGGAGTAGTACTGGGATGGGTGACCTCCCGGGAAGTCCCGGTGCTTCACCCCTGTGAGCATCACCTAAATCCAATGAGTGCTAAGTGTTCCATTTATTCTCATGAGAGATGGATTCATGTTGAATCACTACTCATGAAACATGGGTCATCGAGTTTGACTCAAAATCACACAGTTAAATCCTGATATTCACATCACAATTTGACTAGCTGTGAAAATCATCTCCTACTTATCTACTTCATTCTTGTCATCAATAGTCTTCTCTTCAACATCTGATCTTTGCACTAAATCTTTTCCTTTCTGATCATTTGTGTCAACATCTCCATCATCTGGGCAAATATTGTCTACAACTATACCTGTCACCAACTCTTCTTCATCTGCAAGAACCTTTTCCTCACAAGGTTCAACAACGACCTCCTGTTGTTCACTCTTAGTCTCTACACCAACATTCACCTGCTGTCTATGCCCTTCTAATGGATTGTTTTCCTCTTCTTGATCTAACTCTTCATCCTCTACCTATGTGCTTTGAATCACTTCTTCCTTCTTATCCTCAGCCTCCAAAATATTTTTCATAGGAGTACCTTCCAGCATTGTACTCTTCTCTATTTTCAAAGGACATGCTACTATTCCAACTACAGATTGTTTGCATTCAAATCCAATAGGGCTTCTCTTGTTACTGCTCTCGTCAAGAGATACTTGCTGCACTTCTTGTTGTTGCACTTTTTTTTCTTGCTGCACTTCTTTCAACTTAGCATCATTCTCCTCAAGTCTCCTTCTCAAATTTTTTATCTCCTCTTCTATCTTGCTTAGCTCTTCTCTTTGTTTTCTCCTTTCTTATTTCTCTCTTTCTTCTTTTCCTCTATCTCCTTCTGTTTAGAATCCTTTCTCTACCGATACCTTCTAAAAAGATACAATAAAGCTGCTTCTTCTTGTCCCATCATTCCTTAGCTAGGTTATTTTCTTCTTATCTAGTCTCCTGGACTTCTTCTTAGACTATTTCTCTCAATCTTTCACAATCACACAAAAATATACACAACTACTTTTTCCCAAACCTTTTGTTGAGCTCTGATACCAAAAATGATGCAGAGCCACACCTTGGAAAATTTAGGAGGAATTAGTCACTCAACTGAGTTGCTTCAAGGGGCATCTACAACCTTAAGGATCACACACTAAAATTAGATTCAATAAACAAAACTTTGAAAATAAAATCCCCCAAAATATCTTCTTGCTTCCTTCAGATAGACCTGCACTCAGACACGAATAACTTTCGAACTAGAAAAGATTTACTCAATCGAACCATTGATATTTGGTGTAACTAAGTTTCAAACAACGTATAAAAATTTGAGAGAAATCCAACAGTTCAAACCCTAGATATTGACCTCACATCAGAATACATTTTTCTGCAATTGTTATTCCCTAAATTGATTGCCATGAAAAATATATGAAGCATAATAGTAGAACCATAATCTTGAAAAAAAAACACAGGAGATCAAAGGAGACATAAAAATTCCAATTCCTCCCCAAGTTCAAATCATTTTTTTACATAAAAGATTGGCTTTTTAATAACCAAAGTCTGACTGGCCTTGTTATTCAGTAGTAATAAAAACGTTTTCTTTTCCATCTAAGAATAGGAATGTGAAAGACGTTTTACCATCAATACCATGCAGCAATCATAGATATTCTTGTAACTGCTAAGAATAGGAATCTAAAGATGATTTACCATCAATACCATATAGCAATCATGGGTATTCTTGTAACTGCTAAGAATAGGAATCTGAAAGATGCTTTACCATCAATACCATGCAGCAATCATGGATATTCTTGTAACTGCTAAGAATAGGATTGGCTTTTTAAAGAAAACCAACTTTCCTTCAAATAGAAGGACTATGAAACAGTTTCTTTTATTCCATAGCCATTTTTTCATCATTATGAACACTCTTAAAATTTCCACCAACTTTCTGATGAGATTCTTTTAATTATTGACCACATGGCATTTCTATTACTAATTTTATCCTTTCTAAAACTGACACTAACATCATTAACCCTTTCCTCTAACTCTCTAACATATTTGAATAAAAATTATAACATTTATTTAATAAAACACCTAATTCTATCCACTAAGACATAATCCTAAATTATTAAAATTGACCATTTAAAATATATGGAGAATCTTGGACCTTTGAAATGATTTAGTAATGAGATGCGCCTGCATCAAAGTGCAGGGATGAGCTAGGACCCATTGACAAGGGAAAGGTAATTAGGTACTTTCTATTTGATTAAATATCAGTGCATTCTTGTAAAATGTTTATGGTAATGAAATTTAATTACATTCTTTATTGTATAGGCTGTGGCTATTGGTGATGAGCCCATGCAGATTTTGTGTCGTAGATGCTCTAGCATTTCCATTTGCACTGAGAGCCCCATTGTATGTATAAGTATCATTTATTTTTTATTTTCCTCATTTTCATAAATAAATTCAAAACTAATTTTCGTGATGTTAACAACTAGTATTTTGTATCTCCTAGGAAACTTCTAGTGCATAGGAGGTTGGACAATAGAGTTTTGTATCTTTGATGATGCTATTATAAATGCTTTAGAATAATTGAGAGGGGGTGAGGGGGTGTGAACTAGTTATTCAAGGTCCAAATTTCCTATTCAAACTTTTCACTAAGTATACTGAGCCCATTCATTCATCCAAGCTATAACTTTTCTAATTAGCAAGTTACAGTATAACATAACACATGAAAAATCAACACATGACATATTGATTTATGTGGAAACCCAATTTGGGAAAAACCACTAGTAACATGCTACTCAATTATCATTCTTCTAAAGTGATGCCTTATGAAAGGCCTAACCTGTTAAAGGCTTACAACACACTATTAAATGTGACCTAGTTAAAGGATTTAACCACCCTGTTAGAAGTGAGCCTAATTGAAGGACTTTAGAACATTCACTTGGAATGTTACCCTATTAAAGGATTTACAAATGGCTGTTAGGCCAACCTAAGTCCATAGGATTTTCCTTCTATCCTAACTGATACAATTGCTAGAGAGTAACAATAGGGATTTTGACTTGATTGCATAATACAACTAAACTTGCAGATCTTAGATCACTTTTTAGCTCATACCATTGCCTGGCTTACAATCTCTGCAACACTTGATAGCTTGTCAACCCTTCAAGCTTAGCCTCCTTGAGTCTCCATGCTCAATATATCAGTGCAATCATCTCCTCTTGACCACTTGTAGAAGAAGAGCCTCTATGCTCTTCCTTCTCCTAAATATTTTTTCCTTGACACCCTTCTAACCACTTCTCAATTCAACTCTTTTGTAGTAGCAGCATCAGTAGCATTTGCTTCTTGGTGTATGACTCCTTAAATAGAAGTCTTGGAGTTCTCTTTTCCTTCTTGATTCTTCCTTCCTTTAATTCCAATTCATTTGGATTAGGTAGGATTCATTGCATCTAACCTATATTTTTTTTCCTCTAGAAACTTCTTGAATAATCCTTTTGAATTCACCCAAAAATGGTTTACATAGAATTTTATACTTCCAGCTCATCATCCTTATCTTCCAACTCATTCAAAAAATTCAAGAAAATAACTATGTCATCTTAGATTTGGCAAATCTTTGTCATTTGAAATAATGTAGCAGCTTGACACTATTGAAATACTAGTGCTTGGCACATACTGTGTTACTCGGCATCAACTATGTTTTTCCTAATGCTCGGCACCTAACCTTCACTTGGCATCAAATAAGAATTTTATGATGCTCAACACTTGGATTTCACTCAGCACCTAAAGATCACTTAGCACACACTAATATTTCCTATTACTTAGCTCCAACTAAGAATTTTCTCGGTTTCAACTAACTTGTTTAGCACCCACTAATGATCTTAGTTTAATCTTTGCATTCAACCTTGTTATAGCCTCTTCCTCTAATGTTTCTGAGCGTGACAAACCTCTATATCTTTGATTAAATTATCAATACATCATTTAACCATTGTCTTAACTAATCCTTGCACTTCATTACAACATCATAACCTTAGGTACTCTTGTTACATCTTGTTGATCAAATCCTTTTCATCAATCGACTAAGTGATAGTACTTGGATCTTATAAGAAAATGGCATTCCTACAAATAGTAGGTTTGAAATCAATGACAAAAAATAATTAAAAACAACAATCTCCCTCTTTGATCTTCAACAATGAGTTTTTCAACCAGATTTCCAACAATCTCTCTCTTTGGCATTAATGGCAAACCAAACTGATAAACCATTAGACTAAAATAGGTTAGAACAGTAAGTCAAATGCCAAAAACTAATTATATCACCATCATTTTTCACATCTCCTTCTACTATCTTGATTAATTCATTTCTGCTTCTCCCTCTTAGTTGTTGTAACCTTGATCTTTGTTTCTCTTCCCTCTGTATTGCTCATCTTCTATTATTTTGATCAACCTCTGATTATTTTTGTCAACTTCTCTCTCTATCTTCATTTGGATCACATGGTGTTGATCAGTTTCTCACAACTTCTCCCTCTTTGATAACAATGCCAAAGACATATTAGCATCTTAATATGCAAGTGTAGCTTTTGTAGGTTCTTTGAATTTCTCCCTCTATCACCTTGCTTGTGACTAATTTGGAACTTTAGCACTTCTGCTACTTTAGGCATGAATCCTAAAGTAAACATCCTCTACATCAATGTGTAATATCTTTTAGTAATTGGCTCATTTGATGTAGGGCATACTTGCTCTTGCTTAAGTAGCCTTAGCTAGGGGTATCACCCCTAACTTACCTCTAAGATACTCAAAAGAATCTTTAGGTAGAGATTTTGTGAAGATGTCAACAATTTGTTCCTTTGAGCTAACATATTCCATCTTCACTTGTTTGTCTTCCACCAACTCTCATATATAGTGATACTTGATTGCAATATGCTTTATTTTAGCATGCATTATAGGGTTATTTGATATGTTTATATCACTTGTATTATCACAATAAAGTATCATATGCTCATTTACCTCTTCCTTCATACCTTGCAACAAGTTTTTGATCCATACAATAGTTGTGCAATTGATAGCAACTACTACATATTCAACTTCAATAGTGGACTATGAGATACAACTTTGCTTTTTTCTGGTCCATGTAATCAACCTTTTTCCCAAGAAAATTGCTCCTCCATTGATGCTTTTTCTAACATCAATGTTTCCTCCCCAATTTGCATCAATGTAGGCTCTTAGTTTAAATTTTTCACTTCTCTTGTAGTACAAACATAAGTCATTAGTTCCTTTTAGATACCTCAGTATCCTCTTTACTACCATCAAATGATTTTCTCTTGGATTTGATGAAAATCTTGCCATTATTTTGATAGCTAATGCAATGTTTGGTCTACTATGTACAACATATTGTAGCTTACCAATCATTGATCTATACAATGTCTGATTCACTTCAACAGACTCATCATTTTTAGATAGCTTATGTCTAGTTGCCATTGGTGTGTTGACTGGCTTTGAATCTTCTAACCCAAATGTTTTGAGTACCTCCTTGATGTATTTGGATTGGGTAACAAATATACCATGTTTCAATTGATGTACTTGTAATCTAACAAAGAATTTGATTTCTCCAAACTTTCACATCTCAAATTCATGTTTCTTTTGATTAGAAAAATATTTGCAAAGAACATCTTTTCCTCCAAATATTATATCATCAACAAAGATTTTTGATATCAAAATGTCTTTACCTTTTTTAGCTTTGATATATAATTTTCTTTTGTCATCTATTTTCTCAAATCCTATCTTCACAAGATATTTGTCTAGTCTCTCATACCATGCTCTAGGGGCTTGCTTCAATCCATAAATTTATTTGTGTAGTTTGCAGACCATGTTCTTGTTCTTCTCATCAAAAAATCCCTTAGGTTGTTCCATGTAGACTTCCTCTTCCAATATACTATTCAAAAAAGAAAACTTAACATCTATTTGGTACACTTTAAAATCTTTGTATGCAGCATATGGAAGTAATGTTCTTACTTCTTCCATTCTTGCAACAGGGGCAAATGTTTCCCCATAATCTAGTCCTTCTTCTTGTGCATAGCCTTTGCAAACTAGTCTAGCTTTGTTTCTTTTTATCTCACCATTCTCATCAAGTTTGTTTCTAAACACCCATTGGGTACCATTCACATTCTTGTTAACTAGTCTAGGAACTAGGGTCCATGTTTTGTTCTTCTCAATCTAATCTATCTTCTCTTCCATGACTTTATAATAGTTATCATCTTGTAGTGCATCATTCACTATTTTAGGTTCAACCTTACTCAGAAAACATGATTCATTCCTTATTCTATTCCTTTTCATTGGTCTGGCATTCTTGTCATCAATGATTTGATCTACAGGGTGATGTCTTCTCACATATTTGGCTAATCTTGGTTTTGTTCTTCTTTCCATGTTTGATTGTTTAGCTTCAAAGTCATTTTGGTCTTCTTCATTTGGCACTTTATCATTCCTCTAATATATACTATTTTCAAAATTAGAATATGCATTTTCTACATTCTGTAGCTCAGCTTCTAAATGTAGCTTGGCATTCACTGGCTATGACTTGACAAATACTAAAATTTATTGTTGATTCCCAACTTGATTTGCAACATTGTCTTCAACAATCATTCCTTCATAAAAGTATGAAAAGGATCTATAATCCTCTAATTTCTTAGTTTTATCAACTTGAACTTATGAATGCATATCAAAATTTACATATGCACTCTCCACAATCTTGTTAGTGTTAGCATTCAAACACTTATATGCTTTTCTTCTAGTGGAATATCCAAGGAATATACCTTCATCAGTATTTGCATCAAACTTTTTATTTCTAATATCTTTAAGAATATAGAATTTACAGCCAAATAATTTGAAATGTTTGACATTAGATGAGTGACCATGCCACAATTCAAAAGGTGTTGCATTTGTACCTTTCTTGACTTGAACTCTATTCAGGGTGTAAACAATAGTGCTTGTAGCTTCTCTCCAATACTTTAGTGCAACATTTTTCTCCATCATCAAAGTTCTTGCACATTCAATTACTGACCTATTCCTTCTTTCAGCAATACCATTATGTGGTGGAGTTCTTGGTGCTAATGTTTGTCTTTTAATACCTTTATCATTGCAGAATATTTCAAATTCATTCGATTTGAACTCACCTCCTCTATTTGACCTTAGGCATTTTAGACTCTTTCCTATTTCCTTCTCAACTCTAGCCACATACCACTTAAACATTTGAAATGTATCAGACTTTTTCTTTAAAAACATACCAATCATCATCTTGGAATAGTCATCTACAAGTACCATTATGTATCTGGCTCCTGGGTAGCTTTGAATTTCTATTGGACCACATAAGTTTGTATGGACTAATTCCAATACTTCTTTGGAAGTGTATGTTTTTCTTTTGAAACTAGACTTAGTCATTTTCCCTAGTTGACATTATTTGCACATTGTGTTTTTAGGTTTCTTCAGATTTGGCAATCCTCTAACTTTCTTCTTGTTGTTGATGCTAATCAGATTTGTTTCCAAGTATTACTTTGCAACCTTAATTGCCTAACTGTGATACACTCAACAAATTGTAATTCAATATTTCAACATACTATGCATTATCACATGAGATTTTCTCTATACGATTGATAGAACCTTTTCCTTTGATTTGACATGGAGCATCATTACCAAATCTAACATGATTTCCATTATATTGAGTAAAGGTAATGAACTTACTTTTATCTCCTATCATGTGATGTAAGAATCCACTATCTATGATAGACTTGTAATTTTTGTTCACATAGATAACCAATGTTGTTGCTTCATCTTCATCTGATTCATTCTTCATGGCCACATAGGCTACTTCATCATCATTCTCATCAAGATTTTCTTCAAAAATGTAGCATCTCTTGCCTTTGTCCTTGTAGTCTTCGCTATCATCTTCTCTTTTGTTCTTTTAATTGTTTCCTTCTTTGTATTTCTTCTTCTATGTACACCTAGCAGCAATATGGCTTACTTCATTACAATTAAAACAAATGATAGGCAACTTACCTTTGAATTTACCTTTGCCTCTATGGAATCTCCTAGCCAATAATGCTTCCAATTCTTCCACATCTTCCTCATTTGTCTTGTTGTCACTGGATGCATGCTTTCCTTTTTTACTCTTCTTCTTTGATGTTACCTCCTCAGTGTCTTTCAAAGTTAGCTTGGCCTTGAAAGTAGATTCAAGGTTCTTAGGTGTATAGTTGTCAAAGTTGGACAATTCAAATGCAATGAGTCTTCCTACTATTCCTTCAAAAGTTAGTGCATTTCTTGGTACACATCTCAACTCCTAGACATCGAAAACTCTAATAGCATAGATTGGGAGTAGAACTCTTAATTATTTTCTCTTAACAATATCTTCATCCAATTGACCACCTAAAATTCTTATAGCACTTACCACTTCCTTTATTCTAGCAGCAAATTGCGTAGCATTCTCACCTTCTTCCATTCTCATATCATCAAATTTTTCTCTGAGGCTTTCTCTCTTGGCTCTTTGTACATTTTGATCTCCTCCATAGATATTTGACAAAGCTTTCCACATCTTGAATGGAGTGTCACATCCCTTCATGTCATCAAATTCAGCATAGTTGAGTGCAGAGGCAATCTCCAACATTGCCTAATTGTGTTCTTTCTTCTTCTTCAAATCATTTGTAGTAGGAGCGCTGATTGGGTCAACATGTTTAGTTGTAATTGAAGCTTGTGCATAATCTCATATGGATCCAAGATGCAGCTTCATTAAAATTTTCAATGTAATAAAGTTCTCCTTGTTAAGCTTAGGAACCTCTCTCTTAGACATCTTAATCTTCCTACTTCTAGTATCTTAAAAGTAAATCAAGAGATGGATCTGATACCAATTGTTAGAAATACTTTAGAACAACTGGGGGGCGTGGGTGTGCACTGAATCAGTTATTCAAGGTCCAAATGTCCTATTCAAACTTTTCACTAAGTATAGTAAGCCCATTCATTCATTTATTCATCCAAGAGTTAACTTTTCTAATCAGCAAGTTACTGTAAATCAACATGCAAACATAACACATGAAAAATCAACAAATGACATAGTAATTTATGTGGAAATCCAATTTGGGAAAAACCACCAGTAACATGCTACTCAATTCTCACTCTTTTGAAGTGATGCCCTATTAAAGGCTTACAATGCATTGTTAAATGTTACCTAGTTAAAAGATTTAACCACCTTGTTAGAAGTGGGCCTGATTAAAGGACTTTAGAACATTCACTTGGAATGTGACCTTGTTAAAGGATTTACAAATGGCTATTAGGCCAACTTAAGTCCATAGGATTTTCCTTCTATCCTAATTGATACAATTTCTAGAGAATAACAATTAGGGATTTTGACCTAATTATAGAATATAACTAAACTTGTAGATCTTAGATCACTTTTTAGCTTATAGCATTGCCTGGCTTACAATCTCTGCAACACTTGACATCTTGTCCACCCTTCAAGCTTAGTCTCCTTGAGTCTCCATGCAAAATATATCAATGCAATCATCTCCTCCTAACCACATGTAGAAGAAGAGCCTCTATGCTCTTCCTTCCTCTAAATATCTTCTCCTTGACACCCTTCTAACCACTTCTCAATTTGGCTCTTTTGGAAGCAACAACATCAGTAGCATTTGCTTCTTCATCTATGACTCCTTAAATAGAAGTCTTGGAGTTCTATTTTCCTTCTCAATTCATCCTTCCTTTAATTCAAATTTTTATGGATTAGGATTCATTTCATCTAACCCATATTTGGTTTCCTCTAAAAACTTCTTGAATAATCCTTTTGAATTTGCCTAAAAATGGTTTACATAGAATTCTATGCCACTAGCTCATCATCCTTATCTTCCAACTTGTTCACAAAATTCAAGAAAATAATTATTTTGGCTTAGAATTGGAAAATATTTTTCATTTGAAATAGTTTAGTAGCTTAGCACTATTGAAATATAGGTGCTCGACACATACTGTGTTACTTGGTATCTCCTATATTTTTCCTAATGCTTGGCACTTAATCTTAAGTCGGCATCAACTAAGAATTTTCTAATGCTCGACACTTGAACTTCACTCAACACTTGAAAATCACTCAGCACACACTAAGATTTCCTTTTACTCGACTCCAACTAATATTTTTCTCAGCTTCAACTAACTTGCTCGGCACCCACTAATGATCTTAGTTTAAGCTTTGCAGTCAACCTTGTTACAACTTCCTCCTCCAATGTTTCTAAGTGTGACCAAACTCTATATCTTTGAGTAAGTTATCAATACATCATTTAACCATTGTCTTAAATAATCCTTGCACTTCATTACAACATCATAACTCAACCTTTCCCTTAGTTACTCTTGTTACATCTTGTTGATCAAATTCTCTTCATCAATCAACTAAGTGATAGTACTTGGATCTTATAAGAAAATGTCATTCCTACAAATAGCAGGTTTGATATCAATGACAAAATAATGATTGAAAACAACAATCTCCCTTTTTTATCTTAAACAATGAGCTTTTCAATTAGATTGTGTAATTTGTCTATGGATACATGTATTTTGATATATTTTTGTCATTTATGTGCACAATGATATACATATTAATTTACTATCTAGTATTGTTCAATTTATCATGAATCGTGTTTATTGTTCGTGTTTATGAAATATCATTAATTTTGATCATGTTTGTTATATTCAATTCAAATGCAATAATTTGTGAATAACATTTTAACAACCTTTATTATCAAATTTAGATGCAATGTTTAATTTGAAATGCTATCATGAGTTATATCTTTTTTCTATCAAAAATTCTATATTTAATATATGAGAGGTCACTTTCTATCATGTGATTTAGAGTAAGAAAAATAGGGAAACCTTATTTATAGAGAGAAACCATAGAAACGATTGACATACAAAAAACCATTGTTTTCCTTGTGGTTTTAGTTTTAGATTGGATTTATTCCTTATCTTGGTAGAATGATGTAGAGCCCTTTGGTACACCTTTAATAAACAATAATTGAAGTAAGGGGATTCACAAAAGAATGGTAGTTTATCAAGGAATTGGGATGAACTCGAAGGCTTCAACAAATATCCATGGCATTTTAGACAATAACATCAACACACTTTTTAGCCTCCTACACAAGGTTCACATAACCCCAAATTTTATTTTAAACTCCACCTTCAACCTTGAAACTAACTCTTGGCTTCAAATCTAATCTCAACACACTTAAGAACTCCACTCCTCAACCATGGATTCTATTCCCAACCATGAACTCATTCCTAGACTCATAATATTTGACAACTTGCCCTTCATTTTGTTACTATCCTCATACTACAACTTTTCAGTTTCAACATAACCTCAAAATATCCCAACTTAAGAGACTTGATTGGATCAAACCTTTTTAACTTGGTTCCCCAATACCATATCCATATGAATAACATATATACATTTCTCACATTGATCAAGTTACCCATATTGATCCACTTAACAAAACTTAGGAACCAAATAATCCAAAACATAGCTTCTTGTTGTCCTTTCTATAGACCCAAACATAATCATTCATAACTTTTGAACCATACTTCATTTCCTCAATCCAACCATCTAGTAATTAGATCACTTGAACCTTCATAAAATATCCAAAAATTATGCCAATGCAATGGTGGAAAATTAAGATACAATCTTCCTTTGACAAACTCATTTAAAACAATCTTCCTTTGACAAACTCATTTAAAACATGTTACCAACAAAGTGTAACAATGGAAAATGATGCAAATTGAAGAAATAAACTTTGTTTTATTAATTCTTATTAATCATAAACCATAAATCTTGTATGTATTTGAAAAATATACCTTAAATATGCTCTCTAAGAGTTATAAACTGACCAACTTTCTCCAGTAACTGACTTCTACTTCCTTTGAATCAATTGATGACAACTTATTGTCAAGTTTTAATTTCAATTTAAATTATCATTACATTTTTTTTCCATTATTGATATAATCAACATCTAAAGGCCCTAATAAGACATTTCCCACCCTATATAGTACTACAAGCCCTATAATCCCTTACATTCCCATGATTAGCCTTCTGCGCCATATTTTGCATATATTGTAACTTTTATGTAAACCAACTTTATTAATGCATTCTATCATTTCACACCTTATATAGGTGTTTCCAACCTTGTATGGTCATGTTAAAATCCCTAAATAACTCTTTTCACTCATTTTCACTTTGTAAGAAAAAGTTGCAATAGTTGCAAAATTGCAATTTTGCACCTTTTGCAATTTTGAAATTTTTTTGCTATAACTTTAAATTCTTAATTTTATGAGTTCCCCAAACTTGGTAAGGGGTTATCATTAGCCCTCATGAGATCTGAGTTATGACCCTCAAAAGATTGATCTTGATATGCACTTAGAGCACCTTAGAGACTCTTCAATACAGGGTGGTTGCAGATGATGGAGGCTCTCTATGACTAGAACAAGGGTGTCACTAGGGTTCACCTACCCATCCAAAGCTAATGGAGCTAGCGATTTGATGCCAAGATCAATGATTTCAAAGTTACCCTATGGTGCACCTATGAACTGAGGCATACTGCAAGTTTTTCCATCAACCGAGATCGCTGTGTTGAATCCAAATGAAATGTGATCTCTCAAAATTGGGATAGTTTATT
Source organism: Cupressus sempervirens (assembly GCA_028749045.1). Taxonomy (NCBI): domain Eukaryota; kingdom Viridiplantae; phylum Streptophyta; class Pinopsida; order Cupressales; family Cupressaceae; genus Cupressus; species Cupressus sempervirens. Next base: position 898,097,282 of record CM053787.1, on the reverse strand, counting down.
TTAGGCCTTAGTATAACCATCTTGTAGCATTTTACATTTCATTGATAGCCCTCACGAGCTTTGAGTTACAACCCTCAAAAGATAGACCTCGATATGCACTTAGAGCACCTTGGAGGCCCTTTGGTACAAGGTGGTTGTGGACGATGGAGGCTCTCCATAGCCAGAAAAAGTGTGTCACTAGGGTTCACCCACCCATCTGAAGCTAATGGTGCTGACAATTTGATGCCAAGATTAGTGGTTTCAAAGTTGAGCTATGGTGCACCTATGAATTGAGGTACACTGCAAGTTTTGGCATCGAGCAACATCATTGTGTTGAATCCAAATGGAATGTGATATCTAAAAAATGAGATAGGTTATTTTAGGCCTTGACATGACTATCCTATAACATTCAATGTTTCCTTGATATCACTCATGAGCTCTGAGTTATGAACCTCGAAAGATTGACCTCACTACACACTTAGAGCACCTTGGAGACTCTTCGGTATGAGGTGGCCGCAGATAATGGAGGCTCTCCACAGCCATAAAAAGGGTGTCACTATGGTTCACTTGACCATCTAGAGCTAATGGTGTTGAAAATTTGATGCCAAGATCAGTGGTTTCAAAGTTAAGCTATGGTACACCTATGAACTGAGGCACACTATGAGTTTTTGCATCGAGCGAGATCATTTTGCCAAATTGAAATGGAATATGATCTCTCAAAAATGAGGTAGGTTATTTTAAGACTCAACATGACCATCCTATAGTATTTGATGTTTCATTGATAGCCCTCACGAGTGTTGAGTTATGACCCTCAAAAGATTAACCTTGATACGCACTTAAAGCACCTTGGAGACTCTTTGGTATGGGGTGGCCACAGATGATGGAGGCTCTCCATGGCTGAAACAAGGGTGTCACTAGGGTTCAACTACCCATCTAGAGCTAATGCTGCTAATGATTTGATGCCAAGATTAGAAGTTTCAAAGTTGCATTGTGGTGCACCTGTGAACTGAGGCACACTACGAGTTTTGACATCGAGCGAGATCATTGTACCAAATCCAAACAAAATATGATCTCTTAAAAATGAGATAAGTTATTTTAAGCCTCAACATGACCATCCTATAGCATTTGACATTTCATTGTCAGCTCTCACAAGCTCTGAGTTATGACCCTCAGAAGATTGACCTCGAAACACACATAGAGCACTTTGGAGAGTCTTCAGTATAGGGTGGCTGCGGACTATGGAGGCTCTTTGCAGTCAGAAAAGGGTTTCAATAGGGTTCACCCACCCATCTAGAGCTAATGAAACTGATGATTTGATGCCAAAATCAACAATTTCAAAGATATACTGTGGTGCACCAGTGAACTAAGGCACACTACAAGTTTTGGCATCAAGCAAGATCGTTGTGCCAAATTCAAATGGAATGTAATCTCTAAAAAATGAGATAGGTTACTTTAGGCCTCGACATGAAAATCTTGTAGCATTTGACATTTCATTGATAGCCTCCATGAGCTTTGAGTTACGACCCTCGGAATATTGACCTCGACACACACTTAGAACACCTTGGAGACTCCTCGGTACAAGGTGACCTCGAAAAATGGAGGTTCTCCATGGCTATAACAAGGGTATCACTAGGGTTAGTATTAAAAGAAAAATATTTTTTTTTACCTCTCTCAAGTTTTTGGCATTGGGAATAGTGCAAGTTTGGTGTTAGTATGTATTAAAACCATCATTTTTTAGGTCCCTTAACATAAATTGCATTAAGTAAAATCATCTTTGTTTCTTACATTAAATAAAAAAGTTTACATTTACAATATATCAAGTGTTTCATCATTATTACATCAATAGACAAATACCAAAAATTGTAGTGTCAAAAATATAATAGATTTTTGTTCATTCTACTCCTTATTTAGTGTTTTTATCTTCATGCATGGCTACTCTTTATGATGTACCTACATTCCAATATCATAAAAAATATTAGTAACTTATTGTATTAAACAAGATAATCATCAGTTCATAGGATCATTATGAACAAAATAATATAAGAAGTAAATATACCTAGTCAAGTGTTCTAGTAGGGTCCTCTCTCTATTTTAGGGTCTCTAATAGGGCTTCATGATCAACATTAGTAATATTAAAAAGTTCTTTTAGTTTTGGTCTCCCTTGATTCTTCAACAACTTTACATTTGTTGCTATAACAAGATGCAAATATTTGAGAATTATTTTGTGCTTTTGATAGTCTTCAAATGTAAGAATTCCATTCCTTCTAAGCATGTATGTCTGTAACCATGTTCCAGCGAAAACCACTGAACCAGTAGGATATGTGAATCTATCATCATATATGATTGGTTATGCAATCTTTTTTTTACCTCTTCCACAATGTGCTAACCAAGAATCTAATTTCTCATCATTCCCTTTTGGTGCAACCAATGCAAAGACATGTCCTAGCTGAAGAAGTTTTGATAGATGGTTATGCTCAAGTGAACTTTCCATGTCATTATTTATGATAGAGGGTATGGTAGAAATTGAGTAAGATAATGAGGAGCCCATGTGTCCACCCACCCACTCAACTCACAGTGATCCCAATCACACTGAAAACAACTAAGACAAAAGCAAGCTAGCTATCATGTCCAAATGGTCCATGTACTTGAATCAGAGCCCTAGAATGAATGCATTTTTAATGGGTCACTCACTATAGCACAATCTTATCCATCACCTCTAGACCCTTCCTTAACCAACCAAAAGAACCTATGTACTACTGAATCAAGAGTCCCCTCCCTATGATAATGTTGAACTACACCAATCAACAATTCTATGAGCATCAAGAAGCTCTATGCCTAAAATCTTCAATTCCTCCTTACCTAGAGCTCTCTTCACACATGCCCCTACTCCATCATGTTCCCCTTTCCCATGGATGGACTCAAAAAAACTCCAAATATGAGGTACCCCCTCTCTACATGCATCCTACAAAACCAATAAAACATGTGACCATTCTTGAATTGACCTGTATAGTTATCTAACCAAATGATATGTCTATCTATAGAAATTGCATGCTCCTATAAGAAATTAAAAAAATTCTCAAAACAATGTTGCACAAACTCATGAGAGTTAGATCTATCATCACTCATAAAAATGATACTCTCTAATAATCTTCCAATTATCTTCTGCACTATTAGGGGCATGTCTATATGTTATGTGGATGAAAATAACAATATGAATGGAGTTGTAATACTGAGATTGTGTCTCATTTTGAGGCTGCAATGTGTAGTTCTCAAAAAATTCAACAATTGATATAATAGTACTAATGGTATAAGTCTCCCTACACATTCTAAATTGTTGATACAACCACTGAGACCTGTGACTATGTCTTGCATACTTGTAGAAAATATTTGTCTTGAAATTTGAAATAAAACTAGCCACACTAATTTCTTTTGCAACCAATTCACATCTAGAGCCCTCACCCTCACTCTTCAATGTGTATTTCACCATTTCATATACTTTTTTTTTTAACTATTGTCTTCCCAAGATCTTACTCACACCCCTCATGGAAACATGTGTCAAACTTGGATAAGCCACCACATTCTAAACACTTATCATTTAAGAAAACATTTCTATAAAAGAAACAACCATCAACTCTCTGACATAAAAATTGATCTAGAAAGTCTCTTGATGATTTTGGAAGACCACTAGCACCACAATTTTCTAAAATTTCTTTACTATGCAAAGTAGAATGGATGGAGAATAATAGTTCATGGTGCATAGAAAACTTGACATGATATTTGCAACAACATGTATTTCAAATTTTAAGTGGCACACAATAAATGGCTTCAAAGATTCAAAAGCCCTTTGTGATATATGAAGACTTGGATGACTCTCTCTAAATTATTTGAACAACATAGTTTGACTTACCTCCAAATAACATTTAGGATGTGGCGTGCAGTCTCTGATGTCAATTCTCAACTTTAACACAATTTTAGCATTGGGTGATACTCTTGAGCTAGAGTGCCAAAATTGTATAATATCTTCCTTCACATCACTGAATAGCTTCTTATCAAAACATGGAAGTCTCCCACCAAAAAACCTTGTTTCATTTTGAAGAGAATCATCAATTCTCTCTCATCTACTAAGTGCTCTTCTTAAAGCAGTGTGATTTAGATTCAAGTCAATACAAGTTTGTCTCATATATCTACCCTTTCTCAAATAATAACTTACCAAAGAGGTTGTGATAACCCTTCAAGCAGCTCTCTTATCATTCTCCCAACTATTTTTTCCAATACTATTGAGAGCACTAAAAAGATTCTTCACAATAATGACATTTCTTTCCAATTTTTTATTGATATGAATCTTCAACTTCGAAAGCATAGGTCTCATCTTTTGCATCTTTAATAAGTGCATAAAAATTTGACATTGCTCCACCACTATCTCGTTGCTGAAAAACATCTTATATAGTCTTCAAGCCTATAACCGAATGGTTTTTTGTGATTTTTTCCCTTCCAAATTGGTAATAATCATTTCATCAATTTTAATTATCCATTTTGGTGTTCTAGAACCTTCATGTTGATTATAATTAGGAGATATGTAAGGTTCTTATGCATTGTCATGTTCGACATGGTCAATCATGCAATTTACATTATGACCTGGTAGCATTTCATTCTCCAAATTTTCATTCTCTAAATTTTTAATCCTAACATTATCGTTATCAATTGGTACATTTTCATTCCCCAATTGAACATATTCATTATCTAAAACTATGATTTCACCTTCAACCAATACATCATCAACTTGACTCAGATTTAACATACCTTGTCCCTTTCCCTACATGTTGCAATGTCTTCATTCGGTACCTTGCTTTTGTGTTTAGTCTTTTGATGACTACTACTCCCCATTTAGATTACAATATTAGACACCTAATGATATATTATCGAACCTTTTTTTGATTTTTTAGGTCCCAAAAAGTTAGTTTTCTTGAAACCCATGAAAATAGCCCACAAAATGCAATATTGTCAAGTCTACAGTGACAGGGAATATCTTGGGAAAATCATGCCAGCGGAATTAGGTATCTGATATCAGATCACATATCTGATATTGATTCCCAAATTTTGGAGGGAATTATAGGAAATGTAAACAAATTTCATTAACTTAAATGTATGATTAATATATATATGATTATTATTATTATATATGATTATTATATTATATTATTATGAAATATAATAATATATGTTATTATTATTATAACCTATAAATATATAAAATATATATACAAATATATGATAATTATATTATATTATTATGATTTTTACTTTTATTATTAAATATAATAACATAATATATGTTACTATTATTTTTATTATTATGACCTATATATATTATATGATTATTATAATATATTATTATGTTTTTTACTATAATTATTAAATATAGTATAGAACATATATATTTTTACTGTTGTTATTATTATTATGACCTATGATACTTTTGGTTGGTTCTAATGTGTTGACAGGTGTCATAAGTTAACCTATGACTCCTTTGGATGCATTTCATGACAACGTATATCCCTAGGGGCCTTAGGGCCCCTAGGGACACATTTGGTTAGTTTCAATGCATCAAGAGGGGTCATAGGTTCACCTATGACTCCTCTCGATGCATTTCATGATAACATATGTCCTTGGGGGCCCTAGGGCCCCTATAGACCCATTTGATTTCTTTGAATGCATCAAGAGTTAACCTATGACCCCTTTCGACTCATTACATGACAACATATGTCCCTAGAGGCTCTAGGGCCCCTAGGGACACATTTGGTTGGTTCCAATGTGTTGGGAGGGGTCATAGAATAACCTATGACTCCTCTTAATGCATTTTATTACAACAAATGTCCCTAGGGGCCCTAGGGCCCCTAGAGATACATTTTGTTGGTTCCAATGTGTCAAGAGGAGTCATAGTTTAACCTATGACCCCTCTTGATGTATTTCATGACAACAAATGTCCCTAGGGCCTAGGGCCCCTAGGGATACATTTGATTTGTTCTAATGCATCGAGAGGGGTCATAAGTTCCCTTTTGACATATTTCATAACAACATATGTCCCTAGGGGCCCTAAGACTGCTATGGACACATTTGGTTGTTTCTAAAGCATTGAGAGGCATCATATAGTAGACTATGATTCCTCTTGATGCATTTCATCATAATGAATGTGCTTAGGGGCCTAGAGATGCATTTATTTGGTTCTAAAGCATCGAGATGGGTCATAGATTAACCTATGACCCCTCTCAACACATTTCATGACAACATATGTTCCTAGGGGCCCTAGGGCCTATAGGGACCCATTTGGTTTGTTTGAATATGTCAAGAGGGGTCATAGGTTAACCTATGACCCCTCTCAATGCATTTCATGATGATGTATCTCCCTAGGGGCCCTATAGCCCCTATGTATGCATTTGGTTAGTTCTAATGTGTTGAGCCTCTCAACACATTTCATGACAAATTATGTCCCTAGGGGCCCTAGGACTCGTATGGACCCATTTAGTTGCTTCCAATATGTTGAGAGGGGTCATAGCTTAACCTATGATGTCTCGCAATACATTTCATGACAAAAAACATCTATAGGGGTCCTAGTCCCCCTAGAGATGCATTTTGTTGGTTCTAATATGTCGAGAGTGGTCATAGGTTGTCTCTCAATGCATCTAATGACAACATATGTCCCTAGGGGCCCTATGACCACTAGGGATGCATTTGGTTGGTTCTAATGCATTGAGAGGGGTCATAGGTTAACCTATGACCCTTGTCAACACATTTCATGAAAATGAATGTTCCTAGGGGACACATTTGGTTGAATGTAATTCATCGAGAACCTATGACCCCTCTTGATGCATTTCATGACAACATATGTCCCTAAGGGCCTAAGGACCCCTACAGACCCATTTGGTTGGTTCAAATGCATCAAAAAGTGTTATAGGTTAAAATATGATCCCTATTGATGCAATTAATGACATCATATGTCCCTAGGGTCCTTAGGGCTGCTAGGGATGCATTTGGTTGGTTCGAATGCATTGAGAGTGGTCATGGGTTTACCTATCACCCCTGTCGATGCATTTCATAAGAACAAATGGCCCTAGGGCCCCTAGGGATGCATTTGGTTGGTTATAATGCCTTGAGAGGGGTCATAGGTTCTCTCTTGATGCATTTCATGGCAACATATGTCCCTAGAAGCCCTAGGACCCCTATGGACACTTTTGGTTCATTCTAATGCATCGAGAGTGGTCATAGGTTAACATATGACCCCCTCCAAGCATTTCATGACAACATATGTCATTAGGGAGCCCCATTTGGTGGGTCCAAATGCATTGAGAGGGTTCATAAATTAACATATGACCCTTCTTCATGCATTTCAGGACAACATATGTCTCTAGGGTCCCTAGGGCTCCTATGGACACATTTGGCTGGTTCTAATGCATTGAGAGGGGTAATAGGTTAAATTATGACCCCTCTCAACTCATTTCATGAAAAAATGTCCCTAGGGGCCCTAGGACCCCTAAGGATGCATTTGGTTTGATTTAATGCTTTGAGAGATGTCATAGGTTAAGCTATAACCCTAATCGATGCATTTCATAACAACATATGTCCCTAGGAGTAGTAGGGCCCTTAAGAACACATTTGGTTTATTTGAATTCTTTGAGAGGGGTCATAGGTTAACCTATGATCCCTATCTATACATTTCATGACAATAAATTTCCCTAGGGGCCTTAGTGATGCATTTGGTTGGTTCTAATGTGTCAAGAGGGGTCATAAGTTAATCTATGACCCTTGTTGATGCATTTCATGACAATGAATGTCCCTACAGGCCTTGGGGCCTCTAGAGACCCATTTAGTTGATTCCAATGTGTTGAGAGGGGTCATAGGTTAACTTGTGACACCTCTTGATGCATTTTATAACAACATATATCCCTAAAGGCCCTAGGGCCCCAAGGGACACATTTGGTTGGTTCTAATGAGTTGAGAGGGATCAATGGTTAATCTATGACCCCTCTCAATGCATTTCATGACAATGTATGTCCCTAGGGACCCTAGGGCCCCTAGGGATGCATTTTGTTGCTTCCAATGCATCGAAAGGGGTCATAAGTTAACCTATGAACCCTATCAACTCATTTCATGAGAACATATGTCCCTAGAGTTCCTAGGGATGGATTTGGTTGGTTCTAATGCATTGAGAGGAATCATAAGTTAACATATGACTCCTCTTGACACATTTCATGAAAACATGTCCCTAGAGGCCCTAAGACTCCTAGAGATGCATTTGATTATTTCTAATGTGTTAGGAGGGGTAATAAGTTAACCTATGACCCCTCTCGATGCATTTCATGACAACATATGTCCCGAGGGGCCCTTGGGCCCCTAGGGAACCATTTGGTTGGTTCAAATGCTTTGAGTGGTGTAATAGGTTAACCCATGACCCCTCTTAATGCATTTCATGACAATGAATGTCCTTAGGGATCCTAGGGCCCCCACGGATGCATTTGGTTGGTTCCAATGTGTCAAGAGGGGTCATAGATTCCCTCCTGATGCATTTCATGGAAGCATATGTCCCTAGGGGCCCTAAGACCCCTAGGGATGCATTTAGTTGGTTATAATGCATCAAGAGGGGTCATAGGTTAACCTATGACCCCTATCAATGCATTTCATGACAAAAAATGTCCCTAGGGGCCCTAGGGCCCTGACAGATGCATTTGGTTGGTTCGAATGCATCAAGAGGGGTCATAGGTTAACCTATGGCCCCTCTCGATGTATTTAAGGATAATGTATGTCCTTAGGGGCCCTAAGGCCCATAGGGATGCATTTGGTTGTTTAAAATGTGTCAAGAGGGGTCATAGGTTAACTTATGATCCCTCTCAATACATTTCATGACAACATATGTCCCTAGGGGCCCTAAGACCCATAGGGACACATTTGGTTCGTTCTAATGTGTCAAGAGGTGTCATATGTTAAGATATGATCTCTATTGACACATTTCATTACAACATATGTCCATAGGGACCCTTGGACCACTAGGGATGCATTTGATTGGTTTGAATATATAAGAGGGGTCATAGGTAAACCTATGATGCCTCTCGATGCTTTTCATGACAACAAATATATCATTTGGTTAGTTATAATCCATCAAATGGGATGATAGGTTAACCTGTAACCCCTCTCAATGCATTTCATGACAATGAATACCCCTTAAGGACCCATCTAGTTGATTCCAATGCATTGAGAGGGGTCATAGGTTAACTTGTGACCCCTCTTAACTCATTTCATGACAACGTATGTCACTAGGGGACCTAGGGCCTCAAGGGATGCATTGATTTGGTTATAATTCATCGAGAGGTGTCATAGGTTAACCAATGACCCCTCTTGACACATTTGATAACAATATTTGTCCCTATGGACCCTAGGACCCCTATGAACCCATTTGGTTGGTTCCAATGCATTAAGAGGGGTCATAGGTTAACCTATGACCCCTACTAATCAATTTCATGACAACATATATTACTACATACTCTAGGACCCCTAAGGATGTATTTGGTTGATTCTAATGCATCAAGAGGGGTCGCAGGTTAACCTATGACTACTCTTGACTCATTTCTTGACAACATATGTTGCTAGGGACCCTAAGAACCTTAGGGATGCATTTGGTCTATTCTAATGTATCAAGAGGGGTCATAGGTTAACCTATGACCCCTCTTAATGCATTTGATGACAACATATGTCCGTAAGGGCCGTAGGGCCTGTAGAGAATTATTTGGTTGGTTCAAATGCATCGAGAGGGGTGATAGGTTAACCTATGACCCTTCTTGATGCATTTTATGACAATGAATGTCCCTAGGGGTCGTAGTGCCCTTAAGGACTCATTTTGTTGGTTCCAATGTGTTGAGAGGGGTCATAGGTTCCTTCTCAATGTGTTTCATAACAACATATGTCCCTAGGGGCCCTAGGACCCCTAGGGATACATTTGGTTGGTTCTAATGTGTTGAAAGGGGTCATAGGTAATGTATTTCATGACAACACATGTCCTTAGGGGCCCTAGGGCCCCAAGGGATCCATTTAGTTGGTTTGAATGCATCTAACCTATCACCCCCATCGACGCATTTCATGACATGTTCCTTGTGTCCCTAGGGGCCCGAGGGCCATACTTGATTGGTTCTAATACATCAAGAGGGATGATAGTTTAACCTATAACCACTATTGATATATTTCATGACAACATATGTGTCTAGAGTCCCTAGGACCCATTGGGACACATTTGGTTGGTTGTAATGTGTCAAGAGGAGTCACAGGTTAACCTATGACCCCTCTTGATGTATTTCATGACAACATATGTCCCTAGTGGCCCTAAGATCCCTAGAGATGCATTTGGTTGTTTCTATTTCATTGACAAGGTTCATAGGTTCACCTATGATACCTTATGATGTATTTAATGTTAAAAAATGTCCCTAGGGGCCCTAGGGCCCCTAGGGATCCATTTAGTTGGTTATAATGTATTGAGAGGGGTCATAGGTTAACTTATGACCCCTCTCAACACATTTCATGACAATGAATGTCCCTAAGAGCCCTAGGGCCCATAGGGTCCCATTTGGTTGGTTCCAATGTAATGAGAGGGGTCATAGGTTAACCTTTAACCAATGATCCCTCTTTACATGTTGGAACAAACCATATATCTTGTCATGAAATGCATCAAGAGGGGTCATAGGTTCCTTCTCAACTCATTTCATGAGAACATATGTCCCTAGGGGTCCTAGGACCCCTAGAGACACATTTGGTTGCTTCTAATGCATTGAGAGGGGTCACAAGTTAACTTATGACTCCTCTTGGCACATTTTATGACAATGAATGTCCCTAGGGGCCCTAGGGCCACTAAGGATGCATTTGGTTGGTTATATTGGATCGATAGGGGTTATAGGTTAACCTATGACCCCTCTCAATGCATTTCATGATAAGGTATGTTCCTAACGGCCCTAGGGCCCCTAGGGACCCATTTTGTTTGTTTCAATGCATCGAGAGGGGTCATAGTTTAATCTATGACCCCTCTTATCACATTTCATGACAATGTATATCTTTAAGGGCCCTAGGGCCCCTAGGGCCCCTAGCGATGCATTTGGTTGGTTTCAATGCATCGAGAGGGATCATAGGATAACTTATGATCCCTATTGATGCATTTCATGATAACATATGTCCCTAGGGGCCCTAGGACCCCTAGGGACACATTTTTTTGTTTCTAATGCATCGAGAGGGGTTATAGGTCCTCTTGATGCATTTCATAGTAATATATGTCCCTAGGGGCCCTAAGACCCTTAGGGATGCATTTGGTTGGTTCTAATGCATAAAGTGGTGTCATAGGTTAACTTAAGTCCCTTCTCAATGCATTTTATGATAACATATGTCACTAGGGGCCTTAGGACCCCTAAGGACCCTTTTGGTTTGTTCCAATGCGTCAAGAGGGGCCATACGTTATTTCATGATAACGAATATCTCTAGGGGATATAGGGCCCTTAGGGATGCATTTGGTTGGTTCTAATGCATCAAGAGGGGTCATAAGTTTCCTCTTGATGCATTTCATGACAAGATATGTTCGTATGGGCCCTAGAACCCATAGGGATGCATTTGGTTAGTTTTAATGCATCGAGAGGGATCATATGTTAACCTATGACCCCTCTTGATGCATTTTATGACAAAAAATGTCCCTAGGGGCCCTAAGGACAAATTTAGTTGGTTTTAATGCATTGATAGGGGTCATAGGTTAACCTGTGACCTCTCTCAATGCATTTCATGTCAACGTATGTGCTTATAGGCCCTAGGGACCTATTTGAGTTATTTGAATGCATCATGAGGGGAGACAGGTTAGCCTATGATCCTTCTCAATGCATTTCATGACAATGTATGTCTCTAGAGGCCCTTGGGCCCGTAGGGACACATTTTTTTGGTTCCAATGCATCGAGAGGGGTCATAGACTATCGACACATTTCATCACAATATATGTCCCTAGGGGCCCTAGGACCTCTAGGGACATATTTTGTTGTTTCTAATGCGTTGAGAGGGGTTGTATGTTAACCTAGGACCCATCTTGATGCATTTTATGACAACATATGTCCCTATGGGTCCTAAGATCCCTAGGGACACATTTGATTCATTCTAATGTGTCAAGAGGGGTCATAGGTTAGCCTATGACCCCTCTTGATGCACTTCATGATAACATATGTCCCTATGGTCCCTAGGACCTATAGGGACCAATTTGGTTGGCTCCAATGCATCAAGAGGGGTCATAGGTTAATCTATGATCCCTATCGACATATTTCATGATGCATATGTCGATATGGGCCCTAGGGCCGCTAAGGGTGCATTTGATTGGTTCAAATGTATCGAGAGGGGTTATAGGTTAACCTATGACCCCTCTCGACATATTTCATGACAACATATGTCCCTTGGATCTATAGGACCCCTAGGGACGCATTTAGTTGGTTCTAATGCATCAAGAGGGGTCATAGTTTAATCTATGAACCATTTCCATGCATTTCATGACAACATGTGTCCCTAGGAGCCCTATAACCCCTAGGGTCCCATTGAGAATGCTTTGAAAGGGGCCACTAGGGGCCTTAGGGACATATGTTTTCATGAAATGCATCGAGAGGTGTCATAAGTTAACCTATGACCCCTCTCGAAGGATTTCATGTCAATATTATATTTAATAATAATATAAAACTATATATTTTAATATAATAATAATATATATTATTAGATCATATAACAATAATAATCATATATATTACTATATTATATTTAGTTATAATAATAATTATATTTATAACTATATTATATTTAATAATAATAATCATAATCATATGTAATAATAATGTCCACACTTGCTTAAGGTGATCATATGTACACCTACTTTTTATTTTCGTCCTAAATTTTTTGTAGTACTGCATTAAAATCCAAACTATTGACCAATCAACTATCTTTTTCTCTCGATAAGACCTAGTAGTTTAGAAACTACATTCAATTTCCTATAGATTATTTTCTTAAAATTTTTTGATACAAAGTCCAAAACTGCTTTAAAATTATGTGTCAAGTTGACGTAACCCGGATTTGTTGGTTTTTCACTATCACTTAAGGCCATAGTTTGGTTGACCATGATCCTGTACATACCTAACTTAATGAACCCATATCCATAAAAAATATTCATCATGCGTGCATCCATTAGATCATACAATCACTTAAACTTGTAGGTTGCTATCAAATCAAATTTGTAGAAATGTAAGTATGAAACATAATAGATTCAATAACACATTTGACACAATGATTTTACATGGAAACCCAATTTCGTAAAAACCATCAATAACATGCTACTCATTCTCACTCTTTTGAAGTGATGCACTATAAAAGGCCAACTCTATTAAAGGTTATAGTACACACTATTAAATGTTATCTAGCTAGAGGATTTCAATCACCCTATTAGGAGTGAGCCCTATTAAAGGACTTTAGATCATTCACTTGGAATGTCACCTAGTTAAAGGATTTACAAATGATTGATAGGTAAACCCTAATCCAAAGGATTTACAGTAGACTAGTACAATGCTTAGAAATTAATAGCAAGGCTTGATCTAATAACAACTTACAACTCACTTTGTAGATTACAGATCTTTATTTCAGTCCTTCATTTTACTTGACTTTCACACACTTTAGCTCTAATAGCATGTTCACCCTTCAAGCATCCATAGCCTTAAACCTTTTTGCTTTGCTTTCCAATAGCAATATCTTCTATTTGGTAATTGGATGAAGCAACACCTTACACTCCCTCTCTTCCTTAGGTTCTCGCACATGATCACCTTTGCTTTTGACCAACCATCTCTATAAATAGAAAATAATATCTTTTGTCATTCAAACTCTATCATCCATTTTAGGGTTAGGTAGGATTAGGTAGGATTCAATGAATCTAACCATATTTTCATTTTATTCCCTTCTAGAAATTTTTCCTTCAATCTTCTTTGAATTCATCTCAAAATGGTTTACCATAAATTTTGTGCCACCAACTCATCATAGTTATCTTCTACACACTTCACAAAATTCAAGAAAAAAAAATATTTGGCTCAAATTCATCAAATTCACAATTTAACATGAATACTAACACTTAGCATTAATATGTTATCAATTGGCTTCCATATTGTTCTTCCACTCATCATCAACTAGATCAATCAACAAACATTAAAGTTTATTGGTGCTTGGCATCAACTAAACTTTACTCAACTTACACGATATCACTTGGCATACACTGAAATTTGACTTTGCTCAGCTCCAACAAATTTTCTACTCGACTTGCACTAACTTTTTTCAGAACCTACTGTCCACTCAGTCAAGGTTAACAGACTCAATTCTTCTTATTTGTTCTTTGAGACTTTGTTAGTGTATCCATCATTTGCAACCTTAAGTAGATAATGAATGCACTATAACATCACTATCTTTACTGGTCTTTGTACTCCTTTTTCATACTATAACTCAACCTTTCCTCTAGGTCCTATTGTTATCTCATTTGATCAAAACCTCCTCATCAATCAAACAAATGATAGTACTCAAATCATCTAAGTAGTTGTCTTACCAGTAAGTAACAGGTCTGACATCAGTGACAAAACAATAATTGAAACACATTCTCATACTTGTATCAAGCTACTTTCAACAATCTCCCTCTTTGGCATTGATGGAAAACTAGTTCAACTAGTACAACCAAAAATAATACCAAAAAGAAAATAATTCCTTGTATTGAAATCTCTCCCTCTATCAACAACTTTCATCTTCTATATAGGTTAGAAAATTGTGTTCTAATCAACAAAAAAGAAACTCATCCTTATGACTCTCTCTTGATCAGTTCTTATATCTCCCTCAGTACTATCTCCCTCTTACTAGGTAGATGTAATCATTTCTTTCTCTGTAGTAATCAATAGGTACACTAGCTACCTCTGAGTAGATATTCCATATTTCTTATATCTTTATAATATTTCTACCAATATCTCCCTCTTTGACAATAATACCAAAGACTTGTCATCTTAATATGTAGATATGAACATTTTCAATTTCTCCCTCTATCACCTAACTTGTGACTAATTTGTAGCTCCAACTCTTTGATTACTTTAAGAAGCTCCTAAAGCAAGATACATTCCATCAATGTCTAACATATGTCAATCATCTTACTTGATGGAGGGCACTTCTCATGCTTCTTAAATAGCCTTAGATAGTGGTATCACCCCTAGGTTACCTCTTAGATACTCATGAAAATCCTTAGACAATGATTTTGTGAATATATCAGCTATTTTCTCTTTTGTATTCACATATTCAATCTTCACCTCTTTATCTTGAACTAATTCTCTCCAGTAATGGCACTTGATTGCAAAGTGTTTAGTATTTGTGTACGTCACATGATTTTTTGATATATTTATAGTACTTGTATTATCACAATAAAGTATCATTGGAACAATGATCTCTTCCTTCGTACCTTTGAGTTGTTGTTTGATCCATACAATGTTTGTACAATTTATAGCAGCAACAACATATTCAGCTTTAGTAGTAGATTGTGAAGTGAAATTTTGTTTCTTGTTAGTCCATGTAACCAACCTCTTGCTTAAGAAAAATGCTCCTCCACTAGTGCTCTTTCTATTAGCAACATTTCTAGCCCAATCAACATCAGTATAGGCTCTTAATTCAAATTTCTCATTTTTCTTGTAATATAGACCATATTCCTCTATTCTTTTCATATATCTCATTATTCTCTTTAGAACTATCAAATAATTCTCCCTAGGATTAGGAAAGAATCTAATAGCTATCCTTATAGATAATACAATATTAGGTCTTCTATGTATTACATATTGTAATTTGGAAATCATAGGCCTATATAATGTTTGATTCACCTTAGCTAAATCATCGTTCTTTGACAATTATTGTCTTGTCACCATAGGTTTACTTACTGATTTGGAATTTTCCAATCCAAAAGTTTTTAGTATCTCCTTGACATACTTTGAATGAGTGATGTATATACCAAATTTAATTTGGTGTACTTGCAAACCCACAAAGAGCTTGATCTCTCCAAACATAGACATCTCAAATTCTTGCTTCATTTCACTTGTAAAATCCTTACATAAAGCATCTTGACCTTCAAATATGATATCATCAAAAAAAAATTAGATAACAAAATACCTTTGTCTTTCTCTATCTCCAAGTATATATTGTTCTTATCATCAGTCCTTCCAAATCTAATCTTCATATGATGATTATGAAGTCTCTCATACCATGCTTATGGTCCTTGTTTCAAACCATGTAAAGCTTTATGAAATCTACATACCATGTTCTTATTGTTAACATCAAAAAATTCTTTTGGCTATTCTATATAAACTTCTTCCTCTAATATACCATTCAAAAATGCAGATTTAACATCCATTTGATAAAATTTAAAACTTTTGTATGTAGAATAAGCAAGCAGAGTTCTTACTCCTTCCAATCTAGCAATGGGAGAAAATGTTTCTTCATAGTCAATTCCTTCTTCTTGCACATATCCTTCGTAGACTAATCTTTCCTTTTTCCTGATGACTTCACCATTTCCATCTAGCTTATTTCTATATACCCACTTGGTACCAATCACATTTTTGTCTTCTGGTCTAGGAACTAGAGTCCATGTTTTATTTTCTCAATTTGTTCAATTTCTTCTTCCATGGATTTACTCTAGTCTAAATTTTCTAAGGCATATTTCACTGTTTTAGGTTCCTTCATGCTCAACGAACATGTATCATTTCTCAACTAATTCTTTTTCATTAGTCTAGCATCTATATCTCCAATGCTTTTTGTAGTAGGATGATGTCTATTGACATACTTGGACAATCTTGGTTTAGCTCTAGTTTCTTTATTTGGTCTTTCAACTTCAAACTCATTATGTACATCTCTATTAGGTACTTTAGAATCTCTCTCATATATACTAACCTTAGAATCAGAAGAGCCTAAACTTCTTTCTATAACTTAGCACTTGAATGTAGCTCAGTTCCTGAATGCAACTCAGTATTCATAGTATGTGACTCAACAATCACTAAAACTTGATGTTGGTTTGTAACTTGATTTGCAACATTTTCTTCAATAGGCATACCTTCATAAAAGTATACAAATGATTTGTACTCTTGTGATTCCTTCATAGGTTCAGCCTCATATACTTCTATATATTCATCAAATTTCACATTTTTCCTTTCCACAACTTTGTTAGTGTTAGTATTTAAACACTTATAAGCTTTACTTCTAGTGGAATAACATAGGAACATACCTTCTTCACTTTTTGCATCTAGTTTACCATTCCTAAAATCTTTGAGACTAAATCATTTGCTTCCAAATACTTTAAAATATTTTACATTGGGTGAGTATCCATACCATAGTTCAAAAGGTGTTGAATGAGTACCTTTCTTGACTTTTACATAGTTCAAGGTATAGAGAGCTATACTTACAACTTCTCTCCAATATTTTAAAGCAACATTCTTCTCCATCATGAGTTTCCTAGAACAATCCATTATAGATATGTTCCTCCTTTTAGCAATTCTATTTTGTGGAGGGGTTCTAGGGGAAGATGTTTATCTTTTTATTCCTTTGTCATTGCAAAACATCCCAAACTCATTTGATGTAAATTATCCTCCTCTATCAAAACTCAAACATTTCAGACTTTTTCTTGTTTCCCTCTCAACTCTTGCTAAGTACCACTTAAATACTTGGAAAGCATCAAATTTATATTTCAGAAGCATGACTGTAATCATCCTAGAGGACTTACCAACAAATAACACAACATACTTATCACGTTCGTAGCTTTGCACATCAATTGGTCAACACAAGTCAATATGAACAATCTCCAAAATTTCTTTAGAGGTACGAGTCTTACTCTTAAAACTTGACTTTGTCATCTTGCCTAACTGGCATTGTTTGCAAATTATATTTTTAGGTTTCTTCAACTTAGGAAAACCTCTTACTCTTCTCATGTTATTGATACCATCCAAGTTATCAAAATTAACATGACATAAACTCTTATCCCATAACCACACATCATCAAATTCTACAACTAGAAAAGTAGCATCATCCATATAAAGATACAAAAGATTACCTCTATTTTGATTACCTTTCCCCATTAGATTTCCATCAGTATCATATATCTTACCAATATTGTTCTCAAACTCAACCTTACAACCTGAACTATTCAGTTGTGACACTCAAACAATTCTAGTTAAGTTCTTCAACAGAATAAGAATTATCACATAAAATATTTTTTGTGAGTTTCCTTTTATTAGACAAGGTGCATCAAATACCAAGCCTTACACTATTTCCATCATAATAATTCAGGGTAATGAACTTACTTTTATCTCTAGTCATGTGATGTAAACACCCACTATCAATGATCCATCTATCATTCTTGTTCACATAAGACAATAGTGCAATTGCCTCATCATTATCAGATTCATCCTTCATTGGAACATACACCACTTCGTCATCATGATTGTTAGATCCATGTTTAGTTTTGTCTTCAATAATGTTGCAAGACTTTGTGCCTTCTTCTTTATAATCTTTGTTGTCCTCATCCTTATACTTTCATACTTGTCTCCACCTCTATAGTTCTTCTTCTCTAGACATCTAGCAGAAATATGACCAATCTCATTGCAATTAAAACACATGATAGGTAACTTACCTTTGAATTTTTCTTTACCTCTATGAAATCTCCTTACCAATAGTGCTTCAATTTTTTTTACATCCTCCTCATTTCTATCACTATCACTGGAAACATATTTTACATTTTTCTTCTTCTTCTCATTAGGTTTCTTCAATGACAAGTAAGCTTTGAAAGAAGATTAAACATTGTTGGATTTGAACTTATCAAAATTAGACAACTCAAAAGTAGTAAGCCTACCTACCAGACCTTCAAGAGTCTGATTAGAACCTGGTATACATCTCAGTTCTTGTATTGCACAAACTCTAATATCATAGATGGGCAATAGTGTTCTCAAACTTTTCTTCATATAGTCTCATCATCTATCTTACTAGTAGATCTTCTTATAGCATTAACAACATCTTTTATCCTAGAGCAATATTGAGAAAAATTTTCACCTTCTTGCATTCTCATATCATCAACCTCTAAGACTTTTAGATTTGGCTCTTAGAATATTTGTGTCTCTTCCATTAATGGTGTGAAGAGCATCCCAAATTTTCTTTGCACTATCACAACCCTTTATGTCATCAAACTCAGCATAACTTAGGGTAGAAAAAATCTCCAACATTTCCTGGTTGTGTTTTCTCTTCTTTTCTAGATCTTTAGCAATTAGGGCTCCAGTAGGATCAACATGCTCTATGACGATGGTAGATTTTGCATGATCTCTAAGACCTCCTAGGTGTAGCTTCATCAGACTTTTCAAGTAGGAAATTTATCTCTATTAAGCTTGGGTACCTCTCTTTTTTACATCTTGATCTTTTTCTTCTAGTACCTTCAAACTATTACTCTTAAGCAAATGACTCTAATTCCAACTGTTGGAATTCTTTAGAATAACTAAGAGGGGAAGGGGGGTGAACTAGTTATCAAAGGTCTAGATGTACAAATAATTTTTTTCATAGCTTAGTGAACCCATATCCATAAAACATATTCATCATGCATGCATCCATTATATTATACAATCACTTAAACTTGTAGGTTATTTTCAAATCAACTTTGCATAAATGTGAGCATGAAACATAATAGATTCAATAACACATTTGACATAATGATTTTATGTGGAAACCCAGTTTGGGAAAAGCCACTAGTAATATGCTACTCATTCTCACTCTTCTTAAGTAATGTCCTATGAAAGGCCAACCTTGTTAAATGTTATAGTGCACACTATTAAATGTGACTTGGTTAGAGGATTTAAATTATCATGTTAGGAGTGAGCCTTGTTAGAGTAATTTAGATCATTTACTTGGAATTTTACTCAATTAAAGGATTTACAAATGACTATTAGGTCAATCTTAATCCAAAGGTTTTACCCTAGACTAGTACAATGAT
Organism: Cupressus sempervirens; assembly: GCA_028749045.1. Classification (NCBI taxonomy): domain Eukaryota; kingdom Viridiplantae; phylum Streptophyta; class Pinopsida; order Cupressales; family Cupressaceae; genus Cupressus; species Cupressus sempervirens. The sequence goes on along the minus strand of CM053787.1, from coordinate 898,077,238 downwards.
TAGAAAGTAATGGTAATGCTTGATATAATAACAACTTACAACTCACTTTGCAGATTAAAGATCTCTATTTTAGTCCTCCATTCTACTTAGCTTTCACACACTTCACATCTTATAGTTTGTTCACCCTTCATGCATCCATACCCTTAAGCCTTCTTTCTTTGGTTGCCAACAACAGTCTCTTTTGTTTGTTCACTGAATCAAGTAATACCTTAGACTCCTTGTCTTCCTTAGTTTCTTACACATGACCAGCTTTGCTTTTGACCAGTCATCTCTATAAATAGAAAATTCAAATATTTTTTGTTCACCCTCTATCATCCGTTTTAATATTAGGTAGGATTAGGTAGGATTCAATGAATCTACCCATCTTTTCATTTTATTCCCTTCTATAAACTTCTCCTTCAATCTTCTTTGAATTTGCCTCAAAATGGTTTACCATGAATTCTATGCCACCAACTCATCATAGTTATCTTTGACACACTTCACAAAATTCAAGAAAATAAAATAGTCACTCAAATTTTTCAAATCCATGATTTAACATGAATACTAGCACTCATTATCAATATGTTGTCACTTAGCTTCCATACTATTCTTCCACTTGTCATCAACTAGATCACTTGGAAAACACTAAAGTTTACTAGTGCTTGACATCAACTAAACTTTACTTAGCTTACACTATATCACATAGCCATCACTGAAATTTAACTTTTGTTTGCTCCAACTGATTTTCTACTCTGCTTGCCCACTTTACTCAGCACCTACTATCCACTTGGTCAAGCTTGGGAGACTTAATTCTTCTTATGTATTCTTCTAGACATTTTTAGTGTATCCATCCTTTGCAAACTTAAGTATATAATAAATGCAATGTAACATCATTGTCTTAACCGATCTTTGCACTCCTTTTTCATACCATAACTCAAACTTTCCTCTAGGTGCTATTGTTATCACACTTGATCAAAACCTCCTCATATCAAACAAGTGATAGTACTCAAACCATCTAGGTAGATGTCTTACCAACAAGGAGCAGTTTTGACATCAGTGACAAAATAATGATTGAAACACATTCTCATACTTGTATCAATCTCTTTTCAACTAGTAAGTGTTGAGAAAATCTAGTATTGATTAGGAACCAATATTGACTGAGTAATCTTGTTGCTTTTGAGCCATACATATTTACAATGAAAGTATTAAATGATGGTCGAGTATCAAAACTTAGTAATTGTTGAGTAACATTCTTGAAGATGAATTTGAGGAAATCATGATTCCCAACTGACTCAGTTGATTTCTTTGGATATGTAAACAATGTTGAAGATAAGATTGATGAGTTGGATCATTAAATTAAAGGTGAGGATTCAGTAAAGACCTAACAGATAGATTCTAGAGAAGTTTCTTGAAGAAGGTCAAGAAGATGGATAGATATAATAAATTATGTTGAACCTAATCATAAACCATAAGGTCTACAATGATCATGTAAAATGGTAAAGCAATAATTGCCTATATAAAGAAGTAAAGAGCCAAAAAAACTAGTGCAAGTTGATGTGCATGTGCAAGAATGTGGTGTGTTTGTGAGTGAGGCATACTGAGAAAGGTTTATTAGACACACACAAGTGTGAGTGTGATTGTGAAGATTATTGCAATTTCTTAAGAAGATGTTGCTGATATTGATAAGTGAAATGTAAGAAATAAGGCTTAAGTGTTGTTGAAGGGAGAAGAGTGATTTCTTTAAGGGTTACTAAGTGAATCAATAAAAGAGATGATAGTGGAGATCTTATCAGTGAATCAACACCTAAACTAAATATAGATATGAACCTGCAAAGTGAGCTGTAATCATATAGATCTAAACCCTAAATTTTTCTTTCTAATCATTGTAAATAGTTTGTATTGAAATCCTTTTAACAAAGGTTGAGCTAACAATCATTTGAAGGACTTAACAATTTGTGTAAATCCTCTCTCAAGGTGAAATTCTAAATGGAGTGATCAAAGTCCTCTTACAAGGTAACTCCTAACATGGTGATTAAATCCTCTAACCAATTCACATTTAATAGTGTGTATTGTATCCTTTAACAAGGTTGAGTCTTAACAAATCTCACTTTGAAAGAGTGAAAAAGTAAGATGATGTTTAGTTATGGCACAAGAAGTCATGTCATGTAAACTTTGACAATTTGGTGGATATCATTAAAAAGCAGAAAGTAAGAGGATTAACTAAACTAAAAAAGCTTGAAAATGTTATTTGTAAACAATGTCAACTGGTAAAAATGACCAAGTCTAACTTTAAGACCAAAACATACACTTCAAATGATATTTTCAAACTAGTTCACATTGACCTATGTGGAGCCATTAATGTTCAAAGCTATTACGAAGATAAGTATTTGATTTTATTTTTTGATGATTACTCTAGGGTGATGGATATGATTCCTCTTAAAGCTAAATCTTATGCTTTTCAATTATTTAAGTGGTATTTAGCCAGAGTTGATAAAGAAATAGGGAAAATTCTAAAGTACTTGATGTCTAGCAAAGGTGGTGAATTCATTTCAAATGAGTTTAGTAAATTCTGCAATAAAAGAGGAATTAAAAGATAGATGTTAGCACCAAAGACCGCTCCTCGGAATGGGATAGCTCAAAGGACAAATAGATCAATAATAGAGTATGCAAGGACATTAATAATTATGAAGAGAATATCAAAGAAATGTTGGAGAGTGTTGATATTGTGGTAGTTGAGATGCATAATGCATTATAATGTTGGTGTACATTTTTGCTAGATAATAGAAAGGTTGATGGTTGTGTAGGTAAATGTAGCCCAAGTTTTAGGGTGAACCACATTAAATCTATGTCTTATCTATCTTCATTTGCTATACTTTTTTTCTTTTGTATATAACTATTTACTCTTATATTATTTTGAATCTGTTGAACCCAAATAGAGAGAAGTTGTTAGTACTATTGTCTATACTCTAAATAGAGTACAAGTCAAGAAAGGTGTGAATGCTACACCTTTTGAACTATGGCATGGATATGCTCCTAATGTGAAATATTTTAAAAATATTTGGAAGGAGATGTTATATACTTAAAGATAATAGGAATGGAAAACTTGATGCAAAGATTGAAGAAGGTAAATTCTTAGGGTATTCCACTAAGCGTAATGCTTACAAGTGGTTGAACTCTAACACTAATAAAGTTGTGGAAAGTGCAAATGTGAAAATTGATGAGTTTGCATAAAGAAGTGAAACTATATGAAAAGAAGAATTTCAAGACTACTTTACATTTAGCTATATGGATGATGATGCTCCTATAACTCCTAATGCACAAGAAAATGAAGCCACACTTTTTTAGTAGATAGGAAATGTTTTAGTGCCAAAAATTATCAAGAAGTAGAGAGTGGGTGCCAAGAAATGGATTAAAGATACTGAGTCACAGACAAGTAATGCCAACTATCCGATAGAAAATTCTGAGAATGTAGAAGATAGACTAGAACCTGAACAAGAAAAAGAAAATGAGTATGAGATTAATTTCCAAGATGAACCTGTAGAAGAACAAAGAAGGAAACTACATGTGCTACAAAAGTATGTGAGAAGACATCACAAACCTAAACAAATAATTGGTGATGTTGAATCAAGTGTTATGACAAGAATAATAATCAAAGATGAAAAATGATTACTTCAAGAATTTGAGCCCAAAAGAGTGAAAGATGCTCTCAAAAATGGAGATTGGGTTAAGGCAATGAATGAGGAAATTGAATAGATTGAGAAGAACAATACTTGGACTTTAGTGACAAGACCAAAAGACAAAAATTTCATTGGGATAAAGTGGTTTTTTCAAAAACAAACTTAATGAGAATGGTGAAGTAACAAGAAATAAGGAAATAATGGTATGCAAGGGATATGCTCAAGAAGGAGTTGATTATGGAGAAAAAATTCTCTTGTACATGACTTGAAGGAGTTGGAACTCTACTTGCATATTCAACCTACAAGAATATCAAGGTATATTAGATGGATGTCAAATATGCATTTTTGAATGGTATACTTGAAGAAAAAGTGTCATTGATCAACCTAAAGGATTTATAGATCCAGACAAGAATAATATGGTATGTAAAATGAACAAAGCCCTTTATGGATTGAAACAAGCCCCAAGAGCATGGTATGAAAGATGCATAATTATTTGGTGAAGATTGGTTTTGAAAGCACAAATGATAATAGTAATCTATATTTGAAGAATACTAAGAATAATGAAGTACTATTATCTCAAATATTTGTTGATGACATTATATTTGGAGGACTAGAAGCATTATCCAAATCATTTTCTAATGAAATGAAAAAGTAATTTGAAATGTCTATATTTGGTGAAATCAAAGTCTTTGTTGGATTACAAGTATGTTAAATGAATTTTGGTATTTTCATTACAAAATCCAAATACATCAAGGGGATACTAAACACTTTTCAAATAGAAGATTTAAGATCAGTGAGCACACCTATGTCAACAAGACATAAGCTATCTAAGAATGATGAATCTACTGATGTGAACCAAACCTTATACAGATCCATGATTTGAAAATTGCAATATCTTGTTTATAGAAGACTAGATATTACATTAGTATTTGGGATAGTTTCTAGATTTTAAGAAAATCCTAAGGAAATTCACATGATGGTAGTGAAAAGGATAATGAGATATCTTCAGGGTACATAAGACTATGGGTTGTATTACAAAAGAAGTGATACATTTTGAACTAAAGGTATTCATTGATTTAGATTGGGTAGGAATATTGATGACAAAAAAGGCACCAATGGAATTCTTTTTCTTTCTAGGAAAGAAATTGGTGTCATGGACAAGAAAGAAATAGAATTATGTTTTCCAATCAAAAATTGAAGTCAAGTATTTGGAAGCTACAATAAACTATTTAAACATTATGTGGATAAAGAAATTACTGAAAGGTATGAAAGAAGAAATTACAGATCTAGTAGTTATCTATTGTGATAACACAAGTTCTATTAACATTTTAAAGAATTCAATGATGCATATTAAGATAAAAAAACATTGCTATCAAGTATCACTACTTGAGGGAACTAGTTCAAGAAAAAGAGGTGAAGCCAGAATATGTGAACATCAAAGAAAGAATTGTTGACATATTCCCAAAATCCTTACCTAAAGATGCTCATGAATATCTTAGAGATAAATTAGGGGTGATTCCCCTAAAAAAAGCTACTTAAGGAGGCAAGGTGAATTGTATCAAATGTGCTAATTAGAATATCTTACACATTGATGTAATACAACTCTAATCTAGGAAATACCTAAGGTAGATAGTCAAGCACAACATAATAGATCAGTCATAGACAGGTGACAAAAATCAGCTAGACATGCAAAATCTATAAAATCTAGATGTATGAAGTCATTGAAGCTAAGAAAGCTTAGTGTCATTGGAATTATTGTTAGAGAGGGAGAGATATACAATAAAATAGGGAGAGATATACAATAAAAGAGAGAGATATAAATATAAGAGCAAATAATATATAGTAAAGCAATATACCAAAGAGGGAGACTTAATCAAATGAAGGAGAGACTATTATCTCAAAGGGAGACAAATCCTTTTGGATTTTATGGTAATCAAGTGAGTAAATTTGATACATTGAGATATTGCTAATATTTGCAATGTAGAGATGTTGTCATCAATGCCAAAGAGGGAGATTTTTGGAAACCTACAATTAGAAAAATTGTTATTTTGTCATTGATGTCAAATCTACTGATAAGGCATATTTCTACCTAATCTAAATGTCATATCTATTTGATTTATGAATAAGATTTAAGAAATTTCTCATTACAATAGAACCTAGAGAAAAGGTTGAGTTATTAAAAGGAACCTACAATGGAGATTTGATTAGTTAGACTTTGATGAGACAAAGTGATCTTTTATATTAAAAAAGTTAAGCTAAGCCGAGAAATAGAGTAAATGGTTAAGTAATGTTGAGTGATACTAGTGTCAACTGAGCCACAATAAGTGTCAAAAAAATCTAGTGTTGATTGAGTACTAGTATCAACTGAGAAAGGTAGTCAATGATGATACAAAAATATTTACAATGACTGAGTGTTAAGTGATGACTAAGCATTAGAACTTGGTAATTGTGAAGTAACACTATTGAAGATGAATTTGAGGAAATCATGATTCCCAAATAACTCAATTTATTTCTTGGTAGATGTAAACCATGTTGAAGATAAGATTGGTAGGTTTGATCATTAAATTCAAGGTCAGGATTAGGTAAAGACCCTAAGAGATGGATTCTAGAGAATTTTCTAGAAGAAGATCAACAAGATGGACAACTGCAATGAATCTTGTTGAACATTATCATAAACCCTAAGATCTACAGTGATTGTGGAAAATGGTAGGACAATAATTGCCTATATAAAGTGGCAAAGAACTGAACAAACCAATGTGAGTGCTTGTGCATGTACAAGAGTGCAACACATATGTGAGAGAGGCATAAAAAGAATGGTTGATCACAGATGCACAAGTGTGAGAGTGAATGCAAGGCTAAAGGAGATTGCTCGTGCAGATGCTACTAATATTGATAAGTGAAATCTGAATAATAAGGCTTAAGTATTGTTGAATGGGGAAGACTGATTGCTTGAAGGGTTGTCAAGCAAATCAAGAATAGAGGTGGTAGTGGAGACCTTATCAGTGAATTAACACCTAAACCAAACAAAGATCTAAACTTGCAAATTGAGTTATAGTCATATAGTTCAAAAACATTGCTATTTTCTTTCTAATCATTGTAAATAGTTAGTGTTGAATTCCTTTTAATAGAGGTTGACCTAACAAACATTTAAAAGACTTAACAGTCTATGTAAATCCCTTCACAAGGTGGCATTTTAAATGGAATTATCAACGTCCTCTGACAATTCCTCTCCTAACAAGGTGATTAAATCCTCTAACTAGGCCACATTTAACATTTTTTTTTGTAACCTTTAATAGGTTTGGCTCCTAATAGATCTCACTTTGAAAGAGTGAAAATTTGGTGACATGTTGCTGGTGGCTTTTCCCAAATTTGGTTTTCCACATAAATCATGTTGTCAAGCTTGTATTGAATGCTTTATATGTTTTAAATTTTATATTCAGAAAACCATGTTATGTTTGAGATAATAATTTTATCATTACAGTAGAGACTGAGCAATAGTAGGATAAGAAGATTAGAGATTTTTATGTTTAATTGTTTAGATGGTACTTATGGATCTTGAGTAACTTTTGTTTAGATCAATGAAATCTTTAGGTTATTCAATGTAGACTTCCTACTCCAAGATTCCATTTAAGAAGGTTGAATTTACATCCATCTGATATATTTTGAATCTTATATGTGCAACATATGTTGGTATTATTCTGAATCCTTCAATTCTTGCAATAGGGTCAAATGCTTCTTCATAGTCAATACCTTCTTCTTGAGCATATCCTTTGCATACTAGGCTTACCTTGTTCCTTGTTACTTCTCCTTTCTCATTTAATTTGTTTTTGAATACCCATTTTGTACCAATCACATTTTTATTCTTGGGTCTAAGTACAAGAGTCCACATATTATTCCTTTTTATTTTCTCAATTTCTTCATTCATTTCCTCTATCCATCTTCATTTTCTAAAAAATCTTTCATTTTTAGGTTCAAATTCACTAAGCAAGAATGTACCTTTAAGTTTTTTCATTGTCAATATTTCATCTTTCTCTCCACCAATTATTTGATCGGGTGCATGATGTCTTTTGATATATTTTACCAATTTAGGCTCCTTCTTGGTTCTGAGTTAGGTTCACTTGGTTCTCCATGCTTAGTGATTTTGTGATGCTTAGACTCCTCTTTCTATGACTCGGGTTCCTTTGTCTGTGACTCAAGTTCCTTTTTTTGTGACTCGGGTTCTTTTGTTTGTGACTCATCTTAATTGTCCTATGACTTACGCTCCTTTCCCTATGACTTAGGTTCCTTTAATTACAACTAGGGTTTTACTATCAAACTAGGTTACTCAGTACACTTATTTTGTTGTTTCTCAGCTTCAACTATTCTAGACTTAGGTAAAGTCTCAAGTTACTCCTCATAATAGATAAACCTTCTATAGTCTTCAGGGTCATCTATTCTTCACTTCCTTCTTCAAACTCATCAATCTTCACATGTGCACTTTCTAAAACCTTTTGAGTAGCAAGATTCAAACTCTTGTATGCCTTACTATTAATGGAGTGGCCTAGAAATATACCTTCATCACTTTTTGCATCAACATTTCCTTTCCTTTCCTCTTTCATAATATAAAATTTTCTTTTAAATACTTTGAAATAATAAACATTAGGCTTATACCCATAGCATAATTCATAAGGTGTTTTATATGTACCTTTATTTAGTTGAACTCAATTTAGTGTGTGAACTATTATGTTGATTGCCTCTATCCAGTATTTTGTTGCAACATTTTTCTTAGTTGTTAGTGTTCTTCCACACTCCATGAAAGATATATTCCTTCTTTCTAATGTACCATTCTACTCTAGTGTTTTAGGTGTTGACACATGTCTTTTGATTCCATTTTCATATAAGAACTCATTGAATTCATTTGAAATGAATTCACCTCCTCTATATGATCTTAGGCATTTCAAGTTCTTTTCTTTCTTTTTTCCAACTCTAGCCAAGTACCATTTGAATTTTTGAAAAGCATCATATTTATCTCTCAATAAGATTAAATTCATCGTCTTAGAATAGTCATCAAAAAATAGAATAAAATATGTCCCCATAGTACCTTTCTAGACCTATTGGTCCACAAAGATCTGTATAAACTAGCTCCAAAATATCTTCATAATTGTAAGACTTACTTTTAAAAATTCTTTTACTCATCTCACAAATTTGACATTGTTTACATATGGAAATCTCAGTTTTCTTTGCACTTGGTATACCTCTTACTCTTTTCCTCTTGCTTATGCTAACTAGGTTATCAAAGTCAACATCACACGTCCTTTTATGTCATAACCAAATTTCCTCTATTTGAGCCAATAGACATGTAATTTAAGTAAGATCTAGGTAAAAAAAGTTACCTTTCATCTGATAGCCATTCCCAACTAGGTTTCCTTTTCCATCTAGTAATTTATCTTTTCCATTCATGAATTCTATCTCATATCCTATATTCTTTAGCTGAGCCATACTTAGTAGATTGTGTCTTAGTCCATCAACCTAGTAGGTATTGTGATATTTGATTCCTTTAGTTAATTCTATGAATCCTTTTCCTTTTATATAATATGTTTTGTTAATTCATACCTAGCACGTCCACCATCATAATTTTCCAAGTGTTCAAACTTAGTTTTGTAACTAGTCATATGATGAGAACAACCACTATCTACTATCCATGTATTATTTTTGCTAACATGTGAAACAAGTTTCATCTTTTCATTTTCCTCATTATCTGATTCTTCCTTAATAGAAATATAGACTACTTCATCTTCAGTATCATCACTATCATAATCTTAGGCAATGTAACTAGATTTTTTACCTTTCTCTTTGTAGTCATCATTGTTTTTGAAGTCTTTCTTGCCTTTGAACCTATTATTTCTAATTTCATCTTTATCTTCTCTATTTGGGCATCTTGAAGAAATCTGACCAACTTCTTCACATGAGAAACAAATCAATGGAACTTTTCCTTTATAGTTCCTTTGTCTTTTGGTAATATTTTTGAAAGAAGGGCTTCAAGAAATTCAAGATCATCATCAATGTCACCATAGTTCACAAAGCTATCCAATTCAAAGAAGTCAATCTTCCCACAAGTGTATCCAAGGTTATATCATTTTTTTGATTGCATCTCATCTCTTGAACCATTAAAACTCTAATAACATAGATACGAAGAATAAATCTTAGTACCTTGTTGACCACTATCTCATGAAATATTAATCCTTTTGTAACTTTGATTGTACTCACATGTTCCCTAATTCTTTCAATGTATTGAATAATGTTCTAACCTTCTTTCATTTTTATTTGACCAAACATGCCTCATAAATTTTTTGCATTGCTTCTTTGCATATTTTTATCACCTCAAAACATGGTTTCTAGTTTTTCCCACATTTCAAATGCAGTTGGACATTTTGTTGGTGTTTTGAAATGTTAAAGGTTTCAAATTACTCGATGAGAATAAGGTACATCTAGGGGTAGCTAACTCCCATATTCAACATACTATTTTAGACACTAGGCCAACTATAAGGCTAGACCCTTCTTCTACATCAAACTCTACAAAACCTAGGCAGCTGAACCTCTGATCCAATTAATATGGTACTAGTGCAAAATATATCCCTGAATCTAAAAATGTTGATTTAATCCTTATATCTCCTAATAACTCATGCAATAACATAGATCTACAGTAGATAAATGAAAACCTATGAAATTCATAAGCTGAGTGAGGGTTAGACATTTTAGCTCTTCAACATGAAAGGGGGAAAAGCATTTGATTAATAATGTTGAATTCAACAATACCCCAAATATGCAGTAGTAAGAACAAATGATCATGTAGCTGATTAGTGCCTTATCTATTGGGAAATTCCATGAATCAATCACATACATATGGATACATGATACATATTAATATCTTTAGATATTTGATCTATCCATTCACCTTGTAAATAGACATCTATGGTCAATCTAAATCTCATTCTTACCTAATATCCTCATCAATAAACTTGCAACCCTATTGATTTCCCTAAAGCATTTACATAACTCCTTGAATTATAAGCAACAATGAAACAACATATAGCCTTAAGGGACTACAACTATGACCTAGGCTCTTTGTCCAAAGATCATAAAACATTGAAGATTGCTGATAAAGGAGATAATATTTAAGATGAAACTCAACACCTATTGTTCTTTGTAAGGATTTCCTTGAAATAATACATTCATATGCCTAAAATTAAAACATAGAAACACCGAAAAGATCTAAACTATCTATATTCTCTTCATTACTATTGTTCATACAAGAGATATTGCTGAAAAATGATGTCTTAGTAGTGAGTCAATTTTCTTCTCAAAACTAGAACCCCCCTTTACAAAGAGAAAGAAAAAGAATTATATAGAAAGAATGAAATCCCAGATTTGATCGAAACATGACAAGTGTCCCCTCAAAATTCTTATCAAAGATGCTAAAAAAACTCTCTCTACCATCTCTCTATAACTACAAATCAAATTCCCATCATTTTGGCCTCAAAAAGTAAGAAATATTTAAGATACTTGATTGAAAATCATAACTGATTTTGATGCCCAATTTGAACTCAAGGAAAAAGTGAAAAATCAATTAAATGGCCTCTAGAATGCAATATAATATTTTAGAATTGATTTTTTCCCACAATCAAGCTTCAACAAGCTTTTATATTTGCCTCCTAGCCATCTTTGATGCTTAATGGTGAAAATTGCCCGTTCTGCTAAGATTGTCCTGGAAATCACAAATTTGCTTATAGACTAAACTAGTAAGCAACTGTAAAAAAGTTGACCTTAGAAATCGATAGTCCATCTCTTCTTGGTTTTGATGGTATATAGGAGTGCCCATTTCTATAAAAAAACTCCCCCATTTATGCCCCTTTGAAGTTCAAGCTCTTGTTCATGACCTTCATAACTCTTTGCAAAAATTTAACCTTTCATATAGTTTGAAACTATAGAATAACTCCAAATGTATTTTAAAGTTTAATATGCACATGGTTTGGAGGAAATTTAAATAAATTATTAAAATTTGAAACTTTTTAGAATTTTCCACCATTTTCCTTTAGGTCAAACTTGTTGACCAACCCTTGTGACACATGTCAAGCCTTGATTGGCTCCTCTCATGTATAGTCATTTGACCCTTCCAATTGGGCACCACATGTTAGTATCAGATTTGTTCTTTGTTCTACCACATCAACACATCATGTCATCACATCATGTCACTATCCTAGTTAGCACTTTGCCACATCATCAACAACATAGTGAGAGAGGGACATGTATCACATACTTCCCACATCAATACCTTGGGAAGTATACCACCTTAGAAGCCTCCACCATGTGTCACTGACAAACTCATCCACCTCACCACTACATCACCTCTGATTATCATCTACTTGCCACATGTTGCCACGTGTTAGATTTTGGTTCACGTTGACATTAGCACATCATGAAAATGGGACCCATGATTGTCTTGCTAGATTTTTTAGGCTTTCTGGCAGGTTGCTATATCACTACTAAAAATTCTTTGTTGTTTTCTAATGGCAACATAGTGCTTTGCTGGATTTTCAAATTTTTTGGTGCCACCTGATCATGCTGATGTCAGAGTTGGTTTGTGTATCTTCATCCAAAATTTCTTTCTAGTCCCCTCTAGTTGTCTAGGTCAGAACCACCACAAAGCTATTGCCTTTCCAAATAGCCAATGTCTTTAAGACACTAACCATTCGATTGCTAGAGTATTTAAAGACCAAAATCCACCCCCAAATAGGCAATATGGGATAAAAGAGCCCTCCTTTTCCTTTTGACGCCGTGAATGCTCCCTCATTTGCTTTTCAAAAATGACTCCCTTGCTCTATCCCTAATGTGGGCATTTCTCCAATTTTCAATGAGTTAGCTTTGTTCTCTAATGTTGTAGCTTGGTATTCATTGTCACTACCTCCAAACAACTCCTCTAGTCTGTAAGAAATGAATAATGTTGAGCAAGGAACGAGAAACAATCCAAGTAAGTTAAGTGTGAAACAATGTTACCATGAGATAAGAAACTCCACGAGCATACACCAAGATGGTTCAACAATGGAGACAAGGATTTATAAGGGGAAAGCAAAGAAAACCCCTTGTGAGTTATTATGAATGAAGGCAAATGCCTAAAGAAGAGAGAGAGAGAGTGTTGGAGCAAAGGTAGCTCAATAGAATAACATCAAGTGCTTAGAGTGGTGTGTAGTTGTGAAGAAAGAAGGAGGAGCATCTCTTATATAGATATGAGAGAGGAGTTGCATTTGTAACTCCCATTTCTATGAATGCCACATTCATAATAGGTGTGTGCAAAGTGTCACAATCCTCTTAAGGAGGATAAACTAAATAAAGAAATAAACAAGAGTTGTCCTTACATGTGGAATAATGGACAAATAATGACATGTCCTCCACATGTGTACAAGTGGAAAAATTACATGTAGGGACCCTTGGAATATCCTAATTAAAATATATCCAAGGAAAGATTAACCTTTCTAACACCCCCCCTTAATCTTTACTTGGGGAGTGTACTTCAACGGGTTGCAAACCCAAATTTTTACAATGGAACTAAAATTTCTCTTTAGAAAGTGGTTTGGTTAAGATATCAGCCACTTGATCTTCTCCTTTACAATAAAGAAGAATAATTTGATTGTCTTCAACTTGTTCTCGAATGAAGTGATGTTGAAGTGAAATATGTTTAGTGCAAGCATGATATACTGGATTCTTTGCCAAGGCAATAGCACTTTGATTGTCACAATGTATAGGTGTAGGTGATTGTTGAAGTAGACCAAAATCATCAAGAAGTCTTCGAATCCACAGAGCTTCTTTAGCTGCATTGGTACAACCTTTGTATTCAGCTTCTGTTGAGCATAGGGAAATAGAGTGTTCCTTTTTGCTTTTCCAAGAAATTGGACCTGAACCAACAAAGAAAACATAACCACAAGTGGATTTCCCATCATTGGGATCTCCACCTAGATCGGAATCAGTATAGCCATGTAAAATGAATTCAGAGTTTGGATCATAAAATAAGCCTATATTAATAGTTCCTTTAATATACCTTAAGATGCGTTTAGCAACTTTAAAATGAGTTTGTTGAGATTTAGACATAAAACGAGACACTAAACCAACACTATAAGCAATATCAGGTCTAGTAAGAGTTAAATAATTTAAACTTCCTACTAATTGTCTATACAAAGTTTCATCAACAAAAGGAGTATTCATATCATTTATTAATTTAGTTCCTAATTCACATGGAATTGAAACATGGTTAGAGTCATTCATCTTAAATTTTTCTAAAAGATCATAAGCATACTTGCTTTGAGAAACAAATATACCATTAGGAGTTTGAAAAATTTGCATACCTAAGAAGTAATGTAAGATACCTAAGTCGGTCATTTGAAATTTTTGTTTAAGTTGGAATTTAATATCAGAAACCAAAATGTCTAAACTAGAAGTGAGAATTAAATCATCTACATAAACAATAACAATGATAATATCATCGGTAGTATGTTTAATAAACAAATTAGGATCATTTTTGCTTCTAGTAAAACCTTGAGAAATGAAGAAAGAATTAATTTGAGAATACCATTCTCTAGGTGATTGTTTAAGGCCATAAATAGATTTGTTCAATTTGCAAACTAGATTTTCACTACCTTTCTTAACAAATCCAGGAGGTTGAGCCATATAGATTTCTTCATGTAACTCACCATTTAAAAAAGCACTTTTAACATCCATTTGATGAATGGGCCAATTCAGTTTAGATGCTAAAGCAAGAACTAATTTGATAGTAGGCATTTTAGCAACAGGTGCAAAGGTCTCATTATAGTCTAAGCCTTCAATTTGGGAAAAGCCTCTAGCAAATAGTCTAGCTTTAAATTTACTAATTTCATTATTAGTATTCAATTTTGTTTTATATAACCATTTACATGAAACTAGGTTTTTGCCAGGAGGTAATGTGACTAAGTCCCAAGTGTGATTAGCAAGTAATGAATCATATTCCTCTTGCATGGCTTTCTGCCAATGAGGCTGAGAGTTAGCTTGATCAACAGACTTAGGATCGTTAGAATTCATAATAGTAGTCATCAAAGCATAATTACAATAATTAATCCTTCTATGTTTAATTCCACCAGATTTAGAAATATAATCATCAGCTTCATTGATGAGATTTTGAGCCCATTTAGGTTTACGTTTTGTTGTAATGGAATTATCACTAGAGGAAGAATCATGAGTAAGAATGGTATCATTAGTATCTATTGGAGTATCATGAGATGTAGGAGTAGAAATAACCTGTGGTACTTGATTAAAAGAAAGAGTAGGGTGAAGAGAGGGAGGTTGGTCCTCCACAAGCACAATTTTAGTGCCACTGAATTCTTCATCCGTTGTAGTAGAGCAGTCATGAACTCCAGTTTCTGCAATACAAACATCTCTAGCAACTTGAACTTTGTTAGTAGTGGAATCATAAACACGATAACCCTTAGTGTGTTCATCATAGCCAACAAACATATAAGGAGATGACTTAGCATCTAATTTATGCCTTTTCTGTTTAGGCGTATGGACATAAGCAGTGGAACCAAATATCCGTAAATGATGTAAAGTTGGTTTCCTACCAGACCAAGCCTCTTCTGGAGTGATAGCTTTGAGAGCTTTGGTAGGAGTCCGATTAAGAATATAAGTTGCACAAAACATGGCTTCAACCCAAAATTTATAATGCAAATTCTTAGCATGTAACATGCTTCGAGCCATTTCAACAATGGTCCAATGCTTTCTTTCTGCTACACCATTTTGTTGTGGTGTATAAGGAATAGTAAGCTCATGCTTAATTCCACATGATTTCAAATAAGAATGAAAAGCATTATTCACATATTCTTTCCCATTATCAGTTCTAAGAATTTTAAGTTTATACCCAGATTGCCTTTCCACATATAACTGAAATTCAATAAATATATCAAGAACTTGATCCTTGCTATGCAAAAAATAGATCCAAGTTCGTCTAGAAAAATCATCAAAAAAGGTAAGTGCATACCGAGAACCTTGGATGGAGGTATTCTCCATGGGACCCAAAAGATCACTATGGACAAGATGCAACTTATGAGTTGCTCGCCATGATTTTCCACTTGGAAAGGGCTCCCTATGCATCTTACCACTCATACAACCTGTACAGGTAATCTTGGAAGGAATAATGTTAGGCAAGCCATCAACCATATTATGCTTTTGCATGAAAGTAATATAATCAGAATTTAAATGACCAAGTCTTTCATGCCATATATTGAAATCAATAGAAGTATGTAAAGAATATCGTGAACTAGCAAATTCATGGAATTTAAACAAATTGTCATTATCCATTTTAGCATAAGCAATTACTTTAAGAGTTTGAGGATCTATAATATAACATGTATCTTTGTAGAATTCAACTTTATAGTTCTGACATAACTGTGAAACAGAAATTAGATTAGTTTTCAAGTCAGGGACATATAGAACATTATGCAATTTACCATTAGGAATAGTAACATCACCTAGTCCTTCAACTTTACAAGTCTGATTATTAGCTAACTGAATAGGAATGTTAGCAATATCAGGTTGTAAGGAATCAAAAATTTCTTTATGAGAGGTGACATGTTGGGATGCACCACTATCAACAATCCACTCTAGAGGTTTACAAAGATTAAAGCTACAAGTAAAAGCTTGACGAGAATTAGAATAAGTTGAATTACCTTTTCTATGGTTTGAGGTTTGATGATTGGTAATATGATTCATAGGTTTTCTATCATTTTGTTTTTTAAAACAATTATTAACAAGGTGACCATCTTTGCCACAATAAGAACAATGAGGTTTGGGATTGGAATGGTTCCTCTGATTAGGATTACGAGTATTATTAGGGTGATGGATATTATTATATTTGGGATGAAATTTATGGTTAGTGTTATTTGAATTAGATGGCTTGTAATTATGAGTATTGGAACGAGAATTATTAGTTGAATTTCTAGAGACAAATGCATGTTCAGTTGATTTGAGAGTACCAAACTGGATTAGCTTAGCTTCTTCTTGTCTCAATAAAGTTTGGAAAATAACATAAGTTAACTGAGAAGATAAAGTAGGAATAGCAAGTTGTGCATGAATATTAGTTATAAACTGTTGAAACTGTCTTGGAAGACATTTTTTAAGAATAAGATGGATTAAACGAATATCCTCTAATTGAATACCTAAAGCCATAATTTGACTTTTAAGAGAATCAAATTTTAAGAGGAATTCATCCATACCTTTAAAATCTGCATACCTGAGATCTTCGAGTTGATCTTGTAATTTTATTTTGCAATATTCATCGCTACTGTCATACTTGGTCTTCAAGATGGACCACGCATCATGAGCTTTAGAACAGTGAGCAATTAAGACATATAAATCTGGAATAATAGAAATACCAATTAACCCTAAAGCTTCTTCGTTTTTAGCTTTCCAGGTATCTTTCTCATCTTGAGTAGCTGTTGAACCAGGCTCAAGAGAAGGGTCAGTGGCTATTTCAAAGAGATGTTTAAAACGAAAAATAAATGAGATATGGGTTTTCCAAGAATGATAATTTGAATAATTAAGTTTGATTTCTGGAATTAATGTTGACATGATTAAAAAAAAATTCTTTCCTTCTTTTTTTTGAAAAAAAAATGCCCTTAATTTGAGAATCAAATGATTTGGAAAAAAAATTAAAATTTTATGAATTGAACAAAATTGTTTGTTTTTTTTTATTTTTTATTTTATTATTTTATGTTATTATTATTATTTTTTTTTAAGAATATTTGATTTTTTTAAAAATTATTTTAATTATAATTAATAGTGATAGTGGAATTTAAAAATAATTAAAGTTTAATTAAAATGAAAAAAGAAGGAGGGGGAAACGGTTTTAAATCAAAAAATTGAGGGAAGCAAGCGGTGGCTGCCGCGTGGCAAGAGAAAGCGGCGGTCGGTGGTCGCCGCGTGTTGGGAGCAGCGAGCCGCGGGCGGTGGTTGCCGCGTGGCGGGAGCGGCCAACGTCGGTGGTTGCCGCCTGTGTGGAGCAGCGAGCCGCGGGCGGTGGTGAGGGGTTTTAAAAACACAGAGTGCGCGGTAAGGGTGCAGAGGTGGCGGTGGCGGAATGTAACCGTCGGCGAGGATGTTGGCGCGGCAGCGCAAATGTTTGCGCGGCGGCGGGATTGTTGGCACAGCGGCGCGATTTGTTTGCGCGGCGGCACGATTTGCGTAGCCAAAAATGCTGCAGCGTGTCCAGGCCAAAATATGTAACAGTGCCTTCGGCGGGTGGCTGAGGCACGAGGTGGCGCGCGGGTGGCGCGGCCGCCTTAAACAAAAAATAAAAGAATTTTTTTTTATTTGTTTTTATATATATAAAAACTTTATACTATATTTTTTTAAAAAAAAGAAGTAAAATATATTTTTTTTCATAAAAAAATTTTTGATAAATAAAGTGAGAGGAAAAAAAAAAATAAAGAGATAAAAAGCATCACTATTGTAATATGTTTTGTTTTGGCGGCATGCCATCCAAAACAAACCAAAAAAAACTACTAAGAAAACCCTTTGGCGGCAAGCCGTCCAAAGAGGGTTAGAAAAGAATAAGAAGCTTTATAAGAAAACCCTTTGGCGGCAAGCCATCCAAAGAGGGTTAGTAAAAAAAATGAAGCTTTGCAAGAAAACCCTTTGGCGGCAAGCCTTCCAAAGAGGGTTAGTAAAAAAAAACTTGCATGCACAAGATTAGTTAAAACGAGCTAAGATCACAACACAATCTTCTTCTCTCAATAACGTCTCCAAATAAGGTGTGCTCCAATGAATGGCAACCTTCACCACAAAACTTAAAACAAGGATTAGATAACCAAGCTCTGATACCATGTAAGAAATGAATAATGTTGAGCAAGGAACGAGAAACAATCCAAGTAAGTTAAGTGTGAAACAATGTTACCATGAGATAAGCAACTCCACGAGCATACACCAAGATGGTTCAACAATGGAGACAAGGATTTATAAGGGGAAAGCAAAGAAAACCCCTTGTGAGTTATTATGAATGAAGGAAAATGCCTAAAGAAGAGAGAGAGAGAGTGTTGGAGCAAAGGTAGCTCAATAGAATAACATCAAGTGCTTAGAGTGGTGTGTAGTTGTGAAGAAAGAAGGAGGAGCATCTCTTATATAGAGATGAGAGAGGAGTTGCATCTGTAACTCCCATTTCTATGAATGCCACATTCATAATAGGTGTGTGCAAAGTGTCACAATCCTCTTAAGGAGGATAAACTAAATAAAGAAATAAACAAGAGTTGTCCTTACATGTGGAATAATGGACAAATAATGACATGTCCTCCACATGTGTACAAGTGGACAAATTACATGTAGGGACCCTTGGAATATCCTAATTAAAATATATCCAAGGAAAGATTAACCTTTCTAACATAGTCTACCATAGCCTTCACTTATTGCATGCATATCCCTAGGGCTTTTAAAAGCACGTCCTCTATTTTGTTTGGAATGTGGACCTCCCTTTGCATGGTCTAATGTGGTAATTTCTACTTCAATGAAAGGCCTATGAGCATAATCCCCTCTTAGGAGCCCACTATTGTGACTCAAACTACATTGGCATGGATCATTTTGCTACTAGTGTCTCCTTTATGCTGGTTGCCTTTTTTATTCGTAGATCTCTAGTTGTGCAACTCCCATTTGTTGATGGATAGAATCATTAGCTTCTATGGTTTTAATCCTAGGAAATTTCAAGCTCTTTTCATCATTTTTTATCTAAAGTAAATGATGAATAGATGTATTTTTTTTTGGCATTAGGAAGGTTGTAGAATGGACAATATATCAAAAGGAGGAAGGTGTTTGGCAGTGATAATGCCTTTTCAATGGAAAATACATTGAATGAGCAATGGCATTGGTAAAAGAATATGGAGGGATAGAAAAGTTAACAGAGTTGGCTTTGGGAATGGATAATGGTTTTCATACATCAAAATAAATTTGAGGAGAACATGATGTACTAGTGTATGAGCGACCATTGGACTCTTGTTTTTGGAATATGCACTTCTCTAAACATGAGTCCAACAGTTGTCTACAAGTCTATTTTTGTACAGTGTAATTCCATTTACTTACACGAGAATCTTTATATTTCATTTTCCATCCCTTATTTAGGTCTAGTTTGTTGCACAAGGCCTTGACAGGAGAAATTAACATATTAGCTTTTTGAGCTGAGAATAAAGGATTGGATATCCAAGCTTTATCACAATCGCTTTGTTGTTTTGAAGAATGCCCATGAACATATTTTGGTGAGAAATTTCTTTCTACCAATTTGGGAACATAGTTATCCAATGTTCTATCTTGATGGCATGAAATACATTCCATAGGACCCATATTTTGTGCTACTTTGAAGTTATGCTGAATACTTTTTGATTTATTTGGTTCAACTTTACAATGTGGGCACAAAGTGTTTCCCCCAAGACCTAGAATATCTAATTGACATGTACTACATGCTATGCAACCACTATAACTAGTCATCCTTTAGATGGTAGAAGGCACACATGTTGAGGCTCCAGTGGGGCTTCTACTAATAGTTTGTTTGGTATTGCACTACTCAGCATATTTAGAGGAATCCTTGAGCTTAGTTTCACCTCCAATTGTGGAACTCTACCCCATTAATCTCATGACTAGTTGGGCAGTAGATTGTTTCCACTTTAAGACATCTACCTAAGGATGAATATTCTCCAATAGTGAAGCTTTCTCATTCTAATCTCCTAGGTATTCAGACTACACATTTTATTGTATAGATAACATTGAGAATGCATGTAGTGATGCAACAGATGAAGTGGTAATTCCAAAACTTGGACTTGCGCACAACATTTTATCTATTTGTTTCTTGTCAACTTAGTGTTAGGAGGTCCTTTGACTAGCCTTAAAAATTGACACAACCACCTAATTGGGCTATGAAAACTAGCACACTAATTCTTTGTTCTGAATCCTCCTACCTCATTGAATCTCGTCTCATGAAAAATTCCCAGTCAAAAGATATTGACTATCAAAGTTGCCCTCTCAAAACTGCCTGCAAGCAAACATGTTAGAAAACCATAAAATGCTTTCAGATTTGACTTCAAAAATTGGGTAAACTGACACTTGGGGGGACAAAAATTGTGACATTGGCTCACTGTCATGAGGAGAGTATAAATCTATGATTTGGGCTCATGACACATAACAAGGCACAAATGCCAAGCAGTCAAAGTGAGCTACTTGGAATTGGCAAACTAGAAACACCAACAAGAAAGTATTTTTTGCAAATAAAATTGACCTTGGAAAGTGTGCAGATGAATTCATCAAAAATTGAAAATTAGTAATGCTTAAAGTATTTTTAGAGTACAACATATTGGTACAATCCATTTGATCTCATCTATCATAGATCTTAAGTTATGACATCCCAAATTGGGGTACTGGCAAATCTGCACTTCATAACACTAGTAAAAAGTTACAAGTTGCATTTGGAATCATGTTTGAAGACTGATCAAACGGATTTTTCATAAGCTCAAACTTGAAAAATAACAAGTCTCTAACCCCTAAAATATGATGCAAAAGGAATTTTAGCATTTTGGTCAACTTGGTCAAAGTTATAACAAATCAAACAGGTCCTCCAAAAATTTAGAACAATCCATATCAGTATGACATTAGTAAATGACCAACTTTGAGGGATTCAAAACCTAGTCAAATAGATTCAAAATAATGCAAAATTTGAAACATAGGCTCCTTTTATGGAAACTCAATATTCCTAAAGCAAAAAGTCAAGAAACATCACTAGGTGCAAGATATTTAGTAGCAAACATAGGCTCCTATCATTGTTTGACACTTAGGTGAAAATGCAGAATTGACAAATACTCAAAACAAGACTTGACAAAATAACTCAAAATGGTAGTTTAACTTCATGAAACACATAGACGAACTGAATGCAAGGTGCTAGAAACATTAAAAACCTCTTAGGCCTCGAATGGACAGTCAGGTACACATGCATTTAAAGGGCTTGATTTCTTAATGGTACTCAAAATTGGGGCTGTAATTGTGAGTGCCAACAGTGGCTCTATCTAGGGATGCATGTCCCTTGTGGGCATGGCAAGGATTCATATCTCTAGAAGAAGTAGAGCACACACCTAAGAGAAAAAACTTCTTTTGAACACAACTTTATTGAAAGCAACAAATCTACTCCTATTATGTACAAACAATGGCCCCGGGCCACCAAACTTCAACAAAAACTTTTACCTTTGTCATATATTAATTTTTATCTGCATTCTCATGAGGTAACCTAGAAATATTATTCATATCAGTCTTGCCAATCAAATTAACATCTTGAAATACACCACTTAGTAAAATTGAATCTACACCTTCACTTTCATAATGCTTACAAAAACTAGCTTTACTTTCAACCACTTGCCCATTATGAAAGTTCTAATTAGCATGCTAAAAATTATTAGACTCAAACTGAAAAACTTCTCTAAAAAATGAATCATGCATGCTACTAGTCTCGAATATGAAGGCATCATATTCAACATGGGTAAAGGGATGACACATACCTTGAAAATCTGCATCCTTATAAATATCTGGATGGTGCTCAGATAAGCAATCAGATTTATACTCACACATATCATCAATGTCATAGCCTAAAACTAATCCACAATCCTTTAATGACTACTTGAAATCAGAAGATGGATTAGTCATCTCATTAGAATGTTCATCATAAAACTTAATACAAGGTGCATGCTGATTTTCAATAACACCTTCGTCAAACACCTTGTCATCCATATTATGAGATGCAACATCATCCTTATAATCACTGTCAAACTTGGAAGAAGAAAAATCTGATCTCTTCCAATAGTAGGATAAAGTATCATCATTAAGTTCATCCTCAACTAAATCTAAACTATCCACATGCTCTTCAAAAAGAGGGTTGATAATTCCATGCAAAGTACCATTGTAGACATTATGACAAGTGATGTATTGATCAACATCAAACTCTTCACCATATAATGGATTAGTGAAAACTTTAAAACCATTTCTAACATCATTTTCACAGACACTTTCAACATATGAAGAAGCAAAATAAAAATCATTACAAGAAAACACACCATCAACTCCATCAACGAAGCTTGTAGAATTATGAATCAATGTTATTTTCATTGTCTCCATTAAGGTGATTCAAATGTCTTGAAAACCAAATATATTCATGTCCTAATGCATTAACCTCAAAATCTTTTACATACTACTGGTTACTTTTGCATATATCTTCAATACATTCATCTACACAACCAATCAATCCGTCCTTATAAAAAATCTCTTTATCCTCATATTGTGTAGGCAACTCTTCTTCATAACTTTCAACCTCAAGATAATTTGTATAATCTTGAATTGGAACTTCACTTTTAGATTTAGAAAAGGAATTCATACCTTTACTCATACAAGAGTATGCAGTTCTGTCATTGCTTTCTTATTCCACTTTGCATCAGATTCACATGAAGATGAACACATACCATCATTTTCCTCTTCTTGACTGGAGTATCAACTCTCATCATTGTCTTCACATGATGCTTCTTCACAATATTTTAGATCAGCAACTTCACCTTCATCACTTGACACATCACTTCTAGCTTCTTCATTCTCATGCTGAGATGAACATTTTGCAACTTCAAATTTTATAATATTCTCAACATAATGCAATTTGTCAATAAGAGAAATCATTTCTTGCATATCTAACTGGTCAAGTAAATCCACCTTATCATCTACTATTGTGATATCACAAATATGTGAACTCTATCTATCCATAACCAAATCATATGTTCCTTGAAACCAAGAAACTTCATCTATACACATCTTTAATTCTAAATTTTTAGCAAAACTATCCACCACAACAAAAGTACCTACTTTATGATTTGAATATGAATATTCTTCATGACATTGATTTGTTCTTTGAACCTCCTCTTGCTGGCAAACATTTCTAGAGAAATGACTCCTAGTCAATCTATACTTTATGTTATTTTCAATCTCTATCACTATCATGAATGCCTCATGCAAAGTCTTAGGTTCTTTATCTCTAATTAGATAATTCACCTTCTTATCAAATGCATCAAGATAAACTACTAAACACATTTGATCATCTATCTTACCATTTTCAGTAATTTCACTTACAACTTTTCTAAGTCTGATATTGAATTCAGGAACTAGCTGATCACTCCTAATTTGGATCCTCAAGAACTTAACAAATAATTAGATATGCTTATTCTTTCCCCAAACTACTTCATGAAGTCTAAAAATAATTCATCCCAAGATGAAATAGAATATGTCAGCAGAAAGGAAAACCAATCCCTAGCATCACCTTCTAAAGTCAAGACAAACAACTTCATAAGAGTGTGTTCATGAGCAATTTCAAAATCACCAACCAAGTCACTGAATATATGAACATGATGACTAGTTGAATTTTCATGGTTTCCACCAAACTTAGGCAAATACTTTCTGAGATTATACATCATAGGGTTAGGAAAACCATGAATGCCATGAAAATTTAATGGCATGTATCTCTTGGTAGAAATAGATCTAGAATTCTTATCCATGGATTCCATATCAGGTGAAGAGAGTTTTGACATTTCTAATAGGTTTAAAACTCATTCACCATCATTACTTTTAGAATTCATTACTTGTCGTAGATTTAAAATTCTTTCTACCAATTTCAACTCCAAACATACTTCAAAATACAAAACACTTGTTCATTGTATCTCTCACCAAGTATATTTAAATGTACCAAATCATTTTCTTATTTAGTGTTGTAAATACCACTTTGATGAAGAACACATATGCATACTACTTTCTTTCATGACAAGAACAACATCATGAAAACAAAATACATCAAGTGTTGGTAACGAAACATTCATTTACTGACAGGAATTGGTGTTTATTTTAATTCTTCACATCACTGATCAAATCCTTGTAGAGCTGCCATCTCCTTGAGGAGAACAAAATGAAATCACTGATGTGATTCATTTTAACTTTGAAATTTCTTATGATAGTAGATCACACACAACACTTCAAAACTTTTCAGTCAAGAATTCATATACTCTCTTCTTACTTACAACTTATCATAACTTTCAAATCTACACAATTTAGTTGAAAAGTCTTGAAAAAATTTATATATATCCATTTTGCACTAGTATAGAGATTCTTTAGAGAGTCACCACTCACAATTGTGAGAAATATTTAAGACATGATTCGTAGCATTACAAATCTGAATTGAACTTTCAACTTATGGGATTTGAAAATATTTAAACACTTCAAAGAGAGAAACCACTTTAAAATAATTCTAACTCTAAATTTATAACAATACTTTGAAAACCAATCTAGCTAAATTTGATTAAAAATAAAGCTTAGCAGCAACACAATTTACATTCAACCTTGCAAGATAATATTGTCATGAAAAAAGCATCACTGGGGTGCATGATAACTGAGTAAGAAAATTGGAAAACACATCAGATGAATTAGTGCTACAATTTTTTCACACACTTCTCATGCTATATTGGATCTCCTTTTTCAAATTCTCAAGGTTTGCCTACCATTCAGATTCAATACAGCCCATAGTAGAGTCGCCATTTTAATGGTGTTTTGAAATGTTATGGGTTTCAAATTACCCTGATGAGAATAAGGTACATCTAGGGGCATCTAACTCCCATCTTCTACATACTATTTTAGACACAGGGCTAACTATAAGGCTAGACCCTTCTTCTATTTTAGGCTCTACAAAAACCTAGGCTAGTGAACCTCAAATCCAATTAATACGGTACTAGTGCAAAACATATCCCTGAATCTAGAAAAGTAGATTTAACCCTTATATATCCTAATAAATCATGCAATAACATAGATCTACAATAGCTAAATGAAAACCTATGAAATTCATAAGTTGAGTGAGGGTTAGACTTTTCAACTCTTCAACATAAAAGGGGGAAAATCATTTGATTAATAATGTTGAATTCAACAACACCCCATATATGAAGTAGTAATAACTAATGATCCTATAGCTGATTAGTGCCTTATCTATTGGGAAATTTCATGAATCAATCACATACATATGGATATCTGAGGCATATTTGTATCTTCACATATTTGATCTAACCATTCACCTTGTAAATAGACATCTATGGTCAATCTAAATCTCATTCTTACCTAATATACTCATCAATAAACTTGCAACCCCATTGATTTCCCTGAAGTATTTACATAACTCCTTGAATTATAAGCAACATTGAAACAACATATATCCTTAAGGGACTACAACTATGACCTGGGCTTTTTTCTCATAGATCATAAAACATTGAAGATTACTGATAGAGGAGACAAGATTTAAGATGAAACTCAACACCTACTATTCTTTGTCTTGATTTCCTTGAAATAATACATTCGTATGCCTGAAATTAAAACATAGAAACACCTAAAAGATCTGAACTATCTATGTTCTCTTCATTACTCCTATTCATACCAGAGAAATTTCTGAAAGAATGCTATCTCAGTAGTGAGTCAATTTTCTTCTCAAAACTGGAACTCCCCCTTATAAAGAGAAAGAAAAATAATTATATAGAAAGAAAGAAATCTCAGATTTGATCAAAGGATGACAAGTGTCTCCTCAAAATTCTTTCCCAAGAAGCTTAAAAACCTCTCTCTATCCTCTCTCTATAACTATAAATCTAATCCCCATCATTTTGGCCTCAAAATGTAAGAAATGTTTGAGATACTTGATTGAAAATCATAACTAATTTTGATGCCCAATTTGAACTCAAGAAAAAAGTGAAAAATCAGTTAAATTGCCTCAAGAATGCAATATAATCTTTTGGAATTGATTTTTTCCCACAATCAAGCTTCAACAAGCTTTTATATTTTTCTCCTAGCTAGCTTTGATGCTTAATGGTGAAAATTGCCCGTTCCACTAAGAATGTCCTGGAAATCACAAATTCACTTATAGACTCAACTAATGAGCACCTGTGAAAAATTTGACGTCAAAAATGGATATTCCATCTCTTCTTGGTTTTGACAGTATATTGGAGTGCCCATTTTGGTGAAAAACTCCCCCAGTTATGCTCCTTTGAAGTTCAGGCTTGTATTCATGACTTTCATAGCTCTTTGCAAAAATTTAACCTTTCATATAGTTTCAAACTATAGAATAACTCTAAATTTATTTTAAAGTTTGGTCCGCATGTGGTATTGATTAAATTTAAATAAAATATTAAAATTTGAAACTTTTTAGAATTTCCCACCATTTTCCTCTAGGTCAAACCTGTTGACTAGCCCTCGTAACATGTGTTAAGTCCTAATTGGCTCCTCTCATGTATAGTCAACTAACCCTTCCAACTAGGTGCCATGTGTAAGTATCTGATTCATCCTTTGTTTTTCCATTTTAGCATGTCATTTCATCATGCCACATCATGGTTGCTATGTCGCTATCCTTGTCAGCACTCCGCTATGTCACCAATGACATAGCAATAGAGTGACATGTGTCACCTATTGGACACATCAACACCTTGGGAAGTGTGCCACCTTTGAAGCCTCCACCACATCTCACCATCAGACTCATCCACCTCACCACCACATTACCTCTAATCATTATCTGCTTGCCACATGTTACCATTTGTCATATTCTAGTTCGTGCTGATGCTGCCACATCATCCAAATGGGACCCACAACTATCTTGTTGGATTTTTGAGGTTTTCTAATAGGTAGCTATGTTGCTACTAGAAAACCTTGGCATTTTCTTGTGGTGACATAGTGCCTTGCCAAATTTTCAATTTTCTTGGTGTCACCTAGTCATGTTGACATAACAGTTGGTTTGCATGTCTTCATCCAAAATTTGTTTTTGGTCACCTCCAACTATTTGGATCAGACCCACCATAGAGCTACTAACTTTCCAAAAGGCCAATGTCTTTAAGACACTAAGCATTGGAGTGCTGGAGTATTTAAAGGCCAAAAACTATCCACACATGGGTAATATGGGATAAAAGAGCTCTCTTTTTTCTCTTGATGCCTTGAATGCTCCCTTGTTTACTTTTTGAAAATGACTTCCCTACTCTATCCCTAACATGGGCATTTCTCCCATTTTCAATGAGGCAACTTTTTCCTCTAATGCTACGGCTTGGTATTCTCTATCACTACCTCCAAATGGCTCCTCATGTCTATCGTGGACTTCACTTCTTGCATGCGTATCCCTGCGACTTTTAAAAGCATGTCATTTGTTTTGTTTGCAATGTGGACCTCCCTTCGCATGGCCTGATGTGCTCATTTATGCTTGAATGCATGGCCCCTAAGCATAATCCCCTCTAAGGAGCCCGCTACTATGACTCTAACTACCTTGGTGTTGATCATTTTGCTGCTAGTGTCTCCTTTATGTTGACTACCATTTTTATGCATAGATCTCTAGTTATGTAACTCCCACTTGCTGATGGATAGAATCATTAGTTTCTATGGTTGTAGTCCTAGGAAATTTCAAGGTCTGTTCATTAGTTTTATCTAAAGTTGATGATGAATAGATGTATTTTTTCTAGCATTACCAAGGTTGGAGAATTGACAATATATGAATAGGAGGAAGGTGTTTGGGAGTGATAATGCCTTTTCAATGGAAAATATGATGAATGAGCAATGTCACTGGTAAAAGAATGTGGAGGGACATAAAAGTTACCAGAGTTGTCTATCGGAAGTGATAATGGTTTGCATACATGAGAATAAATTTGAGGAGGACATGATGTACTGGTGTATGAGTGACTATTGGACTCTTGTTTTTTGAATATGCACTTTTCTAAACATGAGTCCAACAATTGTTTGCAAGTCTATTTCTTTACATCGTAATCCCATTTACTTACATGAGAACCTTTATATTTTATTTTCTGTCCCTTATTTAGGTCTGGTTTGTTGCACAAGGCCTTGACATGAGAAATTATCATATTAGATTTTTGAGAAAAGAATAGAGGATTGGATATCCAAGCTTTATCAGAATCACTTTCTTGTTTTGAAGAATGCCCATTATTTTGAAGAACACCCATGAACATAGTTTGGGAAGAAATTTCTTTCTACTAGTTTTGGAACATTATTGTCCAATGTTCTATCTTGATGGCATGAAATACATTCCAAAGGACCCATATTTTGTGCTACTTTGAAGTTATGTTGAATACTTTTTTATTTATTTGCTTCAACTTTACAATGTTGGCACAAAGTATTTCCTCTAAGACCTAGAAAGTCTAATTGACATGTACTACATGTTGTGCAAACGATATAACCAGTCATCCCTTGGATGGCAGAAGGCACATATGTTGAGGCTCCAATGGGGCTCCTACTAATAGTGTCTTTGGTATTACATTGCTTAGTATATCTAAAGGAACCCTTGAACTCATTTTTCACCTCCAGTTGTGAAACTTTGCCCCATTAATCTAATGGCTAGTTGGACAGTAGATTGTTTCCACTTTAAGATGTCTACCTGAGGATGAATATTCTCCAACAATGAAGCTTTCTAATTCTGATCTCCCATGTATTCAGACTGCACATTTGATTGTAAAGATAACATTGAGAATGCATCCAATGATGCAATAGATGAAGTGGTAATTCCAAAGCTTGGACTTGCGCACAACATTTTATCTGTTTGATTCTTATTAACTTAGTGACAAGAGGTTCTTTGATTGGGCTTAGAAACTAACACAAACACCTAATCAAGCTATGAAAGTTGGCACACTGATTCTTTGTTCTACGTCCTCCTACCTTGTTGAATCTTGTCTCAGGACAATTTGCTAGTCAAAAGATATTGACTATCAAAGTTTCCCTCTCAGAACTGCTTTCAGATTCAGCTTCAAAAATAGGGTAAACTAATACTTGGGATGATGAAAACTGGGAAATTGGTTTATTGTCATGAGGAGAGTATAAATGTGTGATTTGGGCTCATGACACATAATAGGGCACAAATGGGAAGTAGTCAAAGTGAGCTACTCATAATTTGCAAACTAGAAACACTGACAAAAAAGAATTTTTTGCAAATGGAATTGACTTGAGAAAGTGTGCAAATGAATTCATCAAAATTTGAAAATTGGCACACTTAAATTATGTTTAGATTACAACATAGTGGTACAATCCATTCAATCTCATCTATCATGGATCTCAAGTTATGACATCCTGATCTAGGGTACTGGCAAATCTGCACTTCATGACACCAATAAAAAGTTACAAGTTGCATTTGGAATCGCATTCAAAAACTGATCCAATAGATTCATTAGGTAAAAGCACAAACCTGTGTCACATTTTATAAAGAAATGTGATATCAGAATGTGACAGTTCAACATTAATGACAAAAAAAAATGGTATTTGTGTTTAAAATATGATGATGATGTAAACTAATGAAATGTGTAGAATTGGATGAATTTTATGCCTATTATTTTTATAATTTTTTTGAGTAAGAATTTATTCATTTTATTTTATTTTGAAGTCACTTTTTCAACTATAAAAAATATAGTGTGTAGTTCTCGTCAAACAAGTATATGCAAATCATCTTCTTTTGTTCTAATTTGAAAATATTCTATAGATGACACGAATATCTAATAAACAAAAAAAGAAATAATTATTTTTTATGTATATTTTCTTTGTTATAAGTACTCAAGTTCAACTTTATTAGAATCCAATAGTTTTTTCCTCCCATCAAAACTTCCCTATCAAATCTATACCTTCTTGAAAAAAAATTACATATTCATGAAGAGGATTCTCTCCTCTAGAGATAAATATAATTTTTTAATTATTTTGATATGATTTACTTTTTTTCATTTTTTCTTTTTTGAGGGAGCATCTCTTGAAATGCTGAAATATCAACTTATAATATTTTGAGATTATAACATATAATAACTAATCAAAACACTCAAAATTTTACATAATGATGATATTTGATCTGAGATCTATAAAAGGGTATTTCTAGTTTTTGAAAAAAAATGATTTTTGATAGAGAAATGAGATTTGACCAAAATAGGTTTTGGTATCATAAACGGTGACACAGATCTATGCTTTTACCCCATCATAAGCTCAAACTTGAAACATAACAAGTCTTTGACCCCTAGAATATGATGCAAAAAGAATTTTAGCATTTTGGTCAACTAGGTCAATGTTATAACAAGTCAAAAAAGGCCTCCCAGAGTTCAAAACAATCCATATCAGCATGACATTAGTAAATGACCAACTTTGAGGGATTCAAAACCTAGTCAAATGGAGTCAAAATGACTCAAAATCTAAAACATAGGATCTCTGATACAGACACCAGACATTCCTAAAGGGGCAAGTCATGAAACATCACTAGGTACAAGATATTTAGTTGCAAAAACAAGCTCCTACCACTGTTTGACAATTACGTGAAAATGTAGAATTGACAATTGCTCAAAACAGGACTTCACAAAATGACTCAAAATGGTAGTTTAACTTCATGAAACACATAGATGCACTGAATTCAAGATGTTAGAAACATTAAACACCTCTTAGGCCTTGAATAGATATCCGGGTACACATGCATTTAAAAGCATTTAAAGGGCTTGATTTCTTAATGGTGCTCAAAATCGGGGCTACAATTTTGAGCACAAACACATTCTTTGACTTGATCAAATTATAAATAGTTAATAGAAGAAGTTATATCAATCATCATTAAATTGTGATCTTTCATCTCCTTCATCTAATCCATAGTCAGAGTTTTAGGTGGCATCACATATTTGTTTTCCAAGTACAACATACCAATATCTCCAATGCTTGATAGGTCTAGCTTCATCAATTTGTGTCATGCTAAAAAGTTTTCTCTATTGAGCTTGGTGATCTCCCTTTTGTATGACATCTTGATCCTTAGTTTAGGTCTTTGAAACCTTTCCTACAAGCACCAAAAGCTTTGATACCAATTGTTGGAAATGAAGAGAGTAACATAAAATGGAGGGGTGAATTAGTTACTATAAAAATAATTCTAAGTCCCTTAGATCTCAACTTAAATTTTTCACTGATAATTCAATTTCTTATTCTACTCAGTCAAAACTAAGTGCTTCTCTATAACTCAGTTAACAAAGAAATCTTATGATGTTAATATGATTTAACCTTTAGTAACTTAGCTGCAAAAACATAAATCATAAATAAAATAACATGAACACAGATGACACCAAGATTTAACATGGATACACAATTTGGAAAACCCACAAGGTAACTAGTCACAATATTTTTTACTCTTCTAAAGTGAGCCCTATTAGGAGCCAACACAATTAAAGGTTATAATACATATTGTTAAGTATGACCTTGTTAGAGGATTTAGTTCGCCCTATTAGGAGTGGCCTTATTAGAGGTCTTCAAACACTTGAATCTAGAAATATAGTCTTGTTAGAGGATTTACAATCTAATTGCTAAGTCAACTTTGTTAAGAGAATTTCTTCATTGCTACAATGGCTAGAAAGTAACAATGATTTCACCTTATTAATGAAGAAACTATCTTTGTAGATTCAAGTCTTTATTCTAGGTTGACCTATAGATCCTGCATGATCAACATATTCTTTGTTGCTTATCTTCCACATTCTGATGCTCTGCTCCTTCTTAGATATTTATTTAATTCCACTTCCTTCACTTTCTTCAAAATTTCTTATTTTCAATTCACATATTGACCTTTCTTATATATCATATGCTTTTTCAAGTTGGCTTGAATACCTTTTCAAATAATCAATAAACATTCAACTAGTTAGATTTAATTAGACTATAATCAACACATGTAATATATTGACAGTCGATTAACACTTGAATTAATTCAATGTATTATATACTCAATTAATATTGTTCCTTTCTAAGTCAACTAAACTCAGTTCATACTAAACTCCTTCTTTTCCCAATCAGATTTGGTTAACACTGATTGTGTTTGGCAGATACTAAAATCCCTTCATTTCCTGACTTTGCTTGGTTAACACTGACATTTGTGACAACATATGTAATTGAATAATTGTTTCCAATACCTATAGAAAGATTAAAAGGTTTCATAACTTTTTTGGCATATATGTAACTTACAAGAAATTCAATGTATATCGAATAGATGTTAATTATGCATTATTGAATAGAATGTTGGAGGAAGAAGTATACATTCATCAATTTGAAGGATAGGTAGAGAAAAATTAGAATCACTTGGTATCAAAATTGAACAAAGAGCTATATGGAAAGTGACAATATGTTGTGCATAATAAACACAATATAGATCAATGATTGGAAAGGGAAAATATGTTGTGAATAATAGGACTTATATTGTACATGTGTTTATTTTTCCAAGTTTTTCCTCTAATCCTAAAGAAACACAAAATATTGTTGTTAAGATGATATTCATATGTCTGAAAGGTATATAAGACTATGGATTATAGTACAAAAAAGAAGGTTATTTTGACATTTAAGTCTATACTGATAATGATTAGGATTGTAATGTTGGTAACCTAAAAACATACAAGTGGAATAAATTTTTTTTAGGGGAAAGACTAATTACATGGTTGAGCAAGAAATAAGGTTGTATAATATAGTTTACATCTAAAGCTCAATATCCTACTACATTTATTAACTATTCAAACATTGTTTGCATTAACAAATTATCAAAAGGAGTACAAGAAGAAGTTATTCAGCTTGTTACATATATTGTGATAACAACAATACAATAAATATATCTAAGGATCCTATAATACATGGAAAAACCAAGCAAGTTTCTATAAAATATCATTAGTTAAGAGAGCAAGTAAAAGAGAAGCAAGTAGGATTGGAGTATGTCATGTCTAAGGAGAAAATTGAAGATATATTCAAAAAGAAACTGCTTAAGGATTCTTTTGAGTATCTAAGAGGTAAGTTAAGGGTCCTTCCCCTATCTAAGATTTACTAAGAAAGGAATCATGTTACATCAATTCATGGTTGCTCTTATATATCTTGGAGATTGTTAGCCCCAATTGATAATGTTATTGATGTATGTGTAACACTCATGCCAATTTCTATTGTCGATGATGTAAAGCTTTAATTAGTTTGACGTCATGCTAATTCAGTAGAGTTCCATATCAATTTTTATTAGTGAAGAGGATTTGAATGATGATGAAGATTTGAAAAAAGTATGTTGATGCAAGTGTTATTAAGTGTATGGAATTCAATGAGAACTTGAATGAGTTAGAGTTTGAGAATATATAATGTTGGTTTGACATGGTCTTAAGAAATATATATATATATAATAAAGTTTAGTCAGTGAATGAAAGAATATAGTATTAATCAAGCTATTATATATGTCACCAACTACATGTGAAAGAAGTATGAATGTAGTATTAACCAAGTGATTTTAGTGCTAACTGAATAAAGTATTGTTCAAACAATGTGTAATACTAACCAACCATGAATATGAAGAATTTTTTAGAAAAGATTAATCTTAGGTCAATATTCAAGGTGAAAATTAAGAATGTTCTAGAGTTTTCAAGTATAAGGACAAAGTTAGTTATGGATTAAGAAATTGGAGAAAGTCAAAGAAGCTCTAATGGAGATGATTTATCAATTAGAAATGGAGCATAAAGTTCAAGGTGGAAGTATATTTCTTGAGCATATAAAAACCAATGAATTCAAATTTGATGAAGATTTATGATTATGATTATGCAGAAAGACGTAGAGATTATACAATGACAATATTTTTCTATTTAAAAATGTGGAAAAGTTGTTTTTTAATTGTGTATTGTTACTAATGTGGATGTTAGAGGTTGAAGTGGAAGTAGAAAGAATAATATGAATCAAGCTTGATACGATTGAGAAGATCAATTAGAGGAAGTGCTATGTGGAAGTGTGAAGTGTGTGAAGAAATATTATAAATCCAACTAAATGTCATGTCCATGGGAGTATTCATGTGAGAAAATCTAGTATTCCTATCATCCAACTTAAGCCATAAAGACTATGATCTCATCATCCAATATAGTTCCTTTTTTGTCACAATATCATGATATTTGACAAGAATATCATTTTCCTTACTTTTTGGGACAAAAGAATTATTGATGATTAGGAGAGTGAGGTAGAGGAACCAGAAAGAATCCCTCAAAGATGCTACAGTGTTCAACATCTTCAATAGGATCCTTGCCCCTTAATCAAGATAAAAGAATGTGGAGAGTCCTTTCCTTTTTTATGGGAGGTTCCAGATATCAATCAAAAAGAGAAGTCAATGTTGTCAATCTGTGGTAGATTGTTACACCTTAAAGGAGAAGAATGTCTATCTTTGACAACTATTACCTACACATAAAAGAGGAGAAAATTGGTGGGAAAAAGGAATTTTCCCAGTTTTTAAAACCATATATAGGAATAAACCATGAAATTACATAAAATTTGTTTAAAAGAAAATGAATCCTATTGGAAATATTAGAATCTCTATGCTTTCCGTATAGTAGTGTAATAATTTACTGGAAAACAACTTATTTTATACAAGTGTTGCTAGTCACATGAAATGAGAATTTAAATACCTAAGAGGATGAATCCCTATATTAATTGATGATTTGATTATGTTATTTGAGAGGTAGCATACTAATTTATATATTTTCCTTCATTGTGGTTTGAATAATTCAATGTCTGAACCAAAATCTCCACTACCTTTAGAATTTTTCCTTTCCTCAAATGGATTCTTTCATATTCAAAAGAAAAATTAAAAATGAGCAACATCTTGATCTTATCCTTACTGATAGCACGAGTAATTATTTACTATATTGGTAAACTTTCTTATAGCTTATTTTTATATTCTTACTAGATTAGTCCTTTGCGTGAACCCAAGTGTAGATGAGAAGCACTCTACTAAGAGCTCACAAATACAATCTACCAAATTCATAACAAAGAACCAAGCATAATCTATAAATGGGACATTCTTAGGTAGAAGATGTAGACTCGTAATCATTGAAGAAATTTGCCATCCTAACATCACATACTTATAAAACCATGAGAATCCATACATTGAATAGTAGTGAGCATCCCATATTTAGCAATGGTATCCTCCCTTATTGTGGAAATAGTAGTTAATGACATCCTCTTTACTGTGGCAACAGTAGTTAACCTCTCATCCAAAAAGGTTAAGGTTGGAATTTGAAACGTGTATTTTAGATTTAGTTATTAACTTCCTTGATTCAAGTTGATAAATGACAATATAAATCCTAAGATAAATTCATCACATGGGTTGCTAGATGTAGTTAAAAGGAATTGGTGAAGATGAATTAGAAGCTCTCAATCAAAAACATTTTGTGTCAAAAACATGGATGTCGATGATGATGCACTCAGTTAGTTCTTATATAATCAGGACTCTAATATGCCAGATTATTCTTAGTTATATCTCAAATATAGAGCCATGGAGATGGAAATTTGTGACACATGAAATAATTATCATGGAAATTCATCAAGGAAGTAGAGAAGGACATACCAATGTTTGACAAAACTTTTCAATCCTTAGCTCTCACCTACGGGATATGTATTCCATCAATTACTTAGAAACCTTTTCATGAGAATTAGACCTATTGAAATATTTAATGCAATATTTTTCCCCTAGAGCAAAATGCCCAACTACCACCCCTAAAAACTTACAATAGTTAGAAAATGTTGAATGCAGGTAGGTGAGTTTGAAATTTGAAAAGAGAGGAAACTATTTTTTTGGCAGTAGACAAAAGCAATGAATCTATTTCATTCGACCAGTTAGTTGATGTAGTTACAAAAGAGCAGAGAGAAGGATTGAATCAGTTGTAGAGAAGAAAAATTGATCAATAGATCAAAGTAAAGAGTTCAAAAGATAGAAGGGTTTCAGCACGTGTTGGATCTTTTGTCATTCTATTAGTTATCATTGATTTGACCTATGAAGCAGTGATTGCTCCAAACATTTTTTTATATAGCCATTAGAGCTATAAGTTTAAAGTTTAAAGTTTTATCAGTTTGAATTTTTTCTAAGTTTTTTTGGTTGAAGCCAAATGCTCCCAAATTTTGTAATAGTTTTAACTTATTTGAATAGAAAGCAAGCAAGCAAGCAGACATACATATCTTGTTGTTATCTTCTTCTATTTAATATTGCATGTTTTGCATTTCAAGAAGTTCATGGTTGAAAGATTCATCCTCTAGCTCTTTGTGTTCTAATGGCGGCCTATTACACTACCCACTTGGTCTAGTCTTTGACCAATTTTTGTCTCTACAGTTTGTACCAAGCTCAGTTGGCATCCTCTTCTATCGAGTACCACATTATAGTGGCTACCAAGCTCACTCAGCATTCCTTGCTACTGAGCTCACTTGGCATACCCTTGTGTTGAGTTGCCCTTGTGTGCTGAGTTCACTTAGCATTCTCTTGTGTTGAGTTAGCTTGGCACTATCTTCCTGCCACTTGACATCCATTGGTGCCAAGAAAAACTTGCACTTGGTACTGCTTGGTGCTAAGAAATTTTTTATGTGTTGTGAGCACATTTCTCGCATGGTATCAAAGTTGTAAAGCCCCACATCCACAGTAAGTTATGGAATTTATTTTCTAGGATATTTAACATGACAAGAGATGTAGGAAAGATACGATGGTAGCCATCATCCTTTAATTGATAGAATTATGATACATGGGCAAAGAAGATGAAAACCATAATGGTTGTGAATGATTTGTGGGAGTTTGTGATGAATGGATTTAAAGATGTTATAGACCCAGCAATGTATGTTTCCCTCTCAAATACACAAAAGACTTAGTTGAAAGAGTCAAGGAGAAAGGATGCTAAGGCATTAAGTCTTATTGAGGTAGTAATGACAAAGAGTTTTTCCCAAGATTGCAACAGTAAATTATGTAAAGGAAGCATGGGATATCCTTGAGACATACTTCAAGGGGACTGATAAGGTCAGAGTAGTGAAAGTATAGATGATCTCAAAAGAGAGTTTGAGAACCTTTAGATGAGGTACAATGAACCTATTGCAAAGCTCATCTCATGAATCTCCACCTTGATAAATCAGCTCAAGTCAAATGGAGAAAAATATGATGAGTAGACTATTGTAGAGAAGATACCAAGGAGTTTACCTTAGAAATATGACAATCTTGCCATGACAATAGAGGAAGCAAAGGACCTCACCACATTGACCATGGATGAGTTGATAGGAACTCTTCAAACCCATGAGAACATGATAAATAGATCAGCAACTACTTCCCAAGAGGAGTCTTTCAAGGCTCAAGAGAATTCAAGAGGTAGGGGGAGAGGAACAATTGGCTTTGCTAGAGGCTCAAGAAGTAGAGGTCGTGGAAGGAATGGTCAAAGGAATGCTAGTGTAGAAAGCTCAAGAAGAGCAAGAAATCAAGATGGAGCAAGAACCTCTCAAAAAAACTCTAGAGGAGGTAAGAAGAATTACAACTCTAACAAGAGCAATGTTGAATCCTGCTACTATCATAAGTATGGGCATTATGCAAGTGAATGCTGGAAGAAGCAAGGTGATCATTCAAAGAAAAATGCTAATGTGAACATGGGAAATGCAAATAATCCCATAGCCTTCATCATGTGAAATATTAGTGAAGAAGGTAGCCTTGAGGTATGGTTCCTTGACAGTGGATGTAGCAACTACATGAGTGGTAATGAAAGTTTATTCTCTTTCATTGATAAGACTTTTAAATCTGAAATTAGGATGGGAAATTATGAAACCATTCCCATAGTGAGCAAAGGATCTATCATGGTCCAAACCAAGAAAGGTGACAATAAGGAGATATAGAATGTGTATTTTTCCCCTGGTATGAAGCACAATTTGATGAGTGTTGGACAACTCATTCAAAATGGTTACAAAGTGCTAATGGAAAATGACAAGTGTGTCATTCATGAGAAGGATGATATTAATAGATTACTTGCAGCAATCCAAATGACAAAGAATCGGATGTTCTTGTTGAAGATAGAGACATGTTTCTCTTCTCAAATTAGTGTTGCACCTCCCAAGCATGCATGTAAAATAGTACATCAAAAATTAGCTCTTAGGAGTATGATTGAAGACCCCTCCAAGCTTTGGCATCTTAGGTATAGACATCTTGGCTTTGCTGGTTTAAATTTTTTGTCCAAGAAAAGAATGGTAGATGGTTTTACAAGCATAGTAGATTCCTATGACAAGTGTGAGGCTTGTATTTTGGGTAAGCAACATAGGCTTCCCTTTAATTCTATAAATTCTAGAAGGGCTAGAGCACCATTAGAATTGGTGCATTCTAATTTGGTAGGCCCTATGCAAAGTACTTCTATTGGGGGAGTACATATTTGATGACATTCATAGATGATTTCAGTCATAAGACATGGGTATATTTTTTGAAGAATAAATTTGAAGCATTTGACAAATTTGTTAAATTTAAAGCCCTAGCTGAAAAAGAATGTGGACACTATGTTAAGATCCTTAGATCAAATAGAGAAGGGGAATATACCTCCAATATGTTTGTAAATTTTTGCAAGTAGAATGGCATAAGGAAAGAGCTTATAGCAAGTTATACTCTATAGCAAAATGGAGTGGCTAAGAGAAAGAATAGGACCATTGTTGAAATGGAAAGAAAAATGATGAAGGCAAAGAGACTCCCAACTGAATATTAGGGAGAGGTTGTAGCAACAACATTATATTTGATCAATAGGTGTCTTAAAAAGTCAATTCATGACAAGATTCCTCTTGAGGCTTGGTCAAGGAACAAATGGACAGTTGAACACTTGAGAGTGTTTAGATGTGTAGCATATGCACATGTGCCTAAGGAACAAAGAAAAAAATTGATGACAAAGGTGTGAAGTGCATCTTCATAGGGTACAACTCATAATCAAAGGCTTATAGGCTATATGATCCAATTGATAAGAAGATCATCATTTCAAGAAATGTGGAGTTTCTTGAAAATCAGTCATGGGATGGCTTGCTAGATGAATCCTCAAGCACTTCAATTAAAGTTCTACTATTGAAGAGGAAGAGGATGACATTGGTGATCAACCAGAAGATGGAGTAGAAAACATAGATTGAAAACAAAGGCAAAAAGGGAAGCAACCCTTAACATGCCAAGTAACAACTCCAAGCACATCAAGATAGCCCCGAGCTAGTATGCAAAATAGTAGGAGCAACAATACTGAAAATTTAGATCCTACTCTCACCTCCCTATTACCAAGAAAGGCCAAGAGTCTAAGGGAGATATACCAAGATGAAAGGTATGAAGAAGATTATGATGAGAGTGTAAATTTTGTATTATTTTCTCATAGTGATCCAATTTATTTTGAGGAAGCTATGAATGAAGAGAAATGGTGTAATGCCATGGATGAGGAAATAGATGCTATTGAAAGAAATTAGACATGGGAGCTAACTACCTTGCCTCCAAAGAAAGAAGTAATTGGAGTGAAATGGGTTTACAAGACCAAGTGCAATGCTGAAAGAAAAATAGATAGACATAAGGCAGGATTAGTGGTCAAGGGGTACAAGTAGCAATATGGTAGAGATTATGATGAGACATATGCCCCAGTCGCAAGAATGGAAACTATGTGTTTTGTCATAGCAATTGCAGCCCATCACAAATGGAAGGTATATCAAACGGATGTGAATTCCACCTTCTTGAATGGTGTATTGAAGGAAGAAGTGTATGTGGAGCAACCACCTGGTTATGAAATTGTAGGTGAAGAATGCAAAGATTATAGATTAAAGGGCTCAAGCAAGCTCCACAAGCATGGTACAATAGGATTGACTCGTATTTAATGAGCAATGGCTTTAGTAAAAGTGATGGTGAGCCCACACTTTACATTAGGAAAGAAAATGGTAATGTGTTGATTGTTGTCTTGTATGTAGATTACTTAATCTTCACTAGAAATGATAATTTCCTAATTGGTGAGTTTAAAGAGGCCATGAAGAATGAATTTGAAATGACAAACCTAGGTCTCTTGAAGTACTTTCTAAGCATAGAAGTAAAACAAATGCATGATGGCATCTTTATCTCTCAAGAAAAGTATGCAAGGTAGATCTTGGAGAGATTCAAAATGCAGAATAGTAAGGCAACCCCAACACCAATAGTAGTAGGTCTAAAGTTGAGCAAGGAAGCTTGCAAAAAAAGTGTAAATCCAACACTATAAAAGAGCATGGTTGGAAGTTTGATATATTTGACTACAACTCAGCTAGACATGATGCATGCAGTAAGTTTGATTTATAGATTTATGGAAACACCAAAGGATTCCCATTCGCAAGCAGGAAAGAGGATCCCAAGGTATGTGAATGGTACCAAATGATTTGAGATTTTATATACTTCAAATAATGATTTCAAGTTGGTTGGTTACATGGATAGTGATTGGGCTAGAAGTTTAGATGATAGGAAGAGCACTTTCAGATACATGTTTCATATGGGATTAGGTGTAACTTCATGGGCATCTAAGAAGCAACCTATTGTTTCTCGATCTATAGCAAAGGTTGAATACATAGAAAAAGATGTAGTAGCATGTCAAGCTATTTGGTTAAAAAGGATCTTAATAGATTTGAATGAAAGGCAAGAGGATGGAACCACAATTTATTGTGACAACATCTCCTCAATTCCATTGTCCAAGAATATAGTCTTCCATGGGAGAAGAAAAAATATAGAGAATAGATATCACTTCATCAAAGAGTTGGGGGAAATGGGAAATCAATATAAAATTTTGCAAGTCTAAGCACTAGTTAGCAAACATTTTCACCAAGCCATTAGACATTGGAACTTTTGTACACCTAAGAGAGAGTCTTGGTGTAGTTGTTTTGGATCAAGAGTGATCCTTGTTTTCTTTGGCTCAGGATAAAGGGGTAGTGTTGAAATATTTAATGTAATCATTTTCCCCTAGAGCCAAATGCCCACCTACCACCTCTGACAGCCTGCAATAGTTAGAAAATATTGAATGCAGGTATATGAGTTTGAAATTTAAAAAGAGAGGGGACCATTTTTTTGGTAGTAGACAAAAGGAATGATTCTATTTCATTTGACCAGTTAGTTGATGCAGTTACAGAAGAGTAGAGAGAAGAATTGAATCAATTGCAGAGAAGAAAAATCGATCAGCATATCAAAGTTAAGAGTTCAGAAGAAAGAAGGGTTTTAGAATGTGTTGGATCATTTGTCATTCTATAAGTTATCATTAATTCAACCTATGAAGTAATGATTGCTCCAGGAATTTTTGTATTCAATTAGTAGAGATGTAAGTTTAAAATTTAAAGTTTTATCAATTTCAAGTTTTTTAGGTTTTTCTAGTTGAAGCCGAATGGTCCTAGATTTTTTAATAGTTTTAAATTATTTGAATAGAAAGAAAGCAAGAAAGCAAGCATACATATCTTGTTGTTCTCTTCTTCTATTTAATATTGCATGTTTTGCATTTGAAGAAGTTCATCATTGAAAGCTTCATCATTTGGCTCTCTACATTCTAATGACAGCCTATCACATTGCCCACTTGGTCTAGTCTTTGACCAAGTTTTTTCTCTATAGTTTGTACCAAGCTTACTCAACATCCTTTTCTATCGAGTACCACTTTGTAGTGGCTACTGAGCTCACTCAACATTCCTTTTTGTCGAGCTCACTAGTCATACTCTTGTGTTGAGTTTCCCTTGTGTGCTGAGTTCACTTGGCATCCTCTTGTGCCAAGCTAGCTCTACACCATCTTCCTACCACTCAACATCCATTGGTACAAAGAAAAATTGGCACTCAGCACTACTTTGTGCCGAGAAAATTTTTATATGTTGTGAGCACATTTCTCATAGGACCTTTGATACAAGAGATGGCATATGGTAAAGCACATTTCTATCATGTTATTGCTAATTATCTAGTGA
Source organism: Cupressus sempervirens (assembly GCA_028749045.1). Lineage (NCBI taxonomy): Eukaryota > Viridiplantae > Streptophyta > Pinopsida > Cupressales > Cupressaceae > Cupressus > Cupressus sempervirens. Next base: position 898,034,783 of record CM053787.1, on the reverse strand, counting down.
AATGCCTGATGCCTGAGTGAAAGAGTTCTCTCACTTAAGACAAGTCCAGAGTGATAAGAGAAAGCATCAATAAGCATGCATGCCAACTAATTGATTAAATGAATAGTGGAGATGGTGCAATCCATCCATGCACCAATGCATAGCTTACGAAACCAAACAATTGCAATGTGAATGCTAGAAACATATTGAGGAACGAGATCAAATATTGGCACTCCATATAGCTATGGGCCAAAGTTAGTGTTTTAAAGGCATAAAAAATATGTAATTATCAAAAGACAACCTAACATGTTTGACCAAATGTCAAACATAAAATTATTGATATGGTGGATAGACAAAGGAAAGAATCTTGGTTGTAAATCTCGTGGTAATGACAAGATGAAGAGCCATCAATCTACCTAATTCATGATCAATAACATCAGCATGCTAAATGTCTAGACACAGTGTCTAACTAGTGAAAGAAATTATGATATCAGTATGTTTCACATGATTATGGAATCATAGTCACACCATATGAGTATCTCTTGAAATGCCTTGGAAAGATCATGTAATCATAAACATTGCACATGATTTGCTTGACCAAATGCCTCTAACCACAACATGATGGTCGACCATGATTCAGCAATGCTATGGGAGGAAGTGATGAAGGGGATATTGTGCATCGTCTTCTAGCACATGGCTAATAAAGAAAAAATTCCTTGGTAAGTGTATTCCAAATGAAAGATTCAAAGCATGAAAGTGTTGACAAACTTGTGGAGGAGTCATCCAATATCTTGATACATTGTAATTCAATAGGAGAAGCATATTATGATAGCCTCCATAAGATGTCTTTTATAGATAATGGAAACATGGAGGTGTTTGATGTGGAGCTCATTATTACAACTAGAATGTTGATGGGTTCCAAGAAAGCATCATTTGATAGTGGCAGACTAGGCTTCAACTGGATTCATCATGAGCAATAACTGGAGTATGGCGGGTAACAGTTACAAATATCCATAGGAAGACCAATGAGCTATACATACACATTAGGAGGTGGAGGATAGAAACAAATATAAAATTATTTACCAATCTCCCTTTGCTTGTAACCGAGCCTCTACATAGCATTTCTAGAGCAACATGATATCAATCTTCATAGATAGTTAAAGGATTACTTGATCTACAAAGTGATTCAACATTTGTCTCAAAAATTTGTGAGAGGAAAAATGTAGAGTTAAGTGGTTTTAGTACATGTGTCTATAAGATGGCCAACCTTTCAATAAATTTTCCATAATGAAAGAAAAGCACAGTTAATAGATATAAGCACAATTGAGGAGATCGTGAACATAAAATCAGTATTTGTGTACTCATGCATCCCTCATGCTCTTGATCTCTTCATGAAAAGAGGGATATATACTCATTCATAAAGTGATATAACTTGAACAAATCATTCAAATATCAAAAAGGAGATCGATAAGGATTGATTATTCAATCTTCCTCTTGAAAGATGTAAGGTCTAAGTTTCAGGTCATACTTGGTTAATTTTGTAGAGGTTAATTAACCTCTCCAAAATCACATGTTTTAGAAGTAGGTATTAACCATGGAGGAATAGTTATTAATCTTGATGTCTATAAAAAGGATCATTTTGGCTTTGTAAAGGAACTTTCTGGATTTGGAAATAAGGGGATGCTATGTTGAAGTTTTGGTAGCAAGACATTTTTCAAAAGTATGTACAAATCTTGTTCTTGTAAGCAAAAATTTCTTTTATGTTCTTGGTGCAAGGAAATAAAAATGAAACACATTTTGAGTTCTCTTTCTACATCTCTGAAATGTTGAAATGTTGATTCTTTTTTTTGTAATGGGTTTTTTCATGGTATTGTGCAAATATTCATGAATTATCGAATCAGCATTGTGCTAATGGTAGCCTTCAAGCATAGCTCTTGATTCCTCTTATTAGTGGTTTATGTTAGTTCAAGAATGCTTTGAAGTCGTGTGGTGCATGCATCATTAATAGCTTTCTCTCTATCTTTTAAATGTTTAATTCATTTATGTTGAAAAATCAAATACACCCATCATACAAGGGAGTTGCCCCTCTCAAATGCAAAGGAAGATTGTAATTTGGTGTTGATCAATTTCAATCTCTCCAATTGTTGGCATAGTTGTCACTATTCATAGGGCAAATAGGGTTAGTGTCAGAAGTAACTATCATAGTGACAGATCTATTTACCAAAAAAATTTTGGTGACTCTACTGGGGATTCAAACTAGAAAGATTATTTAGTTGCCTATAATGAAGCAAGATGGTATTGCCACATGAGAATGTGTTTCCAGTTCTACAACTAAATCTTGGTTTCCATGATACCTAGGAAGATATTATTTCTGATTTAAACACTCTAACCTAGAGCTATTGACAAAGTGCTTAGCAATATCATCAAGTAAATTGAGTTTGAGAAGAAGAAGAAGAATTTAGGGAAATCTTGTGAAGAGCTTCTATCGGTCAAAATGTTGTGGTCATTGAAAGAATAGTTGTTATTCCAAGAAGGAACGGGAAAAATCTTGGTCACATCCAAGGTGAAGTAAATAGTAATTAGTAAGTCAACTAATGAAGGTACCTTCCCTTGAATGAATTTTGATGACTCTAATTATAAGATTGAATATTGGTGGCTCTATCTAAGGTTCAAATTCAAAGCATGGTTTGGTACAAAGGGAAAGTGGAAAGTGATAGTGACAGTGAAAATGATGAGGAATACTTTTCATATTCAAAGAAATAGATTCCTAATTAGCCTTTGAAAGTTGAATTCTTGAAGAATTTCTATAGCGGTAGGAGGCAAGATCCTAGAATGGTTCATCCTTGCTTGAAATTTTCTAAAAGATCGAATAAGATGATGGAAAAGATTATGGGTTTCTTTCTCATGATCATGAGTCTTTATTTAAAAAAGGTTCAACATATAATGATAAAGAAGATCTTTTCAAAAAATCTCTTTCATCTAAATCAATGATGAAGAATACTAAAAGTATCTAGATCATGCACCTTTGTCTGAACAAAATCAGATTCTTATTGATCCTAAGTAGGCTAGCTTCTTCAAGAGTTTTTATGGTGGACAGAAAATAGACCTAGAAAATATCCATCCATCTTTGCTCCGAACTTTGCAAAAAATAGATGAACAAGATGGTAAAGATAATAAAATTTTCTCTCACAAGCCAAAATCATTTTTTGAAATAGGTACCACATGTGATTATAAGAACGAATTTGATCAGAAAAATGATTCGTGTGAATCAAGGATGGATAATGGTGGTAAAAAAAGTGTCCCAATACTTGCACCTATTTCTCATCGAAATCATACTTCCATTGATTCCAATTAGGTTGAATTTTTAAAAAGCTTGTATGACGATGCACATCTAGATCCTAACAAAGTACATCCTTCTTTACTTCAAACATTGTAAGAACTTGAGAAAGAAGTCCCATGCAAGAATTAATTTCTTGTTAACAGAATATCTCCTAATCCAAATGTTAGAAATGACTCATCTAAATCTGCAATCATGAAAGAAGATAGGGATTCTATGTCTAATCAAGGAGATGGTCGAGAAATAGAGTCTACCAGAGAAAAAGGGTTTGCTAATGATTCAAGGCATCACTATAAAAATTTCAAAACCAAGGAGAAAGTACTCAATCATCTCAATCCTAATGAGAAAGGAAAAGAAATATCAAAATCTCAAGAAACTACACAATATATGATTGAAGATGATGGAAATGTCGATCAAAGTGAATTTCATACTGCTTTTATTCCTACTCGGTGCCTCAATGCTTCAAATAATGAAATCCTATGTGGAGGAGATCTTCCTGTTCATCCTTCCATGATCATTCAAGGTGATGAATCTATTGACAACATCAATACTTTAGATGTTATGGCACAATCTGAAACCACTACCATTGATGGAGATAAAAGAACCAATGAACCTCTATAGATATTTACTTTCCCTATGGAAATGGAGACCTTTACATTTGATGATATTGATGAAATTGTGATTAAAAGGTCGGTTGATGAAAAAACTAAAAATCAGCTTCAAGGAGAAGAAGATGAACTATCTAGCCTCCATTCTTTATCATGCATGCCAACTTTCACATTTCATGAAAGATGTCTTGGAAAAGAATCAATTATTCAAAAAGACATATATACCATTGAACATATTGAAAATGAAGTTGTATAGATATGACGACAAGTTCCTCTAATCCAATGGAACTACAATTAAAATCCTATGGATCACTCAAAGTTCAAGGAAATCCTCTTTTTGAGTCTTTTCATCAAATAGGAAATCCTATGTCAAAGAGCTTCTATGAGAAGAATAACCATGATAAAAAAAGTAATGAGTTAGCAGGGAATAAGAAGCAATGAGTTAGCAGGGGATCTCATGGAAGAATCAGGTGATGCTTTTACCCCAAGTTTGTGCTCAAAAGCTTTGGATGGTAATTTCCTCTATGAAGAAAATGTTTACTTAAATCCTTTGTTCTTAGAGGAAGGCATTTCTATTGATGATTCTCAAGTTGATATTCAAAGACAAGGTTCAATGGCTATAACTCCACAAGTTGTTTCACACCATAGATTATATGAAAAAAATCCAATACAAGGTTTGATATCTTCTAGTCTTAACCATCATAAAGCCATTCAGATAGAGAATTGTGATATCAATTGGAAGGAACTTAAAGTTATGGCCTGTAATGTTGAAGATGGTATCAATGTAATTTAGAAGTGCCTAAAGAATCAAGATGATCTTTTGGAAGATGAGGAAGAAGAAATGGAACATGGGAAGATTCAATCTAACATGGATGTGCATCTAGATTGGAATAATTTTATAGAAGATTCAACCATAATCATGCCCATGGAAAATCAAGAGTGTCTAGTGTCAGAAATAAATTCAAGGCTTCATGATGATCAACTACTAGAAACTCAAATAGAAGGTTTGCCAAGTACAAGAGAAGATCAAAAATGCATTTAGAAACTTGAGAGCGTTATACTTCAACTCTTTGAAAATAAAGTTATCAATGCCTTGCCACAAGAAGAAGAGTTGATTTTGGAGTCTAAGATTTTTTCTAAAGCCTAGTTATTTGGATACATTCCTTTATCTAGAGATGTGGGGCATGCTAGGAATCTCAAAGTTAGAATTCAAGGAGCCCTCTTATATTTTAGCCCATTTAAGCTTGAGAGTTGTCACATATTGGAACACCATATGTAGTATTTATTTTCCTCAACCAGTGAATGGATTTGCATGATTATACCTTGACTCATTGGAGGTAGGGAAACTTGCCTTGTACATAGTCTAGTTAGGAGTTTTTGTTGTGTTGTTTTGGTGTGCTCTTGCAAGTTTGTGTTGCTTTTGGCTTTTCTTTTTGTTGTCCCATTTTTTTTGTTTGTTCCCTCTTTTGCAAAGTGGTTCCTTAGGTGACTATATAGCCCAATGGATATGGCACTATTCTATTTTTTTTGAATTTGACCTTCATCCTTAGTCCTTGTCCCTAGTTAGAGCCAACTATTTCCCCAATATCAAAATTGCCCCTATCATCACCTTTTTAAGTTATGATTATTTTTGGAATATGCCTCATTTTAAGTACTAAAATGGTCACTTTCCTCAAATTTTTAAAGAAAATTTTCCCTTCAAATATCTTTGGCTTATTCCTAGCTCCATTCTACCTTTTAAATTTTTTTTATTCTAATTTTTGAGTCTCATATTATCAATGGTTAATGAAAGACACCAAAATACGTATTTTAAACCAAATCATTAACCATTAGCCTTTAAAAAGGTTAAGGTTTGGGGTCCAAAACATGTGTTTTAGTTTGAAATCTTAACCTCTCCATCTAAAAAGGGTTAAAATAAATTTCCAAAACACGTATTCTAAACCATTAACCTTAACCTCTCATCCAAAAAGGTTAAGGTTAGAAGCTCAAAACATGTATCTCTAAGATAGTTATTGACCTCTTTGTTTAGCTAATAAAGGTTAAGAACTAGAAGGAAGATCATCTCAGAGGCATGGGTAAGATGGAAAATTACATAATAGACATGAAAGCATAAAATTGATAGTTCAAAAATTAGAAGTCATGGCATCACAAGATGTTATGAAATATTTTCAAAATTGAAACTACCTCAAAAAAATGGACAGATAAATTTAAAGCACCTTCCAATCTCTAGATGATTGTAGGGACCTCACAAGATTAGAACACATTCTTACTAAATTTGATACTCCACATAGTCAAAAGATTATTCCAATACAAACATTGAATAGTGTCAATGCATTTGCATGTTGTCTAAGTTATGGATATGTGTCTAAACAATGGATATTGTTAAAGGATTTTGGAATCTAGGGAATATAAGTAATTATTCTAGTCTATGATATTGCATGCTATAGATAACTAGAAATCCACATTTGTGATGGTTTTGGTGTATTAGAAGACTTTTTTGTAAAGAACACACAAAGCAGATTAAATGATGAAGCATACAATCTATTTGAGGAAATGGCATTTTATTGGTTTGTAATTGCTTGACATATTGCTTGTAGTTGTAAATGCGAGATCTAGAAGCATAGGCAAGCATGTGAACTATTTGGTGGAAAACCTCAACTGGTGTAGTTAGCAGCATAATACTCTCCAACATACTTAGACACTCCACATGGATAGGAACGATGGTATAATAATGTCCATAAGGGAAAGATAGGCATGTGTGCAGATTTTTGAAGTAGCAAGAATGATATGCATGATAATTGTTTGATAAAATATGCCACATCTAGGTCATTGTGCACAATGATCACCATAGAGTGAAATATTAGAACAATTGTAGGAGAATTGAAAGTGTCAAAATGTGTGAGGTGACTCACACCTTGCCTCTAGCCACATCATAATATTCTCACACGATTTAGAGATGTTGCATGAGAAAATGATGAAAGGGGTATTATGCACCATTTGTTTTACAAAATCTCCACCTCATGACTTATTAAGCATAGATTGAAAGAAGAATCCAAAGCCCATATTTGTGAGAATTTATTGACTCTAATCGAATGAGTAATGAAGTTTTTCAAGGCTAAAACCATAGGAAGAACATCAACTGCAAATTTTTTTGTCATAATACCCCATGAGTAAATCACTTCTTGGAAGCACAATGATTTGTTCATAGAGTCATTCAAATCCTTCATGCCAAAAGCCATGAACATGCAAAGTGAAATACAAATAAGAGGAGTTGATGTATGCTTAGAGGTGTTTGAGATGTTGGGAAGAGTACCAAATCAAATCACAGTGAGGATAATTGTGAAGACCATACTCATTAGCATCTCCAACCTATTTGCATGAGAAGAGGATTGGAAATCAAAGGTAGATGTGACCTCTTTACATGATTGCAACATTGTGAAATAGAATTGTCTATATCCACATGTGGTAGAACAGAATCTCAAACAAAGTGCTCATGATTTCCTTTTTGCCCACATGTAGATGAAGTTGATCAAGTTGAGTTATTAATATTATGATGATGGATTGTCTCAATAATGACTATGTTGGAAAAAGAGACTCATGGCACATCAGATCATTGATGGATCAATAAAGTCAAGTAATTCATTAGAAGGTTTCAAAGTCTTCAAAAACTAACATCAAACCCGCATATTAACTCTAGCCTGAGCACATGATCTATTTGACAGAAAGCCTATGACTTATATCCAACTTGCAAGAAAGAAATATCTAAAATGTAACCTCAAAACACAATGTTGGATATATGTGAAATGCTAATATAATTTTCAATGTGCTTGTTGGTGAAGCTTTGAATCTTGGATGGGACATCCAAGCATCTCACAAATACTTCCTAATTCACAACATAATTACAGTGAGGTGTGGCAAATGCTTAAACATGGAATCACTTGACAAAATGCTTCAAAGTAATGATGGAATATACAATTATGAAATGTGAGACCAAAGACATAGAGGGAACTATTAGACCAAACCTTCAAGATATCACATGGATTGTAATGGTCAAGGGTTGTGCACAAATGGAGTGTTCAATCAAGTCTTAAGCTTGTCTCTATAAAATGCAAACAGTGAGCATGGATGCTAAACCACCACTTTGGTTGTAGCTATAGACATCAAGTTCATCTTTTGATTCTATTTCTAAAGTTGTAGGAGGAGCCACTATTTGGAAGAATGGTGGATATATTACTAAAGTTTAGATGAAGAAATTCTTTGACATAGTCCCATGTTGATTCTTCATCAAAGTTGAGACTACAAAAGAGTCATGCTTGAAAATAGTGATTTTTGTCACATTTGGCCATATGATAAGGATTTTATCATTCTTGGTTAATTTTGTTGAGGTTAATTAACCTCTCCGAAAACATGTATTTTGGAAGTAGTTATCAACCACAAAGGAGTAGTTCTTAACCTCCATGTCTATATAAGGAGTCATTTTTGGCTTTGTAAAGGGACCTTTCTAGGACTTAGAGAGGGGAACACTTATGTTTTGATAACAAGACAATTTTTGGAAAGTATGTATGATTATTGTTCTTGTAATCAGTCATTTCTTATGTTCTTGGTACTAAGAAATAAAAGAAAGTACATTTTGCATTCTATTTTCTACTAAATCTAAATTGTTGAAGTGTTGATTCACTAGTATGAATATTTTCTTAGTATGGTGTAAATATTCACAATCACTAAATTAGCATTGTGTTGATGATAACTCTCAAGTGTAGTTCTTGTTTTCTTTTATTAGTAGTCTACATCAATTTAATGGAAACATTGAAGTCGTGTGGTGCATTCATCATCAATAGTTTCCTTTCTATATTCTAAGTTGTAATCGTCTTTATTTGAAAAATTAAAAAATTATCTTACGAGGGAGGTACCCCTCTCAAACAAAGAGGGAGATTGTAATCTAGTAATGATTAGTTTCAATCTCTCCAACTGTTGGCACAATTTTTATTGTTCATAGGGTGAATAGGGTTAGTTTTAGAAGTAACTATCACAGTGACAAATTTGTTTACCAACACTATGAAAATGAAAACTTTCATTGGAAAACCATGATAGATATCTAGTCTTGTGAATTTTATTACAATTCTAAATTCACTCTTTAACATTTCTCTTATTTGATAGTGTTTTTATCTCAACCACAATACACCAACAAAAAAATATTAAACTTATTTTAATTAAAAATCATGTTAATATTCTAAATTCACAAGAAACAATGATTGTTAAAGACAATGGGATTGAGGTGGCATCTTAAATGTTAGGTGATTAACACAATCCATATTTATTAGGAAGTAAGAACCAACTTAAAATATGCTATTTTTTGGAATGACATTCCTTATTGAAAACTGATTTGACAATTTCCTCTCTTCGCTAAAGTTTCTAGGTTAACAATTTGTATTATGGAACAGAGTTGTCTTTAGCAATTGACATTTATGTTGCATTTCACTTTTGAGAAGTCTTGCTGAACACCTATAAATATGTCATCAGTCCAAATTATTTTCTCTACTTATGTTGATGGATTTTTCAACTTCATTCCAACAGTTGCATTCCTTGTGTTCATGGATTCCATGAAAATATATACCGTCTTACTCTTTCACAATAGTTTCCATGCTCTTCATGCATACATGCAGATTTTCAGCCTTACATTTGCAAATTACATCTCCTTGATGGTATCCAAGAGGTATATTGGGTAAGTGCACAATTGGTTACCCCATTTGTGGGCAACTAGGGTTAGTTGGCAATGTTGGATTCTAGTTGGCTATCATTTAGACATAATATTGATGATAGTGTATATAATTTTACAATCATTGGTTCTAAATATGTATTGCACACATCTATCTATCCATCCTAAAACAATAATCCTCTATTTAATTTAAGTATTCAACATTCAATGTTATGTAAGTTGGCAAATCATATATCTCTGTGATATAATTCTATTTTTTTCATATTGATTATAAATTGAAGAATCATTCTTTTGTATGTGATAATAATTTAATATATATATATATATATAATTAATACAATCAAATTTTTGACTTATCACTAATAACTGATATATTATTATTGAAGATAACTTTATCACTAGTATATTATGTTGTCTATTATATTCATATATTTTTCCCTTCTTCCATACTCTAGAACATAAAGAACGTTAAATCTAATTTTTCAATTATAATTTAATAGAAAGTAGTATACTGAGTTTGAGTTTCCCAATCCCATTAGAAAATGATTATGGTTTGGAGTGAACAAGGGTTTCCAGAAAAAGTCATTAGAATGAATGTAAATTATTTGAAAATATTATAAAAACAAGTGCTACATATGCTGTAATTTATAATAGATTAATTAGATAGAACAATAAAGTTAAAAATTTGATAAAATTTAATATAATTATATTAATATTTAATTAAAATTTAAAAAATTAAAAACACTTTATATTAAAAATTTAATTTTTAATTTAGAAAGATTAAAAAATTATTATTTTATTTTCAATATTTAAATTTTTAAAAAAAATTAATAAAAAATTTCTAATTAAATATAAATGTTATCGTACTATTATAACTAATTAAGTTGTATCTTAAAATATTAATATTTTATTAAAACTAAAATAATATTATATAAAATATTTTCATAAAATATAATCACAGGATATTATAATATAGTATATAGTTTATAATAATTAAAATATACAATTATTTATGTATATAGTTTATAGTCCTCTTTCATATTATAAAAGTTAATATGATCTATATTTTTCATTCTAAAATATTGGTAGTGCTTCCTCAAAATCCACTCTTATAAGACCCAAATTTATAAGCCAATGAAATTCAAGTAAATTAAATCTTAAATTTTAAAAATTAAAAATCTCACAAATAAACATTACAAAAATGAAAATAAAAAATACTTACATCTAATTGGTTGAGATAGAACAAATTAATAACTAGTTAAGTACAACTGGTTGCAATAGTATAGCCTATGGCAAATACAATAACAAGAGCTATGATATAGTAGGAGTCCCACCTACTTTAAAAAAAAGGGTAAAGTTAAAAAAAATTGCGCTAGCAATAAAATCGTTATCTTGTCTATGATTTTCAAAACAATATCATTTTAAAGACATATGTTGATCTAAAAACTTATAACATTTTAAAGTAAAGAATCTACTCATAACTTACTAAGAATGTACTATTTGAATGTAATGCATTATATTGAATTTTGGAAAGAAAAAAGAAAAAAAATACCACCAGCCAATTAGAAAAAATAGCACATGACATACTAGTCAAAAAATTAATAATAATGTCACAATCTATATAATAAGTTCTTTAAATCTTTGAATTATATATATATATATATATATATATATATATATATATATATATATAATCTTAATACTATATTTTGTGGAGGTTAAAAATTTTTAAGATAGATTTTATATGAAATATTTTTATTGACACATAATATTAATCTTTAGTACTTCTTTATATTGTCTAAAAGAAAAAAAACACTACCAAAAATACAACCAACCAATTCTAAAAAAGAAAGAGTATTTACAAATAAAATAAAATAAGATAACTAAAGAACATTACAAACATAATAATATCATAAATTATATTGAATTTTTAAACACAAAAAGAAAAAAGAAAAAAAGAAAAAAGAAAAAAGAAAAATTAAAAAGAATTTAAAAAAAAAAAAAAATACTCAAAAACATTACAAATATAATTTCATATTGTTTAGAATGCACCTCAAACTAATTGAAAATGAGGTGAAAACATAAGTCTCCCATATATAAGCAGACTAACAATAATATGATATTGTAACAAGTTTTATTTTAATAGTTTTTTCTTCCAAAAAGCAAGGAAATATTAGAAAGTCAATTATAAGCATGTTTTGTTATTATTTAATTGTAAATTCTTCTAGAACAGTAATTTTTTTCAGTCTTAAAACCTTGTTTGAGGCATTTTAATCATTTGTAAATATTTTATTATGAATTAAAAGATGAAAATCATTACAAAAGTTTTTCATAATGTTAATTATATTGAAATATTAATTATTGAATCATAAAATATTACAATTGCAGTTTTAACAATTCTCCTTATACAAATTAGAACCTGTCGTAGCCATTTACAAATTTTGTGTGTATATATATTTTCAAGAAACTAGACATAACACACATATATATATTAAGGAATCTAGGTTTCCTACAAATTGATCATTTCTTAATCTGGGACTTGATTAACATGTTTTAAGCCAAAGCGACTAAGTAGGAGTTAACCTTTTTGGGTGGAGACATCATTATATGTAACGGACGGCTAGCACTGGCGAGAATCACCAATCTGTGTTGAGATTTGACAGGGCGCCAGTGTGAGTAAATTAGATCGATTCGTTTGGTCAGTTATGGAAACACCAAACTTGGAAAAGATAAGGGTAATGATTAGAGAGTGAGCTCACCAGTCGTTTCCATTTGAAATGGGAGTGGAGATAATTAAATTGCCTATTAAATGGGAGTGGGCTCACAAGGCATGCAACCATTACAATTGCCTATTTTTACATCTGCCACTCACCGCTTTAGAATTAGGAGTTACACATTCTCTGCATGCAGCATTTTCTTGCAGGCCTAGAAGTTCGACTGTGGGCATTCCTGAAAACAAGTATTGAGCCGATTTCTTCGCTTAGAAGTGACAATATATGCAGGCATTCTGTCATACAGGCAAGGTAGTATTATCACTTCTCCCTCTCTATATAGTATATATATCCTCTGCAAGCTTTATAGCTTTAATATATCTTTCACATCCACAGGCGTTTCTCTTTATTTTCTGTTGGCCCTTAGTTTTTAATAGTTTTACAATCTCACTTTATTGTGATCAGCCTCAAACTATTATTTGTACTTGGATTATGATGTAAGGAAAGAAATATTTCGCAGATGTACCATGGCAATGGTGAAGTAGACCTTGAACAGGGACATGTTGAATCCAGGATGGAAGTCTTGATGAAGTGTGAGGGAAAGAGAGATGTTATCATAGCAGAGCACAATGATGCGGTTATAGCGTTGGAGAAATTTTCTTGCTATACGGCAATAATATCAATCATCTTCACATCCGGTGTGACGTGGGCCTTCATGGTTTCTCATGAGAAAGAAAGGAGGCAGACTGGTTTCACTATATTTCTTGTGGCTATCACCGTTTCGATGTTAGTTGGAATGGTGAGTACATTTGGACGAGCTCTTTACAGGAGGAAAGTTGGGCGGGCTCTTCCAATAAAAAGAGTTATGGTAATCGGTAATCTGCTTTTGTGTACTTCTGAAGGGTTTTTCATGGTCTCTGTCTTTGCCGCAGTTTATACGTTGGTGCCGCTTCAATTAGTGTGGGATGCATTCTTTGTGGGTTTAGGACTTCTCATTGTGCAGATAGCATTTTTAGCGCTATTGTATGCAGTGTTTGAATTGCGTCCTGGTTTTGTTGGGATGGCCGTCCTAACTTGCCTTGCTATTGTTTTTCGTCTGAGTGGCGTCTTTGTGGTCGCTCACTTCTCGTTTTCCTCTTGATAAATGAACTATTATAAAAGTAAATCCTTCTTTTCTGCAGTTACTAAATTCTCAATTGTAGTAAAGTTTATTTCGGCCGCGGGCTTGGGAAATACTTCAAAGGGATTATAACTGTGGCGGGATTATCTTATGGATTAGTAATAATTGTTGTTTCTGTCCATTCTCACTCGCCATCAATTACTGCTTGCTGCGGGCACATATCATGCGGGTCCTATTGTTAATGCCGTTTGTTTTCAGATTGTGTCTTGCCAGTCCCAGTTTTATGTGAAAAGTGGGGAGATAACCCTCTCAAAGTGGTAGTTTTCTTAATTATCCAAGGTGTTTTCTATCGCTGATGTACTCAATCTTCAATAAATGTAATGATATAAGTGTTTCAAATGTACTTGTTTAGAAAATGCATTTCTTAATAATATTGAAAATTATGTACTTTTTCTTTCTATTATATATGTATAGATACTATCTTTCATTTTATTGAATAAGATTCATCAATGTTTTGTTAAACAAAGTGCTGCGCGTAGCAGCAGTCTCTGCCATAGGTAGGGGGAGGTAAGGGCGTAGTAGTGTGTAATGATTTGGCCTGGGAAACATAGACTCCTACTAAGATGGCTGACTCATGTGGGCAAACTATAGGTGGTATCATAGTAGGCTTGCAAGACTGACATAGCTTATGCCCTCCAAGGGAAGAAAATAAATGAATTCCTCTCACAACTTTCCAATATAAGATTGATTTTTGCATAGATACTTAGGGAGCTAACTAACCGATCACTCCTCGAGGACTTGTCTTTTTAAGTCCAATGCAAATATCAATGTTTGGAAATGTTTGGGGAATATTAAAAGTAGATAAAATGAGAAGGGATCTAGGAAATGTTCACCTTAATTACTCTTGTCCTTAATGCACCGTGTATTTTCTCTTTCTATATATGCAATCAACTAAATAATTTTCAATTGAAACTTTTGAATCAATGAAATAACTAGATCCAATGAGTGCTAAGTGTTCCATTTATTTTCATGAGAGATGGATTCATGTTGAATCACTACTCATGAAATATAGGTCAATGAGTTTGACTCAAAATCACACAGTTAAATCCTAATAGCAATATCACACCTTTGAATCAGTTAGCATTCATTAGAATGAGCCAATCAGATCTTACGCTAGTGGAATGTCTCTCTATGCCCGAGTACTATTTCATGATCTACGTTTTTTGGTTTTTGCTTTTGTTGCCATTAGCCGTATTCCTTATTACAGTAGAAAGCATTTGAACAGGTTTGAAGATTCTGTTTTCAAGAATCCATTGATAATCAATCACAAAGGTCTCAAAAATGGTTTCTTATCTTGGCCGATATGAGAGCTTGCATTACTGTGGGTTGAATCAGGTCTTCATAGTTCAATGCTCCATTTTATTATCAATTTTGATTTGCAAACCAAGCTATCTGCTTCATCAAATGAATCTTAAAACTTTCATTCAGTCAAAATATAAATCGACCACGAAATTAAATAAATACTCTTCAACATTTAACTCTGTCATTAAGGTCGATTCATTCCTCCTCACATTTTACCAAATAATTCAGATGCACCACCCATAGCTCCATACTTCCTTTGGACCATTTTTTAAAGCACTTTGCGACATGTCATCTCTTCTTCCATATAGTTAATATTCTTTAAAGGCATTTTGTCAAAAACTTCGTGTACTTTGTATATTCTGACGTGAGCAATAGTCATGGTGCAATGCTCACAAGCTTGACAATTGAAGAGAAACTATGTGAATCTTCTAGCACCGTGGACCTCTACATAACTTAGTATTAGGGTAGATATGCCACATATGAAAGTAGAATGCTCACATAGAAAATAGGAGAAGCCACAATTAAAAATAAAACTTTAATATAGAGATGTTGGGCAGCCCTTAATTATATTTTCATTGTACTTTAATAAAGAGATGTTGGGCAGCCCTTAACTATATTTTCATTGCACATTGTGAATTCAAATGTCTAGAAGCAGGTTGATAAGTGTTGAGAAAAAGTACAAGTCACCTAAGTTCTTACTAACAAATTATATAATTTAACTAGGAAAGTGTTGATTTAGCTTGAAACTATTGATTTTTGACCTAGTGCATCTTGGGGATAGCTAGATACAACATGCCAAAAATCATTTTTGAAGCTTGGTGAGAAAAATCAGATGTTCCTTACCATTTACCCAAGCAATTGGACCTAACAGAGCTAACATAATTGTCTCATGACAAATAGATTGAAAGATGTTGCATTTAGCAACTTTTCATTACACAAAAAAACAAGATTTTGTGTCAACTAAAATATGTTTTCTAAAATCAAACTATGAGTACCATCAAAAAATGGAGATACACACACTTAGAGAATGGGAACACCTTATTTGCTCACTTCAGATAAATTTGGTAGCCATCATGAGGTCTAAGGTATCCTCCTTGAAAAATTATTGTTTGTCTTGACATAGTACGACTTGGTGTCACCTAGGTATGCCATGCATGAGAGCATTCTCAATGTTCGGTGAGAAAAATGAGATATCACGTATCTTTTACTAACCAAATGGACCTAAAAGAACTGACAAAATGGTCCCACGATGAATGGATTGAAAGATTTTCCATTTAATAACTTTCTACAATGCAAAAACAAAAAAGAAGTATTTTGTGTCAACTAAAATGTGTTCACCAAATTCAAACTATGAGGAGCATAAAAAAATGGAGCTATACACACTTATACCTTGGTAACACCTTATTTGTGCACTTCATGGAACTTTTGTAACCATGGCAAGGTCCAAGATGTCGTCCTTCAAAACTCACTATTTGGTTTGACTTAGTACAACTTGGGGACACCTAGGTATGCCATGCATGAAAGCATTCTCAATGCTCGATGAAAAAAATGAGATTTCCTCTACAATTAACCTATCCACCCAGACCTAAAAAAGCTAAGAAAATGGTCCCACAATGAAGGGATTGAAAGATTCTCCATTTACCAACTTTTAACTATGCAAAAAAGAAATATTATGTGTCAAGTAATGCCTACCAAAAACAGACAATGAGGACCATAAAAATTAGAGATGCATGCACTTAGACCTTGGGAACACCTTACTTGACCACTTCATAAAATTTCAATAAGCTTCATGAAGTCCATAGTATATCCCTTCAAAAAACATTTTTTGGTTTGACTTAGTACAACATGGGGACACTTAGGTATGCCATGCAGAAAAGCATTCTCGATGCGCTGTGAGAAAAATGAGATTTCCGCTATCGTTCACCTAGGAAAAAGGCCTAATGGAGCTGACAAAATGGTCCTATCATAAATGGATTACAAGATGCTCTATTTAGCAAATTTGGGAATGTGGGATAATAGCACCTATTCATGTTTTTGTTTTTCACTTGAGATTGATGGTCTTTTATGGATTGAGAATTTGAAAAGCCTCATAATATGTTTCTATTGTTGGAGAATATCGAATCAAGAATCATTTGGAAAAATGTACATACCATTATTGTATGAATTGTGTGTTGAAGGAATGGAATCTAATTTTTAATGAAAATTGCTATATTTTTGTTATTGCATGTAGAGACACATGTTTTTTCATAGGCTGAAACTATTATGGATATTTAAAGAAATATTAACAACCCATTACACTAATTTTATCTTTTTAGGTAGTTGTATATTGATTCTATAGGCATAGAAACTTAAGAGGGGTTAAATACCATATTTTCATATAAAAATTTGTTGTTTTAATGCTTATTTTCCTGGAAGAAAACAAGTACAACAATAATTTCTATTTGTGTAACCCCTCTAAGACATTTAAATGACCCTACTAATGAATTTAATTAACTAAAAATATACTTATAGGCCACAAACAATTTAAACATGATGGCTTATTGTACCAATTCATGCCAACGCCTTACAAAATAGGCCTTTATTACACTTAATAAAATCAAAAGACTTGAACATGTAAAATAACCTATCCTAATATGCATGATTAAGTTGTTTGCATATGAAAGTGAATGAATGTCTTTCTATAAATAAAATGAATGTGCTTCAGAAATCTACACAACATAATCTTGATCGCAAAATTACAATAGCATTATTCTCTTTATATTAATGATATGAATGTCTATTTATAACTTAGCTTTATTTAAGGCACTAATAGGAAAGAGATAAGGAGAGAAAACCTCCAGTCTTGCCCCAAAAAAAAATGTAAAATTTTTAAACATTGTTAATAAGATGCTTTTGTAATTACATCTAATCCAATAAACAATCTAGACCTTCTCTACCCTTTATTGTCTCAAGTATTGAATCATAGTCTAACTCATGAACCTTCCAAGAGTCTTATTATTTGTTTTTCCTTTGCATTTGATAAAGTGATCCAACATGAAAAAGTTTGAATAATGAAGATTTTTCCTCTCTATTTGACAATCCTCAAATAACCACAAGTTAGGGTTCTTCATACCATATCATCTAAGTCATGTATCAATTACTACCACTACAGCTATAGGGTAGTCTTAATCTTCACCATCTATAACCTAGTGATGATCTCTAGGCCATGTTGTCAATTAGTGTCAAACACTTAATAATTTCCTTGGAAGAATTGGTCAATCATCACTAAGACCAAGCCACTCAATGAAGGCCAAACAATGTATACTAGGCTTGTTCACATTTTGGTTTGAGTCGAGCAAGTCTTTGATTGTTGAGTACTCTAGTTTGGACTGAGTGACAATTCATGCCTAGTGACACAGTATGTGCCAAATATTCAAAAGCTAAGAAACATCATGAATATCAGTATTGACCAAGTGTTAGGGTATTTAAGTGGAGAGTAAATAAGTTTTGACATATGTGTTTGTGATGGCACAAACACTTATGTAAACCATTTTGGCTAACTTCTATACTTCCTTTATGGTTTGTAGAGACAACTAAGGAGGTAGTTATGCATTTTGTCAAAGGACATCAATTCCTATGAAAGAATTTTAACTAATTAAAAATTTGGAAGGACTAAATGGAAAAATGGAGAGATATGGATCATTCATCATGATCTAGAACCTCCTTGAGATGTTTATTTAAGGAGGTCCAAAACTCCTAAATCAGAAGGATGTGAAGAGAGATGAAGAGATAACAAAGGAGACTATGTTTGAGTGTTAGAAGAAAAGAGACTAGACAGGGAAGCTAAGTAGAGTAGTGAAAGATACATCAAATCATATCTGATAAGAAGATCAAATAATAGTAGGAAAGAGAAGATTCATAATCGAGCATTGGAGTGTTAACCAAAGGATCTAGTACTTGGACATTCTAACAAGTGTATCAAGGAAGATCTCTTAACATAGTGGTTTTCAAATGACCTATTTCATTCTCCTAAAAAAGTGCTTATTTAGTTGAAAGTTTAAATCATTTAATCAAGGTAGGCTGAATAAGTCTTGTAAGCTCTTAATAGGGTAGACTCCTCACAAGGTAGATCACTCGAATTGACCAAACATTATAGACTTAATAGGAACACTTTAGTGTTGTAGTAGTAAAGATTTGTGGGTGTCATCCCCACCCTAATTTCACCTTCACTTTGAAGGGTTTCTGGGTAACCAAGTCTTGAGTACTATATGTTTCCATTTACTTTCATGTGTATGAATGTGATGCACACTTAGATCTATTATTAGTAATACTTTTATGGTTATATAGTTGATAATATAGATATGATATGGGTTAATGGTGAATAAAATTAATTTTCTTGAGGAAGTTATAAGTTTTAATAGATATTGATTTACCCCCATCTTAGTATCTTACTTGCCCAATAAGACATCCAACAATCATCTAATCCATGTATCAATTACTACCGCTACACCTATAGGGTATTGTTAACTTTCACCATCTATAACTAAGTGATCCAATTTATGTTTTTCTTAAACACAAGGACACAAATTTAATAATATATCCATTCTTCATTATTTGTAGGTGCAAGCGCAACAAAAACATGGTTTGTAATGATAGAAATATAATATGCTCATTAATTTACCAAATAGTTAGCTAAAAGTCAAAAAAACTATATATCAAAGTTATATCTATATATATATATATATATTACCTGGTTGGACCAGATCAAACAAGTAGTTCAATTCAATCAATGATTCCATATGTTGACACCTTTTTCTATTAGTTGTAAAAAAAAGTTGTTCCTAGTCCTATAGGTTTCTTCCTAGCTAAGGTTTGTGTAATAGGTGAAAGTTATCCAAGAAATGAAGAAAAACCCTACTAACATACAAGAAACCCTTAAGTTATCATATTTTTTCTTTACCTATTAATGTTTTAAGTTGAGGGTTCTTACATCACTAAGTTGTGCCCACAACCCGCGCCCCCCCCTCACTCTTGTCCTAATTGATTAACCTAATGTTTGGACTCATGAAATAAATAATTTGAATGTAGTTTACCTAAGGGTTGTATCATCATTGGTAAGTTCCCCTCTTTATTTCCATAGTCATTGGTCACATTTCCTAATATTGTCACCATGAACCACTTGTTAATCCCTATATTTATTTTTAACTTTTGTTTAAATCTTTTTCCTTATGTATGTCTTAGTAGAGTGAGGTTACTAAATCAATTACTAATAATTGATAAAGAAAAGATGTCAGATGCAAGCACATATCCCATGGTGGGCCCAAGGATTTATAGACACTCTCACTTATAGTTAAAGAGATCAATAGTTCTCACTTTACCGTGAACCTATCCTTCATAGAGAGAAAATAAGTGCAATGGTTCCCCATGGTAAAGGTTGGAGCACAAACACTCGAGGTGGGGCATGTCTTTTTGGCACTATATTATCAATTTCATTTGTACACATCTCTCCATATTGCATTATGGATATTGGACCCTAGGTACAGTCAATAAAGAGGAGTTGTTATCTTTGAAGATGAGGACAAGGAAATAAGTTTTGTAAGGGAGGCGTAAAGCCTAAGTAAGAGTCACATGTGACTTGGGTTTGTTAATCCTTTGATTAGGATTGAGAAAATTACCCTTATTGTGGCCAATTAATTTTTTTAAAATTATGTATTTAATATTTAGCCTTATTCTACCTTTAATTAGATAAATTCATTTTACTTAGATAATAGAATAACTATGTGAAGAATTTCTTACAATAAATCATGACATGTATCACTTGAGAAAGTTTACCACTAGTTTTTTTTTTTTTTTTTTGTGATCGTTGAAAAAGGTGTACAATATTTCACATTGATAGTCATATATTTTCTTCGAAAGGGAAGCCCACTAATTCACATTTTTTATGTTCAACATATAAATGTAGTGTCGAGAATACACAAGAGATAACTTGGGCGATGATACAAAATATGAAATAAATGTAGTATTAAGTGTACAACTCTGCAATGAATGGGCTATAGCTATCAACAAATGATTGTCATCAATCAACAGCCTTTGAGAGATTTTTAGAATGAACTGTAAAGCATCCCAATAATACAAAAGTTAGAACAAACTTCTTGTCTAGGGTGACAAGTACTCAAACTTGTTAACAAATTCCTTTTGAAGGTATGTTTCACACCATTATACAAATCTTTTATTACATTAATCCAATGCCTATACATTCCATTTACAATTGTTCTTATAACTCTTTAATATTTTTTCATAGTAGGCAAGTTGTATTATTTTTTATTTGATATTATTTTATCTTATATTGTAAAGCTCGTGACTGTTATGATTTGGTTGTGATTTTTAACATGGGTAATTTGCATGTTCTATTACGAATTGGGTGTAGAAGGAATTTTAATTTTTTAGCACGTGAAGGGCCAATTTGGCTTAATATGCATCACATCTCTCAAACTTGCCTTGGCTTACTTGGTCAGTTATTTTTATTGCACTTATTCATAAAAGTAAGTTTAAAATAATATTTTATAATAGAAATTAAATTAAATTTGATTTATTTTATTTAAAGTTATTATAAATTTTGTAAAAATATAAAATATAATTTGAAAGAGGGATAGAAAATATCAACAAATCTTCTAATATATTTATGATTAAATAAATATTGAGTCTAAAATGCTAATCCTCTTTAACTTTAACCATTACATAGTCTCACTTCCCTAACCTAGCCCATCCTTCTAACACAAGTCAACCTATTTATTGACTAATTAATCATAATCTATGATCTAATCCTATCATAATCATTTGTAGAATCCTAATCAATGGGTTAACAAACCTAACTCTCACGTGACTCTTACTCAAGCTTTATGCCTCTCTTACAAAGCTTACATCCTTGTCTAGTGGTACCTATTATGATATGGCACTATATAGTGTTAGTAAATGTCTCTCTAGTAGGTTTGACATCAATGGCAACGTAACAATTGCTCCAATTGTAGTTTCCAAAAATCTCCCTCTTTGACATTGATGAAAACACCTCACTAGTTACCATGCAAACTAAAATCTTTAATACTTGTATTGTGAGCTTCGTCTTTGTTTGTGCTCTCTCTTTCTTAGTTTCATTTTGATTCTCATCTGATGCAATCTTAGGATGCTCCCTCTATCAAATCATGCTGGCATATATATTCTTCCTCTTTCTTCATAAGATCTCCCCCTCTCAGTGATAGGAATGGTAACCACCATACATCTCTATTTTTAGTTTTATACTTTTATGGTAACTTGATAATATTCTCCCTCTTTGAAAAACATGCCAAAGATATCAACCATTCACATACATCATCATGTCATTATTCTAACTGATATAGAAATGTCATCTCAACATTAACTCTTTGTAGCTTCATCTACTCATAGTTTAGTGTCTTTCTTTTAAAGCCTTTAGGAAGATCCTCAAGTCTGACCTGTTGCATCAATCTGTAAGATGTTTTGATTAAGGTTTTTTGATGCAATGTAAAATATTTGATATTTTTTTTAAGGTATGAGAATGACCCCTAACTTACCTCTTAGATACTCAAAAGTATCCTTAGGTAGCATCTTAGTGAATATGCCAGCTACTTGTTCCTTTGTGTTTACATATTCCAATCTCACTTCTTTGTCTTGGACCATCTCTCTCAAGTAATGATACTTGATCTTAGTATTCTTGCTCCTAATTTTATAAATCAAAGGGTTATTTAATATTTTTATAGCACTTGTGTTATCACAATATATCGTAATAGTTTTAATGATTGCTTCCTTCATTCCTTTTAACAATTTCTTGATCCACACAATATTAGAACAATTCACTTCTACAATAACATACTCAACCTCTATTGTAGATTGTGAAATACAATTATTCTTTTTTCTTATCCATTAAATTAATCTTCTTCCTAAAAGGAAAGCTCCTCCACTTGTACTCTTTCAAGTCATCAATATTTCGTGCCCAACTAGCCTCTTTGGAAACCTTCAACTCAAATTTCTAACCTTTCTTGTACCATAAACCATAGTCCTATGTTCCTGTCAAGTATCTTAGTATCCTTTTTACTTGTGATACTGCTATCAGGATTTAACTGTGTGATTTTGAGTCAAACTCATTGATCTATGTTTAATGGGTAGTGATTCAATATGAATCCATCTCTCATGAGAATAAATGGAACACTTAGAACTCATTGGATCTAGGTGATGCTCACAGGGGTGAAGCACTGGGATTTCTTAGGAGGTCACCCATCCCAGTACTACTCCATCCTAAGTGTGCTTAACTATGGAGTTTCCTCCATGGTTAAACCCAAAGGAGGAAATTGCATAGTTAAGCATGCTCAAGCTGGAGTAGTACTAGGATGGGTGATCTCCCGGGAAGTCCCAATGATTCACCCTCGTGAGCATTACCTAGATCCAATGAGTGCTAAGTGTTCCATTTATTCTCATGAGATATAGATTCATGTTGAATCACTACTCTTGAAACATGGGCCAATGATTTTGACTCAAAATCACATAGTTAAATCTTGATAGCAATATCACAAATTGACTTACTATGGAAATTATCTCCTACTTATCAATCCATTTTACTATTATCATATGATTTTATCTAGGACTAGCAAAGAATCTAGCAACAATTCCAACTTCTAATGCAATGTTAGGTATGTTATGTATAACATATTTTAGCTTTCCAATCATAGACTTATATAATGTTTGATTCACCTCAATTTAATAATCAATCTTTCACAACTAATGTCCAATCACCATAGGTGTCCGAACTGGTGTTGAGTCTTCCATACCAAAAGTCTTCAAAATTTATTGGATATCCTTAAATTGAGTAATGTAAATACATGTATTCATCTAATAAACTTATAATCCAACAAATATTTTAATCTCTTAAAACATTGATATCTCAAATTGCTTTTTCATTTCATTAGCAAAATATTTTCTCAATGCGTCTTTTCCTCCAAAAATATTATCATCAACAAAAATCATATCTAGCAATGTCTTGTTTTTAAATTCACTTTCAAATACAAATTTCTATTGTCATTAGTTCTTGCAAAACCAATTTTCACCAAATAATTTTGTAACCTTCCATACCATACTCTAGGGGCTTGTTTCAAATCATAGAAAGCTTTGTATAACTTACATACCATATTCTTTTTGCTTGAATCAATAAATCCTTTAGGTTTTTCAATTTAGACTTCTTTCCCCAAAATTCCATTCAGAAATGTAAATTTAAAATCTTTTTTATACACTTTGAATCCTTTGTAAGCAACATATGTAAGAAAAGTTCTCACTCCTTCCGATCTTACAACTAGGACAAAAGTCTCACCATATTCAACCCCTTCCTCTTGTGCATATCCATTACAAAATAGCCTTTCCTTATTCCTTGTCACTTCACTTTTCTCATTCAACTTGTTTATGAAAACCCAGTTAGTTCCAATCACATTATTATACTTTAGTCTAGGTACCAATGTCCAAGTCTTGTTCTTCTCAATTTGTTCAAATTTTTCATTCATTTCTTCTTTCCAATCTTCATTCTCCAAAGAATATTTTACAAATTTTGGCTCAAACTCATATAATAACTATGTATCACTCTTCAATGTACAAATTCATCAAGTCTAATAGTTTCTTTTTCCATAATTTTTAAGTGTTATAAATCAAAGACTTATAAACTTTACTCTTAGCTGAATAACCTAGAAATATGCCTTCATCACTTCTTTGCATAAATTTTATCATTTCTTACACCTTTCAATATGTAACACTTGCTTCCAAAAACTCTATAATAATTCATATTAGGTGCATAACCATACCATAGTTCAAAAGGTGTTTTGTTTGATCCCTTCTTCACTTGAACTTGGTTGAGAGTGTAGACTGCAGTTCTTTCAACTACTCTCTAGTATTTCTATGAAAAAATATTCTCTATCATTATTGTTCTTGCACAATCCATAATTGATCTATTCCTTCTTTCATCTATACCTAAATGTGGTGCAGTCCTTGGTGGACTCATTTTCATTTTTATTCCTTTGTCATTGTAGAATATGTTGAACTCGTCTGAGATGAATTCACCACCTCTATATGATCTAAAACACTTCAAACTCTTTCCTATTTCTTTTTCAACTCCATCCAAATATGACTTAAAAATTTTAAATGCATCATATTTTTCCTTAAGAAATATCACAGACACCATTCTAGAAAAGTCATCAACAAATAGAATAAAATATGTGTCCCCATAAATAACTTTGCACTTCAATAAAATCACATTAATCAGTATGAACCAACTCCAAAATATTATCAAAAGAATAGGTCTTCCTCTTGAAAGTAGAATTTTTTATTTTACCCATTTGACATTGTTTGCACATCACTTTATCTAGTTTGCTTCATCTTGGTAACCATCTAACTCTTTTCATGTTACTAATGCTTACAAAAAAAATCAAAATTTAAATGACTTAACCTATTATGCCATAACCAAACATCTTCACATTGTGTAAATACACAGGTATCCTCATATAGGTCTAGATAGAACAAGTTACCTCTTACTTTCTCTCCACTTCAAACTAGTTCACTAGTAGCATCATAGATCTTTTCCTTATTGTTTTGGAGATCAAATCTGTATCCTAAACTTATCAATTGTACCACACTCAACTATTTTTATTTCAAACCAAAAACAAAATATACATTATCACATTTGATATTTTCATTCAATTTAATTGATCCTTTACCTTTCACATAACATGGTGTATCATTACCAAAATTAACACTACTTCCATTATAATGTTCTAGCTTCTCAGACTTACTTGTATTTCTAGTCATATGATGTGAGCAACCACTATCAATTATTCATCTATCATTATTTCTCACATGTGAAATCAATGCAATTTTCTCATCTTCATTAGAATCATCTTTCGTTGCAACATAAATAACTTCTTCATCATGATCATTAGAATGAATGTTAGACCCATATTTTTCAGCAATATATCAAGATTTCTTACATTTATCCTTGTAGTCTTTATTACTTTTGTTGTCTCTATTATCTATCTTTCCTTTGTACTTGAAGTCTTATCTTTCCTCCTTCTCATCTCTATCAAGACATCTAGGAACAATATCACACACTTTGTGACATGTAAAATAGATTATAGGAGGTTTATAGGAGGTAAAAGATACCATCTCTCTAATTCTATAATCCATCATGTATATTTGTATATGTATACATTTAGATTTTAATATTACTTTCCACTCTACATGCACTTTTTATGTACTTGTACTTAACTTTTAACCTTTAACACATGTGCTTCCCCTAGATGGTCCCAAACAAATTAGATGTTGTGGCTCAAGATGTACTAGGTGATAATGTACCTCAAAGTGATGTACCTATTGGTTAGACACTTGATGTTAGTGTGCATCCTCACATTCTTGATATGGAAATCCTATTTTGGACTATTTCATACCAATGGACCTATGGTGAGAGTCCATTAGTAGATTTGAAGAGGGCTTGTATAGATATATTTGTACAAATATACATTTTAGCATGCTTTTTTTTACTATATCAAAATTCATTCATACATTGTTGGGTAAAAGTACAAAGTTGTGTCACCTTTTAGGTTGACTTATCAGAATGACTAGATTTGAGTATTTTATCTAAAATAAATGATAAATTCATTCTAGCTAATTTATATATGGTATCACACTTTTCCAATTGGAAATGTCTATGTTGTATCTAATTACTAAAGAAATAAAATTATTTCAGAAAACTTACATTTCAACAACTCTTACTATTTTTTATGATACCTTTTTAATAACATATAAACACCATTTTATAGAGCTCAATGTCAAGAATATTTTCATATAGATTTCATAGTGTTTTAATTAGTTATATCATATTGTAATTAAAAAATTCTACTAGCACATATTTTAACACTAAAAAACTTGTCGATTTTGAGAAAGAAAAAAATATTAAATCATATTAAAATAAAATAAAATAATATGATGGTCTAGAGGAGAGAGTCCTCTTCCAAAATATATAAATTTTCTTTGGGTTAGAATAGATTTATTTTGAAAAATACGGTGGGAGATGAAAACTATTGATTTTAGGCATGTTCAAACTCAAATCATTATAAAAGAGAAAATATAGGTCTAATGCCATTTTTTACTTTTTATTGTTCTAGCTATATTTGGTATCTATAGTGTAGTGTAAGGTCAAATAGAAATAAGTTTATTTCCATATAGTTTTGTGGTGGGAACTAGACCCCTAATTTTTAGCATTTTCAAAAAGTAAAATATTATTTATAAAAATTAGGAAAATATATTAATTCTTATTCCAAATAATTATTAACAATTATAATCCTAAACGTCATCCATTTCTACATTTTTCATTATTTTACTTCATTTTCAAATTCCAAATAATAATATGAGTTTTATGTCATTCAAGGTGAAAAGTTGTTCTTTTCTTTGCCTTTTTCTATACAAAATCATGACATGGGTTCGTGCTTTTACACTATTATGTTGGAAACTGAAGCACGACTTTACCCATTCTATAATTTTCCCTTCATTTCCATACTCATATATTTTGAGAGAGTACCTTAGTTCTACTAACCTACATGTCCTCTCGAGGGGACATAAATTTGTACCCTCGTCATCCTTCCCTACCCTTTTGTGCATGGGGCATTATGCTACTAGCCTTACCCCTTTTATCCACTATATTTATGCTTCTTTGATATAACATAAATAATGTTATATCAAAAAGGGTCAAAACATAGCCACCAAAATTTTTCCAAATGAGAAAACTTACCCTTATTGTAGCCAATTAAATATTATTTATTATTTATTTAATATTTATCCTTATTCCACCTTTAATTAATATAATTATATTCTACTTAGCCAATAGGCTAACTATGTGAAGACTTCCCAACAACAAATCATCATGTCTTACTTGGGAAATTTTACCACTAGTTAGTTATTTTTTGTGATTTTTGAAAAAGGTGTACAATATTTCACGCTGATAATCAACTATTTCCTTGGAAAGGGAAGCCCACTATAATTCACATTCCTAATGTTGGGAATATAAATGTGGTTTCAAGAATACACTAGACATAACTTGGGTGGTGATACAAAATAAGTGTACAAATCTACAATGAATAGGTGTGAGCTATCAACAAATGATTGTCTTCAATGAACAACCTTTGAGAGATATTTAGAATGAACTATAAAGCATCCCATTAATACAAAAGTTTAAACAAACTTCTCTTCTGGGATGACAAGTACTCAAACTTGTTAATAAAGTTCTTTTAAAGGTATGTTTCATAACATTATACAAATCTTTATTACATTTATCTAACTACCATACATTCCATTGACAATTGTTTCTTTAACTCTTTAATATTTTTTCATAGTAAGAAATTTTTTTAATGTTTGTGGCCTTTACGAAAAATATCAACAATAAATAATTAAATATGCAAAAGCAAGCCAAGAGTGGATACATACTTAATGGAAATATTATAATATATCAAGATTATTAGAATTAATGTCAGAACCATATTTTTCAGCAATGTATCAAGATATCTTACATTTATCCTTGTAGTCTCTATTACTTTTGTTGTCTCTATTATCTCTATTCCCTTTGTACTTGAAGTCTTTTATTTCCTCCTTCTCATCTTTATCAAGACAACTTGCAAAAATATAACATACATTGTGACATGTAAAGTAAATTATAGGAGGTTTACCTTTGTATTTGCCTTTCCCTCTAGGAATTTTTCTCCTAATAATGCTTCAAGCTCATGAAAACCATCATTAGATCTACTATCACTTTCTACATACTTGATCTTCTTCTTTTTCATAGATCCATCAAGGGCTAGTTGTGCTTTAAATGTAGATTGAACAGTAGCATGAGAATAATTATCAAAATTTGATAATTCAAATGTAGTAAGTCTACCGATTAGACTATCCAAGATTTTATCATTACCAGGTGTACATTTTAGTCTTTGAATTGTAGATACTCTATTTTCATATATAGGAAGTACAGTCCTCAATACCTTAATTCTAATAGTCTCATCAAATATGTCTCCTCCAGATCCTTTGATAACATGCACCCCTTTTTTGATTTGACCACAATATTGTGCTACAGTTTCACCTTCTTTCATTTTGATGTCATTAAATTTTCCTATCAAGCTTTTTGTCTTAGCTCTCAACACATTTTTATCTCCTCCATGGGTTTTTTCCAACTTCTCCCACATTTTTTTTTACAATAATGTGTTCCTTCACATCATAAAGTTTAGCATAAATTAGGACTGTTGCAAGTTTAATCATCATCTGGTTCTGCTCCTTCTTTCCTTTCATTTGTTCAATTGTCATAAGTCTAGGCACCTAAATGTATTCATTGTCTCAGTAGTATGGTTTGAAATATCCAATACCAAATAAGTGCAATCTCATCAGTCTTTTCCATCCTGAGAAGTTCTCCTTGTTTGGCTTAGGTATCTCTTTGTTGTACATCTTGATCTTTAACTTGATTTCCTTAAAACTTTCCTTACAAGCACCAGAGCTCTGATACCAATTGTTATAAAGATTTAGAATAACTAAGAGGTGGGTATGGTGGTGTGAATTAGTTAAACTCGGATCCAAATGTAACAATTTAACTCTTATTAACTTCAAGTAGATTAATCAATCTCATAAAAAATCTCTGTCTATATAGCGTGTAATCAGAGAATTCACTTTTCATGCAATTTCGTAACTCTTTGTTTGTTATATATATCGATTGAAAATAAAGAAACTAATATAAAAATAGCATGCATAAAAATAACATCCACACATATAAATAACACTTTTGACACCAAGATTTCACACGGAAATCCAATTATGGAAAAACCACCAAGTAACATGCTACCAATTTTTCACTCTTCTGAAGTGATCTCAATTAAGAGCCAACCTTGTTAAAGGTTGTACAAGATACTATTAAATGTGACCTTGTTAAAGGATTTAATCACCCTCTAAGGAGTGACCTTATTAGAGGAGTATAGATGATTCCTTTAGAATGTTAGCTTGATTAAAGGATTTACAAAATAACTGTCAGGTCAACCTTAATTAAAGGATTTTGACTACCACAATGGTTAGAATGTAACAGTAGGTTTGATATGTAGAATAAAACTCACTTAAAAAATTCAAATCTCCATACCCTAATATAACAATTTATTGATTGGCCTCCATTCACATCTCCATCACTAATCTGGTTGACATCTCCTCAAGCAATCACTCTTCAACAAACTCTTCACACTTATCCTATGTTTCTCAACACTTTACAACTTCTCCTTAAGATCACCAATCAACAAAATAAAAAATTCAAAAATATCTCTTATGCCTCCTTAAGTAGGTAATTATGATCTTTTGTTGCTTAAACATCACCATTGATCTTAGGGTTAGGTTAGATTAATCTAATCCTTTTATCATTTTGTTCTCCTTCTTATAGAAAATTTTGATCAAATCATTGTCTTTGATCACTTAACAAACTTTCTTTGTGAATTAAATGTGCATGTTCATCAATCCTTATCCTCCATGCACTTAGACTAATTCAAAATTTCAATTGTGTTGGCCTCAATCTTGGTTCTCTCTCAAACTGTAACTTTTTTTGTCACTCAAGAATCACTATGTTCTTTTTCTCAGTCATCACTATGTAGCTTGACATATACTATATTATTTTATTCGACATTAACAAGCTCACTCATCTATTTGCTATGCTCGATCAGTACTAACACATCTTCATACTTTTTTTGGCAATAACTATTACTCGTCTTCTACTTAAGTTCCTTAATCTTATGTTTGAGTTCCTTGATTAACATACCAATACTTATAGTTGATCAAGCTTATCCTTTTGACTTGTTCCAACTCTAAGCTTCATCCAACTATCTTCTTCACTTCATGTGTTGATTAAAAAACACATTATCTAGTCAAGGACTAACTTATCAAGTGCCCATTATATTCTCATATACTTAACTTCTCATCACTCATCAATATTACTAGCTCACCTTGTTTCCTTTTCTTTTCAAATCCTCTTCATCAATCAAAAGATATGCCACTCTACACTATTAGTAAATTCCTCTCTAGTAGATTTGACCTTTTTGTCTTACCATTAGGTTTGACATCAATGACAACATAAAAATGGCTCCAATTGTAGTTTCCAACAGTAACATCTCTTAAGATGACATTTCTTGACAAAAATCCTCTTAAGTCCCCTTAGTAGCATTTATTATGGCATATTATGTTGTATTATGACATTTAATAGGGTGTATATAATGTATAGGGCATGTTATGACACAATAGGACCTATTATGACATAAGACTACTTTATATGTTACAACATAAGTGAAATGTACCTTTTCTGATTTTACATGATATTTCAAGCCTCAAATTAGATCTTTAAAATCAAACAACTAATATCCCAAAGATCCACCAAATTTCTCAAGAAACCCCAAATCGGATATGCCAGAAATTGTGCCAAAAGCTTCACAGCTTCACCTATTATTAATAAATCTGAAAGTGGAAATTTTTACAAAAATTTCAGCAGCATAAAAGCCTACAAAATGAAATTTCCAGATCTGTATAGCCTTTACACAACAGTTCTCAAATGTAGGACAAAAACTATGCTCATCGAGCTCCCGAAATTAACACAAAAATGCCCGAAAACACCACAAAAACACTAATAATCTATCTCACAAGTTTAATCACGTCCCAATACATATATTCAGCTCTATTTTAACACCTTAAAGTATAAAATACAGTAGCAACCCAAACTGATATGAAATACTCAACTGAAAACACCAAACTCATACAAAAAACACACCCAAAAACTCACAAATCTGCACTGTTTAGCACAAAGGCAAACTCTGTATGAGCATGCACATGGAATGGCTTCAAACTCCCGTTCTTAGCCTTCCTGGAAACCTACAAAATCCCATTCTTGGGTCTCCCTGGAAACCTGTAAACTCTCGTTCTTGGGTCTCCTTCTCCACAGGTTTGGCAGCCTCTGAAGAATAACAAAGAAATGAGCAAAATCAAGTTCTGGAATCTGCCCAAAATGCCTCCAAACCCCTTAAAAGAGGGCATAACTGTAACTCACATCCAAGAGAGGTTAATGAAACATATTTTAATAATAACTTTCTTTTATTAGTCCAACGGTTTCCAAAGATTAACCCCCTTTTTCCGAAACTTCACTTTCTTGGGCCTCCCTTTTCTTAGCAAAGATTATTATTTTTTTATTATTTGAAAAGGGGACATGACAAGTCCTCCCCTCCCAAACATTTCTTTTCCTCAAGGAGTGGCTAAACAATAAACCAATCAATCCACCTGGTTCCCAAATGTAGTCATGAACTATACTACTACCAATTAACACAGGCTCCTACAATATCCTCTGCAATATGAACAAGAGGAATCCATAATCAAACTGACAATTATAGCTCCACCAAACTCCAAAATCACAACTTCCACAGTCGGAAACCCACGAGACACAAACTCTTAGAACATCAAAACCCAAGTAAAGTGGACTACCAACACAGTAAATACCATCAATGCATTCCACTGGCCTATACAGAATGTACAATCCAACTCTGCAACAATGGTGAATGCTCTCAAATGAAACTATACCAAGTATGGAGAATCCACACACTATACAACTCCTATAGTCAACACAACTCTGTAGATCATCAGCCATTGTCTCATAACCATAACTCCCATGCACCCCTGATGGTGAAAAGCCACCACAAGATAAACAACAAGAAATGGAACCCAAACCAAATTTTCCTGCCATCAACTCCTCAACACAAGGATCATTTGCTAACTGATGTACATACCCTGCAATATAATGTTGATTAAAAAAACCAACCTTAGTCAATAGATCACCATGAACAAGTGATACAACCCACTGTGATTGATCACTAGCTAAGTCAGGAGATGTCATAGCCAAAGGAGTAGAATCAATAACAACACCTGCCGAAGCATCACTCCAAAACTCCTGCTCTAAGTCATGTATTATCAAGCTATCAACTGTAGGACCTATCGCCATGTCGTGCCCATCACTTCTCTCATCCCGAGGCATCAAACTATTCCATAACTGATGATAAGCACTAGGAACCAAAGTACATCTCTGTATCATAATCTCATCAACATGGTCATCAAAGGTAAATTGATGAGCATACCTCACAGTGTAATGCCGATAGAATGCGCCAATCTTAGTCAGTGGCTTAGACTATAATCTAGATGAAACTAACTGCAATTGATCATTAACCATGTTGGAACTGACTACTACCTCCTAAGATATCACCAAGGGAATAGTATTACTAGCAGGAACCATGCCAACTGTCAACTCACCAACATCACACACGATCTTTGATACATCTCTAGTCTCTGTGCCATCAGTACTAGAGGCCACCACCATGTCAGGCATACAACAATCTGCTACAACACCCAACTCAACTGAACCTGACTCTAGTGGGAATGAACCTAATATGCCAATGTTAGTATCAAGGATGGATGCATCCCCATCTCCACTGTCTCTGAAAATCTCGGCCATGGACATCCTTGGATCACCAAACATCACAGCTTGTGACTGTAGAGAATCAGGTAAAGACTGTAGCCACTCTAACTCCATGGTCACCTTAGCCAAATGAAACTATGACTCCTTGAAAGCCAACTGTGTACTCTCAAGAATCTTAGAAGTCACCTCAAGTTGCTCAATAAGCTCACTCACCTCATCTTCAGCATCATATGTTGTACTACCCCACTCCATAAGATAATCTCTATCAGCTACCAACTGCATATAATTCTGTCTCAAAATTCGAATAGCCTCCCATAAAGAGTGGATCTCTATCAAGGAAATATAACTGCCTTCCTGCTCATCACTAGTAGGAGAACCCCATCCATAAACTACTAACAACTGATGAGCAACATCAAAATGCTGGCAAGTGATAGCAATGTCTTGGTCACTAACTCTCAACTGATTAGACACATGATGGCACTGGCTTGACTGTCTCCTACAAACCTCCTCTAATGCACTATCTAAAGGAGTATCCTCAAAGTTACTAGTCTCTAGAGTATTACCATCCATATCCTGTGAATCAAATCTAAAGCTCATATCAACATATAGAGTATCAAAAACATTAGCACTATTGTCTAACTCCTCTATACCCAAGGAAACTAAGTCTTCAAAACTGCCCACTGCATCCTCCTGGATGTCATCAATGCCAATATGATCCTGGGACTCATCTGTACACACTACCAAATATGAAATATCATCAACACATTCCAGCAAGTATGGTCGACTGGATATATGAACAAAGCCCAACACCAGTGTATAAAAACTAATACCAACATTAGATAAGCTCCTGGCACAAGAAAAGACAACACCATGCAATCTGCTAATCAAATCCATGATAGCACCCAAACAATCACTGCTACCAAAAAGTGTTAAATATTTCCAGTCAATTGAATCTCAAATGCCAATATAACAATCTCGAGTCCATATCTGCAAACTATAATCAGCTAGTAACTCAAGCAAAATCTTTTCTTGAGTAATATGACCAATACCAACTAATTTCACATACCTGTCATGATGAGATAATGTAGTCACAATACTATCTTCACTCACCTTCAGCTGGCAGGATAAATCATGTGAAGTACTACTAGCCTCAACCTCATGTGACGAAGCATCTAACTATACCTGGTTCTCTCTCTCAGAAAAGTCATGAATGATCAATGTCTGCTCATCTCTACTAAGTATCTCACCATCATGCACAACAACATCCTCATAATCATCATCCTTGAGGTCAAATCTATCTATCACTCTTTAACTAAAATCATCAAATGTAGTTACCTGATCATGACCTTGAGTAGTCATTCCATGATACCACCAATCATAGGCTGCATCTTCCAAGTGTAGACTTTCAATTTGAACAACATCACTCTCCTTCATGGGGTTAAGTGTGAAGAAGGTCTGTAATTTTTGTAGTCATGCTCTAGCTGAAATTTTATTTGTTCCATCAAAAGTAGGTGCTATAAACTTGCTTATTTTATTTTTGAGCTTTCTTCCACTTATGTCATGCTCCCTTTTGTACTCTTTCTTGGGAATCAAAGTGTTCATCATATCCACATATTCTCTAAAAGGAACTGAACTATGAAATTCATCATCTAAGCCATTGTAAGTAGCTCTTAATGTAATCAAGTTACCTGTAACCTCTTCCATAGGATTAATGGCTAGATTTGGTACTGGTGGCTTATCTACAGGCAAGAAAATAGTTTTGGTTGATTTAGATGGTGTGGATTTCAGATTTCTTGGCTCCTCTGAAGTGGTCCCTTTCTCATTAATAGATGCAACTCCTTGTAGTTTTTCTGTCAATATTCGCAAAACCTCTCTAGTTTCTGCCAAACTATCCACTGTTTGTTTCTGAGTATTTTGGATGTCTTGGAAGAATTTATTTTCCATCTCATCTAGGTCAGCCATACTTTTCCTTCCTTGGATTTTGTACTTTTACTTTCAACTGGAGGTTTGATCAAAATTTCTTTATTCTTTTCTCGCTGCAAATATCTTTTTTCTCTTTCACTTAGTTGCATGCAACCATAAATTTTAACATGCAACTGATTAGAAGCAACATGAAACCACCAAATTCACCAAGAAATAACATGCAAATGATTAGAAGTGGAATGCAACCATAAATTTTGACATACAAGATTTGGGTAGTTATCAAAATTGACATGCAAGATCTGGGTAGTTGTCAAAACTAACATGCAAGATCTGGGTAGTTGTCAAAACTGACATGCAAGATTTGGGTAGTTGTCAAAACTGACATGCAAACTTCTACAAACACCAAATTCACCAAGAACTAACATGAAAATGATTAGAAGTAGAATGCAACCATAAATTTTGACATGTAGCTGATTAGAAGCAACATGCAACCATAAATTATGACATGCAAGATCTAGGTAGTTGTCAAAACTGACATGAAAACTTCTACAAACCCTCAGGCTGGCAAGATCATGGCTCTGATACCACTAAAATGTCCCTTTTCTAATTTTACATGATATTTCAAGCCTCAAATCAGATCTTTAAAATCAAACAACTAATATCCCAAAGATCCACCAAATTTCTCAAGAAACCCCAAATCGGGTATGCCAGGAATTGTGCCAAAAGCTTCACAGCTTCACCTATTATTAATAAATCTGAAAGTGAAAATTTTTACAAAAATTTCAGCAGCATAACATCCTAAAAAATGACATTTCCAGATCCATATAGCCTTTACACAACAGTTCTCAAATGTAGGATAAAAACTATGCTCATCGGGCTCCCGAAATTAACACAAAAATGCCCGAAAACACCACAAAAACACTAATAATCTATCTCAAAAGTTTAATCATGTCCCAATACATATAGTCAGCTCTATTTTAACACCTTAAAGTCTAAAATACAGCAGAAACCAAAACTGATATGAAATACTCAACTGAAAACACCAAACTCATACAAAAAACACACCAAAAAACTCACAAATCTGCACTATTCAGCACAAAGGCAAACTCTGTATGAGCATGCACATGGAATGGCTTCAAAATCCCATCCTTAGCCTTCCTGGAAACCTACAAGCTCCCATTCTTGGGTCTCCCTGGAAACCTGTAAACTCCCGTTCTTGGGTCTCCTTCTCCACAGGTTTGGCAGCCTCTGAAGAATAACAAAGAAATGAGCAAAATCAAGTTCTGGAATCTGCCCAAAATGCCTCCAAACCCCTTAAAAGAGGGCATAATTGTAACTCATGTCCAAGAGAGGTTAATGAAACATATTTTAATAATAATTTTCATTTATTAGTCCAACGATTTCCAAAGATTAACCCCCTTTTTTCGAAACTTCACTTTCTTGGGCCTGCCTGCCTTAGCAAAGATTTTTTTTTTTATTATTATTTGGAAAGGGGACATGACAATAAGACCACTTGAGTCCCTATTATGATACTAAGTCCCTTAAGAATTCTTAGGATGGCCTATTATGACATGATACTTGATCTATTGTGACATGATACCTAGCCTATTATGTCATTATAGGACTTTTATGATATAAGACCCTTAGTAGAAGATATTATGACATAATATCTCTTAAGAGGATCTTATCTAATAAAAAATCCCTTAAGACCCCTTAGTAGTGCTCGCTATAACATAATAGGCTCTATTATAACATTTTGGGACCTATTATGACATACAATCACTTATGATGACATATTACAACATAAGATTCTTATACGACCACTTATTATGATATAAATTCCTTTAAGACCTCATATTAAATTATATGATGAACATTCAATACATCTTAGGACATCTTTCTACCTCATAATGCATCCCACTACACCTCAGAGTCATTTTGATCCAATGGGCTACGTATATTTACATGTTATGTACATATGGATAGTTAGATGTTGAAATTTTATCCTAGTACCCCTTTCCACATCCTAGGACCTTTTAAGACACCTAGTGCCTATTGAGACACCTAACTAACCACTTAAAAAATATATTTTATAACCCTTTAATTAGGATTACTATGACAGAATAAGGTCTATAATGACATAGAAACCCTTATGATCTCTTACCAAGGTTATTATGGTATAATATAACCTATTATGACATAATAGGGCTTATTATGCCATAAGAACTTGAGTAGGAACTATTATGACATAACACCCCTTAAGATGACCTATTATGATAGAATTCTCCTTAAGACACCTTAGTGGGGCTTACTATGACATAATAGGGTCTATTATGACATAACCAAACCTATTATGACATAAAACCACTTAATATGTCTCGTTAAAAAATAAGACCATATAACCCTTAATAGCACCTATTTTTCAACATAATTATCATTAGGAACTAATAAGACTTCTATTTAAATGTTTAAATGAACTATATGCAGATTTTTGTCCAGCTAGATGTTTAAATGTTTCAATTTTTTTATGATGTGATTAAATGTTATGCATGGTTAAATTTTTTTTTAAAATTTTACTTTATTACATTTTTCTTGAGTAAAAGATACCATCTCTCTCATTCTAATATCCATCATGTATATTTGTATATGTATACTTTTGGATTTTAATATTACTTTCCACTCTACATGCACATTTTATGTACTTGTACTTAACTTTTAACCTTTAAGACATGTGTTTCCCCTAGATGGTCCCACACAAAAGAGATGTTATGGCTCAACATGTACTAGGTGATAATGTAGCTCAAGGTGATGTACCTATTGGTTAAACACTTGATGTTAGTGTGCATCCTCACATTCTTGATATGACAAACCTATTTTAGACTATCTCATAGAAATGGACCAATGATGAGAGTCCATTAGTACATTTGAGGAGGGTTTTTATAGATATATTTGTAAAAATATACATTTTAGCATGCCTTTTTAGACTATATAAAAAATAATTCATACATTGTTGGGTAAAAGTACAAAGTTGTCACCTTTTAGGCTGACTTATGAGAATGACTAGATTTGAGTATTTTATCTAAAATAAATGATAAATTCATTCTAGCTAATTTATATATGGTCTCACACTTTTCCAATTGGAAATGTCTATTAAATGCATGTTTTATACTAGTTTGTATCCAATTACTAAAGAAATAAAATTATTTCAAAAAACTTACATTTCAATAACTCTTTACTATTTTTTATGATACCTTTTTAATAACATATAAACACCATTTTATAGAGCTCAATGTCAAGAATATTTTCATATGGATTTTATAGTATTTTAATTAGTTATATCATATTGTAATTAAAAAAATCTACTAGTAAATATTTTAACACTTGAAAAGATGTTGATTTTGAGAAAGTAAAAAATATTAAATCATTTCAAAAAAAAACATTTAAATTATATGACGCTCTAAAGGAGAGTGTCCTCTGCCAGAATGTATAATTATTTTTTGGGTTAGAATAGATTTATTTCAAAAAAATATGATGGGAGACGAAAACTATTAATTTCAGGTGAGTCGAAACTTGAATCATTATAAAAGATAAAATATAGGTCTAATGGAAATTTCTATTAATGATTGTTCTAGCTATATATGATATCTATAACATAGTCTGAGATGAAATGGAAATAAGTTTATTTCCATATAGTTTTGTGGTGGGAGCTAGACCCCTAATTTTCAACATTTTTCAACAACTGAAAAATTATTTATAAAAATTAGGAAAATATATTATTCTTATTCCAAATAATTATTAAAAATTATAATCCTAAACTTCATCCATTTCTACACATTTCATTATTTTACTTCATTTTCAAATTTCAAATAATAATACGAGTTTTATGTCATTCAAGGTGAACAGTTGTACTTTTGTTAGCCTTTTTCTTTACAAAATGGCAACATGGGTTTGTGTTTTTACCCTATTATGCTAGAAACTAAAGCATGACTTTACCCATTCTATCATTTTCCCTTACTTTCCATACTTCTATATATTTGGAGCGAGTACCTTTGTTCTCCTAACCTACTTGTCCTCTCAAGGGGACATAAATTTGTATCCTCATCATCCTTCTTGACCCTTTTGTGCCTAGTGCATCATGCTACTAGTCTTACCCCTTTTACCCACTATATTTATGCTTCTTTGATATAACATAACTAATTTTATATCAAAGAGGGTCAAAACATAGCCCCCAAAATTTGTCCAAATGAGAAAAATTACCCTTATTGTAGCTAATAAAATATTATTTAATATTTATCCTTATTCCACTTATAATTAAATAAATTTATTTTTCTTAGCCAATAGGCTAACTATGTGAAGACTTCCCAACAACAAATCATGATGTCTCGGAAAGTTTACCACCGGTTAGTTTTTTTTGTGATTGTTGAAAAAGGTGTACAATATTTCACACTAATAATCAACTATTTCCTTCTGAAGGGAAGCCCACTACAATTCACATTTCTGATGTTGGGAATATAAATGTGGTGTTGAGGATAGACTAGATATAACTTGGGTGGTGATACAAAATAAGTGTACAACTCTACAATGAATAGGTGTGAGCTATCAACAAATGATCATCTTCAATCAACAACCTTTGAGAGATCTTTAGAATGAACTATAAAGCATCCCAATAGTACAAAAATTTGAACAAACTTCTCTTCTGGGATGACAAGTACTCAAACTTGTTTAAAAAGTCCTTTTGAAGGTATGTTTCGTACCATTATACAAATCCTTTATTACATTTATCTAATTCCCATACATTCCGTTGACAACTATTTTTTTAACTCTTTAATATTTTATCATAGTAAGCAATTTGTTAATATTTGTAGCCTTTATAGAAAAGATCAACAATAAATAATTAAATATGCAAAAGTAAGCCAAGAGTGGCTACATATTTAATGGAAATATAATAATAATAATATGAAATATATTATTTTATATTATGATAATTCAATTAAGTAGGAAAGCCTAATTGGCCCCATTTGAAGTTTCATGTCTTTTGGAAGATGCACCTATTCATCTCGTGTGTGTGTGTGTGTGTGTGTGTGTGTGTGTGTGTGTTGGGTGGTGAATAAGGAACACACCAAAAAGGGTATGTTCAGGATCATGGTGTACCAAACTATGGCCTTAAGTGGCAGTGAAAAATCAAAAAATCAAGGTTATGTCAACTTGACACATAATTTTAAAGTGGTTATGGACTTTATATCAAAAAGTTGTAAGAA
Organism: Cupressus sempervirens; assembly: GCA_028749045.1. Lineage (NCBI taxonomy): Eukaryota > Viridiplantae > Streptophyta > Pinopsida > Cupressales > Cupressaceae > Cupressus > Cupressus sempervirens. The sequence continues at coordinate 897,994,234 of CM053787.1, read as the reverse complement.
AATAATCTATAAGAAATTGAATTTAGTTTCTAGACTACTAGACCTTATCAGGAGAAAAAAATAATTGATTGATCAGAAGTTTGAATTTTAATGCAGTACTAAAAAAATTTCAGGGCAAAAATAAAAAGTAGGTGTATGTCTGACCACCTTAATCAAAATCAAATGATAATAATTTTTTTAATATAATTATAGATATGAAAAGTAGACTCATGCTTGGATGTGACACATATTTTTTGGTATTTTTATTCTAAATAAATAATTAAATATGAATTTTCTACCAAAACTTTTTCAAAAAAAAAAAGTCTCGTGTCTGACCACCTTAACTAATAGAAAATTTTACCAAGTTTTTATTTTTTTTTCTTATACTAGGCGAAGCATAGAATGTGACACAACTTTTAGATTTAGAAAATGTTATACCGTTTGAAAATTATAGATGTTTTTCAATCAGTATGTCAGTCAGTACTTTACAATAATCTTCATTAATAATTAACTAATCAATATTTATCAATCTCAAAATCTAACAGAAATTATATTGATGGAATCTCGAGAGCGATATTAAAAAACCCTTTTCGTTTCATTCAATTTCAATGAAAATAACATTGTCAGATGACTATCCGAAGTCTGAGTATCTCACTAAAACCCTCTTCAAACACGTCTTTTGGGTTGATCGAGTAGGCTTGGTAAATACCAAGCCTAATCGGATATCGAATTTCAAATCGGATATCTGATATGTCTAGGTGAATTTTGGTGAGAAATTTGAAATCCCAAAACATTTTGGAGGGAAAATCGGATTTAAAACTTATAGCTTATGATTTATAAATTATTTTTGTTATATTACTATGTGTGTGTGTGTGTGTGTGTGTGTGTGTGTGTGTGTGTGTGTGTGTGTAATAACGTAATGTAAAGATATAACATATAATATATTAATATATAATAATATATTATGTTATTCTCATGATAATCTATAAATATAATTTATATTATTATTATTTTTACTAAATATAATAATGTAATATATATATAAGTATGTTATTAATTTATATATAATAACGTAATATTTTTATTAAATATAATAACCTTATATATATATATATATATATATATATATATATATATATATATATATATATATATATATATATATATATATATATATATATAAACATAATACACACACACACACACACACACACACACACACATATAAGTATGTTATTAATATATATAATAACGTAATATATATTATAACATAATATTTTATAGCTTATGATTTATAAATTATTTTTGTTATATTACTATGTAAATATGTATTATAATATATTATATATATAATAACATAATGTAAAGATATAACATATAATATATTAATATATAATAATATATTATGTTATTCTCATTATAATTTATAAATATAATTTATATTATTATTATTATTACTAAATATAATAAGGTAATATTTTTATTAAATATAATATATATGTGTGTGTGTGTGTGTGTGTGTGTTATTAATATATACTATTATATTAATATGTATGTTATTAATACATATGTATATTATTAATATATATGAGTCAAAGGGGGTCATAGGTCCCTTCGACCCATTACATAACAACATATGTCCCTAGGGGTCCTAGGACCTCTAGTGACATATTAGAATCATTCTTATGGGTTGAAGGAGGTCATAGGTTGACCTATGACCCCCTTCGATGCATTACATGACGACATATGTCCCTAGGGGTCCTAGGACCCCTAAGGACATATTAGAATCGTTCTTATGGGTCAAAGGGGGTCATAGGTTGACCTATGACCCCATTCAACCCATTTAATGATGACATATGTCCCTAGGAGTCTAGGACCCATAGGGACATATTAGAATCATTCTTATGGGTCAAAGGGGGTCATAGGTTGACCTATGACCCCCTTTGACCCATTACATGATGACATATGTCCCTTGGGGTCCTAGCACCCCAGGGACATATTAGAATCATTCATATGGGTCGAAGGGGCTCATAGGTTGACTTATGATCCCTTTCGACCCATTACATAATGACATATGTCCCTAGAGGTCCTAAGACCCCTAGGGACATATTAGAATCATTCTTATGGGTTGAAGGGGGTCATAGGTTGACCTATGACCCCCTTTGACACATTGCATGATGACATATCTCCCTAGGGGTCTTGGGACCCCTAGGGATATATTAGAATCGTTCATATGGGTCAAAGGGGGTCATAGGTTGACCTATGACACCCTTCGACCCATTACATGAAGACATTTGTCCCTAGGGGTCCTAGGACCCCTAGGGACATATTAGAATCATTTAAATGGGTAAAGGGGGTCATAGGGTGACCTAGGACCTCTTTCGACCCATTAAACGATGACATATGTCCCTAGGGATCCTAAGACCTGTAAGATGATATTAGAATTGTTCATATGGATCAAAGGAGATCATAGGTTGACCTATGAACCCCTTTGACCCATTAAATAACGACATATGTCCCTAGGGGTCTTAGGACTGCTAGGGACATATTAGAATTATTCATATGGATCAAAGGGGGTCATAGGTCAACCTAAGACCCCCTTTGACCTATTTAATGTTGACATATGTCCCTAGGGTCCTAGGATGCCCAGGGATATATTAGAATTGTTCATATGGGTCAAAGGGGGTCATAGGTTGACCTATGACCCCCTTTGACCCATTACATGATGACATATGTCCTAAGGAACCCTAGGAACATATGAGAATCATTCTTATGGGTCAAAGGGGGTCATAGGTCAACCTATGACCCCCTTTGACACATTACATTGCGACATATGTCCCTAGGGGTCCTAGGTCCCCTAGGGACATATTAGTATTGTTCATATGGATCGAAGGGCATCATAGGTTGACCTATGATCCCCTTCGACCCATTAAATGACGAAATATATCCCTAAGGATCCTAGGACCGCTAGGGACATATTAGAATTGTTCATATGGGTCTTTGACCCATTACATGACGACATATGTCCCTACGACCCTTAGGGACATATGAGAATTGTTCTTATGGGTCAAAGGGGATCATAATTTGACAGATGACCTCCTTCAATGCATTACATAAAGACATATGTCCCTAGGGGTCCTAGGACCCCTAGGGAAATATTAGAATCATTTTTATGGGTCAAAGGTGGTCATAGGGTGACCAATGACACCCTTCAACTCATTACATGATGACATATGTCCCTAGGGGGCCTAGGACCCCTGGGGACGTATTAGAATCATTCTTATGGGTCAAAAGGGGTCATAGGTCAACCTATGACCCATTTTGACCCATTATATGATGACATATGTCCCTACAGGTCATAGTACACCTAGGGACATATTAGAATTGTTCATATGGGTCAAAGGGGGTCATAGGTTGACCTATGACCCTCTTTCACCCATTACATGATAAAATATGTCTCTAGGGGTCCTAGGACCCCTATGGACATATTAAAATGTTTCTTATGGGTCAAAGGGGGTCATAGGTTGACCTATGACCCCCTTCGACAAATTATATAATGACATATATCCAAAGGGGTCCTATGAACCCTAGGGACATATTAGAATCGTTCTTATGGGTCAAAAGGAGTCATAGGTTGACCTATGACACCTTTTGACCCTTTACATGATGACATATGTCCCTAGGAGTCCTAGGACCCCTAAGGACTTATTAGAATCGTTCTTATGGGTCAAAGGGGGTCATAGGGTGACCTATGACACCCTTCAACCCATTACATGACAACATATGTCCCTAGGGGTCTTAGGACTCCTAGGGACATATTAGAATCATTCTTATGGTTCAAATGGGGTCATAGATCAACCTATGACCCCCTTTGACACATTACATGATGACATATCTCCCTACGGGTCATAGGACACCTAAGGATATATTAGAATTGTTCATATGAGTAAAAGGGGGTCATAGGTTGACCTATGACCCCATTCGACCCATTAAATGATGACATATGTCACTAGGGCTCCTAGGACCCCTAGGGACATATTAGAATTGTTCATTTGGGTCAAATGAGGTCATTGGTTGACCTATGACCCCCTTTGATCCATGAAATGATGATATATGTCCCTAAGGCTCCTAGGGCCCCTAGGGACAAATTAAAATTGTTCATATGGGTCAAAGGGCATCATAGGTTGACCTATGACCCCCTTTGACCCATTACATGACAACATATGTCCCTATGACCCCTAAGGACATGAAAATTGTTCTTATGGGTCAAAAGGTGTCATAGGTTGATCTACGACCCCCTTCGACACATTACATGATGACATATGTCCCTATGGGTCCTAGGACCCCTAGGGACATATTAGAATCATTCATATGGATTGAAGGGGGTCATAGATTGACCTATGATCCCTTTCGATCCATTAAATGACAACATTTGTCCCTAGGGGTCCTACGACCCCTAGGGACATATGAGAATCGTTATTATGAGACAAAGGGGGTCATAGGTTTGCCTATGACCCCCTTCGATGCATTACATGATAACATATGTCTCTAGGGGTCCTGGGACCCTTAGGAAAATATTAAAATCATTCTTATGGGTCAAAAGTGGTCATAAGTTCACCTATGACCTGCTTCAAACCATTACATAATGACATATGTCCCTAAAGGTCCTCGAAACCCTAGGGACATATTAGAATCTTTCTTATAGGTCTAAGGGGGTCATAGGTTGACTTATGACCCCCTTTGACCTATAAGAATGATTCTACATATGGCCCTAGGAGTCATACAACCCCTTAGGGACATATTAGAATGCTTCTTATGGGACAAAGGGGGTGATAGGTTGATCTATGACCTCCTTCGACGCATTACATGATGACATATGTCCAAAGGAGTCCTAGTACCCCTAGAGAAATATTAGAATCATTCTTATGGGTCAAAGGGGGTCATAGGTTTACCTATGATCCCCTTCGACCCATTAAATGATGACATATATTCCTAAGTGTCCTAGGACCCCTAGGGACATATTAGAATCATTTATATTGGTTAAAGGGCATCATAAGTTGACTTATGACTCCATTCGACTCATTATATGATGACATATGTCCCTAGGGGTCCTAGCACCCCTAGGGACATATGAGAATCATTCATATGAGTTGAAGGGGGTCATAGGTTGACTTATGATCTCCTTCGACCCATTACATAATGGTATATGTCCCTAGAGGTCTTAGGACCCTTAGGGACATATTAGAATCATTCTTATGGGTAAAAGTTGGTCAGAGGTTGATCTATGACCTGCTTTGACACATTACATGATGACATATGTCCCTAGGGGTATTTGAAACCCTAGGGACATATTAGAATCGTTCTTATGGGTCAAAAAGGGTCATAAGTTGACAATTGACCCATTTCAATACATTACATGATGACATATGTCCCTAGGGGTCCTAGGACCCCTAGAAACATATAAGAATGCATCATATGGATCAAAGGGTGTCATAGGTTTAACTATGATGCCCTTCGACCCATTAAATGATGACATATGTACCTAAGGGTCTTAGGACACCTAGGGACATATTGCAATCATTTTTATGGGTCAAAAGGGGTCATAGGTTGACCTATGATCTCTTTCAACCCATTAAATGATGACATATGTGCCTAGGGGTCCTAAGACCCATAGGGACATATTAGAATCATTCTTATGGGTCAAAAGGGCTCATAGGTGACCAATTCCATGACTACATATGTCCCTAGGGCTTCTAAGACCCCTAGGGACATATTAGAAATGTTCTTATGGGTCAAAGGGGCTCATAGGGTGACCTATGACCCCCTTCGACCAATTAGATGATGACATATGTCCCTAGGGGTCTTAGGACCCCTAGGGACATATTAGAATCATTTTTATGGGTCAAAGGGGGTCATAGGTTGACTTGTGACCCTCTTCGACACATTACAAGATGACATATGTCCCTAGGGGTCCTAGGACACCTAGGGACATATTAGAATGCTTCATATGGGTCAAAGGGTGTCATAAGTTGACCTATGACCTCCTTTGACCCCTTAAATGATGACATATATAACTAGGGGTCCTAGGACCCCTAGGGACATATTAAAATTTTTCATGTGGGTCAAAGGCGGTCATAGGTTAACCTATCACCCCCTTCGACCAATTACATGATGACATATGTCCCTAGGGTTCCTAGGACCCCTAGGGACATATAAGAATCCTTCTTATGGGTCTCCTATGACCCCCTTTGACTCATTACATAACGACATATGTCCCTAAGGGGTCTTAGGAACCCTAAGGCCCTGTTTGGTTACGGGAATACCAGGCACAGAATAGGGTTTTCAGTGCCAAAATTAGGTTATGGAAGAAAATGGTGGCGTTTGGTTCATCAAACGCATAACCCAATTTCGGGTTTCGTCTGCCAATTTCGCTCAAAAATTGGAAGAAATTTCTTCCAAGAAATAGGTGGAAGTTGAAATGAAAACCAAGTTTTGGGTTTTTATGAATGCGTTTGAATAAATCCTCGGGTCCGCCGAATCCGCCTTAGGTTTTTGGAAGAACAAATTGGGTTTTTTGGAAGACGACGGTTGTATTGTTTTCGTGCTCTCTTGTGCGAAGGCGAGGGTTTTTGGTTTGCTGCGTTTGTTGGGCTTGTGGGTTTTCTGTGGCCGTGGTTTGCGAGGGTTTCTGGTTTGTGGGTTTTCTGTGGCCATGGTTTCCTGTGGCCGTGGCGTGTGGCTATGGAATTTTCTACGATTTCTCTTCTCCACTTTGAACAGTGGCGGCGGTAAACGGTTCTCCTCTCACACCCACCTTTGCATACTGGATTTTTTTAAGTTTTTTTGGTTCATTCAAACGTAACTGTTTGTTTCAAATCTGTTTTTAAAATAGTCAATATATGTGGTAACTGTTTGTTTCAAATATGTTTTTAAAATAGTCAATATGTGCTTACTAATAAATTCGAGTATAGTGCTGTGAGAGATCAATACCAGTGAAATGAAAAATTAAACTTTGTAACAGTTTCTGGGTGTTTGTTTTAAATCTGTTTAGCAAAATAGTCAATATGTGCTCACTAATAAATTCCACTATAGTGCTGTGAGAGATCAATACCAGTGAAATGAACAACCAAACTTTGTAACAATTTCTTTCCAGTAATGAGTTCTAGTATGTTGTTGTGAGAGATGAATGAAATACCATTAAATAGAGCCAAGTCATAAACTTGTGCTCACTAATAAATTCCAGTATAGTGCTGTGAGAGATCAATACCAATGAAATGAATAACTAAAATTTCTAACTGTTTCTTGCCAGTAATGAGTTCTAGTATACTGCTGTGAGAGATGAATGCAATACCATTAAATAGAGTCAAGTCATAAACTATGTATGAATCAACTATGTATAGATCAATGTCAATCATGGCTTTTATCTATACATAATCAATATGTGCTTAATAATGAATTCTAGTGTGTGCTCATGTGATTACCTGTATATATCATAGTGCCAATCAAGCAAAACATGGCAATCATGGCTTTTATCTATACATAATTGACCTATACGTAGTTTATCATGGTTCAAATCTGTTTAGCAAAATAGTCCAATATATGCTGTAACAGTTTGTTTAGAATCTGTTTGACAAAATAGTCAATATATGTTCACTAATGACTTTTAGTATAGTGTTGTGAGAGATCAATACCAGTGAAATAAACAACTAAACTTTGTAACAGTTTCTTTCCAGTAATGAGTTCTAGTGTACTGCTGTGAGAGATGAATGTAATACCATTAAATAGAGCCAAATCATAAACTATGTATAGATCAATGGCAATCATGGCTTTTATCTATACATAATCAATATGTGCTCAATATGTGCTCAATAATGAATTCCAGTATGTGATCATGTGATTACCTGTATATATTATAGTGCCAATTTTAATAGCAAAACATGGCAATCATGCTTTTATCTATACATAGTTGACCTATACATAGTTTATCATGGTTCAAATCTGTTTAGCAAAATAGTCCAATGAGTTCCAATATAGTGATGTGAGAGATCAATGTAATACCATTAATCAAAGTGAATCATGCCAATGAAATGAACAACTAAACTATGGATATATCAAGTATGTATTGATCCATGCAAAATCATTCAACATACTTATGAGGTCATAAACTATGTATAGATAAAAGCCATGATTTCAAACTATGTATAGATCAATGCAGAAAGAAACTCTATTCCTATTGCCAACTATGTTACTTTTCATCTTCTAAAAGATGAGCCTCAGTTGCAACGGACCCGACGATTTATTAAAACACATTCATAAAAGCCCAAATTCAAGTTATAGTTTGTACATGTGTATGTGTACATACATACATGTGTGTGTATGTACGTACACACATACATACTTGTGTGTGTACGTACATGCATGCATACATACATGTGTGTGTCTACATACATGCATGCATACATGTGTGTGTGTGTGTACGTACATACATGCATACATACATACATACATTCATGTGTGTGTGTGTACATACACACATACATACATGTGTGTGTACGTACGTACATGCATACATACATGTGTGTGTGTGTACGTACATACATGTGTGTGCACATACATATATACATACATGTGTGTATACATATAGACAAATGGAATCAATATTATGCTTTCATTGGTATAGATAGATTACATGGAGTATAATGACACATTGTAATTTGTTCTTTATGGGCTTATGATCCTCGGTAGTTGGTACTCCTTGTTGTATTTGAATAAATAATTGACTTCTTAATGCAATGAGGCTAGCAAATAATCATGTTGTATCTCGATAGGTGAGAGTTGATATTTCATAACTGATAGTGTTTAAATTGTCCACATTTCAAGTCACTAATGGATCCTGTAGAGAGTATAGAGGTCCAAGGAAGCATAGTTAGGAAGACTACATACACCCGCATTCTCACAATTCTTTTTGCTTTTGTTGGCATAGCCAAAGTACTGGTAGCCCGAGAAGGTAGTCAAATGGGTAAACGAATAAGAAAAGGAAATTTCTTTTGTAGAGACATTATTTATTCGAATGAGGTGGATTGTCATGATCAGATTCGGATGAGTAGGGTAGCCTTCTTTTCTCTAGCTCATATTCTGAGGCTGAAAGGAAGCTTGAGAGATACGATCCACTTGAAGTTAGAGGAACAACTAGTGATGTTCCTCCACACCCTTGGGCACAATCTAAGGAACCGCAAGATTGCCCATAACTTTGGGCACTCAGGAGAGACAGTCAGTCGGTACTTCCACAAGGTTTTGATGGCTATCTTAGCCCTTCACATAGATTACTTCATACCACCTAGTCCAGGAACTCCTCCTAAAATTAGTGGGAAGGATCGTTTTGAACCATTCTTCAAGGTAAATCACACATTATTACAAGTTTATTGTCTAGAATGTTGTCCTTATCTTATTATTACTTGAGCATACATTTGATCAGTGTATCATATCCCACAGGATTGCATTGGAGCCATCGATGGTACCCATATTCCAGTGCGAGTTGATGTCGACATACAGGGTAAATATCGTGATAGAAAAGGGAACCTATCGCAAAATGTTATGGGTGTCTGCTCCTTTGATTGTAAGTTTCAGTATTGCCTTGCTGGTTGGGAAGGCTCTGCTGTAGATAGCCGTGTTCTAGCCTCAGCTCTATCCAGATCAGATCCACTTGTAGTTCCCCCTGGTAAGCCAAATCACATTTTAATATACTCAAGGTTATGCCAAATGGTTCAAGTATTGAAAATATACTTTCTTTATATAGGAAAATATTATCTCGTGGATGCTGGATATCCAAATGCACCTAGATTTCTCGCTCCTTATCGGTGTACACGCTACCACTTGAAAGAGTGGTCAAAAGAAAACCCAATAAACTCTGCACATGAGTTGTTCAACCATCGACACTCCTCTCTTAGAAATGCAGTAGAACGTGCATTTGGTATTCTGAAGCAGCATTTTCCAATCTTAAGACATGCAACGTCTTATGATATCATGACACAATCCTATATTGTTTTAGCATGTTGCATACTTCACAATTTCATTACGATAGAGGATGGCCTTCCATCGAAAGAAGCTATTGAAGAGGAAGATGATCGTGATGGGATAGAGGTGCCACTACTTGAGACATATGGGTTGTCTCAGGAGGATAGAAATGAGTGGGCCCAATTTCGAGAAGATATAGCAAATAGGATGTGGGAAGATTATAGATCTCGAGAATAAATGATTTATTAGAAGGCAATGTGCTTTATATAATTAAATTGATGTATGCATATACAATGATGGTGTTTGATTTCATTATTCTGATATCAGTCTTTGCTACATTCTAATTAAATAAAAAGAACATTAACTTTCAATTTCACACCTACATTATGTACAAAAATTGTTGATCATATCTGCAATACACAATTCAACTTGAAATATAGATTACATTGATTTAAATGCAAGAAAGCACAATTATTATACATCTTTGCATTGAGAAAGTATAATAACATGCTTCATAATGGGGCTCATGACTATTTACTTGCCATTGATATCACCATTTTGTCTTACTGGTAGTTTTTTTGATGTTGATGTGTTATCATCAATTATTGCTTAAAATGTGTATCATCTTCAGTTAAATTCTTTCAAGTTTATTAAATGTTAGCCTCATTGCATTAGGATGTATTAAAAAATGATATTTAAAGTTTATCATCTTCAATTTTAAATGAAATATAGCAAGGAGTACCAAATGATGAAGATCATAAGCCCACTAGTAAGAAGAGAACAACGAATTCGTTGAAAATCCTATTTTTCTGATGTTACTGCTTGCTGCATTCTATTTAAATTTAAAGAGCAATAACTTTCAATTTCAGTCGTATGATTACTTTAAATCGTAATACGTTTACCTATTCAATATGTTAGCCTTGTTCCATTATGACGTATGACAAATTGATAGTTAAATATTTTCTATTTCAAATTTAAATGAAATACAGGAAGGAGTACACAATGGCATATACCGAGCTCATGATGAGCATGGACGGATCTGATCATGTGAAATAGATGTGTTCTCCCATTACTTTGAGTGATATAGATGGATCCCTCGCTGTGAGAAACAAATCTTCTTCTTCAAAGAAGAAAATGTGGACAAAATTGATGGAACGCAAGTTTTTAGACTTGCTCCTTGAACAAGTCCATCTCGGACGGAAAGGTGAAGGTGGGTTTAAAAAAGAGGCATGGACTGCGATAGAGAGGACATTCAATTCAGCGATGAACTCGAATCTGTCACGAGATCATTTTAAGAATAAGCTAAAAACATGGAAAGTAGGATATAAAGTAATGAAGGACTTGAAAAATACAAGTGGGTTAGCTTGGAATGATGAAACTCAAACTGTGGATGCTGAGGATTCGGTGTGGGATGACCTTTTGAAGGTAGGATCATCTTTGTACTCTTTTCATTGAAGAAATTTTTCCTTCTTATTTTAATAATGAAAAACTTACAACCTAATCCATCTATTAATGCTTATATGTAGAGGAGAGAATTCAAAAATGCAAAAATGTATAAGAGGTCACCTTTCCAATATTTCAATGAGTTGGCTGTAATTGTTGGTAATGACATTTCTGAAGGGTTCGCATCTACAACACCCCTTGATGCTGAAGAAGGGCACCCTATGAACGATGCATTTAATGTGCTTGATGAGGATGATACCAATTGTGGTACACCTCTTGACAGCCAACCAAATATTGATGAAGAGTTATATCATTCCAATCAGTCGAGTGCAAGTGCTAGAGGGACTCCTCCACCATCATCATCAAGGAGGGGAAAGAGGAAGAAGAAATCTTTGGCTGCATCATTGGATGTGATATGCGAAACTATGAAGGAATTGAAAGATGGCCTCATTAAGCCTCAGATTGTAAAAGTGGATAAATCTAAAGATGATAATATTTTGACTGCTGCATATATTGCTCTCAAAGCTGTCCCTGAACTGAGTCGAGCAATTTTCGTGAAAGCGCATGATACCTTCGTGCTTCAACGTGAAAGAGCCAAAGGGTTCTTGATGATGGATGAGGTGGAGAGAGTGGAGTGGATTGCAATGACATTTGGTACCATTTAGCTATTTCAGCTACTGACTGGATTGCGATGACTTATGTTGCATGATTACTCTATTCAATGGTTTTGCATTAATCTCTAATAGCACTAAACTAAAACTATATTAATCTCACATCACTATATTGGAACTCATTATTGAGCACATTTTGACTATTTAATTAGTGATCTCTCACAGCACTATACTAGAAGTCATTAGTGAGCATATATTTACTATTTTGTTAAATAGATTCTAAACAAATTGTTACAGCATGTATTGGACTATTTTGCTAAACAGATTTGAATCATGATAAATTATGTATAGATAAAACTCATGATTGTCATTGATCTTCCATGTATCCATACATAGTTTATGTGTTGGCTTTGTTTAATGGTATTGCATTGATTTGTACATAGTTTATGACGTCATAAGTATGTTGAATGATTTTGCATGGATCTATACATACTTGATATATCCATAGTTTAGTTGTTCATTTCATTGGCATGATTCACTTTGATTAATGGTATTGCATTGATCTCTCACAGCACTATACTGGAAGTCATTAGTGAGCATATATTTACTATTTTGTTAAACAAATTCTAAACAAACTGTTACAGCATGTATTGGACTATTTTCCTAAACAGATTTGAACCATGATAAATTATGTATATGTCAACTATGTATAGATAAAAGCCATGATTGTCATTGATCTTCCATGTATCCATACATAGTTTATGAGTTGGCTGCGTTTAATGGTATTGCATTGATTTGTACTTAGTTTATGACGTCATAAGTATGTTGAGTGATTTTCCATGGATCTATACATACTTGATATATCCATAGTTTAGTTGTTCATTTCAATGGCATGATTCACTTTGATTAATGGTATTGCATTGATCTCTCACAACACTATACTGGAAGTCATTAGTGAGCATATATTTACTATTTTGTTAAACAAATTCTAAACAAACTGTTACAGCATGTATTGGGTTGTTTTGCTAAACAGATTTGAACCATGATAAATTATGTATATGTCAACTATGTATAGATAAAAGCCATGATTGTCATTGATCTTCCATGTATCCATACATAGTTTATGAGTTGGCTGCGTTTAATGGTATTGCATTGATTTGTACATAGTTTATGATGTCATAAGTATGTTGAGTGATTTTGCATGGATCTATACATACTTGATATATCCATAGTTTAGTTGTTCATTTCATTGGCATGATTCACTTTGATTAATGGTATTGCATTGATCTCTCACAATACTATACTGGGAGTCATTAGTGAGCATATATTTACTATTTTGTTAAACAAATTCTAAACAAACTGTTACAACATGTATTGGATTGTTTTGCTAAACAGATTTGAACCATGATAAACTATGTATATGTCAACTATGTATAGATAAAAGCCATGATTGCCATTGATCTTCCATGTATCCATACATAGTTTATGAGTTGACTGCGTTTAATGGTATTGCATTGATCTGTACATAGTTTATGACATCATAAGTATGTTGAATGATTTTACATGGATCTATACATACTTGATATATCCATAGTTTAGTTGTTCATTTCATTGGCATGATTCACTTTGATTAATGGTATTGCATTGATCTCTCACAACACTATACTGGAAGTCATTAGTGAGCATATATTTACTATTTTGTTAAACAGATTCTAAACAAACTGTTACAGCATATATTGGATTGTTTTGCTAAACAGATTTGAACCATGATAAACTATGTATAGGTCAACTATGTATAGATAAAAGCATAATTGCCATGTTTTGCTATTATGATTGGCATTATGATATATACAAGTAATCACATGAGCACATACTGGAATTCATTATTGAGTACATATTGACTATTTTGCTAAACAGATTTGACACAAACAGCCAAACACTATTACAAAGTTTAATTGTTCATTTCACTGGTATTGATCTCTCATAGCACCATACTAGAATTTATTAGTGAGCACATATTGACTATTTTGATAAATAGATTTGAAACAAATAGTTACCACATCTATTGACTATGCTAAGAAAATAGTAGATAGAAATAGAACCATGATAAACTATGTATAGGTCAGTTATGTATAGATAAAAGCTAGTGATATACTTGTAAATTTCATTATTGAGCACATATTGAGCACATATTGATTATGTCTAGATAAAAGCCATGATTGCCATTGATCTATACATAGCTTATGAATTGGCTCTATTTATATGGTATTGCATTCATCTCTCACAGCACTATACTAGAACTCATTACTGGCAAGAAACTGTTACAAAGTTTAGTTGTCCATTTCAGTGGTATTGATCTGTCACAGCACTATATTGGAATTCATTAGTGAGCACATATTGACTATTTTGTTAAACAGATTTGAAACAAACAATATGTATGTACACACATGTATGTATGTACGTACATATGTATGTATTATGTGCATATGTATGTACACACATGTATGTACGCATGTATACATACTTGATCTATGCATTGCATTGATCTCTCACAACACTATACTGGAACTCATTACCGAGCACATTTTTACTATTTTGCTAAGCATGCATGTATGTATATGCGTATGTATGTATGTACACACATGTATGTACGTATGCATGTATGTATGTGCATATGTATGTACACACATGTATGTACGTATGTATACAAACTTGATCTATGCATAGTTTAGTCATCCATTTTATTGACATGATTGGCATTGGTCGATACGTAGGATAGTTGTTCATTTCATTGGCATTCGCACGATTGGCATGTGAAGTCATTCCAGATGGTTAATTGGCTTTGTGTAATGGTATTGCATTGATCTGTCACAACACTATATTGGAAATCATTACTGAGCACTTTTTTCCTATTTTGCTAAGCATGTATGTATGTATGTGTGTATGTATGTGCGTATGTATGTATGTAGGTGTGTATGTATGTACACATGTATGTACATGTGTATGTATGTATGTATGTTCGTATATATGTATGTTCACGCATGTATGTACATATGTATACATACTTGATATATGCATAGTTTAGTCATTCATTTCATTGACATGATTGGCATTGGTCAGTACATAGTTTAGTTGTTCATTTCATTGGCATTCACACGATTGGCATGTGAAATAATTCCAGAGGGTTAGTTGGCTTTGTTTAATGGTATTGCATTGATCTCTCACAACACGTAGTTTATGATCTCGTAAACGTTTGGTATAGTTGTTCATTGCATTGTTAATTAGAGTTATATTTGAACCATACATATGTGGAATACACAAGGAGTGGCAAATGATGAATGCTCAATTGTAGAACTTGAAAGCATATAGAAATGTGATTTGCTAGTTGATTGTATAGTTCATGATTCTGTCCTATGTTATATCTATAGTCCTAATTTTCTTGCATATGTTTTTATTTTTTTGTCTTTTTGTCCCTATTTGATTTCCTAAGTATGTTTTCGTTGACAAGATTATCAAAAGTATTGAGGATTTTTGGTAGATGATTGTACAGTCATGATTATGTCCCATGTTATATGTATATTCCTAATTTGCTTGGATATTTTTTTAATTTCTTTTTTTTTTTTCCACAGTTTGGTTTCCTATGTACGTGCTTCTTGACAAGATTGTCAACGGTATTGATAAAGTGTCTTTCTCTTGTATTTTTTTATTGCTCTTGATTTGCTAATATTGCAAGACCACACATGTTGATAAAAAATGAGCTATCGGATGATTGTTTACTGTGTTTGTAAACGATCAATATTTCTGATGCCACTCCTTGGTGTATTCCATTAAAAAATTAACCAGGTTTTAATTTTTCAAGCATGTTTAGTTCATATATGCAGGATTGACCATCTAACAACACAAACAGTAATGGGAAGATTGAGCAGCATGAGAGGGTTTCCGTCGAATGTGGGGCATAAGGGCATACATCATGGATTTCTCAGTGTTTTCGTATGTAACGGTGTATCTTCGAATGTGGGGCATAAAGGCATACATCATGGATTTTTTAGTGTTTTCATGTTTAACGATGTGTTTTCACACCACCATCAAATCATGGATATTGTTCTATCAAGTTAGCAAGTTTTCATATTGTAGTAATTATGTGAAATTCATTATTAGAATTTCATGATGTTAAAATATGATTTATATGATTAATTATTTTCATGATCTTTTTTTTTAAATTGCATGTAAAATCTATGTTGCCAAAATTCCACATTTTTTAAGAGAAATTATTAACAAAGCATCATTTTTCTTGTTAAAGTTCTCATCAAATGTTTAATGTATGTGAATGTAAAATGGTATATTTTTTCCTATATAATATTTCACGTAAAATTTAGTTGCATATTTTGTTGAATAATTAACTAACTTAATAAATTTATTAAAAGGGAGAGATACATAGAGGGGCAGAGAGTGCGGGATAAGAAGGGGGGACGGAGGGACAGAGGGAAAGAGTGAGAGAGAGAGAGGAGCTTGTGTGTTCCTGCATCTGTAGAAAGGTGTCTGTTGATGTGTGTTTTATGACTCACCAAACAGTAGAATGAAATACAGAAATATCTTATCCTCTCTTGAATATATATCTATCTATGACCTCATCAAGATCTTCAAATGTCTCCTCCCCAATTGAAAGTATTTTCCAAGTCAAAGATAGCTAGCAAAATCCTTTTGGTCTTTTCCTCCCTCCACAATATCCTTGAGTGCATAAACTCCATTGAAAATGTTCAGTTTTAGAATCAAGTGAGTAGGCCCTTTCAAGCATGGACGGATAATACTCTCCCCTGGCTCTTTATCTGTTAGGAACTTAATGGTTTCATTCTCTTGTTCACTTCATGAAATGGAATCCTCCTCCGCAAAATATGGATCCTTAACCTCCTTATCCTTATCCTATGCACCCTGATAGTTATCATTCTTTAGTGAACTCTCTTTGCAAGTTAACTCAACTAGGTACTTCACTTTTGTCATAGTTTTCACCCAACAGGTAAGGATGTTGCCTTCTGCAAGTTTTTCTAAAGGATCTATATCTAGATCATCAGAAAGCTCCTCTTTCAATATTATTCATGTCAAGCTTGATTCCAGATCACAAATTATACGATGATTTTGGACTCTGCGGGGACAATTTTTTCCATTAACAGGGTCTCTTCATTTTCTCCAGTCAGCAGATAAAATTCCTCATCCTGGGATGGCTCTTTATATGGTGATCTCAAATCCTGAAATCCATGTAACAATTCACTCTTTATGTCAGCAAGGGTTTCTTGCTTTTTATTGGATGTCCATTGCTCCACACTTCTAGCATATTCATCAATATCAAGGGCATTTAACAGATCAGGATATTTTTGACATGCTCAACAACCATTTCTTGTGTTTCCTCATCCATATCATCTATATCATGTCCAGCTTCTTCACAATATATGTCCTTAGCCATTTTCTTGGAAAATTCATATGACTTTGGATGAATTCTAGTATCATCCAATGGATCCATAACATGGTTTTCAGATGTTGCTTGTCCATTCCCTCTAACCCTTAAAAAAACCAATAGCATTTATAAAGACAAGTGGCTTCATAGCCTCTACAGTTGGTTGTTGTAACTATTACCTGCTCAACAGCTTCATACTTTTCATCTGGAGTAAGGAAATGTTCCAGTGAATGAAGCTTCAATGATAATATTTCTTTTCCAAGACTATATAATGTTGCAACCATGCCCAATGGATTCTGAAGATATCGACCAAGAGCCACAACACGCCTCACAATCCCTCTCTGTGTCGGCAACTAGTCTTAAGAGATGCGAGAATTCTCATATAGTGTAGGCAATAATTCATCTGCATAAACAACATTTATTGTGTCCAATCCTTCTGCCAAATCACATGGATGAACACAAACAAAGGGAGGGATAGAGAGAGGACACAAACACACATATTTAGGGGCTAAGTCACAAGGTTCAAGTTTCAATTCGAGTTCGACAATTATGAAGTTCGGATGAACTTGACAATAAATTCAATTCGACGATAAATTTGTCTTACACAATTTTTCAAAAATATATAATATATATGATCACAATTTCCAACAATGGGACAAAAAATAACTTCGTACAAATGATTGCATGTATGATTATTTTTTACTTTTCTTTGCTAATAAATAGAATTAAAATAAAAAATAATAATCATTTTATTTATTATTGACTAACAAAATAAAACTGTGAATATTCAAGAATAAATAATAATAATAATGTAGTCTAATTATAAATAAATTAAATCATAAATATTAATACTTTACTCATTCTAATCCTTGTGTTTCACTAATTAAATAAGATTAAAAAAATTTACATCAAATTCCAATTCCAATTAGAAAATGAACAACCAAATGCAAAAAAAGGATATTCCTAGTCATATTCTGTTCCAATTCCAATTTCTAAATTGGCAACCAAACGCAGAATATGGATTTGAAAATTGATCTTCCGTGTCAACCAAACGGTCCAACTATCTTCCTAAAATACATAACCAAGTTTTCAAAAACCTGGTTATCAGATAACCTGGTTATGAGGAAAATTCATCTTCCCCAACCAAACGGGGCCTAAGGATATATTAGAATCGTTCTTATGGGTCAAAGGGGCCCACAAGGGTACCTATGTTCCCCTTCGACCTATTAAATGATGACATATGTTCATAGGGGTCCTAGGACCCCTAGGTAGATATTAGAATCGTTCTTATGGGTCGAAGGGGGTCATAAATCAACCTATGAGCCACTTTGACCCATATGAATGATTCTAATATGTCCCTAGGGATCTTAGGACCCCTAGGGACATATGTCGTCATGTAATTGGTCGAAG
This sequence comes from Cupressus sempervirens, assembly GCA_028749045.1. Classification (NCBI taxonomy): domain Eukaryota; kingdom Viridiplantae; phylum Streptophyta; class Pinopsida; order Cupressales; family Cupressaceae; genus Cupressus; species Cupressus sempervirens. The sequence continues at coordinate 897,975,328 of CM053787.1, read as the reverse complement.
GAGGTCATAGGTCAAACTATGACCCCATTTGACCAGTATGAAAAATTCTAATATGTCCCTAGGGGTCCTAAGACACCTAGGGACATATTTCATCATGTAATTTGTCGAAGGGGGTCATAGGGGTCATAGTTCAACCTATGACCCCCTTGAACCCATTAGAATGATTATAATATGTCACTAGGGGTCTTAGGACCCCTAGGGACATATGTCATCATTTAAAGGGTCAAAGGGGGTCATAGGACAACCTATGACCCCCTTTGACCCATAAGAACAATTCTAATATGTCCCAAGGGGTCCTAGGACCGCTACGTACATATGTCATCATTTAATGGGTTGAAGGGGGTCATAGGTCAACCTATGACAACTTTTGACCCATATGAAGCATTCTAATATGTTCCTAAGGGTCTTAGGACACTTAAGGACATATGTCATCATTTAATGTGTCGAAGTGGGTCATAAGTCAACCTATGACCCCCTTATACCCATAAGAACGATTCTAATATATCCCTAGGACATATGTCATCATGTAATGGGTCGAAGGGGGTCATAGGTCACCCTATTAGCCCCTTTGACCCATAAGAATTATTCTAATATGTCCCTAGGGGTTCTAGGACCCCTAGGGACATATGTTGTCATGTAATGTGTACAAGGGGGTCATAGGTCAAGCTATGACCCCCTTTGACCCATAAGAACGATTCCAATAAGTCCCTAGGACCCCCTTCGACCCATATATACGATTCTAATATGTCCCTAGGGATCCTAAGACCCCTAAGGACATATGTCATCATGTAATGGGTCGAACAAGGTCATAGGTCAACCTATGACCCCTTTTAACCCATATGAATGATTCTAATATGTCCTGAAGGATCCTAGAACCCCTAGGGACATATGTCGTCATGTAATGGGTCGAAGATTCTAATATGTCCCTAAGGGTCCTAGGACCCCTAGGGATATATGTTGTCATTTAATGGGTTGAAGGGGGTCATAGGTCAAAGTATGACACCCTTTGACCCATATGAGGCATTCTAATATGTCCCTAGGGGTCCTAGGACCCCTAGGGACATATGTCGTCATGTAATGAATCAGAGGGGGTTATAGGTCAATCTATGACCTCCTTTGACCCATAAGAACGATTGTAATATGTCCCTAGTGGTCTTAAGACCCTTGGCTATATATGTCATCATTTAATGGGTCGAAGGGGGTCATAGGTCAACCTAACACCCTTTGACCCATATAAAGCATTCTAATATATCCTTAGGGACATATGTTGTCATGTAATGTGTCGAAGTGGGTCATAAGTCAACCTATGACCTCCTTTGACCCATAAGAATGATTCTAATATGTCCCTATAGGTCCTAGGAACCCTAGTGAGATATGTCATCATGTAATGGGTTGAAGGGGGTCATAGGTTGACCTATGACCCCCTTAGACTCATATGAATGAATCTAATATGCTCCTAGGGGTCCTAGGACCCCTATGAAAATATGTCATCATGTAATATGTCGAAGGGTGTCATAGGTTAACATATGACCCCCTTTCAGCCATAAGAATGATTCTAATATATCCCTAGGGGTCCTATGTCATTATTTAATGGGTTGAAGGAGGTCATAGATCAACCTATGGCCCCCTGTGACCCATATGAAGCATTCTAATATGTCCCTAGGGGTCCTAAGACCCATATGGACATATGTCATTATGTAATAGGTTGAAGGGGGGTCATAGGTTATCCTATGACCCTTTTTGACCTATTAAAAGGATTCTAATATGTCCCTTGGGGTCTTAGGATCTCTAGGGACATATGTCATCATGTAATGGGTCGAAGGGGATCATAGCTCAACCTATGACCCCCTTTGACCCATAACAATGATTCTAATATGTCCCTAGGGGTCCTAGGACCCCTAAGGATATATGTCATCATTTAATGGGTCGAACATAGGTCAACCTATGACCCCCTGTGAACCATAAGAATGATTCTAATATGTCTCTAGGGTTCCTAAGACACCTAGGGACATATGTCATCATTTAATGGGTCAAATGGGGTCATACGTCACCGTATAACCCCCTTTGACCCATAAGAACGATTCTAATATATCCCTAGGGGTCCTAAGACCCCTAGGGACATATATCATCATGTAATAGGTCAACCTATGACCCCCTTTGACCCATAAGAATGATTCTAATATATCCCTAGGACCCCTACGGATATATGTCATCATTTAATAGGTCTAAGGGGGTCATAGGTCAACCTATGACACCTTTTGACCCATATGAAATATTTTAATATGTCCCTAGGTGTCCTAGGACACCTAGAGACATATTTCATCATTTAATGGGTCGAAGGGGGTCATAGGTCAACCTATGAACCCTTTTGACCCATATGAAACATTTTAATGTCTGTAGGGGTCCTAAGATCCCTAAGGACATATGTCATCATGTAATGGTTCAAATGGGGTCATAGGTCACCCTATGACCCCCTTTGACCCATAAGAACAATTCTAATATGTCCTTAGGGGTCCTAGGACCCCTAGGTACATATCTTGTCATTTAATGGGTTAAAGAGGGTCATAGGTCATCATTTGACCCCGTTTGACCCATATGAAGCATTCTAATATGTCCTTAAGGGTCCTAGGACTCTTAGGAACATATGTCATCATGTAATGTGTCGAAGGTGGTCATAGGTCAAACTATGACTCCCTTTGCCCCATACGAATGATTCTAATATGTCCATAGGGGTCCTAAGACCCTTAAGAACATATGTCATCATTTAATAGGTTGAAGCGGGTCATAGGTCAACCTTTGACTCTTTTTGATCCATATAAATGATTCTAATATGTCCCTACGAGTCCTAGGACCCCTAGGGACATATGTCATCATATAATGCATCGAAGGGGGTCATAGGTCAACCTATGACCCCGTTAGACCTATATTAAAGATTCTAATATGTCCCTAGGAGTGCTAGGACCCCTAGGGACATATGTCATCATATAATGGGTCATGAAAAATTTTAAGACATTCCTAGGGGTCCTAGGACCCCTAGGGAAATATGTCATCATGTAATTGGTCAAAGTGGGTCATAGGTCAACCTATGACCCCCTTTGACCCATAAGAATGATTCTAATATGTCCCTACAAGTCCTAGGACCCCTAGGGACATATGTCATCATTTAATGGTTTGAAGAGGGTCATAGGTCAACCTCTAACCCCTTTTACCCATATGAACAAATCTAATATGTTCCTAGGGGTCCTAGGACCCTTAGAGACATATGTCATCTTGTAATATGTCGAAGTGGGTCAGAGGTTAACCTGTGACCCCCTTTGAGCCATAAAAATGATTCTAATATGTCCTTGAGGGTCATAGGACCCCTAGGGAGATATGTCATCATTTGATGGGTTGAAGGGGGTCACATGTCAACCTATGACCTGCTTTGACCCATATGAAGCATTCTAATATGTCCCTAGGAGTCCTAGGACCCCTATGGACATATGTCATCAGGTAATGGGTCGAAAGGGGTCATAGGTCACCATATGATCCTTGACCTATGACCCCTTTTGACTGATTAGAAGGATTCTAGTATGTCCCTAGGGGTCTTAGGACCCTTAGCGACATATTTTGTCATGTAATGGGTCGAAGGGGGTTATAGGTCAACCTATGACCCCCTCTGACCCATAAGAATGATTCTAATATGTCCTTAGGGGTCCTAGCACCCCTAGGGACAAATGTTGTCATTTAATGGATTGAAGGGGGTCATAGGTCAACCTATGACCCCCGTTGATCCATAAGAACAATTCTAATATGTCCCTAAGGGTCCTAGGACTGGTAGGCACATATGTCATTGTTTAATGGGTCAAAGGGGGTCATTGGTAAACCTATGACCCCCTTTGACCTATATGAATGATTCTAATATGTCTCAAGGGATCCTAGGACCCCTAGGGACATATGTCATCATGTAATGGGTTAAATAGGGTCATAAGTCAATCTACGACCCCCTTTAACCCATATGAATGATTCTAATATGTCCCTAAGGATCTTAGGACCCCTGGGGACATATATCGTCATGTAATGGGTCGAAGATTCTAATATGTCTCTAGGGGTCCTAGGACCCCTAGGGATATATGTTGTCATTTAATTGTTCGAAGGGGGTCATAGGTCAACCTATGACCCCCTTTGAACCATATGAAACATTCGAATATGTCCCTAGGGTTCCTAGGACCCCTAGAGACATATGTCATTATGTAATGGGTCAGAGGGGGTTATAGGTCAACCTATGACCCCCTTTGACCCATAAGAACGATTGTAATATGTCCCTAGGGGTCCTAGGATCCCTAGCTATATATATCATCATTTAATAAGTCGAAGAGGGTCATAGGTCTACCTATGACACCATTTGACCCATATGAATCATTCTAATATGTCCCTAGGTGTCCTAGGACCCCTAGGGACATATGTTGTCATTTAATGTGTTGAAGAGGGTCATAAGTCAACCTATGACCCCCTTTGACCCATAAGAATGATTCTAATATGTCCCTAGGGTTCCTAGGACCCCTAGGGACACATGTCGTGATCTAATATGTCCCTACAGGTCCTATGACCCCTAGAGACATATGTTATAATTTAATGGGTCAAAGAGGTTTGTAGGTCAACCTATGACCCCCTTTGACCCATATGAAGCATTCTAATATGTCCCGAGGTGTCCTAGGACCCCTAGGGACATATGTTGTCATGTAATGTGTTGAAGGGGGTCATAGTTTACACTATGACCCTCTTCAAACCATATGAAAGATTCTAATATGTCCCTAGGGGTCTTAGGACCCTTAGGGATATATGTCATCGTGGAATGTGTCGAAGGGGGTCATATGTCACCCTATGATCCCCTTCGACCTATATGAATGATTCTAATATGTCCCTAGGGGTCTTAGGACCCCTAAGGACATATGTCATCGTAGAATGTGTCGAAGGTTGTCATTGGTCACCCAATGACTCCCTTCGACCCATATGAATGATTCTAATATGTCCCTAAGTGTCCTAGGACCCCTAGGGACAAATGTCATCTTGTAATATGTCGAAAGGGTTCATAGATCATCTTGTGACCCCCTTCGACCCATATAAACTATTGTAATATGTCCCTAGGGGTCATAGGATCCCTTAGGGACATATATCATCATGGAATGTGTCGAAAGGGGTCATAGGTCATCCTGTGAGCCCTTTTGACCCATATAAATGACTCCACTAGAAATAATATAGTAAAAATAATAATAATATATATTATATTTATAGATAATAATAATAATAATAACATAATATATTATTATATATTAATAGATTGTATATTATATCTTTACATTACAATATATATATATATATAATACATTATTTTATATATAATAGTTATGTTATTATATTATATATTTATAGGCTATATATTATATCTTTACATATTTCATAACTCAAATTAGTTATATCACTTACAAATTTGTTTTTCCCTCTAATTTTTGTGCCTTTTCCCTTCAATTTTTATGCCGCCAATATTGGATATCAGATCTCATATCGGATATTTGATATGAGATCCGATATCCGATCTCATATTGGATATCCAATCTCAAATCAAATATCCGTTAAGGCTTGGGCCTTACTTTCCAAGTTTGGTACCTGGATAGGTGAAAAAAAGTCAGAGCGGATTTTGAAGCGCTTTTAGACGTGTTCAAACTCTATTTTTTTCACATTGCCACTTTTTGGCACACCATGATCCTACACATACCCAAAACATAATGTGCAAGTAATTATTCACCATTGTTGGGAAAACTCGTTAAGGAGTTAATTGCAGGAACTCTTATAAGGTATACCCTATAATTTTCTTTTCTTGCCCTTTCTAAATTTCAATTAATATTGCTCTCTAACTTATTGACTACATCCAAAAGTGGTCCCGCCACTCCTTTGATAGATTTCTTGGCATCAAAAAGTGTAGCAATTTTAGAGGGAGATGTCCAGCCTCAGAGGGAGGTTATATCAACTATCTTATCATGTACACCAAAGCAATCTCTGTTGAGAGAGAGTATTTCTCTCATTTCATGCTTGTTATTAATAACTTTATTTTCTATTATATGACTCTTGTCAAAGATGATTCTTAGGTGTGATTGCATTTCTTTCTAAGTATGAGTGTACATATTGAGGGGGAGTCCTACCAAAAGCATTTAAACCTAAACTTTAGAGGGAGCATGTAAACTCTTCACTAAGGGTGTAGATTACATAAAGTGTCATGGACCCCAGTTACTTATATTTGGTTTAACTTAAACACAGTCATGGATAAATTCAGAAGTTGCATATGTGGATTGAATCCACCTTAGAGATGCTCAAACCTAAGATGGAGTTTATAGATGGGCCACTTTCACCTAGTTTTGCATTATAAACTCCTTCTTTGGGGATTCATTTGTATAAGCATTTTTTTAATATATATTTTATGGGCTATGTATTTAGCGAAGACTATATTTAGCTTAGGCTATATTATTGGTTTCATTTGTTATGATCATTGGCTATGTTATAGCAAAGACTAACCTCTTTTATATAGTTGAGTCTATAATTGAGATATTTGGATATTTTGCATGATCATTTCTAATGCAGGAGCATCCTAGGTGTAAAAGAAATCTTGCATCACCCAAAAATTTTATTTTTATTTTCAATCTTTTCTATTTTCTTCAAGACTAGTAGATAGGGGGATTACTATTTTTAGTAAGTTTTTGATACAAGATCAGAATACTCTAATTTACTTCATGAAGGTTCATTTTGGAATTATAAACCTACGATGAAAATCTCTTTTCTCAAATTTAAGTATCAGAGAAGTTATTGCAGATTTTTGGTGGAAAATTTTGGAGAAAAATCTTTTAACTTAGTTTTGAAGGCTTAGAGGCCTCAGATGAGGTCTAAAAACTTGATGGAAAGGTGCTTTTATTGTTTTGAGCTAGTAGTTCAGGAGCTGGCATTTCTGAAAAGTGGTTATAATTGCCAATCAGAGCAATAGTTCGAGAGTTATGGCCTTTGAAAGTTGGGCTACCTGAAATTCTTTAAATAAATGTCCAAGTTGTACTTGGTCAACTCTATATGTATTGTTAGGGTCTATCAGCCCTAGGTATTAAATTTCAATGTGTAGAATCTTCCTAAGTGGTATAAAATTCCCTATTTAAGAAAGGCTCAAAGATTGTATAGAACAACTCTAGATGATAGTTCACAACATTTTCTTGTGGATTACTATAATGAAGGTGCACATGTGGGTTAGCATATTGTAATTCTAAATTCTGTAATTTTGTATTTGTGGCGATAATAAGAAGCCCCTATTTTTTTATCACAATTTTTGTTGTTCTATTTTTGTTATGTGTTTATGGTATTAAGGGGAGCACCCTTCATCAAGTGGTATGAAAGCTAGAGTTCTTGAGTGTGTGAACAGATCGCCGACTGTGAGCTAGTTCTCACAAGGACTGTGATTTGGACTAAGCATGTAGACAAATCATTGATTGTGAGGTAGTTTGTACTAGGGTTCTAGTGAAAGTGTGAAAATGCCTCCATGAAGAGAGTGTGGTAGAAGAGTTGTAGGTGTTAAACCTGAAGGTTTTAGAGCCCTCTAAAGACAATGCAAGCATTGGAAGAAAAAATGCATAGAAGAATAAATGTTGCCATAAGAGATGAAAGCGAGGATGAGGAAAAAGAAGAAGAAAATGCCAAAGAAAAGGCAATTCTAAGCCCAAAGGAAGAGAGGGTTTTAAATGCAATCTTGAACATTGAAAAAAGGCCTAAGTTTGAGGTTCCTACAGTTTTAGAAAATCTTAACCTAGAGGAGCTGATCAATTGGATCCGTGAACTAGAGGAGTACTTTAAGTATGAAGATATTGTGGATCATGATAGGGTCAAGTTTGTGAAGGTGAAACTAAAGGGACGCTCAAAGATCTGGTGGTACGAGGTTTAGTTGGAGCAAAATAGAAAGGGAAAGGACAAAATCACTAGATGGGATCAAATGATAGCTAAACTAAAATGACAATTCATTCTTGTGGATTATAGGGCATGTTTTGAAGTCTATTTTCTTTGTACTGAATGTATTAGCTTATTTACAAAGTTAATAAAAATTTCCCCTTCCTATTGTGTCCATTCTGTGCTTCGGTTGTGTCCCCATCAAGTGGTATTAGAGCAAGTTTTCTTGAGTGTGTAGACAGAGCACCGACTATGAGGCAGTTTGAACCAAGACTGAGTGGTTGTGTGTTTGAATTAAGAAGATGCCTCCATGAAGAGAGCATGGAGGAAAGGCTAGAGCTATTAATCCTAAGAAGGTTAGAGCCCTCCAAAGGCAAGTTCAACCATTGCAAGAGGAGCTCCGTAGAGGAACAAATGTTGCTGCAGGCAGCAAAAGCGAGGATGACAATGAAGAAGAAGAAATTGGACCAGAAGGGGAATTTGATGGGAAAGTTTTGAATCAGGCAAAGGAAAGGCTTTTTATGGCCATTACTAAGTTTGGGAAAAGACCTACAATTGACGTGGGTGTATTTTAAAAAAATCTGAAACTATATGAGTTGATCGATTGGATCAATGAGCTGGAAGAGTACTTTGAGTATGAGGATAGCAGGGATCCAGATAGGGTTAAGTTTGCAAAGGCAAAACTAAAAGGCCATGCTAAAATCTAGTGGCAAGAGGTTTAGTTGGAAAGAAATAGAAGACGAAAGGAGAAGATCACAAGGTGGGATCGTATGGTGGAAAAATTGAAGAAGCAATTCATTCCTATTGATTATGAGCTTGATTTGTTTAAGAAGATGCATGGGTTAAAGCAAGCAGGAAAATTAGTCGAAGAATATACAGAGGAGTTTCATCGACTTCTGATTAGAGCAAGGCATGTAGAAGCAAATAAGGAGAAGGTTTCTCATTATATCAGTGGGTTGCAACCTAGCATCTAGGAGGAATTAAGTTTGGTAAGAATGACTAGCATTGAAGAGCCATAATAATTTTCCCTATGAGTTGAAGAGAAGCTAAATAAAAGGTTTCAAGGTCATCTGGAGGCCGAAATGAAACCCAAAAGAAAAATGAAGATGTGGGTACTAGCAGGAACTAGAGGAATGATGGTTTCAACCACTCCCATGATCAAGACTTTGAAAATCAGAGAGGAAGAGATAGAGGACATGGAAAAGGAAGAGGAGGCTTTCATGGTACCTGTTTCCATTGCAATGAAGAAGGTCATCGTTCTTTTGAATGCTCTCAATCACAAGGAAGGATAGATAGGATAGTTGAGGTTCAAGCCAGGGTTGCTCATGTGGATAAGGATGCACAATCATCACATTCAGAAGATGCAGAAAGAGAAGAGACTTTGGTAAATGAAAGGGTCCTACTAAGTGGCGAGATTGAACCAAGTAAAAGGAGGAGTTTATTTTGTACCAGGTGCAAGTGTGAGGATAAATGTTGTGATCTGATCATTGATGGTGGTAGCACTGATAACTTGGTATCAGAGGAGATGGTCTCTAAGCTAAAGCTCAAGAGGGAGAAACACCCCTAGCCCTATCGGATTGCTCGGGTCAAAGATGATCATAAGGTCCTTGTAAGTGAACAATGTTTAGTGGAATTTAAAATTGAGAGTTACCATGATGAAGTTCTCTATGATTTTATTCCAATGGATGTTTTCCATCTATTGTTGGAAAGGTTGTAGCAGTTGGATAGGCATGTAGTACATGATGGTCATGCAAACACATACTCTCCAACAAAGGATGGAGTTCACCATAAACAAAAGCCCGTGAAAAAGGAAGGTGAAAAAGTATGTAGCAGTGCTAGGATTTGTCTTGTTGATGAAAGAAATTTTTTAGATGGCCTGAAACATCAGCGTATGTGCTATGCTTTGATTCCTAGGAAAGATAAACAAGGAAGTAGTGAAATACCACTTGAAGTTTCAAATTTACTAGGTGAGTTTGGAGATATGATCTCTAATAATGTTCTAGAAGGATTGCCACCAATAAAGCAAATCAATCATTAGATACATTTAATCCCAGGAGCTAGTTTTCCTAACAAATCTACTCATAAGATGACTTCTAATGAAATTGATGAGCTAAATAGACAGGTTTAGGAGCTATTGAGTAAGGGCTTGATTCGGGAGAACCCGAGTCCATGTGCAGTACCTGTAGTACTGGAACTAAAGAAGGATGGAGAGTGGAGAATGTGTATAGACTCTAGAGCTATAAATAGGATAACCATCAAGTATCAGTTTCCTTCGCCAAGAATGGATGATTTTATGTACTACTTGAGTGGAGCTTAGTACTTCACAAAGATAGATCTCAAGAGTGGCTTTAATTAGATATGGATTCAAGAAGGAGATGAGTGGAAAACTGCCTTCAAGACCAAGGAGGGTCTTTATGAGTGGTTAGTCATGCCCTTTGGATTGATGAATACCCCAAGAACCTTCATGCGGCTTATGAATGAGGTACTTAAGAAGTTCTTAGGAAAAAAATTTATTGTCTATTTGGATGATATTTTAATTTTTAGTAAGACTCTGGAAAAACATTTATTGCATATTTGTAGTGTCCTTGAAAGGTTAAGGGAAGAGAAACTGTTAATTAATCTGAAGAAGTGTATCTTTGCAAAAAGGGTGTTAGTCTACTTGGGGTTTGTTATATCCCCTAAAGGTCTCAAAATGGATCCAGAGAAGGTAAAAGCCATCTTGGAATGGACTACTCCAAGGTCTGCTACTGAGGTAAGATCGTTCGATGGTTTGGTTAGTTTTTACAAAAATTTCATTAAGAATTTTAGTGGCATATGTGCACCCCTAACTGACACAATAAGAGGGGATAGAAAATAGTTTGAATGGATTGCAGTAGCTGCGAGAAGTTTTGAATTGCTGAAGAAGAAGGTGAAAAAACAACCTGTGTTGGCACTTTTAGATTTTAGAAAGGTGTTCCAAGTGGATTGTGATGCTAGTGGCAGCACTATTGGTGTTGTATTAAGCCAAGAAGGTAAGCCTATTGCATATTTTAGTGAAAAATTGAATGATGCAAAAGAGAAGTATTATGTTTATGATCAAGAATTATATGCAATAGTTTAGGCCTTAAAGAAATGGAGGCATTATTTATTTCCAAGGGGATTTTTTTTGTATACTGATCATCAGGCACTACAGTACCTAAATAGCCAAGGTAAATTGAATCAGAGGCATATGAAATGGGTAGAGTTCTTATTGAGCTATACATTTGTGTTGAAGCACAGAAGTGGAAAATATAATAGAGTTGTAGATGCACTGAGTAGAAGATAGTTGTTTCTTACAGTAATGCAAGTTGAAGTAGCTGGGTTTGATGAACTCAGGAATCTGTACCCTAAGGATCTTGATTTTACTAAAATGTGGAAAGTTTATAAAGAGCATGTTGCTATAGATAGAACCAAATGGCTAGAATATTTGATTCAGGATGGTATGTTGTTCAAGGGCAGTTAATTGTGCATTCCAAGGAGTTCCATGAGTGAAAATCTTATTAAGGAGAAACATAGTGGAGGGATGGTAGGACATTTTGGTCAAGATAAGACCATTATCATTCTTAGAGAACATTATTTTTGGCCTCAGATTTCACAGGATATGAAGAAGTTTGTACAGAGTTGTCAGATTTTTCAAGTGGCCAAGGGATTTAGTCACAATACTAGACTATATCAGTCATTGCCTATTCCATCAAATCCATGGGAGGACATAAGTATGGATTTTGTTCTTGGATTGTTGAGGACAAAAAGGGGTAATGACTCAGTATTTTTGGTGGTTGATAGGTTCTCCAAAATGGCACATTTAATTTCATGCCACAAAACACATGATGTTGTCCATATTGCAGACTTGTTTTTCAGAGAGGTGGTAACACTACATGGTCTCCCAAGGAGTATAGTTTCTGACAGAGACACTAAATTTGTGGGGTATTTCTACAGAACATTGTGGAAAAAGTTGAGAACAAACTTGAAATTTAGTTCCACACATCACCTGCAGACTAATGGCCAAACAGAAGTGGTAAACAGAAGGTTGGGCAATTTGTTGAGATGTTTAGTTGGGGATAAGCCCAAGGGGTGGGATTTGATTCTACCACAAGTAGAGTTTGCTTACAATAACTCTATAAATAGGAGTACTGGTAGATCACCATTCCAAATTGTATATGGAAGTAGCCCAAGGACTATACCAGAATTGAGGAAGATAGAGCAAGTGGAGAGGACAAGTGCTGAAGCTGAAGAATTTGCTGAACATATCAAACATCTACATAAGGAGGTTTAGGCACACATTACCAAAATGAATCAAGAGTATAAAGCTGGGCTGATCAAAGGAGAAGACATAAAGAATTCCAAATAGGGGACCTAGTCATGGTACACTTAAGAATAGAAAGATTTCCAACTGGTACTTACAACAAGCTAAAAATGAAAAAATTTGGCCCCTGCAAAATTTTGAAGGAACATGACTCATGAAATGCATATGAGGTGGAGTTTCCAGATGGTATTCACATTTCTCCTATTTTCAACATTGCAGACTTAACAGAGTATCATGATGATGGTGTAGATGAGGAGCCGATGTTAGAGCCATGTCCATTTCCTACTTCTAAGAAGGAGGAGATAGAAGACATTCTAGATCATTGTGTGGGCAGGAGTACTAGACATAGGGAGTATGAAGAGTATTTTGTCAAGTGGAAAGGACAATTGATTGAGGACTCAAATTGGATATCAGCAGCTGAGGTTTCCCATTTGAGATTTCCTTTACCATTCATAAAGTGATAGGGTCACTTTTCAATCTACCCTGGGTGTCTGATGCAGGAGCATCTAGAGGTATAAGGGCAATCCTGTGTCATCCAAAAAAATGTACTTAGACTTAGTTTCTGTTTCATGTGTTTTCATTTTTGGATACCCATTTGGGTCAAATAAAGGTTCCAACTCTCATAGTTCCACTATCAGTGTTCTAGGTTAGAGTATTTGAACACCTTGGGATATGTGTAAATGCCAAAAAAATAAGAGTATGTAATTGAGCCATCATTTTGGTGAACTATAAGGTGTAAATTGGTCAAAATATTTCTATTCTAATTTAGAGCATTCTAGAAAAAGAATCAGGTCAAAAAGCCCCACGGTTTGAAAGTTATTGCAGTTTTTCAGTTTCTGGAGACATCCTAAGAATGCTTCAAAGTCAGGTTAGGAGCATTAAATGACCTCAAACAGGGCTGAAAAATGGGTGATTAGCAAAGCTGGTCCATAGGGCTATAGAGCACTTTGAGAGATTTTTGGAAATGTAAATGGTTTGTCAATCGGAACTACGGTTCAAAAGTTATGCCTCCTGGAAGTTTGGTTACCATTTCTGGATTCTTCTAATTTTGTGCCAACTTCTAATGCGACTTCTAGAGCCTTCTATTTGGTCGGTGGATGCCTACTAGCACCTTCTAGAATGTATTCCTAATCCTTAACTCTTTGGGGTCTATTTAAGAACATTTTTGGCATTGTATTAGGCAGTTCGGAGTGGAGTTTGAGAGGAGGTATCAAAAGGAGAAATTATCTCCAGATTTATACTATTGTAAGCCCATAGGGCATGTTTTGAAGTCTATTTTCTCTGTACTGAATGTATTAGCTTATTTACAAAGTTAATAAAATTTTCCCCTTCCTGTTGTGTCCATTCTATGCTTGGGTTGTGTCCCCATCAGCTATATTCTTAAAGACACTAGAAATGGAAAGTTTCATGCAAAAAGTGATGAAGGCATATTCCTTAGATACTCCACTAGAAGCGAAGCATATAAGTGTTTGAATACTAACAGTAACAAGATTGTGGAGAGTGCAAATGTAAATTTTGATGAACATGCAGAAGTCCAAGTTGATGAGTCCAAGAAACCAGAAGATTATAGATTTTTTTCATACTTCTACAAACGAATGACTGCTAAAGATAATGATTCCAATCAAGTTGGGAATCGGCAACAAATTTCAGTATCAGACGAGTCACAACCGATGAATGCTGAGCTACATTCAGAAGCCAAGTTTTACAACGAAGAAAATGAACATTTTGATTCTAAAAATAGTACACGTGAAAGAGATGATGAAGTATCAGATGGAGAAGAGAAAAAGGACTCTAAAGCTAAAGAAACAAACATGGAAAGAAGGACAAAATCAAGACTAGCCAAGTATGTGAGAAGACATTACCCTGCAGATCAAATCATTGGTGATAAAAATGTAAGATCAATGACAAGGAATAGACTAAAGAATGAATCATGCTTACTAAGCAAGGTTGAGCCTAAAATAGTAAAAGATGCACTACAAGATGATGACTGGTATAAAGCTATGGAAGAATAGACAAATCATATTGAGAAGAACAAAACATGGACTTTAGTTCCTACACCAACTAATAAAAATGTAATTGGTACCAAATAGGTGTTTAGGAACAAATTCAATGAGAATGGTGAGATAACTAGAAACAAAGCTAGATTAATTTGCAAAGGTTATGCACAAGAAGAAGGACTGAATTATGGGGAAATATTTGCCCCTATTGCAAGAATGGAAAGAGTAAGAACATTTCTTGCATATGCTACTTAAAAAGGTTTCAAAATCTACCAAATGGATGTGAAATCTACTTTTTTGAATGCTATACTAGAAGAGGAAGTCTACATAGAAAAACTAGAGGGATTTTTTGATGTCAACAACAAAGATATGGTTTGCAAACTACACAAGGCACTTTATGGTTTGAAGCAAGCACCTAGAGCATGGTATGAGAGACTGCACAAATATCTTGTGAAGATAGGATTTGAGGGAACAGATGACAATAGCAACCTATATATCAAGGCTAAAAAAGGTAAAGACATTTTCATATCTAAAATCTTTGTTGATGATATAATATTTGGAGGAAATGATATTCTATGCAAAAATTTTGCTGATCAAATGAAACATGAGTTTGAAATTTCAATGTTTGGAGAAATCAAATTCTTTGTTGGATTGCAAGTACATCAATTGAAACATGTCATATTTGTGACCCAATCAAAATATATCAAGGAGATGCTCAAGACATTTGGATTAGAAGACTCAAAACCAGTTAGCACACCAATGGCGACAATACATAAGTAATCCCAGAATGATGAGTCAACTAAAGTGAATCAGAAAATGTATAGATCAATGATTGGAAAGTTACAATATGTTGTACATAATAGACCAGAGATTGCATTAGTAGTTGGAATAGTGGCAATTTTTTTTGCAAATCCAAGATAAAATCATTTAATGGAAATAAAAAGAATACTGAGGTACCTAAAAGGAACTGATGATGTTGGTTTGTAATACAAAAGAAGTGAAAAGTTTGAACTAAGAGCCTACACTAATGTAAATTGGCAAGGTAATATTGATGATAGAAAATGCACCAGTGGAGGTGCACTCTTCTTGCGTAGAAGGTTGATTACTTGGACCAAAAAAAAGAAAATTTGTACCTCACAGTCCATACTAGAAACTGAATATGTTGTTGCTACTATCAATTGCACTAATATTGTATGGACCAAACATCTATTTTAAGGAATGAAGGAAGAGGTAAATGAGCCTATGATGCTTTATTGTGATAATACAAGTGCTATCAATATATCAAAGAATCCTATAATGCATGCAAAAATCAAGTATATTGTAATCAAGTATCACTATGTAAGAGAATTGGTGGAATATAAACAAGTGAAAATGGAATATGTTAGCTCAAAAGAATGGATTGCTAACATTTTCACAAAAGCACTACCTAAAGATGCTTTTCAGTATCTTAGAGGTAAGTTAGGGATGATACCCCTAGCCAAGGATACTTGAAGCAATAGCAAGACTACACTGCATCAAATGAGTTGATTGTTGAAATATCACACATTGATGTAGAGGATACTTTCTTTAGGATTATTCTTGAAGTAATTAAAGTGATGAAATTTCAAATTAGTCACAAGAAAGGTGACAGAGGGAGAAATTGAAAGAACCTATAAATGCTACACTTGCATGTTAAGATGTTGAGATATTACATCTTTGGCATTGTTGTCAAAGAGAAAGAAGTAGCAAGAAACTAATCAACAATTGAGGGAGAAGATGAAGAAGAATGGGGGAACTAATCAGATTTATGGATAGAGAAAGAAATAGTTAGATACTAGAATAGAAAAAGATGAAGTACTGCATACAGAGGGAGCAAATGTAAGAAGGAAGAAAGGAAAGAAAGGATACAATAGCTAAGAGGGAGAAGTAGAGAGGAAAAAATTGTGTAATCTAATTTTATTTTTGGCATTTGACTTACTATTCTAACCTAGTTAGCATAAAATGGTTGAATAGTTTGGTTTGATGGTTGATCAGTTTGGTTTGCCATCAATTGCAAAGAGGGAGATTGTTAAAAATCTGAATGAAAAGTTTTACAGTCAAACAGGGAGATTATTTTTAAAAGAATGTTTTCAATCATTTTTTTGTCATTGATGTCAAACCTGCTATTTTAAGGAACGACAATTACTTATAAAATCCAAGTACTATCACTTAGTTGATTGATGAAGAGGATTTAATCATCAAAATGTAACAAAAGAACCTAAAGGAAAGGTTGAGTTATAATTTTGTAATGAAGTTAAAGGATCAGCTAAGACAATGGTTAAATGATGTATTGATAACATACTCAAAGGTGGAACAAGGTTGACTGCAAAGCTTAAACTAAGTTCATCAGTAAGTGCTAAGTAAGCTAGTTTAAGCTAAGAAAATTTTTAGTTGTAGTTGAGCAAATGAAAAATCTAGTGTGTGCTGAGTAAAGTTCAAGTGCCAAGTGATATAGAAGGAACCGAGCATAAAAAAATCTTAGTGGATTTCAAATGAATTCATAGTAGGTGTCGAGCATTAGTAAAACAAAATTGATGCTGAGTAACACAGTATGTGTTGAGCATCAAAATTTCAATATTGTTGAGCTATTGCATTATTGGAAATGTCAAAGATTTTCCAAATCTAAGTTGGAAAAGTTGTCACTTTGAATTTTTTGAACTAGTTGAAGGATAAGGATGATGAGTTGTTGGCACAGAATTCTATGTAAATCATTTTTTAGAAAATTCAAGAGGATTCTTCATGATGTTTCTAGAAGAAATAAAATGTGGGTTAGATTTAATGAATCCTACCTAATCCATATGAATTGAAATTAAAGGAGGGAAGAATCAAGTGGGAAAAGAAATTCTAGACTTCTATTTAAGAAGTCACAGACCAAGAAGTAAGAGCTTCTGGTGTGCGAAAATTGTGAAGTGGTTGAAAGGGTGTCAAGGAGAAGACATCTAGGGAAGGAAGAACAGAGTACAAAGACTTTACTTTGATAAGTGGTCAGAAAGAGAGGATTGCACTTGTACATTAAGCATGGAGACTTGAGGAGACAAAGCTTGAAAGGAGGCCAAACTATTAGTGCTATAGAGACTAAAAGCTAGGCAATGTTATGAGCTAAGAAATGATCTAAAATTTGCAGGTTAAGTTGTATTCTGTAATCAGGTCAAAACTCCTTATTGTTACTCTCTAGCAATTGTATCAGTTAGGGTAAAAGAAAATCCTATGGACTTAGGTTGGTCTAATAGCCATTTTTAAATCCTTTAGTACGGTCACATTCCAAGTGAATGTTCTAAAGTACTCTAACCAGGCCCACTTCTAATAGGGTAGTTAAATCCTTTAACTAGGTCACATTTAACAGTGTGGTGTAGCCTTTAACAGGGCAGGCCCTTCACATGCTATCACTTTAGAAGAGTGAGAATTGAGTAGCATGTTACTGGTGGTTTTTCCCTAATTGGGTTTCCATGTAAATCATTGTGTTATGTGTTGATCTTTTTGTGTGTTATTCTTGCATGCTCATTTATAGTAACTTGCTAAATAGGAAAGCTAAAGCTTGGATGAATTAATAGTTAGATGGGCACACTTTACTTCATGAAAAGTTTGAATTGGACATTTGGACCTTGAATAACTAATTCACTTCCCTTCTCAATTATTCTAAAAGCATTTCTAACATATATTGCTATGAAAGATGAATTTGATGATGAAGATAAGATGGCACTTATCTCTCATGTTAGCAAAAATGATATATGGATTATTGACAGTGGCTGCTCACATCATATGACTGATGAGAAAACAAAATTTGAGCACATGGAATATTATAATGGAGGTAGTGTGAGATTTGGAAACAATGAACCTTGTAACATAAAAGGAAAAGGATGTATTTTATTAAGTAAAGAGCTTGTTTATGACAATACTTACTGGATTGAAGGACTAAAGCATAATCGACTGAGTGTGGCATAGTTGAATAAAATTGGATTCAAGGTAGAATTCATGAATGGATAGGCCAAACTACTGGATGGAAAAGGAAATCAGGTTGGATCTAGCAAGAAAACAAAAGGTAATCTATTTTATCTTGATCTCAATGATTGTTCATAATTTATTGCTCAAGTAGAGGAAGGCTTGTTATGGAACAAAAGGCTATGTCATGTAAACTTTGATAATTTGGTTAAGATAAGAAAACATAGAAGAGTAAGAGGTATTCCTAGTTTGAAGAAGCCTGACATGGGTCTATGCAAGAATTTTCAAATTGGTAAGATGAGAAAGACTAGCTTCAAAAGTAAAGACTATTAGTCAAAAGAAGTTTTGGAAATTGTTCATATAGATTCATGTGGACCTATTGGAATAGAAAGCTATAGTGGAGAAAACTTCTTCATTCTTTTTGTTGATGACTATTCTATAATGATGATAGTAATGTATCTTTAAAAAAATTAAAAGCCTTTCAAAAATTCAAATGGTATCTAGCAAGAGTAGAAAAGGAAACTACAAAGAGGTTGAAATTCTTAAGATCAGATAGGGATGTTGAATTCATCTCCAATGAATTCAATAATTTCTACATTGAAAGAGGAATCAAAACATAAGTATTAGCTCCTAGTACACCACAACATAATGGTATAGAAAAAAGAAGAAATAGATCTAACATGGATTGTACATGAACCCTGATAATTGAAAAGAAGGTTGCTCTCAAATACTAGAAGGAATCTATCAGCACTGCGATTCATATCTTGAATAGAGTACATTCGAAGAAAGATTCAAACAAAACACCTTATTAGCTATGGTATGGCTACAAACCTAATGTAAGCTACTTGAAAGTATTTGGCACCAAATGTTATATATTGAAAGAATCTAGAAAAGGAAAATTTGATGTAAAAGGTGATGAAGGCATATTTCTAGGATACTCCTGCAGAAGTAAACCATACAAATGTTTGAATTTTTCCACTCGCAAAATCATAGAAAGTGCACATGAAAGAATTTATGAGTTTGTAGAAAGGAGTGAAGAAGAAAGCAACAAGGAGCCAGAAGATTACAAAAGATTTGTTTGCTATGAACTTGATACCCTACCAAATCTATCTAAGAGAAAAGAAGATTCATCTCTTGAGTCCCAAGAAACCCCAATAGTTATCAAGTTACAAATAGTGGAATTTGAGCTAGTTCAAACCGAGCTTGATGTACCCAAGTCATAGACAAAAGGAGCCAAGCTTGAAACTAAAATTCAAGATGAAGATGGTGGAACTCAGTTAAAGACCAAAGAGCCTGTGTTAGCAAGAAATGTTAGAATGCATCATGCACCTAATCAGATCATTGGAGACAAATCAAATGGAACAATAATAAGAGGCAATTTAAAAGTTACATGTTTATTTGTTGAATTTTAACCTAGAATTGTTAAAGATACCCTAGAAAATGAAAATTGGATTGAAGTAATGAATAAAGAGATAGAATAGATATAAAAGAACAAAACTTGAACTCTTGTTCCTAGACCCAAGGATAAATATAATTGGTACAAAGTGGGTATTTAGAAATAAGTTAAATAAAAATGGGAAAGTTTCAATAAATAAAGCAAGATTAGTGTGCAAAGGTTATTCTCAAGAAGAAGGCATTGACTATGGTGAGACTTTTGCTCTTGTGGAAAGGCTAGAAGGTGCTAGAACTTTACAAGAATATGCAGCACATAGAGGATTTAAAGTATATCAAATGGATGTCAAATATGCATTCTTGAATGGAATTCTTGATGAGAAAGTCTACATTGAACAACCAAAAGGTTTTGTAGATCCTAGCAAAAGAAACATGGTTTTCAAGTTACACAAAGTATTATATGGTCTCAAGCAAGCTCCCAAAGCTTGGTATGAAAGACTTCATAATTATTTGGTATAGATTGGTTTTCAAAGGACAAATGATAATAGTAGTCTATATATCAAGGAAGGACCAAACAAGAAGATGGTGTTGACAGAATTTTTTGTTGATGATACTCTATTTATAAGAAATGACGACCTGTGCAAAGAATTTTTAGAAGAAATGAGTAAATAATTTGAGATGTCCATATTTGGTGAAATAAAATTCTTTGTTGGATTGTAGATACAATAGAACAAAAATGGTATCTACATCACTCAATCTAAGTATATCAAGGAGATGCTGAAGAAATTTGGAATGGAAGATTCAAGACTAGTTGGAACCCCTATGTGTACTAGACATAAGATCCTCAAAAATGATGATTCCAAAGAAGTAGATAAGACCACATATAGATTAATGATTGGAAATTGTAGTATGTTGTACACACAAGGCCTGATATTACTCTAGTAGTTGGAATAGTGGCAAGATTCTCAACAAATTCCAAGGAAAATCACATGATGGCAATCAAGAGAATCATGAGATATCTAAAAGGTAGTAAAGAATATGGTTTATGGTATAAACTTGGAGGAAATTTGGAATTGAAAATATTTACTAATGTTGATTGGGCATGAACTCTTGATGATAGAAAAAGAACTAGTAGTGGAGCATTCTTTCTTGGTAAAAGACTGGTATCTTGGACAAGCAAGAAGAAAATTGCACATTTCAATCCACAACAGAAGTAGAATATGTAACATCAATAGTGAATCGTTTTAACATTGTTTGGTTCAAACAATAGTTGGAAGGAATGAAGGTAGAGATCAAAGATCCTGTAGTCCTATATTGTGATAACACCAGTGCAATCAACATATCAAAGAATCCAATAATGAATTCTAAAACAAAGCACATTGTAATAAAAGATCACTTCTTAAGAGAGTTGGTGCAAGATAAAGAAGTCAGATTGGAATATATGAATACAAAGGAACATATTGTAGACATATTCACCAAGCCATTACCTAAGGATGCATTTCTATATTTAAGAGGTAAGCTAGGGGTCATTCCCCTATCTAAAATTCACTAAATGAAGTTTAGTGAATGCATCAACTAGAGCCTATTGAAGATCAATTAGTTAGTGCAAAATTAGTAAGGGCATATTGCAGATGAATTAGTACTTAAGGTACATTGGTATTTATATAATTGTTTTCCTTGGCATGTGTTTTCAAAGAGGGAGAAGTTCACTATCATATCTCTAAGAAATTTTTGAAATAGAATAATGTAAGGAACCAGAGAGGGAGAAGTTTTCCAAAGAAGAAGTTTGCTAAAAGAGGGAGAATGTTCTGAATGAACATGGTAGTAGTTTTTGCAGAAAGAATCTAGTGAAAGGAAAAGCTCATACTAACAGAGGGAGTTCTCAAGTCTAAATCCAAAATTTCATTATGCTATGACATGTTATGTTGCCATTAATGCTAAAGAGGGAGATTGTTGGA
Organism: Cupressus sempervirens; assembly: GCA_028749045.1. Lineage (NCBI taxonomy): Eukaryota > Viridiplantae > Streptophyta > Pinopsida > Cupressales > Cupressaceae > Cupressus > Cupressus sempervirens. Next base: position 897,953,750 of record CM053787.1, on the reverse strand, counting down.
TACAATTGATTAATTTTGTGTTGTCCTTGATGTTACACAAATTTCATATCACTATTAGTCAATGTATGCCAAGCACACTTGGGTAGTGAAGATAGTTCTCAGTGTCTACCAAGTGTTCATGTGTTTGCCTAGTTTGGAAGGAAATGTTTATCGAGTTCACTCAGGTGTCAAAGGAAAGTTGTAGAAAAGTGAGTATTAACCAAGCTCACTTAGTTAATAAAGGAAATATGGATGGAACCAGCGCTAACTGAGCTCACTTGGTTGCTAAAATATTTTTGTCAATTTGTAGTGTTAATAGAGCTTCTATTGATTAACAAAGGAAAACAATTTTTAGTCAATTTCTACCGATTTGGGGTCGCTAATGATGGATTTTTCTTATTTTGTTGTATTAAGCCTAACTGATTTATCTATTGATTCTAGCTGACTAAGATGATGAATATTGATTATTTTAAGTTGTATTTGAGCCAACTTGATAAAGTGGAAGATATAAGTATAAGGTCAAGTTGTGATTTCAAAGTGTGTGTGTGTAAAAGTCATGAAGATGTTATTGAAGAGTTAGTGATGAGAAGAGGAAGTGAATATGAAGGATAAGTAGAATATCCTTATGGATCAACAAAGCTATATTTGATCATGAGGGATTAAGTACAAGAAAGAATAGAGATTTGTAATTAGCAAATCAATTGTGTTAAAATTAGGTCATCTCAATTTTAACTTCTCTAACCATTGTAGTAGTGATCTAAATATCTTAATAGAGTTGGTTTAATAGCTATTTGTAAATCCTCTAACAAGGTGGTAATTCTGTTGAATTGTGTCAGGACCTCTAACAAGGCCACTCCTTATAGGGTGATCAAATCCTCTAATAGGGTCAAACCTAATACTGTGTTTTGTAACCTTTAATAGGGTTGGCTTCTAATAGGGCTCTCTTTGGAAGAGTGAAACACAATAATTAGTTGCAATTGGTGGGTTTTTCCCAAATTGGGTTTCCACATTAAATCATGTGTCATATGTGTTCATGCTATTTTCTATTATATGTTTGCAACTTAGTTTGAGTAATGGTAATCACAGACAACATCTAAAGGTTAATATGTTAAGCATTTGCAAAGCTAATTTAGTTATTACCAAATTACTACATTCTATATGTGTTTACCAAGATTCAAGAATATTCAATTTTTCAGTGTGCATGTTTGTACTAACATCTAAGGGATCTAAAAAAAAATTAGTAGTAATTGATTCACCCCTCCCCTAATAGTTGCTCCTCTTATATTTCCAAAACAATTTCCATAAAATAGAATAAATTTAATTTAACAAATAAAAAGATTGTATAAAACTAATGCAGCTTTAGTATAATAATATAAGTCTGCAACTAACAATTAAAGAAATTGTTATATAATTGATCTAATAATTAATGAATTGTAAATAAAAATGAATAAAATTTAATTAGAAAAATAACAATATGTAGAAATTTGATTAGTAGCCAACCTAAACTATTAAAAGATAAATGAAAAGGATTAAAAGAAGATAATCTAAGAAACAAAAGATAGCTAAACATATATACTTCATTAAATGAAATAAATGGTAAATATCTAGATATTGTATTTCTTTAAAAATTGTCTTGTTAATTTCCCTTTATTTTGCTTGAAATGAACAATACTAACAAAGATCTTGGCCAAGATAAGCTAACCCATTTTGTAGTACATACTTTACATAAAGAGATGGATTGGAGACATAATTCTTGAACAAAAAGAAAAGCTACTAGATAGGATATACAAGATTTTGGGTATAACAGAATTATCCATGAAGAATTAACAATAATAGACAACAAATGCAAATAAGACAAACTTTGTATTACTAAAAGTGTTAAGCATTCAAAAAGAGGCATAAATGCGGATAGTCAATTAAAAATCAGACCTCAATATAAAAGATCTACTAGATGGAAAGGAAGGATGATAGCACAAGACCCCAACGATTTTTGGGGCATTTATACAAAATCAAGATCTGATGAGTAAAAAGGTGAAAACATAGAAAATATTTTCAAAGAAGGTCTTATCATTTATTAGGTTACAAAAACTAGGTATGCCCCTTTTTTTTCTATAATTTGTATAGGACCTTGTTCTTAGGCAAGACTAGAGTTTTTCTTTCTCCATTCTTTCATATGAGTGCTTGTTTGAACAAAGACTTTATACTTTTTATCCTTTAATAATATAATCTATAGGGCTTTGACTTTTTACCAATAAAAAGTAAAATCAAATGAAAGATAAAATTACCTATTACTTGTGCAATTGAATTTGATATGTGATAAAGTATTCAAATACAATAGCCTTAATAAACACAAAGAAGAAAAGCATAGAAGAAAGAACCACATTTATGGGAACGTAAGTGATATGCCTTATTTAAGGATGGAAGATAATGAATAGTTTGAATGATATATCTCCTCCATAGAAGCCAAACTCCACTACCACCTTGAAGGAAGAAACTTTATTCAAGAAGGAAATGTTTGAACTTGATGTATGCTTACATATGCATGAATAATGCTTGCTTTAAGTCTCATGCATGAATGTGTGCTTGATTGTGTGTGTGGATGCATAGCTTAATGGATAAAAATGAAATTCTCAAGCCTCCTTATATACTTTTATTTGAGATTGAGAACAAATAAGTTTGACTTGCAAGCAAGATTAAACAATTTAGAAATCTGATACACTTCAGGCCCCAAAATTAAAAAATCCTTGGGGAAGAGGTTGATCTAGGTTGACCTATCAACTTAGATCAACCTACTCTAGACTAGGTTGACTTAAATCAACCTATTCTTGAGTAAGTCAAAAACTAAGGTCCTTGAGGTCTCATAAAAAGTGCAAAATGATCCAGAAAATAATGAATTTGTCAAAAGATATGACCAAAAAGATGGTAAAACAACACATAAAGGGCCATGCCAAAAAATGACAGATAACCTAGAAATATGTACAATATTTGAGGAAGAAAGAGAACCCCAAACTACACTAAGAAGTGATTAAATGTCTCAAAATGAATTTCTTTCATTTTAAGATAGTGCATGAATAAATCCTTATTATGGTATAATTCTCATTGTTAGGATTTCTTATAAAAGGTAATGATACTTGCTTCAACCCATTTTCTACTAGTTATGTCTATTCAATATTTAATTATATATTTATTTTCTATCATACTACAAAGGTATATCCAATAAAATATTACAACACTCTATTGGCATAATATCACAAAGAAATTTACCATGAGATGATCCAATTTTAAATTCCACAACATATTTTGCACTTACCGATACCTTTTGATTATCCCTTATCCATGCAATCTAATATGGCTTTGAATGCTTCATTCTTGGTAGCTACAACATGGTAATTGATTCTTTTGATACTAGATTATTTTTACTTTCACTACCAATGATGACTTTGCAACATTTTCTTGAAGCTTTACTTTTGGGTTTGACCAAACTTTTCCTCAGTACTAGTTCTTGATCAAGTCCCTCATTACATAGAGTTCATTAAACAATAATAAATTCTCCATCTTTTAGTTTATTTAAAGATTCATGTGATTATTTCTCCATCAATTCATTTATTCTACTACTATTGATCTTCTTGCTTGAAGTTCCTTGTGTGCACTCAAATTCTTTATGTCCTTCTCAACATTTGAAACAAGTTCCTTTGAGTGAAATCTTATCTATCCTTTTCTAATAATAACTTGCAGGGTAACCTCCTTTTCCCAATTGTACCATCTTAAAATGGAAGCACTCATCATTTAAGACCTTCTAACTCCCATCCTTTAATAACCTTATGGACCATATATAGATTCATTCACAATCAACTCTATTTCGTATTCTATCCTACATTTTCTATTTTCATCTATACAATTTTAGTGACCTCAGGGTTAGCTCCTTTTGGGATAACCTTAGAATAGATTAACTCAAGTCAACTTTTTGTGGGATAGATTAACCCAAGTCAACTCATTCCTTGGGGATTTTGATTCCTAGGGCTAGCTTTATCTAGGGATTACAATTTCAAAAATTAGGTGATTGGTCTATTGGATTTATTTTCGTGCCTAAATGTAGTATACAAGGAAGACTTGACACCTAATTTTAACAATACAAGAAATCTATTAGCATTAGGAGACATCCAAAAAATCACAAACCATAATTTCAAGCATTTTGTTAGGCTCAACTATTAATGTAATTGATATTGCTATGAATGCATGTAAAAGAGTCATATCAATTGTCATGTTGTCATTGATGTCAAGTCTTAGTTAGATAGACATTATGCTAATTTAATAGAGATCCATATCATTTGATTGATGAAGAGGATTTGAAGAAAATATTTTAAAGATAGAGTTGATAAGTATGGTATTTAGTGGGCACCTGAATGAATTGGACAATGATAATGTAATGTTTGTTTTACAATAATGTAATATTGTAATGTACTAATCTACACAAGCTAAATTAAATCCATGGGAATGCATGAGAGGATAAAAGAAAAGAAAAGATAGATGAATTATTTATTGCAGATTTGAGGGTTTTGGGTTTGCTATTATGATGGGATATTGGTAGATTTTGGAAATGTGAAATTGTTGGAAAAAAGGGTTTTTTTTATGTTTCATTGAGATGAGGTTTTTAGGGGGTGTCTTGTGGTTATGATCTCTTGGATAAAAATAGACCTCACCATTGGATCTAGGTCAATGTTTACATAAATTTTGATATATAATATGCCCTAGTTTGACCATGTTTAGAGTAAATGAAAGAGTTTTTTAGTTTCAGCCTATGATGGCCATCAAATTTGATCCTATTGGAAATTTTTGTCACAAAAAAAAAAAATCATAGGAAAAATGGTAAAAAGGTTGTCTTAGTAAAATGGCTATAAATTTCTCTCAAGATATAGGATTTTAGACTTCTTATGGGTGTCAGAAAGATAATTTAGAGCATTACAACTTGATGGAGGTTTGGTTCTATGATTTTGAAATTTTGTCAAGTTTTAAGAGCCCTAAAGTTAGATGTTATTTATTCTAAGCATAGATTAGGACATAACTTGGGCATACAAAGTCAAATTTTGGACTTCGCATAGTCAATAGAAAGCTATTGTAGAGATCTACATATTGGTTCAGATTTGGTGTAGGTTTGGCATGGTTTATTTGGTGATATACTAATCTGAATAGTTTATGGTATATATTGACTATGGCAGCACTATGTGGTTATGATATTGTATGTTTGGACATTTAAAATTTGATGTCATTATATACTCAATTCATATTTCAGATTGGTCTCATGATGATATGGTTATTAGTGTTTGGTTTGGATATGTATGATGACTTGTTGGGTCTACAATTTGTGCAAAGCTTTAATTAGTCTATACTTATAGGTTGCATTTATATATTGGTTATGGGTTGTCTTTGCCCATTGATCTTTTATTATTGATGCATATTTAGATTGGTGGCTTGTATTTGGGTTGTCTATGCCCTAAGTCACATGATTTGTTAATTTTTCCTCATGTAGAAGGGATGAGATGCTGATAAGTTGGGCATATTGAGGGCTAGATGCTCTATTCATGGATGTCATCATAGTGCCATGGATTCTAGCATGACATGATTGGATATAGAAGTACATCCTTAATATTCTTTGGTTTGGATTCCTGATTTGGTTGTGGTGGTATATATCTTCTTGGTTTAGGATCATGGTTCTTTGGTTTCTTTTGAGGAGCTTATGATGTGCACTTTGATTTCTTTGATATTTTAATGCCTTGGTTGATACACAATTTAGTGGGAGCTTGTGATAGTAATGAGGTGACAGTGTAGGATTAGTTCCTAGTCTAGTTTGGAGATCTCGGTTTCACTTGGTACTAACACTTTGGTTGTGTGAGTGTAGACCTAGGGGATCTTCATGCAGGAGATGGATTTTATGATGCCATATGTGACTTGGTACCATAGTTGAGTGGGAGTTTTTTAGTAATGATATATTAATTGAGTGTTCTAGATGTTAATGGTCTGTCTTAGATCCTATTGTTGCAAAAGCATCTTTAATATTTGCATGGTGCACTTGGTTATCTTCATGGTGTGTGAAGATGGTTGCATCTTGAGGACTCATAAAATTCTTGGTTATCTTCATGGTGTATGGAGATGGTTCTTCATGGTATGTGAAGATGGTTTTCTTCATGGTGTTTTGAGATGGTTCCATCTTGAGGACTAATGGTGTTATTGGTAAAGATGTGGTTTATACTTTCATTTGACATGTTATCCTTCGTATTAGCATGGTTTCATTTTTATGTTATGGTATACTCTTGATACACATTTAGAGTTTTGACATGTTATAGTATGTTCATATGGAGCATGTTATCTCTTTGGTTGAGATGGTTAAATCATGCTGTCATGTTTATGTTCCTGAGGCCATGGTTGGAACTTTGACATTGATCTTGGTTTAGTTTCTTTATATGGAGTACATTGATCATAAGTTGGATACTTCATGATATTGATATGTTGTATTTGGAGTTGGCATGGATTGATTCGTTACAAGTGCTCATGGATACTTAGAGATGGTGGTGATGTTGATTTCTCTTAGATTAGAGAAGTATTTGTTGGTACAATTGATGGTTTCAATAGGAGATTATGAGGGGCATTCACCTCATATGGACTTGAGAGGAGATTGTTCTTAGAATATTCTTGGCTGGAGACTTGGATATCTTGATGAGCATTCTAATTTCTCACTCTTGGTCTTCTCAGCAATTTTCTACTTGAGAGGTATAACGCATTATTTCTCTTAGGTGCATTATGTTTATGCTTGTCTTTCATGGATATGGATATTGAGTTATAGTACATGAGTTAGTTCTAGAGGGTTCATTTGAGAGATGTTTTAGCATTAGTTATCTCCATTTTCATATGTTGTTATGTTGGTTGAGTTTTGGAGATGGTTTTATATTGGGCATATTCCTTGTTTTAAGAATGGTTTATGAGTTTGATCTTCTTGTGATAGGATTACATCTATGATTAGTTATATGGTATGGTTTGGGTGTCATTGATGCTTCTTGGTTGAGGTTTTATGGAGGAGATCATACTTACATAATTCATATCTAGAGGTGTGTGTAGAAGGACATGATGTAGGTTATGATTTGCATGGTTTATGTTTGGTCTTGGTTATCTTTTTGGATGTTTGATTTCACTTACATTGGATTTGAGATTGGTGTGATATTTTGATCACTAGTTTGTGTTCATGTATGTCATGTGAGATATGACATGGTATTTCATTTATCTCTTTCCTCTGTTGGTTGTGAAGAGCTTGGGAGATTGTTGGAGACTTTTTTAATGAGGGTTTTTCTTGTAGGTTATTGGTTTATGTCTTGTGGATGTCCTTTAGACTACATGGATTCACTTCTTTGAGATGTTGTAAGTGGATTGGTTATAGATTTGACATCATCTTTTGTAGTGGGAGATTCTTGGTATATATGTGGTAGGTATTTCTCTTGAGGCTTGTGATTGCAGGTTATAGATTGGATATGTTGATAATTTTAGATTCACTTGGTATACCTTTGGAAGTATGGATAATTGGATGGGTTTGGCACTTTCTATAGGTGCTATTTCAGCTATGGATATTTTAGAAACTATGGATATGTGTGATTACCTTTGAATCAGGTTTTTTTTCTTGGCATTTTAGTTGGTACAAGATTTAATGATCTTCTAATGTGACAAGTTGGGTGGCTTCTATGTATGTCCGGTGGCAATGGCATAATAGGAGGTGGGGTCATTCATGTTTGAGATGTTGAATACTTCGATTTTTTGCTAGTACTAGGATGGAGCACATGAGTGTACTTTGATCCATGATGGTGGATGTGCTAGGAGGGATTATTCCCTTGTTCATTTATGTGGCTACAGATTGAACCTATGCAATGTATACAACAAGTGGGAGGTTTTTGAGATAATGGGTGTTACACACATTGCATAATATTGTTATATTGTATTATTTTATTTTATTATGTAATATTTCACCTAGACAGACATGAAACATGTAAAGATTTCCATGAGATATACTTGATGATATGTATTGTAACATTGTGATGATATTTTATGTAAGTATTTAATACTGGAGAAAAAAATTAATTTCCAATATTAAATGTGAGGTTAATGGGTTAGGTAGCACATGGTTTATGTAATACCACTTGGTGGCTTTGTGGGACTTGCTACTATATAAGTGACCACAAGTTTAGTTGTTGTGTGATTAGATAGAAGGTGAAAAGATAAGAGTCGAGTAGGACAAGGTTTGACAGGTTAGCCAAGGGAACATTTGTGAAGGTTGGAAGAATGGCATGGGATGTGTGGATTCATGCTTGTTCACATCAATTTCTTGGTTGTTGCTATGGCTTTGAAGAATTTCATGGTCGTATTGCAATGGTGTTTTTGCTAAATAATGCATGGTGATGGATGCTTTTGGAGGCTAGGTTTTTCTCTCAATGAGGGTTTTCCTAGGGTATATCTGATGTCATAATTTTGTGGGTATGTTTTCTATTCTCTTGCATATGGATTTTAATTGTATATATATTTTAGATCTATTATGGGTTTTGTGGGAATGATTATGTTCTTTGTTGCAAGTTTCCTTATAGAATAGTGAATGAATAATTTGGAATAAAATGATTGAGCGATTTAATTAGAAAGTGGGATGAGTTCACTAGGTGATTGTTTATGAAGTTTGTTTGGTATTGAATTTTTTTAAAGAGATTGTAAGATAATTGATTATCCCCCCCCACCCCCACTTTTTAATTATCTAACAATTGGTATAACAGCATAGTGCCTAAAGAAAGAAGTTTAAAAGGACTTGAGCTAAAGATTGAAAAGGATAACTTTCATCATGGAAAGATAGAATGAAGTTTCATCTATTATGAATTGGACTTAGTGTCACACATTGGTTAGATAATGAATACACTACCCCTACTAGCCCTCTAATTGTAGAGAAAATGAATGATAAAAAGAATCACAATAGCTTGATGATTGAGATTGTATCTGCACTCAATGATGTCAATTTTGATGATATCAAGAATTGCACTCCTACTTAACAAATGTGGGATAAATTGGAACTTGTACATAGAGGATATGATAATTTAAGGAGAGCTAAAACTAAAAGCCTTAGAGGAAAGTATGATGACATGAGAATGAAATAAGGTGAGAATGTTGTACAATATGCAAACCAAATCTAAGAAGTTGTGAGTGTAGTCAAAGCTGCTAGAAGATTTATCATTAACACTAAAATTGTACATAAAGTTTTGAGGATTCTTCTACCTATTTATGCTATCAAAATGTTTGAAATTAAAGAAGTAACAGCCATGCCTAGTAATGTATTGACACTTTATAGTTTAATTGGTTAGTTGACTACATCTAAGTTTAAGAAATTATGATAATAGTATGGTTACAATGAGAAATGCATTTAAATCTTCTCTAACCATTGGAAATTCAAAGAAAAAGAAGAAAAGTAAAGGAGAAAGTGAGTCTAAAACTAAATATGAACATGAAGGATTGATTGCAAGAAGGTTGTCAAGACATAAAGGTAAATTGCCCATAATTTGTTTCAAATGCAATGACGTTGATCTTTTTTTACTTCATGTCCTTATAGAAGTAAGAGTCATAGAAATGATAGGAAAGATCACAAGTACAAAAAGAATAGGGAGTGTAAAGAAAAAAGGAATGAAGGATTGTCACATTGATAGGGAGTGTAAAGACTAGAAAAAAGGAAGTCTTTTTACATTGTTGAGGGAGAGCACACTCAGTCCAGTTCTCATGATGACAAAGAAATAATTAAGATGGTATATATTACAACCAAAGAAGATCCCAATGGAGAAAGGTATGAAACTAAAGCTACACTTATTTCACATGTTAGCAAGAATGATTCATGGATTATAGATGGTGGATGCTCACATCACATGACTGATGATCTAAGTAAGTTTGATAATTTTGAAGAAATTGATGATGGTAGAACTATTATGCTAGGAAATGATGTTCCATGTCTAGTGAAAGGTAAAGGATCACTAATGTTTAATGATAAGATACAAATATGATGATGTATACTAGGTACAAGGACTAAAGTATAATCTTTTGAAAGTTTCTCAGTTGAATAATTCAGGTCACAAACTAGAATTTTAGAATAGAAAGGTTAAAATTTATGATGATGAGAGAAATTTGATTGGCATAGGAGTACAAACTAAAGGTGACTTATTTTATCTTGATCCTACTATTAAGACATGCTTATCTGCTAAATTTGAGGATATTTAGTTGTGGCATAAGAGGTTGTGTCATGTAAACTTTGAGAACATGGTGAAGGTTAGTAAAAAGAAAAGAGTAAGAGGATCACCAAATTTGCAAAAACCTAAGAATCCTATGTGTAAAGAATGTTAGCTTTGTAAGATGACAAAATCTAGTTTTTCAAGCAAAACAAACACTTCAAATGATATCTTGGAACTAGTGCATGCATATATATGTGGACCTATTAGAGTTGAAAGATATTATGGTGGAAGATATTTCATATTTTTTGTTGATGATAATCCTAGAATGATGATTCTTGCATTCATGAAGGTGAAATCACATGCTTTTGATATGTTTAAATCTAGTATAAAGCTAGAATTGAGAAAGAAATTGGTAAATCTTCTAAATGTTTAAGGTTTGATAGAGGTGGTGAGTTTATGTCTATTGAATTCACTAGCTTTTGTGCTGAGAGTGGTATTAAGAGACAATTATATGCATCGAGGACACACTAATAGAATGAAGTTACTAAAAGGAGAAATAAATCAACAGTGGATTGTGCATGAACACTGATGATTGAAAAGGATGTTGCACAAAGATTCTAGAGAAAAGCCATTAGCACTGATGTTTATACTCTCAATCAAGTTTAATTGAAGAAATGAACAAATAAAAAACCCAATGAACTCTAGTAAAGTCACACACCTAATGTTAGTTATTTCAAAATATTTAGAAGTGCTGTGGTCTCACAATGCATGCCTCATTTTGAGTCACAAAATTGGGACACCCTAGTTTCAAAAAACTCCATGAGGCACCTAGTCATCTTGGACCCTCCTCTAGGTCCAAGTAAAATCCTGGTCTCTGATTAGGTAGTGTCAAGTATAGAGAGAAGGGCAAAAAAAATATTTTTTAAGGTTTCTTAGTGCATAAAGTGCACACATGTGCATGTGTGCCAAGTGCACAAATGCACACTTGCCTCTTTTTGAGGATGCACACTTGTGTACTTACGGATGTGCATACCATTCAAGATGTGCACCTATAGAGTTGTTCACTATGGTTCCATGTCATGAACTTTTCTTAAAGGGAATCCTAAAATTATAACTGAATAAAATTATATAACAATAGTTTATTATATGATTAAAATATATACTATCATTTATTATTTGCACAAGAAACATTATTGACAACTATATAGATAAATATTTATAATCCATTTATTCTACTTAATTATTTATATTATTCATAATAATAATTTCTATTAGTAATATACATTAATAAAGATGCCTAACCAATTGCATTTCTATTTGTAAGGACCCTCCTCATATGTACTTATCAAATATGAATTCTTTGTTAAAACTATTATAGGAGATTGTATTGGAAATGAAGTAATGTGTTATGTTGTGAATGTCCTAAAAGAAACTAAGATTAGCTGATTCATTCATGTTTTAGATACTTGGTGATTCTAGAACTACTACATCACCTCGACTATTTAAAACATTAATTTTTACTAATGATGGTACGAAGTGTTTTCACTTGATAATGAGGATGTTGATTTTGATACCACGATGATTAAGTTATATGCAATTTAGATGGTACAATATGCCCTATTGGTGATGTTATGATGTTTAGGTATATGCATGCCTAATGATGGTTATTTTGGTATGTTAATATAAATTAACAAATAAGTTATGCTATATTGACTATGTGATTCTAATGAGTAAATGTGAGTAGAAATGGATTAAACAATTGATTATATGAAAGATCCATGTTTTGATTTATGTAACTATATAGATAAGTTTTTAATGTATGTATGTGATTTTCTTGAGCTACTGATGTGTGCATTGAGTGTGCAGGATACTCTAGCCAAGTGATCTAACGGAGGAACAAAATTGAACCCTATGTATCAATCGTGGAAACCAGGGTTAAATTTGATGAAAGATGTAAACTCCATTGTTTGTATTTTATTTGTGTTCTGGATTGACTAAATGTATCATTTTTTAATTAGTAGATGCTAATGCTCTATAATAGTATTTTTTTATAGTGTTGCTTGACACTTGTGAATTGTATATGCATTCTAGCATGATAGTTAGAAGTAATCAAGTAACCTAAATATCTAAGTTGGATTATATTATTGACCTCCTTGTTAATCAATTAGTATTGAGATTAATTACCCCTAGTTAGGATTACTGAGTTATCTACTTTTTGAAGGTTGCCAGTAAATCCTAAAATATTCCTAGCTTTTGATAAGTCTCTGGTTAATCCTAAAGGCTTAAAATATTAAATTTAAGTACCCTAGGGGTAAGGATATGGGTTGGGAGTACTTTCCACCCCCTTAACCTCTTTTGTTTACTTTTAGGGTCACAAAAAAAACCCTACTTTTCGTTGATTACAAAAATTGATTTGTCTCCTTCATGAGTTGGTGACTCAAACTCCACCTTGGGGTTACCTAAATCCTAGTTGAGTTAGGATCATATTTAGATGCATTTTGGAGAAGTTTTGGGGTTCTTACTAAATCTCTAGTTTTAGAGAGAAGTTTTCAAGATTGAAGGAAAGGAAGGAAAAGCTCTTCTCAACTTCTTCATGTTACCATAACCTTATTGTGGAGGTAGGATTTTTTCATCATCTTTTGTTCATGTTGTTCATATTCTTCATGATTTGATTCATGCATAAGGTATTGTGTTGTTCATTGTATTGCTTGTATGTGTGTGAGTTTCTTGAGAGGGATCTAAACTTGTTCTTGGATGTTTTTCTTATGTTTTGCTTTGAATTTTGAGGGATTTGTATTGGGTTGTTTTGGCATTACTCACCCTTGGATAGGGAAGAAATGGCCATGTACAGGGGAAGGACCTTAGTTTGACCTCAATAATATAGAGTCTCCTCTCATGGTGAGAAGAGGGAAAGAGGGTAGAGTGAATGGGCCCCTATTTTTCATCACATATCATGTTTGAAAATTTGAATTCTTGAAGAAGGGAAGGAATGAAAATCCTTGTTGTATTGGCCTCGAAAGGGCATTTGTAGAGGAACAAAAGTTCTTGAGTTTTAGCCCCGAAAGGGCTATGTTATGGTACGGTGATTGACATCTCCTATTGAGAAAATCCACCTCCCCCCAAGTCTAGTTCAATGTTGGGCCTATTGTACAAACCGGGATGGGAATGCATGCTTGATTTGTTTTTGAGTCAGTTCTAATCTTCTCCATGATCACCATGATGTATTGAAGATATTAAAAAGGATCCTTATTAAGGACCAAGAAGAGAATTCAAATTGGCATTGCAATATGATGTAAATATGTATTTTAAATTCTTATTGTAGTGGCAAGGATGTCAGGTTTTCTTATTGGTTCTTTCCTAATGGAGCCTTGAACCAGGTTGATTAATAGAAGAGAATGATTGAGAAACCTCCTTGCATTGTGTCTTATGTTTTTTCAGTTCTTGCATATGTATGTTGATGAGTGAATAAAATGGTGATGATCAATTTTGAAATTTTCAAGTTCAAACATGTCATTGGAGAAAGTATGTTATGTTAGAACTTCAATCCATATTGTGTTATTAGGAAAACTATTAATCTCATATTGTTGACAAACAAAATTATTTAACCTTCTTGCTTAATTAAATAATTGGTGAATTCAATTTGAAAGGAAGATGATATAAACCTCCTTGTCATGAAATCCTATGAGGCACAAGAGTATACCACTTGAAGAATTATGCAAGCTAGAAAAATTGCACACTTAGAAACCAAAAAAAGATACTCTCCCAGGAGCTAAAAAGGCTCTCTAGATTTTGTATGGGCCAATGAGTTACTTCACTTGAGGGAACAGAGGATATTCTCTGTGGATTCCTTATTCTAACATTTTTTTTTTTTTTTTTGAAATAATAATAATAAAGAAAGAAATATCATATGTATATGTCCTAAGACCCCAACAACAAAACTTTATAACTTAAATACTTACACCCCCCCTCTCTTCCCTAAATCCTCGCTAACCTATCCCACTCATATTCATCACCTATCTGCCATCCCAGGCATACCTTGTCCATGCTTTATGTCTTGGATTGCATTTTCATTATACCTAGAAGCTAGTGGGAGGAGCTTAGTCAACTTATTTATTAAATGTTAAGGGGCAGATTTCTTTTTACATATTGTTCTTTTTTTTTCAAATTGGATCATCCTCAGTCTGTGTGGGAAGCCTTATAGTGTACTTGTGACAGCTTGACGTGACATAAGGGAAGGCTTTTACAGTGGCAAGTATTTTTTTTGAATCATGAAAAAATAAACTTTAAATCTCATTCCTTAGCTGCATTTTGTCTTGGGCAGCAAGTATATTAATTGCTTTGGACCATGTACCTGGTCATGCATTAGGATAGCGCTCGGGAAGTGTGAGGAGATTGGTGGGTAGGATAGTGGATAGGATGTGGGTAGGGTTAGTTTAAAAATAAAGTATAATGTTAGTGAAGCCAGGTTAGTAAAGGGGTAAGCTTTAGGATGTTAGTGATTATTTCTTTTGTTTTATTTAGTTGTTGATTAATATGTTAATTTAGAATTAGTATTAGTAACTATAGTTAGTTATTAAGATTAGAGTTAGTATCAATTTAGTTTTATTTTGAAGAAAGATAATTATTTGGTGTTTCAAATATAAGTTGTTTAATATAATTTATTTTAGTTTTGAGTTAGTGTATGATTAAAAATTATTAGTATGTCTTTTTTTTAAATCTTAGTATACTTTAATGTTGGTAATTATATTGGGTTGTAAATTTTTTTATACATTAAGGTGTTAAAATCTTATTTATTTATTTAATTTTTATTTAATTTTAGTTGTATTATTATTTTATTAGAAATATTTTATTTTAAATCCATTTTAGAGCGTAAAAAAAATTGTTATATGAGTAAAGTTTATTTAATTGGATGTGAGACATTATTTTAGTTAGTGGGTGCTTTTATCTAAAGTTTCGAATAAATTGATTTATAATATTTCAATGGGCATTCAAATCGATTAGTCATATGGTTAATTGATTTTTTTTTTTTTTTTTGCCTAATAGATTTATTATTGATTAAAGTTAATAAGATTGTAATTAATTGTAAATTAAGTTATAAATTTGATATTTCAATTTAATAAAGTCTTTTTGAATTACCATTGTCATATCTTTATGTCAGTTAACAATTAGTAGATTGTTTGGGTTAGTGATTAACATATGTGACTTAGCACCCTAAGTTTTAATTAAGATCATGTATTACTATTGCTATTATTGAGATCTTAGAACAATATTGTGTATTTGAATTTCAATGATTTTATAGTATATTTGGTCTCAGCAATGGCTAGTGCTAGGAATAGGATCTAGTGCATTTTGTTAGAAGTTAAAGTGTAGTTTTTTTTTTCTTTATTTTATTTAGCCTTTATTGAATGTCTCAGTGTTTTAATTAGATCCAAATGAGTTATGATAATATCCAAGTTAAGTTTTAATATGTTTTGGTGGGTTAATCCTTTAAATGTAGAACTTGATTCCCCTAAGGATTGATCTAGTATAAGTGATAATAAGGATATCATCATAGTAAATCTAAGAACTTGAAAAAAACATAATTACACATTGAGCTTGATGTCGTACCTTAGAAACTTCAATCTAATGTTTTAAACTGAGCAACTCATTTAACCAGAATTAAGTGTTTTTGTAGTGTTCGTACTTTAGGGTTTTGAACCCATGCAATATGTAGAGTTGTCAACTCTGCATCTTATTATTATTTATTTGAAATTCACTTTATTCCTATGTCAAATTTTCCATACCCTGTTCAGTGTAGCATATCATTAACTTAGTAGATTTATTATCTTTTTAAAAAAATATTGTGTTTTTTTGCCCCGTATTTTTTGGGCATGACACTGTTATAGATATTCAAATATAAATCTAATAAACAAAATACAAAAACTATACTAACCTAAATCATTACATAAATCTATACACTAATAGTTAATACATCAACCTACCTACTGATGGAACATAATTGAGGGACACGTCCATTCAAGATTAGATTCCACATTGATATAAATGAAAAGGATGTAGTATGACAAGGGGATCATCACCAGATTACGTTTTCCAAAACACATTCAGACAAGGAGGTATGAATAGCAACACCTAATATTCCACTTGCAATTAAGGACATGGAATGAGGTTGGAGGGAGGAATTAGGATTGGAAACAAGGCATGTACTAGGATTAGCATTGGGTTTCACATCGATATTAATAGGAAGGACGTGGAATGAAGGCCAAGAGCATATCCAATATTGTGGGTAAATACTAAGAAATATGCAAGACCAAACATATTCACAAAGCCCCAATGATAAACTTTGCTAATACATAAATCACAATGATTCTAGGGGAGAATTGGAAGGGATCAAGGTTATAGAGAAATTGATAGGAAGAAGGTATTTAAATTGATTTATCAAAGGGGCATAAATCTATTAATAAGAGAAGAGTACAAGCTAATATATAATTAGGAGTGATTCCCAATTTCAAATATATTTTATCTTATATAAAAAGTTATCATTTCATATATATAACTCAAGAATTTGGATATCCTTGAAAATATATATAAATTTTATGTATTTTCAAGTATAGAACAAATACTTGGAGTTATTCATAAGACTTAAATTGGAAACTAAGACAAATTTGAAGTACATTTAAAATGGGACATTGCATGCCACCTTGAGCCTATATAACCCCTCTAGTCTCCTCATTTGTCATTATGCCCTCTCTAAATGCACACCTTTTCACACTCATGAGGTCCACTACTCTGCTAGCCCACTACTCCAAAAACTGTCTACACTCCAACCTAAGGTAAAGTCAATTTTGCAAGAGCGCCCATGTACACATGTGCACCCTCAAAAGATGCACATGTGAGAACCAAAACCCCAAACCAAACCTTCCTTTAAGAACAAGCTACACACATTCACATGTGCACATGTACACACCTTACAAATGTGTACAATATGTACAACTACACACATTGTGGTAAATTGCAAAAAAATCAAGTACATTAGACCAGCCTACACACCTATATAGGTGTGCTAGTGCACAAATTAGGAACTTAAGAGGGTTTTTGTTAGTTTTGAGTACTTTTACTCAATTTTTTATCTATCAAGGTCACATCTGAGTGCCATTATGGCATTTCAATATCATAATACTAATATTTCTCCCCTTTTGTATAGATGCAATGTCATTATCATCATCTTCTATTGTAGAAAAGATGGTACCAAATCTAATGACTTTCAAATATCAAGGAGCACAAAAGAAGTCTCAATTTTAGGTCAAACACATAGAGATCTGAGACACTGAACTAGGCCACATTGATTGGAACATCTTGTTGACCCTTGTCAAGAATCCTAGAGAGAGGTCATTTATGGTATCAGCTCTAATCTAAAGTGGGTTAGTGAATAGCGCTTCTCATCCAACATCAGTTCAATCATCTAAACAGATCATGACACTGGCCCAACATTATGTCCTAGAGGAGAAGGTCGTGAAGAGTTTGATAAGAGAGATAGTTCTTGATCTAAGGCCACACAATAACGAGAAGGTTTTCCACCTCCTAAGGGTAGAGCAATACCTATAGGTTGCTTATGAAGGTACAAATAGATGGTATCAAGAGAAGGAAGAAGAGGCCAAGGAGTTGGTACAATCCAAGTAGCTGATTGATAAGACACCCTTGGGATGAAGAGAATAAAAGGTTGATATGGCACATGGGTACATGATTGATGATATCAAATACTCAATTTTTTTCTTGGGCGGAGACATGGGCCTTCCCACAACAAGTCACTTAGAGACATGGATGGTACACTTCATTGAAACCATAAGAACAACCAACATTCCTATTCATTGGGCCATAATTATTAATGACGATCTAGATGAGAAACTAATCTCGGTTGAGAATGACCCTACCTTTATATGACTTCATATATAGTATATCTCCTAGCAGTTAGGACCACAAACTATCTTAGATTGTATAGAAAGGGAAGCATGCAACATGCAAATGCTTGGCCCTATGTAGTATATCTAGAGCTGGTGAAAAAGAAGCTCCTAATACAAAGTGTGGAATACAAGGTATTCAATGATGGTTTCATATTTTCCATCATTAGATTCATAGAAGTGGATTATGCAAAGAGGATATTAGTAGAGGCTACAACACGGATAATAAAAGATGGTGCTTACTACATCTAGTTTAAAACTTTCTCCTATCTTTGGTAGCTAGTACTCTTTTGTGTCCCAATAAGCTCCTACAATATCCATATAGTAGGCTTATACTACTTGAGATAGCTCACCAACTTGTTTCTACATATGACAAAGTGAGAAAACAACATAAGAAGATGTGTGTATAGATGATCACCATTAGAGCATTCAAAGTGAAATAGAAGCAAGATATTTCTACATTTAACTCAGAATGGGATCAATATCCTCTGGAGGATTATTGGGCTCCATGCCCATATTTTGATGATATTGGGATGGTGTAACATCTAGTAGGGAAGAAATTTGTACCTAAAGAATCCCTTTAAGATCATTAGATGAGTGCAGTAGATGATTAGGATGTCCTCATTAGGGACTATTGTAGAATGATTCTACAACTAACAGTAAAGGTGTTGAACATTATGATACCCCTCAATGTATGGGACAATTATTTCCTAGAGATAATGGATCTATTGTACAATAGGGATAAGATCTATGATAGACCCATTATGAATGTACAAATTGGGCATGAGAAGAATGATGATATGGATCATCGAGATGAAAAATGTGGTCAAAATTACAAGAGAATGGATCAAGAAACAATTTCAGATGGATCCAATTCCCCAATCCATCTCTCTTTAGGCTACAACCCAACTAAAGAAAGGAAAAGGAACAAAGGTCACTATACTAACCTACCTTACCAAATCACTAGTGAGGCTAGAAATGATATGCCAAAAGAGGGAGGTTAACCATTTTGAGATAGGAAAAGGAAAGGGTAAGAAGAGAAAGGACACCCCTAGGGAAAGAAAGCAAGTAGCCAAAGCCCAAGCATAATCAACTACCCAGGAAGTAGAAGCCCAATAAGAGCCAAAAAAAGCTTAATAGGAGCAAGAATCAGTGCAACTAGAACATAAATCAATCCCACCACCTTGATCCTCAAAAGAAGAAGCTTACACATTGATGCCCAAAAGAGCCCAAATAGAGACCATGGTGCTAGGTGTGAAAAGGAGAAGACTAAACAAGAAGAGAAATCCCTCTCTATAGGTGCCATAAACTATCCCAAAGGTCGAAGAGGAGGAGGAAGTAGAAAAAATTGAATTTTTTCCTTAAAATAAAATGACTCACTCAACTTTTGTGACCAAAGAAGAGAGGAGGAGAATCTCAACTCAAACACTTTCATCTATGCCTAGGGAGGCCATCTCCAAAGATTAGCAATAAAAATGGATTGTAGAAATGGAGAGCAAGGAAGAAAATATTTTTGACCTCTCAAATTTTGATTTCATGCCTATAGGAACCAATATGGTAGGGGAGTAAATAAGGGATGCTCCAAATAATGAGATGTTAGGAGAGGATTGGAATAAATTAGCTCCTCTACCTCAAGGACCTCTAAGCATTCCTTCTACACTAGCAGATGAGACAAAAATGATAGCAGATAAGGGATCAGAAGCTCCACCTCCTTTGATAGTTGAAGTAGAAATAGAGTGTTGGAATATAGAGGATGGTGAATATGTTCATTTTTATGTTGATGAAGTATCTAAAGAAGGATAGATAGTAGAAGAAAGGCAACAAGTTCCTCTAGATGTAAAGGCTATGTCCTTAGCCCAACATCATACAAAAGATCTCTCTGAAGATCTTCCTCAACACAAGAAGACTCCTAAGAGGATTGATAAAGGAAAGGAGCATACTTTAGAACCAAGATTAAAGAAGGAAATTATGATTAGATAGAAGAGGTAGATGGAACTAATATAAGAGCAGGGAATGAAAGAATTAATAAAAGTGATAAAGAAGCATGGGCCACCTAAGGGTGATGGTAGATTACTTGTCTTCATAATGAAGAATTAATATTAGGACCTTCTACCACATATTTCCATTCCACATCCTCATTTTGAAACTAAAGAATTGACTCTAAAAGACTATTAGATGAAGGAGGTCATATTGGGAAAGTCCATGATGGATATGACAAAGGTCTCAATTACTATAGGCCTCACGCAAGTTTTTTCACACTTGGATAGAGATGAGTCAAAGTTGATATTGTTGTGAAAGATTAATGAACTATTGATAGGGTACTTGAATGAGGTGGTAGGGCCAATAGACTTGACTAATCCTAAGCAACATTGGAAAGGAACTAGGAAGGACCACAAATGGATTTATTTTTTGATGCTTGTCAGTAATAGTATCATAGTTTTGAGAAAAGGGAAGTGCAAATAATATAGTGTAATTTGAACCTATTGCACAACATCTGGACTAATGCCAAAAAATTGGTTTCTATCATAAACCAAAATTTTTGGCTAATGGATGAAGTGTGCACCTAGTCTAATGACTTGCAAGCACTCAAATCTATAAAAGGGAAAAGGTGCCAGATGTTGATCGAGACATATTTAGTAGAGGAGTTGGATAAATTAGATGATCAGATAGAAAAGATATCTTCAAGGAGTATATTAATGGAGGGGTTACATGAAGGTATTTAGTAAATTAAAAATAAGTTTCAAGTGCAATTTTTGGAAGCAGATAAATACTACAATGCTACTAGCCTTGAGATCTTTGAAGATGAGTCAAAGACCAAGCTTTCCTCAATAAAAACTATAGTTTAATAACTCGGAGATACATTGCATTAAAACTAAAGAAGAACTACTCCAACTAGATACCAAGCTTGAGAATTTTTTAGATACAAAAATAGAAGTGAGAAACTACTAGCAAGTAGTTAGAAATAAGTATGACTCATTGGATTTACTAGAGGCTAAGGAAGTAGTAGAACTAATAGAGAACTTTAAAAGAAAACATCCAAACATCATTTTGGTATGAAGAGGAAGAAAACCTAGATGTTGGAAATAAAGTTTATACATTTAGAAGAATTTTTGGATTTTTGGGTCCTATCACCAAGTTGCACTTTTTGAAGATGCACTTCTCTTAGAGGTGCATTAATAGTTTTGAAGAAAAAGAAGTGCACCAACAATTAACTATGAGTTTATCTTTTAGGGTATTCCATGTATCAGAAACACATTTTGACAATATTTTAACTCCCATAGACACCAAGGGAAGGCCAAGCTTCAATTTTTAGAGCTCTTAGTGACTCCTAGATCATCCCATTGCTTTTGTCTTCTTATCTCCTTATTCTTTTATTGTTTTAAGTCAAGTAAAGACAGATGCACCCATTAATTGATATAAACAAGGGTGGAGACCTACTTAGCACCATTTAGAGAGCTAGTATGTATGTAAATAGCTTTATTTCATTAGTTTAAAACATGGTTTTGCATTAGAAGAGATCCTACTCCTAACACAAAGGGATGAGAGTATTTTGTTTAAATACATGGATGTAATGTACTCTGTTGGTATAATTTTTTACAGTATAGAAAAGTTCTGATATTTGGGTGAAAAATTAGTTAAGTCTTTTTTTATTGCATATTAAGGTTTTTATTTTTTGATGTCCTGAAAATTGTTTGATTACCCTAGTTACACCCTATTCTGTGGGTTGTGTCTTCCTTTTTAATTTCTTAGGGTTTGCCTTCCAAATTATCAATGAAAAGGCCCTAAGTGCATAAAAAAAACCATTATGCCTTTGTTTTGTGGTGCCCTCATTTTCAAATTTAAAAAAAAAGGTATTTTCTTCAAGTATTTTGGTGGGGCTTTTAATCCTAATGTTTTATTTACATCAAAATGCCTTTGGTAAACCTTTCATGTACCTTTAATTGCGATATTTTGTTTGAAAGGACACCAAGTTGAAGTGTTTCTCAATCACCATTGATCTATTAGAGATCAAGGGTCAGTGCATCCCCGCATTATAGAGTTGTAGGTCTTTAAGCAATGCAGGGAAGCGCATTTGCGACACGTAGCCCCTGATGTTTTATGAGATCCAGTATGCCGCAAAAGCTCTTGTATATCAGATTTGTTAGTACTTTTACACACATTTTGTTTTTCCCCTGATATCATTGGTGGATTTGTTGGTAGAGCTATGAAGATTTCTTACCAAGAAACATCACCGTTGATCTTGTCTTCATCAATGATTGGCGCATCCCCGCATAATAAAGATGTAGGTTTTTAAGTAATGCGAGGAAGCACATTTGTGACGCATGGAAAAGTGGGGTCAGGTATTTGTATTTCAATGTGCTACACTGCAAATGACTGATGATGTGTATTGCTAGGTGTGCACAAAAGGATTTTTGGTTGCTGAATTAACGTGAAATCTTATCATCGTTGATCTTGTCTTGATCAACGGTTGGTGCATCCCCGCATTATGAAGATGTAGCTTTTTAAGTAATGCGGGGAAGTGCATTTGTGACACGTGTCCATGATGACGTCAAACACTTTCTTGCTCAGAAGAAGATATGAGATCTGCTGGCGTGGAATGTTGTCAAAAAGTATGAGCTAATATGGCAGTTTCCTATTGGTCAGTACAGCTAGCTGGTCATTAATACAAAATGGATTATTCTGATCGTCAATCTTGTCTTGATTGATGATTGGCGCATCCCTGCATTATGAAGATGTACGTTTTTAAGTAATGCGGGGAAGTGCAATGGTGATACGTAGCATTTTTCTAAAAGATTGTAAAGCTTGTTATTTTTAAATCAGGACCATGCTATCTGATAAAATCTACGGATGGGATTCAAATTTGAGTGTAAATTGCGGGCAATGGTTACTGAGAGTAAATGTGATCCAGACCTGGTGCGTGCAATTTTAATTCATAAAGGAACCCACGATTTCACCATTAATGAATCACCAAAGTGCAGAAAGAACACCAGCGCATTCAAGATTTTAGAGCTAAGGCACAAAATTTCTCGGTTAATACTCCAGTAAAATTGCAGAAGACATCATATAGTGCAGAAGTGCGATTTCTAGCGGGTAAGTTCTTTGTGACCTTCTGAGTAAATTTGAAGCATCTACTATTGTGAATTTTCCAAAGCTTCATTAAAAATTCCACCCCGAAAAGAGTTTACTAGACAAAAAGATTATCTAAAACATTCAGTGCATGATGATTTTCTCGAACAATTCCCCTTATCAGTGCATGAAATAACTAGGGGAAGGGAACTCATTCCAAATAACCCTAGATTAGTTGTGGTAGAAGGATTTTATGACAAAGCTAATTGGATAAGAGATGTCCAGGTTTCCATGGGAGGTTTGGAGTTGTTTAAGAACTGGACACTCCTATGAGCAATCTATGGGAATTGGACATTGGAAAATTAGTAGTCCCCAGTGTTTTCTTTGATAGTGATCTATTGATGGACCTGGCAAAGAAGTATGATCCTATCATGGGGTGGGTAAAAAATAATTTGGGGGTCAACCTTTTTAGGGTTTTCCCTAAGCTGTTTAGTGAGGTTTTCAACCTAAACCCTAACCATGTTGTGCATGAAGTCAATGATATGGATGATTTGCAAGCTAGATATGATGCACAATGAATGTACTTGAGAATAGGGCCACTATAGGAGCATGCTGCTAGGGTTGGTAATTTGCATGTGATCACGGCCAGTACTCCAGAGCCATTGTTGAGAAGACATTTCAATCTGAGAGCTCAAGCACTATATTTTTCTCTTTGCAAGATCTTGGGGATAGATGAGGGTGATCAAATTCCAGGTTCTATGGTCCTTATAATTGCTCAAACCCTTTAATTTGGAATGAGTACCATTCTGGATTTTACCACTTTCCTAGCAAAAGAGATTCACAATGGTCTGGTTGGAATAGCAAAGGGGAAAGTAAACAAACCATTATGTTGGCATTCATTGATGATGCATGTATATTTATACAAAGGATATACTTTCTTCTCCAAGGGTATGGAATTAGAAACAACAAAGGATGGAGAAAGGAATCCAGTGCAGTTGTGGAGTGTGGATATGACTTCAGAGGCCACTGATGCTAGTTATGTAAGATTTGGTAGGTATTTTGCATCAAAGCTTAGACTGCTTTTAAGAAGAGATAGCCCTAGAATCCCACAAGAATTATTAGAATTGGTTAGACCCAAGGACCATGCTAAAGGGCTACTTTTCAATCATAACTGGGGGGATATAATTCCCTACAATGTTTCAACAGTAATAAGAGTTTATGGTTTCTTAGGAAAACCTCATGTGTTACCTTTTCATGTGCCTTTGAAGATAGGGATAGCTGAGCTCTTATGGTAGATAGGTACTATAGATGAGAGGGAATTGGTCAAGAAGGGCACTTTCTTTCCAATGGTTACTGTAGTGCATGATTTTGTTTTTGTTAAAAAGGGGTGGAAGCATTTAAATTTGTTTTTGAATAAATATAACATGGCACAATCTCATGCCAAATTCATTGACCCTGAAGGATTCTATGATCTATTAAAAGAAAGGGTGAGAACTTCCCATATGGTACATTAGGTTTACTATCCAGAAGATATAATCAAAAATATTTTCACATTGCAGGAGCAAGAATTAAGGAAAGAGAAATGGATAGTTTTCAGTAAAAACCTAGAATTCATTAATGCTTTTGACCCCCAGCATGACCCATTGAAAGATAAGAAATATTGGGGAGCTAAAATACAGGCATTAATGAATAATTTTTCCATAATAATTTAGACTATGAATGAAAAGAAAGCTATGTTTATTAAGGCACACCTAGACAAGGCAGCAGAAATACAAAGAAGAATGAGCGGTAGAAATGTGGTAACTCCTAGCCAATCTACATTGTAGAAAAGGGCAGGTTATGTCATGGTTCAAAATGTGCAACAGGTACCACCTCATAAGAAACCAAGGTCAAGAAGTCCATCTGCAGCCAACTCTCCAAAAAGATGAAAATTAGAGTAGGGGTCTTCTTCTCAAAAAGAACAATACTCCCCAATCTAGTCTCCAATCTAGATAGATGATGAGGCATCTCTAAAGGAACAGCTTAGAAAAATGGGATGAGAAAGGGATGTGATTGTCACTTCTACAGACCTGGATATTGGAGAGCTAGAAGAACCTCCTACACCTTCCTTGGACCTGACCATTACTGATTACCAAGGTAAGGAAATTGACCCAATTGTTGCCCAGGCTTCTGAAATATTTATTAATGATGAAATTTTTTTAAGATCTAGGGTCTTTGCTTAGTTTTTATGGAGATTAAATGTAAAGAATTTTTAGAAAGCCTATGAGAAGATCAAGGCTGAGCAACCAAATAAATTTGACTCGGTTATCAAGGAAGAGGTAAAATCAAAGTTTTTGAGTGATTTTGCCCAGTTTACTCCTGAAGCTAGGAGCCAAATAGTTAGACAATCAGGAGTCCTCCTTCTGCCAGAATGGGATATAGAAAATGCTATTGTTTTTGATTCAGTAAGGAAGCAGAAGGATGTTCAACTAACAACTATTGAAGAAGTACTACAAGCTCATAGAGGGGTCAAATTTAGTGATGACCACCAAGCCCTTGTTTTGTGGTTCATAGATAAGAGAGAAAATACCAGGATACATGAGTTTCCCACTGCAGAACATACTAGTACATTGATAGTATACAGGGTTGGTGAGGTAAGTAGTAAACAAATAATGGGAATGGCCTCAAAAGTGCTAAAATTGGGTGGTGTTGTATCTAGACAGGAAGAAGATAAGTTTTCCCAACTCAATGCTAGGTTTGAAGAAGTTTTGAAGGCATATGAGGTAAGGGGTATACAGATACAGTCACTAGAAAACAAAATGTCTCAAATGGAGAGGATACTTGGGAAAAGAAAGGTGGGAGAATCCAGTGCACCTACAATTGCATACCCTTCACAGTCATTGGTTGGATCTGGATCAAGCCCTATTATTGAAATACCTAACACCCTTGAAAGGACCCAATTCAATATTGCAGAGGACTTTGAAGAAGAAAAAAAAAAAAAATTCATGAGTTGCAGATAGAATTAAGAAATCAATATGAAGAAAAATTAAAGCAAGGTGTGATATATTTGAGGGATAAAATACAATGGTCAACCTTTTTTAATCAGTTGACAAGAATTGCAACCCTCATGGATGAGTTGAACAGAGATAAGGATAAACTGACTCCTCTTTCATAGAAATGGAGGGAGAGGAATAATGATATTACAATCATATGTATATCTGCAGTCCAAATGCCTTATCATCAACTTGAGAAAATCTTTGATTTATTAAATAAGCTAGAAAATTTTGATGATAAAAGAGATTCTTTACAGAAAAGATCAACACTATGTTTTTCCCGATATATTGCTGAAAAATTCACTCTATTTCCTTGTGCTTTAGAATCTATTGATACAATAAAGGAAAAGGAAAAGTGGAAAAGGGAGTTGGACGAGTTATTTAATGAAAGAATAATAAAAATCATGAGTGAAACTAGCCACTATTTCTGGGCAAAGACAAACGAAGAGCTAGTAAAAATACAATTATTTTATACTGCTATGAGAAAAGAATTTGATGATTTAGAAGAAAGTGCAAATTCTTTAATAATGATACAAAGAGAAGCTCTAACTTTTGATTGGCTAGATGATGATGCTTTTAATAAATGGAAAAACTAGTTTCTAGAACAAATGTCAAAAGATGATGAGGATGAAAATGTAAAAGTAAAAGTTACCCTCGTAGTTAATAATAAGGACATGGAGAATCCCTAGGTTGAAATAAATTTGCAAGTAACTAAAGATGATACATCACTTTCAAACCTTATGGCTATTTACTCTGAGGATGAAGAATAATTGAAGAATCAGATCTTATCTTTTTGTTTCAACAACTGAGAAACATAACAGAAAGGGACCCACCGAGGATTGTTCGATGTATTAGCTTTTCTATTATTATTTTTTGTCTTTTATGATAGACATTTGTCAGTATCTTTTAGAAGACAAATGTCACTTTCTTTAGCCTGAAGCTTGTTGCATCTCACACTATTTAAGTGAGATCCAAAGGCTAAAGAATGGTCCAAATTCTATTTCTTCTAAGTACTATGCTTAGTCTATTTTTGGTCCAAATTTAGAAAGCAAGTTTGTAATGTATTTTTCTATCAATTCACTGAGAATACATGAATATAGAATGAGCTTTGTTTCTTTCTGAAGACTATTCTGAGTCTATTGTAAAGGATATACCATTTTCAAAGGAAATGAATACAAATTGTGAAATGTCCCCTTATCAGTTCTTTCTGAATTTTGTCTCCTTTTAAATACTTAGCTGCCTTGATGTTGTATGAGTAAAAGCTTGTGCAATTGAATATAATTTAGTTAGGTTGTATATCCATTTATCATTGTTGTTAATTCAATGGATTAAATAAAAGCTTTGATGAATGTGTTGAGATTCCTTAAGTATTGAAAAGGATTTTGAATGATAAATTCTGATAAGAATTGCTGATAGAATTTTTTGTGAGGCAACAAATTAGATCAAATAATTTTCTATAAACTTTGAACCCCAATGGATTAGGCACTGATCAAGTTATTTTAGCTAAAGAAGAAATATATTATAAATGGTCATTCAAATGCATCATCAAATCAAAATTTACTTTTATTTCCTGTAGATCTTCAAAGTTGGCCAGCACTTGTCTGCATGGAATGTTTAAACTACAGTTAGCCACTATTGTTAAGGACATTTGCAGATCTATAGAAGAATTCTTGGCCATATCTATTTCATGGGATGTGTTTATCCAGTTAGTAGGAATTATGTATATGTTTGGAGGATTGTGAGATGAGAATCATAATAAAACTAAGAATAAACCTCATAAAAGTTTTCTAGTTTTGAATCATCCTTGGGTATAACCACCCTGGTTTTGCAGAGCCAAAAGAGCAGAAAACCATCTGTGGTTTTGTTAAAGTTGGGTCCAAGTACTTTGCATGTGCAATTGTAAGTAAGAATTGGCTAGTCTTTAGGTTGTGTATGTATTGTTATCTTGGTATTAAGCCTTTTGTTTCTTAGTAGTTTTTTGTGCATTTTAAAACACCAACAAAATGGTGACTCTACTGGGGAGTTGTCCAACATATCTTTGAAAAGTACTACAGTTTCTTTGGTCCTTCTGTGTACATGTGTGTCATGTGATCTATATTTTGCCCGTGGTTATAAGGGAATCTTTTAGTGTCAAACCTTGAGAATTTTAAAGAAGATAGAGCCCAAGTACCATTGCTACACACTGACATACCCAGCCTATCCAAGTGTCTTATCTAACAAGCAAGAGTTGCAGTCTTACGACATCAGTGATTGGTTTGTCTGTGCCATATATTTTTGTCTCTACTTGTGTATTATTTTCCTCCAATCTGCAAAAGTGTCATTATATATTTTCCCGAAATAGGGTGGTGACTCAGTCAAGGTTTTGAAGCTAGTGCTTATTGTAACAAAAAGGTGAATATGGCTGACAAGAGAAAAAACACAAGAGCTTACATGAGAGCCAATCCCGATGGATCAATGTATACTGATCTACCCCAAGGTGGTAGGAAGAACCAAAATAAGAAAAAGATAGATCCAAATCCCACTTGGAAACCCAGAGGTAATGCATCCATCAATTCCCATTATCAACCATTAATAGCAAGAGAGTCTTCTTCGCTTAGCTCTGAATCTGAAACTACAAGACTCTTAGGAGGCATTTTCAGTACCCCATTACCAGATGAGAGAGTTTTTCAGGACAAAGATGTGTCTAATATGGGAATTTCTTCATTAAGACCAGATCTTGTAGCAGATATGAATTATAGGCTAGGATTTAGGAGTTCATCTGATAATCCTTTTAATCCCAAAGTAGCCCCATATGTAGAACCAAACCTTATAGATCTGGATGACCCTACTGATTCTGAGGCAACTTCTACAGATCCTAAAGAAGTGCACTCTGAAATAGAATTTTTGAAGAAATGTATTGCTAAGGAAGAAGCTAAATGCATTCGTCTTGAAAAAGACAAGGAGCAAGCCACCTTGGATGCCATAATAGAAAGAGATGCTCTACTAAGAAGGATGGCTACTTTGAAAGAGAAAAATAAAATGTTAGAAGAGAATACCACAACTCTCCATAAGGATGTTTTTGGAGATGTTGATAATCTGAGAGCTAAAGTTCAAGAATAGGAGAAATGCCTAAATCAAAGGCAAGAACCAGTTATTGCTCAAGTCCAAGCCTATAAACCTGTTCAAGTGGATCCTGTAGAGCCCACTGCAAAAGCTCCAGATAAAGGGAAAGGCAAGGCTTTAGGAGTCCAAATAAATGAGCCTCAAGCTATACCAAGCAAACCTATACACCCTCCATGTCAAAATTAGATCTAGATCTTGAGAAGGCTCAAAAAGAGAGGGAAGATCTTGCAAAAGGACTTGAGAAGGTTGAGAATGAAGCTCAAGCTATAGAAACTAGAAGGAAAATCCAATTCATAAAGTCTAATTCCGCATTGGCTTCATGGCCCAATTTGTCTATCCCACCTACAAATCCTGCACCAGTTAGTGGTCCCATAATTTCAACTCAGGGAGTACCCCATTCTACTCCTACCTCATCTTCCACTATTGGCACCCAAGTCCCATTTGTCCCACCACAACAGTCTCAAGTTGCTCCCTTGACTCAAGCTAATATAGCTAGTACTTCAAATGTTCCTAGTTTCCAGAAGAAACCTATATACCTAGAAAAGTATAGACAAATATCATTTACTGGTATTCCTGGTGCTCCACATCCCATATCATTTGATTTAAGAGATAAAGTTGTTAATTTTTTTGGGAATAATGTTGTTACTGGTGAAGAACATTTGAAGATTTTCATTGATATGTTGAATGATTATGAAGTTGAACATGAAGACATGGTAATGAAATTGTTTGTGTGTTCACTAATAGAGGATGCAAGGGATTGGTTTAGGAGGTTTCCTGATGACAGTATCACCTCATGGAATGATTTGGAGAAATTGTTCAAGGAGCAATATATGGACAACACTAATGCAAGATTCATGCTGAACAAGTTCAACAATATCAAGAAGAATCCAAATGAGTCCACATTTGATTTCAATGTGAGATTTCAGAAAGGTATGTACAAACTTTTTCAAGTTATGAGGTTAAATGAAGACGTCTATCTCACAACCTATTTCAATGCTTTTGATAGAAAAATGGCTTATCAATTGAGGGATAAGGATCCTAAGACTTTAAGAGATGCCTATAAAGTTGCAATAAATATAGAGAATAATAGGAAGGCATCTGGAAAACTAGGTAGGAGGGATGATCCTAAGCTTTTTAATCCTAAGAACAATAATAAAAGGGAGGGTGACAAAACTCCTATAGGAAAGAAGCCCGAAGAACCTACTATAGGCTACGTTTAAGAAATGCTCAAGAAGATGAATCTCACTAATTTCAATAAGCCAAATGTTGCTGAAAGACCCCCTGTGAATAAAAACAATTTCAATAGGCATCCTAGAATGCAAAATTACCCTTACACCACTCAGTGGAAAGATGGTAAACCAGTTCCCAACCAGACCCACAATGTGAAGGATAAGGGTACTCCAGACCCCCTGCAAAGAAACACTGTAAATATGAATGATGATGTACCATGGTTCATTATATGCCAATCACCTCATTCTACTGATTATTGTGTTGTTGCTCAATCACTTGCCCAAGCTCAAGGAGTGCAACCTGAAGAAAAAATTGAAGACAAAACCCATGATGATATAAGTAGCAATATGGTGAATATGTGTGATGACTTGATAGATTCTGATTCAGAAGGGCCTAAAAATGATATTATTAGCCAAAGAATTGCTTACAAGCTACATCATCAGTAAGTGCTTTCAGGTGATAAAGGGTATGATACAGATAAGGTATGCAGTACATTTTTTGATGTAGGTCTCACAAGTTTAAGAATGCCCTCCAAGGAGGAAATTGACAGAATTACAGTAAAAATGATTCCACAAGTCCATAGTAATTATAATTTGAGAAATAGAGCAATAAATAATGATGTAGGAAGGCCATCTAGTGTATTCGTCAAAGACATCACTCATAAGATGAATGATCAAAACAAGAAAGTCAATGTAGAAGTGCCTAAGATCAAGGAGAACAAGGGTAAGAAATGGGAACCAAAGAAGAAGGTTCAATTTTAGATAAGTGAAGCAACAAAACTAGTTGTGCAACCAAAGAAATCAAACCTAATGTTATCAAGCAAAATATGGTACCTACTGCTCAAAAGATTCTGACTCTAGGTACTATTGTAAAACCTACTGTGGTTGAACCTATTGATATGATATCCATGTTATCTCAAATTACTGTAAAAGTGCCCTTTTCTGAACTTTTTAGAATGGAAGAGCATAAGAATAAGGCTTTGTCATGGTTGGGTGGAATAGCAAACAATAATATTATTGTAGATCAAACTATGTCCCAACAGACCCCATTAGTAATAGAGGACAGTGGTATCATATCCTAGATTCCTCAAATGTTTCTAGATGATTCCTCAGTGGCATTCATAGAAGATATTGATCCTTTTTTCCTCAGTCTAATCATAAAAGGGAAGACCTTAAAAAATTGCATGATAGACTCAGGAGCTTCCAACACTATAATGCCTTTCAAAGTAATGAAAGCCTTAGGATTGAAGGTGGATACCAAGCAAGGTAGATGCAGAGGGATGGATGCTAGGGAAGTCCCAGTCATAGGTACCATAAATTCCTTACCATTCAAACTGGTTACATATCCTGAATTAGAATTAACCATGTCTATCCGTGTGGTAGATATACCTCCACACTACGGAATGTTACTCTCTAGAAAATGGAGTGCTACCATGGGGGGAAGCCTACAATGTGATCTTACTTATGCCACTTTTCATATAGGGGACAAAATTGTCAGGGTAAATAGGGAACCAAGGGTTAACCACATTTTAGGTGAAGAAATTGACAAAGATACCACTTGTTTCCTAGATACTGGGATTAATGCTTTCAGGGCTGAATTAATTATTCATGAAGTTGAAAACTCACCTGCTATCATCAAAAATGAAGTTGAGTGTTGCATGAATTCACCAAAATTATGGACAATGTTCTTTGATGGGGCTAGTTCTAAAGAGGGTGCAAGGGCAGGTGTAGTCTTTGTGTCCCCTGAAAATAACACTTTTAGGTATTCATTCACCTTGAAATTTTCCTGCACTAATAATGTTGCAGAATATGAAGCATTGCTATTAGGACTCAAAGTTTCCATACATCATAAAATTAAGAAATTATGTGTTATAGGGGATTTTGAACTAATTGTCTCTCATATCAAAGGAATCTACTTATCCAAGAATAGGAGATTGAAACAATATAGAAATGCAGTCTGGGATCAGATAGAATTTTTTGATGCATTTGGGATCTCATGGAGAGATCGGACCCAAAATAAGATGGCTGATTTGTTGGCAAATGTAGCAATCAAGCCAAAAGAGATATCATTTACAGGAATCTCCCAGATTGAGGTGCAAAACAAACCTTCCATACCTGACAACATTGAAAATTGGCAGGTTTTTTAAGATGACAAAGATATTACAAATTTTCTGTTAAATGAAGACAAGTACCACAGTCAGGAGATGGATTGCAGTGGACTAATTGAAACCATAAATGGGAAGGAAACCATTTTTGGTCAAGAGATAATGTAATTGAAAACAAATAAGATGCCGAAGGGGTTAGTAGTCTTGGAAAATATTTTTGATAACCAAGACAGAGCAAAATCAGGAGTAAATGACCCCAAACCTCAGGAGTTAGAAGAAATAAAATTGGGTACTGATGAAGTTCCTAAAAGGGTTTATATTGGCCAAAATCTACCTGTTGAAATCAGGAAAACATTGATTGACCTACTTAGAAAATACAGATATGTTTTTTCTTGGTCATATGATGACCTTAAGGCTTACAGGGAGGATCTGTTCCAGCATGTCATACCATTGAAGGAAAATGTAAGAGCTTTCAGGCAAAAACAGAGACCAATCAATCCTACCCTTGCCCCAAAAATACAAGAAGAACTGATAAAACTAAGAGATGGTGGGATAATCAAACCAATCAGGCATTCCAGCTGGGTTTCAAAGTTGGTTCCTATCAGGAAGAAGAATGGAGATCTTAGGCTTTATGTTGATTTTAGAAATTTAAACATTGCATCTCTGAAAGACAATTATGGCTTACCTAATATGGAAGCCATGTTACAGCAAGTGACTGGCTTTGAATTAATGTCAATGATGGATGGTTTCTCTGGATATAATCAAGTTCTAGTAAAAGAAAGCTAATAGTTCAAGACAGCCTTCACAACCCCATGGGGAACATATGTGTATGTAAGGATGCCTTTTGGCTTGATTAATGTAGGAGCTACCTTCCAAAGAGCCATGGATGTAGCATTTCATGAGTATATTAACAAATTTATGGTTGTGTACTAGGATGATCTTGCAGCATATTCTAATAAGGCTGAAGATCATTGCAAACATTTGGAAAAAATCTTTATTAAAGCCCTGGAATATGGAGTATCTTTAAACCCAAAAAAATGCACATTCGGGGTCACAAAAGGAAAATTATTAGGACACATAGAGTCTAAGGATGGGGTAAAAATAGATCCTGAAAGGGTAGAAACTATTGACAAAGTTCCCAAACCAAAAAATGTGAAAGGAATCTAGTCCTTTTTTAGCCAAGTCAATTTTTTGAGGAGATTTGTTACCAATTTTGCTGAAATCAGTAGACCCATCTCAAAGATGCTTAAGAAGGGAGCCATTATAGATTGGAATGGTGAACCTTCAAAAGAATTCTAGGATATAAAAATTGTAATAAAAAATTCTCCAGTGCTGAGGACCCCAGATTATGCAAAACCCATGCATATTTTCTCTTTTGCATCATTCCATACTGTAGCTGCAGTCTTATTGCAGAAGAATCAAGAAGGATGTGAGCAGCCGATTGCCTTTTTCAGTAAGTCACTGCAGCCTGCTGAACTGAAGTATGAAATAAATGAAAAGCAAGCATATGCTTTGATAAAGGCTATAAAAGCTTTCAGATGTTACTTGGTAGGTGCTACTGTTATCACTTTTGTACCTAGTGCTGCGGTCAAGGACATATTCTCTCAATAGGAAGTATCAGGCAAGAGGTGTAGATGGATCAATAGATTCGAGGAATTTAACATTGATATACAAATAACAAAGTTAGTAAGAGGTCAAGGTTTGGCCAAACTCATGGCTGAAACTAATCTAGAGGCTAACCAGATAAATTTGGTAAATGATGATCTCAAAGTTGACTTATGTGACATGGACCAATGTGATTGGTACACCAATGTCATATATTACTTGCAACATATGGAAGCTCCTCCCCATCTGCCTGAAAATGAAAAGAGGAATACTAAATTGCAAGCCATCAAGTATATAATTGTCCAAAATAACCTATGGTGGAGAAATTTTGAGGGAGTTCTGTTGAACTGTGTTGATAAAGAAAAGACAAAAGAGGATTTGAAAGAAATGCATGCTGGAGTATGTGGGGGACACTACATGGCCAGAACTACTGCACATAAGATAATGAGAGCTAGGTTTCGGTGGCCTTCCCTTTTTAAAGATGCCCAAGTTATGGTTAGGAAGTGTGACCCCTGTCAGAGGTTTGTTGGAAAAATGAAATTCTCAAGAAATACTCCATTAAAGCTAGTGGAGATTCAAGCACCTTTTCAACAATGGGGTCTAGACTTCATAGGAGAGATTTTCCCCAAGTCTAGCACTAGCTATTCTTGGATTCTGGTTGCTATTGACTACTTTACAAAATGGGTAGAGGCTATCCCCACAAGAAATGCAACAAGTAAAGTAGTAAATAATTTCCTATTGAATAAAATTATTTCTAGATTTGGATGTCCATAGAGAATTGTAACAGATAATGCTATGTGCTTCAGATCTGAGGAGTTCATCAAGTTTTGTGATAAATATGGAATGACAAGATCATCATCTACTCCATATCATCCACAAGGGAATGGACAAGCTAAGTCCACAAATAAGAGCCTGTTGAAGGTCATTAAGAGAACCTTGGATGATAATAAAAAGGCATGGGATTCCAAGTTACAGTTGGTAATATGGGCTGACAGAGTAATTGTAAAGAAAGAAATTGGCATAGCTCCATTTGATTTAGTGTATGGGATTCAAGCCAGAATGCCTCAGAACAACTTGATGGGACTCTACAATTACATCTAGCTGTATGATCAAGATACTACAGATGAAATGCAAGAAAGAATGGATGAATTGGTAGGATTGGCAGAAACCAAAAGAGAAGCATCTCTAAAGAATCAAAAGCTGCAATTGCAAGTTAAGACACTCTATGATAGAAGAACTGTAAGCAGAAAGTTCGAACATGGAGATTTAATCTTGATGTGGAATGCCAGAATTGAGGATAAATGAAAACATGGCAAATTTGATCCTATTTGGTTAGGCCCATATCTAATTGGAAATACTTGGGGTGAAGATTCTTATATACTCAAAGATGTATTTGACAGTATTCTTAAATTTCCAGATCATGGACAGTTCTTGAAGAGGTATTTTTCTTTAAAAATACTTGTTCTCTCCATGAATAGTAGTTTTAGGGTTTCCTGTCATTTTTTTTCTGTAAGTCCTTGTATGTATCCTTGTGAAGTCTAGTTCCTTGTTTTTATTTGTTGCTCAATTCTCTCTAAAGAAGTTGTCATCTTACCAAATATGTGGTCTGCTCTCCCAGAGATTCTGAATTCTTGCATAGACTCAAGTAGTCTATCATCCCCAGATAGAGCCACTGTTGGTATGATTTTTCACAGTATAGAAAAGTTATGATATTTGGGTGAAAAATTAGTTAAGTCTTTGTTTATTGCAGATTAGGGTTTTTATTTTCTGATGTCCTAAAAATTGTTTGATTACCCTAGTTACGCCCTGTTCTATGGGTTTTGTCTTCCTTTTTAATTTCTTAGGGTTTGTCTCTCAAATTATCAATGAAAAGGCCCTAAGTACATAAAAAAAACCATTATGCCTTTGTTTTATGGTGCCCTCATTTTCAAATTTTAAAAAAAAAAGGTATTTTCTTCAAGTATTTTGGCAGGGCTTTTTATCCTAATGTTTTATTTACATCAAAATTCCTTTGCTAAACCTTTCATGTACCTTTAATTGCAATATTCTATTTGAAAGGATGCCAAGTTGAAGTGTTTCTCAATCACCGTTGATCTATCAGAGATCAAGGGTTAGCGCATCCCCACATTATAGAGTTCTAGGTCTTTAAGCAATGCGGGGAAGTGCATTTGCAACACATAGCCCCTGATGTTTTATGAGATCCAATACATCACAAAAGCTCTTGTATATTAGATTTGTCAGTACTTTTGCACACTTTTTGTTTTTCCTATGATATCATTGGTGGATTCATTGGCAAAGCTATGAAGATTACTTACCAAGCAGCATCACCGTTGATCTTGTCTTGATCAACAGTTGGCGCATCCTCGCATAATAAAGATGTAGGTTTTTAAGTAATGCGGGGAAGCACATTTGCGACGCGTGGCAAAGTGGGGTCAGGTATTTGTATTTCAATGTGCCACACTGCAAACAACTGATGACGTGTACTGCTAGGTGTGCACAGAAGGATTTTTGGTTGTTGAATGAATGTGAAATCTTATCAACATTGATCTTGTCTTGATCAACAGTTGGCGAATCCCCGCATTATGAAGATGTAGGTTTTTAAGTAATGCGGGGAAGTGCATTTGTGACACGTGTCCGTGATGATGTCAAACACTTGCTTGCACAGAAGAAGATATGGGATCTGCTAGCGTGGAATGTTGTTAGACAGTATGAGCTAATATGGCAGTTTCCTATTTGTCAGTACAGCTAGCTGGTCATTAATACAAAATGGATTATTCTGATCCTTGATCTTGTCTTGATCGATGGTTGGCACATCCTCGCATTATGAAGATGTAGGTTTTTAAGTAATGTGGGGAAGCGCAATGGTGACACGTAGCATTTTTCTAAAAGACTGTAAAGCTTTTTATTTTTAAATCAGGACCATGTGATCTGATAAAATCTACATATGGGATTCAAATTTGAGTGTAAATTGCAGGCAACGGTTACTGAGAGTAAATGTGTTCTAGACCTGGTGCGTGCGATTTTAATTCATAAAAAGAACCCACGATATCACCATGAATGAATCACCAAAGCGCAGAAAGAACACCAGGGCATTCAAGATTTTAGAGCTAAGACATGGAATTTCTCGGTTAATACTCCAGTAAAATTGTAGAAGACATCATATAGTGCAAAAGTGAGATTTTTGGCAGGTAAGTGCTCTGTGACCTTCTGAGTAAATTTGAAGCATCTGCTATTGTGAATTTTCCAAAGCTTCATTAAAAATGCTGCCCTGAAAAGAGTTTACTGTACAAAAAGATTATCTAAAACATTCAATGCATGATGATTTTCTCAAACAATTCCCCTTATCAATGCATGAAATAACTAAGGGAAGGGAACTCATTCCAAAAAACCCTAGATTAGTTGTGGCAGAAGGATTTTATGACAAAGCTAATTGGATAAGAGATGCCCAGGTTTCCATGGGAGGTTTGGAGTTGTTTAAGAAATGGTTTTCAGAGTGAAAACTGGACACTCCTATTAGGAATGTATGGGAATTTGACATTGGAAAATTAGTAGTCCCCAGTGTTTTCTTTGATAGTGATTTATTGATGGACCTGGAAAAGAAGTATGATCCTATCACGGGGTGGGTAAAAAATCATTTGGGGGTCAACCTTTTTAGGGTTTTCCCTGAGCTATTCAGTGAGGTTTTCAACCTAAACCCGAACCATGTTGTGCATGAAATCATTGATATGGATGATTTGCAAGCTAGATATGATGCACAATGAGTGTACTTGAGAATAGGGCCACTACAGGACCATGCTGTTAGGCTTGGTAATTTTCCTGTGATCACAGCCAGTACTCTAGAGCCATTGTTGAGAAGACATTTCAATCTGAGAGCTCAAGCACTATATTTTTCTCTTTGCAAGATCTTGGGGATAGATGAGGGTGATCAAATTCTAGGTTCTGTGGTCCTTATAATTGCTCAAACCCTTCAATTTGGAATGAGTACCATTTTAGATTTTGCCACTTTCCTAGCAAAAGAGATTCACAACGGTCTGGTTGGAATAGCAAAGGGGAAAGTAAACAAACCATTCTGTTGGTGTTCATTGATGATGCATGTATGTTTATACAAAGGATATACTTTCTTCTCCAAGGGTATGGAGTTAGAAACAACAAAGGATGGAGAAAGGAATCCAGTGCAGTTGTGGAGTGTGGATATGACTTCAGAGGCCACAGATGCTAGTTATGTAAGATTTGACAAGTATTTTGCATCAAAGCTTAGACTTCTTTTAAGAGGAGATAGCCCTAGAATCCCACAAGCATTATTAGAATTGGTCAGACCCAAGGACCATGCTAAAGGGCTACTTGTCAGTCATAACTGGGGGGATATAATTCCCTACAATGTTTCAACAGTAATAAGAGTTGATGGTTTCTTAGGAAAACCTCATGTGTTACCTTTTCATGTGCCTTTGAAGATAGGGATAGTTGAGCTCTTATGGCAGTTAGGTACTATAGATGAGAGGGAATTGGTCAAGAAGGGCATTTTCTTTCCAATGGTTACTGTAGTGCATGATTTTGTTTTTGTTAAAAAGGGGTGGAAGCATTTAAATTTGTTTTTGAATAAATATAACATGGCAGAATCTCATGCTAGATTCATTGACCCTGAAGGATTTTATGATCTATTAAAAGAAAGGGTGAGAGCTTCCCATATGGTACATCAGGTTTACTATCCAAAAGATATAATCAGAAATATTTTCACATTGCAAGAGAAAGAATTAAGGAAAGAGAAATGGATAGTTTTTAGTAAAAACCTAGAATTCATTAATGCTTTTGACCCCCAGTATGACCCATTGAAATATAAGAAATAGTGGGGAGCTAAAATATAGGCATTAATGAACTTGTAAATATAATTCATCAAGTGAATGGTAGAGATATGGAATCAAATGTGAAGTTAATGGATCGGCCGGCAAGAATATTTGAAACCAAGGTTGTGGAAAATTTTTCCATAACTATTGCCAAATAAAAAATGAAATTATATGAGGAAGAATAGATTATTATTGAGTTAATAAAAAATGTACAACTTTTGTACACAATTTGGTCAAACGTGCCAAGATTTACATATGCTAGTCAAACACAAATAAATAAGACTTAGGTTGAGATGAAGGCATCCAATAGTATTATGTTTGAGTTAGTAGGATCAAGTATTTATCATTATAATAATCTA
The DNA here is from genome assembly GCA_028749045.1 of Cupressus sempervirens. Lineage (NCBI taxonomy): Eukaryota > Viridiplantae > Streptophyta > Pinopsida > Cupressales > Cupressaceae > Cupressus > Cupressus sempervirens. The sequence goes on along the minus strand of CM053787.1, from coordinate 897,914,247 downwards.
CTGAATGCTAAAGATACATTGGCCAAGCTCCAGGTAGTTGACAGAAACATGGGATCCAAATTGATCTCTACTTAGACAATGTTGATACCTCATTTGGAGATCATGCAAAGAGAATTGAAAAATCCCTAGGAACTTATCATAAAAGACCATAATCTTTCACTAGGTGATAGTTTAATTTATTTAGCTACAAGATTACAGTTGTAGAATAATATTTTAGAGGCAATAAGAATCACATGGGATCATGCACTGTCCATGATTACCAAAGTTCACAAGGAATTCATTGAAACATATGGATTACATTCACCCATTCAACCCCACTAGTAGTGACATCTAGTGTTCAAAAATAAGGGAGAAAGAGACATGTGTAGAAGTAAAGAGTGTTGGAATTACAATAGGAAACATAAAATTCTTTGTGGGGGGGGGTGGGGGGTGTTGAATCTATAGTTTAAACTTGGACCGATAAAACTTTCACCACACATCCATCTCATATATTGAATGAGTAAACTAATATAATATTTAAAGCATGTACACATAAATCATGTAAATATATAAGCATTCACACACATATAACACTAGATATGATTACCTATAAATCCTTCAATAAGAAGGTAAAATAGGGGTGAGGATGACACCCCAAAATCTTCACTACTACAACAATAAAGTGTATCCAATGAAGGTTACAATTTTTTTACCATGAAACATGATCTACCCTATGAAAGGTTTTCCCTATTAAAGGCTTAAAAAGACTGTTAGGTCTCACCTTGCTAGAGGATTTCAACACCCTATTAAAAGTGTGCCTAGTTAAAGGACTTTAACTTACAACTAAGTAAGTGCCCTGTTAAAGGATTTCATATGACCTCTTAGGACTACTCTATTAAGAGATTTTGATTGAAATCGCATATTATAATGTCTTAGCTTTGATCTTGCAATTGGCACTTAATTTCTTGATAATAGATCACCTCTAAATTAATGTCTTTTTTATCCTCCCTAATTTAATGTATGTTTGTTGTATCCTTTTCCTTTCCTCTATTATACTCTAACTAATTCTACAATATAATCTCACTTCATAACTCCTTAGCCACTATGAATGCACTAATTTTGCATGAAAACTTCTCTCTTAGCTCCTTCGATACCTTACTCACTCACTAGAGAGTTTAGGGTTTGTCCTCCTTAAGAAGACTTTAGTGACTTAGGGTTAGGTATGAATGTATGACTAATATTCATCCATTTTTCCACTTAATCATTCCCATTTTCTGATTGGTTACATGTAATTGCATAGGGAATCCAACTCAATATTTGTCCTTATCTCCAAAATATCAAAATTCAATCTTAAGTTGGCTCAAAAATGGTTTACATAGTTGTTTCTTCCTTTACAAACAAATATGTCAAAATTGATTCACTTGGCATTTGAAGTCTTTGATGCTTAACATATATTGTTCTCTATACTATGACTCAACATCGGTGTTACTTGGCATGCACTGCTTACTAGTCTCCCATTTCACTCAGCATACATTATTTTCTCAGCACTTGAGTGACTCGGAACTCACTATGACTTGGAATGCTCTATAATATACATTTTGTGCTTCACATTTACTACTTGTTCATAATGAACTAAGTAAATAACTTAAGTGTGTTGACACTCACTCATCAAAACCAATCTGAGATCAACAATCTCCCCCTTTGACATGAGTGTCAAAAATACTTGAGTATACATGCATATCCTTAATCTCATGAGAATAACATATCTATAACTTAGCTTACATACATAACTTCAAATTTTCAAAATTTTGGAATAACTTAGATACCTCATAATTTGATATCTCCCCTTGAGTTGATATGTATGTTGTATATCCAAAATTTTGTACACTTTCTAAGTAAATGTGTCTTATCTGATACTCTTTGACTTCATGCATCTCCTTCTTTACTTACTCTCCTTATATCTCCCCAAAAATGTTGTTCTCCCCCTTTTATATGATTTCTTTTATCTTTTTCTTTCCTCTCAAACTATGTCATCTCCCCAAGAATATTCTCCCCCTTTTTTATACTTATGTCAAAGGGCTATATACTTATTGTGTGTTTGTCCAAGAAAAATTTATGGACATCTAATATTATCTTGAGAGCTACATCTAAGTTCTCACATGCCACACCCAAAGACTTTATTTGGCTAGCCAGCTAGGCAACAAGGTGAACTAGACCATCTAAGGTTGAAATATTTGCATCTTTCTTCATTAGGGTTTCAGCATAACCTAGATCCTTGTGAAAATTTTCCATATGAGGGGTTAGAGTGGATTGGATGCTAGTCAGTTTGGCCCTTATGTTGGCATCATCTACTAACAATGTAGCTAACTAACTCTGGGTTTGAAGAAATGTCCTAAATTGCTTCTCACTCTAAGCTAGATTCATAGGTACTTTGGCACCTAATGAACTTATTTGACTTTCCAAGATCAAGATGTGACTTTTGGTTTCTTAGGTGAAGAGTGTTGGATTACACAATTCAGTACACAATGAGAAGATATTCTCAAGTACCTTCTTCACATCCTCAACCTTAGTTGTCAATACAACTTGTTTTAGTGCTATGTCACCTTATATTTTCTCATTGACTTTTCTTTAAAACTTATTTTCTAACCATTCCAATAATTTGACAATTGTGTCTATGTTAGAATCACTCACTTTCTCCACTATATTTTTCATTTCTTCTATTAATGGCTTGGTCACATCTAGAGTTGGTAGACTAAATGCAAAATGTCTTTGATGTCCTACAGTGCCTACTTTTGCCTATGCTCCCTTCTAGGAATTTCTTGATGCTTTTTCCTTGCTATGGCTTGTTGCAATATGCCCATTTGTTTTATAGTTATTGTATCATAGTCATACTTAGGTAGAAAATTTTCTTCATCGAGGCTCACATCTCCATATTGGATCACTTCTTTTGCCTTTGATGAACTTGGGCTTAGCTTTACAATCTATAAAGGGGTTGCATATGTGCTCAACTTCTGAAGAGTTTGAGTGGAATGAGTCATGATGTTAGTAAGGTTACCAGTGCTTAAATGGATTTTTTCTCCTTTAAATGAGGTGTCATCTCACTCTCTTTAGGATTGCCTTGTTCTACCACAATGACTTAACTTACACCTTGATCTTGTGTTGTAGGTGTAGATAAGATTACCTATCCTATTCCACTCTATTCTTCTATACCGGCTTGTGTTTCCACTATACTCTTCTCAACTATATCAACCTTATCTAATGTAGCTTCAGGTTCTTTGACCAAAGGTTGCATGGTAGTGACTTGATGGATGATAGAAGATGGTTCTTATGGATTTAACTTTTCCCTTTCAGTATTAGTCACTAATTTTTGCAATTCATCTATACTGACCAAAATAGGATCCTCACAAAGTTTGGTCTATAGTGTAGATTGATCTAGTATCTTCTTCAAATCTCCTTTTGTATGGGGATTGATGTTCTAATCTGATAGGTCAGAAACATTCTTAATAGTTACTATTTTAGTAGTCTCACTTGTGACATGTTGAGGACTAACACTTGGTAATTATGTGACATGCACACTCTATTCATCATGTTTCTCTGGCTCAACTATTGTCTTGTCATCTATATCAAATACAGGAATCTATACACCACTTCCAATGCTATCATAACTTGATTTAGTCCTTGGAAATTCAATAAAAAAATCTATACTTATTGAATCCCAAGGCTTGTGAGGCATTGGAAGTGGTGTATAGATTCCTGTATTTGATATACCTCCTTTTTCTTGTTGACAAATCAAACACTCTTCAACAAATTTCTGAATGTCAGTTTGAATTTTAGGCCAAAAATAAAATCTCCTAACCTATTCTAAAGTCTTGTCAACTCCAAAATGTCATACCAAACTACCAAAATGCTTTTCCTTTATGGTATTCTCTCTAATAAATCCCTTGGGAACACAAAGATGACCACCTTTGAAAAAATTTCCTTGTTGTAGAATGTACTCACTAAATTCAATATGATACCTTTCTCCCATGGATTTGCAAACTTGGTATGCCTCCTTGAAATCTTCATCTTGTTCATACATGTCCTCCATTGCATGGATGCTAGTGCTTTCTAACTAAACTTCTTGAATTGTCAAGTTTCTCCTACTAAGTGCATCAGCAACCTTGTTACTTTCTCCCTTTTTATGCTTAATAGTGAAGGTTTAGGCTTGTAAAAATTATATCCACTTCATATGCCTATGGTTCAATTTTTCTTACCTATTCAAGAAGCATAAGGCATGATTATCAGTGTACACAACAAATTCTTTAGACAATAAGTAAAGTTCCATTTTCTAAGGGACTGCACCATAGCATAAAGTTCAAGGTCATATATTGAATTTTTTTCTTGGCTTCATTAATCTTTTCACTAGAAAAGGCCACAAGCCTACCCTCCTATCTTAGAACACCTCCAATAGCTTTATTGCTAGCATCACACTCAACTATAAACAACTTGTAAAAATTAGGGAGCACTAAAATAGGTTGGTTTGCAATCTTTTTCTTCAAACATTCAAATGAATCATTAGCCTCCTTGGTCCAAGAAAATACACACTTCCTTCCTCCTTTTATGGTATTGATCATAGGAGCACACACACCACTAAAATTTCTAATAAATTTTCTATAAAAATTGCAAATACAATGAAAGATCTTTACCTCTAATGGTGTGGTGGGTGGTGGCTAGTTAAGGATGGCTTCAACCTTGGAAGGATCCATTTTTAACTCAACTCCTGATATCACAAACCCCAAGAAGATCAACTCTGTCTACAAAAGTGAACATTTTCCAAAGTTTATCATTAGTTTCTCTTCATGAAGTCTATTTAAAACCAAATCTAAGTTCCTTAGGTGTTCATCTCTATCCTTGCCAAATATTAGTATATCATCTAAATGCACAACAACAAACTTATTCAAGAAAGGCTTTATGACTTCATTCATTAGTCTCATAAAGGTGCTAGTGCATTAGACAAACCAAAAGGCATCACAAGCCACTCATAAAGGCCTTCTAAGGTCTTAAATATTTTTTTCCACTCATATCCACCTCTAATTCTAATTTGATGGTATCCACTCTTGAGATCCACCTTTGAATAAATACTTGCCTTCCCCAAATAATCCAAGAGGTCTTCTATCCTTCGCATAGGAAACCTATATCTAATGGTTATCCTATTGATTTCTCTATAATGTGTACACAATCTCCAAGTACCATCCTTCTTAGGAGCTAGGACTTTAGGGACTACACATGGGCTTATACTTTTCTTAATGAACTCCTTGGTCAACAATTCCTCAAATTTTTTTTCTATTTCTTCATTTTTCTCAAGGCTCATCTTGTATGCTACTTTGTTTGGATGTGAGGCACCTAGGATGAAGTCTATGCAATGATTGATATCTCTTTCAAGTGGTAATGTCTCTAGTTGGCTACCTTCAACTATCCCTCTATACTTTTCCAACAAGTCTCTTACCTCTTTGGGTCATATATTGATAAGCTTGGGTGGGCATTGTGATTGCTTGATGGGATATTTTTGAGGTCTAACTACCAATACATAGCAAGGTGTGTCCTCTTCCTTAGTGATTCTCATAAACTCTTTTTCACCCACTAACATCACTCTGTTTGCAGTAGGTTTCCCGTCATCTAGTAAAGGTGGCATAGTATACTCTACCCCATCCTTGGTTATGGTATAAATATTTGTCTTGCCATCATGCTTAGCACACACATCATATTTCCATGGCCTCCCAAGAAGCAAATGGAATGCATCCATCTCTACCACATCACACAAAACTCTATCATTGTATTCCCCAATCTTCAACTCCACCCACACTTGCTCATTTATAAGTATTTTCTTATCTTTTGTCAACCATGGAACCTTATAGGGGTAAGGGTGAGGTCTTGTGGTCAATTTCAACTTATCTACCATCTCCTTGGAAGAAACATTATCAAAGGAACCAAAATCTTCTATAACTCTGCAGAGATTATCATTCACCTTACAAAATGTTTTAAACAGTGACTTTCTTTTTAGTGGTTTTGCAATTGCAGGGACTTTTAGCATTATTCTTTGCATCATTAATGACTCACCATGTTCTAGAAGTTTAGGTCTAGAAGTGGCAAATTGATAAGAGGTAACACTTTGACTGTCCTCCTCTTGGGTTAATTGAATTCTCCTATCTCCTTGTTTGTTCTTTTTAGGGTACCTAAAGGACTAATGTCCTACTTGGTTACAAGTAAAGCACCTACCAATGAATACGCTAGGCCCTCTTCCACTAGACCTTCCTCTACCATTTGATTTTCTACCTCTAAATGTCCCTCTATTAGAAGACTCACTTTCATCATTTGAACTACTAGAATCTTCCTAATTTTTATTAATAGATCCTCTTCCATGGAACCTACCTCTAGCCCTAGTATTGTTTCCTATACCCTTGTTGTTTGCATCTCCCTTTCTTTTATGTTTTCCCTCTATTTTCAAAGCCATATTAAAACACTAATGTATTAACCACAAGTAATCAATGTCAATTCATCTTGAATGCTATACTTTAAAGCATTCACATACCTTGCAAGCTTTTGCTTCTCAGTCTCATACACCTTGGCTCTAAGGTTCAAGTTGTGAAACTCTTGTGTATAGGTGCTAACATCCAAGTCCCTTTGTCTGAGATTCTGCAACCTCTTATGTACTAATACCTCATAATCTTTAGGTATGAGCTACTTTTTGATTTCTATCTTCATTTTCTTCCAAGTGGCAATTTTTTTCTTGTTCTCATCCAACCTCTCATTTTGCAAGAAATTCCACCAACTCAAGGCAAGGCCTTTGAGTTTGGCCTTGGCAATTCTGACCTTCTAATTTTCAGGGGTTTTATTACATTCAAAATGATTTTCTAAGGCCTCTATCCAATCCATACATTCATCAGTGTCCAACTTACCATGAAAGGTGCGTAAGTTCCCTTCTCCCTTCTTTCCAACTCTCTCCAATGCTGCAAGGGAGGGTCTCTGATCTATAAGAATGTTCTCTTGTTCTTCATTCCCCTTTATCTCCTCAGGTTCAGATTCTTCATCACTCCCTTTTTGTATTTTTTTTTCAATCTATCCAACTCCCTCTTCATAGTCTTATTCTCTTCCTGGAGTACTCTACATTCATCCATTTGCTCCTTGACTAGCTTGGCTAGTTCCACATTAGTGATTCTCAAGGGGATATCCCTTTTAGGTTCTTCTCCTCCATTAGACATGGTGTCACAACAAGATCAAAGTGACTATGATACCACTTGATGGAAAGATAGAAAATGGAAGCAAGAAATCAGCCCAACCCCACACAACATTCAAAGTGCTTACAAGGATTGAGCAATGGATTTAGTCTACTTCTATAGGTGTATACTCTTGCTAATGATTATTGAACAAAGTTTTTAGACCCACCTTCCACAAATAAGACCCAAGTCAAACATGACCCAACTTGGGGAAATAAGACCAACTTCCTCCACACTGCGCAAAATAAGGATTTTTCTAATCTAGGCCTTTCCACCACTAGAAATATCTTGAAACAACTTATTCACAATATAAATAAGGAAAACCAACCCTTGGTTGTACCCCCAATAATCCACAACTTAATTTTCTCAATTAGACCTAGTAGCCTATTATTTCTCCTAAAACAGTTTTCACCAATAACTCCAAAATTTACTAGAGGACCTAGGAGATCAAATGACTATTCAATTACCCTTTTCCAAGTACTAACAAACTCCAAATTTTCAAAGACCAGCACCAAGTACACGAGCCTAATTAGCCACTTTAGGCTTGGTTTTCAAGGAAAATGGTCAAGGATTGGTTCACGAAGTCAAATCTCCACCACCAAGCTATTCTTTAGACTAAAATAAGGGTACTTGTTTTTTACACCAAGTCCTCAAACTCTTTCCACCATCCTATCCATTCAAATTCCTCCAAAACTGGGTTAAATATATGTAGATATTTGACCTAGGGCTTGCTCTCAAAAATCACCACTACAACTTCCTACTCCAAAAGCTCCAGAATATGATAAGGTACATTTCTAACTTTCTCCATGCCAAAATGGAAAGAATTCCACTATTGGAGAATCAAGTTAGGGTCATTTTTATGACCAAACCCTTATTTCAAGGGTTTCTCAGGCCAACAACTAAGAAAATTAGATAACTTTTGCAAGATGATTGATAAGACCTCCAAACTAAAACCAAAATCTTGAAACTAAATAGTTCCAACTTAAAAATGCAAAAAGTTCACCCTTGAATGATAATTTTTTGTACTGTACATAGAAAATCAGAAAACTATAACTAGAAATAACAAGTTTTTATTGATTTGAAAGCAAGTACAATGTGCTTCTTCAATCTATCACCTTCTTCAAATGTTCAAAGCCTTTATAGGCTATTTAAAACTGATTAAACCACCCTATGCATAGTTCTAGCTATTAGGAGGTGCAATTTGAAAAGTTGTCGAGGAAATGCAAAAGTTGCTAAGCAACTTTTTGCAATTTTTGCAATTTTTGCGCTAAGACAACTTTTACTGCAAATTTTCTTGTAAATGGATTCCACAAACTCCTAGGGACCATACTAATACTCTAAACACCTATAATTTCCTAGAAAACATGAAATTTACCAAAAATTCACTTTATTGGACCAATTGATGCCCAAGGCTTATAGTTGCACCATGGGGTCTTATGTCCATTACAAATGTGGATGGTCATAGGGAGATCATTAGATCTATCCCTAGACCTTATTAAATAAAGAAAAAAAAATATTAGGTGCTTTGTACCAATCACCCTTTACTTCAATAGATTTTGGTTCTCCTTCCTTTACTATAGTCAACCCATAAGTAAGTTTCTGCATCAATGTGGACTTTTTCACTACATCCTCAATGTTGTTTTGTAATATGTTAAAGGCTCTATATTTGGGTGTGAACCTAACTACATATTTCTTCACAACCTTAGCAATTTGTACATTAGTTAGTTCAGGCATCACTTGTGCTAGTAAGGTCTCCCTAATTTGTCTCTCTAAGCTCAAACAATAGTGCCATTTTTGCTAAACTTGTTCATATAAACTTTTGGGCATCGAGGTTGTAATCTCTAATGGAGTAGTCTTGAATTTTTCCATCATGGCATATATTGGCTCCTCGACTTGGTTCTTCTCTACTTATACATGTAAATCTTGATAAATCTGCACTGTTCTTAACATTTTCACATAAATTTTCTATCTAAAATAGGATTGTTACTCACCACTTTAAATTGGTTGATGTCATTTGACTCAGTTTTCTCTTCATCAGACTCAGATCATGCTATATACTTACTCCTTGGCCTTTTCTAAAATTGACCTTCTTTCTTTGCTTGTTTGGTCTTTTATTTAGTTGTTTGTGTAGTTGCACATGTATTAGCTCTTGTAGTAGGTACAGTAGGCTCTCCGTGGCTTAGTTTTACAATTTTATTAGTCCTTGCCACTAGTTGTGCCTTGCTTAATGCAAGAGGTTCTTGTGCTTGAATGTCTTCTTCCTCTTCATCCTCTTCATCCTCTTCTTCCTTGTGCTCAGCACCCTCTCCAAAATTATCTTTCAATTTCTTCATTGTCTTCTCCTTTTTCTTCATTGCAGAGGTAGTCTTGAGTTCCATTGTGATTTTAGATTTAGCTATTTCATAATTTCCAAATATCTTTGCACGTTTATCTACCTCTTCTACAAGTAATGCAATAATAGTTATAGAGGCTTCATCCACATTGATTTCATAACTTAAGGGTCTCCACCATCTCACCCTGGGTGTAGCAACTTATACAAAAGTGTAGTTAGCATTCACTAGTAAATATACACATCATAGTGTTTCTCTACTAGTGACACTGGTATTCTCAACCTTTTCTTCATTAACTATTTGAAATCCTCAAAGTAGCTAGTCATCACAAATTCAAAGTTCTCTCTTCATTACTCATTATATTCACCAATCTGAACTACTACTAACCTATTGGTTTTCCAAGATATTATGTCAAATGTTGGAAATGTGTTTTGCACATAAAATAATATGCATATCAAATATAGAAACAAATTTTCATTATGCACTATTTGTCTTTCTGATGGCTCCAAGGTTCATAACTAGCTATTGTAGTTGTAGTTCTACTAGATCATATGTATGATATTTCTTGACAATTTTGTATTCCACATCCACAGCTATGCAGGGCACACTATTTAATCTACTAGATTGGTAAAATTTGTATGAAATCACCTTGACAGCAAACTCAATCAATGGATCAGTAATTGTATCAATTGTCATGCCTATTTTGTTCCAAATAGCTCTAGTTTTCTTTTCAATCACTTTTTTAGTGTCACTTCTTAGTATCTTAGGCTAATCGAGGGTTGGGTAACTAGTAACCCTATGGATTATCCTCTTAGTAATTTTGATAGGTCCATTGTCTAGCCAAAATGAACTATCATGGATTTGGCTAAGCACTATCCTAATCCACTCAATTTTTTACACATTTGGAAAATTTAGAGCTCATGTCAATCGCTTTTTCTCTACAATTCTGAATTCTTCCTTCAATATACCATTATCATAGATTCTATTTTATGCCTCCCTAATCTCCATAACCCCAATGCTACCAATATTATAGTTATTGCATTTCCTTACATCTTGTACCATTAACACATTTGGTGGAATCATCCACAATGCACCAAAAGTGTCTTGCTTGTGTGCAATGTTAGGAATAGCTTTGAAAATGAGTGGCTGATATTCATTACTCACTAATTAAACATTCAAAACTTCCTTTCCCTCACAATTCTTTGGACTAGATGCCATTCTATGATACTAGGGTTTTAAAAAATGTAAAATATGTAGCTCAGCTCTTGATAAATACCTTATGAAATATATTGAACTAGTGATGAATCATTGCTCAAACCTTCTACAATCACTTTGGATGGTTTTCCAAATTGCCTTCTACTTTTCTCACTCTTCCTCAATTTTGAAATGATGAAATATGAGTCAAAAATCAATCAAATACCCTTTAAAACCCTACAATTAATGATGAGTTCTTACATAGGTATAAGCTTGGCATAAACTAGTTTTAGGCTCACTCAATATCCATTATCATTTCAATCACTTAGTAACCATTACAAGCTCAGCATCAACTAGCCAATCTATTAGCTTAGCATCTTATAGCATTCCACTCCACACATATAGGAAACTTTTCATACTCGGTATAGACATGAAAAAGTTAAAGATTTATCTTGGATTTCTAATAAAATATTGCATCTTTGTTCATGATAATGTAATCTTTTTAGTACTAAAACCTCTTCGAGCTAATTTATGATGTGACCTTTAAAGATTAGCCCCACATACCTCTTGATTGCCTAGTTTGATGAGGTGTTATCACCTTACCCATTGGGTGAAGTGATCCCTTCTCCATTTGATGTGTTGAAATCATCCTTTTTCTTCTATGTTATATTCATTTTATCTCTAATGTATTCAACATCTGCCTTACCTTTACCTTTACCAAACTCACAACTTGGTGCCTTTGACCTTGTTGGACAATATCTACTGATGTGACTAGCCTTCAAGTAGCTAAAACATGTGGTTTGACTCAACCATCTTTGGTAGCTACCTCTGAAGTGTATCCTAATAAAATTTTAGGAACATGTCCATATTCTTGACAATAATGATAGTTATATCTTGTATTATAATCCAAATTATAAGAGTTGTCATTGTTTCTTACCTTTTTTTGCTTGTTTGATGACCACATGGTTTTAGATCTACACTCACAAGATCTATGTCCATACTTCTAATAGTTGTAGCAATATTCTTCAACTATTTGTGCATTCATGGCCATGGTTTTACATTCATTTTCTTGATGACCTTACTTTTTGCACTTATGACAATGAACCATGTGCTTAGGCTTGATATTTTGATTTATAGTCTTGCTCCTACACACATTAGTAGTATTTCCTTTCTTACCATGATTATGACAAGTAGTTTTGGAGTTCTTACCTTTGTTTTACCTTTCTTTAGTAATTTTGCATGACTCTCCTTCTTCAGTGCTTGTATCCTAGTCCAGATGTATCATTATTGGATCTAGGGGATCTCAATAATTGCTCAAAGTATTTGATGGCATGATTTGGCTTGTTGAAGGTCTCAGTAGATTCCTTTTCCTTTTTTAGATTATTTTACAATTTTTCATTTTGCAATTTTAATGTGGTTATCTCAATGTCCTTGACATTTAGTTCATAATTGGCATTCATCATTTGACTTAGAGTATTCAATCGCATGTTTGAAATCTTGGTTAGCTATGTTGACTTCTCTTCTAGTCTATTGCTTAAAATTCTTTTGTCTTCTTCAATCATGGTTTTTCCTTCAATAGCTTTTTTCTTATGTTTAGTCACCTCACATGGTAGTATAGCTTGTGATTCTTGTTCTAACTTGAGATTTCTAATTTCCTCAGCTTGGGCTCTATTCTTTTCCATTAGATCAACAATTTTGACATCAAATTCATTAGAGTATTCACTTGAAAATAGCTTAGTAGTATCCATCTCTTTGTATTCTATCTCATTCTTTGCAATAGAAATTTCTCTCCTTCGTTTTAAAGATTTCTTTAGTTCTTCCCTTTCTTCATCTAGTTGATGTAGAATGATTTGTATTTCAATTCACTAGTTCTCAATAATCTTTCCCACCTTGTAGACTTCCATTTCAAGATCATTCCTAAAAGCTACAAAGCTTCTCTTTTAGAGGAAAAGGCTCTGATGCCAATTGTTAGAATTACAAAAGGAAAGGTAAACTTCTGAGAGGGGGTGGGGGTGGGGTGGTGGGGGAGTGAATTAGTAGTTTAAACTTGGACCCATAAGACTTTCACCACAAATCTATCTCATACATTGAATGATTAAACTAAAATAACATGTAAAGCATATACATCTAAATCATGTAAACATATAAGCATTCACACACATATAACACCAAATATGATTACCTAGAAACCCTTCAATGAGAAGGAAAAATTGGGGTGGGGATGAGACCCACAAATCTTCACTACTACAAAAATAAAGTGTACCCAATGAAGGTTACAATGTTTTGATCATGAAACATGATCTACCCTATGAAAGGTATGCCATGTTAAAGGCTTACAAAGACTGTTAGGTCTCACCTTGTTAGAGGATTTCAACACCCTATTAAAAGTGTACTTGATTAAAGGACTTTAACCTAAAATTAAGTAAGCACCCTATTAAAGGATTTTATATACCCTATTAGGACTACTATGTTAAGAGATTTTGACTAATCACTTGTTAGAATGTCCAAGCTTTGATCCTACAATTAGCACTTTATTGCTTGACAACATATCACCTCTAAACTAATGTCTTCTTGATCCTCCTTGATCAAATGTCTCTTTGGTGTATCCTTTTCCTTTCCTCTATTCTACTCTAACTAATTTTGCAATGTAATCTCACTTCATAACTCCTTAGCTACTATGAATGCATTATTTTTGCATGCAAACTTCTCTCTTAGCTCCTTCAATACCTTACTCACTCACTAGAGAGTTTAAGGTTTAGCCTCCTTAAGAAGACTTAGGTGACTTAGGGTTAGGTATGAATCTATAATTGAGATTCATCTATTCTAACACTTAATCCTTTCCATTTTTTGATCAATTACATATAATTACATAGGGAAACCAACTTGAGATTCATCATTATCTCCAAAATATCAAAATTCAATCTTAAGTCAACTCAAAAATGGCATACATAGTTATTTGTGCCTTTACAAACATATATTTCAAAACTATTTCACTCAGCATCTAAATTCTTTTATGCTTAACATATACTATTCGTTGTGCTATTATTTGACATCTATGTTACTTGGCATGCACTGCTTACTTGGTGTTGGAAATTTGATTGAAAAGATCATTGTTGAAAAATGAAAAAGATTCATTTCAAAGAGGGAGATTGTTGATAAAGAATGTTTTCAATCATTGTTTTGTCACTGTTGTCAAACCTACTATTTGCTGGAATGAAAATTTCTTATAAGATCCAAGTACTATCACTTAGTTTATTGATGAAGAGGATTTAATCAACAAGATGTAACAAAAGCACCTAAGGGAAAGGTTAAGTTATGGTTTTGTAATAAAGAGCAAGGATTAGTTAAGAAAATGGTAAAATGATGTATTGATAATATACTTGAATATATTGAGGTTGGCCACCCTTAGAAACACTGGAGGAATAAGTTGCAAAGAGGTTGTCTGCAAAGCTTAACTAAGTTCATTAGTGAGTGTCGACTAGGCTAGTTCATGCCGAGTAGAGTTTTAGTTAGTGTCAAGAAAATGCAAAATCTAGTGTATGTCGAGTGATACAAAAGGAGCCAAGAAAAGTAATAGGTGCCCAGCATCAGAAAAACTTGTGGATGTCGAGTGAATCTATAGTAGGTGTTAAGCATCAGTAAAATGTAGTTAGTGCTAAGTAACATAGTATGTGTTGAGCACTAGAATTTCAATAGTGCCAAACTACTGCATTATTTGAAAAGTCAAAGATTCTCCAAAACTGAGCTGACAAGTTTACTACCTTGAATTTTGTGAACCAGATGGAGGATAAGGATGATGAGTTAGAGGCACAAAATTTTAAATAAACAATTTTTAGGGGAATTTAGGAGGATTCTTCATGATATTTCTAAAAGGAACAAGATATGGGTTAGATTCAATGAATCCTACCTAATCCATTCAAACTAAAATTAAAGGAAGGAAGAATCGAGTGGGAAAAGCATTTAGGAGTCACAGGCCAAGAACATAGAGTAGCTGGGATGCCAAAATGAAAAGTTGTTGAAGGATGTCAAGGAGAAGGTATTAAGAAGGAAGAACAGAGCACAAAGACTCTACTTTGATAAGTGCTCATATAGGAGATTGCATTGGTATATTAGACACGAAGACTCAAGGAGACAATACTTGAAAGGAGAACAAACTGTCAAAGCTACAGAGATTGAAAGCTAGGAAAATTGTGAAGAGCTGAATAGAGATCTAAAATCCACAAGTTAAGTTGTGAGTTGTATCTGGTCAAAAGCTCTTGTTGTTAATCTCTAACAATTATGCAAGCTAGGGTAAAATCCTATGGACTTAGGTTGGTTTAATAGCTATTTGTAAATATTTTAATAGGGTGTCATTCTAAGTGAATATTCTAAAGTCCTCTAACTAGGCCCACTTCTAACAAGGTGGTTAAATCCTCTAACCAGATCATGTTTAACAATATGTTGTAGCCTTTAATAGGGTAGGCCTTTCATAGGGCATCACTTCAAAAAAGTGAGAATTGAGTAGCATGTTACTAGTGGTTTTTATCAAATTGGGTTTCTATGTAAATCATTGTGTTAAGTATTGATCTTTTGTGTGTTATGCTTGCATGTTGATTTTACAGTAACTTGTTAAGTAGGAAAGCTTAAGCTTGGATGCATGAATAGTTTAATAGGCTCACTTTACTTGATGAAAAAGTTTTAATTGGACATTTTGACCCTAAATAATTGATTTTTTCCCTCCTCTTAGTAATTCTAAAAACATTACTAACAATTGGTATTAGAGATATCTGTTGATTTAGTTTAAAGGTACTAGAAGTAAGAAGATCAAGATGTCTAAGAGAGAAGTTCCCAAGCTTAATAGAGATAAGTTCATTGCATGGCAGAAGCTAATGAAGCTACACCTTGGATCAATAAGTGATCATGCTCAAACCTCAATTGAAGTAGAACATGTTGATCTAACTATACCTACTCCAGAAGATATGAAGAAAAAGGAGCACAATTAGGCAATGTTGGAGATTGTCTCTGCCCTCAACTATGCTAAATTTGATGACATCAAGGGATGTGACTCTACATTCAAGATGTGGAAAGCCTTAACTTATATCTATGGAGGAGATTAGAATGTTCAAAGAGAAAAAAGAGAAAGCCTTAGAGGAAAGTTTGGTGAAATGAAAATGGAGGAAGGTGAGAATGTTGCCCGATATGCCTCCACGATGAAAGAAGTGGTAAGTGCAATAAGAAGTTTAGGTGGTCATTTGGAATATGATACTATTAATAGAAAATACTTAAGAACTTTGCTCCCCATTTATGGTATTAGAGTTTTAGCCATCCAAGAGCTAAGATGTGTCCCAAGAAATCAGTTAACTTTTGAAGGAATAGTAGGAAGACTCACTACATTTGAGTTGTCCAATTTTGATAACTACAAACTTGAGAACCTTTAATCTACTTTCAAGGCCAAGCTATCATTAAAAGAAACTAAGGATGTGAAATTTAAGAAGAAGAAGAAGAAGAAGGAAAAATTTGCATCCGGTGATAGAAGCACAGATGAAGAAGATTTGGAACAATTGGAAGCAGTACTAGCTAGAAGATTTCATAGAGGAAAAGGTAAATTCAAAGATAAGCTTCCTATAAAAAAATTTAATTGCAATGAAGTAGGAAATATTGCTGCAAGATGTACACAAAATAAGAATTACAAAGTAGGCAACAACAACAAGAACAGAACAGAAGAGGATGGCAGAGATTACAAAGAGAAAGGGAAAAAGTGCTACATTGTTGAAGAAGAAGATTTTGATGAAAATGATGATGAGGTAGTCTATGTAGCTATGAAGGATGAGTTATATGAAGATGAGGCCACAACACTAGTAACTTGTGTGAATAAAAATTACAAGTGGATCATAGATAGTGGATGCTCACATCACATGACAGAAGATAAAAGTAAGTTTATTACTTTTACTCAATATGATGAAAATAGTGTTAGATTTGGAAATGATGCTCCTCATTAAATCAAAGGAAAAGGTTCTATTAAAATTATAGACAAAATTTCATGTGATAATGCATACTATGTTGAAGGATTGAACTACAATTTACTGAGTGTGTCACAATTAGGAAATATAGGTTACAAAATAGAATTTGGAAAAAAAATTGCCAAAATCTATGATATTGATGGAAATCTGATAGAAAAGGTGAAAAATCTAGGAGTAATCTATTTTACCTAGATGCAACCTATCTTATTGCAAAACTTGATGATGTTTGGTTATGGCATAAAAGGTTATGTTATGTTAACTTTGATAATCTCATTAGCATTAGCAAAAAGAAGAAAGTCAAAGGTTTTCCTAAGCTTAAGAAGCCTAAAAATACAATGTGCAAAGAATGTCAACTAAGAAAGATGACCAAGTCAAGTTTCAAAAGAAAAGTTTACACTTCCAAAGAAGTACTACAATGTGCAAAGAATGTCAACTAAGAAATATGACCAAGTCAAGTTTCAAAAGAAAAGTTTACACTTCCAAAGAAGTACTAGAGTTAGTGCATACTAACTTATGTGGCCCAATAGAAGTACAGAGCTACCAAGGAGATAGATACATAATGATATTTGTGGATGACTATTATAGGATGATGAGTGCCATGTTCTTGAAGCAAAAATCTAGTGCATTTCAAATGTTTAAGTGGTATTTGGCTTGGGTTCAGAAGCAAACAAGAAAGAGTCTGAAGTGCCTAAGATCAGACAGAGGAGGAGAGTTTATATCAAAAGACTTTGAGACATTTTGCAATGACAAAGGAATCAAGAGACAAACATTAGCACCAAGAACTCCCCCACAAAATGGTATTGCAAAAAGAATGAATAGATCAATAATAGACTATGTCAGAACTTTGATGATGGAGAAAAATGTTGCTCTGAAGTATTGGAGAGAAGTTGTAAGTACTGTTGTATATACCCTAAATCGAGTACAAGTCAAGAAAGGTACAAATGAAACATCTTTTGAATTATGGTATGGTCACTCACCTAATGAAAAAAAATTCAAATTATTTGGTTGTAAATTCTATATTCTTAAAGATTCTAGAAATGGAAAGTTTGATGCAAAAAGTGATGAAGGCATATTCCTTGGATACTCCACTAGAAGTAAAGCATATAAGTGTTTGAATACTAACACTGACAAGATTTTGGAGAGTGTAAATGTAAATTTTGATGAGCATGTAGAAGTCCAAGTTGATGAATCCAAGAAACTAGAAGATTATAGATCTTTTATATACTTCTATGAAGGAATGTATACTGAAGATGAAGTAGCCAACCAAGTTGAGATTCAGCAACAAATTTTAGTATCAATTGAGTTACAGCTAGTGAATGCCAAGCTACATTCAAAAGCCAAGTTTTAGGATGAAGATAATGCACACTTAAATTAGTATACATGGAAGAGATGTTGAAATACTTGAAAGTGATGTGTAAAGTGACTCTGAAGTTGAAGGACCAAACTTGGAAAGAAGGACAGAACCATGACTATCCAAATATATGAGAAGTCATCACCTTGTAGAACAAATCATTGGTGACAAGGAAGCTAGACCAATTACAAGGAATAGACTAAGGAATGAATCATGTCCATTGAGCAAGATTGAGCCAAAAATGGTGAAAGATGCACTACAAGATGATAATTGGCATAAAGCTATGGAAGAAGAGATAGATCAAATTGAGAAGAACAAAACTTGGACTCTAGTTCCTAGGCCAACTAATAAAATTGTACTTGGTACCAAATGGGTCTTTAGAAACAAGCTTGATGGGAATGGTGAGATTACAAGAAATAAAGCCAGACTAGTCTACAAAGGCTATGCACAAGAAGAAGGAATGGACTATGGGGAAAAATTTGCCCCTATTGCAAGAATGGAAGGAGTGAGAACACTACTTGCATATGTTTCTTATAAAGGTTTCAAAGTCTAGTACCAAATGGATGTAAAAAAAAAAAATCTAAATATTATACTGGAAGAGGAAATCTAAATAGAACAACTAGAGGGATTTGTTGATGGCAAAAACAAGGATATGGTTTGCAAATTTCATAAAGCACTCCATAGTCTAAGACAAGCACCTAGAGCATGGTATGAGAGACTACATAAATACCTTGTGAAGATAGGATTTGAAAGAATAGATGACAATAGTAACCTGTATATCAAAGAAGAAAAAGGTAAAGACATTTTCATATCTAAAATCTTTGTTGATGATATAATATTTGGAGGAAAATATGTTCTATGCAAAGATTTCACTGACCAATGAAACAAGAGTTTGAGATGTCAATGTTTGGGGAAATTAAATTCTTTGTTGGATTGCAAGTACATCAACTGACGCATGACATATTTGTGATCCAATCAAAATATATCAAGGAGATACTCAAGTCATTTGGCTTAGAAGACTCAAAACTAGTCACTACACCAATGCTAATAGGACATAAGTTATCCAAGAATTATGAGTTAGCTGAAGTAAATCAAATAATGTATAGATCAATGATTGGAAAGTTATAGTATGTTGTGTATCGTAGACTAGACACTACATTAGCTATTGGAATAGTGAAAAGATTTTATACTAACCCAAGAGAAAATCATCTAATGGCAATAAAAAGAATATTGAGGTACCTAAAAGAAATTAATGACTTTGGCTTATACTACAAGAGGAGCAAAAAATTGAGTTGAAAGCCTATAGTAATGTAGATTGGGGAGGTAATATTGATGATATAAGGAGCACCAATGGAGGAGCACTTTTCTTAAGAAAAAGATTGATTACTTGGAATAGAAAAAAGTAAATTTGTACCTCACAATCCATAGTAGAAGCTGAGTATGTTGTTGTTGCTATCAACTGCACCAATATTGTATGGATCATTCATCTACTGCAAGTTATGAAGGAAGAGGTAACTGAACCTATGATACTCTATATGGATAACACAAGTGCCATCAACATGTCAAAGAATCATGTGATGCATGATAAAACAAAGAATACTGCAATTAAGTATCACTATGTAAGAGAATTAGGGGAAGGTAAGCAAGTATGGATGGAATATTGTAGCTCAAAAGAATAGATTCTTGACATCTTCACAAAAGAACTACCTAAAGATGCATTTGAGTATCTTAGAGGTAAAATAGGGGTGATGCCCCTATCCAAGTCTATTTGAGAAAAAAATAAGATTACCCTACATCAAATGAGTTTATTGTTGAAATATTACAAATTGATGCAGAGGATACTTACTTTAGGATTTTGCCTGAAGTAATCAAAGTACAAAAACTAAAAAAAAGTCACAAGCAAGGTGATAGAGGGAGAAATTGGAGTACCTAAAAATGCTATACTTGCATGTTAAGATGCTGAGATAATGTGTCTTTGGCATTATTGTCAAAGAGGGAGAAATAATAGAAACTGATCAAATCTACAGGATCAAATGAACAGAGGGAGAAGTAGTTGATACCAGAATAGCAAAAAATGATCAATGCATGCAAAGGGAGAAATAATGTAAGAGGGATTTAGGAGCCATAGAAAGAGAAATAAAAAGAATGTTCAGATATATAAAGGGAGAATAGTAGAAAACAAACAAAAAGGAAATAGCAGCTTAGAGGGAGAAAATAGTACAGACAAGAATCAATCTAGTTTCTTAATAAAATGAATAGTTTTAAATAAATTTTTCATTTTGGCATTTAATTTATTGTTTTAACCTAGTTATCATTTTGATAACTTGGTTGATCAGTTTAGTTTTCCATCAATGCCAAAGAGTGAGATTGTTGGAAATCCGATTGAAAAGATCATTGTTGAAAAATAAAGAAGATTGATTACAAAGAGGGAGATTGTTGATAAAGAATGTTTTCAATCATTTTTTTGTCACTAATGTCAAACCTATTATTTGTTGGAATGAAAATTTCTTATAAGATCGAAGTACTATCACTTAGTTGATTGATAAAGAGGATTTAGTCAACAAGATGTAACAAAAGCACCTAAGGGAAATGTTGAGTTATGGTTTTGTAATGAAGTACAAGGATTCGTTAAGGCAATGGTAAAATGATGTATTCATAATATACTTGAAGATACAGAGGTTGGTCACACTTAGAAACACTAGAGGAATGAGTTGTAATGAGGTTGTCTACAAAGCTTAACTAAGTTCATTAGTGAGTGTCAAGCAAGCTAGTTCATGCCAAGTAGATTTTCAATTAGTGTCAAGAAAATGCAAAATCTAGTGTCTGCCGAGTGATATAGAAGGAGCCAAGAAAATTAACAGGTGTTGAGCATCAAAAAAACTTAATGGATGCTGAGTGAATCCATAGTAGGTGTTGAGCATCAGTAAAATGTAGTTAGTGCTGAGTAACACAGTATGTGTAGAGCACCAAAATTGTAATAGTGTTAAGCTATTGCATTATTTGAAAAGTCAAAGATTCCCCAAAACCAAGCTGACAAATTTGGTACCTTGAATTTTGTGAACCAGATGGAGGATAAGAATGATGAGCTGAAGGCACAAAATTTTAGATAAACCATTTTTAGGAAAATTTGAGAGGATTCTTCATGATGTTTCTAGAAGGAACAAGATATCAGTTAGATTCAATAAATCCTACCTAATCCATTCAAATTGAAATTAAAGGAGGGAAGAATTGAGTAGGAAAATCATTTTCTAGACTTCTATTTAAGGAGTCACAAGCCAAGAAGATAGAGCAGCTGGGGTGCCAAAATGTGAAGTTGCTGAAGGATGTCAAGGAGAAGGTATTAAGAAGGAAGAACAGAGCATAGAGACTCTGCTTCAATAAGTGGCCATATAGGAGATTGCACTGGTATATCAAGCATGAAGACTTAAGTAGACAGTGCTTAAAACGGGAACAAGCTCTTAGAGCTATAGAGACTAAAAGGTAGAAAAATTGTGAAGAGCTAAACAGATATCTGAAATCTACAAGTTAAGTTGTGAGTTGTATCAGGTCAAAAGCCCTTGTTGTTACTCTCTAACAATTGTGCAAGCTAGAGTAAAATCCTATGGACTTAGGTTGGTTTAACAACTATTTATAAATCCATTAATAAGGTGGCATTCCAAGTGAATTTTCTAAAGTCCTCTAACTAGGCCAACTTCTAACAGGGTGGTTAAATCCTTTAACCAGGTCACATTTAACAGTGTGTTGTAGCCTTTAGTAGGGCAGGCTTTTCATAGGGCATCACTTTAGAAGAGTGAGAATTGAGTAGCATGTTACTGGTGGTTTTTCTCAAATTGGGTTTCCACATAAATCATTGTGTTATGTGTTGATCTTTCATGTGTTATGATTGCATGTTGATTTTATAGTAACTTGTTAAGTAGGAAAGCTTAAGCTTGGTTGCATGAATAGTGTAATAGGCTTACTTTGCTTGATGAAAAAGTTTTAATTGGACATTTGGACCCTGAATAACTGATTTAGCCCCCCTCTCAATTATTCTAAAAGAATTACTAACTCTTGGCTCTTGTGTCACTCAGCATACATTGTCTACTCGACACTTGAGTGACTCCACACAAGTGACTTGGCACCCACTATGACTTGGCATGCTCTATAATATACACATTGTGCTCGACATGAACTAAGTAAATAACTTAAGTTTGTTCACACTCACTTGTCAAAATTAATCTAAGGTCAACAAAGAGATGTGAAGAGTGAAGATGGGAAAAGAGAATTGAAGAGAGATAGAGTAATGTGATGTGAACAAGATGCAACAGAAAGTTAAAAGTAGAAGTACAAATGTATAGTGTATAGTTTTAAATAAACATGAAATGCTTTTGTTATTCACTTTTGTATTGTTTTTCATTGTTCATAAGTCATACAACTTAGGGAGAGAGATCATTGTGAATTTGTATTGTACCAATGTAAATATGATAAAGAATTTTTCCACTAATGTTAAAAGGGGAGATTGTTGGTATCTATAACCATTGTTGTCTATTAGTGTCAACCACTTAGTCATTACAAGGTAGAGTTAGATGGTCATTATGCTGACTAAGCTACTCTATATAGGTCAAGTCATGTAAATAAGTATGTGCCTATACCAATAGGAGTTGAATAAGTTTTTGGGTTATAGAGTATTTCTGTATACAAGTCAAGCTCATCAATGACAAGCAATTCATCAACAACCAAGCAATTCATCAGTGACCGAGAAATTTTTTGAGAATACAAGTGTTGATTTACTTAGTATGTAATGAGTAGAATGAAGGTTGAGAAAAAATAATGTCAAGCATCAACAAATAGTAAAGGCCAAGCTATGAAAAGTTTACATGGAAGTTAGGAATGGAAAAGAATTTTAGGCAGAATGATTGTCAGGAAGACTTGGAAGGGATATTCAAATTTTGAATAGGTTGTTAGTGAACATTTAATACTTTTAGAGGTTATTATAGAACATTTACACATTTAACATTTATCCTATGTTGTATGTTCAACGATCAATGAAGAGGCAAAACATGGAATCGTCTAGAAAATTCTTCAGGAACTCTTTATATAGTGATGATTTTAACCTAGATCATATGCCAGTAGAGAAGGAGATGAAAAGAGTTTATGTGAAAACATGAGGCTATTGACATAAGGATTGAGATAAGATTAGAAATCATTAAAGGGCTCTATTATCATCTAATAGACCAAGTGACTGAATCATTGCAATGAAGTGAAAGGGAGAGACAAGCATATCAAATTAGAGGAGAGGACCAGTTAGCAAGGAGAAGAGTTGAAATTAGCTTACAAAGAAAACTAAAAGTTAGGCACTGAATTAGTTTTAACATACATGAATTAGGGTAAATCTCATAGTAGAGTGGTCTTAACAAATCTTTGTAAATCTCGTAACATAGTCCTTACTTTGTTGTAAGTATTAAATGCTCTAACAAGGTAAGACCTAGAAGTCTCTTAAGCCCTTAATAGGGTAGACCCCTAACAAGGTAGATCATATTTTATGGTCAAACATTGTAACCTTAACTGGTTAACTTTATTAATGTAGTAGTGATGATTTTTGAAAGTGTTATCTCCACCCTAGTTTTACTTTAATCTTGGAGGGTTTATAGGTAATAAATTCTATGTTATGTCTTTTACTTTAATGCATGTGATTGATGAGACTTAAATGTTACAACAAATTTATTACTAGTCTTACATGCACAAGTTATTGATAGATGTGGATGAATTTGAGAAAAGTAAAAATTGTTCGAGATTCTTATTCTCCACATCCCCCCCCCCCGCCACCCTAAGTATCTAATTTATCTTGTTTATTCCTACATCGTCCAACACATAGATCTTGGAACTACTTGCTAAAACATTTTGGAAGAAGTTTGGTTGACTTTTCTATAGTGTTCCAAGGACACATCCATCTTCATGTAAAGTGTTTTGACACTTTTCCACCTACCACCAAGGTGACATCTTCTTGGAAGTTTGAGAAAATTGACATTTATGGGGTTTTCTATTTTTATCACAAATTCATAGTGAAAAGGTTAGTCACATTTTTAGATTCACAATTTTTAGTGTGAAAGGGAATATTCCCTGACACATTTTAAGGTGAATATTTTATTATTCTCTTTGTAAGCTAGAACAATTTTCATATCTTGATTGAGCTTATTACATATACTTAGCGCCTAGATCTATCTTGAACTTCTCATTTTATTAATTGGTTCAATTTCACATTTACATTTCTTTAATAAATTTATCATTGCATGAAGATGAGCTTGCTTACATACTTCCTTTATATAATTTGAGTTTAGTATTGACATCCTTTTATCCCTTTGGGTTTGTATAAGATAACTTGAATTATATTGGAATTATGTTTTAAAGACCCTCCTTCTCTTGTATTCTAAATATTAATTGTGAAAGTGTTTAGTAAATGAGTCAAACTTACACAGTTTATATTGTTAAATTAATTAACCCACATTTCACCACTAAACATTCAATATAATTATTTTTCTTTACATTGTGATTTTATTTTTTTTAGATATGAATAAGATCAACCTCATTTGGGAAATGTTTGTTGTCACAAAAGTTTGCACCCACATCCAAATTTTTTACCCAAGGACAACCTTGTGAAACATGGAGACAACCTCCAAGCTGTGGGACTTGAATTGTGAGGTTGAGTCTCTAGAGAAGGCTATCTTCATTTACTATCAGGGTGCACCTAACTACTCTTGGGAAGTTAAAGGGAGAAGGAATGCATGAAAGAAAATCTACCTACTCTAACCTAAAGAGGTGATGCACCAAAATAGAGTGTTCAAACCAATCTCTTCCCATACATGCACTATTGAACCATCATGACACCAAAATATATACACATTCAGACTTGCTTTAATCTAACAATCACATGTAGATCAAAAACCCAAATGAATGACACAAGGAAAGGGAGGATTCACTTATATACCATTCATAGGCCAAAAGAGATATAGTCATGCAAGATTGCAAATCTCTACAATACACAAATGAGAGGCAAATAGTTCTTGCACTTTACATTAATGGTTGAAGGAGATAAGGTAGAATGTCATATAGTTTAGAGGCAAAGGAAATTTACGCATGAAATTGCAAAGCAATATCAAAGAAGTTAGAGAAGAGTCTACTTTTACAAAATCTACAAAAATTTCATTTATAGCTCAAGTATAACTAAGATATTTTCCAACTAAAATTACTCTACACCCACTGCCATTAAGTCCTATAGAGAATAATCATGGAGATCTTAAGAAAATCTAATCTGAGCATAGATCCAAATGCAATGATATTTGATCTTTGTTGAAACAGGGCCCTGATAAGATAGGAATGGTGCCATTAAATTATCTGACCAAGTAGATGGATCAACTAGGGTGGTGGAGTGTTCTCTTAGGATTAGCATTCATTCAACGGTGGTTGGAATTCATCACAGGGATTAGATCACATGGGAAAACTTGATCTCTTTCATTTCTGGCTCATCAGTCAGAAAAATCAGCAAGTCAACTGAATCCTACCACTGAGATGAGCCACGTGGGCCAATAGTCTCATTTTAGTTTGCCACCCCACAAGATCTCCATGTGGTTGACCAACATCTTCTTTACTAACTGCACCACCTCCTCAAAACTATAACCGCAATGTAACTGCCAACCATTCTTTCCTTAGCCTTAATATATTTCTCTAGGCCCTCAAAGACACATGTCCCTCAGGTGCTTTCCTACATTGCTTAATTACCTCACATATTCTTAATGTGGGAAAGCCCTAATCATTGATTTCTATGAGATCAATGATTGTGAAATATCCCTATATTACTGTGCTTGCTCTTCAAAATTTTGGGCCCATGAAACACTCAGCATCTGACTTGGCATCCAACTGGCACCACCCTAAGGCCTATGAAATAACCCTAGCCCCATGAGGACATGCGGAAACAAGGTATTTTCCCACATTCCTCAATCTCCTTGCAATTTCATAATGCAGGAAAGCACCATCCCTTGATCCCATTTGAATCTATGATAATCAAAATCTTATATGACTGCATGCCTAGTCAACTAGATAGACCAATGAAATGCCCTCTTCATCATCTAACTCACCTAAAAATGGCCATAGAAGATGAGTTGTCATCACCTTCTAAGAAAGGTGGGCCCACTAGCCACACTTCACAAAGGGGCATGCATGCATTGTTTAACATCCTTGCAACTTCATCTTGCAGGCATGCGCTAGCCACTAATCTAATCACATCAAAAGGTGGATCTTGTTGCTCAATAGAATATCACCCTTTCAAACTCACATGTTCTAACAAGTGCCATGATAGAAATATCTATTCCTCCTAAGGAGAGTGGGCCAAGGATGTCACATCGTGCCATGCATCGCAAGGGTGCATACCTGCTTTACTTAACTACCTCACATCTTCATATTGCAGGCATGCACCATCCATTGATCTTGAGAGATCTGATAGTGGAAGGTACAACTAGGAACATGGGATGTCATTGCAACTTTAGCCTTTTTTCTTTCGTGCCCATGAGGACATGTGGCAAAAATGCACTTGCCTACATTGATAGGAAGTTTGACAAAGCTCAGAATGCAGGAATGTGGGAACCAATCAAACTTCCAAATCACCTGCCACCTTGGCTACCCTGTCTATGGCAACTCAAAGAAGATGGACCCACCTACCACACAACCAAAAAGTGCTCTTCTGTATTGTCAAGAAATCTGACAAAACTCAAAATGTGAGAAAGCGAACACCAATAGAATTGCCAGCTGGACTAACCTTCTTCCCTTCTATGGCACACAAGAGAACACAAACCCACTGATCCACACATCACTAAGGGGCTTCTATGCAATTTTTAAAGATCGCTTGTTTTGATAATGTGAGAAAGTGCCCACCATAGATCTAGGCAAGATCTGATGACGTAGAAAATTGCAAGGAAGCAAAAACAAATTAGGGAATAAAGAAATACCATAAGGTTTTATCGTTTTAATTTTTTCATATTTCAAGGCATTTTAAATATTAAAATATGGGGAGTGACCGTTTGGTGGGCCTGCATTTGAATTCAAATTTTAGCAGGGGAAAAAATAGGTAACATTTATGGCAACTCAGAGGGAATGCAAGCTTGCTATGCTTATGACTAGTGGCCTTTAGCATCCATTGGGCTACAGAGTCAAAAAAAAATGTGTATCCCATGCACTGTGAAACCTTAACCCTACCTTTATGAGGATAGAACCATGGAAAAGCTTGCCCTCTATCTCTACAATTGGAACCAAAGACCAAAAAACCTCTGCAACCTTCAAAACTTTGAAAAACTGGCTATCTCAAAAAGAGAAACATGTGCTCATGCACTTCTTGGAAAGCAAGTAACCAACAGAAAGAAAACTACTATAACATATACAAATACTTACAAAGAGAGGGGTCAAACAAACCCATTGACTGGTTTTCTAAAATAGCTACCCTTCCTTATCAATTGGTTTCTTGTTCCATGCATAATGGCAGTCAAGTGAATTAGTAGGTATGACAAGCACATTGCTACATGGAACACCTCCTTCCCAATGTTGAAAATAGTGAAGCTTTCCAACACCAGGGTGTTTCCTTGTGGAGAAAAACATACCTGCTCCTCTTTGTGATAATCTTCCTCATGCTCTGGAGTGAGCATGACTGGGGGCAAATTGTAGATTTTTTGTAGAGCTAGATACCTTATGGGGCATCCTCTTGATGGTGTAGGGCCAAAGGAATCATCCTTGACCACTTGACTATGCTCTACAATGGTAGTCTTTATCTGGTTTGGAAGTGGCTCCTCCTTTTGTTGTAAACAACATTTTTCCACATCTTGTTCATGCTGCCCATGAACCACTTCCTTTGGATCTACTAGTATGGTGTGACCTTCCACTTGTTGTTGGTGTGTAACATTCTCCTCATGTATAGGAGATAATAATTCAATATCTATGGAAGAGCAGATAGCATCCAATTCATCCAAAACATCATCCTCATCATTGATCTCCTCCATTGCAGTTTCAAAGATATGCATAGGTTGGGGGGAAACCTCATGTAGGTTAGCATATTCTTCCTTAAGGAAAAAGCTATCCTTGAGGCCTTCTTGTCCATCCTCCACATCATAGAGGGTTGTCTGTTGTAGCAAATGATCTTATTCCTTCTCTAGCAGTAGATCCTCATTCACTAAAAAGGGCTCAAAAGCCATGACTTGTTCCTCAAGGGGAGGAACAACCTTATTGTCTTCTTCTTCTTCTTCTTAAACAAAAGAGGGAAGCTCTTCAGATAAGAGGGTTGGGTCCTCTGCCTTTGGCTCAGCAGTCTCCTCTTTGTTCTCCTCAATAGACCTCACATGGAATCTTTGTGAGTTTGGACTCACTCTCCCCAAACTCCATATTTGGACCATCAGGAGTCCATACAACTGGCCCACCTAGAAATAGGGTAATAGTGATAGGTCCGAGGGGTTCATGACTAGTCCAATGCTCTCTTATAAGGGTTGGAGGGGCTACAATAGCAGGCTCTTGTGAGGGAGGGGGCCTCTTAAAGCTTGGGATGACATATTTTGGAGAGGGGGGAGTATCTACCTCCTTGACTTGAAAATGAGCTAGTTGGAGCCTCATTTCTTCCTCTCTTGCTACAGCAACTTGCCTTGCAAGGTTCTCCTCAAAATACCTTTGTCTCTCCCTCTCTTCTTGTTCTTGTTGGAGATAGGCTTGATAGGCCATCTCCTCTTGTTGTCTCTCAAGTTCTTGTTGCCTTGCAACCTCATCATGTTGCCTATCAAGGTCTAGTAATAGCTCATCTTGCTCACACAGCCTCTGGTCTATTCTCATACTCCTCTCCTAGAGTTTGCTATAATTTTGAGTGGCTTATAATTTTGAGTGGCTTGGCTATAAGCAACTTGGGGTTGAGGTTGAAATTGGCAATATGAAGGCTAAGGAATAAAATTTTCATGATATGGGGGGGAATAATAACTATTTCTATGAATTGTATCTGTGGACAAAGCTTCATA
Source organism: Cupressus sempervirens (assembly GCA_028749045.1). Lineage (NCBI taxonomy): Eukaryota > Viridiplantae > Streptophyta > Pinopsida > Cupressales > Cupressaceae > Cupressus > Cupressus sempervirens. The sequence continues at coordinate 897,885,126 of CM053787.1, read as the reverse complement.
AAATGTTGTAATCTCATAGAAAAGTTGAAAATCACAAAAAGATCAAAGATGATCTTTACATACTAGCACTATTTCTACTTGAAACTAGTAGATTTGCACTAGAGTTTCCATGGTGTTTGATTGGATGTCTCCAAAGGCTAATGGCACTAAGAATAACACCCAAATTCTTAATGTATCAAGATCAAATGGCTAACCAACAGACTTATGTAGTTGAATCTTCTTGGTGTCCCACTAGGTGTGCCAAAAACTATTGTCACAAAAGTTTGCACCCACGTCCAAAGTTTTTACCTAAGGACAACCTTGTGAAACATGGAAACAACCTCCAAGCTATGGGACTTGAACTGTGAGGTTAAGTCTCCAAACAAGGCCAACTTCCTTTACTATCAGGGTGCACCTAACTACTCTTGGGGAGGAAAAGGGAGAAGGAATGCATGAAAGAAAATATACCTACTCTAACCTAAGGAGGTGATGCACCAAAATAGAGTGTTCAAACCAATCTCTACCCATGCATGCACTATGGAACCATCATGACACCAAAAGATATACACATTCAAACTTGCTTTAATCTAAAAACAACATGCAGATCAAGAAACCCAAATGAATGACACAAGGAAAGAGAGGATTCACTTATATAGCATTCATAGGCCAAAAGAGATATAGTCATGCGAGATTGTAGATCTCTACAATACACCAATGAGAGGAAAATTGTTCTTACACTTTACATCAATGACTAAAGGAGATAAAATAGAATGTCATACAGTTTAGAGGCAAAGGGAATTTACACATGAAATTGTAGAGCAATATCAAAGAAGTCAAAGAACAGTCGACCTTTACAAAATCTACAAAATTTTCCTTTATAGCTTAGGCATAACTAAGATATTTTCCAACTGAAATTACTGTACAACCACTACCATTAAACCCTATAGAGAATAATCATGGAGATCTGAAAAAAATCTGATCTAAGCACAGATCTAGATGCAATGATATCTAATCTTCGTTGAAACAGGGCCTTGATAAGATAGAAAAGGTGCCATTAAATTGTCTGACCAAATAGATGGATCAACTAGGGTGGTGGCATGTTCTCCTGGGATTAGCATTCATTCAAGGGTGGTTGGAATTCATCACAGGGATCAAATCGCGTGAGAAAACTTGATCTCTTTCATTTTTGGCTCATTAATTAGCAAAATATGCAAGTCAACTAAATCTTGCCACTAGGATGAGCCATGTGGGCCAATAGTCTCATTATATTTTACCAACACACAAGATCTCCATGTAGTTGACCAACATCTTCTTTACTAATTGGGCCACCTCCTCAAAACCCTAACCATGATGTAACTGTCAAACATTCTTTCCTTAGCTATAATATATTTCTCTGAGCCCGCAAAGACACGTATCCCTCAGGTGCTTTCCTACATTGCTTAATTACCTCACATCTTCTTAATGCAAGAAAGCCCTAATCATTGATCTTTGTGAGATCAATGATCATAAAAGATCCCCATATTACTGTACTTGCTCTTCAAAATTTTGGGCCCACAAAACACTTGTCATCTGACCTAGCATCTAACTAGCACCACTTTGCGGCCTATGAAACAACCTTGGCCCCATGAGGACATGTGGAAACAAGGTGCTTGCCTGCATTTCTTAATCTCCTTGAAACTTCATAATGCGAGAAAGCACCAGCCCTTGATCCCATTTAAATCTACGATGATTATAATCCTATATGACTGCATGCCTAGTCAACTGGATGGACCAATGAAATGCCCTCTTTGTACTCTTACTCACCTACCAACGGCTAGGGAAGATGAGTTGTCATCACCTTCTAAGAAAGGTGGGTCCACCAGCCATGCATCACAAAGGGGCATGCCCGCATTGTATAACATCCTTGCAACTTCATCTTGTGGGCATGCGCCAACCACTGATTTGATCACATCGGACGGTGGATCTTGCCGCTCAATAGAATATCACCCTTTCAAACCCATGTGTTCTGAAAAGTGCCATGATAGAAATATTTATTCCTCCTAAGGAGAGCAGGCCTAGGATGTCACATTGTGCCACACATCGCAAGCGCACATACCCACATTACTTAACTACCTCGCATCTTCATATTGTGGGCATGCACCAACCATTGATCTCGAGAGATCTGACGGTGGAAGGTACAGCTGGGAAAATGGGACATCACTGCAACTTTAGCCTTTGTTCTTTTGGGCCCCCGAGGACACATGGAAAAATGCTCTTGCCCACATTGTCAGGAAGTTTGAAAAAGCTCAAAATAAAGGAATACAGGCACCAATCAAACTGCCAACTCACTCACCACCTTATCTACCCTATCTATGGCAGCTCGAAGAAGATGGACCCACCTACCATTTGGTCAAAAAGTGCTTCCTCGCATTGTCAAGAAATCTGACAGAACTCAAAATGTGGGAAAGAGGGTGCCAATAGAATCGCCAGCTAGACTAACATTCTTCCCTTCTATGGCCCACAAGAGAACACAGACCCACTGATCCACATGTCATTAAGGGGCTTCCCCACAATGTTTAAAGATTGCTTGTTTTGATAATGAGAGAAAGTACCCACCTTAGATCTAGGCAAGATCTAATGGCGTGGAAAGTTGCGGGGAAGCAAAAACAAATTAGGGAAGAAAGAAATACCATAAGGTTTTATCATTTTAATTTTTTTGTATTTCAGAGCATTTTAAATATTAAAATATGGGGAGTGACCATTGGGTGGGCCTGCATTTGAATTCAAATTTTGGCGGGGGAAAAAATAGGTAGCAATGTCCAACCTCTTTGAAATTTTTCACATCTTACTCTTTGTCTAAGCTCCTACCTTTTGTTCAATTCCTCCTATGCTTGTAGGGTAAACTAATAAGCTTCCTCAATACTTTCCATCTAAACCAAACTTAAGTTGTCCTATATAAATGTCCTCAAGCCATTAATGTGTCTTATAATTATTCTAATAGAAACATCCATATGCCCACATTTGATATCCATCCTATAAAATTATTCAGTATACTGCTGAAAAATATATTACTTTTTATTTATATTTTGCATCTCTTTCAAAAAACTAACTTGATAATATCTAGGTAAGAATTTAACTTTCAACTTATTGACCATCTTATCCCAAGACTTTATCTTTTCCTTACCTCTTCTTTGTCTATCAGTTTTAAATTTTTCCAACCATGATGATGTATGTCCTTTTGACTTCATAGAAGAAATTTTTACTTTCTTATCTACATTTGTATTTCATATTCAAAATACTTTTCCATCTCAATAATCTAGTCAAACAATTCATTTGAATCTAGTTTACTATCATAATCCAGTAAATTGAAATACAGTCTTGCATTAACTCTAGTCATGGGTCTTAGCAATATTTCATCTCCTTATTCAAGTGCACATTCAACATTTCCTATAATTGCTAGCTCAATTTTCCTATCATTCAGATCTTTAATATGTCATCCTCTTCTTTGGGCAGTTTATGATACTTTAACTCTAACTAAAATTTTCCTCAATATATCCATCATTGTTGCATATGTATCCTCCTTCCTTGAACTATCCATATGACCCTATACAACTATAGGTTAGGTCTCATCTCTTTCATGCTACAACCAAACTCAATTAGGGTTTTACAACACATGTTAACAAGAAAACAAACTTCACACTGATACTACTTGACATAGTCTTGTTTTAGTTCCACAATGCACACACCATTTTTTACTTTGGAAATGGAAATGGAGACCACCATTTTTTTGGCTCACAAAAGCTCATTTCTTAGAATACGGTTACCTCCAAGGTGCCTCAAGGAGTGGAACTTTGTAGTTTAGGTTTAGGAGTCTAGTTAGTTAGCATCATTTTTAACCCCTAGCACTAGTATATTGATGTTTATCTTTTGTGTAGGTCATCATGGCATCCTTATTATCCACAAAATAAAAAACTACCATGGTGCATGTGCATATTCAACATAGTTTCCTTGAGATTTCAGATAGAAGAAGCAAAATGAGTTCAAGTCTATGACAATGTTAGACTATAAAGAGGTCATAAATCATAAAAAGATCAAGAATAAGTACACTAGAGTACTCCTAGACCACATTTGATCAAAACCCAAAAAGCATTTTCAAAACTAAGAACTTTTATTTTTGGGTGAATTAAACACATTGTGTTTTTTAAAGGTGTGGTGTGCTTTTCACAAGGTACACTTTTCACAAGGTGCAATTTTTGAAGATGCACTTTTCTCAAAGTGCATTTTTTTGAAGGTGTTCTTTTCACAAGGTGTGTCGGTGCACAATTTGATGATTAGGTAAAGGAATTGTCTCTAGAAGGTACACAAATATGCAAGGTTTGTAGGTGTACAAAGTGAAAATTATGAATTTGAATATGCATAGGTGCAAAGGTGTGTATGTATGAAGGTTTGAAGGTGAAAAATTACAGTCTTGAAGATTCCTAAGGTCCCAAAGATGCTAAGTTGTGTAGATGTACAATTTTATAAGTTTTGAGGAACAAAGTGCATAGGTTTGCAAGGTGTGCAAATGGGCCTAAATCATCAAAAATAGAAAAAATTATTACACAAGAGTGGTCCTAGACCTCATTTGAGAAAATCCTAACAATCATTTTCAAAATTGAGAACTTTGATTTTTGGGTGAATTGGGCACCTTGTGCACTTTCCTGAAGGTGCCCAGGTGCACAATTTGAAGATTTTTTTAATGAATGGTCTCTAAAGGTGTGTAGGTACACATATCTAAAAGGTCCCCAAGGTCCCCAACATTGAAATGGCTTCCTCATGTTCTACAACAACTAAGGTCACACTCAAACCCCTGACTTTCAAGTTCCAAGGAATGCCCAAGAAGTCACACTTCATGATTTCCACAAAGAAGTTAGCGAAAAGTATTAATAATTAGAATTTTTATCTCCTCAAGGGATCACCTTTGACATCCAAAATTCCAAATGGGAACATATGCACATAATTTCTCATTGAAGGTCAACAAGACCTAGATGATGGAAACTCAAAATTGAAGAGTTAGAAAAGATCTCACTTTGAAAAATTCTAGACTTTGAAAAATTCTCATCTTGGAAAATTGTGGAGTTGGAAAAAATTTCACTTTGGAAAATTGTGGAGTTAGAATATATCTATCAATTTTAGTCTTGTCATCAAGGTGTACTTTTTAGAGATGCTCGTTTTCAAAGGTGTGCTTTCCAGAGGTGTGCCAAATTAAGAGGTGCACCAACAATTTTGAAGAAGAAGCAATTGCTAGTTGCTATTTTTTAACATTCCATGTATCAAAAATGCATTTTGATGATAGTTTAATGTTAGAGTAATATTTTGTTTTCTTACTAATAAATCATATGGATTTAATTATTTAAGTTATTACTCATTAGTGCTTAAGCTTTCTCTTAGGTGTATTAATTATTAATTCTTTTATTAATTATTAATGTACAACGTAGCTTTTTTAGGCTTTAGGGTTTTGTTCACCTTTATAGGTTGGACCTTGTGATTCTTGTTTTAACTTCTTTGAATGCATTTTTCTCTCACTCCACTAAGATTTCCAAGCTTCACTTTTTCCTTTTTGGTTTCCTTCTAGCAATAGATTATTTTGCATGCAACTATTCTTGGTGAACTGTGAAGTTGGTTTTCTCAACTTGTACATGGTATCAGAGCTTCCTTGCTACTACTTGGTCAAGAGATCTTGAAGCTATGATTTGAAGACAAAAAAATAGCTTTTTGTGGTTTTTTTTCTTCAATCTAGAGCAGACACTTTTTTCTAGTGAACTTTGAGCAAAAACGGATGCCACCATTGCACTCAAAAGATCTAGCCTAGTCAAAATCCATATAAATTTGTTATTTTTGGCCACTATAGCCTTTGGGAAAAAAAAATTCCGTATCCTAGACCGTACAAAAAAAAAAAGCCACAAGCCATTTTCCCACCCAGGAACCTATTTTCTTAGGCCACTATGCCTTTCTGGCATCATTTGTGTCTCTCTGATGCCTTTTCTAGTAGTGTTGCAGCATCTCTTGACTACCCAATGAGTTTTTTTTGGTTGTGCATCAATTCTTGACCACCATCACCACTGATTCCGATGAGCTAGTGTAGCCTCCAATTCACCAATGGTGCCATGACAATGCTCCACTTCCACCACCCTCCTATGCTTTGTGGCCACTACTTTACTACCCTCATGGCTCGGTCACCTCTAGCACCCCTATGCATGTGGCTCTTTTAGCACCTTCCATGTGGCATTGGTGCCATGTCAACACCTACCATGTGTTAGGTGCCATGTCATTATTTTTGGGGCCTACTACCACATGGATTCCATGTGGCACTCTTTTTTTTGATATGACAGCCTCCAAGCCATCAAATTTTATGTAATGAAATGCTAATGTCAATGTAATTTCAGCACTGCATCAGCTCTCTACTTGAGCATATGGAGATCTTTTTTTGATCGGAAACAAGTATCAAAATGTTGGCTCTGAGACAAAACATAGTAGTGTAGAATTTTTTTGGTTTTAATGTACTTCGGTTGCTTGTTTTGGCAGTGAAACCTAGATGTTTAGTTTTTCACTCTGAAGGGTATATCTCGAGCATCCCATCTCCATTATTTGAAAATATTATATTTTTGGAGATTTGGTTTCATCCACTTTTTAGAAATGTTGTAATTTCTTCTAGATTCTGCTCCATGCTCTTTCTATCATGTTTTTCTGCTTTATTGCATGATGGTGAATATGTTGGGTGTTTCAAGTCTAAGGATCATTTTCATGGCACGGGATCTCTTCTTTTGGGCTATACTATCTATTGTATCAGCTCTTTGCCCTTTTTTATCATTTTTGATATCATTTGTAACCATTTTTACGCAAATGCATTGAGATAAAGTGTCATATTGCATCTATATTTTCATTTCAATTTTTTTTTATTTTTTTGCCTTCTGATTTAAGTAGTCTCATGTGCGGACATTGGTATAGATTATTGTATTCTTGGGATTCATTATGTCTTATGCCCTATTACACATGCACTATTCTAAAAGTTCCATGGGGGGATTGATGTTTTCCTTTTTTTGCCATCTTCCTTTGTCCAATGAGTGTCACTTCCATGACATTAGCCTCAAGATGTGTCTGAGATTGATCATTGTAATACACACTTATGTACTCTTTTGTGCATCTTGATCATGGTTCCCCTACATGCAGCTCTTCTAGCCCACTTTTTTAGTTTCCTATCACCTCACGTGTGCCTACATTAGGGGGGGTCCTATTTTTTCTCATTCTTCCTTGGTTCACTTGATAAGCTCTTAAGGCTTTGGTCTTTCATGCCATTTGTATCTTCGAGTTCAATTGTTTTCCTTTTTGTGCCTTTTGATTTGATGTAGATTATAGTCTTCTCTACCTAGTTAGGTTATATTTTAGAGGAGGTTCTATAGATTAGTGATTTTTTTTTGACAAAGTTTTTGGCTTCTTCATGCTTCAGTGGTTTTCTTCATGATCACTCTTTGTTCCTATTTTCTAGAACATTCCTCTACTTAGAGGCTTCTATAGTACTTCACTAAGTTTTCTTCTATCTCTTCTTGGATTGGGGTTTTTCCCCATTGGGTTTTCTCTTTGACTTTGATTTATAGAGATTTCCTTATATTGGGTACCTGATCAGACCTTGTTGTTGGGACCCATTTACTACTTTCATAGTTGTGCTAGGTTAGCTTTACCCCTATGCTTAGCTTAAGGGGGGTTGTTAGAGTAATATTTTTTTTTCTTACTACTTAAATCATATCAATTTAATTAGTTAAGTTATTGCTCTTTAGTGCTTAAGCTTTCTCTTAGGTGCATTAATAATTAATTCTTTTATTAATTATTAATGTGCAACCTAATGTTTTTAGGCTTTAGTGTTTTGTTCACCTTTATAGGTTGAACATTGTAATTCTTATTTTAATTTCCTGGAATACATTTTTCTTTGACTCCATTGAGATTTCCAAGCTTCTTTTTTTCTTCTTTGGTTTCCTTCCAGTAACAAGTTATTTTGCACGTAGGTGTTTTTGGTGAACTATAAAGTTGGTTTTCTCAACTTCTACATTTAACTCCTAGAAATACCTAGAGAAGGCCAAGCTTGCATTTTAGAAGTCTCAATGACTCTCTAATCATCTCATGGCTTTTCTCCTTTATCTTCTTCTTCTTTTATTGTGTTAAGTCACGGAAAGGCTCATGCACACATTAATTGATATAAACGAGGGCAGAGAGCTACTTAGCACCATTTAGAGAGTTAGTTTGTATGTAAATACCTATTGGTGTAAATAAGTATTTATTATTTAAAATTACTTAAGGTTACTTAGGTTAATGCATTATTTTAATATTTATTTATTAGTCACCTAGGAGTATGTGCACTCTTGTGAGTTGTCATGTTGACAACATAGGGGTCCACACCTCTTTTATTCACATGTTCTCTACAATATAGGAGTTAGCACACTAATTAAGCACATGGTGTCTACAACCTTCTCATTCTTATTCATTCATCGAGATTGTTGGATAAGGCTTGTGCTTAGTTTTCAATGCTTATCTTGTCTCCTGGTTGTTTCTAGAGATATTCTAGGTGCTTCCTAAGAGGCCTTTATATATAGGCACTCCTAGTATGTATGTACATGCTTCTACAAGCTTCTGATAATAGAAAGTATTTTCATATTGATTATACTCTTTGATCTACTATGTTCTTGTGTTTGTGCTCCTTGATCTTGGGTGAATTTTGCACTAAGAAAAATTCTTACATGGTATTAGAGCTCTCGAGGAGATTCTCTACACATCGTCATTCAAGACCATTGTTGCTTCAACACCTTTGACCCAAAGATCTAGAGAATTTGTAGAAATTGGGAGCATCTAGAGCCAAAGCAGACCTCACCATTGCATCTAGTGCATTGATTTAGTGAATTGACTATAAATTCACCTATGACTAGGAATAGTTAAAATTGAGGCCAAAAAAAAATTTGCAAACCGGCAACTCAAAGGCCTAATTTGCAAAATTGGTAAGATCATTTCAAATCTGTACATTTAATTTTTAGATTTGCATTTTTTTTCATCTACCTGTCTGCAATTTTTTTTGGATTTGCGTTATTTTTTTTCGAAAAATTAGCCATCAATCCTATAGGAGAGATATTTTGTAGGTGAAGATTAAAGCTTGCTGATGCAAATTATATATTTGCATTATATTCAAAAGGTCAAAAAAACCCCAAATTAGATTTTGTTTCATCCAAATCAAACATCAAAGGGAAAATCTAGAGCCTTTTTATTTTTGCAGGCACGGCAACAATTCAGGAAAAATAATAATAGTAGCAATTAAAACAGCAATATCTTCCTCATATGGACTCCTTTTTGCGAGCATTTTTTTTGTTTTGGGCTAGAATTTCATGATATACACAATGGTGTAGGTGGTTTAAGATCTTTATTCCTGAATTTTTCAACAAGTCACAAATATTAATTTTTGGCACTTCAAATACTTGGTACAGGCTCATCTAGACTCCAAAATAGGTTCTATTTTTTTTTGAAAGTGCATTTTTCTTATGTTAGAATTCTTTAGAATAACTGTGAGGGGGGGGGGGGGGGGCGGGGGGGTGAATCAGTTATTCAAGGTCCAAATGCCCTAATAATACTTTTTCTCAACTCATAATGAGTCTATAAACTTTTCATCCATCCAAACTTTAATCAACCATCTTAGCAAGTTACATAAAATCATCATGCAGGAAGAAAACATGCAAGATCAACACATGACTCAGTGATTTACATGGAAACCCAATTTGGGAAAAACCACCAGTAACATGCTACTTGATTTTCACTTTTCTAAAGTGATGCCCTGTTAAAAGCCTGCCCTGTTAAATGCTTACAACACACTATTAAGTGTGACCTTGTTAGGGGATTTCACCATACTGTCAGGAATGGGCCTGATCAAAGGACTTTAGAACATTCACTTGGAATGTCACCCTGTTAAAGGATTTACAACATGGCTATTAAACCAAGCTAAGTCCATAGGATTTAAACTATATGTTACAATTGCTAGAGAGTAACAATAATGGATTGTTGATCTAATACAACTTACAACATACTTTGCATATTTCAAATCACTCTTCAGTTCAGTCCTTTTGCTTGGCTTTTAATCACTTCAGTTCTTACAACTTGTCATCTCAAGCTTCATCTCCTTGAGTCTTCTTACTCATCATACCAATGTATCCATATCTTTGGTCATCTATTGAAGCAGAGTAACTATGCTTTCTTCCTCCTTAGCACCTCATTTAGCACTTTATGCTTTCATTCTTAACCTCTTCTCTATCTCTTCATGACCTTATGATTCTTGAAATAGAAATCTGGTTTTCCTTTGTCGCTTGATTTTTCCTTTCCAACTTTAAGGTTTCAAATGGACTAGGTAGGATACAATGTATCTACCCCATATCTTTCTCTTATCTAGAAAACTTCATCTAGAGTCTAGTTGTATTCTCCAAAAATGTTCTACATGGTGTTTTGTGCCACCAGCTCATCATTCTTATCTTCCATTTAACTCACAAATTTCTAGATAACAACCTTGTCAGCTTAGATCTGGTAAATCTTCAATTTTTGAAATAATGTAGCAACTTGGTACTATTGGTTTACTTATGCTCAGCATCTCTGTGTTACTTAGCACTTGTATCTTCTCAGTACTTGATTCTGCTCAGCACTTGATTCTGCTTGACAATCGACACTTGATTCTACTCGACACTTGATTCTATTCAGCACTCGGTACTTGATTCTACTCGGCACTTGGCACTGTATTTTGCTCGGCATCTTAAGTTTACTCAGCACTTACTCAGCTTCAACTAGGAATTTGTTCAGCTCCTTAATGATCTTAGTTAGTCTTTACAAATGACTTAGCTAAAACCTTACATCTTTGATATGTTTCAATGTGCCTATTCTTTGTCTTAGAGTATGTCATCAATACACTTTTTCATCAATGACTTAGCTGATCCTTGGACTTCATTACAGGTGTTCTAGTTACATCTTATTGATTGCCTCCTCCTTGTCAATCAACAAATTGATAGTATTTGGATCACTAAAGCAATTGTCATTTCTACAAGTAGCAAGTTTAACATCAATGACAAAATAATGATTGAGAACATTCTTTACCAGTTCCATATGATCATTCCAACAATTTTTCTCATGATCTTTTCAATCATTTCCAACATTTTGTCTACTTTCTAGATCTACAATTAGATTATAGGTTTTGTGGATAGAAATATTGCTTCTAGAAATAGGCCCTAAATTGCATGTGGCTATTGCACGAAGTGCTAAATCATACATTAGGGGGGTTGATTGATTATTTTTGTATTTTGGGGGGTGCATACATTCATTGATCTCATGGAGGCTTGTTACATATGTCAGTCTTGTATAAGATCAAAGTTGACACTGAGGAACTATAAAAAATGGAGTGCTTTAATGCTTGATCATCTAAGAGAACATCAAGAAGTGATTCATTCTCTTTGCTTGAAGATACAACCTTCCTTCAAATATCTTTCTAAACTTCTTGGCTTTATATATAATAGTATAATTAAGGAATCCATTTCTTCTCTTCTTATGGAAAGTTTTCCTCATGATATTTGGATGGCTCTTTGGGAAACATGTGGAGATCCATGTGTTCCTCCATTTCTAGAGGACATTCTACATCCATTCACTCTAGTTATGATACCTTCAACTCCAATTGAGATCTCAAGTCTTGATTCTCCTATTGATTCTACTAATGCAATTCCAGCCACAAATGCTTTAGATTCAGTGTAGTATGACCCTTCATGTCCTCCTACTTTAGCTTCATGGGATGACTTCCTTCCAGATATGGTAGAGCAATTTGTGGAGTCTCACATTGAAGATGTGGGAGACATCTTAGATGATATTCATCTTCTCTTTGAGGCAAATACTCCATCCATTGCCAGAGTGAAAAATTCATGTACTTCAGCACAGTAGGATACATTTCAAGTTGTCAATGCTTAGTTGTCAATGCATATCTTATCTCCTGGTTGTTTCTAGAGACATTCTAGGTGCTTCCTAAGAGGCCTTTATATACAGGCACTCGTAGTGTGTATGTACATGCTTCTACAAGCTTCTGATAATAGAAAGCACTTTCATATTGATCATACTCTTTCGTCTACTATGTGCTTGTGCTTGTGCTCCTTGATCTTGGGTGAATTTTTCTCTAAGATAAATTCTTACAATAACTTTTTTTTATTAGTTTTTTTTACATTAGTTGCATTAGAAGAGTTCTTCCTACTAACACAAAAGGAGGAGTGGATTTATTTAAAATTCATGGATTTAATATGTATTCAAGGCTGATATTTTGATGCAACAATATATACTATTGGTGCTCTCATTCTAAGTGTAGTAAATCTTGTCAGAGTGTGTTATTTTTTTGAATGCATGTTCATTAATAATAATGGAGCTAATGATTTTATTGTCTTGTTATAATTGTGTAGTCTTTTAATTCTTGTGTTTGTCTTATGTTAACAAATTCCTCATTTGTGAAAAATTGGAGAAAGGATTAATGTCGTTCTTACATAATGTTTGTCTCATGTGAGCACACTTTCTATGGCCTCACAATTTGATGGTATGTGAAACATCTTTCAATTTTTATTGAAGGTCCCATCAATCATTGCATTAGTAGAGTTGAGGAAGCACTACTTATAATTTCATTGGTTTCCTACTAGATCCTTTTGATAATTTAATTTCCAGATGTGTTGTTAATTTGACTTATGTCCACTAGAAATTTTCCTTTCAATAATTTTCTTTAATACTCTCATTACTCTATCTTCATCATTTTCTTTTCAAAGCACTTGGTTAAAATAATAATTCATATAGTTGCATTGGTTAGAAATTGTGCTCATTATAAAATAGAAAATACAAAAACATATCTTTTTTTATGGTTATGTTTCAATAAAGTTGAGTATAATTGGTAGGTACCAAAAAAAGCATCATTGTCAACATTCACATTTATCTTAAATTGAGTTACCTAGTAGGTTAAAAAATAGCCATCCAAAACCTTGGAGTTGGTTATTGATCAAATTTTTAGGAGATATTTGAAAGGATTTTAGTTGTTAATCATTGTTAAAAATGACCACTTGATAGAAGTGGCACTAGAAGGAGAGTCAAAAAATCATTCTACCCAAAACAACAAGTTATTGTTGAAGAATTCTATAGTTTTTGAAGTTTTCTATTTTTTGAAGTCTATCCCTATGAGTAGGTGCAATTTTTTAAGGTGTGCTTTTTGGATGTGCTCTTTCTAAAGGTGCACATTTCAAAGTAAACACAAAATAGAAGATCCTAATCCACTATCTCTATTTCAGTGAGCTTTAACATCTTCACTCGAATGACATGAGTTCTCAGAACTCAGTAATTTTTGCAAGCCTTGTAGTGATAAAGAGATACCTAGGCTCCACCCTCTCATATTGCAAATTATATTATCATCGCCCACTCTACATTATACTTCACCCATTCCCATCATCATGCACCATGGATTTCTTTAATTCCCAAAGTTCACCTTTGAACCTAACTAGTCCATTACATGATTTGACCAAAAAATTTGAAAAACTTTTCCCATGGTTCATCTATGGAGAATCATGAACAACAAAAGAACATATTAAAATTTTCAAGGAAATATGTAATTAGAACCAAATTCATCATATGAGTGTGCTATGTCACCTTTTCCCTTACACTTTGAGGTAAACGAAAATCAATTGGTAGCTTAATCATCCACCAATATCAATAAGAGAGTGGAACTCCTTTGAGAGCAAGTTTCTAGAAAAATTCAAGGTCTAAATTGATCCAACTATCCCACATCATTAGTTCATCTCAATTAAGTGGGATCCCCATGCGACTATTTCATAGTTTAATCATTGCTTCTATAGGATAAATTGAATAATGGAGTTTCCTTACACTGTACCACAAGAGTTTATCGTCTAGATATTTTTGGGCATAACTGATTCATTAACTTCTATTTTTCAAATAAGGGTCCCACCTAGAGAAATTGATACCATTAAAAAGGTCTTCAATGAGGCTGTTACATTCACAAAGTAGGTAGATGCTCATGGTGGAGGGAACTTTGTGTCTTCCTTCACTTTGAATAATATAGTAGCCATACTACCATTTCTAGCAAGAGCATCTACTATTCCCAATCAAATGCCCCTATTAAATCTAGTACCTTTATTGCCATAGGTTATAGCTGCTCCAATGCCAACAATTACATATTCAAGGTGTGAACTCCAGATGACCTTATTATTTGAGCAAAAGAATTCTCCACCTGCTAAACTTGAGAATAATATGGCTAGTGATTTTGAGGCCATGAAGAATACAATGTGTCTTTTATCTAATGAACTCATAGGAATAAAGTTGAATTCCTCAAGAAAGTGATAATCCAAGACAACTTGCTGCCCAAAAAAAGCATTCTCAAAACTAGAGCATAAATTATGGCCCCTACAGTAACATCATCAACATGAGAATAATAGTATTATAGGTATGAGTCCAAGTGAAAATGGATATGGTTACAATAGTGTTCCAAATCAACCTCCCCAAATCATGGAGGAACAAACTTTGTAGTTTAATAAAATGTTGATTGAATCATATGATAAATCTATTGGAGGACAAAATGATGCACATGATCAAGAGAATTCTATGTTCCCATTAAATGAAGAGAAAGATCATGGACCCTCTGGGATACATGCTTATTGCAGCAATAATATGAACACACAAAGTTTGAAAAGAAGATAAGAGTCTCTATTGTATGATGTCTCTCTATGGTTGCATTCTACTCCTCTAGATATGTAAATCTATAACCCTAATAGTTTAGAAGGAATTACATGTAAAGGATGAGGTTTTAAAAGTTTTTATGGACAACATAACAAGAAATTTGAAGTATCTTGGAGAAGATCATAATCCAAACATCCTTTTTCTTTGTAACTATTGTTGCCTCCACCAAAGGATTCATTTAGAGTTGGAATGTGTTAGTTGCCAAGATGTAGTGTCTAATGTGTTAGTGCAAATAAATTAGACTATTGAAATTGTCAAAAGTAATGAAATTGTTTCAATTTTTAATAGTGCAATAAATCATGATGTCCTACAAAATTTTGAAGCATAGAAAATTTTGAAGTTCCAAAGATCCATGGAGTTGCAAAAATTGTCAAAGTTGCAAAAAATCATGGAAATATAGAAGATCCAAAGGTTGCTGAAATTTTTGAATCAAGAAGACATCAAGAAGAAGATACAAATTCTTCCTACTATGATATTGATCCCCCATTGGATAATGATGAGGTTACTCCCTTAGAATGAGATATGTCATCAGTCAAGATTGATAGAGTGCTTAATTTGGTCTCAATTTTGACTAAGGAAATGTCATTTTATGTGTATTCTACACATATAACAAACCATGCAATAACCGAGTCATGTAGAATCCATCAATTTGGGGTCCATTTAGAAGTAAGTTGTCCTAATTTCTTGTTATCCTGGGAGATTACAATGGAAGGTAAGTATGATTTTGAACATGCTTCTTTGGGATTTCATGGAGAAAAAATCTTGATTAATGATACTAATGAACCCTTTCATTCAAAGGGAAGGATTATAATTGAGTTTTCTATTCCCAAGGAGCCTAAAAGTGTCAATTCATGGTTTAAGGCTAATGATGGTGATAATAAGGACCATAAACACAATGTTATATGTTTTAGGTCTTGTTTTGATAGCTATATTACATCACCAATGCTAATGTTTCAATGTGTGCATGGTGTTGTGAACCATGAGATAAGACCACAACAAGGAGAAATTACAATGTGTGAGTATACCCCTATGGTGGGGGACTCACTACATCAGGTGATATCTTTCCATTATCCCTCTCAATTTGATAGTTTTTAATTTGATCATGATGCTAAAGGTAAGAAAATTTATTTTTTGATTAATCATAACCATGAAGAGTTACTACAACTTCTAATTTTGTGTGATTTTCAAATTTGAACGAAGATAGCCCAAATTTTTTTTTTTGAGAACAAAGACAAGTCAAAATTTTTTAGAGCTATAAGGGTTGGATTATTACTATTGCACAAAATGAGAAAACTACTGAAAACCACCCCACATTCTTATTATTTAGGGTTTTTTGTATATAAGTTTTTTTTTTTTTTCTTTAGTCTTTTTAGTTAGGTGTTAGTTTCCTTTGTGTCGAGTCTCTTTTGTTTAGATTTTTTTGCAAATTTTTTCCTTCTTTTTACTTTTTATTCCTTGATCAGGGAGTCACCCTATTTTTTCAAGGTTGTTCCCAACATGTGGTCCATCCCAACTAGTCTTGATTTTTGGAAGAGGTGTTTTTGTTTCAAAGCATTTGGATAAGTTTGTTTCTTTTACAAACTAAATATAGATGCTACTTGTAGGTAAAGAGGACTTTCAGCCTTAAAATTGGATTCTAGATTGATCACCCTCAACACTTTACAAATTTAAAGAATTTTTCGTCTAGGTTGCTTTTAACCCAAGTGGATAGTGGCTAAGGGATAGTCCAAAAAAAATTGTTTTGAACAAAGGATTTTCCTAGGGGCTTATCAAAATCACTTGTTGGCATGTGAGTTTCACAAAGTTTAGTAAAAGAGGAACACATGAATTGTTACATTGGAAAATGTCCATAAGAAAGGAACACCAACACCTTGATCACATAGTCTAATCATTGTCAAGAGGGAGAAAAATTTTAAATGGTGTCATCAAATAGGACTCCAAAACTTGGTATGGACCAAAATAAGGTGATCAACTAGAGCTATCACAATATAATAGTTGGCTCACTTCAAACAAACAAAATTTTCAAGGAAGAATCAAGTGGAAACATGCAAGCTCCATGAAGTTGACAAATGGATCACCAAAAATATGAAAGAGAAGTAATCAATGAGTCATTAAGAGCCCTCTAAATGATTTCTCACAATTGGTAGTGTAATGATTGGAAATTTGTTAATGTAGATTTCTCAAACTCTCACTAGTTATGAAAAGATTATTTCTATACTTTTTCACTCTTGTGGTGGTTTTCACTTAGTAGCATTAAGAAAATTAAGACATTGAACACACACTAAGCATGAAAATTGAAAATTTTGAGTTTCTTGTCTAAATTTGTAAAAATTCACTAATGACATCTGGAATCAAGTTTCAAACTTGATACAGGTTCAAAATTTGGTTGCTGATAAAGAAATGCCTTTGTCATCTCTTCCTTTTGTTGGGGCTATTTTTTCTGGTTCCATAACACATGCCCCATTTTTTACTTCGAAAATGGGGACCCACTTTTTTTGGCTCAAAAAAGCTCATTCCTCAAAATAGGGTATCTTCCAAGGTACCTTGAGGAGTGAAACTTTGTAGTTTGGGTTTAGGAGTCTGGTCAATTAGCATCATTTTTAACCCCTAGACTAGTATATTGATGTTTATCTTTCATTTAGGTCATCATGGCATCCTCATCATCTGTAGCACAAAAAATTAACATGGTACTACATGTGCATATTCAACACATGTGCCTTGGTATTTTAGCTAGAATAAGTAAAAGGAGTTCAATTCTATGATAATGTTAGACTATAGAGAGGGCATAAATCATCAAAAAAATCAAGAATAAGTACACTAGAGTGCTTCTAGACCCCATTTGAGAAAACCCTAGAAACCATTTTCAAAATTAAGAACATTGATTTTGGGGTGAATTGAACACCTTACACTTTTTGAAGGTTCACAAGGTGCACTTTCCTCAAAGTGCATTATTTTGAAGGTGCACTTCTCAAAAGGTGCAAAATTTGATGATTAGGTGAAGGAATTATCTCTATAAGTTGCATAGATACATAAGGTGCACATTAAAAATTTGAATTTGCATAAGTTGAAGGACTCTAGAAGCTACACATGTAAAAAGATGCACATGTATGAAGGTGTGAAGGTGCAAAATTATAAAGTCTTGAAGATTCCTAAGGTTGCAAAGATGCTAAGGTGTGCAGGTACAAAATTTTACAAGTTTTGGAGAATAAAGTGCATAGGTGCACAAAGTACACAAATGGGCCTAAATTATCAAAAAGAGAAAACTAAGCACATAAGAGAGGTCCTAAACCTCATTTTAGATAAAACCTAGAAATAATTTTTGAAAACTAAGAAATTTAATTTTTGGGTGAATTGAGCACCTTGCGCACTTCCTTGAAGGTGTACAAGTGTACAATTTAAAGATTTTTTGAATTAATGGTCTCTAAAGGTGTGTACGTGCACATACCTAAAACATCTAGAGACCCCTAGGTCACCAACATTGCAATGGATTCCTCATCTTTTTCAGAAACTAAGGTCACACTCAAACCCATGACTTTTAAATTCCAAAGAATGCCCAAGGAGTCACATTTTATGATTTTCATAGGAAATTGAGTAAAGAGTATGAAGCTTTAGACTTGTTAGCTCCTCAAGAAATCACCTTCACCATAGAAAAGTTTAAAGGAAAACATCCACACATCATTTTCCTTGAAGGTCAACAAGACCTAGATGATGGAAACTAAAAATTATTGAGTTAGAAAAATTGTCACTCTTGGAAAATTGTGGAGTTATAAAAATTCTCACTCTTTGAAAATTGTGGAGTTAGAAAAATTCTCACTCTTGGAAAATTGTGGAGTTAAAAAATTATCACTTCAAAAAATTGTGGAGTTAAAAAAATTCTCACCTTGGAAAATTGCAGAGTTAGACAAATTCTCACCTTGTAAAATTGTGGAGTTAGAAAAACTCTCACTTTGGAAAATTGTGGAGTTATAAAAAATCTCATCTTGGAAAATTGTGGAGTTGGAAAAATTTTCACTTTGAAAAATTATAGAGTTGAAAAATTTTATCAATTTTGATCATGTCATCAAGGTGCACTTTTTAGAGGTGTGATTTTTCAAAGGTGAGCCAAATCAAGAGGTGCACCAACAATTTTGAAGAAGCAATACACCAACAGTTAATTGTCAGTTACTATTTTGAGCATTCCATATATCTGAAATGCATTTTGATGATAGTTTTAACTCCAAGAAACACCTAGAGAAGGCCAAGCTTGCATTTTTAGATGTCCCAATGACTCTCAAATTATCTCATGGTTTCTCTTCTCTTATCTTCTTCTTCTTTTATTTTTTCAAGTCATGTAAAGGCTCATGCACCCATTTATTAATATAAACAAGGGTGGATACCTACTTAGCACCATTTAGAGAGTAAGTTTGTATGTAAATAGCTTCATTTTATTAGAATTTTTAGCATGAGTTACATTAGAAGAGCTCTTACTCCTAACACAAAAGAAGGAGAGGATTTATTTTAAATACATTGATGTAATATGTATTCAATGGCAATATTTTGATGCAATAATGTATGATAATGGAGCTCTCATTCTAAGTGTAGTAAATCTTGCTAGAGTGTGTTATTTATGTGAATGCATGTTCCTAAATAATAATGGAGCTAATAGTTTTGTTGCATTGTTATAATTGTGCAACCTTTTAATTTTGGTGTTTGCCTTATGTTAATGAATTCTTCTATTGTGACGAATTGGAGAAAGGATCGTTGTTTTTCTTACATAGTGTTTTGTCTCATCTGAGTGCACTTTCTGTGGCCTTGTGATTTGGTAAAATGTGAAACATCTTTAAGTTTTTATTGAAGTTCCCATTAACAATTGCATTAGTAGAGTTGAGGAAGTGTTGCTCCTAGCTTCATTGGTTTCTTACCAGTTCCTTTTGATAATTTTATTCATAGATATATTGTTACTTCGGTTTATATCATTTAGGAATTTCGCTTTTAGTAATTTTATTTAACATTCTCATTACTCTATCTTCATTATTTTCTTTTCAAAACACTTGGTTAAAATAGGAATTCATAGATTTGCATTTCTTAGAAATTTCATTCATCATAAAACAAAAACATTTAATTTTTTTTGTTTGGTTACATTTCAAAAAGTTGTGCAAAATTTGTAGATAGCAACAAAGGCCTCTTTGTGAACATTCACATTTATCTTCAATTAAGGTACCTAGTTGATTGAAAAATAACCATTCAGAACCTTGGAGTTGGTCATTGATTATCTTTTCAAGAGAGAGATTTGAAAGGATTTTTGTCACTAATCATCATGCAAAATGACTTCTCAACAAAAGTGGCACTAGAAGGAGGCCCAAAAACCATTTTTCCCTAAAAACCAAGTTGTTTGATAGTTTTGTAGTTTTTGAAGCTCTCTATTTTTCAATGTCTCTCATTTTTAGGAGGTGCACTTTTTGAAAGTGCACTTTTTGGAGGTGTGCTTTTTTGAAGGCATGCTTTCCAGATTAAACACAATAGGAAGATCCTAACCCATCATATCTATTCCATCAAGCTTTAAGGTCTTAACTCGATAGACACAAGTTCCTAAAACTCAGTGCAAGCCTCATAGTGATAAAAGGATACCTAGGCTCCACCCACTCACATTGAAAATTCTATTATCATCAAACACCATGGCTTTTTTCAATGGTCATAGCTCACCTTTGAACCTAACTAACCCAATAAATTATTTACCCAAATATCCTGAAAATTTTTTACTATGAATTATCTATGGAGAATTGCAAACAATAGAAGATCATATTAAAATTTTCAAGAAAATCTCTAATTAGACCCAGATTCAACATATGGACCTAGTATGTCACCTCTACCCTTATACTTTAGGGGAAACAACATTCAATTGGTACCTCAATCTGCCACTAGAATCAATGAGAGGTTGAAACTCTTTTGAGACCAAGTTTCTAGCACAATTCAAGGTCTATATTGATCCAACTATCCTACATCATTAGTTCATCTCAATCAAAAGGGATCCCCATGAGATTATTTCATAGTTTAATCATCACGTCTATAGGATGTATCAAAGAATGGAGTTACCTTACTCTATACCACAAGAGGCTTCCATCCAAAACTATTTGGGTACAATGAATTTACTAACTTCTATTTTTCTAAGAAGGCTCCCACCTAGAGACATGCATACCATTTAAAAGGTCTTCAATCACCAAGGTGGTCTACTTAGATAATTAAAATATCCTTGTGGGTTTAGAGGGAGAACTACAATATGGTTCCTCGTTACCCAAACTTAGGCCTAAGGGCAGATCCTATATCTCCCCTAGTCTAATATCATATGGAGTGGTGTCCCTAGTGGGCCTCATCATTCCCCCTTATTGCAATTACCTTACACCGATCATTACTTCCAAGATAGTGCCTTTGTATGATGTTTCTCATGCTCATTCCATTGCAGGCCTTACCTAGTGCCCTTGTGTGATGTAGCTCATACCCAACTTTCCATAGGCCTTACCTAGTGCCTTTGCATGATGTGGCATAATCCATTCCATTGTAGGCCTTACCTTATTTAGAGAAGAAATATCCAATTCAATAAAAACATATAACATTCTATCTATAGATCACACCTTCTCCTTTTCTTTTATATTTGATCCATTCAAGATCTTCCTTTGCTATATCCCTAAAAATAATAATTTGATCATCAAATCAAAATCTCAACACATAAAATGATTTTAAAAATAAATTAAAGTTTTATAAAATTCATCTTAAAATTCTAAAAATAAATCCCAAGACAAACTAATCTTGTTATAAGTCCACCATATTTGATGAATATTTTCTTAAGAAAATATTCTTACCACAAACTCTTTCTAATGATGTGTGTTGGAAAAAATCCTCTTAATGTCCCCACTAAGATAAAAAAAGAACTTTACTAGACATTTCCCATTTATTTCAAAAAATTATTTTTTGTTAGTATTAATTTTAAATGACTCAACTCAAACAAGGGTATGCTAATTATACTTCTAATTTATCTAAACATCTAATAAACCTTATATTATTATTAATGTACACTTCTATTTAAATGTCTTTATACTTGAATATTGATTTAGACTCAGTCCTTTATTTTTTCCTTCCATATTCAATAAATGATAATCAAATTTATTTTATTTATATTTACATTTTTCTTTCATCTTTACTCATACTATTTATATTGCTAAGAATATACTAAAAATAAAATTAAAATATAACCACATGTACCTTTTTTACATTCACTTGCTTTGTTAACTCTTGTTGTCTTGTATTTAATCCTTTATGCCATGTATTAATCACATTGTTTTCCAACATCAAATAGATTTTGTTTAGTTTCCCTTTTGTTGTTTGACTTCCCTCTTTATATGCTTTTCTTTCCCTAAAACCATTTTTTGGTCCAATAATCATTTGTCCTTCCTCTTACAATTGACATGAACCTTTTCAAGATGGAATTTGATACTTCCTTATTATTTTTCTTCTCATAAATATGGTCTCTAAATGATCTTTCTCTACCACATTTTGTAGAAGGTTGTTAATTGCCCAAGGTTGGTATTAATTGGATTATTAATGCATGCAAATCATTAATGCATGACTAATCTCATAAAAATATGGTTCATTATTGATTGAGTATTTATGTGTGGCATGATGAGTCCTCAAGCAAAGACACATCTGATGCAAGCTTACTATTGATATCTCTAAGTCTTGTTGTCTATTAGTGTCAAATACTTAGTCATGTTGTAAATATAGAAGGGAAGTAAACTCTAAGAGGGAGGTGAATTGGCACTTAAAACTTTCAACCTCAAAAATTATTCACCATAGATCCATCTCACAATCTATGCATATAAACGGAGATACCAAATTAAGCATATACATCCATAGCATGAAACTAAAATATTCAACACATGTATGACACAAGATATTTGGTTACCCAAAAACCTTCCAAGGAGAAGGTAAAGTTGGGGTGGGGATGAAACCCACAAATCTTTACTACTATAGTAATAAAGTGTATCCAATGAAGGTTACAATGTTTGATCATGAAACATGATCTACTCCATAAAAGGTCTAACTTGTTAAAGGCTTACAAGATTGTTATATCTTACCCTATTAGAGGATTTCAACACCCTACTAAAAGTGTGTCTAATAAGAGGACTTTAACTTACAATAAAGTAAGTGTAGACACCTAAAAATCCTTTAAAAAATATATATTTTTTATTTTTTGAAAAAAGTCTCTGATGACATCATCATTTATTAATTAATTAATTATTTAAATAATTTATTTATTTTTATGCCATTAAATCCCTTTATCTTAATTAAAAATATTTAATTAAGGAATCCCTCTCAAAAATGTTTAAATCTTATTTAAACATTATTTCCTTATTTATTAATTATTAAATTAATAAATTGACCAAAAATTCCAAAATAAATTATTTATTTATTTTTTGCCCAAAACTTGGCCAATTTCCTTAAGACCACTAACCTCTTCCAAAATCTTCTAATCCTTCTTTAATTTCGATTAAAGGTTGATCCCATCATTTCCTACCCCTAATCCCAACTCAAAATATTTAATTAAGATTAAATATTAATCCTCATGTTTATTAAAAATATTTTAATAAATATCTCCTCAACCCAAACCCTTGAAATAAATAAAACTTTATTTATCCTCATCCCAGGAAGTTCTAGACTCTTCTAGAAAGTCTTCATCCTCATCCAAAGCCTAGCCTCTTCTAGAAGATGTCAATCCTTATCTTTGACCCTAATCCCAATCCCCCCCCAACCTTGTCACATTTCCTAAACATGGGTTAAGACTTGCTAACCCAAGCCAAAGTTAACAAATATCTCCTCCTTCACCCACCCTCATTAAATGCCATCCACTTGCCCATCTCTAACATCCCTAATCTAATCCTAAGTCATCTCTAATCCTACCCTTAGTCATTTGCACAATCCTAAATGAGCTTAAGAATTTCCTAAGCCAAGCCAAAGTCTATCCCCTCAAAATATCCCAACCATAAAACTATATGAAGCCCAAAAATCCATAAATGACTCTTACAAGCCCATTCAATGCTCTTACAAGCCATTATGAGGGTCTTTATGAGCTTTAAGCCTCCTTTGTTGACCTCTCAACCCCTCTTGCTCTAACCAATGACCTTGTGACATGTGCCACTCCCTGATTGGCTGTATGGAAGCACAATCTATGTGCTCTCCTCTCATTCAATCTAAACCTTCTATAAGCTTTCTCCCATCCTTGCATCCTAGCCCTTGATCCCTCAAGCCCTTTGCCTATTTAAGGAATCCTCTCCCAAGCCATTTTAACACCATCTAAAAAGTAAAGCCATAATGCCATTTTGAGAAGCCATTTTTTTTACATCAAATCTATTCACCAAAATCTATCAAAAATCCTCCATTGAAGCCCATTTGAGCATTTGATCATACATACATAATCAAGCCATCTTAGTTATTAGACACACCTCTACATCAAGTGATCATCCTCATTGAGAGAGCCTATCCATGGCTCATATTCTCATTTGAGGACTTCACTTTGTCTCTCATGAAGTTATGTTAAATTACTATACAAATGCTTTTTGATTGTTTTAATTTAGTGTTTCTAACATACTAAAGTAGCATATACATTTTGGCACGCCCGGTGGGACCTCACATGGATCATCTTCATTAGCTTTTTTAGTCAAGTTTTGTATGTCATTCGCTGATTTTGGCTAATTTTTCTTATTTTTGTGATTGGTAGGATTGTATAAATTGGTTTTGTAGGTCCACATGAGCATGAAGAAGACAAAGGAACTCATAGTCTATCTCATAGTGTTTGCAAATTTTTCAAGCTTATAGGTGGACGAAGCACTTGGAATTCTTCTTCCTTTTCTTGTCTATATTCTTCTTCTATTCCATCTACTTCTTATTCTTCTTCTTGAGGGATCTTGGCCTATTTTTTTTAAGGAAGCAAAATCATACACACTTTTTTTGAAGTGCTTAAAATGAACCTCCGAATCATACTTAAATCCATTAAACACTAAAAAATTTCCAAAAAAAAAAAAAATCTTTTAACAAGTGAAACTAAATCAATCCAATCATTTTCATCCTTGCAACATCAAGGTTTTAGATGCATTCATGCAAAGTTAGGAACACTTCATTTTTGAGAATTTAAAAAGAACTTCATGTTTCCATTTCAAAAGGTTCATAATCAACGCTAAGTGCACACTAAAATCTAAATCAAACTCAAAGAATCAATCAAGGATAAAATGAACCTCATTTGCAAATATTTTAAAGTTCTTTTAAAAATCTCATGAAAACTAAGAGTCTTAAATAGTTGCCAAAATTTTGCTAAAAGCTTTGTTATTTGTTCCAAACAAATGTCTTGTTGCAAAATCTTGAATGTTTCTTAGGTTTTTCATGCATCAAAACAATCTAGGAATATCATTTTTGGGCTTAAAACATGCAAACTAGAACACAAAATCTTGAATGAAAACCAAAGTCCAAAGAGTCATTTTCACTTTTGAATCCAAAACAATCTTGAATGATCTAAGATTAAAACAAAGCACTTCAAATTTCTTAAAACAACACACAAAATCTCAATCTTGAATGCTCAAAGGAAAAAACTTGAATGTTTTATCACTTGTCTTTGAATGCATGTTGCTAAAATCACTCTTGAGTACCATAGATTAAAATCAAGTTTTTTTTTTTTTTTCTATGAATGCATGATTAAAACAACAAATCCAATCTTGAATGTCATAGATCAAATAATCATCTTTTGGGGCATAAAAAGAATCTACATTTTAGAAACTTTCTAAGTTATAAAAACAAATAAAGACACTTTGAGTGAATTTGTTGTTGGACTCACCCTCTTTAATCACCCATCATTCTAACCATTGGTTGCAATATCAACGCCATATATGGGGATGGGTTTACCTAAGAAGGTGTTAAGTGCTCCACAAAAATCAAATTCCACTCACTTGAGTTTTTATTGGTTTTTCTAAGATAGAAAATCTCTTGAATGCACATTAGTCTCACTAATACTTCATTTGGGCATAAAAATTGAAAAAATCTTGACGTCGAGGGCCTCCCGATATGCACTTGAAATCGAGCTTTACACACATCTTTTTTTTGGGCTTAAAACAAACTCACACTCAATCTTGAATGCCTTAAATAAAATCAATCGATACTTGATGTGGAGGGCCTCTAGGCATGCGGGTTTACTTTCTTGTTGACCCTAACTCTCCTTTGTGTATTCATTCTTCAATCACTTCTCTTTTGTTGGCACATTTCAAATTGGAATTGAACCTTTGCATCTTAATCATGTGTGTTTTCAAAAAGTCTAGATTAGAAAACTTAAGCATCAATTGGAAAATAACTCTGTCTTTTAGCCCAAGATCATCCAAGTCTTCTCTCCCCTTGTCATCTTTTGAGACCATCTTGGGTGCATAAGATTAGGTCCAAAATCTTGTTTAAGTTTTAGGAGGCCTGCTCATGGATTTCATCACCCCTTGGGATGACCTCAACTCCAGCATTTTGGCAGAGTATAAAGATCGGGAGGTGAATCCAAAGACACCTCTCTTGGGATCAAAATTCTATCACTCGGGCTAAGCCTCAAGGAAATTTATACCCTTAAGAAGTCAAAGAGGAGAAGTGGGTTATCGCTCCTCTTAACTATGTGACTTCTTTTTGGTTTCATCTACAGATTTGGGCCTCACGTACCTTGCGTATATCGAGGACTCCCTAGCTAAACCAAATTTCATCCTTGTAGAAAGCTTCCTAGGATGTTGGTGTGTTTGACATGCTTGCTCCAAACTTTTGTCTACTTGTTTGTTCATAGCTTTTGAATGAATTTTTTTCAACTTTGGTCAAAATCTCAGAAAAGCAGAAATCTCCCAACTCAAGGCATACGTAGCATAGTCATTGCCTCATCATAAAATCATCCAAGCTCCCCCTTCGCAACTGAATCTATCTAGTTCTTTTCTTTAGAACAATCCCAAATCCAAAGTCCATCCAAATCATCCCCCCAGCTAGCTAGAAATTCAATCCAAAATCACCCAAGCCTTTAAGAAATTGTTGTTACTCTACCAAATTTCTCTATCCAATCAATCTATCAAAATCCCTCAATCTCTCCAAGGTTATCCCTTTGGCAGAGCTTTGTCTAGGGTAATCTAGCCTTGTCACTTGTCATCCCTCATCACCTTAAGCTAAAGGTTGGGATCCACAAGTGGTCAATCTTGTGTCATGCCCATAGGATCATTTGTCTATCCTTAAGTTGACACCAAAAGCCACCAATCCTACACATAGAAAAGAAAAACTCTCACTTTTTGATAGCATACCCTTGAAGTCTTCCATCCACAGGAAAGCCAAAAATCTCCAACCAATCCTCCTTAGGTTTGTCGTGCAGCTTTGACTCTCCCTAGGAAATATTTCATCAACCAATCCAAAATCTACACTTAATCCAAATCCAACCATGAGCTTCCGTGTTCATCCATATGCAAGACCCCATCCCCATCCAACTCATCATCAAAACATGAAATCCCAACCCCATCATGATGAGTTTGGTCGCATTGTCCTTTCTCCTACTACATCCTATTCCAATGATGATGAAAATCTTATTGACTATGACGATTATCTTGAGAGCCTTAGAGGCCTTCCGCCAACCATCTCCCAAAATTCAAGCATTCCTCCAAACTATCTAGTCATGCCATCTCATATCCCAGCTTCTCCTACACCACCCAATCAATCAAGCTTTCAATCTTCCACCCCATCACCCCAGCTATTCCTATCAATCCACCACCTCCACCTCTGACACACAAGTCTCCCAGGAATCTCCTAGAGGAAATACAAGAAAAGCCACCTCCAATAGTTGATAAGCCATGTCATCTAATCCAAACATGTGAAGTAGTCAGTGATGAAGCTTCCCCATCTATAATAACACCTCCATCTCCCAGAGCTATCATCCCCATACCATCCATCAAATTGCTTAAAATCCTTCCACTTCTCACAAGCATCAAAATGCCACCACCTATCAAATCCCTCCAAATCCTATCCACATCACCTCCAAGCATTTCCCAAATCTCCTGTAATGACCCTTATGCATCCATCTTCTATTCACCCATTTCCACTACTGAATCTCTCATCTATCCATCCGCTGCCTTTGAAGAATCCATCCCTTCACCTCCTATCGCACCATCCACTCCAATCCAATCATATCAAGATCCTCCCCAAAAGCATGTTGACATCCCCCAAGGCATAAACGAAGATATCATCGTACCATGTCTTCCATCCATAGTGCAGTCACCATCCCCTCCATCTCCAAAACCTCAAGCCATAACTCCTCTACTGCATGATATCTTTTCATCCCATTAGCTAAATCAAGATCCTATCCTACCATCTCCTCCGCTCCATGATTACATCTTACCACCTATCCAAGCTATTCCACCATCTATAATCTACCCTCTTGGTTCACTTACATTCATCCATGGTGGCCCCCTCTCAACAAAAGAATTAAGAACAGTATCTCCCCATTGCAATACTTCTAATAAAGCACTTCTACCATTTTCTACAAGAAAAAAGTTTCCTCAGCTCGTTCAAATGCTCAATCGATGGCATTATCAAGGTCAAGGTTTAGGACCACAAGAGCAAGGAATCAAAATGCCTATTATTGCACAAAAGAATCCAGGATTTTATGGTCTTGGATATGTATCCAAAGGCTGACCATCTAAAAGTGTTGGTACATGCCATCCCCAAACCAAGCCTATCTCCAGGCCCACCATGCCAGCCTCCCATCACTCCTTCAAGAAATCTTATGTCATCCCCCCTCCACCATCTTTGCAACCCAAAACAACCTACCATATCCTCCCTTCATTTGCTAAATCCATTTTGGGTCCCTATGTCCCAAAATCTACCATCCTCCATCCTCCTATCAGCCATCATAAAAATCCTATTCCATCCATTCCTACGCAAGATCAACAAAGGCACATATCAAGGCACATCATCCATCATCATCCCCCTACACACTCTTCCATATCCTCTCCATCTCAAAAAGCTTCTCCTAACCATCTTCCCAAAGCTTACCACAGCAATTTGAGTGCCAACTTCAAAATGCATAAAGCTAAAAATCCACATCCTAGGCAATCATATGTCTATTCTAAAAGACATACTCCAAAAAGGAAAAATCCAATCAAAGAATGCAAAACAATGCAAAAGTCTATGAAAAGAAAATCCAAAACCATGTGGATCCTAAAGAAAAAAGTGGAAACCCAATGCATAATGGCATCCCCCATTGCTAATCTTCCATCTAGTGATTCGTGTCCCCCATATCCTAACTCCATCTTGGGTGCCTATATCCCCAAGAACGCTTACACAAATCCTCCATCAAGCTTGCATCTACCATCTATCCCCCATATGCTCTTTTCACACCTGTCCCAACATGTGCCAGTGTTGATCCTGCAAGCATCTCCATCTCATGCTCCTTTCCAACCTTTTGATCTGTCCATCTCCTACCATCAATCCCATCTAATCTGATCTATTGCATAAATCACACATCCGGTGTACCAACAACTAGAAAAAAAATTGAACATTCCAATAGCTAGTGAAAAATCCCAAAAAAGCCAAAAATAGTTGAAGAAAGCCAAAATCATTCTAGCTAAGTCCAAAGTCAAAAAGTCAAAAATATAAAGAAAAATAAAGCATCCACTGATGAAAACTTGGCAATTCAAGTGCCTTGGACAAGTGCCATGATGAAAACTTGGCAAACAAGTGTCATGTGTAATCTAGCCATCCCTAGCTTAGCCTTTCATCCTCATGCTTTTGGTCACATCTTGCCATCTAGCTCCATCTTCCAATTTATCCACCTATCTTTCATCCTCCAGCTTTTATCTATCACTATCCACTTATCTTTTGCAAACTCACCTCATCATCCCTGCTATCATCCATCTCCATCCATCTCCCTAGCGCCTTCAACTATTCCATCCTAGCTTCAATCCTATCACATCCATTGTAAGCCCTCCTTCCGCATGTCATCTTCTGACTGTGGGCTCTGACTGGGGGCACTGTATTCCTTGGAGATCTTGTCTTGTCCATCCTCCCTTGTCATTGGTATCTCGCTCTAGGCTATCCTCATTCAAATCCAATGCCATCCTCTCATTAGCCATTCACTCTAGCACCATCTATCAGCTCAGCTACCACCAACCTTAGCATTGTCCCCATCCTTGGTCACACATCTATCATCATCATTGGATGCATCCTACCAAATCCATATCTTCCACTATCACCTCATCCTTAGCTTTTGCATCTTGCACCAACTTGAGCCATTCTACTATCTTATCATCCGGAACTCCTATATAGCTTATAAATAATCATGTATCCAATGCTTGTATCATAGCTTGTATATCCAATCTTGTCCAAAACAACTTGTACATTTGTACCATATCTTGGTCTGTCAGCTTGTACATCCTCTTTAGCTTAATACCATTGTATCTATCCAATTTTTGTGTCAGTTCATCCTTGATCAATATCTTGCACACATCACACAAATCTTGGTTAGTTATTCCAATGCATCCTTTAGCTAGATCTCCTATCATCAAAGTGTTATCCTTCTTAGTTCAGCTTGCTAGATGCATCACTCATCCAAATCCACTAGCTTAGGTGCTCTCTGATAGATCCTTGTAGGATATAGCTTTCCTCATGTCTGATCTTGGTCCATTGGTACCTCGTCCTACCCATCTCATTAGCAAATGGTTCTCTTTTGGATTTTTGCTTTCATTTGATTTGGAATCTTCCCTTTTGGGTCTTGAAGTATCTTTTCCAAGAAATCTTTGTGTTCCCTCCTCAAGGTTGCCACGATCTTCCATATCATGGTATGTTGTAAATGAGGCACTCTGAGCATACGGTATTGATCAAGTCTTTCGTTTGTTTTTTTTTTGTTTGTGGTTTACCCAATGTCGATCCCACGCTGTTTCCTCTGAGTTTCATGTGTGATGCTGGGGCAATCCTTGTGTGTTTGTTTCAAGTCAGTTTGTTAGTCCTCTGGATGGTTGGTGACATGGCCTTGACGTTCTTGGTAACCTTGGAAATTAACCAACAGTCCTATAGCAAATCTAGTGCTCAACTACATGGTGGTACTTCTCTTTGAAGTATCCCTCTGCTCAAAAAAGCTCCAATGGTTTCCCTTCATCTCCATTATCCCCCATCTGTATCCAGCATCTATCTCTCCTACCCCAACTTATGCATAAGTATCTCTCTGAATCAATCTACACTTTTAGCTCTAGGGATCCACATCTAATCAATCCACCAAACCTCATCTTTCAAGCTCCACAATCCTAGTCCTAGGGATCTTCGAAACCCATCTTCCGCCAATTTGACTCTTTGAAATCCTATTGCATCAGCTTTATCACCCCATCATCCATCTCCCTATCCTGAATTCCTTTTTATAGCGCTCTGCTCCTTCATCCTCTACAATCCCTGAGATCTTAAGCTTGCTTCCTCTTGTGCCTCTGATTCTCCCTTTATCATTCTCCTATAGTGAGAGTTTGAGCTAACTAAACCTCTTCTCTTAAGCCAATCTGAGTCTCCTTGCTCATCTTGGATTCTTGTATTTTTTAAGAAATCGTCGAGCCTCGCTTTCTCTCCCCGTCGCCTTCTTGAGGGGGCATCTCGTAGTCCATTCTCTCCTCTTCTGCTCTAGCCTTGGGCATCTTATTTTCTTATCTTTGATGCCATGCCACTTGCAGCATCACATAAAAGAGGGGCAAAATGTAGACACCTAAAAATCCTTTAAAAAATTAAATATTTTTATTTTCTAAAAAAAGTCCCTGATGACATCATCATTTATTAATTATTTATTTATTTAATTTATTTATTTATTTTTATGCCATCAAATCCCTTTATCTTACTTTAAAATATTTAATTAAGGAATCCCTCCCAAAAATGTTTAAATCTTATTTAAACATTATTTTCTTATTTATTAATTATTTAATTAATAAATTGACCAAAAATCCCAAAATAAATAATTTATTTATTTTTTACCCAAAACTTGGCCAATTTCTTTAAGACCACTAACCTCTTCCAAAATCTTCTAATCCTTCTTTAATTTCGATTAAAGGCTAATCCCATCATTTCCTACCCCTAATCCCAACTCAAAATATTTAATTAAGATTAAATATTAATCCTCATGTTTATTAAAAATATTTTAATAAATATCTCCTCAACCCAAACCCTTGAAATAAATAAAACTTTATTTATTTCCTGAAAACCTTATTTATCCTCATCCTAGGAAGTTCTAGACTCTTCTAGAAAGTCTTCATCCTCATCCAAAGCCTAGACTCTTCTAGAAGATGTCAATCCTTATCTTTGACCCTAATTCTAATTACCCCCCTAACCTTGTCACATTCCCTAAACATGGGTTAAGACTTGCTAACCCAAGCCAAAGTTAACAAATATCTCCTCCTTCACCCACCCTCATTAAATGTCATCCACTCGTCCATCTCTAACATTCCTAATCTAATCCTAAGCCATCTCTAATCCTACCCTTAATCATTTGCACAATCCTAAACAAGCTTAAGACTTTCCTAAGCCAAGCCAAAGTCTATCCCCTCAAAATATCCCAACCATAAAACTATATGAAGCCCACAAAGCCATAAATGACTCTTACAAGCCCATTCATTTCTCTTACAAGCCATTATGAGGATCTTTATGAGCTTTAAGCCTCCTTTGTTGACCCGTCAACCCCTCTTGCTCTAACCAATGACCTTGTGACATGTGTCACTCTCTAATTGGCTGTAAGGAAGCACAATCTATGTGCTCTCCTCTCATTCAATCTAAACCTTCCATAAGTTTTCTCCCATCCTTGCATCCTAGCCCTTGATCCCTCAAGCCCTTTGCTTATTTAAGGAATCCTCTCCCAAGCCATTTTAATACAATCTAGAAAGTAAAGCCATAATGCCATTTTGAGAAGCCATTTTTTTTTACATCAAATCCATTCACCAAAATATATCAAAAATCCTCCATTGAAGCCCATTTGAGCATTTGATCATACATACATAATCAAGCCATCTTAGCTATTAGACACACCTCTACATCAAGTGATCATCCTCATTGAGAAAGCCTATCCATGGCTCATATTCTCATTTGAGGACTTCACTTTGTCTCTCATGAAGTTATGTTAAATTAGTATGCAAATGCATTTTGATTGTTTTAATTTAGTGTTTCTAACATACTAAAGTAGCATATATAGTAAGCACCTTGTTAAAGGATTTACAATAGCCTATTAAGACTACTCTGTTAGGAAATTTAATTGATTCATGTGTTAAAATGTCTCAACAATGATCCTCTAGTTAGCACTCTATTGATTGATGTTAGATCACCTCTATACTAATGTGTACTTGATCCTTTTTTATCAGATGTATCTCTATTGTCTTTTGATTCCTTTCCTTTGTTCTCCTTTAACTGATTGTGCAATGTAACTCAGATAACAAGACCTTAGACACCATGAATGCTCCATTTTTGCATGCAAACTTTCCAATTTTCTCTTAAGCATTCCTAAAAAGTTTACGGTTTGTCCTTAAGAAGACCTAGGTGACTTAGGGTTAGGTATGAATCAATGGTTGTGATTCACCCATATTTTCACTTAATCCTTCCCTTTCTCTGATTGGATGCATATAAAACATAGGGATTCACAAGTAAGATTCATCCTTACCATCAAAGATCATAAGAAAATCATTAAGTCAGCCCAAAAATGGTTTGCATAGAAGTTTGTGCCATTATAAACATCTTTGTAAAAATTGTATAACTTGGCACTTGAAGTCCCTGATGCTTAGCATCAAGTACAACTTCAATTTTGTAACTTAGCCTTTGAGTGACTTAGTATCCATTGATCACTCAACATCTGAATAGCTCATCACATATCATTTGCTTGGCACTTGAGTGACTTGACACTTACTAGTTACTCAACTCATACTAAATATTTGTTGCTTAGCATATACTATCTGACAACTTTATGCTTAGCATGTATTACTTGTTCGACATGAACTAACTCATATGTCAAAACCAATCTGAGATTAACATTCTCCCCCTTTGACATGAGTGGTAAAATACTTGATCATGTATGAATAACCTTTAGTCTTTCAAGCATAACTTGGATAATATCCATATATATACAAAATTTCAAAATTTTCAAAATTTTGTAAAATCTTATGACTCATCAATCATAACTCAAAATTTAATAACTCTCCCTGAGTTTATTGTGTTTTTCTATATCTAAATCAAAATTATTCCTCCTACTAAGTAGATGTATTATATTTTTGTCATTAACATCTCATTTCTTCAAAAATAGTATCTTCCCGATACTTCTTATTCCTCCTTCATATTTCTCTCTCATTTATTATTCTCCCCTATTTTGACACTTATGTCAAAGGGTTATATGCTTAGATTGTGTTTTTCCAAAAATTATTTGTGGACCTCAAGCATGATTTTCAATGCAACATACCAATTATCACAAGCTACCTCCAATGACTTGATCTGGATGGCTAGCTTGGTAGAAAGGTGGACTAAGCCTTCATGAGTAGAAAGATGTGGATCTTTCTTCATGAGCATTTCTACAAAGGCTATTTCCTTATGAAATATCTCCATATGTGGAGTCAAGATAGACTAGATGCTAATTAGTTTAGCCTTGATGTTTTCTTCATATGTGTGTAATACTCCTAACTGACTCTGGGAGTTTAGGAGAGTTGTGAATTTTTTCTCACTCTAAGCTAGAGACTTTGGTACAGTAATACTGGATGATTGTATATGACTCTCCAAACTCAATATGAGGCTCCTTATTTATTGTGTGAAGAGTTTGGGGTTACATAATTTGGTGTACAAAGAGAAAATGTTCTCTAGTAATTTCTTCACACTGTCAATTTTGGTTGCTAACTCAACCTATTATAGTACAATATCATTTGATATCTTTTCATCAACCTTATGCTAAAACTTTATTTTAGACCATTCAACCAATTCTAAATTTGAATCTAGGTCTGTACCATTTAACTTCCCTACTAAGCTAGTTAGCTACACTATGATTGGCTTTGTTGCTTCTGGTGCTAGCAAGCTAAATGCATTAATAAAAATGCCCTTGATATCTATCAAATTTTACTTCTATCTATGCTCCCATCTAAGAAGTTCTTGATTCCTCTTCTTTGCAAGAACACCTTGACGTATTCCCATTTTCTCAATAGTGATGGTTGCATAATCAAACTTGGGCAACTTCACTTCATCCAAGTTCAAATCAACAAATGATGTGATTTCAGCTACCTTAGATGTGCTTTGACTTGACCATGATGATTGTAGTGGTATAGCTTCTATACTCAGCCTATGAAGAGATTGACTAAGAGGAGTAGTAGTTTCTAGTAAAGTTACCAGTGTTTCTATTATAATTTTCTCCTTAGGTTTTTCAGTCATACCTAGCTCTTTAGTCTTGTCCTTTTCTTTCTCTACCTCCTTAGTTGCACCTTGATATTGTGTTGTAGGTGCAGGAGTATCTACCTAACCTATTGTAACTTATGTTCCTCCATTCTTTTTTGTTTCATCTTTGAGCTCTACAACTATCTCATCCTTGTTAGTTTTATTTTCCTTTATATTAATTGAGACTAGAGTACCTTGCATCAATGCACTAATTATGGAAGTTTTTGTCTCCTTCCTTTGATATACCACGATGGGTAATGTATCTTGCATTAATGTGAGTTGAGAAGGGGTTTTAGATGTCTCTTTAGTCTATACTTTCTCCCATGTAGATACATTGTCCGCCTTCTCAATTTTATCAACACTTGCCAGTACAAGATTTTCACAAAGTTTGGCCTTGGTAGTGGATTTAACCAATATCTTCTTCAAGACTTTCTCTATAAGGGGATTGATGTTTTGAGTGACATTATTAGAAACATCCTTTATCTTTACATTATCACTTTCTATGTTTACCTCATGTGGAGCACTAGCACTTAGCACTAGTGTATCTTGTACACTATTTTGTTTGTCGCTCTTCCTCTGAAGGTGCCTATATATCTTCATGTGTTTTAGTTCCTTCCTCTTGTGTAACTATCTCAGTGTCAACTGTGATTACCTCATTTACTTTTTACTACTCATCTTTGTCCTCACCTACCTCAATAGGTGCTTTCATTATTGCCTTGGGTGTTATCAAACCATATAATGATTTCCAAACCAAAGTGGTCTTTTGCACAACATCCTCAACCTTATTCTGCAATATGTTGAATGCCCTATATTTTAGTACAAATTTTCTAGTATGCTTCTTTAATGCTTTCACCATTGTTTCCCTATCTAATTTTGGCATTTCTTGTGAAAGTGTAGTCTCTTTGATTTGTCTTTCTATGGTTAGACTATACTGTCACTTCTACTCAACTCTTTCATATAGGTCTTTGTGAAGTGAGTTGGAAATCTCAATTGGAGTTTTTTTTAATGTTGCCATCATGCCATATATTGACTACTCTACTTGGTTCAACTTTTCCAAGTGTATCAAATTTAATATGTGTGAGACTAGATAAATCAACATTATTTCCTATGTTCTCACATATATTGTCTAAACTTGAAGAAGGACAGTGACTTACCACTTGAAATTGGTTTTTTTCATCAAATTTAGTCCTCTCTTCATTAGATTCAACTAGAACTATGTATTTTCTCCTTGATCTCTTCTCAGGATCCTCTTCATTGCTAGTTGGTCTAGCCCTATTCTCTTTTGGCTTGTCTACTTCTTGAGCCTTCTTGATAGTAGCCCTCATTCTTTCTCTTATAGAGGGAATAGTAGGCTTAGGTTTTGCAACCTTCCTTAGTTTGCTAATAGTTGAGTTCTTAGCTTTCCTCTTCTTTTTCTTAGATGCTTAACTAGCTTCTTCTCCCTTAGTGCCTTCTTCAATTTCTACTTCTTTTGCTTGATCTTCTCCTTAACCTTTAGTTAAGGCCAATGGTGCTTGAATAGATATATCTTCTTCTTCTCCATCTTCTTCTTCTTCTTCTTCTTCTTCATCATCATCATCATCTTCTCCACCAAATTTCTTCTTTAGCTTCTTGACAATTTTGTTCTTCTTTCTAACGACTAAGGTAGTTTTTAAATCCATTGTTATCTTAGATTTAGCCATGTCATAATTCCCAAAGGTAGTAGCCTTAGCATCTACATCTTCTGCAAGTAATGCTATTATTGTTGTAGAGGCTTCATCAACATTGATTTCATAGCCTAGTAGCCTTAGTCACCTTACCCTTGGAACAATAGCTTGAACATATGCAAAATCAGTGTCAACTAGAAAGAAAACATCATTTAAATGTTTCTCACCTAGTGGAATTGGTATCCTTAGTCTCTTCTTCATTGATTGTTTAAAGTCCTCAAAGTAGCTAGTCATAACTGACTCAAAATTATTTCCAAGTTACTCAATAAATTCACCTATCTATGTGCAATAGATCTTTTTTTTCCATGCAACTTTACCAAATGTATGGAATGTATTCTATAGATAAAAGAATTATACATACAAGAATTGAACCAAATTTACATTGTGCACCTTTGGTCTTCCTTATAGCTCCCAAATTTTTTGATAATTGTTGCATCTACAACTTGCAAGGTCATAGTTATGATCCTTCTTGACTATCTTATAGCCCATTTCAACAACAATACATGGTACACTATTGAGCCCACCTAATTGGTAGAATTTATGTGCTATTATCCTCACTGCAAATGAGATTAGAGGATCTGAGATAGTATCAATTACCATGCCTCATTTTTTCCACATTGTCCCTATATTATTCTCAATTACCTCTTTAGATTCACTCCTAATGGTTTTAGGTTGCTCAAGTGTTGGATACCCTATTACTCTATATATAATTTTCTTTGTGATTTTTCCATTATCCAACCATATATAATTATCATGAATTCTACTCAAAACCATCTATATCCATTTGGTCTTGAAAACATTTGGAAAATCTAGGGCATAGGTCGACCTTTTTCTCTCTACAATTTTGAATTCATCCTTCAATGCTCCATTTTCACATAATTTCCCATAGGTTTCCCTAATCTCCATGTCTCCTATGCTACCCACCTTGCATGTGTAGCAATAGCTTACATCTTGAATCATCAAAACTTTATGTGGTATCGTCAACCATGCACCAGATGGATCTTGCTTGTAAACAATATCAGGAATGGCTCTAAAATTTGGTTGTCTAATCTCATTTCTTACAAATTTCCCATTCAAAACTTCTTTAGCCTCTTTAACCTTTGGAGTTGAAGAACTAGATTTCATAATGTAAACTAGGGTTTGCAAAAATTTAAACTACATAGCTCAGCACATGATAAATACCTTTTTAAATCTATTGTGATTGTGTCGAGCAACTATTTAATTCTACTTGAAAAAGTTAGAATGATCTCTTTCAATTTTCCTTTCATTCTTTGTGCTCTCCTTCAAATTTTAATGATGTCAAATGAGTAGAAATTGATCATATAGACCTTAAAATCTTGCATTTAATGCTTATTACTTACATAACTATAAGCTTAGCTTCAATAAATATTTTGACTCACTTGGCTTCCATGAAGTTCCTTTTCCACTCAACCACCACTACAACCTTGGTCAACAATATAACCTTTGATATTTTGACATCCTCTAACATTTCACTTGACAACCATAGTGAAATTTTTCATGTTCAGTAGTAACATGAAAATTGACAAAACTTAAAGATTTCTTCCTGGTTATAATCAACATCTTGGATCTTTATTCATGCATATGTAATCTTTTCAAAACTAAATCCTTGTAGTTTATGTATAGTAAATCTTTTAAATATCAGTCCTACACATACCTCTTGATTGCTTAATTTGAGGAGGTCTGATCACATGAACCATTGGGCAAAGTGATCCCTTCTAAACTTGGTGTGTTGTAATCTTCCTTTCTCTTCCATGTCTTTTTCATCCCATCTCTAACATTCTCAATATTTGTCTTTCCTTTTCCTTTGTTGAACTCATTGCTTGATGCCTTTGAGCTTATTGGACAATTCTTTCTTATGTGACTAGTCTTCAAATAGCTGAAACATGTGGTTTGACTCAACCACAATTTGTAGTCACTTTTGAAATGTGTTCTTATACAATTTTCAGCAACATGTCCATACTCTTGACAATAGTGACAACTATACCTGATATTATAATCCCAATTATAAGAGTTGTCATTATGCTTTACCTTTGTCTACTTTTTTGATGACCATTGAGGCTTGGATTTGTGCTCATATGCTCTATGTCCATACTTCTAATAGTTATAGTAGTATCCTTCAAATCTTTGTGTGCTTATGGTCTTGGTTCTACATTCATGTGCCTAATGTCCTTGTTTGTAGCATTTGTGGTGCAATGACCCATGACATTCTACTTAGGATTTAGATTTGTAGTCTTGTTCCTACAAACATTGGCAATATGACCTATCTTACCATAATTATGACAAGTAGGTTTGGATTTCTTACCTTGTTGCTTATTTCTTGACCACTTTTGGATGATTCTCCTTCTTTAGTACTATTGTAACCCAATCCAGAAGTATCACTATTGGATTTAGGGGATCTCATCAATTGTTCAAAGTATGTGATGGCTTCACTAGGTTTGTTGAAACTATTAGCAAACTCCTTTTCTCTTTTCAGATCATTTCTCAGTTCTTCATTCTACAACTTTAGTGTTGTGATATCTATATCCTTTGCATTTAGTTCATGATTTTCAATCATCATTTGACTCAAATTTTTCAATTGCATGTTAGTAGTCCTAGTTACCTTTGATGTTTTCTCTTTTAGTTTTTTGGTCAAAATCCTTTTTTCATCCTCAATCATGACTTTTTCCTCTTTAACTTTACTTTTCTACTTAGCTACCTCACATAGCAATACTTAGTGGACTTCTTGTTCTCTCTTTATATTTCTGACCTCTTTAGTGAGGGTTCCATTCTTTTTCATTAGATCTGCAATAGCTGCATCAAATTCATTGGAGTTTCTATTAGCAAACAATTTAGTAGTGTCATTCTCTTGGTATTGTGTTTCATTTTCTTCATTAGCAATTTCCTTCCTTCTTTTCAATGATCTTGTTAACTCATCTCTTGCTTCATTTAGCTGATGTAAGGCAAGTTGTACTTCCATCATCGAGTTCTCAATAGTCTTTCCCAACTTGTGGACTTCCATCTCTAAGATCTTTCCTCAAAGTTGCAAAGCTTTATTTTCTAGAGAACTGTGCTCTGATACCAATTGTTGGAAATACAATAGGGAAGTAAACTTTGAGATGAGGGGTGAATCAACACTTAAAAATTTCAACCTCAAAAACTATTCACCGCACATCCATCTCAAAATCTATGCATATAAACTAAAATACCAAATTAAGTATATACATCCATAGCATAACAAAAATATTCAACACATGTATGACATGAGATATTTGTTTACTTAGAAACCCTCCAAGGAGAAGGTAAAAATAGGGTGGGGATGACGACCAAAAATCTTCACTACTACAATAATAAAGTATATCCAATGAGGGTTACAATGTTTCATCATGAAACATGATGCATCCTAGGAAAGGTCTACCCTTTTAAAGGCTTAAAAGATTGTTAGATCTTACCCTGTTAAAGGATTTCAACACCCTGCTAAAGTGTCCCTAGTAAGAGGACATTAACTTAAAATGAAGTAAACACCCTATTAAAGGATTTACAAAAACTTGTTAAGACTACTCTATTAGGAGATTTAACTAATTCACCTGTTAAAATGTCTCAACAATGATCCTTGAGTTAGCAGTTTGTTGGTTGATTCCAGATCACCTCTATACTAATGTGTATTTGATCCTTTCTAATCAGATGTATCTCTATTGTCTTTTGATTCCTTTCCTATGTTCTCCTTTAATTGATTCTACAATGTAACTCAAATCATAACACCTTAGTCACCATGAATGCTCTATTTACGTATGCAAACTCTCCAACTTTTCCTTAAGCATTCCTAAAAAATTTAGGGTTTGTCCTCCTTAAGAAGACCTAGGTGACTTAGGGTTAGGTATGAGTCAATGATAGTGATTCGCCTATATTATACAAAATGAGCCCATTAGAATAAAGGTTGAGCAACAACAAAGATAAAAATTATGAATGAGCATTAGAAACAATGAGATTTTGAGTAACATAGAGAGAACATAAAAGTCTGGAATGATACAAACTTTGAGGTAAACTATTTCAAGCTAACATGGATATGGCATTTAATGATTGTAGAGTTCATTACAAAGGTTGTTATATGTTTTGACATGGATCACTGGTCCCTATGAGGAATGAACAACCAATCAGATGAAGAGGCAAAAAGGGAAGTGTCTAGAGGACTCCTTGGAAGTCTTTAAATAGGAAAATCCAAACATAATTTTTATATATACAAGTGATGACAGCTATGATAGAAGAGATGCAAAGTGTGGGAAGGAAGTGAAGTATTGGTAAGTTTTGGATGTTGCATGCATGAGAGAGTTGTGAAGAACATAGTATAGTGACCTTATGAAGCAATGAAAAACTGAGTAAACACATATCAAATTGGAGATCAGATCAGAGATTGGAAGGAGGAGATCCATAATTAGTAATTGCAATGCAAACTAAAGGATCAGGTATTGAGAGAGTTCTAAAAGATTGAATTAGGAAAAATCTCATAACAAAGTGGTTTTAATAGACATTTGTAAATCTCCTAATAGAGTCCTTACTTTATTTTAAGTGTAGATCAAGAATGAAAAAAACACCTACTACACCTACATTTGAAGGATATTGTTACAATTGTCAAAATTTTAGGCATTGAGAATATGAATGTAGATCACAAGCAAAACCCTACTTGACAAATAGAAATGTACCAAAGAAAGTTTGTTCTAATCATCACAAGTTTGGACATGTGAATAAGAATTGCAGGACCCAAGTACTAGTACAAAATAATGAAAACAACAAGGATAAATGCAAAATGGGTGCTAAACAAACTAAGAAGGAGATGAATCAAACATGGAAGAAAAAGGTGGAAACTCAAGGTAGTGGAACAAATGAAGTTATGGTCACACAATCCAATGGAGAAGGTGATAACACCACCTCAAATTGATCAAGAATGGTATGTAATGAATTGTGTACTTAATGATTTATCTTACATTAGTTCCTAACATAAAATGTACAAAAGTACATATTAGCATGAGAAAGATGTATTAGAACGCTTGTCCTCCACCTAAGTTTCATGTTATTCTGGATATTTCTATGAAAGGAGATTCAATGGGTGAATTATCATTGATAACACCTAATTTTATCATGATACATGATGTATTGAGCTTCTACATTTATAAAATTGGCAAAGTTGGAGACTATGAGATCCCTGTGGTGTATGAAAAATTATGTGATGAAGGTATACTAAAGGATGAGTTTCAAATTATTGAAAGAAAAGTATTAAACTATGCCCTAGATTTCATAAGGAATTTTAATATTGAATGGAATAAAGTGGTTCTAAGAATAATTCATTACATGAAGTTTTGGTTAGAAAATGGACCTATCAAGATTTTGAAGAAAGTAATTCATAATGTAACTGGGTATCCAACGAAAGATAAGAAGATGGAAATCCATTGCCTAAGTAGACAAAAAAATTGAGGCTAATAAAAAATCCAAGTGAAATGGACAAGGATTGTCTATTTTAACCACTACAATTCCAATGATTGAGTTTCCAATGAGAGTCATATCTCACAAATTTTATCAGTTGAGTAGACTGAATAGCATGCCCTGTATGGCAGTTGACCAAGCATGGAAGATTTTGATGAAGGATCATGAATATGATCTTTCCAAGTTGTAGAGATCATAATTGGAAGAGAAATTGACATCAATAAGGAAGGAAAAGAATTCTATGTGTAATTTTGAGTCATTAGTTATGTGCATTTTCTTCTATGTTCAAAATTATTTTCCTACTATTGGAAATATTATTTGGGAACAAGACCTTACAAAGTAGATTAGTGAGTACATAACATAGTTAGGAGAAAATTTTGAAATTGTTATGGATATGTATTTTGAGGAATTCAAAAAAAAGATGAAAAAGAGAATGAGGATCCTAATATCATTAGTGATGAAGCACGATAATGATGTATGTTTTCTAGTATATACAGATAATACATTTGTTCAGGTAGTTAAGCCTAGGAAAGCATGGCTTAAATCTTTTCATTATGAGATTGAAGTTAATAATGTTAGTGCAAGAATTGATGTAGTATTCAAGGAAGAAATTGATACAGAGGTAGAGCCCTTTGGAAAGTTTGAAGAAGAAAAGGCTAGAATAATAGTTGATATCAAGATTGCTTCTATAGATAAGAAGCAAAAGAGAATGATTGAAGACCTAGAAAGTAAAATAGGAAAAAAAAAAAGGTAAAGAACCTTTGAAACTGACTCAAGGTCTAGGATAAGATGAAGAAAATGATAATA
Organism: Cupressus sempervirens; assembly: GCA_028749045.1. Classification (NCBI taxonomy): domain Eukaryota; kingdom Viridiplantae; phylum Streptophyta; class Pinopsida; order Cupressales; family Cupressaceae; genus Cupressus; species Cupressus sempervirens. The sequence continues at coordinate 897,841,936 of CM053787.1, read as the reverse complement.
GTAATGAGGAAGAGGAAGAAAGTGAAGAGAAAAAGGGGAAAGCCCTAGAACTGGTTCCCCCGCTAGCAAAGAAGGATAAGACAATGAAAATCACAAAGCTTAAGGTGACAAAGGTTGTTGAGAAGAAAACACCTAAGCCCCTCTCTCCTCTTGCACCACAAGGACTAAGGACTAGGACAACATCAACAGTAGGTGTTGAGCCACTAGTGAAGAAATAAGTGGTTAAAATCACCAAACCAAGGACACAAGCACAAAGAAGAGGAAAGTGTCAAACAATAAAGACTAGACAAAGAGGAGAAGGCTAGTCAAGAAGAAATATATTTAAGAGGAAGATGTAGAGAAGACTGAGTCTAATGAACCTAGACATCACCAAGTCATTTTTCCTTCAAAGCTAAGAACTATTGATGAGGTATGTGCCAAAATCAAAAGCTCTACAAGTTTATCAAGTTTTAGATTTGTGAAGTGTGATACATTGAGAAATGTTGACAAATCCATGGTAGAGGAGGTTGTGATAGATATGATGGCTAATAAAAAAATTGGCTCCTAATAAATTGAAAAATAAGATTCCAAATGATTTGTATAGTAGATTAGATAGAAGATGGGAACAAGCATCAGAAGCAGAGAAACAAATAAGAGAAGACACATTGACCAAGGTTATGCTTGATTTATCAAATAAATAAAAGTCAATATTTATGGAGAAGCATAGGAACTGATTTGTTCCTAAATTCAAAACATTCATGATTTTATAGAATAAAATTGAGGTTGTTTTACAAAAAAATAAGTTTCTATGGAAGAGTGTTTTGGGACTAACTACCAAGAAAGTTGAACAAGAGAAAGAAGTGGCAATTGTGACCATAAAAGATTATAAAAGTGATGAAGAAAGAATAGGTGTATTGAGAACATAAGGAAACTTATCACCTATTTGTGATACTACACCTGACACTCTCATTGTTGAAGAAAAAAAGTCCTCAGAAGTCGAGGAACAAGAAAGAGAGAAGGACGAGAAAGAGGAACCAGTCAAAGAAACTAATGAAGAAACTTCTACTATAGATCAAGAAGGACCACATGTCTCAAGACCTTAGGATGAGGGAGATAAGGAGATTGGAGAAGAGGAAACAATAGAAGAGAATCTAGTGTCAAGTTCTACCATCATTGTTCCAAGCACTAAAGTACAAGCAAGGCCAAGTGGTGACATCCCATCACCTACTCTTACTCTAGCAGTGTCGAGAAACAACACTCCAAAGAAAAGTAAAGGAAAGAAGGTTAAGGATGGTTCTTTAGATATTATTGTTAGTCTAGATGAATTAAATTGATATTCCAAAATGAGATCTATGCAATCTCACTCTTGAGAAAAATTTCACCTTACATGACATTTTAGCAAAGAAGAAGAAGCAAGAAGGGATGAAAAAAGAACAACAACAGAAGCAAGTGTTTCATGATATCAAAGACATATATTTTTATTCTTTTGACATTTAAACCATTATGATTAGGCCCCTATTATATCTTAGTTGGTACAAATTGTTGAAAAGGTCAACACTAAAGATATTGGGGTAAATAAAAAATTAATGGCATGATCTAAGAACAAATTTGAGAAGAGAGTCATAGAGAAACTTTCTACTGCCATTGCAGTTACAAAAGTGGAGTTGCAAGCACTTGTACAAAACATTGAAGAACTTGAAAACTAAGTACAAGATTTCTACAACATACTTTGTGATGTCCCAAGGTTCATAGATGAGTTTCAAGAAAACATATAGGGGATTCAAGTTGACATGAAACAATCAAGTAGTTTTATCTTTCAGTCAGTTAAATAAAGCTCAATGTACTATAACAAATTATTGTTTGCACAAGGAAGGTTGGTTAAGATAAATACAACAGATAACAGAATGAGAGCCAAATTGATAACTATATGGTCAATGTTGATACCTCATTTGGAGGTTATATAATGAGAGCTATGTAATACCCCTCCTTTGCTACCATTATAGACTTAGTTGTTAAAGTTCTATATGATTCTTCTGCATATGGGTTAGCCCTTATTTGATATTTTAAATGCAATACTTTGATATGTTGAGTATTTTATTATGTCAAGTTGTAACAATTTCCTACTTGCAATGATGATGCTTTAATTTCTCTTAGTTAGTCAATGAAATTACTTTTATGATGATGCCATATGTTGCATCTTAGAAAGATGCTTATTATGTCCTCACAATGATGAGATATTCATATTAGAATATGATGTTATTTATATTTAGGATTTACTATTATACTTACCTCATACTTGCATATGTATGGCATGTGTGTATGTTTTACATTTATGTTTGATGTGCCAAATATGGTTGAGGGAGAGAGTCATAGTCACCTTCTAGTTAGGATCTACATGATGTACCACTCTCCACCATTGTTTATTTAACTTAGATATATATGCACATGTACATGCTCATCTTTTATATAGATATGCAGATATCGAGCATCTTCCCTAAATTGCTAGGATGAGTGTGCCCTATTGCAATAACTCAATGATAAAAATAAGGAGATAATGAGGACATGTATCTGAATTTCCACCATTTTAAACCCATGAGTTTATATGTTTCTGTGTTGTTTAATTTTGAATTTTGGTTAGTTTTGGTAATGTTGTTTTTGTATGGATTTGGCTATGTGATTTATTTGATAAATGATTTAATTATAGTATTTGGGTTAATCATATAATATTGAGAACTATTAAATATTATTTGATTAGAAAGAAAATATTAAAATATGAGAATATTTAATTAATTAAATATGTGCTTTAATTTAAAAGAAGTAATTTTAGAACTCTAATTTAGAAAATTGGTTGAAGAGAAATTAGAATATGATGATATTTAATTAATTAAATATGTACTTCAATTTAAATGATTTAATTTAAAAGTCTAATTTAAGAAGTTGGATAAAAAAAGAATTTAAAGATTAAAGATTTAATATAGCTTTATTATAATTATTTAATTAATAATAAATAAATTAGAGTTGCATTTAATAATGAGCTTTAATTATTATTAATTTAAATAATAAACTAGGCTATAAATAGTGCTTGCACTGATCAATAAAGTGGAGGAAAAGAAAAGAAAAGAGTGTTTTAATTTAAAAAGTTCATTAACTGTGCATGAAAGGATTAAACAATTAAAACATTAATATTTTTAACAAAGTTAGTGGCTTTTGAAATATTGGAGAACAAAAACCCTAGTTAAGGTTATGGTTCTTTTTTAGGGGGTTGGTAATTTATTTGAGACAAACAAGTGTTGGGGAACTACATTTGGAATTGGATCAAAAGAATTCTTGAAAGTTTCATAGGTTTTGAATTTGCATGCATTCGTAGATTGTCTTAGATTTTAGTTGTTGTTTTGAGGTAGGGTTTGAAAATCCATTATAGAATTTTATCGTAAGATATGTCTACTTTGTGTCTTCTTGGGTGCTTGCATAATGCTTATTAATTTATTGTATTGATTTTTAGATAAAGAATTATGTTGTAGATTTTGAAAAAAGGAAAACTTATTGTTCAAGAAAACTTGATTGAGGAAAATTGTAGAAAAATTTAGAAAATATTATGGTTGTATTCTTTTAAAATCATTTCTAATATAAGAAAAATTCAATTATAGAAAACTGGAAGAAAATAAAAAATTGAATAGCTAAGGTTTCAACTTTAAATTTTTCATTAGAACCATGTGATTATCATAAATTTTCTAAATAAAGATAACTATTCTTCTTATATCTAAAATAATTTGGTTGCAAAATTTATTAGAAAAGAAAAAGATTAATTATAGGAAAGTGTGGTGTAACTAAACTTATACATGCATGTGAAAATAAATATACTAGAAAAAAAAAAAAAAAAAACTAAGTATATTATGAGTGCATGATTTGAGGAATCAAAGACATGTGAAAAATACTTATTGTTTGTTAATTTTTATTTTATGAAAATATAATTTTATTTTCAAATTTATTATATATATATATCTATATATATATGATTAATTATTAATTTCAATTAATTAAAGTCCAAAAAAAAATTTCTCTGCTCTGTTATTGCGAATAATGTCGATTCCTCGATTTCCCGTGAAGTATCAAAGGAAAAGCCTTCGAAAGTATGCAAAATCAAATGATTTTGGGCTGACTTGGCAAAAGACTTCAACAATAGAAGACATGAATTGGCTGCAAAAAAATCACAAAACAGATCCGATAAGAGATATTCAGTTAAAATAGCGAATAGGTTTGAAATATTTTTAAAAGATACAGAGGACACTCGCAACCAGTGACGTAACAGAGAAAATGAAGACCATGGGAATTATGCCCAAAACCCTCTCTCGTAGAACCCCTTTATCCTATCTAAGGTGTACAAAAGTTTGAGTCATTAGTTTTTTACGATAGAACAATTGGACAATCAAATTCGCATCTTCAACCTCATAAGATATGCCCACCCCAAGAAATACTAGGTCATGGCACCAGATTCATACCAGTCGGTTTCAACCCAAGCAAGAAATCTCTCTCCTAAATCTACTTCTCCAGGATCTTACATTCCCCCTCATCGTAGAATCAAATATTCATTCAATCCTGTGAACCCCAGTTCATCGTCTCGGGCATCTCTGTGCGACATAAAGGAGGATCCGACCAAAATTTCTAGCAAGGCTATTGAATCCGCTTGGGATAAATGCTCAAAGGGAGGCCTTTTTGCTATATGGAATGGTCCACAAGATGATTTCCCTCTGTTACTCGACTGGCTGGAGGAGTTGTGTGAAAACCAGGTAAATATTCCCACTTTCTCAGACAGCACACTATATTTACAATGCTCAAATGAGTCTATCAAAAAAGATTTTTAAGTATCACTAGAATGGTTTTTTAATGGTCATTGTGTTAAATTTACATATTGGACACATAATTTTAAATTAGAAAATTTAGATTGCAAGATGCCCTCTTGGTTTGTCCTGACATCCCTCTCTCCGGAGCTTTACCATGAAGATATCATTAAAGCCATAGGGTCGGAGGTAGGAGAGGTCAGAGGCATTGATGCTTCTTTCTACTGTTGTAATAATGTTAAAGTGTTAATCAGTGTTAAGCTTAATCACCCAGTGGAATTTAACTAAAATTTTATAACTAGTAAAACATCTTATGATATTAAGTTTCAGACTTATAAAAAAAGAATAGTAAACATATTAAAATTTGATAAACATCATAAAATCATGCCTAAGATCATTCCCCTTACCTCGGATATTAGTAAACAATTCTCTTGGTTGAGAGAAATGAAGAACAAAAAGATGGAAGAACAGATCTCCCCTACAGAATTCCAAATTCATGCTTATCAGAAAGAAAGGAAAGAAACAAAAGATTTAGATAAGAAATTACCTAAGATTAGGAGACTTAAATCCATTATAGTTTCTATTCCTAAAGAGGATACGGAGCTGGTTTTGAAGGGATCTCATACAAAAAGATAGAAAAGGAAAAAGAGAAAGGTTGCAACTGAACATGATAAAGAGACTTGCAATTCTAATCACTCAGCAAAACAATTGGTAATCGAAGACAAAGATGCCCTAGTGAGGAGTGTCACAATGTCCACAAAGATTATAAAACAAAGTCTAGAGCAAGATGTAGAAATACTTAAGGTTCTTGCAGAGCATAAAGGAAGTGATAATATGGAAGATGAAAATGAAGAGAGTCATTGGGAAACTGATACTATAGAGGGGTCTTCTTTGTATAAGTATCAGACAGAGCTTGATGAGAATAAGGAAAATGAATGACAAGGAGGGATACTTAATAGAACTATAGAATTATTGACTCATAAAGACATGAGGGAAGTGGAAAATGATATGCTTTTTTCTTCACCCAAGGATAGGATGGAAAAAGCAGTTTCAAGAACATAAATACAGGAAACTCAACAGCTGAATTCTGATTTAAACCCTGAAAAAGAGGCATCCTATCAACAACTTGAAGGAGCCAAGAAAACTTCAAAATTCTGGCAAACTCTAGATGGACAACCCTCCTCGCCTTTCACCCCAATGGAAATTCAGTCAACAATATGGAATGAAGGCAAGAGCTCAGAAGTCTCTATTATTAAAATTCTTCAACACTTTTTAAATGAGGATCTTGAATCCACACTAGAGACTGGAGTGACAAAGTTTGAAGATAACAATCTTGAGCAGTTATCAAAGGAGCTTATTCAAATCTTTGACTTCGATAACCTAGATAAGAGTACCACTTCTCAAAAAGAGGAGTTGATCCAAAAAATTCTTAAATTAGGAGGAGATGATTATACAGTTGAGGATCTCCAGAAGGATATTATAGAGATCTAGTTGAAGGAACATGAAATGAAGCAAGTCAAAAGAGTGGGACTAAATCAAAAGACAAGCAAGAAATGGATAGGACAAACATGGGAGAGTCGACAGTAATAGCGAAAAAATAATTTGAGGAGGACAGTCTCAGGAGTCAGATTTGCAAGGAACTAGAAATGGAAGAATTTGACAAAATAGAGGAAGGCTTTGTCTTAACAGAACAAGAATTGGGTATATTTCAGCAAGAACTTGGCATACAAATGAATCAAGAAGGTCTAATCTTTCCAAATTTTGGTAAGCCTAAAGGAAAAAGGGGTAGGACATCATTGAACGAATTACGTGAAACTGAAGGCCTAGCCAGAGAACAAAAGAAAATTGATGAGCTTCTCAACATGAGGAAGGGGAAGTGCCTTCCTAAGGCATTATGAAGATAACATCTTGGAATGCTAGGGGCCTTAATGCCCCTAGTAAAAAAAGGTTAATCAAACAATATTTAAAAAACTTTAACTCAGAAATTATTTTAATTCAAGAGACAAAACTTAATAAGGTAGAAGGAGCTAAAATCAGTAATACGTGGGGATTTTGGGATTCAATCTTTATAGAGGCAACGGGTGCTTCAGGTGGCTTAGGAATTATTTGGAACTTAAGGAAAGTAACTCTAACCTCTCTAGTAAATAATAATAATTGGTTGTGTGTCAGTATTCAAAGTCTAAAATCAGACATGAAATTCATTCTTATCAATGTATATGGTCCTAATAGCATAATAAAGAAAAAAACTATCTGGGACAAATTAAGTACGGTTATTTCAAAGCACAAAGATAGTCTAATTATATTAGGAGGTGATTTTAATACAATTCTGAGTTTACATGAGAAAACAAGGGGAACTAAACACCTGTCACTTGCATCTATAGAATTCAAAATTTGGATTGATAAACTTAGGCTGTTAGAAATCCCATCAAGTAATGGAATATTTACATGGAATAATAGAAGGAAGGATAAGGACTACATTGCGGAAAAGTTAGATAGATTCTTTACTATAGGTAATCTCTCTTCTTACAATAAGGATTTTCAATCCTCCATTCTGCCTTTCACAGGATCGGATCATTTTCCTGTTTGTTTAGAGATTTCAGAACCATCTAAACCTCCCAGAAATCCTTTTAAATGTGAGAAGATGTGGTTTCAAGATCCAAGATTTCTAGAATTGATTAAGACTTGGTGGAATCAAGCAAAATTCATTGGGTCCAAAATGTTCGTGTTCGTTTCCAAACTTAAATTGCTGAAAGAAAATATTTTGAGGTGGACCAGAGAACACTTCAACAATATTTTTAAAGAAAAATGGGAAACTGAAGAAAAAATGGCAAATCTAAATCAGGAAATTATAAAATATGGTATGGATTATGAGAAATATACTTTAGAAAAAGAACTCCTCATGAAACAGGAAGCTATCTTATCCAAAGAAGAAACCTTCTGAAGACAAAAATCTAGAGAAAAATGGTTGGATGAGGGAGATCGAAATACAAAGTTTTTTACTAATTCAACTATACGAAACCAATCTCTAAAGAAAATCATGAGTATCTCAACTCCACAAGGTTTACATACAGAAAACCCACTTGAAATAGCAGACATAATAGTCTCTCATTTTAAGAATTTACTTAATAATTATGAAGGGTCTAACAAGGAGGCACAGTCCCAAATGCTCAAATTTATTCCAAAACTGGTCATTGTAGAAGACAACAAAATCCTAAATAGACCAATAACTCTGGAAGAGGTAAGGATAGTGGTATTTAATATGAGTCCAGATAAATCTCCAGGCCCTGACGGGTTTCAAGCCTTCTTTTTTCAAAAAAATGTTGGGATATTCTAGGGGAAGATTTATGGAGAGCAATTGAAGCATCAAGGAATGGTGGATCCTTGCTGGCTGAAATCAACTATTCCTTCTTTACTCTTATCCCCAAAAAGGATTGTCCAGATCATCCTAGAGACTTTCGGCCTATAGCTCTTTGCAATACTATTTATAAAATATTTTCAAAAGTTATAGCTAATAGACTCAAGGTCATCATGCAAAAATTGATTTCTGAAGAACAGACAGGTTTTGTTCCAGGAAGATCTATTTTAGATGGTATAATCATTATTCAAGAAGTCATCCACTTGGCTTCCATAGATAAAAAAGCATGTATGCTTATGAAGTTAGATATACAAAAGGCTTATGATATGGTTGATTGGTGTTTTCTTTGTAAAGTCTTAGAAGCGTTTGGCTTTTCGCAACAATGGGTAAACCTAATATTCAAGTTTATTTCAACCCCGAAGATCTCAGTTCTCATTAATGGGATGCCCGAAGGTTTTTTTGATATCTCCAGGGGTATTAGACAGGGAGATCCACTATCTCCCTCTCTCTTCATTCTAATGGCTAAAGCTTTCGGGAGAGCAGTCTCCTTCACTTATAAGGAAAGAAGAATCTCTGATATCTCAGTTACCAGGAATATTTCTAATATTACACATCAACAGTATGCAGACGATACCATTTTACTTGGCAAGAGCTCTGTCCAAGAGGCTTTGGGTTTTAAAAGAATACTTCAGAAATATATGAATGCTTCAGGTCAGAAGGTTAACAAAGAAAAATCTGAAATTTTCTTTTTGAATACCTCTCTTGATTTGGAAAATAGGATATGCAGAATTATGAGTTACAATAAAGGAAAGTTCCCATGCAAATATTTAGGTATCTCACTGGAAAATAATTCAAGGTACACCAAAGTATGGATGGATATGATCGATAAGGTGGATAAGCAGATTGGTAGTTGGAAGAATCAGTGGTTCTCTAAAGCTGGGAAGATCACCAAGATCCGAGTAGTCCTATCAGCCACTCCAATTTTTCCCATGGCATGTCTTCCTCTCAATAATTGGATGTCCAAGAATTTTGAATCAAAACTTAGAAACTTCCTATGGAAGGATAAGGAAAGTGACAAGAAACTTGCTCTCATTAAGTGGGACAATTAATGCAAACCCAAGGAGTGGGGGGGTTTAGGTATTAAGAAACCTCAATGGCAAAATGAGGCTTTAGGAGCTAAACTAGTATGGAGGTTATATCAAGAAAATGAACAAAAATGGGCCAAAATATTATATTATAAATATCTAGACCCAACGGACCCAAAATCGGTGTTCAAGATGGAAAAATTGCCCAAAGGGTCGGTGTGTTGGAATTTCATGACAAAATGCCGAGGAATTATTAGTAAATTTCTAACTTGGGATGTTGTGGTAGGGAATAAAGCTTTGTTCTTGGAAGATTCTTGGGATGGGCTACCCCCCATCCATTCATCCCCCCTCCTAGAAAACCTTATTTCTAAGTTGAAAACATTATGGGGCAATAAGGTTAAAGATTATAAAGTTAAAGAGATGGTGGATGGGGAATTGCGATGGAGGTGGCACTCTATCGAGGATTTAGATTTTGATCCAGATTCAATTGCAGCCTTTGAAAAGATCATATCAAATAGGAAAATTAAACAATCTGAAAGGTCGGATAACCTCATCTGGGCTGGTTCAAAGGATGGTTGTTACAGTGTGAAGCTTGGGTATTTATCTATTATTTAATCACAGCAGTGGAACTATGTGGAGATCCCTTTAAAATTATGTTGGAATCCTGGATGTCTACCCAAGGTGGGTTTCTTTTTATGGATTGCCCTTCAAAACAGAGCTCTGACTGCAGACAGATTAGCCAGATATGGTATCATGGGCCCTAACTAGTGTTTCATGTGTAAACAGAGCAATGAAGATGTAGACCATCTCTTCCTAAATTGTCCTTTCCCTCAAAATTGTTGGGAATGGATTAAATTCAGACTTAAGTGGTCTACCCCTTTTTGGAATTCCCTTAAGGGGCTCCTTTGTTCCTGGCCTACATATTTGGTTCATGGGGTATATAGAAAACTTTGGAATATTTGCCCATCCATAGTGGTTTGGGAACTATGGAAAGAAAGGAATCATTGTATTTTCAAAAATAAAGAGAGAAATCTAGACAGTTTTCTAATAAAACTCGAAGTATCTATTATAGAAGTTATGAATTCTTACCGAAGGAAATCCTCTCATGAAGAAGGCTCTTTCTCCTTTTGGGATGGAATGACGAAGAAACAATGGACCAATCTGATTAACCCTCCACTAGTTTATACAACCAGCAATAAGGAGGCAAGGGCCAATTGCAAATGGGTTCCTCCTCCTCCAAGATGGCATAAACTGAACTTTGATGGTGCTGCAAGAGGGAACCCGGGTATAGCTAGTGTTGCTTGTATCATCAATGATGAAGATAGTCGGTGGATAGAAAAGTTAGCATCTCCTCTTCCTCTGGTTTCAAATAATATGGCAGAATTTGAAGCATTAGAGAAAGGTTTGCAACTTTGTCATAATTTAGGTCTATCTAAAATTGTCATAGAAGGTGACTCTCAAATAGTCCTGAATGCTATTAGGAAAAAAAAGACTCCTAATTGGGCCTTGAACTCTAAACTCAAAGAAGTGTTGCTACTACTGGAAACTTTTGAGGATGTCCTGATCAAACACATTTACCGAGAGGGCAATAAGTTGGCTGACGGACTTGCCAATAGGGGTGCTGATGGAGAATCGCTCCTAATATACAACTCTAAGCCTCCTCCCCCGCTGTAGTTTCCTAGAGATTTTTTCTTACTTTTTCATACTTTTACTCTTTTATAAATATATATACTCTTATAAATGCATAAATACTTAAGTAGGCATATGCATAAGCTCTCTCTCTCTCTCTCTCTCTCTCTCTCTCTCTCTCTCTCTCTCTCTATATATATATATATATATATATATATATATTTGTATATACAGATTTAGTATTCTTAGATATATCCGATATTTATATTTGAAAATAATTAATTATATATATTTTAATATAATATCTGATAATAAAATACAGAAGAAATTGATAGTAAGAAGGATAAGAAAAAAGAGATATTTGAAAATTTTTTATTTAAACCCTTATCATCAGTTCTTAATTAACCCATATTAATAAGATAATATTAGTATGTAGCTTTTTTTGATATTCACACTAATAATCAGAGATTTTTCCATTCAAAGTCTCCTAGATTAGTGTTCCTTTTGTAGTTACATAGGAGCCCGATTCCTATCATAATTGTTCCCCCTTAAGAACCTTTTTCATATTCTATGGTGACAGACTAATTTAGTATAGAGTCTACACTCAGTATGAATCGCATAAGGTTTATCTAAAGCATTAAGGTATAGAGATTAATTAAATTGATCTTTATCCTAACTTATCATCTCTTTAGTCTAGTTGTTTCGTGCTTTCCAGTTGTCATCTAGCTCAAGATCTTGTTAATTGCTATTATTACTAACTTAGATCCTTGGAAGATATCTTAATAGGTTATGATTATTAGATTAGGATGGAGAGGGTTCGGAATATGCAACCTGGCTCATAAAGTTAAGGCTCTGCAATATGTGATCAAATACTCAATGCTAAGTGTGAGTGGCTGAGGTCATCGCCAAATTGAAGCCTTTGATTAAAGGACACATAGGAGAGGTCGAATCATGATGGTTTTCCTTTGTTAAATAGAAATGTATGTTGAGAAGGATTACTGATTGAGAGTGATAGTCTTTGATTACCACCTCTATGTGTTTTCCTATTGTCACAATGGAATCCAATGTGTATGTCTACCATACAACAGAGAACAGGATGATGGCCTTTCTTGGGAAGGCAACACCGGAGAGATGGAGTCGTCTCCTGAGAAATACAGATGATATGACATGTTTTACCATGAGTAGGGTGATAGGGGAGGATGTGTTTTACTATAGGGCGACTTGAGAACCAACAGTTCGATAATTGGATCAGTAATTGGGGTAATGGTGAGGGTGAAGATTGACAAAGAAGAGATTGTTAGGCTCTTTATAGACATTTTTAACCCTGTATGGAGACGAGGGTTAGAGAAGGCGGTTTTCAGTATTGATGACAAGGGCAGAATCCCGTACCTTGAGAAATACATGGGACTCCCCTTGGGAGCAGAGGAGTTAAGGACGGCCCCTCGATGGCAGTGTTTTACGATTAGGGATAATCTAGTATTTTTTAGGGCTTGGCCACAAATGGAAGCAAGTGTCAATTTCCTTCTAGGCTGGCGTGGAATTAGGGTACCAGAGAACATGGAGTGGGTAGTCAAGTACATCAAGATGTTCAATGCTTATGTGAGTCCAAGAATAGTATTCAATGACCTCAACACCTTGGAATTCTACATTCTCAATGTGAAAAAATTGAGCAGACTAAGATTTGATTATGTGCTCCCTCCTAATATGGTCATGGATGATCCAGAATCTGTCCCAGGGGTGATCATGGTTTCATGGAAGTAGTAGAAGCTGTTCACAATTTTGGACTCTAGCATTAGTCTGTTGTTTTATCCATAGATATTAGGGCTCTTATAGTTATCTTACAGTTTGTTTAGGGTTTTTATATTGGTATAATACAGGGTGTTTATCGATCTCTATTATAGCAATATATTGTTCTATTTCTGTAAACCTTTGACAATATAGAATGGTTTTGTAATTAGTATGGTACTGAAAATCTGTTACATCTATGTAATGAAATGTAAATTTATAATAGAAATATATTTCCATATGATTTTGGTGTTTTGAAGGGATCAAATTTGTAGCCCTGTTTAATTAGATAAGTTTAGCAAAAATTTAAGAATATAGTGACTGATTAGATCGATATCAATTTAGGGATTGCTCTGTCAGCGATAGTTGATTTTCAGATATGGGATGTGTCTTCAAGAAATGGTATTTTTTATTTTAAGTTACAAAGGAATTTGATTACTAGTATAGATGGGAACCTTGATGGAGTGTCTCAGAATCGCTTCAAAAGTGACATTATATGATATTTCCTCTGTTCTAGATTCTGGTTTTCATTCCTTATTAGATCCAAGGGTGTCGGGCTGATATACAATGATGTAGAAATCATGTTATCGGCTTTGACTATATTAGTAGGGTTGCTTCGTTATTTATTAATAAGGTTTGTAGATGTATCAGGCAGATTATGATATTTGATAGTTTGGATAACTTTAATATAAATAATTGTTGGGTTGCATTAATTTATATTTTAACATTGTGATTTCTCGGGCTTCCTTCTTTATCTTGGTTCCAATTTGATAATAATTACTCCATAAGAATTGGAGATTAGCAGTAAGATCTCCTCAGTGAATAGATTTGTTTATAATTTATTAGGGATATAGCCTAGTGACCAGGAATTATATTCGATCTATTACATAAAGTTCAATTTTGACTGTGTCAATAGCTCTGAGGGGCTAGATTTTCATTTATAATTTTTAGTTAGGAAGATATATAAGGTAGAAGTAGGTTAATGTGTAGACTCAAAGACTGACATTAAGATCGAACCATGGCTTATAAGGGATTGAAGAGTATTGACATTTGTCTTAGCTCGGTGATCATAGAACTCTCATGTTAGATTAATTTCTCATCTTAGCTTAAGCTAAGGGTTAAATAATTTATAAATATGATTAATAACTATGATAGATCATGATTTGTAGAATGTTATTAAAAAATTTTTAAAAAAATTAAAATTCAAATAAAATAAAATAAAATAAAAATTTCAAGGTTTGATCTAGAATATATATGTTTTATTTTGGTTTTTATTGAAATTTTTTTTCTTTGTTCTACTAACAATCCTTATTTCTTGAAGTAAGAGTCTCTAGACAGGTTTTTTGACATTGGATCTTCCAATTTAGACAGAAGGATACTAATCAGAGACAATTTTCATGGGAATGCCCATGTGATTTTATGTAATTCTTATATAATCTTACGTAATTCATGTCACTTATGAGATCCGGGGTATGCCCCTATGGAAATATAATAATATAGGACATTAGTCTCGGGCAAGACTAGAGGTTTTCTTCTTCGTTCTTTCCTACCAGTGCCCGTTTGAATGGAGTAACTCGTTGTAGTTTGTTTTTTTCTTTATTTAATATATGATCCAAGGCTTTGGCCGTTTATCGATCAAAAAAAAATTAAAAAAGAAAAAAATAATAATTATTAATTTCAATTTTTAAAAAAATAATAATAATTTTTAATTAATTATTTATTTATTTATTTATCTATTTTGAAAATTAAATAAATAAATACTATTTATTTTCTTATAAATGGGTTTCTAATATCAATCACTTTTAAAGCTCTTAGTGTGATATAACTTATTATATATTTATTAATGCAAGTGGAGCTACAAATTAATAAATATATAATTATGATTTAGTTATATTTTAAAAGAAGCTATAGTGAGGTTTATTATATAATCATCTAGTTATAAATATTTAATATTATGAGAGAAATTATAGATAACTTAATTAAAATTACAATTTTTAGTTTGAGTTATCTCTAGTTGCATCATGAATTAAAGAAAAACTAAAGTATAATATTGAACTTTTAAAATAGAAGTCAAATTAATATTTTAGAAATGAAACAATATAGGGGATTCAAGTTGACATGAAACAATCAAGTAGTTCTATCTTTCAGTTAGTTAAATAAAGCTCAATGTACTATAACAAATTATTGTTTGCACAAGGAAGGTTGGTTAAGATAAATACAACAGATAACAGAATGAGAGCCAAATTGATAACTATATGGTCAATGTTGATACCTCATTTGGAGGTTATATAATGAGAGCTATGTAATACCCCTCCTTTGCTACCATTATAGACTTAGTTGTTAAAGTTCTATATGATTCTTCTGCATATGGGTTAGCCCTTATTTGATATTTTAAATGCAATACTTTGATATGTTGAGTATTTTATTATGTCAAGTTGTAACAATTTCCTACTTGCAATGATGATGCTTTAATTTCTCTTAGTTAGTCAATGAAATTACTTTTATGATGATGCCATATGTTGCATCTTAGAAAGATGCTTATTATGTCCTCACAATGATGAGATATTCATATTAGAATATGATGTTATTTATATTTAGGATTTACTATTATACTTACCTCATACTTGCATATGTATGGCATGTGTGTATGTTTTACATTTATGTTTGATGTGCCAAATATGGTTGAGGGAGAGAGTCATAGTCACCTACTAGTTAGGATCTACATGATGTACCACTCTCCACCATTGTTTATTTAACTTAGATACATATGCACATGTACATGCTCATCTTTTATATAGATATGCAGATATCGAGCATCTTCCCTAAATTGCTAGGATGAGTGTGCCCTATTGCAATAACTCAATGATAAAAATAAGGAGATAATGAGGACATGTATCTGAATTTCCACCATTTTAAACCCATGAGTTTATATGTTTCTGTGTTGTTTAATTTTGAATTTTGGTTAGTTTTGGTAATGTTGTTTTTGTATGGATTTGGCTATGTGATTTATTTGATAAATGATTTAATTATAGTATTTGGGTTAATCATATAATATTGAGAACTATTAAATATTATTTGATTAGAAAGAAAATATTAAAATATGAGAATATTTAATTAATTAAATATGTGCTTTAATTTAAAAGAAGTAATTTTAGAACTCTAATTTAGAAAATTGGTTGAAGAGAAATTAGAATATGATGATATTTAATTAATTAAATATGTACTTCAATTTAAATGATTTAATTTAAAAGTCTAATTTAAGAAGTTGGATAAAAAAAGAATTTAAAGATTAAAGATTTAATATAGCTTTATTATAATTATTTAATTAATAATAAATAAATTAGAGTTGCATTTAATAATGAGCTTTAATTATTATTAATTTAAATAATAAACTAGGCTATAAATAGTGCTTGCACTGATCAATAAATTGGAGGAAAAGAAAAGAAAAGAGTTTTTTAATTAAAAAGTCCATTAAGTGTGCATGAAAGGATTAAACAATTAAAATATTAATATTTTTAACAAAGTTAGTGGCTTTTGAAATATTGGAGAACAAAAACCCTAGTTAAGGTTATGGTTCATTTTTAGGGGGTTGGTAATTTATTTGAGACAAACAAGTGTTGGGGAACTACATTTGGAATTGGATCAAAAGAATTCTTGAAAGTTCAATAGGTTTTGAATTTGCATGCATTCGTAGATTGTCTTATATTTTAGTTGTTGTTTTGAGGTAGGGTTTGAAAATCCATTATAGAATGTTATCGTAAGATATGTCTACTTTGTGTCTTCTTAAGTGCTTGCATAATGCTTATTAATTTATTGTATTGATTTTTAGATAAAGAATTATGTTGTAGATTTTGAAAAAAGGAAAACTTATTGTTCAAGAAAACTTGACTGAGGAAAATTGTAGAAAAATTTAGAAAATATTATGGTTTTATTCTTTTAAAATCATTTCTAATATAAGAAAAATTCAATTATAAAAAATTGGAAGAAAATAACAAATTGAATAGCTAAGGTTTCAACTTTAAATTTGTCATTAGAACCATGTGATTATCATTAATTTTCTAAATAAAGATAACTATTCTTCTTATATCTAAAATAATTTGGTTGCAAAGTTTATCAGAAAAGAAAAAGATTAGTTATAGGAAAGTGTGTTGTAACTAAACTTATACATGCATGTGAAAATAAATATACTAGGAAGAAAAAAAACTAAGTATATTATGAGTGCATGATTTGAGGAATCAAAGACATGTGAAAAATACTTATTGTTTGTTAATTTTTATTTTATGAAAATATAATTTTATTTTCAGATTTATTTATTATATATATATGATTAATTATTAATTTCAATTTTAAAATTAAAAAAAATTAATTTTTAATTAATTATTTATTTATTTATCTATCTATTTTGAAAACTAAATAAATAAATACTATTTATTTTCTTATAAATGGGTTTCTAATATCAATCACTTTTAAAGCTCTTAGTGTGATATAACTTATTATATATTTATTAATGCAAGTGGAGCTACAAATTAATAAATATATAATTATGATTTAGTTATATTTTAAAAGAAGCTATACTGAGGTTTATTATATAATCATCTAGTTATAAATATTTAATATTATGAGAGAAATTATAGATGACTTAATTAAAATTACAATTTTTAGTTTGAGTTATCTCTAGTTGCATCATGAATTAAAGAAAAACTAAAGTATAATATTGAACTTTTAAAATAGAAGTCAAATTAATATTTTAGAAATGAAATTGATATTAATGTTTAATCTAATAATATACATTTATGTTATTAATTAAATCATTTATAATTTATTATTATTTAAATGATAATATTGCATGATATTTTATATGCAAAGATATTTGACATTTAAATACTTGTTGATTTAAATAAGTATATTGGCATAACAATTTATATTAACATGTATATTCTTACTTTATTTTGAAACACATCCTTATGACCCAAACTAGACAAGAGAAAATGATGGAATTAAACCATATGGCTAAAAACTATGTATTTTCTTAAATATTCTATTTATAGTCTTTTGATAATTATTTTTGTGAAGGTTTTCTTTGTGGATTGTTTAGTTAGCCAAGTTAGGATGTGCACCAGAGGTGTTTTTGATATTTCTTTTATAATTATTTGACTAGATGTCATGATGTATTTTATGATTAAAATTGAGATTTATTTTATGAAATAACTTTTGATGAACATTTATGAGAACTTGAGTTTTGAGAACCAAATTTATTTTTGAATTTCCTTTTACAGAACCAAATTCAATCAATAGTGCTTTTGTGTTATGTGACACAATTATGGTTTGTAAGTTTTGGAAAGGTAGTCCAGATGCATATCTATGGGAATGGCTTGCAATGGGGGTTGGGGCCCAAAGTGGCTAAGTTGTGTAACAAGTGATAATATAGTAATTTAAAATATTTAGACACACATTAAAAATATAAGTTAGAGATATTGTCTTGCCCATGCCTTGAGCACTTCTATAGGCCAAGGATGGGAATGAGATGATATGACTAGTTTGCCTCATCTTCATGAGAGGGTATTTTGGTTTTGCATGTGTCACATTGAGGGTCCAAGATCTAAAGTGACCAGTCCAGAGTAACTCAATGCTTTGGGGTGTGGGGTCTAGTGAGAGACTAGTCTAGGATAACTCAAGTAGTTTGACCACGTGATGACACTCCCTAGTGTGTATCCCAAGTCTCCTTCATAATTTTTCTTATTTTTTCCTCTAGTGGTGTCCTTGTTGGATATTACTTTTAATAGTGCATTTATTATGAGTTGTTACTTATTGATTAGATGGCATTTATTGTTGATAGTTAACTTTTATTGATGAGCATTAGTTGTTTATTGGTGGTGTACTTATTGTTGGTGATTTACTTCTATTGATGGCAGTTGTTATCTCTTGATTACTATTCTTGAATCTCTGGATTTTGACCTGAGGTGGATATCTTTCATTGATTTTATCTCTTGGTTGATGATACTCAATTTATACTTAGTATCTATATGTTGACTTGGTATGTGGTGTTGGTATTGGATTGAATGTCCTATTAATTTTGATTAACTCTTCTTCTTGAGTAGTTTCTGTTACTCTTGAGGTAGTTTTAGATATTAGGATTCCTTTCTTGGGATTGTTTTATCATTTGATTAGTTGTGTTTGGATTGTATATTATCGCTCCTCCATGGTGGGAGTGGGATCCTAATTAGGTGACCATGTGGACAGGAGGTAGTGTCTTCTTACCATTTGGGTCCCCCTCAGATTTGCAGATATTGGATTCTTGTTAATGCAGTTGTGCCTTTTTATCATTCTTATTCTTATCTTATAGACTTCTATTCATTTGATGTATGTATGTTATCATGTATCTTGTATTCTAATGTACTTGCATTTATTCTCGCATACCCCATGACATGTGTAGTGGATGTTATTCATTGAATGCATTTTCATTGCATTGGTTGTACTTATTCATTTTCTTATAAGATAATGTATATGTTATTTCCCTATGATTCATAAACATGTACTGAATACTTAAACTAATTATTGTAAAATTTCTTAAATGTGACTTGATGTGAAGGAACCCCTTAGGAATGAAATCTATATTGTAATTGAATTTTCATAAATATTTTGTATGTGTATATTGCTTTTGCGTTGTTACTTTGATATTGTTTAAACTTATTAGAAAAAAAATAGTTTAGTAAAATTCATAACATCATTTTGTAACTTGATTTTAACTGAAATTTTCTTTTGTTGTTTCTTTCCTCATGCGAACTTTCTATTCTCTTGAGTACGTCTCTTTGTCTAAACTTTCCTTCTCCAGGAAACACTTGTCAAACTACATTTACTGCGAGAGTTTTTAGGCTTTTTTATCATGGCTTCAGCCAGCGGTGACCCAGTTGTTTCTAGTGTGCACGCTGCTACTTCGGACAACCATGGCACCACCTCTGGACGAACACCTGTGTAATTTTGTCCCGAAGGTCTTTTATGAGTTAATCCTAATATTATCCTTCCTTTGCAAGAATTTGATGTTGCATGTGACTAGTTAGAGCACCACACCTTGATAGGATATTTTGTGGGTCGGACTCCTCCTAAAGCTATGCTGAGAGAATGGGTTAACAAGAGCTGGACCCCTCATGGGGTCCAACTTGATGCTGTGCAAATCCTTACCAAAGGTTTTTTTATTTTGCTTCACCAACCCATCACAAGCAGAGGTGGTTTTCACTAACAACCCTTGGTCTATCCATTCTTCTCTGCTTGTTTTCCAAAAATGGTCCCGAGACTTTACTGTCTCAGATGATAAAAAGCTTAGGGTTCCTATTTGGGTTGAGTTCCCAGGTTTACCTTTGCCATGTTGGAATTTCATTGAGTCCATTGCCCAAACCTTTGGCTGAGTTGTCACCAAGGAGCCTAAGAAATTCTTTAATGCTCGCCCTTAGCATTGCATTTGCATCGAAGTTGATCTTTCCAAGGATCTTCATGATTCTGTGAAAATTTAGATTGGGGCACAAACCTTCTCTCAAAAGGTACTTTACCTGAACCTTCCTAACACCTGTTATAGGTGCTAGTCGATGGAACACAAGATTTGAGATTGCCCCTTGGTTACCTCCAGGGCAAAACCTGTGCCTAGAGATGCACCTGTCAAACAAGCCAAAGGGAAAAAAGAAGATTGGGTTACGATTGGATGCAAGGGCAAGGCTACCTTGACCCCTTTGCTACCCAAACAATCTTACGTGATGGTTTTTGCTATTCCTCCTACTCCCATAGGAGGGTCTACACTAGCTAGCATGGGGATGTAGCTAGCTTTGATAGTTCCTCCTCCAAGGGTTTCATAGGTTTCAAACCCTGCTAGCACGTAGGGGATCAAGGCTGCCACCAGGCCTTCTACCTTGGTTGAGGCTTTCACTCCTTTTGCGGTCTCTTCCATTGTGCCACTACCAACATGACATTCTCACAGTCCTCCTAGATGTGCAGAGGTACCAGAGATAAAGTGACAGGCTATAAGTTTAGAGGATTTCCCATCTGACTTTCACCTGGCTCCTACCTTCTTGAAAATTAGCTACTCCTCTCTCGAGGACGAGGATGACATCAAAGAGTTCTCATGAGCTACCTTTCATGGAATGTTCAAGGTCTCATAGACCTCACCAAAAAGTACTATGTCTGGGATACCCATCATAGACTTGGTAACTTGGATTTTTTGTGTTTACAAGAAGTTAAGATCTCTGGTTCCATGCTTTTTTTTGCATGCCGCATCTTTTGGCAGGATGGCATTATGTTTTCCTCGCAACATGATGCTAGCCGAGGTGGTGTAGTTACTCTCTTGTCACCTGACCTTCATTATGCTATTATTTCACATGGTACTAACCCTTCACATAGAATTGTTTGGCTTTTACTTTCCATTAACAATCACTCTTTTGGAGTCATTAATGTTTATGCTTCTAATGATGCTATTGAAAGAGCCCAGTTGTGGGCCTAGTTGGTTGACAATTTGCCTCCAGCTACTTGGGTCATGTGTGGGAACTTCAATATGGTTGAAGTGGCCTATAACAAAGAAGGCATTCTACCTATTCGTTGGACAGCTAGGGAAAGAGCAACCTGGTACTACATGCATAATAAATTGAGCCTGTTTGATCCCAACACTAACCGTCGTCAGTGTAGTGGGGTCTAGCACACTTGGTCCAACTTTTGAGCTGGCCCAGATCTTATATTAAAATGTCTTGATCGTGCCATGATCTCTACATAATCTTTTTTCTCCTTTTCTAAGGATCAAGATTTTCTTATCATTCCCTATCAGATGTCACTTTATCTTACCACTATCCCATTTATTTTGGCATTACTTGGCAAACATTTGTCCCCAATTTAGCTAGGTCTCAATTTTTCCTCAACACATCAGTGTTGATGCATGCTTCCACCATCTCACATATCGTAGGTTTTTGGAATTTGGAGCCATGTCCACATTCTCAAAGGGGATGGATTCAATGGTGGAATGATGCCATTTCCAGAACTGCATGATTCTTGCGCATCTATGGGCGTCAAGTCACCATTTTTCAAAAAATGGCTTATGCAACAAACACCCTTGCCCTTAGAAAAGCTTCTGAGGCTCTCACTCTCAACCCCTTTGATGCGGATCTACAAGTTCATCTTGCCAAGCTTTGACATGACAAGCAAGTTGCTAACAACTATGCTACCCATGGAGCTCAACTCAAGGCCTGTCTCTACTGGTTGGAGGTTGGGGGAAAAGCCTCAAAGGAATTTTTTCATGCTCTTTGTGCTCATCATACCAAAGTTGGGATTCAAAAACTTAAACAGGGAACGATTGTTTAGTCCAGTCTCCCTGACATCCTGCAAGCATTTTTTCATCATTATGAGAACATCTTTGCTTCACAAGGAAATTTGGTTGCCCAAGAAGAAGCTCTCCAAAAATGCATCTCTGTCACTCCAAACTGCCTTCAGGGGGAGTAGCATGCTTTCTATGAGAAACTTATTTCCCTTAATGATCTTAAAGAGGCTACATTTTCTATGGCAGATGACAAATCCCCTGGGTGTTATGGCTTTTCGTGAGAGTTTTACAAACACCTCTGGGAGAAAATTGGCCTTGATTTACACAAAGTATATCTTGAAGCATATCATTCTGAAAGCTTAGGAGCCATTATAAATAAAGGAAATATTAAATTCATACCTAAGGCTGGTGATCTGGAGGATATATGCAACTAGAGGTCCATCACACTTCTGAATGTGGATTATAAGATAATTGCCAAGACACTCTCTCAAAATTAGGCATATGTTGCCTCTAATTGTGCGGCTTGAGAAAACTAGCTTCATCAAATCTAGATAGATTCTTGATAATATTATTGTTGTCTAGGAAGGGATGGAATGGGCTCACAAGTCCAAATAGAAGGCTATCTTTCTGAAGATATATTTTGCCAAAGCATGTGACCACATTGAATGGCCCTTCATCCTAGCTATGCTCTAGGCTCTAGGATTTGGTCCCAACTTTATTCAATCTGTGGAGATTCTTTTTGGTGATGCTAATGCTTGCATTACCATTAATAATTCATAGTCTGAGGCTTTTGGGCTCTTTTTCTCCATCAGGCAAGGTTTCCCTTTAGCTCCATCGCTTTACATTCTTGTTGTTGAAAGGTTTGGGTACCTGCTTGCTCATTCTATTTCCTTAGGATTGGTTTGTGGTATTGCCTTGCTTGATTCTACATCCCATCTTGTCAATGGTCATTTTGCTAATGATTCCTTCCTTACTCTTCTTGAAGAGGAGGAAAGCATCAACAATGCACTATCTTGTCTGGAGACTTTTTGTCAAGCCTCTGGCTCTGCCATTCAATGGCATAAAATGCTCTGCTACCACTAGTCTTTTTTGACAGCTCCACCCTAGCTCAGCCAATTTGAGTGGAAATGGGTCACTCATGGTAAAATTTTTTGCTTTCTTGGCATCCCTTTTTCCTTTTAGGGTTCACCTCTAGAGCTTTGGAATGTTGTCCTTGCTAAGATTGCAAAAAAGCTTGATTACTAGATTACCAAACTGTTCTCTCTTGCCAGTAAATTCTAGATTTGTTCTAAGATTCTGGCGACCAACCATGTTTATTATTCTTCCTACTAGGATCCTTCCAAAGCTTCCTATCTTAAACTAGAATGCCTGCTCAGAGATTTTCTCTAGGCTTCTGGTACCAATCATCATGGATTCCACAAAGTCACTTGGGATTTTTTTTGCCTCCCAAAAGAATCTAGTGGCCTCAGTCTACTTTTCACTCAAAAACAAGGCCTTTCTCTTTGTGCCAAGTGGATCATTCAAGCTATTACTAGAGAAAAAGCTTAGAAGATTCAGGTTCGCCATTGCATTTCTTCTGGCTTCCCTTTCAACACACCTGCATTGAAGGGGATTGGTTTTTAGACCATTCTCATCATGTGTGAAACGGTTGTCATACAGGGCTCATTTGTTATCAAGAGCATCTAGAAAGCTTGGGAGGATCTCAAGCCTTGGCTTCATTGGGCTAGGGATGACTTTCGTAATGGCCTCTCCTTGAATCAACAAAATATTTGGTGGTCTCCCCTATTTGCCATTCAAGGTATTCCTCTTGCCAAGACCCAAGGTGCCAATGCTCTTCATTTTTTCAAAAATGGCATCAGAATTGCTAAAGATATCTTTTCTAGAGTCACTATGAGTTTCAAGACTTGGGATGACATGCAGGTTTAGTATTACCTTGTCTGTGCAGATTGGTAGACTTTTGACCTATTGCTTTCCTCCATCCCTATACTTTTGGTGCCCAAGGTAGGAATTCAGTCTAGTCATCCTTGGTGGCATAACTAGAAATGGTATCCTGACACTCCATTTTCCAAATACAAGCCCAATAAGGGATACTGATGGCTTTTGCCCCATCTTTCGATGGTAGACATGCTCAACAAGAGATGGCATTTGCAATCTTCGCTCTCTCAATGGAAAAAATGCTTTGATACCATCTAGTGCACTGTTACTGAGCCTAAGATCACTCACTTTTCTTGGTGCCTTCCCTTCCAAGGTCTTCCCCTAGAGCCTCGACTCAAGCACTTTGGGGTTCCTAATCCCAGGTGCCCCTTTTGCGGTCAGCCTAAGTCCTTTTTACATAATTTCTAGTTTTGTCAACATGCACAGAATTACTGGCACTAGATTCATGATTTTTTCAAGCCCTTTAGGCCCAAACCATCTTCATGGCACATGATCTTGCTAGGTGATTCCCCCAAAATTCCTAGAAAGTATTCCCAGATTTGGGATACATTTAGGATGGAAATTTTGTTTACTCTGTGGAAAGATAGAAATGTTGTTTTATTCACACATAGCTTTTTGGATGTTAACATTGCAATGTACACTAAAACTTTTATTTATAACAATGTTATTATGTAGATACAAGTGCAAGCTAACAAAGTTGCCTTGGAAGTTGCTCACCTGCAGGAGCTACTCAACCACTGGGGAAATGCCCCTTGCACTGTGGCTTGAGTACCTCTAGATGCCTCAACAAACACCTCGATGCCTCGTGGCTGCCGCCAACAGCACCACTCCTCAGGATGCCACTCGCACACTTCGCACTCATAGGCTTCCCGCCACTACTCTCCTAGTGGTGGGGCTAGTAGCTGGAGGTGCCGCTCTACCTCCCCACCTTGTGGTGGTTCTGGCTGGTCCTCGGCTCCTCCTCTTGATGCTTGTCAAGATAATGCTGGCAAATGGCCCTGCCTAGTGCTAGCGATCTCTCCTCTATGGCCTGAGGTCAAAGATACAGAGGCTACCACTGATCCCCCTGTTGCTGCTATTCCCGATGATGGCTGGTATGTGCCCAACCCACCCCCCAATCCTACCAATGATTGGGGTTTCAATGAAAAAGATGATCCTCCCCCCTCGGCTACCATTGCTTTGGTAGCTTGAGGTTGCTATATATGTTTTTTTTTAATGAATAGTTGCTATTTTTGGCTGATGTCGTGTGTTTAGATCCGGCTTAGGCCATTTGAACTCTCTCACGGGGTGGTCTTGTATCCCCCGACCCCTTTTTTGTGAATTGTATTCTAAGTATATTTTTTTTAATAGAATAGGACTATTCATCAAAAAATTCATAACATATTATGTTTATTTCTTTTGGGTTCCCGAGTAGGGCATTACAAATGGATTTCAACAAAGGATCTAGTGCAAAAAGATCATAATATTTTGATTGTTGACAATTTAATTAACTTAGGAATGAATTTGGATTTGAAGATTCATGTTTTGGAATCAACAAGAACATGGGATCATGCATTTTCTATTATCATCCAAATTCACAAATTGTTTATTGATAAATTTTGTTTGATTCCACCCTCACAAGCCTAACAACCAAAGTAGCATACATAAGTATCAAAAATAAGGGGGATCGATGATTAATGATGACAGAATAAAGGAGGATAGATGATCATGAGGGAATGATGAGATTGAGAGTTCAAAGATTAGAAAATGATGAAAGAATAAAGGATGATAGACGATCATGAGGGAATGATGAGATTTAGAGTTCAGAGATCAAAAAGAAAAAAAGGAATGCCAATGTTACAATCAACCTTTTTGAGTCAATTAAAGTATTGTTATTATAAAGGCAACAAGCAATTTTTTTGAAGATTGTATAAGAATTGAGTCATAGGCTTAGGGGGAGTACTATTATTTTTGTATTGTAAAGATATAATCATGACAAAATATTTTTGTCACTAATGTCAAAGGGAGAGATTGTTGATATCTCTAAGTCTTGTTGTTTATTAGTGTCAAACACTTAGTCATATATAAGGTAGAGTTAGATGGTCATCACTACGACTGAGCTACTCTATATAGGTTGAGTCATGTAAAAACTTGTAAATAATCATGTATATGTTGAGCTCTATAGAAATTGAGAAGGTCTTTGGTTATTGAGTATTTTTAGTACAAGCCAAGCCTAGTGAATGGTGAGAAGACATAACACATTGATACAAAGATATATAGAACAAGTCAAGTACAGTTAAGGTCAAGTAACAATAGAGATAATAGTTATGACCAAGCATTAGAAATAGCGAGTGTCGAGTAACATAGAGAGAACATTAAAGTTTGAAATGATACAAACTTTAAGGTAAATCATTTCAAGTAGACATGGACAGAACATTTAATGATCATAGAGTTTTTAACAGAGGTTTTTACGTATTTTGACATGGATTATTGATCCCTATGAGGAATGAACAACCAATCATATGAAGAGGCATAAAGGGAAGTGTCTAGAAGACTCCACATAAGTCTTTAAATAGGACAATCCAAACCTAATTTTTATATATACAAGTGATGAGAGCTATTGCAAAAGAGATTGCAAAGTGTGCGAAGCAAGTGAAGTATTGTAAATTTTTTAATGTTGTATGCATGAGAACATTATGAAGAATAAAGTATATGATTAAGGGTGCTCCCCTTAATACCATAAACTATAACAGAAACAAAGAAACAATAGCAAATGTGAGAACAAAATATGGACTCCTTATTTGCATCACAAATGTAGAATTACAAAATTCACAAGTATAATATGCTAACCCACACCAATGCCTTTATTATAGTAACTTACAAGACTAAGCTATGAATGACCACCCAAAGTTTTCCTAAACAATGTTCAAGCCTTTCTTAAATAGGCAATTTTATGCTACCCAGGAAGGTTCTAGAAATTGAAACTTAATATCTAGGGCCTACAGACCTTAACAATACATATAGATTCAACCAAATATATCTTTGACAATTATTTTAGATATATCGAGTAGCCCAAATTTGAAATTCCATAACTCACAAACTATTGCTCTGATTGTCTATTATAACCACTTTTTTGAAATGTAGTTCCTGAACTACATGCTCAAAATTGTGCAAGCTCCCTTTCATCGAGTTTTTAGACCTCATCTGGGCACTCAAAGGTGTCCAATGATGAGCTTGAAGATTTTTCTACAAATTTTTCCACCAATAGTCCATAATAATTTATTTGATACTTAAGCTAGTGGAATGAGATTTTTATGGCAGGCTTATAAGTCTAAAATGAACCTTCATGTAGAAAATGAGAATATTCTAAGCTTGTATGAAAATATTACTACAAATAGCAAGTTCCCATAAATAGCAACCACCCTATCTACTAGTCCTTATTGAAATAGAAAATATTGTAAAGAAAATATTTTTGGGTGATGCAAGATTGCTCTTACACCTAGGATGCTCCTACATCAATATAATAACCTTATGAAGCGATGAAGGACTAAGTAAAGACATATCATATTAGGAATCAGATCAAAGATTACAAGGGTGAGATCCATAATTAGCAATGGTAGTATAGACCAAAGGATTAGATACTAAGATAATTCTAATAGATTGAATCAGGGAAAATCTATTAACAAAGTGGTTTGAACAAACCTTTTTAAATCTCCTAATAGAGTCCTTACTTTATTGTAAGTGTAAAATGCTTTAATAGGGTGAGACCTAGCAATCTTAAACACCTTTAGTAGGGAAGACCCCTCACACAATAGATCATCAGAAGTGATCAAATTTATAACCCTAACATGTTGACTTTGTTATTGCAGTAGTGAAGATTTGTGGGTGTCATCCCCACCCCAGTTTTACCTTTACCTTAGAGGGTTCCCTGGTAACCAGATATTTTGTATCAAGTGTTTACATTTCATGAATGTGATTGATAGTTAGATCTATTCATTACAATATTTTATTTTACAAGTTATGATATCCATAAACTGGATACAAGAAGGTCAACATGGTGAATGTAGTAAAGTTGTTTTTAGGGATACAAGTTTTATAGATCTTGATTCACCCCCCCTCTCCCTCTTAGTATCTTAGTTTCCCAATTAAACTTCCAATAGCTTACAACTTTGCTTTTGATTAACCCTATAATCTTGTTAAATATAATTCTTTCATTTAATGTCTTTGAAATAATTCTAAGCATGTATATGCTCCAATTTCCTTCAATATATATTTGATTAAATAAATAAATCTCCAACTATCATAAATATTCTCTTAGTATTACAACCTTATGTTCCTCATGAGATAATGGTAGTGGGTCTAGCATTTCCAATGTGGTATGCGTACCAACCGATGAGGGTCTTTAGTTCAGGATTATAATTCTATAGTTTGGTAAATTCTTATAGGGTCTATTTGGTTCATGGAATTTCTACAAATCTTGATTTAGCCAAATCAAGCTTTTGTAAATCTTCATTCCTATTTTTGGGATTTTACTTGTGCTATTTGTTTCACTCGGAAGATGAGTGGAAAGATACATTTTTATGCAGAAGCTTGGAGTTGAAGGTAGACTCCAAAAAATAGTCCAATCTAATTTTTTTACCCACCTCAAAAAGCATAACCAAGTTTTGATTTTCAATTCATACTTGCTAGTGGTAAGTCTGACAACCTGGTTTTGAGACAAAATTAGAAGTCTGGTATTCTAATTCCATTTTGCCAATTTTGAAACAAACACAAAAAATTTCAAATCTAGATTATACAAAAGTCAATTCCTATCATCTTCCACAAACCAAATGGGCCCTTATTATGGTCTACATTTTTTTTAAATTTGTGCCATGCTATTCCATTTTGGCTCAGGATGAAGATTGGCAAAGATTGCATTTTTGGTCTAAAATACAAAGAGTTGATTCCTAGTAGTCATGAACTGGTGGGTTACTTTTCCATTTCCATTGACCACTATTGCAATCATTTTCCTTGGTTGATGAATGATTTTTTATTTTTTTTAAATTCCTTCCAGTGTTTGAAAAATTATTTCTTTCTTAAAATCCAATTGAATAATATTGCAAGACATTTGTCAAGTTTCCAAAAATTTTGATACAATAACTAATCTTATTTTCTCATCAAAATCTCTTATGCTAATAGTATATTTTTTTGTTTTTATATTTTCTTCCACTATATGTTGTATGCACTTCTACATATATCTTTAGTACACTTTGTATTGAAGAGCACATTTCTTCTAATAATATTTTTTAGTTGGCTAATACTTTCTATTGTATCAAATGGTCAATCATAATAAAGTTTCCATTAAATCGAAGGTTCACCAAGAGGAACTTTACTATAATCTGCACTTTCACTACTTCTATTGTAGACAAGTTTCAATAAAAGTACAATTTCTCTATGTATATCTGTACTTTGACATCAGACATTCCGTAGTTGTCAAATTTCACTTCTTTTCCCAATAATTATAGAAGTGGGCTCAATGTTACATACACTAAAATAAAAAAATTGAATTTCTCCTTTTTATTTATTTATAAATGTAATTTTTTTGACCCTTGATCTATATACTTCAATCTACATAAGTTTTAATGTTGATATCTTTGTAGCTTTTTGTATAATGATCCATTTTGTGTTTTCACATCATCCCTACAAGCTAGTAGGAACAAGGCTCTAATACCACTTGTAATGTCCCCAATCTAATAATTTTGCATTATAGACTATTTTTCCTTCTTCCAAAAATCTTCCTCTTCCATATCCAATCCTATGTACATTTTCCCTACATACATACATACATACATACATACATATATATATATATATATAGACATACACACATATATATAGACATACATACATACATACATACATACATACATACATACATACATACATATATATATACACCCACACACATGTACACACACACAATAGGTCACAATATCCAAAGGTCATATATGTTTAAAAGATGACAAGTGTTTATAATGTATTTATAAGAACTATAATATTTTATGGATATTTACACATATCTATTTATATTAATTATATAATATTATTTGATATAGATGATTAAATATATATTTTATTTATTTTATTAAATATATACATAATATGAATATATCAAATACATACTATACTTTATAAAGATAATCTTTGATTATCCTTTATTATTTTGACATATTATATCTTTATTTTATTTTATTTTTTATATTTTAATGTTATATTATATTTATAATAATTTAAATCATTATATCTTAAATTTATATAATGTTTGTATTAAATAATTGTTATATCATAATATATAATATTTCAATATTATCATTATTATTACTATATATATATATATAATTTAAAAGTATTAGAGTTTTGACTATTTAATTCTTTATTCCTTACAATGTACTCATAAACTGGGACATCATAATCACCAAAATACAATCCAAATGTAAGGATAAGCTCTGAATATACTAGACTGATACAATCCTGCATCAACTACTCTAAAGAAGGTTGGGGCATAACCCCAAGAATGCCTCTCAAATACTCAAAGGTGTTTTTAGCCAAAGGTTTAGCAAATATGTCTACTATTTGTTCCTTTTTACTAACATAATCTAATCTGATTTCCTTTTTTTCTACCTTCTCTACTAAGAAATGATACTTTATTACAATGTGCTTAGTCTTTGAATGTAACACTAGATTCTTTGACATATTAATTGTAATTATGTTATCAAAATGAATGATAATAGGTTCTAAAAATTCAATACTAATGTCTTCTAATATTTGTTTCATCCAAATAATCCGATTATAGTTGTTTGTTCTTGCAATGTATTCTCTATTGATGAGGGCACAACCCAAGACAAAATGAACACAATAGGAAAAGGGAAATATTATTACCAAAAGTGATATGCTATTACATTTAGTACAATGAAAATAGACTCAATGGTATGCCCTAGGGGCTTACAATGTTGTTTGATTCTAGAGAAAAACACTCCTCACAGTACTTCTCCCAAACTCCACCGAAAAACTACATTTACAATGCTAGAAATGACCTTAAGTAACTCAAATTAGGTTTAGGGTTAGGAATACATTTTAGAATATTCCATTTGGCATCCACTACCAAAACAAAAGATTCTAGAAAACACGTAAGAAGTTAGTGCAAAATTAGAAGAATTTAGAAATGGTAGTCCAATTTTCAGGAGGCATAACTTTTGATCTAGGACTCTAATTGACAAGAGTGATCTATAGCTCTATGGACCAAATTTTCTTGTCCTCCATTTTTCAGGCCTGTATGAGGTAATTTAGTGCCTCAAATCTAATTTTGAAGTGCTCTTATGGGGTCTCCAGGTAACTTAAAACTATAATAACTTTCAAACCATAAAGCCTTTTGACCTTATTCTTTTTTTTTAGTGCTTTAAATTACAAGTATAATCATCCCTCAAACATAAACCTACTAACTCATCATAGTTATGGATCAATTACAAAAATAACCTAATTTCTACATTGGCACATATCCCAAGGTGCTCAAAAACACTAATCCAAAAAATCAATAGTGGAACTATAAGAGTTGGAATCTCTATTTGACCCAAATGGGTATCCAAAAATAAAAATGCATTAAACAGAAACTAACACTAAGCATATTTTTGGGTGATACAGGATTTCCCTTTCACCATTGGATGCTCCTACATCAAACACCCAGGGTAAATTGAAAAGTGACCCTGTCACTTTATAGCTAGTAGAGGAAAACCCAAATGGACAACTTCCACCATCGATATCAAAGTTGAATATTCCACTAGTCATCCTCTCCATTTCACTATGTATTCTTTATACTACATGTTTCCAGTACTCCAACCAACATAGCTATCCTAAATTTCTTCAATCTCTTCCTTCTTAGAAGTAGGAATTAGACATGGCTCCAGCATCAACTCCTCCTCTGTACCATCATCATGATATTTTGTTAAGTCTTCAATATTGAAAATAGGAGAAATGTGAATCTCATCTGGCAACTCCACCTCATATGCATTTCCTGATTCATGTTTCTTCAAAATTTTGTAGAGACCAAATTTCTTCACCTTTAGCTTTTTGTAGATAGACACTAGAAATTGTTCCTTCCTCAAGTATATCATAACTAGATCCCCAAATTGGAACTCCTCATGTCTCCTCTTTTGATCTACTCTAGCCTTATACTACAAGTTCATCTTGGCAATATGTACATATGCCTCCTCATGTAGGTTGTTGACATGTTTAGCAAAGTCTTATGCCTTAGCACTTGTCCTCTCTCCTTGTTCCATCTTCCTCAGCTCTGGTGTAGTCCTTGGACTACTCCCATACACAATTTGGAATAGTGATCTACTAGTACTCCTATTCACAAAATTATTATAAGAAAATTCTACTTGTATTAGAATCAAATCCCATCCCTTGCTTATCTCCTAATAAGCACCTCAGCAAATTGCCTAGACTTCTATTCACTACTTTTGTTTGTCCATCAATCTGCAAATGATGTGCAAAACTGAACTATAATTATGTCTTCAACTTCTTCCACAATGTCCTCCAAAAATACCCAAAAAATTTAGTATCTTTGTTAGAAATAATACTTTTTGGGAGACCATGTAGCCTCACCACCTCTCTAAAAAATAAATCTACAATATGCACTACATCATAAGTCTTGTAGCATGGAATGAAATGTGCCATCTTGGAGAACCTATCAACCACCACAAATACTAAGTCATTACCCCTTTGTGTCCTCGGAAATCCAAGAACAAAATCCATACTTATGTCCTCCCAAGGCTTTGATGGAACAAGCAATGACTGATAGAGTCTAGTATTTTGACTAAATCCTTTGGTTGTTTGACATATTTGACAACTCTACAAAAACTTCTTCACATCCTATGACAATTGAGGCCAAAAATAACGTTCACTAATAGTGGAAATGGTCTTATCTCGACCAAAGTGTCTTGCCATCCCTCCACTATGTTTCTCCTTAATCAAGTTCTCCCTCATGGAACTCCTTGGAATACACAATTGGCATCCCTTGAACAACATGCCATCCTAAATCAAGTAATCTAGCTACCCAGTCCTTTCTAGATTAATAGGTTCTTTACAAGCCTTCAACGCCTTTACAAAGTCAGGGTCCTCAAAACCAACCACTTCAACCTACATTTCTATCAGCAACAATTATCTCCTACTTAATGCATCTACAACCCTATTAAACCTTCCACTTCCATGTTTCAATAAAAATGTATAGCTTTGCATGGACTCTACCCATTTCAAATGTCTCTGATTCAATTTACCTTGGCTATTTAGATACTGCAATGCCTGAAAATCAGTATATGAGATAAATTCTTTTGGAAAAAAATAATGCCTTCATTTCTTTAAGGCTTGAACTATTACATAGAACTCTTGATCATAAACATAATACTTCTTCTTTGCATAATTCATTTTTTCACTAAAATAGGCAATACGTTTACCTTCTTGGCTCAACATAGCCCCAATAGCACAGCCACTAGCATCACAATCCACTTACAAAAATTTGTTGAAATTAGGAAGTGCCAACACAGGTTGCTCTATCACCTTCTTCTTCAGCAATTCAAAACTCCTTGCAACTCATGTAGTCCACTTGAACTCTTTTCTATCCCCCCTCATTGTTTCAGCTAGGGGTGCACATATACTACTAAAATTCCTAATGAACTTCCTATAATAACTAGCCAAACCATGGAATGACCTCACCTCAATGGTAGACCTTGGAGTAGGCCATTCCAATATGACCTTCACTTTCTCTAGGTCCATTTTGAGACCTTCAACTGATACAACAAACCCCAAATAGACTAACTCCCTTTTGATAAAGCTACACTTCTTCAAATTAATCAATAATTTCTCTTCCCTCAACCTTTCAAGGACACTAAAAATGTGCAATAAATGTTCATCCAAAGACTTATTGAAAATCAAAATATCATCCAAATAGACTAACAAATTTTCCCAAAAATTTCTTTAGTACTTCATTCATAAGC
This sequence comes from Cupressus sempervirens, assembly GCA_028749045.1. NCBI lineage: Eukaryota > Viridiplantae > Streptophyta > Pinopsida > Cupressales > Cupressaceae > Cupressus > Cupressus sempervirens. The sequence goes on along the minus strand of CM053787.1, from coordinate 897,808,034 downwards.
TGCATGAAGGTGCTTGGTGCGTTGGTCAATCCAAATGGCATGACTAACCACTTATATATACCCTCCTTTGTCTTGAATGCATTCTTCCACTCATCTCCCTCTTGTATCTATATCTAGTGATAGCCACTCTTGAGATCTATCTTTGTGAAGTATTGAGCTCTTCTCAAGTAGTCCATAAGATCATCCATCCTTGGCAAAGGGAATTGGTACTTGATGGTTATTTTATTTATAGTTCAAGAGTTTTTACACATTCTCCACTCCCCATCCTTCTTTGGTTCCAATACTGTAGGTACTACACATGGACTTAGGCTCTCTTGAATCAAACCTTTCCTTGATAGCTCCTGAACTTGTCTATTTAGCTCCTCAGTCTCAGTAGGAGTCATCCTATGAGTAGCCTTGTTAGGAAAACTAGCTCCAAGGACTAAATCTATGTGATGACTATTTTACCTTACTAGCAGCAACCCTTTTAGAACATTATCAGAGATGACATCTCCCCACTCACTTAATAGACCCAAAACTTCAAGTGAAACTTCACTACTACCTTCCTTATCCTTTCTAGGAAAGCATAACACATATGTTGATGTTTCATGCCATCTAGAAATTTTCTTCCATCGACAAGATGTACCCTAGCACTACTACATACCTTTTCACCCTCCTTTATCAAAGGCTTCAATTTGTGGAGAACTCCATCCTTTGTTAGAGAATATGTATTTGCATGACCATCATGTATAGCATCCCTCTCAAACTACCATGAACTTCCTAACAATAAATGGCAGACATCCATTGGGATGATGTCATAGAGAGCCTCATCATGGTAACTCCCAATCTTGAACTTTACCAAACATTGCTCACTAACTAAGATCTTATGATCATCCTACACCCAAGAAATCTGATATGGATGGGGATGTTTCTCCCTCTAGTGCTCTAGCTTTGAGACCATTTCTTCTAACACCAAGTTGTTAGTGTTACAAGTTTGTTACAAAGTAATGATGAAAACAAAATCAAATCAGATGGGTAGAAAGAAGAGAGGTTATTTAGTTGTAGGGGATGGAATTCCAAGTGGACACATGTCATTTTGAGATCAGATCCGAGAATTCATCCTCTTCTATATCTTGCTTTCTTTCATCCATTGCAGGGGTTATAGTCTTTGGACAAAAACCACTCACTACTGTGATACCAAGTTTTGGTTCCAGTTTTGATGTGTTCCCATACTGTGGTACCACCTTCCTTTAGCAAATTCTCTTGTATAAATAGCAGTAAATGAAGAGAACATAGATAGTTCAAATCTTTTAGGTGTTTCTATGTTTTGATTGCATGCATATGAATGTATTATTTCAAGAAAATTAATACAAAGAACAGCAGGTTGAGTTTCATCTTAAATCTTGTCTCCTTTATCAATAATCTTCAATGTTTTATGATCTTTGAACAAAGAGCCTAAGTCATAGTTGCAGTCCCTTAAGGCTATATGTTGTTTCATTATTGCTTATAATTCAAGGGGTTATGTAAATTTTAGAGAAATCAATAGGGTTGCAAGTTTCCTAATGAGGATATCAAGTAAGAATGAGATTTAGATTGAACATAGATGTCTATTTACAAGGTGAATGGATAGATCATATATCTAAATATATAAATAAGTATCAGGTATCCACATGTATGTGTTTGATTCATGGAATTTCCCAATAGATAAGGCACTAATCAGTTACAAGATCACTTGTTCATGCTACTACATATTAGGGGTTTTGTTGAATTCAACATCACTAATCAAACACTTTTCCCCTTTCATGTTGAAGAGCTGAAAAGTCTAACCCTCACTCAACTTATGAAGTTCATATATTTGCATCTTGCTACTATAGATCCATATTATTGCATGAGTTATTAGGAGATAAAGGGGTTTTCATCTGTAGTAAATAGGTTTAGGTTTATGTTTTAATTGCACTAGTACCATATATCAGAACCTCAAGGTTAACCCGCCTAGGTCTTGTAGAACCTGAAGTGAAGAAGAGTCAAGCCTTATAGTTGGCCCAAGACTATAGTCAATTGTATCTATCATAGGAATTCGCTAGTCTTAGATGCATTGGTCTAGTTTCTTGGTCATTTTTAAAACTGTTAAATCAGGAGCCAAGAAAATGGTGACTCGGCTAGGGATTGTATTGAATCTGAATAATAGACAAACCTTGAGAATTTGAAAGAAGGAGATTCAATACAGCAAGAGAAGTGTATGAAAAAATTGCAGCAATATGTTATCTAATGTGTTTTCCAGTTTTCTTGCTCAAATATCATGCACCCTAGTAATGCTTTGTTCAAGGCAGTAGTATCTTTCAAGGTTGAATGTAAATTGTGTTGCTACTAAGTTTCATTTTCAATCAATTGAACCAGTTGTTATTTTCAAAGTGTTGTTGTAAAATTCAGAGTCAAGAATCTAAAAATAACTTTGTATCTTCTTTCCAAGGTGTTAGTGATTTGCAAGTTTTTCCAAATTGAAAGTCTGGTTTAGAATTTACAAGTGTTAAATTGTTTCAAATCTTTTCTCACTAAGTGTGAGTGGTGACTCTGATCTAAATCTCTATACTAGAGCATGGTTTATTTTAATATCAAAGACTTTTAGTATTTTTGGGTAGATCTAGTTTGTTGGGAAAGAGGAAGTATAAAGTTCTTGATTAATGGTTTATGTGGTTGCTTGTATCTACTAAAGTAGTTAATCCCAAAAGGTGAATCATTGCTATGGTTTCATTTTCCTCTTCAAGGAGGTGTTGGCTCTACAAGGATTCTATCTACGATATGAAGGATTTCATATTTGCACCTATGCCAATCAACAAATCAGAGGTTTCAGATAGTAACACATAAAGGTATTTTTAGTTTTCATGTCTTTGTCATACATAAAAGTTGAATGGTAGAAATGGTCGCCTCCATCTAGTGTTTCAGCACTAAGAAAATAGAGGTAGAGTTTTTTAAAATTTGAAGAGATGGATTATGAGTCTAGGTCTGAAAATGATATACCAACTCTTGAAAGTATTCATGCAAATATTGCTTGGTTGAAAAGAGAAATTCATAATAAGACCATCATTGGCATAAGAAATACAATTAGTAATATTAAGGGTCTTAATGGATTTCAAACTTACATGAAATTTAAATCAGTAGTTATGAATCTTGATGAGTCCTTTAGACCTAAGAAGTCTTCATGGCCAATGGTACTCTTAGAAGTTTTTATGCCACATCCAATTGATTGGTCAGCCAAATCAAGGTCAAAAAAGATTATTGAATTTCAAGATTTTATCATAGAAATTGAAAGTGCTTTGAATGCTAATGAATCTAATGATAGTGAATGCAATAAGTCCATTGAAAGTGATATTGAAAATGAAGAGTCTCAACTTTATGAATCAAAGGATAGTACCCAGCAGTTTGATAACATGCATAATGTGGATTCATCTTTTTATGATGACGAATATAAAGAAGAAAAATGTAACAGCAGTAATAGTCTTTCTTCTAGTGATGAATGTGAATGTGTTATGATGCCGATTGTTGAGGTATTGTCTAAAGAAGAATATGTATGGAATGATCAAAATTATGATTCTTTATAATATGTTACTAATAAACCTACTATTTTAAATGTGCCAAGCCATCCGAATAATAATCATAGCCAAGGAAAAGAAACTAGTAATGAAGTCTTGTTAAGTGTTGAAGAGATTTCAGATTTGTTAGTTCATGATTTTGAAAGGTATGCTAATCTATCTAAGGATGCTTGTGCTTTGCCATGTTTTGCAATTTCATATAGTGAAGTCATTTCCCATAAATTTGATGCTGAAAAGGCTATAGTTTCAAAATATGCTATGTCGATTTTGGGAGGTGTATGTGATAGTAATCCATATATCAATGCACATGATGACTTCTATTTTGAGAATGAAAATGTAGAGGTAAGGTCTATCGTTAGTTCATGGTTTTCTTGTTTTCATAAGGCCAAGATACATTCAAATTGCTCATGTGATGAAGAAAGAAATAGTAATGAATTAGTTCATTCTAGTGAGTTATTTGAGGAAGAAATTGATATGGATCAGCATATTGTGAACATGCAATTTCATGATGATTCTTTTGATTTAGTATCTAATAATTTGTTGGAATGTGAAGAAAATGCAGCATATGTTCAATCTGATTTGTGAAGTACTGATATCACAAATGAGGAGAAATCAAATTTTACATTTTCTTCATATCTGAATGCACAAGGTGAGTTACCATCTGATTCATGTAACTCATTGAATGAAGTAGAATACCAAGCTTTTGTGTTTCCAGTTGAAGGTGTTCATGAGTTAGTTAGTGATGGTCAGTTTCACTTTGATATCAGTAGTAATCATCATGCTGATTCATATTTTTATAGTGAGCAAGATGAAGAAATTAATGCTAATTTGTACATGCACTATGAAGATGATGATAATAGTTTTGTTTTGCCTAACGAAGTGATTGAAAGTGATGATGCATTGGGTGAAACAAAGGAGAAAGATAATTTTAGTGTACCTCAAGAATATGTAAATTAAAATTAAGTATATGATAGAGGTAAAAAAATTTGTTAAGTTCAGTGGCCTGAGGCCATCGTTTGTACATAGTAGTAGTAGTTTCCCTATTCTTAATAAAGTTGTTCGAGAGAAGTTTTTCTGTCAAGTGTGTGTGGTCTACTTCCAGAGATCTAAATCCTTGCCATGCCCACAAGGGACATGCATCCCCAAACAAAGCTATTGTTGGTGCTCAAAATTGCATTCCCATTTTGAGTGTCTATTTCAAATTTTCAATCACTTTGAGCCCCTATGAATGCGTTTTGTGCACATGTACCCGACTATCCATTTGAGGCCCATGAGGTGTTTAATGTTTCTAACACCTTCCATTCAATGTGTCTATGTGTTCCATGAAGATAAATTTCCATTTTGAGTCATTTTGTGAAGTCTTATTTTGAGCAATTATCAATTCTGCATTTTCACCTATGTCAAACAACTATAGGAGCTTGTGTTTACAATTGAATATCCTACACCCAGTAACATTTAATGACTCACCACTTTGGGAGTATCTAGTGTCCATACCTAAGAGCCTATGTTTCAGATTTCATATTTTTTTGAGTCTGTTTTATTAGGTTTTGAATCCCTCAAAGTTGGTCATTTAATGTTGCCATGTTGATGCAATTAATTCTAAATTTTGGGAAGCCCTATTTGACATGTTATAACTTTGACCTAGTTGATAAAAATGATGAAATTCCTTTTGTGTTATATTTTAGAGGTCAGAAACTTGTTATGTTTTAAGTTTGAGCTCATGAAGAATCTATTTGATCAATTTTCAAATGTGATTCCAAACGCAATTTTTGACTTTTTACTGGTGTCAACACATGCAAATTTGTTAGTACCCCTATTTATGACATTATAACTCCTAATCCATGATAGGTGAGGTCAAGTGGATTGTACCACTATTTTGTCCTCTAAAAATACTTCAAGTATGCCAATTTGCAAGTCATGACGAATCTGTCTGCACACTTTCCCAGGTCCATTCCCTTTGCAAAAAAATGTTTTTATGCTAGTGTTTCTAGTTTGCAATTCCCAGTAGCCTACTTTGACCATTTTCCATTTGTGTCCTCTTATTCATAACACTCCCAAATCATAGATTTATACTCTTCTCATGACAATGAACCAACGCCCCAATTTTCATGCCCCCAAGTGTTAGTTTACCTAGTTTTCAAAGCCCAATCCAGACATAATTTATTGTTTTCTGACATGTTTTCTTGCAAGTAGTTCTGAGAGTTCAACTTTGACAGTCAATATCTTTTGACCCTGAATTCTTCATGAGACGAGATTTGAAAGAGTAAAAGTGTGTCGAACAGAGAATCCATGTGTCTAATTTCAGAGCCTTGTCAATTGTTCAGATTAGTTTTTAAGACTAGTCAAAGGACCTCCTGGCACAAAGTCAACAAGTTGAAATAAAATGATAAAATGAGTTTTAATGATAGTTTAGTGGTCAAATTTTTTCTAAATCAATACCAAAGGGTGAATGAGTTAGTTTTGCAGTTTAGTTGTTTAGAAATGAAAAAAAAAATAGCCAAACCCACTTGGGGCTTGACTAATTGCATCAGACTAAATAGAAAGGTGGGGATTAAAAGTTGTTTAACAAAAGTAGGATAAACTTAAAATTTATTGGTCAAATGCACAATTACAAGTCTCTCAAGGGAATTTTGATGAGGGAGAGAAAGGAAATTTATTTTAGAAATGATAATTATGCAATTCCTTGCCAAATTAATGGGAAAGAAACTATAGGTGGTTCAATAGCAGATATGAATTGCTCATAATACACAATTGGACATTTTTTTAATTCCATGGTTCAAATAGATCGTAACACTATTGGGAAAATGATGGGGATAGATTCCTTTGGTTTTCCTTTAAATAAATGTTCAAAAAAGTGAAGGGTAAAATGTTGTTTCTTCTTCGGTGGAGTGCCATACTTACAAGGTCCTTATTCACAAGCTTGGATTGCAAAGAAGACTTAAGAACGTAAGAAAAATTCTCTATGAGATACAAAGACAAGGAATTTGTGCACTAGATGAAACTATTTTCTATACAATGGTTCATGATTACGGTCAAGCTAAAATGGAAAATGAAGCAGTACATGTATTGGATGTAATGGAAGAGCTTGGATGCATGCCAACTATTAAATTTTATAATGCAATTCTGAAGTTTTTTGTTGAGCATGATTTTTATGTTGCAAAACATTTCTTTAGAAACATAATGATGAGCTCTAGGATCAAACCAAATGTTTACACTTTTGGTATCCTGATAAAAGCACTTTGTATCCTTAACTGCATTTGGGAGGTATTCAGATTACTTGAGTCAATGAGGCATTAGGGATGTGAGCCAAGTGACGTTACATACCATACAATGCTAACTGGATTTTGTAGACTGAGAGAATTAAGAGAGGTACTTGAGCTTCTTGAAAGTGGAGTAGCAAGGGGATACTTTCCTGATGTAATTACAATAACGAAGTTGATTGATGCACTATGTGAGGAGGGTAGCGTAGTGGAAGGTGCTGAATTGATGGAACAGTTGGAAGCAAAAGGATGTGTCACTAATGTGATAGCTCATAATACATTGATCAAAGGGTTCTGTAAGGCACAAAAAATAGAAAGTGCCCTCAAAACACTCACAAGAATGACAAGTAAGGGAACTACTCCAAATGTAGCCAGTGCCACCTAAGTAGTTGAATTTTGAAAAGGGAAGTCTGGAAATAAAAAATTAAATCATAAGAAAATGATTCAAGAGTTTCAACGTAGGAAAGTGGCAGGGGAGCTCAATGAAGAAAGGATCCACCTCTTGTGTTTTTTTTTTAAAGGAAGCCCTCGAAACAAATAAGAAGAGGCAGGGCAATTTAAAAATGTAAGGCATAGTAGAAAGAATGAAGTCGGTGCATGACCACACTAAGAAGCTCCATGTCAAATAGAAAATGCCAAAGAAGAACTCCTAGGGAACACCAAGTTATGGAGGAATGTTGCATCTAGTGATGATGAAGCATGGAGTGAGGCAAAGAAGCTGTAGCTTTTTAGAAGAGACTCGCGCATTGAAAAAGAGAGCAATGTTTTGTTTTTAACAGAGCAATGCCATAACAATAAATCCCACATTCACTATGGTGGGTAAATTTAAAAGTTTAAATACAACTCAACACATCAATTAAAATGAATTGAAGACATTGGCTTTTGGGAAGCTATAGGTTAGAGGGTGGGGCCCGTGGTCAGCCAAGAGACCTCAAATTTTGAGTGCTTGTAAAATTTTAAACAAAGATTCATGTGTGATGATGTGGCACCAAAAATGAAGATGCAACCAGATGTTGCCACATGTCCTGATCATGTGATGGGTGCTTGCTTGCAATAGTAAGATGCTCGACGGTTAAATAATGTAGAAATGTGAGAAGATGACTAGTGGCAGTAGTCTGACCTAAATGATGATGTGCCGACTGGAAGAGGCTCAAAGGACCAGTGCTCAGATCATGCCACGTGGCAGATCAAATAGTGAACACAAGCCCGCAAAATGGAAATTCTCGATCATTAAGAAATGCAAGATTGCGAGAGAGCGCCATGTGGCAGTGGGCCTGGCTGGAAATGACGAGGCATGTGGTGACATGGAGGTCTAGTGGTGATTGAGCAACCAATGTGAGACTGCCACATGGTGGTGCCTAGTAGAGGAATAGGATGGTGCCACGTGGCACTTAGTGATTGATGAAGTGGCAAGGGTTGGACCAATCAGGTGCTACCACATGGTAGCTCAGTCAAACCAAGTTTGACGTGAGGTCCAAGGTTGACAGAAAATGAGATATTTTAAAAAAAGATTTTAAATTATTTTTTCTCACAAAGTATGCATGTTCAGAATTCTTTTTAAATCAAAAAGGGTTTCTCCTATAGTTGAAAAATTTAGAAATTATTTTAATTTTTGAATTTCAAGTGTAGACCTAAGTTTTATAGTAGGGGGACATTTTTTCAAATAGACTTTTAGGGGGTTCCTGGTAAGCAAATATAGCGATATTATATATCGTCAGAACTGGGAGAGAACAAACTTTTCGATCATGAAGTTTGTTTTTGCACAGGAAGTAATCTATTCAAGTAATTCAAGATTTTTTCTCAGATTCTTAACTTGCAACTATATTATGGTTTGAAGTTCAAAATTGATTTCTAGCATGGAAATGACTCGAATAAACATAAAAAATAGTGGAAATTTAGTTGGGGTCAAATTTGATCACTTTTAAGTCAGTTAACCCACATTTTCACTAGCATTTCATGTTGTAGTTCAGATTTTATGTTTGCATAGAGGTTTTCATCATTCAACAGAGATATTTACAAGTTTTTTACAAAGTAATGATGAAAACAAAATCAGATCAGATGGGTAGAAAGAAGAGAGAGGCTCTTCACTTGTAGGGGATGGAATTCCAAGTGGACACATGTCATTCTAAGATTAGATCTAGGAATTCATCCTCTTCTATATCTTGCTTTCTTTCATCCATTGTAGGGGTTCTAGTCTTTGGAGAAAAACCACTCACTATTGTGATAATAGGTTTTGGTTCTAGTTTTGATGTGTTCCCATACTATGACACCACCTTCCTTTAGCAATTTCTCTTGTATGAATAGTAGTAAATGAAGAGAACATAGATAGTTCATATCTTTTAGGTGTTTCTATGTTCCCATACTATGACACCACCTTCCTTCAGCAATTTCTCTTGTATGAATAGTAGTAAATGAAGAGAACATAGATAGTTCAGATCTTTTAGGTGTTTCTATGTTTTGATTGCATGCATATGAATGTATTATTTCAAGGAAATTAATACAAAGAATAGTAGGTTCAGCTTCATCTTAAATCTTATCTCATTTATCAATAATCTTCAATGTTTTATGATCTTTGAACAAAGAGCCTAGGTCATAGTTGTAGTCCCTTAAGGTTGTATGTTGTTTCATTGTTTCTTATAACTCAAGGGGTTATGTAAATGCTTCAGAGAAATCAACAAGCTTGCAAGTTTACTGATGAGTATATCAAGAAAGAATGAGATTTAGATTGAACACAGATCTCTATTTACAAGGTGAATGGATATATCATATATCTGAATATATAAATAAGTATCAAGTATCCACATGCATGTGTTTGATTCATGGAATTTCCCAATAGATAAGGCACTAATCAATTACAGGATCACTTGCTCATGTTGTTGCATATTAGGGGTTTTGTTGAATTCAACATCATTAATCAAATGCTTTTCCCCTTTCATGTTGAAGAGCTAAAAAGTCTAACCCTCACTCATCTTATGAAGTTCATAGATTTGCATCTAGCTACTATAGATCTGTGTTATTGCATGAGTTATTAGGAGATAAAGGGGTTTTCATCTATAATAAATAGGTTCAGATTTATGTTTTAATTGCACTGGTACCATATATCAGAACCTCAAGGTTAACCTACCTAGGTCTTGCAAAGCCTAAAGTGAAAAAGGGTCAAACCTTATAATTGGCCCAAGACTGCAATCAAGTGTATTTGTTATAGGAATTTTCTAGCCTTAGATGCATTGGTCTAGTTTCTTGGTCATTTTCAAAACTATTAAATCAAGAGCCAACAAGTTGTTCTGCATACAAGTCATTGTCAATCTCATAAAATAGTTATTGTTCAACATTCTTATTACTAGGCCTCTTATTAGTATTTTCAACTGAATCATAATCAAGTATTCTTTCCTAAATTTTGAACTTCTCATCAACTTCTACATTAACTCTTTCAACAATATCTTTCAATCTATAATTAAAACATCTATATGACTTGCTCTTTAAATAACATCCAAGAAATATTCCTTCATCACTTCTAGGATTAAATTTACCAACATCATCTTCTCTTTTGATATAACACTTACTTCTAATGATTTTAAAGTATTTCGCAATAGGTGTATGCCTAAACCATAATTCATAAGGTTTCTTACCATTACTTTTTTTGATCTGAACTCTATTCATTGTGTATATTGTGGTGTTCACTACTTGTCTCCAAATGTTATGTAACACATTATTCTCAAACATCATAGCTCTAGTTGCCTTAATAACTAATTTGTTTATTTTTTCTACTATCTCATTCTATTGTGGTGTCTTAGGGGTTGAAAGTTGTCTCTTAATTCCATTATCCTCACAAAATATGTTAAATTAATTTGAAATAAATTGTCCTCCTCTATCTAATCTTAAACATTTTATCTTCAGTCCCAACTCGTTATCTACTCTATTCTTGAATAACTTGAACTTCTCAAAAGCTTTGGACTTTTCTCTAATAAATGTCACCCACATTATTCTTTTAAAATTATCAATAAGAAGCATAAAGAAACTTTCACCATAGAATACTCTAGTTCTTGTAGGACCAATCAAATCAGTGTGTATAATCTTACCCTTTACTAAAGTTGCAAATATTTTGCTTGAAAATGAACTCTTCTTCTATTTAGTCATCACACATTCCTTACAAACCATGTTAATAAGTTTTACAATCTTAGGAAAATATCTTATTGCATGTGTAGTACCGGTCTTCACAATGTTATCAAAGTTAATGTGACAAAATCTCTTATTCCATAACTAATTATCATCAACTTTTTCTTCCAAATATGTCATCTCTGTAGGATTCATTTGAAAAAAATTACTTGTAGTCCTTGTACATCTACCAATATCATCTTTATCCTTGATTATGCAAATCTTCTTTATGAATTACAATGTATATCCCTTACTCACAAGTCTCCAATACTCAAAAGATTATGTTTCAAACCATCAACAAAATAGACATGCTAAATGTTAGTTTTCCCATCAAGAGTAATAGATACTTTTCCTTTAATATGGAAAGGTGCATTATTTATAACTCTAACTACTCCTCCATCATAACTATTAGACTCAAAAAAAAAAAAATCATATCTCCTATCATATAATGAGAGAAACCACTATCTATAATCCAATCAATTTTTTTCTTTTCTACATCTGAAACTAAGGCTTTCTCTTCGTTTATCTCTTCTTTCTAAAAAATTTCTTCTTTAATAGAAACAAATCCAATTTCATCATCCTCATTATCACTATCTAATAAATTTATCACCTTACAATCAAATTCATCATCTTCATCAACAAAGAAGCATCTTGTGTAAAATTTGACTTACAACGCTTTGTACGTTTTCTTTTCTTTTCTCTTTTAGGAAAATGAGATGGAAAATCACCAAGTTCTTTGCAAGTCTAACAAACAAATAGCCTCCTAACTTTAGGTTCTCTTTTCACAACTAATTTAAGTCCTTCATCAATATTCATATCTTCTTCTTGCTTGATTATCCATTCTCTAGCATAATCTCCACTTGTGCTTGCACTTTTGGTTAGTTTAGCTTTATCTTTCTATACATTAATAGTAATCCATATTAATAGTTTAGCTTTATCCTTCATCAATATTCATATCTTCTTCTTGCTTGATTATCCATTCTCTAGCATAATCTCCACTTGTGCTTGCACTTTTGGTTAGTTTAGCTTTATCTTTCACAAGTAATTTAAGTCCTTCATCAATATTCATAGCTTCTTCTTGCTTGATTATCCATTCTCTAGCATAATCTCCACTTGTGCTTACACTTTTGGTTAGTTTATTTTTATCTTTCTATTCTAATTTTTCCTTTTTCTAGTTTCAATCTCTATTCAAATGCCTACAACTTCCTAAGTAGAGTTTATTTCGTAAAGTTAGGTGAAATAGGAATAATCTCTTCAATAGTTTCTACCTTGTTCATATAAGAAAGTGGCAAAGAATTTAGAATCTTCCACACTACATAATATTTAGTGAGAACTCCATCACATCTCTTAATACCTGCAATGATATTAGATATCCTAGAAAAATATCTTCTAATTGTTTCATCTGCCTACATCTTAGCACTAACATATCCTTCCACTTCTAAAGTTTAATTTCTTTGCAAATGTATCACCTTCAAATAGACTTGTAACTTAATCCAAATAACATGTGCAAGTTGTAAACCTTTTATCTCAACATATTTAAATTTTGGAAGAGCTGATAGAAAAGCTTCTCTAGCATATGTATTATACATGAATAAATCTTTTAGCTCTTAAGACAATTGTCTATTTTTTTCTCCTCAATCATTATCTTGCTTTCCCTTGTAATCATCTAGTATTCAACTCCCATGAATAGATTCATCTTTTCTTTCCAACTGTCATAGCCCATCAAATTTTAGAATTTCCTTCTTAAATATAACCCTTAATATCCTTAAGATGTTAAAATTTTCCTTCAAGGACTTGATACTATAATATCAATTATTAGAATTAAAAGTCCACCAATATAACTGAGAAGGTGGGGGAATCAGTTATGAACTTTAAACAACTTAAATCAACTTTATCAAATCTAAAACATATGCTCAATAAATAAAACAACCACAAGATGATAACAATGTAAACTAACACATGATATATTAACTAGGAAAACTCTTGATCAGAGGGAAAATTATGGCGAGAATGATGGTCACAACATGATGAACTAATATAAATTTTCCTTTTAAAATGATGTGACCCTATTAGGAGTCAATTCAACACAATCAGTACATATAATTCCTTGTTAGGATACTTTGAATCCCTGTCAGAAGATTCCAACCTATTAGTAGCTGATAAGAGGTCAACTGAACTCACTATTTGAATTACTTCAAAACTATTCTCACTTAACAATTTAGGATAATATATCTAAGAAATGAACTGATTAAAATAACAACTTATCTTTCCAAGATAATTCCTTTGAAGTCCTCAACATATCCTCAACATTATCCTCTACATTGATCTCATCAAATTCCCATCCAAAGCTTGCATAATACAATTATCATACATTACAACACATATGATGATTTACAGCTAAGGAAAACATATTTTGTTTATTCCAAGTTCTAAAAAGCCTAATTGAGATGGCCTTAAGGCTTCTCCAATGTACAATATGTAATATAGGACCATCATAAGACACTAAAATTAAGTTCCATGTGACACAATACATATTACATCAATTACATAACACAGTCGGCCTCGTAATGAACATATAACATGTTACACTTCAACTATCACTTTAGAATAATCCTCTAATTCTATTACCTCGAACACATAACCACGAACATGTCTCTAACCAAAATCCAAGCCCAGTAAAAAAGCTTTAACCTTGCCAAAAACATACAATTCAATCTTCAACATATTTTTCTTTGCACATTGGGTTGTAACCAACCTTCTGTAAAACTTTTGTGACCCTCACAAATATTCATAACTATTTTCATGCACTTATGCATATAATAAATACATATCCACAAACACTGTGTCAACCTTGTTGGATACAATTATGCATTCACAAATCTCATTGAACAAAATTATCTATGTTAATCTGACTATATTGTCTAGAAAGATGATATTTTGACATGAATGACAAACCAAGTAATAAATGCAACATATAAGCACTCGATCATCTCTCCAAAAATGCTAACAATCTCCCCTAGGCATTCAAGCCAATAATAATTATATGCTTATAATGATAAACAAATATTGACATAAGTATTGTCTAATATTTTTGTGTATTGTAAAATTTATAGCTCCAAAAATGTCCAAAAATTGTTTGATGGCCAATTTTGTTAAAGTTATTAGTTTTTTTTTTTGGTATTTCTAAGTTTCATGATGACCACTATTTTACTTCACAATGCCCCAATTGATTTGACCCCCTGATTTTGTTTTTTTGTGTTCCTTCAAGAAAATGGACCCTATAATTCAATTTCTCATATTTTGGTGAAAAGATAGTCAATATTAGGGGTTTTGCATGCTTCAAGCATTGTAGTGATGTTCATTTTAGACCAAAGTGCCAAAAAAAATGAGATTTCCTCAAAATAGGTTCCCACTCAAAAATCACCAAAATCCTACATTACTCAAAATTTGATGAAATAATAGTTGAGTTTAAGGTTTTGGGATGTTGCAAACACAATTAGGAGGGTTGTAAAGCTCCAAAAATGAACAAAAATACCCAAATCCAAATTCACACAAAAGACAACTTTAAAGACATTGCAACCCTCTTGAGAGGAAGAAAACATTTAAAATTTGAGAAGGGTTTTGTTGAATCCATGCTCTAATAACATGTTGATGTTTATAACATCAAGCACCTAAGAATCAAACCAAAAAAATGTTAAAGTAAAGAATTAATTTAATTACATTGATTAAATTAACTTTACTCCCTTCTTAAAATTTCCCTTTATGCACTTGCATTGTCATTTAACAATTAAAGATTAATTATTAAATTCCTTTTACATCTCAGGGTTTCCCTTTTAGGTTTTACGATCTCCTTCTATAATGATCGATCCATTGTATATTTTTTCTCATTCTTTTAGTCTGATAATATATTCTTGCATATTTCAAAGTCAAACCCTTGCCTTCTCTTGTATTTGCTTCTCTATGATAGGTTCTTCCATGCAAGTGTTCTTTGAGATCTATAGATTTGTCTTGCTCAAATATTTCATAGTATCAAACATGGATCTACTACAACTTGTTCATTATTGATGTAATAGGAACATGGATTTTTTGGATTAGATTTGGTATTTTTTATAAAATAGGGGGTTCACTATTTTTGGAGTACTTCGACCAAAAATAGACCTCACTATTGAGCTCACAATGCCTAAAAACCCCTATTTCGATATAAAACACATCTGGTTTGGACACCATTGACATAAGAGGTTATTTTTTTGTCCATCGAGGTCGTACAACCCTCTACATGCATCCTAAGGCATTTTTATTTTTTAAATATTAAAAATTAAAAAAATGTTTTTTTTTCAAATATGTGCGGTTTCAAAAAATGCACAACCTATGTGTTGCTCAATAACCACCATGTCGTCATGGAGCATCGCCTATCATCATCCCACATGCCACCCTGACCTCCTCTGCCACTACAACCTCCATTCCATCGTTGCCTAGCTCTTGTACTATTGCTCTGCCACCTATTATTCACCAACCTGCCAAAAGCTCGCCTACGATCACATGAGTGCCTAGGGGGCTCAATTTTTAGCTCCTAAAGGGGTTTGCTAGGTGCCCTTTTTGTTATAAGGAGTACATTGTGATTCTTTTGCGATATCTTGAGCATACAAAGGTATTTTTGGGAAAATAAGATACCGTCTAAAAGTTGATTCTAAGATGGACATAATGGTATAGGTTTTATTAGCCTTTTTTCCAATATGGTACCTTTTTTGTTGTTGAAGCCATTTGATCCTTCTTGCATTTTGGGGGGCCTAGTTTTCTCAAATTAACTCCAATTTTTTATCTAGATGAAGTGTCAAAAAGCACGTCTCAAGCACTTTCCAAATTCTCTATTATTTTTACCATATTTTTTCAAAGGTACACATGATACTCAACTGAAGCATTTTTTCTCTTCTCATTGTGTAAGCATTCTTTCTAACTGTTGGGGCTCAATTTTTTGTATTATAGGGGGAGGGGGGTATTTTCAATTCTTTTTTTTGTCATTTATATTAGTAAACTAGAACTATATCAAAACAAACACCTTCTAAAAAAATGGTCGAGACCTCTTCTTGTCTAGTTCCTCTAAACCCACATAACTATCACAGATGGAAAACTACCATGACATGACTTCTATGTTCAAAGGGTTTGTGGTCTTGTTTAGATGAAGTGCAATAGGTTTTCTAGAGTTCCTTAGACCTTGTAACATTGGAATAAGATGGATGATGTCATGGGTTTGATTTATTTGAATGTTTTAGATAACTTATAGTTTCATATTTATGGGTGTGATAGTCCTTGACAGATTTGTGCCAAGTTCACTGACTTGTTTGGTACTATCAATGAATTCAAAGCACTTTAGATTGAGGCAAAGCTTCCACCAGTTGTACATGATGCTTTTCCCTCCATTGAGGACTTTTAGATGAGGTTCAAACAATAGAGATTTTTGTTACATAGTTATGAGAAAGTGAAGAATGGTAAGGACTACATCTATCTGATTCTATCATAGATTGGAGGAAACTTTCAAATTTTCTCATCCACTTTCCTTTCTACTATAAATTCTTTGAGTCCTAGATTTACCATGCCCACATTTGAGGTATTCTATGATTGGTTGAATAGAGAGAAGGCCAAGCTTATATAGTCGGACCTCTATACAGAATCAAAGAACCAAGCATTGGTTTCTTAGATATCTACAGGGAAGCCAAAGTAGAAACTAAAGCCCAAAACACATTCTACTAGTAGTAAAAGTTCCTCTAAGCCATATCCTAGATTAGATACATGGAAATCCACTCTAAATGGTAAATCTTCTAAGTGTGGCGATTCTTCCTCCACTACTAAGAAGTTTACAGGTGATCCTTGAAGTTTTTGTGGCAAGGAAAGACATCTAGATTCCAGGTGTTGGAAATGTCTTGAGGCTTTAGAGGAGGCAATGCAACATCATAGTATTGTTTCTCTGAAGCCACCACCTTCTCCTTTAGGGAGAGGACATGATTTTTCTCCATGAGCTTTATATTCTCCTGCTACTTGGATAATTGATTTAGTTACTTTGTACTATATGACACACTCACCTTATTTGGTTACCTCACTTTCTTAGTGTTACTACATAGATTATAGTTGGTGACTCTCTAAAACTTTTAATTTTAGGTTCTGGTTCTAGCATTATTTATTTGCAGGGTGGTTCTCTACATGATGTTCTATTAGTTATATTCATTTCTATGAACCTCTTATCTATCTATCAGATTTTTCATTTTGGCTCTGGTAAGACAATTGATATCTCACCACATGATGTGGTTATTTGAGACCTCCATGATCCTGAATTGGTTATTTCTACTAGAAGTGTTGATTTACAATCTCACTTATATCAATTTGATGGCTTTGAGAACTTTAGTTCTATAGGTGTTTCTCTTGTTTCTCATGTAGACATGGTGAGAAACATTTGGCATGTATGTTTTGGCCATGTCAACTCAAATATCTACAATAGATCAATACATGGGAGCTAGTGATTGGGCTACCTCATATCTATTGTACTATCAATGTTTTTTGAGATTGTGCACTTGGAAAACATCATAGAGATCCTTTTTTTGATAGGTAGATCTACACATGTTAAGGCACTATTGGAGTCGATACACAATGATCTCATGCCATTTTTTATCCCATCTTTTTTAGGTGTCTAATATGTGCTTACCTTCATTGATGACTTCTCTACTCACACATGGGTGTACTTCTTGAAGTACAAGTCTTATATATTTGATTCATTTTGAATCTTTAAGACATGTGTGGAGAAGCAAATTACAACATTAGTTCACAGTTCCTCATACCCCTCAGGAGAATGGGGTTGTTGAGGGAAAGAATAAGACATTACAAGAGATGGCCAATTGTATGATACAATCTCAAGTTATGAGATCTTCATTTTGGGTTAAGGCTATCAATTGTGCCAACTATATTCAAAATCAAATGACTCACAAGGCATTGCAACATTTAACTCCTGAGGAGGCTTGGACTCATGTCAAGCCTAATGTTTCTACATTCCATATTTTTAGTAGTGAGGCTTGGGTATTTTTTCCAGATGCTTTGAGGAATGCCATGGAGAGGAAGAGGCAACCACTCATATTTGTTGGATATTGAAAGGATGTGAATGTGTATATGTTATTTGATCCTAATTCTAGAGATGTCTTATTTCAGCAAGATGTCTAGTTTGATGAGCGTTACGAAATGTCCCTTTCTCTAATTTTATATGATATTTCAAGCCTCTAATCAGATCTTTAAGATCAAACAACCAATCTTTCAAAGATCCACCAATTTCTAAATAAACCCCAAATCGGGTATGTCGGAAATAGTGCCAAAAACTTCACTAAATCTGAAAGTGGACATTTTTATAAAAATTTCAGCAGCATAACAGCCTACAAAATGAAATTTTCAGATCTGTATAACATTTACACAACAGCTCCCAAACAGAGGATAAAAACAATGCTCATCGGGCTCCCAAAAACAACATAGAATAGCCCGAAAACACCACAAAAACACTAATAATCTATTACAGAAGTATAATCATGACCAAATACATATATTCAGCTATATTTTAACATCTAAAAGTCTGAAATACAGCAGCAACTCAAACTAATATGAAATACTCAATCGGAAACACCAAACTCTTACAAACAACACACCCGAAAAACCACAAATCTGCACTGTTTAGCACAAAGCCAAACTCTGCATGAGCATGCACATGGAATGGCTTAAAACTCCCATCCTTAGCCTTCCTAGAAACCTACAAACTCCTGTTCTTGGGTCTCCTTCTCCACAGGTTTGGCAGCCTCTGAAGAATAACAAAGAAATGAGCAAAAATCAAGTTCTGGAATCCGCGCAAAATGCCTCCAAACCCCTTAAAAGAGGGCATAACCCTAACTCACATCCAAGAGGGGTTAATAAAACATATTTGAATAATAATCTTCATTTATTAGTCCATTAGCTTCCAAAGATTATCCCCTTTTTCCAAAACTTCACCTTTTTGGGCCTGCCTGCCTTAGCAAAGATTATTATTTTTAATTATTTGAAAAGGGGACATGACACGTTATCCTTAGATGGAGCCTTCATCACCAACTTCTCCTTCACTTCCTAGTACTTCGTCTTCTCCCTAAAAGATTATTTATCCTCCAAGGACAACCATGATGATGATCCACATTCCCTACCTCCACCAGATGCTCAATGATTTCCCAAGTGGGCTCATGGCATTATTGATGCAACTGGACCTATGGTAGGAGATCCTTTAGATTCTTTTTGCACTATGCTCATACATTTGGTACTGGACTATTCAATCATGTCATTTTAGATGAACCGCATAGTTTTTCACAAGAGATAGGACACTCAAATTGGGACATGGCTATGGATGAGGAGTAGTCTTCTTTTATGAAGAACCACACTTGGGATCTTTATCATCTTTTGAATGGAAGAAAGTTGGTTTGGTGCTAATGGGTATATCATACCAAGTATGTTGCAAACAGTTCTATTGATAGGTATAAAGAAAGTCTTGTTGTGAATGAATTTACATAGGTTGAGGGTATTGATTACTCTAAGACCTTTTCTCTCATTGCCAAGATGAATTCTATTCACTTTGTACTCTCTCTTGCAGCTTCTCAGGGATGGAAAATATTTTAGATGGATGTGAAGAGTGCCTTTTAACATAGAGACCTACATGAGGAGATATATATGGACCAACCCTAGGGTTTTGTGTAGGACTCTTCTATGGTGTGCAAACTTAGGAAATCTTTATATAGTCTCAAACAAGCTCCTCAAGCTTAGTATGAGAAGATGGATTCCTTCTTGCTTGCATCATAGTTGCTACGCTATCATTTTGATGCTATAGTATACATTCAACATCTTGGGGTTGATTTATTGATGCTTGTGCTATATGCTGATGATCTCATTATTATAGGTAGCTCACCCCTCTATGATTTAGAGTGTTTGATGAGTTTTGAGAGATCAATTTGAGATGTCAAACCTTGGACTTTTGCACTATTTTTTTGGCCTACAAGTTGTTTAGTCTTTGGATGTGATAGCCATACTTCAGCAAAAATGTGCTCTTGATATGATTTAGAGATTAAACATGCTTGATTGCAAGCTTTCTCCCACACATTTTCAGTCGAGTGTTGTTTTATGTACTACTTGCTCTACTCCTATAATGGATTTCACTTTATATAGATAGCTTGTGGGTAGTTTTTTGTACCTGAAACATACACGTCTTGATCTTTCCTTTGTAATTGGACTTGCTTCTATATTCTCACATGATCTACATAAGATTCATTGGAAAGATGTCAAATGTATCTTGAGGTACATTCGGGGTACTACATGTTATGGTATTCATTATATATTAGGGGATCCTCATATTATTGGTTACACATACTCAGATTGGGTTGGTGATGTTGATGGTTAAATGTCTACTTTTGGCTTTATTTTCTATCTTGGTTATGGTCCTATCACATGGTATTGCAAGAAGCAACATGCTCACACATTATCATCTACAAAGACAGAGTGCAGGACAATTATGCTAGCTAATTAATAGGTTTTATGACTTCTACAGTTGATGACAAAGTTTGATTTTTTCCCTAACAATTCCACCTTTCTTTGGTGTGACAATCAAAGTTCTATACACATTTCTCACAACCTAGTTGAGCATTAGAGGACCAAGCACATTGAGCTTCATATGCACTTCATCAGGAATTTGATTCAAGAGGTCCCTGTTAGCGTGGAGTATATTCCCACTGCTGAGAAGGTTGCTAACATCTTTACTAAACCTTTTACATCCCCACCATATCTTCAACTACATTCTATGCTTCGAGTGAAGAAAGTTGTCCTTGGGGGGTCTCATTGATGAGTACTTGCCTCCTTCTTTATTGTTTTACATTCTTCTATCTCTTTTTGGGTAGGGTTTTTCCCACATGGTTTTCCTATTTCTCCATTTTTTAGAGATTTGGTTGTGCTAGGTACCTAATCATGCCATGTTGTCAGGACCCATTTATGCTTTCAACATTGTAGTTTCCTTACTTTTTTTTGTAATATTTGTAGCGGCATGATTGCTCATCTTAAGGGGGCTGCTAGAGTAAAGAATTAATTTAATTATATTTATTAAATTACCTTCCCTCCCTCCTTAAGATTTCCCTTTATGCACTTGCATTGTCATTTAATAATTAAATATTAATTATTATATATTTTTTACCTCTTAGGGTTTCCCTTTTATCTATTATATGATCTCCTTCTATAAGGATTGATCCATTAAATATTTTTCTCATTCTTTTAGTCTAATAATTTATATTCTTGCATAAATTTCAGAGTCAAAACCTTGGCTTCTCTTGTCTTTGCTTCTCTGTGATAGGTTCTTGCATGCCCTGGGATCTGTGTATTTGTCTTGCTCAAATCCTTCAAACAATAATACTTCCACAAGGAGAGAAGAATAAAATAATTTCTACATTTATCAAGAAGCAAAGATGGAAAAACTATTTTTGGGTTTTTGGTTTGGATGTATAAAACTACAAAGGCTGGTAATGGGTCTTGCTCTGGGTTTGGTAGTAATGCTACTCTTAAATCACTTAACAATTGTGATTATATGACTAATCTGAATACATAATGATCATAGTTTATTTTCATAATTTGATGCTTTGTGACTCTTTTGGTGGTTTCAAGTCTCCGTGTTACCAGGTTATCTTACTGGTTAAAGTTTGATATCGATAAATTAAGTAGTAATTTTTTAAACTATTATAGGATTCAATTTGCTAATTATAGATTTCTAAATTTTCTCAAAATCATAGAAGTATTGCGACATCAAGAGTCTATATACTCAGAATGGCTCTTGGCTCCAAAACCTTGACTTGAAGGGAGCAACTAGGTTTGTTTCCTGTAGCATCTCATTTCTATAACCTAGTGCAGGTGAATGGTTTTTGGTTAAGAAGCTAGGTTCTAAGGTTTCAGGTGGAAATAATGGTATTCGAGCTAGCTCAACTCCGCTTTAGGTATATTTTTGGTATAACATGAGGTATATGACAATTATGTTAAAACTCTATCATGTGGCTCACGAGAGGCAACCTAGGCATAACTGGGGTTTGAACAACATAGGAATGGTACTAAGATTCTAAAATATAGATTTGGCTCAATATATTAGGATAGATTTTAGACAATATCATAATTTTAGAAGTTTAGTATTTCTAATTCATAGTAATGACAATATGGATTTAGATTATAAAGCAAAGGATTCTTTCACATAGATAAGCTAGTAAGTTTCATTATAGTATTGAAGAATAGAGCAATATTTCGAAAGGCAAAGGTAATTATTTTATTAGTTCATGGTACTCTATGCTCCTAATTAAGACTATTGCAGTATTATATTAACCATCTCATCCATCAAACTAGTTAGATAGAATTGTATGTATCTCCTAGGTAAGGATTTAGAACCTTTGACAGCTCAATCTTAGTAGGGCATTTGGGCCTAAGGAGTTGAGTTCAAAGGTGTCATCTGATACTTAGGAATAATTCATTTAGTTTGAATTAAAGTTATGTTGACACTTTGAGATTAACTAAAGATGATATTTTTGTCTGTTTGGTAGACTAAGTGTAACTTATTTATTTTTTCAAAGAAATGTAGGCTACAATTTTAGAACTTGTATAATTAGGGAAATCTAATCAGTATAATGAAATAGTATAGTACAACATAACAAAGAATAGTTAAGAATCACATAGTTAAATCCTGATAGCAATATCACAATTTGACTTGCTGTGGAAATTATCTCCTACTTGTCAATTGATGAGCTTAAGGGGCTTTCTAATGAATGGTTCATAAGGCACAACACTTGGTGAACATTTTGCAAATGGGGTTGCAAGCTTTGAGTTTAACCATGGAGGAAACTCTGTAGTTAAGCGCGCTCAGGCTAGAGTAGTAGTGGGATAGGTGATCTCTTGGGAAGTCTCGATGCTTCACCCTTGTGAGCATCACCTAGATCCAATGAGTGCTAAGTGTTCCATTTATTCTCATGAGAGATGGATTCATGTTGAATCATTACTCATGAAACATAGGTCAAGGAGTTTGACTCAAAATCACATAGTTAAATCCTAATAGCAATATCACAATAAGAATCATCTTTCAAATAATAGGTTATAGGCTTCGTTTGGTAATCATTTATATGTTAATATTCTCGGTATTTTAAGGACTTTGTTAGTAAAGGAATAAAGCTAATTATTATGATGTACGCCTTTTTTTGTAGAATTTAGCACAAATAACTAATAGCAAATTAAAAGCTATTTCTCCAAGGTATCCTTTACTAAAAAAGTTGTATGCAGCTTGATTACTAACTTTTTTGATTGATAAGTCAAGAAGGCAGGGTTGAGCGCTCAGCTTAGTAATGGAAGAGGATTAAAGAACTACGACCGCTATGATTTTTCTTAACTAGTCAATGAGGCTTTTTATGCATCCCTATTGATTTTATTTATTTGTACTATTATCTTGGCTCTTATAATCATTTAATATGAATCAATATAATTGGGGTATGCCCCTTTTATGATGTAATAATAAAGGACTTTGGTCCTAGGCTAGACTGGAGGTTTTCTTCTCTGTTCTTTCCTACCAATGCTCGTTTGAACAGATATATGCTGTTGTAAATCATTAATTTGTTAATATTTAATAAAAATAATCAAGGCCTTCGTTGTTTATCAATAAAAAAAAAAAAAAGATGGCGAAATTGTAAGATTTCAGGATGAATTACAAAAACAAGATCAATTGCTTTTACAAAAAATAAGCTCTAAAATTAGAAAAAAACTAACTCAAACTAAAAGTAACAAAGTAGAGCTAGATATGAAAACTAAAATTGCATGATATGTACAACGTGCAAACTAAAGCCCAATTAGACTAGACTAATCTAAATTTAGGCTCAATTATGTGAACTTGTGCTAGAGTATGAATGTGTAAACATGTGCTCAATTATGCATAATAATGTGCACGAGAATATTCTTTAGTGTGTGCAAGATTAATTACATCAACACATGTAAATATACAACAAACATGGATGCCCTAACAATCCACAACCTTAATTCAAGGCTAACCATCTCCCTTTCTAATAATACCATGATGCCCTAACATCTCTTCCTCTCCCACATGATCATTCATTCTTTGACCTCTAAAAATAGGGGTATTGTGATTTCCTACTTCTCTACACTTCCTTTGACCACTATGCATTTGTCCCCTCTAAATCTTACCACCACCAAAGAGGAAGTTAAAGATCTTCAAATCTTTCATGTGAGAATGCTAAATCCCACCTACAATACAAATCATTACTTCTTTATAAAACTTGATAGCTTGGTCCTCCCAACTCAATTAATGATTATCAAGTAACCATCAAAAAAAAATATCTTCTCTTATGTATGTAGAAGATATATGGCATGTCATTCCTCACCATCCTTCTCTTATTCAAAGTCTTTCAAAACCACTTTAGAACAATTTAAAAGTTGCTATATTGTTTACTTCACCATATTTGTAATACATTTTTTAAAATACTTTGTATGTAACTTGAATTTTACTTTTAGAAAACCCATCATTTCTTATTGGACAATTTTTTTGATTTTGCATTTGATTTTGAAAATTGTTAACATATTTTTTTTTATGGTGCCATTTTTAATTCACACAAACACAGACACAAATATTCACACACACACACACACACACATTTTAGTGTTTTGTGTACACGACCAAAACATGATGTTTTCTACTATTGTAGCAAAAACTAATTAAACATATATTAGTTACATCTTAGTCTTTATGTACATAATCACTATATGACACCCTACCTTTCATTATAAAGTGTCTCTAAATGTTAATGATACAATTTTATTTTAACTACAATTTGAAAGTTTCTTTTACAATGATGAAATTATTACAATTTAGGAATTGTAGATTATCTATAAATAAATTAGAACACTAAAATTATAACTACTAATTATTGGAAAATATGAAAGATCAATGTGCCACTTGTGGTTGGATTTCTAGGGGGATGGGACTATTAATTGGTGGTATTCTTGGGTGACCAATTGTCAATTCTTCACAATTGCTTCCTCATCTATATTTGGCAATGTCTTTGATTCAAAATAAAGGCGTAGCTAAAACCAAAGAGAAAATGAGGGCCAAGATGTTCTCGACATCACTCCAAACCTCGTTGATGTATGAGACTAATAATGTGGTGAGAACCTTTTGCCCCCTCTAGGTACTATTGCTCTCGTCGCTTAATGACTTCTTTTTTCCTACTTTTATGTTTTATTCTAAGCTTGACACCAACTCTCTCTTAAAACATAAGCTTACATTCACCCACCTTTATTTTTTGATTATGTATACTTAAGATATTTTAAATAATAAAATGTTGACACATATAGTCATAAGATTTTATGATATTTAATTTTCTCCTTTTCAACATTTTTCAAAAGATTACATAATAAAAAAATCTTTACACAATTACTTGAAATATGTAAGAACCCAAAAAAAAAATGTTAAAAAATATGAAAATCCTGTTTTAACACCCATCCCTAGTAGGTGCACAAGGAGCTCCTCTCCACGGGACCCACCCTGCCTTAAACGATACCTTTTTTATTCTTTTCAAATTTAGTAAATCCTCTTATATTGAAAAAGAATATTGCGAAACGTTTTTGTAATTAATAAGTGGCGGAGGCTCAACCGTAAAAACTGCCGTTACAATATTCAAATCCCGAAAGCCACGATGGGCGGCAATTAACCGTATCCGTTCTTTTTTTCCTCGACCGGAATTTCGCCGCATGGAACGCAATGGTGTCTACATAAAATTTCTGTTTCTCGAGCTCTGCAAAAAGAATGCCATTCCTTGATTAAACTCTTCAAAATTGTCTCTTATACCCAGTAATTTCGGAACCCTGACTCTGACGGCAAAGAGATCAACAACCAACAGAGTTCCCGTTCCGTCAACGCCCAAAAATCACGTTTAATACTTCTCTTTTTAGCCCTACTTTAAAATTTGTCCCTAATTTTCAATGGCGGAAAGGGACAGAAACTTGACTAGGGTAGGCCCCTGTTTCAGTCCCGCCAAATTAAGGAGAGAGAGAGCTTGTTTACCAATCACCCACTTCTACTTAGACTGCTTTTACAGTGTTCATGGAGAATGCTGAGAGGAAACTGTAAAGAAGAACAAGCATAAGAAATCTGAATGCCAGCTTCAAATGACTCATCTCATTTAATGCATACCCATTATTTGATACCTCATGATTCTGGCCGACTGAAATAGTATCAGCAGTCTTGCAAGAAAATATATGAGCGAGCTACTGACATGGATCATCATTGCAATCTGTCGGAGTCAAATGTTTGCCAGGGTACATTATTTGAGCTTCAAATGAGATTTAATGGCGGATCCATAGGTTCGGCGTTTTGTACCCGTTTGCATTGCATTTTGTGAACGTTTCGGTTGATTGGAATTTGCATGTTGAGTGGGGTTTCTTGGAGAGAATGGTGAATTCTTGGAGGAGTTGGTTGTTGTGGGTGGTGGCGGCATTGCTCTGTTTGAATGTGTTTGTGTGTGAGTGTTCAGGGTTGAATTATGGGGAGGCCCTGAGCAAGTGCCTTTTGTTTCTGGAAGCCCAGAGATCTGGTAGACTTCCTTCAGGACAGCGTGTTACATGGCGTGACCACTCTGGACTCACTGATGGATTGCTTCAGGGTGTATGTTTTTGTTTCCCCAGATGCCTTTTGTGCTCAACAGTAGTGATACAGTACAATGTAGCATCGAGAAATACTTGGTTTTCTCGCTGGTTGAGGCAATGAATGTTCAGAGAGTTTGTACCTTTTAATTGTGTTTGTTTTTAACATTGAAAGCAATGTTGCGTCGGGAGTATTTCATATTGAGTTTGGGATTATTTTAACAGGGATAAAATGTACTGAAATGCAGTCGGTTTTATAGTAAATGGGCTTCAATTGTTCTTCATGCAGGTGGATCTAGTGGGCGGCTACTATGATGCCGGTGATCATGTCAAATTTGGCCTTCCAATGGCGTTTACTGTTACAATGCTCTCGTGGAGTGTGATGGAGTATGGCAATCAGATTACTGCAGCAGGGCAGCTTGGATATTCAATGGAGGCCATCAAATGGGGTACAGACTACTTTTTGAAAGCTCATTCGGAGCCCGAAGTTCTCTGGGGAGAGGTAATAATAAGCAGATGATTAACTCATATTTTTCATCTCTGTGCTGCTCTTGTTCTGATGATGGTTCACATAATGTGCTCCGAAATGTTGGCTTGGCTCAAAGTGGAATACAGAGCAAAAATCCAGAAGCAAAAAAATCATTCAATGCCACCCCCTTTTTACAATCGGTTTTTTTTCAATGTTTGTTTTTCTCCAAGCTGTTAGCTATCATTAATGGCTGTAATTGCTACAACACTCTACAGTCTCTATTACTAACATAAATTTGGGCGTATATTCATTGCTTCTGTAATCATTAGTTTTATTGTTTAAGTTGATCTTACATAATGAAGAGTTTCCTTTTCCAAATTTATTGGTATAAATTCGTGCCTGCAAGTGTTTATACAGCCTTCTTCCTGCTATTTCCAGGGTCTAGTGATATAAATACTTCTTCAGATTATTGGGTGGGCCTCTGTATTAGTTACTCTAATTGGCTCTACAATTTAATGGCTTTTGTTGTTTTTTGTGTTTTGAATCTGCATAACCATTGCTACTCTTAGATCTTTCCCGTGAATTGTAGTTTGCAGAGGCAACATCAGTAGAATGCATTGATTTAAACTACAGTAAATTTGAAGAGAACAATTACTCTGTTACTAGCTGTGGGGATTCAATGTGTCAAGGATTGAGATGTGAAGGTCTCTGGTAATGTGAATTTCAGGTTGGCAGGCATGAGCCTACACAATAGTATCTGGGAGATCTTGGGGTTGTGTCTACTCGAACGTAACAAATAATAATAAAAAGTAATTAGAACATATAACAATAATTAATCTTGGCTTCGACTTGTGAGTTCCAGGTTGGAGATGGAGACACCGATCACTATTGCTGGCAAAGGCCAGAGGACATGACAACATCAAGGCAGGCATACAAGGTCGATGCTGCTAACCCTGGCTCTGACCTAGCAGGTGAAACTGCAGCTGCCATGGCATCCTCTTCAATTGTTTTTCGCAAATCAAATCCCGCCTATTCAAATTTGCTCCTCCAACATGCCAAGCAGGTAATACTCAGACTTCAAATTCTGCAAAGACAAAGAGTTTTTTTAACTGAGCCCAACATACAACCATCTGATAAGCTGCAGCCTTATTTCTGTTCTTCAATGTACAGTTGTTTGCCTTTGCTGATAAATACAGAGGCAAATATGACAAAAGCATCAGCATTGTTGGGAAGTACTATTCTTCAGTAAGCGGCTATGGGGTTAGAACCTGAAAGAATCCCTAACTAGCTGATTTATAACCATTTCAATCCACATTTAATGGGGTTTACACTTAACTAATATGTAGTGCTGATGATGATTAGGATGAGTTGCTCTGGGCTGCCTCATGGATGTACCAGGCCACTGGAGATGTATATTATCTGAAATATATTACTGATAATGCGGAGTCCTTAGGGGGCACTGGATGGGCAATGACAGAATTCAGCTGGGATGTCAAATATGCAGGCCTCCAAGTCCTTGCCGCCAAGGTACTACAAAAATTTAGCACACTTCACGAGAAATTTCCTTGCATTGAGTACGATTGTCTCTTATTGGATTTATTGTTTATATGTTACAATTCACATGAATCTTAACGAATTTATTTGTGTATTGAAGGTCTTGATGCAAGGTCAAGGTGGGAAATACACTTCTACTTTGCAAAAATATCAATCCAAGGCCGAGTTCTTCCTCTGTGCTTGCCTCCAGAAAAATCTACCGGGTTCCAATGTTGATCTTACTCCTGGTAAGCATCAGAAGACATCAACTTGAATTTAACTCCATCTGAACCTTGGCTAATGACGATCTTACTTACCCCTGGATTCCACTAATTCACATGGTTACAAAGTCAATTTAATGCCCTTTGCATTTTAACTCTAGATTTAATTGTGCAAGCTTTTTTAAGCATTAACATTTTGGATTACATTACGTGATCCTTATCATGATGAGAAAGTGCAAGAGTGTGATCTGAAACATTGATCCAAAAAAACTTACACAATCCTATTCAAAATTAAAATTCATGTGTTTCAAATGGATTGTGAAAATCTGATAACGTTAACTAATGAAGGGTTTTCTTTTTTCATGAAGGGGGTTTGTTATATATTAGGGAGTGGAACAATATGCAGTATGTCTCCTCCGCATCATTTCTGTTAACAGTGTACTCAGATTACCTATCTTCAGTGAAAAAGCAGCTCATGTGTCCATCCGCAGAAGTACAGCCAACAGAGCTTCTTAAGCTTGCCCAGTCTCAGGTTTGTCTTTGCACAAACCCTGTTTTATTCACATCTTTCCGTAAGTGTTCAAAAGAAAACAATTACATTGACATGTTTACTTCACTGCATTAAAGTACAACCCACATGAAAGAAAACTTCATAATGTAATTGGTTTCCTATGGAATTTTTTGTCGATGTGACTGAATGTTACAAAATGCCCCAATAATTTTAAAGATTTTATGTCCTCTCTAAGAGTACTCTTTTCCTTTTATCACTGTTGTAGCCATTAATGAACCTTGCACTTCCTGCGTTGCGTTGTCCTTTGTAGGATCAGAACTCCACATGGGAGGTTAAAGAAAAGCCCATTTGAATCTGATGTTAAAAATAATCACCCTGTTTCGTTATGAATCAGGTTTGTTCTTTATTGGTAGTTACCTATATATGAATTGTGGTGAAAATCTTGTCCACTAATGGTAACTTCCTAATGTTTAAGATCTTTGAAAAATCTTGAGTTTGAACATCCTACGGTCCTACGTAAACGGGGAGTTCACATGTGAAACATTTAATAGATGTGACTGCAACACAGCATAGAGAATAGTAAGAGTAGACAGGGATCAGTTGTATGACAGAAAGAGACAACTTCATTACCGTGGAAATGGCCAACATAATATCACATGCCAACAATAGGACACTGCTATTTTTCATTTAAAATGTTCTATTAACCAAATTTTGACCAAATTTCTCAAAATTGAAAAAATATAGTAGAATTTTACAAAAGAAAATTAGTATTTATTCTTCATAATCTATATATTTGAAATAAAAAATAACAAAAAAATCACAATGTTTTAATGAATCTGAAAAAATAAGTTTGACCTTTAAAAAAAATCTTTGATACATTTTATTTGAAGACTAGTGCCCCCTAAGAACATAAGAGATGATTTTGAAGTTTCAGCATTAACCTGCAAAGTAATTATAGAGTTTCTTAAGAGTGTCATTAATAAAAGTGCTGTTTCTTCCCATTTAACAGGTAGACTACATTCTAGGCCTCAACCCAAGGGCTACAAGTTACTTGGTGGGATTTGGCAAAACCTATCCTCTGCAAGTTCATCATCGTGGAGCCTCCATAATTTCTTACAAGGAGAATCCATCTTTCATAGGTTGTACACAGGGCTATGACACGTGGTATAATCGCAAGGAGACCAATCCTAATGTTGTTGTTGGGGCTCTTGTTGGAGGGCCAGACAAGAACGACAATTTTGAGGATGAAAGAGGGAATTATATGCAGACAGAAGCTTGCACCTACAATGTTGCTCCTCTTCTTGGTGTCTTTGCTAAACTCAATGGTAATATATTTTAATTTCTAATGGGTACCTTTTATTTGCATAAAGTTCTAGACAGTTGAATTTAGAAACTCATCTCTCATAAGAATGGATAGAACACTTTGCACTAATTGGATCAAGGTGATCCTAAGTGTTCTATTCATTCTCATGAAAAATGGGTTCACGTGAACCATTACTCATGAAATATGAACCAATGAGTTTGACTCAAAAACTACACAATTAAATTCTGATAACAATATCACAATTTAAAAACACTACCATTATGCCTTGTGATCTTTACTTTTCATTCTGAAATGATCTTAATATACCATGCTCACAGATCCACTATCCTAATAGTTCCGTGGCTAAATTGTTTTTCTTATATTGAAATGATCTTAATATACCATGCTTACAGATCCACTATCCTAATAGTTCCGTGGCTAAATTGTTTTTCTTATATAAATCTTTTACAACTTTTTGAGAAAAACCCAAGTATTTCTCCTAAGTATGAGTAACTTTTTTCATAGCTGCATAGCTGCTGCCAGCTAATAAGTGGCCTTCAATAAAATTCTGTCAGTGTGCTAATGATGAAGGGATGTTTTGTCTGTGCAGGCTTCCCATCACAGGAAAATCTTCCTGTTCTGATTCAGTCGGATCGGATCAGATACAACAGTCCTGTTGGACCGCGGCTACCACCCTCCATTCCTTATTTAAATTCAGGTAAACAATATTACTTAAAAAGAATGATTTATAAAGACATTAGATTTCCACAGTCCCATCCAAATTAGTACAAATTATTTTTGAATTCCGAAACTTATGATAAACAAATTTTACACAGCGGAATCCAGAAATAACTCTCACTAGTCAAGATTACATTTTACTCTTTCCACATTCTTCTTTTCTTTCACGTTATGAGATGAAATGTGACAAAACTCATACAATTGCAGGAGTGGACAACTTTGGGTGCCCAATACAATTCCTTCACACGGTGGGGGAGTCATGGATGAGAAGAGGGAGAAAGTATTACAAGCATAAAGTGACGGTCATCAATGTTTCCAACAAGCCCATAACCCACCTCACTCTTTCCATAAAGAACCTCGCGGGCCCCTTGTTTGGACTCCAGCAATCCAAACACCATGATTGCTTGTACGAACTCCCGCCATGGATGAAAACTCTGGTTCCCGGCCATGCTTTCCATTTTGTTTTTCTTCACTCTGGCCCCCAACCTCAGATCTCCTTTGTCAGCTATAGATGATACCAAGATCAAACAAAGCACAAAAGAGAAAAAGAAAATTGGGAAAAAAGAAGCCTGGTAAAATTGGCATGATCATATATATGTTTCTTGAGTATTGTTTCCCTAGATCATACTGACCAACTAACCCTCTGACATATTGATGCCATAAAAAGCATATGTATACATATATATATAAATATTATATACAGGTGTATCCATAAAGGATTTTGTAAGAGAGGTCATGCAATAAAGAGCGGGTTAAGCCTATCAGAAGGCATAGATTTATTTGTCAGGTAGGGGATGGCACAAGTCAGTCCTCTCCATCTCCCTCATCTGCTTCTCCGAGGATTCAAATCTATTGAAGGTATATTTATTGACTGTAATCTATAATTAATTATTAATAATAAATATATTTGTGTTTTATTGCTACGGAGATCTCCCAAGTGTCGACCATTTGTAGGAATAGTTTGGGATGATAATCAAACAATTTTTTCACCTTACACAAAAAGTTGAAGATTCACACACACACAAAATTAAAATTAAGATTAATAATAATTTAATATAAGGTTATGTGAATTTATGTAATAGAAAGTTGAAATTTGATATAACAAGTACAAGAATTTTGTTGATATTGGTGAATAATAAATGATTATTTCATACTTTTTCAAATATAATTTTTAATTATAATTTCATTTGTCAAAAAGTAACACAACAAATTAGGTTTCTCTCTACATTAAGCTTGTGTTTTGCAAAATTGACTTTGTATTGGGAATGGTCTGGTAAACAAGATTGATCTTGCAAAATGTGACTTAATAACTTATTTTCCTTCACCTTTTAGATATTTGAATGTAGCAAAGTGGTGTCTAGAGAAATTATTGAGTTGCATGTTCATCTTGGTAGGTGAATCTTGGTTGATTGAATTAATAAAAATGAGAAACATCAAATAAAGTATTCATAGGCATGTGAATTGTAATACCTCGGGCCACATGATATGGACAAAATCAATATAATATTTTTTAAATAATCACCACCACTAATAAGACACGATAGCTAAATGTCATAAAAAAATTAACATCCCTTCCATGCATTGAAATAGATGTTTTACACATGTGACGATGCACTCACATGAAGACAAATGTACAATAAATTTAACAAAAGTGTTACCATGTCATAAGCTTGTATAGATCATGAATACAAACAATACATCTCTTTTACATTCAAACCATCAACTATATAAGAGGGTACACAATGCTCAATGAAAAGCCAATAAATTAACATTCCCTTTAAGTCAAGAACATTGCTAGCCATGTCATCTAAACATGGCACATGTAACAATAATATCACAAATGGTCTCTAAAATTTAATAAAGTACAAATCAAGTGGTGCACGAGCACCTAGGGATCAAGGGGCCACCATAAGGCCCACATGAAGAATATATGAAGGCATTTAGTTTGTGATCTATATCTCCATTTTATAATGTAAAATGTAATCATGATTGGAAATGGCATTTGAAGTCATATTGAGTCATTGTAATCATTTTGACATAATGTTGCTATGTTGAGCAAATTAGGCCTAATGGGCTATGTATGGGCTTAAAGAGGGTAGATTAGAAGTTTGAATAAGGTTTTATGTTTATAAGGTATTGAATTGATCAATTTGATACAATAGAAATGATGATTAAAATCCTTGGTGTAAAAGAATTAAAAGTTCCCCACTTGACAACATAGTTAAGGGTCTACAAATGACATTTTTGGTTCTTTACAATAGTTAATTGGTTTGTGTAAGTTCCCATAGTTGGAAACAAGTTTATTTATCTTTGTAAAATGCCCGAGGATAGTATTTTTTGATGTAATAAGAAAAAAGTATTAATGGAAAGCAATTTTTTTGCACATTTTTTTGTTTTATCAATGATAACAGTATGATATTCAAACATTCTTTTATGTAAGCAAGATAATATAATGATCCATCTTGCATGGGAATAATGAAGATGTGAATGACCTTTATTTTGGTTTTTGTTTCAACTATTCTCATTGAGATTAGCAAAGATATTCAAGTTCTTGAGGAAACACTAAAACCTCGGTTAGGATAATCATAACACTAATAAGATGTAGAAACTCTAAGTTTCACATGGATTCGAGCCGAGAACAATGGGAAACATATTATATTTATGTCCCTGTGTTTGTAGAACAACATGCACTTATTTTTGGAATCACCACTATTGTTACATCAAAAGCTTAAGCTATCAATGAATGTCACAATAGCCAGAGACGAGGATCCACAAGAGGCGGTTAAGCACATGTCACAAATCCATCAGTGTATGTTGACTGATACTTTCACCAAGAGGGGACAAAGGCTCACAACAATCCCCTCCTCAATATGACCTGATGGATTTGAACTCGTAACGTAGTGCTCTAATACTACTTGTTGGAATCACCATTGTCATCACACCAAAAGCTCTAGTTGTCAACAAATGCCACAATAGTTGGAGAAAAGGATCCACAAGAAGTAGTTAAGCACATGTCACAAATCCATCGGTCTATGTTTAATAGCTTCGCCTAGAGGGGATGGAGGCACCAACCTCCCAACACTTGTTGGTACATGCATTGGATGAAGGAAAGTGATGCATTGTTGTCTCAATCCGTGAAAGGGTAGTAAGAAGTAAAGTTTGTATGATTTCATTCATTTAGTGGACTTTGCAAGGCATTTGACAATTTTATAATGTAGAAGGAAGAGTTAATAATGTGTTCCAATGTTTATAAGGGAAGGGAGCACATTATGTATTTGCTAGAGTAGGTGCCTTAGAGGTTAAGATACAACCATCTCTGTTTGACATTGAATTTCTATTATGTCTTTAGGATGGGTCAAATTTGTACTGATTGGGTATGTTAAGGGATGACACTATGTTGAGACAAGTGTCTCTGTGGTTGCAAGCATTGGGAGAATCCTTTGGGAAAGCATAACACCTAGTGAGGTCTAAAGAATAGTGTCTGTTGAAGTATGAGGGTAAATGGGGCATTCATTGTCCATGTGATGATACAAAATCTTAGAAGGGTTAGTGGTTGTTAGAGGGTCTTGGCAAGGTATTGGGAAAATTCTTTGAAGTCATGAGTCTGACTAATGGACTAGGGATTAAGATGATATCATAAGGAGTCAAGAGATGCATTATGTGCACAAGGAATGTGTGAGATCAATTTTGAGGGAATAAATGAGTCAAAGGTATTAAATTATTCAATGGGCATATATTAAGGGGATTGGTGGTGGACGAATACTTATGAAGCCTTAAAAAGTAAAGGTGTTGATGAATTAATAAGAGTGAGAACACCTTGTTAGCAAGTTGGGATAATCCCTAGTTGATGGGCTAGTGTGGTGGATGCTATGCATCAAGAAGACATCAATAAAATAATCAAATGTGAAAAATCTTCTTACCAAAATCAAGGATCTAACCCACTCTCAAATACAAGAACTCAAATATATAAATCAAGAGGACAAACTAGAAAAATATATTTACTATCTACAACATGCAAAAATAGATGAAGGAAAAACACATGCTTGTATGTAATAGAACCATGTAGGTGAGAAATCATCCTCCACCTCAAGATCTCAACCATGAGTGTCTTTTTTTCCATAACGAGTATGAGAAGGCCTATGAGACACCATTCCTCTACAAACTCATTACATGGGTTGGCTCACATCAAACTCTTTAAAATGTCATACTAAAGCACATGATCAAATAAATCACACAATTCAAACACAAGTGGTTGAGAAACTCTACATCAAGAATGAACAACTACACTGACAAGTATATGAACTAATGATCATAGTGTTGCAACATGTTCTTTGATACTAGATGTGATGTTGTAAGTCACACACCTAGGTTAAAACCAACATAAAAGTTCATGTAAATAATAACGACAATGATAATTTACTACAACCACATGTACTTGCAAAACAACATGTACACAAGGATCATGTGAAAAATATGCACAAAATGAAACTAATCCCATGAATGGCTTCATTGTTGATCAAGCTTGATATGACACTAGCAAAATAATTATAATGAAACCCTTGTAGTAAAATTGGAAGAGTGTAAATGACAAAAAATGATAGTTAGGTACTAACCTACAATCACATTCTCTCACAATACAACTCAAAGGAAGGAAGAGGGTATCATGAAACTCAAATCCACACCAAGTCACTCTTACAAACCTAAACAAGCTCCAAGAAAACCCACATAAATGGTGGAATCACTATGAGTTCAAGCCTTGACTAGGTGATGCATTCATCAAAATTCAAAACTAGGAGCAGGATGTGAGTTAAGAACACCTACAATATGATCATAAATAAACTTAACAACATCTAACAAAAAAGAGATTTTCTTATTAAAATGTACAATGTCTATCAAACCAACTAGACTAATGATGGATTACTTCCAAGAAATGACATTATTTCTCAATACAATTGAGTGCCATACAAATTAAGAGATGTGATTTGTCAATGAAGTGAAAATATAAGAAGAATCACAAGGACAAGTGGAACAACTTTTACATGCAAATTTCCTCTAGAAGTGGTTGATTTTTTTAATAAATGATGAAATCATAAAAGATATAGTACCAAAGAGTAGTATTACCAAATGTGACACTATTACCTAGGAAATACTCTAGTGTGAGTGTATAGGTGTCCTATATTAGTAAAAGTTTCTAGGTCCATTGTTATAGTCTTGATCTGGCACTAGAGTTCTAAACATGTGTTGTAGTCCTTTCTGGCATTGTAGTCTTGGCTCTAGCAGTAGTGTCTTGAATGATTGGATAAAAAAACCTCAGTTTTGGTCTCTAGGACAAGCACAACACAAAAAATTCCACTACAAAGCTACAATAACAAAAAGATAAACTAAAAAATAAGGAAAATGACTATGGATTTTTCATACGCTTCTAGATCTTGAGTGTATAGTATTTTTAGTCAACATTTCAGATCACACTATGTAAACCATCATCAAGACAAATGAAAGATCAAAGGGACAAAAAGTGAGTTAATCATTTCTCATCCCTATGAGATCTCATTTGTCTAGATAATGGCTTATAGAGTGTGAACTAAAACATTGACTAAAGTTTTTATACACAATCAAGATCCATAAACATATGAAAAATTGTTATGGACTGTGGAAATTAGCTATCACTTAATTATTACTAGGGATTGAATTGGTCTTCAATATTTGATCCACATACCAATCAATGCATAAGATATATGCAAAAGGTTGGGGAGAACACACGAGGCTTGATAATACAAGAAAAATGATAAAAGGGGTGAAAGGCAAGGTGACCAACACACCCCAATTCAATGATGACCACTCCAACGACCTCAAACACCCCCATAACAAGGTGATTATCACCAATACACAACCCTAACTTGGGAGAATGCTAAACAAGATACATAAAGACAAACATTGAATATCTTTTAACATATAGATTCATTTTAAACCCAATTATAAGTATACTCTAATATTATTTTATTGTCATTACCAAAATGACTATTTGCATGTGAAGCAACATGCACATTTGTCACCAACATTGAGAAACCATGCATAAAATGATCCACTCTTTGCACCTTATATAAGAAGTTTATATTCCATCCAAGAGGAGGTTCTATAATTCAAAATTATATGTAAAATGGAGTACCAAGGGTCATAAGTTATACATATACATCATAGTATGAAAATAAAAGCTAAAATAAAGGAAAGAACTTCCATTTGCATTCTACCCAAATATCCTCAAGGTAAAGTCTTCAAGAAATTTAATTTGTAATGATGGTAACCATGCAAATTTTCCATGTGCTACCCTAAGGTCTACCTCATTGTGCTAGGAGTCACTTGGGTATGAAAATGCCACTCATCTAAAACAAAGAGCACGACTCATAAAAAGTTAATAAATATATACACGTGACATCAAATGAGATAAATAATTATCATATTAAAATTAAGGAACAAACATAACAACATTAAATGAATTTAAAGAACAAGAAAGTTCTCATCAATACAAACATGCAATCTTAAGGGATAACACAACATAAAACTTACAATATGAACATAGTTTTTAGCACATGGTTCTGTACTACTATTTTATGGATTCATGTATTGCATCTCCTTTATATTAGGTGTGTGGAATAGAGGTTGTCTACAATATTCTAATAGCTATTGAGTATCTTTGGATCTCTAGTTTGTGATACTCATTTGAGAATCTTTCTCTACAAGTATATGGTAATTTGTTGTTGATTCCTCAATAATATATTAGGTGGATTTTGGAATGTTATTTTTTCTTCCAAAAGGCTTTTCCACACACAAACCATTGTGTTGTGTCATGCATGCTATTTTATGTTTTTTTAACAGTTTATAATTGTTGTAAAGATCTATTTTTCTTTTTCATACCCCTCCTCTCAATATTAAAATAGAAAGTTATTCTACTACCTTAATTTGATCCTTTAAAATTCTAGCATATGAAATTCTCTCCACCTAGGAATACCCCTTTGAGACCAATCATGCTTTATTATTTTCAACACTACTATTTGGACCCAATTTCTTCTTGACCTCCCATTTACATCTAACCTATTTTTGTCTTTCAAGAAAGCATACTCAATCAAATGTAGCATTATTATTTTATACAACCATCTCTTCATTCATGGACTCCATCCAAAAATATGCATCATACATATACATATAACCTCTCTAACATTCTTGGGCTCATTGTTGTTAGAAAAATAAAATAAAATGCCTCCTCAATCATTGAGATTGAGGCCATTACTCTTCTTTAGAGCCTTTAGAGATTGATATTTTTAAAAATTTACATAATGTGAACTTCTTGAGGTATTCTCATCATCATGTCCATTATAAATGCATAGTTCATTGTTCATCAGAGTAGGTGGTACATGGAATACCTCCTTTTTCTATTTTTCTTGCTTCTTTAGTTGCAAATCAATAATGAAATGTTTCAAAGCATGAGCAATCACACTTCTACTATAGAGAAACTTCTCAACAAATAGATCCCAAAGCTTGTAATCTTTCACATTAATACCATATTTAATGAAGACACACAATTTAATGACCTTGTTCTTAAATTTGGTTCTTTTCTCACATAAGACATGCATCTACCTCATGACCATAGATTTAGAGATTCAAGGTCTTCTCACTAAACCACAACTCCATGCTTACTAGACTACATATCCATCAATTTCTTTCCAACAAGTATCAAAGGATGATATCCATTAGTTAGATAACATGTTTAGGCCACACCACTATCCCAAAACTTATGTTCAAGAATAACATAACTCAACATATTCATAGACCTTTCTATCAATTTTTTGTTCATCCTCTCTATATCTCTACACACAATGTTAATTTTAATTTTTCTCATGTCTCTCCATTGCATGCTCCTTACAATAAATTATGCCAAATTCTATTGAATAAAACTTGTCACTATTATTAGTCCTCAAAATCTTAATTTTTGTACTTGTCTATCATTAACCAAGGATTAAAAGTCTTTAAAGTAACTAAAAGTTTTAAATTTACTTCAAAGAAAATGCACAGATGTCCTACTAGTTTTATGAATAAAACAAACACAAAAGTGTAGATATTGAAGGAAAATTAACACTATAGTTGGATGTGAGTTTGACATGGAAACATGTGGAGATACATAGATGATTCATGGTGACTTAGATATCTTAAAACATCATTCATGTTTCTAACTCTTTTTTTACCAAAAAAAATTATTACTTGAGAAGTATTGCCCATTGTCTCTTGCATGTGCTTTTATGCTTTATGCTTTATGTTTCATATATATGTGTTTTGAGCTATGAATAATTTATTAGTATTGGAGAATTCAATTTGATGAATATGAATAGCATGATTATTTCATCATGTATATGATCTGGTGTAATCTCACTATGAGGATTTAGGAGATGGTTATAGGGCCTAGTTCCTTATTCAGAAATGTTTTTTTCTTAATTTGATCTCTTTTTCTTTACAGGATGACATCCATATTTGTTACTAGATCTATATGTTTCATTTGATCTTGATGATTAAACAATTGGGTGTTAATAATTCTTTTTTCTTTGGGACTTTAGTAGAGGAGATCATGCTTGACACATTTTATTATTGAGGAGTGTGTTAAGGACATCTTACATGTTAGGATTTAGGTGTCATAAAGCTTGTAAATCTTTAATTTATTATTTTCTTGATTTTTTTTTTGTAACATAAAAATTAGGAGGACAATGAATATATGCTTGATAGAAATTAAAATGTGTCTACAAAACCCTTAATTTTAGATGCACATTAAGGAAGCAAAAGAGGGACCTTCAATCATAACCTTTCAAAAGGCCCAAATTAGATTAGCACTACTCAAAGAGGATGCAAGGGGTGACAATGTTGAATCTTAATATTTTTCCAATATGTATACCTCGAGGATCCCTTTCTATATAATGTTCTTTCACTTTAAAGTTGTGTGGTTAAATGATTTGGTAAGTTTTTACTTAGTGCAAGTAGATTGACCAAGTGAATTACAAATAAATTTAAAGAAACACATATGATAGCTAAGTACATGAAATGATCATATGTAGAGCATCAAAGTAAGTTCTATTAAAAAATAAAAGATATAGAATTAAATTTAACTTGAGGATCAATAGGAGGGGCCAATCCAAATATGAAATTTTCCTATCAACAAAAAATAGAACATAACTATATCTGAGAACATGGAATGATATTTATTGATCCTAAAAATCTAGGAGTCTCTGGTAAATGTCAACCTAGAGAGACTAGGTTGACTTAAGGATCAAGTTAGCATGGCTTGAGGTAGAGATAAACCTCAGCCCACTCTACCCAAAAAACCTAAAAATGAAAAGTTTGACTAAAACAAGAAGCCCCAATTTTGAAATTTGAATTTGTTGATCCCCAAAACTGTAGATTTTCTACTACACACATAACAAATGAATTTTTCTAGTGAAAAGGGATTTCCTTTGTCAAAACTCCATTTAGGAATTATCTTTGAAATGAGAAATAATGAAAAACCAATACAAATGTACATATTCACTTTACTTGCCAAACCTTTATGGATAAATTCAAATCTTCTATCCACATAGATCTATGAATTATTCTATGTAGATGTATGATTGTATAAAATGATAATGTAGGCTTTCCCCAAAAAAAGTCATAGATCTACAAGTTCCAAATCATAGATGCATGGATGCAAGTATGTTCAAAAGCTTAAAATTCTTGAAAGATGAATGCTTGAGTGCTTGTGCAATATTGAGGAATGTAGATCTCCTTCCTTGATGAAAAACTCCACTATTTACTATAAATAAAGAATCTATATCTTGAGAAAAAAATTCACGATTGATGACATGAAAGGAGGACCTTCAATGAATGCTTTTTTTCTTGGATTGAATTTCTTGAATGTATCTTAAAAGACTGCTTGCAAATAGTGACTTAAATGAAAGTATGAATCTTGTTCTCAAGTTGATGACATGGGTGGACTTTGTGTATATGAATAATGGATGCCCAAATGAAGTAAGCCCCATTTTATAGTGATTTTAGAATGAAAAATGAAAGGACCAACTACATTATGTGGGAAATAAAATTGAACACTCTAAAATGGGCTTAGGATCCTAAGGAAAAGTGCCTTGGGTTGAGGTCAATCTCAACCTCAACTCCAAAGATTTCCTACATCAAGATGTCCTCTAGTATCTTGGGGGTAGAGAGAAATGGTAAAAAATAGACATGAATTTAGGGGAAAAGTGCAATTCAAGAATAAATGCATCCATTTCTAGGAGATCTCTAAAAGGAGGGCTAAAAATTCTTACAAACCCAATGTACACTTTTTAAGATGATATGTTTTTAATTTAATCATAAGAAGACAAATTATTTAACCAATGTTGGTGAAAGAGACCATGTAAAATGAAGTTATTTTTACTATTTATTGTTAGGAAAAATACAAAATAGATATGTGCATCCCTTATTGGAATCCTCTATTTTGAGGTGTTTGGGAACTCATTATGATTTGGAAGAGTATCTACATGATAGTTATGATAGGTTTCATAAGATTCTATGGCAACACTTATGATAATTTATGATAGTGCCCTTTTACATGTGGACATGCATGACATTTCCTTAGGATAGTTGTAAGCGTGTTTGTAAGACTAATTTTGA
Source organism: Cupressus sempervirens (assembly GCA_028749045.1). NCBI lineage: Eukaryota > Viridiplantae > Streptophyta > Pinopsida > Cupressales > Cupressaceae > Cupressus > Cupressus sempervirens. Next base: position 897,765,896 of record CM053787.1, on the reverse strand, counting down.
GGGTAGACATTTGAAATAAAGGATGGTTGAAAATTTATTCAAGTTGAAAGAGAAACAAGTAGAGACAGAGAAAGGGCATCAGACAACCCTGTCAAGATCAACCAAGTGATCAAGTTGATGGGACAAGCCCATCAAAAGTTGAGTCTTATCAACAATGTTCCAATTACACATATGGTCAGAAGCCCACTTCACCAAACATTCAACAACACTATTCCATTCCCTGGGAATATGAGTGAAAGTAGCACTCCAAAGAAGTACACAAATTATGAATCTAGTCCCCAATCAAAGCTAACTTCCAACTAACAACTTCAGAATGTTGTTGATTCAATAGGCGTATCACCACTTGTGAGTCAAATTCATAGATAAGCCTTCTCCAACCAAGGTCACAAGCATTCTTCACAGCATACAAAATAGCTATGGCCTCCATCAAGTTGTTAGTGTGATGACCTTTATAAATAGAAAACACAAACTGGATGTCCCCCTTACTATCTCTACCAACACCACCAATGCTAGCAAGGCCTGGATTTCCCTTAGAAGACCCATCTGTGTTGATTTTAAGAATTCCATGTGGAGGGGCACTCCACTTCCCCACCCTATTTATCTTTTGCAAGGGATGTCTACACATCTTTCTTATCAGTTTTCCATGTGAGGGGGGAATATTCAGACAATTATTGAAAATATCCTCCCTTGGTTCCATGGCCTCAGAAGTGCCACATTTTGTAGAAACAGTTTCCCCCAAAGAATGGATAATTTTCCACCATAAGTGAGGAACCTCTAAAAACTCATCCTTAAAGATACGATGGTTCCTTTCCAACCAAATATGCCAAATAATAAAGGAGGGTCCAAGAGTCTAGGCGTCTTGAAGAAATGAAGTCTTGATGAGAGCCTTACCCCAACAAGCAAAGAATTCTACCAGTGAGGAAACATGCCAACATGATTGGTTCCACACATTCCACCAAGAGTGCCAAATATGTCTAGTGAAAGAGCATTGGAAAAAGAGATGAGAGATTTTTTTTTCACTAGTTCGACATAGAACACACATTGAGGGTCCTTGAAAGCCATGCTTGCATAAATTATCCCACGTAAGAAATTGGGTATGGACCACGAACCACATAAAAAATTTACATTTGGGCAAAGAAAACTTGTACCAAACTTGCTTCCACCAAGGCATCTAAATGTCCCCCAATGTCTGCCAAAGAAGCTCAACATATCCTATAGACATTGAAAATTTTCCAAACAAATCTTTGTTGTCCCAAGCAAGAACATCATTACCAACCAAAGTAGTACACTCACGAGACTGCAAAATCTAAAACAACTCCTTCTTATCCTCCTCAGACCCTCCTAGAGGCCATTCAAAAGGTTGTTTCCAATGAAAGGAAGGAGTCAAATGTCTAACACACCCTATCTTATAAAAATAAATTGTCCCAACCAACAACACTAAAATTTTGATAGAGGGCATGCGACTGAGGATGAGTGGTAAGAATAGGAGGGTGCACATCCCAAGAGTCAAGCCAAAATAAAGCTTGTGATCCCAAATGACAAATTCAAAAGAGACCATCTTTAACCAAATGAGCTCCAAACTTTAGCATATTCCAAATCATGGATCCTCTCCCTTCCAAAGGAAAGCGATAAACTTCAACCACATCAATATTTGGAAAATACTTATGGGTGAGAATACAAGCCCAAATTTGATGTTGGTTAGTACAACAATGCCAATAAAGTTTTGCAGTGGGAACCTATCAATTTAAAATAGCTGATTCTAAGCCAAAGCCACCCTCCTTTTGAGCTCTACACACTATTTCCCATTTAACTAGACTCCATTTAGAAGTTGAAAGGTTCCCACTTCAAAGGAATTGATGGGATAGAGCATCAAATTCGTGAAGAAAATACATAGGAGCAACTTGAACAAAACACCTATAAGTAGGAACGGCTTCAATAATCAATTTTACTAGAGTCAGGTGAGAAACAATTAATAGCCATTGATGAGTCCAATGATTAACCTTTTTCCATAGTTTATCAAGAAAAACTTTCCAGGAAGATCTAGGATGTCTACCAATAGTAAGAGGAATACCCAAATAAACAAAGGGAAGAGACACAATCTGAAACCTCAAAATAGCAGCAATATAGCCTAGGGAGTATTGAAGAAAAAAAGGGAAGATTTTTTCTCATTAACTTTATGTCCCAAAGTTGCAAGATACACATCCAAAGCATGCCTAAAAGAAGTAGCTTCCTAAAATGGGCTTGTCCCATAAATGAAGTATCATCCAAAAACTGAAGATGTAAAATAGGAGGCAAGCCAACACCCCATTTCCACCCATGAATCAAACCCTGGTGAGCACAAAGCTTAAGAAAGTGACCCAAACCCTCAACTAGAATGATAAAGAGATAAGTTGAAATAGGATCCCCTTGGCAAAGTCCTCTAGAGGCACCAAAGGGATCTGAAGGAACATCATTCACCAGAATAGAAAAATAAGCTGAAGTAACACAACTCATAATCTAGTTCACCCACTATTGGTAGAAACCAAAGGCCAAGAGGATCTTTTGGAGAAAACTCCATTTGACTCTGTCATAAGCCTTAGCCATATCCAACTTAATAAACATAGATCGCTCTTTTGATGTATGCATAGAATGAATAACTTCAAAAGCAATAACAATTCCATCAAGAATTTTCTTACCAACCACAAAATTGCCTCATTCCTCTAAAATCACAACTAGAAGGCATATCTTGAGTTTGTCAGCAATCAATTTGGTGATAATTTTGTACACAACATTACAAAGAGCAATGGGATGAAAGGAGTCAAGATCGTCAACACGTTCTTTCTTAGGGATAAGAGTTAGTAAAGTAAAATTCAATGCATGAAGCATTTTCTTATTCTAAAGGGATTTCTTAACCACCTCCAAGAGATCTATATTAATAATTTCCCAAAATTTCTGAAATGATTCCATAGGGAAGCCATTTGGGCCTAGAGCTTTACCTTTATTCATCCCAAACACAACCTCTTCAAGTTTAGATATAAAAATTGGATGAAGAAGAGAATCATTCATAGCATTGGTGATGAGAGAAGGAATGTATGAAAGAATTAAGTTATCCTCCTCAGTTGTAGGCTGAGAATCCTCAATAAAAGGTTAGAATAAAATTGAAGGGCTTCCTTGGTCGTAACAGACTGAGAAGAAATCTTAAGTCCTCCAATAGTAACAAGAGAAGAAATATACCCTATATTATGACGAGCCTGAATAGAATGATGAAAAAAACAAGTACTTCTATCCCCTTCCTACAACCAATCAATGCGAGCCTTTTTTTCTAGTAAATATCTTTCCGAAGTTCCCATTCTTCCACATCCCACATAGCCTAGGATTTTACCCTACCAAGAACCTTTGTAAGCCTAGATTCCTTGATTTGTTGAGTAATCACTGCAAGATGATCTAGAGCATTCCTCTTTCTAGATTGAAGGTTCCCAAAGCAAGAAGTATTCCATCTGTTAAGATGATATTTGACATATTTAAGTTTCTTCTCAAAGACAAACATAACCATTCCATAAGCTGGGCCACCCTCTCTCCACCACTTAGCCACCAAATCATAAAGGGATGAGTCTCAAAGCCACATAAGCTGGAATCTAAAAGAAGGGTTCTTAGGGAGTGAAACAAGAGAAGAAGAGAACTTAATCTGCTAATGATCATAACCTCTCCAATTATGAATTTTAGAACTCAAAATTAGGTCACTGCCAACCCAATAACATGAAATAAGAAACCTATCCAAACATTTTGAGATAACTTCCTAACCACTCCATCTATTGTTCCAAGTGAAAACCCCATTTGAAGCTTAACATCAATAATAGAAGGAACATCCACCTAAGCTTGAAAAAGATCAGAAGCAGGGCCAAGCCTAGGCCAACCTCCTCTTTTCTCCTCAAGACTTAAAATAGAATTAAAATTGCCTCCTAAAATCCAAGGAAAAAAAGGAGTACAAGAACACACATACCTAATGTGATCCCAGAGATGAATCTTCCCACAAATGTCAATAGGGGCATAAACATTTGTCACAAGAATAGTCTCACCAAAGTCCAAGGCAGTAGCCACCATAGAGATTGAGTAATGACTAGAAATCCACCAAAGGGGAGAAATATTTTGAGGGTCCCTTAATAAAGCCAAACCTCCAGAATTCCCTTGTGAACCAATACTTTGATAGTGACCAACATACCAAATGTGTGGAGCATGTCGATGCATAACCTCAAGAAAAACCTTAGTCTCTTGAACACAAAAGACATCTAGAGAATGAATTGCAATCAAATGATGGATGACTTTTTGATGACAATTTTTATTCAAAGCCCTCACATTCCAAGAGAGAATGATCATTGAGGGGTTTGAGAAAAGTGAGCATCAATAGGTTTAACAAAACTAGATTCCACCAACAGATCGCTAGCCATTTTTATCTTTTCAAGGTCTATCTTTTGCCCTTTTAAGGAGCTATCAGTAGGACCTTTCTTAAGGGGTCATTTTTGCACTCCCAATCTTTGAGATGAACCCTTAATTTGAGATGAAACTAAAAATTCTCTAGCTAAATCTGCCAGAAACAATGTCATCCTCTATGGAATTATTTAAATTCACCTGAGCCACTTGTTGTCCTTGAATAACTTGAACTGGTTCTAGTTCAAGAGTTGGGACAACCTCCATACTGACCCCAACACTATTAGAAGTTACCACATGCAAGACCCTTCTTACAAAGCTAAATTCTCCAACACCTCAAACATGTTAAAGCTTCCATCTGTCTGTCTATCCTTGAATGGCCTCTTCTGACCTCATCCTTTAGCCTTATTTTTAACAGGTACAAATCCTTCCTTGTCCTTTCCCTGAGGTTCAGTCATCATGGGAGCTTTCCCTTTGTCCTCTTTACCTAAAGGAGGAGGTGTCGAAGAGGGGGAATGAGCATCCTTACAAACTTTAGGGAAATGTCATAGGAGATGGCCATACTCATGATAAAACCAACATCGAAAAGGTAGAGATTCATAATCTAATAGTTGAATCCATGATGAAGATCCCAAACAAATTTCCATTGAATTTGGTAGGGGATTATTTAGATCTATCTCAACACAAATCTAGGCAAAAGAAATCACCTTTTCATCAAGGGTTTGTGTAACTGCCGCAGGCTTTCCCAAGAGACTAGCAATTTTATGTAAAATGTCTTCTTGCCAAAACTCTAGGGGGAGGCGAGGTAGACGAACCCAAATAGGAACTCAAGAAGGAATCTCTTCAGTTGAATTAAAAATTGCATGCCATGGTTTAATAAATAATCCAACCTAATTATAAAAATATGGGCCACCTTCAAAAACTATATTGCAATCTGCAATATTCGAGAAAAACACCATAAAATAGCTATTTGCTGCAAGCATAATGTCCATTTCTCCTTCAAGTTGCTAGGAATGTTGGATCCAAGCCTCAAGAGTGGACAAAGGAATACGAATACCAAGAAACTTACAAATTAGAGCATGTCTACTCCAATATGAGACATCTTCTTCCACCAAATCAGGAGTAATGACCAAAATTGGTCCATCCTAGGTTTTAGGAAGACACCCATTAACCTTCTTCATATTATGACTAGAACTCATATAAAATGTATCTGATTGTTGTGCATGCATGCTTGAAGAGGACCCATTATGAGCCTTGTCCATGCGAGAAAGATCCAGAACTAATGCAATAGAAATCTCTGTCATGCAAAGATTGAAACTAGGAAAACAAAAAAAAAACCATAATAGTTGCCAAAAAACTAAAAAAGTCCCTATAGATGCCAAATAGAAACAAAACGAACTGTAGTAAACAAAAAACTACTCTACTATTGAAACACTTCCACAAAACCCCCGCATACAAACTTGCAACCAAGCTAGGGCACCTCCATCTCTCCCCTTGAGGGTGGACATTAGGTATTTCTAGGTGGTTACATTTTTTATATTATTATACCACAATGGTAATCATCCCCATGAACTCCTATAAATTGGCTCCTTGAGCTAGAGTTATTCATATAGCCTTGGTCAAATTCTACCTAATAATGAAGTACTAGAAGATTACACAAAAGTATAGAAAGAAGAGTATTTCTATTTTATTCTTCATTGAATTAGTAATATATACTTGAAAATATTTGTGTGGCAAATATTTTCTTGAAATGTTTTCTCCACATAAATCTAGTGTTTTATGTGCAATTTTTTTTCTAGTTCTCATTGTGAATATGCAATTACTTGTTGAGGGTTAATCTTTGGTTTTAGTTTGTCTTTTGTGTGTGTGTGTGTGTGTGTGTGTGTGTGTGGTCTGTGTTCATATTGTAATCTTAACTCATCTTGTTTTACATCACTTCATGCTTGCAATTGTAATTTCTCTCTTGGGTTTGGTCATCTTCCTAAATGTTTGGTTTTACATGATAATAAATTAGAGATCTAGTGTGGAGCTATGGTAATCACTAGGATTGTGGTGATGTGTTATAATTTGGTTTTTGAATGATGACATACAGAGGCTCGTTTTTCCTTTCCCTTTTTTAATGTGGATAACTTGAAATAGCCAAGACATGTGGTGAGAGTTGTTATTGAATATTATTGGTTTATAGGTGTTCGCGGATGTTGCATGTTACTAAATAGTAATGTGTACATATTCTATACACGATGCTATTAGTAGACATGATATGCCTTGATCATTTTTAGACTTGTATTTCCAATGCAATGAGAGTTATTGAATATTCATGTTATCATTAATAGGTTTGCACATGGAGCTTGTGAATGTGTTTTAGGGATGCATGTCACTGACATGAATTTATGATGTTTTGTATATCTTCTAGGTATGGATAATTGGATATAATAAGAAATTTTGTGAGTTCTATTTCAGCTATGGAGTTGATTTTATGGTATTTACAAATGCACATAGCTACCTTTTGATTATTTGTCTATGTTGGGATATCAATTAAGGTGGGACTTATGCTTCATTGTAATAATTAGTGTGGTATCTCTTTGGATGGACTTTGGAATAATGAAAGATGAGGCATTTATGTTTGAGATGGTAGTCACCTTGTTTCTTATTGTTGGTATTTTGATTGAGCACGCTGAGTACTTTGAGTTTTTGACTGCATATGTAGCTATGGGTAGTTTTCCCATGTAATATAATGTTTAAGTTTGCATCCTATTCATAATTCAATGTTTGGTTAGGTGTTGTACACCATACATAATTCTTATAATATTTATTTTATTACTATGTGTGGTGCACCTAATGTGGCCTAGAAGTACATGTTCCAATAAGAGTTAACATTACTAGGACTACATTATGTGTTATATACAACATTAAAAATATATTTAATATGTATTATGTCACATTGGAAAATATAAGTAATTTAATATTTGGGGGTGAAGTGGAACTTTAATTCCAATTTTTACATGAGGGGTTAATGGTTTTGTAATCTCATGGCTTTAGGCACATGGTTTAATATAATTTTCCACTCTGTGGTTCTGTTCATAGGCTTGTTTCTATATAAATAAACACTAGAGTACTTTTCTAGAAAGTATACTAGTTGAAGTATTGAGTGTTCTTAAGAGGAGTGTATATGTGAAGTGTGAGATTGCTTGCCTGGGATCATGCTTAGATATATGGTGGAGGCATTGGAGAGATTTAATGTGTTAGAGATGTTTGTGGAGGCTCTAAATATGCATTGTAATGTTAATTTTTGAATGATACATAAAGCATGAATGCTTTTGGATTCTAATTCTATTCTTCTTAAGGGTTTTCCCAAGGTGTATCTCATGCCATCTTTGTATGGTTTGTTGTCTATTCTATTGCATATATATTTAAAATACTTTTTTGAATGTATTTTTCTTCTTAGGTTATGTAGAAATTATCAAAATATCACTATCCATTTCCTTTTAGTAGGAGTGGATTGAAATGGAATTGAACTCAACTAAGTTGCCCTTTTTGTACTTGCATTGAAAATTCAAGACATACTTTAATGGGATTGCAAGTTTATGCCAAGAAGAAGATTATCACTCTTTTTACAAGCCTTTCAATGATTTTTAGTCATTGATTGAATTAGAAAATGTCTATTTTTGGTTTTGGTTGCATGTTGATTAATATATTTCAATTAATATCCTAGTAACTCTTATTAAAATGTAATAAGAATCATATTATAAAATTAATTTTATTATTAATTTTTTTTTTTGAGGTCCCTTGCCTACTTATAATATCTAAAAATATTATTTTATTATTTTTAAGTATTATAATATAATAATATTAGTTATATCTATAATATTTTTAAAATTAATAAAATTAATTATTTTAGATTTTCATCTTGTAATGAGATATATTACATTATTCTTGGTTTCAATATTAATTATTTTATTTTATTTTCTATTCTTAAATTTTTAGGTTTGATGTCTATAAATTTCTAATTTCTCATCATTTTTATATTCTACTTTTTTTTTTGTAATAAAGTTTAGTTTCACAATTTATTTAATATTTTTGTTTATCTTAATAATATATTTAATTAATATAATATTTTACACAATACTTATTATAATTACACACATACATGCATGTGTACACACACACACACACACACACACACACACACACACACACACACACACACACACACACACACACACACACACACACACACACACACACACACACACACATTTGGTTTGATCTATTGTTAATAACAAGTAGTTAACATACATTGTGCCATTAATTATTACCTAAAAAGCTACTTATCTCTTTACGACGGGGGTAATAAAGTTAAATGATATTTGAGATTGTAGCTCTCCCTTGACTAGCCTAAATGGAAAGATTCCAAGATTCATTCAAGTTAAATAGAAAGACTAAATATTTTGTGATTTTTGTCAAATCATTGGTCCATATGGAACTCTTATGAAGTTGTGTACTCCTTTTCAATGTAGTGCCATCAAGGACTAATAGTGTCTAGATAAGTATAAGTTTTATTGTTTAACTCTAAAATAAATCACGGATTCCTCCAATTTTGAATTTAAATCAATGACTCAATAACAAATGGAATTGTAGGTTAACAAAAAGGAAATGCCTGAAACTAGGTGCACAAGTTTAGAAAACTAAGGTTGAAGCTAATGCTCAAATATTAGCTTGGAAAGATTTTTTTTTGAAAACATAAAACATATCTTTTGAAATTACCCTAGATCTAAAATGAAATGGTACCTCATTTTTAATTATTTTACCTCTATCTCCTATCATTCTCTAAGATGGAATGAATTAATTTTGAGATTAGATTCTCATAAGAGCATGACTCAAGATTTTACAAGGCAATGCATATTTTTGCATATTTGGAAAAGTAGATGTCATGCATTATGTTTTAATCACTCCTTACATCAAGTTCTAGTATTTTACTTTGGTATTTTGTTTGAAATATGTTTTTAATGTTCTAAGTCGAAGATTGATCACAAAGATGGAGTTTGATACAATAGTTATTAGGAAGAGATTAAATATCCAGTTTTTGCAACTCCAAAAATGGAGATGAACTGTTCCATGTAGCTTCATAGGATCTTCACGTTCAAAGATAATAAATGAGGAGTTATATATGCATATACATATTATCATCAACCTATGCAACTTTAATTAAGAGACCAAATGTGTCAAGAAAGTGCAATTATTTTCATATTTCTAAGTCTAATTTTTATTCAATCAACTGATTTGTTGCAACAGGTTGCTAGAATGTCTATTATTGTATCATCCTATCTATTGGTGGTTACAATTTTTTATTATTGGATGTATTAAGCCTATGTGTTTGTTATACTATCTCATCATTTTTTAATCTTGTGTAGGTTTTATTTATTGCTATTCATTTTTGTACACATTTGAGCTTTATTAAAAAACATTAAAGTTAAAAAGAATAATGACTAGCCATAATTGACTAAAATTTGCTCCATGGATCTAGAAGTAAAAAATTATGCAATCCCACATCAATTCACTAATAAATCATGACTTAGTGCACATATATTAGTCTCATTGTTTTCTAAACCTATTTAACACCTTAACCAATAAACACTAATATAGCTTTATAAAAAATTATGTAGACTCAAGAAACCTTACTTTTTCTATAATGAACTTGTTGAATAAGCTAATATAAATAATTAAAAACAATTTAAAAGGTTCATAGTCTATATATAAAATAATAATCCCTCAATCATGTTGATTTAGATCTATTACATATCTACTAGCCCAGAGAAGTTGCACACATGAATGTTGTCCATAAAACAATCTTATTTTGTACATGAAACTTCTTTCAATGTGACCAAGAGCCTCACTTTTACTAGAGTCATTTGATCAAGCTATTCAATGGCCACAACTAAATATTTTCAATTTTTTTAAAAAATAGAATGATTAGTAACTTCTTTATTTGGGTAAAAATGAGGAGTGAGAAGAGTTGGAATAGGAGGGGAAGGGTGGGGGAGGTTTTTCAAAATATGAGTTGTGTGAGGGTGAGAATGGTGATGAGGAGGACAATCTGCTAGTCTTGTCCTTACATTATTGCTGTTGGAGGTTTTCCCTAGTTGTGTGCTCTTTTTAATGGATCCCCATTTTCTCTTATTGCATGCTCCTTTTGGGGAAGGGTTGGTTTATATATGTTTAGGGATTTCTTTTCATTTTTGGGTCTTCTATTTAGAGGAGGACACACTCATATATGCTTCCCCTATTTTGTTTCTTTTGGTGGTCTCTAGTCGTGTGCTCTTTCTTAGAAATCCTGCTTCCCTCTAGCTATGTGCTTCTTTTAGGAAAGGGTTGGTTTGGATTTGTTTTTAGGTTTCCTTCCTTGGTTGGGCTTGCATTTGGAGGGGTCGATACACAAATTTGTGACTTCTTGCATCAATGTTGAGGAAGAATAGGTCTTCTTGGCCTACTTGTGTTGTTCTTTGTGGAACCTTTAGGTTTTTTTTATCTCTATTCTTGTTTCTCTTGCCACTTTTCGGTATGCCCCAACTGGCAATTGGTGGTTTCCTCTACTTATGCAGATGTTGGGTGTGGGTGCTCTTGGAAAATATTGGTGGAAGCCTTGTCTTTTCTAGGAATTTATTTGTTTTAGGATTTTCTTTGTGGGGATTGGAAGCATTGTAGACCATGACCCAACTAAAGTGAAAAGAAGTGAACAACTCTTCAATTTTTCAAAGAGCTGGAACTAAGTTTTGTGGCAACAAGGTGTACTGTGGGTTTCAGCCCTAGATAGCTTCCTCTGGTGGAGATGGGATGAATCCATAACTTATTAGCTTGAGAGATTCCCAAACCCCATTGTCTTGGGTCTTATTCTTTTCTTCTCCTTTCATGACTTCTAGGGAGGTAAAGTGGTCTCCTATTGAGGTGGAGATATTGTTCATGATTTTGGAAGTTGAGGAGAATCCTATTGAGGTAGATATTATCTGGCTACCTCTTGTGGTTGTGTTATTGGAAGGAAGTGTAACAATTTTAGCCTTGCTATTTTGACCTTTCATCTATTAAGGTGGACCCTTTTTCTATTGAGGTGGAAAGGGAATCTACAATGGATTGGAAGATCTTTAACAACGTTGGCCATATCTAGCAGTTTATTAATTACTAGACCTTTTCTTTTGACAAAGAAAGAAGGACATGCTATTTGTTGCCTGAGTTTGTTTCTTTGGTCTTATGGTGATGCAAGTGTCTCTCTCTCTCTTTCAAGTTCTTTTCTTCTTGTGACCAGGTGATTGCTGACAGTTTTAAAGGGGCCACTCTGGTCCTTCATTTTTTGTTTTTTGTTAGAATTTGCAACATTTGTGGGGGCTTGCCCCGAGATGATATTTGACACTACTATAGCCATTTGATTTGATAGTTAGACATAGTACACAAATTGCCCCTTGTCATGGTTTCATATTTCGTAAACTTGCTATTAAAATCTCTGAAAATATTAGATTGACAATTTTTAACTATTATTAGATTTTGAATTTGCAGTATACGACTTTTTGCAAAAAGAAATTCAAGTCATTTGAATTAACCTTTTTAAAGAGTCATTCTTATTTGTAAGTGAGATTTCTTCTTTTATTTATTTTTCTTCATATATTAATAAAAAAGTAGATATTTTTGGTCACTTGTCATTGTATTATTTGGATGTAATGAATGCTATATTAATTATTTTTTCACAAAAGACATAGCACTACTCCTAAAATAGAAATCATCTAATTTGATTAAGGAGTTATGCAAATGAATTTTGATATGAATATCATCATTCACTTTATGTTTTCAAAGATTACTAATATACATGTATAAAAAAATCATTTTACCTTACAACTCAATGAATAAATAAGAGACAACAAATAATAGATGTGATCACCAACATCTATAAAGACAACAAAAAAGCTATTCTTTAGATATCATAAAAAACTTTGTGATTGCCAAAACAATAGTCATATATGTTGTTCAACTTTCAAATGAATTCTACATAATTAGTTGATTTTGATCCTAAGAACAATATTAATATTGTGTTGTATTTTTGGTCATTTGTCATTACATCACCATGATACAATGATTGTTGAATGAACTATTCATTCTCGTAAAAGATGGATGGATTTGTATGAACCATCACTCATGATATATGAACTACCGAATTTGACTCGAGAACCACCCAATCAACTTCTGATATTAATATCCTACAATTCTTTTCTTTAATGACTACTAATATGAAATTTGTATGAATAAAAGACCCAATCAAATTATTAACATGACCTTGATCTTCCTCCAACATGGCAACAAACAAGAATTCATATTTATTGTTTAGTTCTCAAAATAATTTGTAATTAAAAACAATATCAACACTTGTGTTTTTTTCACTAATATATGGAGTAGAGAAACTCGTTGGTGAGACATGGGAGGGCCTATATACCACTAAGAGACTCGTCATTCATACTTTTATGCAAAGGGAATTGCATTATCCAAAGGTTGTCCAGTCAAGGAGACCAATTCTGCTCTTGGAGGACTAGGAGATGAAAATTTCTGGTCTTGGCCAAATTGAATGGTAAGTTCTTTTGCCTTTTTAAGTTATGGTGATATTGCATTCACAACAAGAACTGATGTCTTATTCAGTCATATCATGTAGATGAAGATTTGTTTTAACCCAAGTACCGTGTACCCATTTTGTGGGTTGTTTTCATCGTGTCACACCACAAAAGCTCAAGAAACTCATTAGTCGGTTCACGCGAAACCTTGTGTTTTGTACACAATAATTCTCCATTCATGAATAGTTTCTATCCAAGAGCAGGCTTTTCTCATGGAGATTATTCAGCGGTAGGTATGATAAATGTAACTGTCCCATTCATAATTTCATTTGGTTATATTTGGGCAGTACATTTTCTTTGAGATGTTTGAGGGGAAATCAAGCATATCGATAGTACGAGTATATTGGGATATTAAATGTTTTTTTAAAGTGTGATATAAATGTTATTATGTTTTGTGATATAATTAATAATGTGATGATTATTTTAGAGTAAGTTGCAGAAAACAACAAATTATGACAAGTTTTTAGTTGTTAAAAAAAAAGAAAAAAGAAAATTAATTATATTATAATTGTGTAGTTTTGATTTTTTTATAAATTTGTTTCAATTGAAGCCTACATTAATTGTTATTTGCTATTATATATTATTATGTGTTAAGCTTGAGTAGACTCAAACTCGAGACCTTCCATATGAGAGGCTCAAAGGTTACCATAGTGTTGTAGGCTCTTGCCTAACAAAATATCTCATAACTATTTTTAGAACAATCTTCCAAATTCTTTGATTTATTCATCAACTTTATAATGTCAAGCAAATGACATAGCAAAGTAAGCAAAGTTAATCTTAGCAAAACGTCTCTGATTAAACGTAGCATGACGTTTCACAGAAAGGCTCGACGTTTCACCCTTATGAACATCACCTAAATGTAATGAGAGCTAAGTATTCTACTCATTCCTATAGAGATGGGTTCTTGTGAAACACTACTCATTAAAAATAGATCAATGTGTTTGACTCTAAAAAAAATCTCCTACTTATTGAAGGCAAGTCTACTTTCTCATCTTTAATCTTCATCCAATGTCTAATTTTGCCATTAAACTCTGTTGAACATTATTTAACTTTTTATTACTATAATTTAAAAAAATTATGTAAATAATTTTTTAAAAAGAATTATAGAAGTTTTACATTAATGATCCATCATTAAATTCTATATATTTTTTCCTTTTTCAATATAATAATTGATATAGTTCATACTTCTTTATTCTATTAATATCTTTTCTTTTGAAATTTAATGGATTTTGTTTCAAAATGTAGATGTATGTGATGATCATTAGTTTAGTATAAAAGATCATTTAGTCAACACATTCAAATAGGATGTTTTAAATCAATTAAGATGTAAATGATGAGTTCTTAATTTCATGCATTAATAAAAAAATTTATTTTCTTACATATACCTATAAAAGTTGGTAGTTCAATAGTATGTAGTCATGATATTATAAGAATTGTCATTTTTCATGGTAGGTGGTTGAGCATTGACCACTTTGTCATTGAACATTTAATATGTTTAAATTAATTAGAACTTAAATAGAAATGTATTTAATTAGATCTCGAAATAAAAATTTTCTATTTATCCACACCTAAAGAGATTAACAATTTAAAGATAATTCTAATCTTGCATTCTCAATGTCTATTTTTATATTAGTTGTTTTCATTTATTTGTATATATTAGTTATTTTTCCCTCACATTATAAGTTAAGCGTCTCACTTTGGGGTGATATTTTTATTATTTGTTTTCATCTTAGAATGTCAATATGAAGTTGTACAAGAATTTAAAGTTCATAATGACGTGAGATAACTTATGAATTTTTTTCCTATTATGTATGCACATGATTATGAGGAGGCTAAAGTAGAATCTTGTAAAAATTTATTTAAATCTTAAACCTATTTCATAAAGTATAGAGTTTTGTGACACTATTAGATGTTTTCCTTTGGAATTCTACATATTTTATAAAAAATATTTGGTCATTTCTATTTTAGTTTTCATCTATTTTTTGGCTATTTGGAGATAAAGTTAAAATGGTTGTTTTGTAAGTATTGTTATGTTGGTAATACTTTGTAGAAGTTAACATTGAATATTGCATCATAGCTATTATTGATAAATTTACACATGGTCATGCTTTTAGAGTCCAATTTCTCTTTTTCAAAAGTGTTTTCCTTATGTAATTTGTTTTGTTGTGGTATGCTTTCTTGTGTATCTAATATTATGACTATAAAATATTATTTTCACATGTAACTCTCCCTGTTGATTACTATTGTAAACATTGTTTTCCAACATCTTTTATTTAGATGGTAGTCCCAACATCACAATGATTGTCATTTTTCATACTAAATGGTTTATAACTAATCTATTAATCCCTTTTGACTAGGCTCCACATTAATTAGAACTCAAAATTGAAACTTTCATTTGCATACACTTAAAGAGGTTGGTGGTTCAATGGTAAATAGTCCTAACATCACATACAAATTGTCATTTTCCGTGGTAGGTGGTCTATCACAAAGCTATTGAACCAATCTCTTTGATAAGCTCCAAATTACTTAGAACCCAACTTAAAAATAGTCTTAACATCATATAATATTTCATTTTATATGGTAGGTACTATTTATCACTAACCTATATTGACCCCATTTATGACCAAGCATATTTAAGATTTGTTACAACACAAACTGAACTTTCTATTTAAATAGAACTAAAGAAATTAACATTTGAATCACAAAACAACCCTAATATCATAAACATTAGCTATTTTCCATGTACATAATTTATCACTAATCTATTGATGCCTCTGTTATTAATATTATTTCTAATAAATTCTTTATCAAAATTTATATACAACTCATCTTTCTAAAATATTTCAAATTTAAATTACCTTCTTATATGTGAAACATAAAACTTAAAATTAATATTATATTAATCTATACAAACTATGTAATGTTCAAACTCGATACCTTTAATTTGCTCGCTGCAAGACTCCCATTAAACTACCAAACTGCATATTTTAAAGCTTGTAATCTACTCATGTAACTATTGTTTAGTCTACAAACAAATGGCACAATGGAAAAATATTCCTCTACAAAACTTTCCTTAAAAAGTGACGACTTAATAATAAAAAAAATAAAATAAAAATAAAAATCGCCCACATACAAATAGATACCTTAGCAGCAACACGTTAATATTCTCCTTAATAGCAAAGGAATCTTAAAAGTGTTATATTTCCATTACTTTATTATATTTGCTGCTCATGCGTTGTTATTATTATTATTAAAACAAATTATATTTGCGGCTTATATGCCCTTTAATCTTAAATTTATTTTATCTTTTCCTTTCGTAAGCCTAAGTCTCATGGGTGAATAAAATAGATTATAATACATCTTATTTTGTTCATTAAAAATGATCTCACAAGTGACACGGGGATCTTATTTTACTCATCATCTCTCAAAATTATTCACGATGTGGGTCCCTATTGTACGGATGTTCAATAACAAAATAATTAAAATCTCATTTAAGCGGATACTTTTCTTGTTTTAAAGGACTTCGAAGCACCGACAGATCTTGAGCATAAAGCTTGGAATGAGAAAGATGCCTCTACATTTTTAAAATGAAATGTTATCATTATTACCTAATGATAAATAATTGATTGATGTAATTTGAATTATTCTTATAATTGTTTTTCTTTTGATATTTGTTGAAATGAAGAGTTTAGATTCTTATAAAAGTTATTTTAAACAAATTAATTTTACAAGCCCATAGTTAATTCTTATACCAGTAGAGATCGAGTTTTTTTTTTTTAATATGAGAGATTAAAAATTATTTAACATAAAAGAAGACTATATAACAAGAATGATCAATGATCTAAAATAGAACCAATTAAATACAACTAATTATTCTAATACATGAAATAATTCCAAGGACAAATGTCTCATATCAAAAACATTTCAACCCTTAAGATAGGTGGTGGCTTTAAGGAATGTTTTTTTTTAATGGGTGTGGCTGGTTTATAATTTATATAAATATATA
The DNA here is from genome assembly GCA_028749045.1 of Cupressus sempervirens. Taxonomy (NCBI): domain Eukaryota; kingdom Viridiplantae; phylum Streptophyta; class Pinopsida; order Cupressales; family Cupressaceae; genus Cupressus; species Cupressus sempervirens. The sequence goes on along the minus strand of CM053787.1, from coordinate 897,748,841 downwards.
TATATATATATATATAAGGGACATGGTTGTATTTTCACTTATTTGTTAGTGTGTTCTTGTTCTTGCATTTGCTTTGTTCTCTCTAGTTTCTCCTTCCATCTATATTTATATATGTGTTTTTTTCTATTGTATAATTTTTAATAATTGTTTGTCTCATTTCATCTTTCTCTTCTTTTAGTTGTAACTTTCATTCTCTTTCTTTTGATTTTGATTATATATTACTTTTTGACCTATTCTTCATTATATTCATATTTCTTTTTGTTTTATATTTTCTTGGCCTATTTTTGACCTTTTCTTATACCTTATATATATATATATGTATATGTATATGTATATGTATATGTATATATGTATATATGTATATGTATATGTATATATGTATATGTATATATATATATATGTATATGTATATGTATATGTATATATGTATATGTATATGCATATATATATGTATATGTATATGTATATGTATATGTATATGTATATATATATATATATATATATATATGTATGTATGTATATGTATATATATGTATATGTATATGTATATATATATATATATGTATATATATATGTATATGTATATGTATATATATGTATATATGTATATGCATATATATATATATGTATATGTATATATATATATATATATGTATATGTATATATATATATATATGTATATGTATATATATATATGTATATGTATATGTATATGTATATGTATATGTATATGTATGTATGTATATATATATATATATATATATATATATATATATATATATATATATATATATATATATATATATATATATATATATATAATTCTGATTTCCTTTCTTTTTATTTTTGTTCCTTTTGTTATTTCTCTCTTAATTGATTTTTGTTCCTTATTCTCTTTATTTATTCTTTTATTTATTTTTGTGATTATTTTAATAAAAAAATATTTATTCAAAATTATCCTTGAATATAAGAACATCTTAGTCAAAGAGTTTAAAGAAGAACTTATTCTATGTCTATCTATCTATGATATCATCCTAAGGACACCACATGTTTGTTATCTTCAAACTTTCTCAGAGCTATAAATTTAGTTTGTTTTGAACTTGACTCTCACTATTAAACAAACTACCCAAATGCATGCTAATTTTTCTAGCATTTGATTGTGTATGAATTTGATTGGAATACTAAAAATTTCCTCCAAAATAGGAATAAAAGATTGTCCACATGATAAATGATCCATCTCACTAAAATGCATAGGTAACCAACCACTACATTCACATAGTACATAGAAACAAATATTGTATACATATCTCACTCCAATAAACCAAGGAAGCATTATAATCAATAGGTGAAACTCCCCATAATACGAATAAGGGAGGTGACAAGCAAATGAAAATGATGGCCATCAATAACTACATCTCAAAGAACTAGTCCAGCGTCATGAGGCAATCACTCTCTTGACACATATCATGAAGCTAATATTATGGAAGTAACACTCACCTGAAAAAAGTAGGTGACAAAAAAAGGTGAACATTAGCCTCCTATGACACTTTATAAACAAGTGCATGTGCATTAAGGCACAAGATGTGGTAGATCTTAAGTATACAAGGCATAGTGGTACTTTATCTTTGTGCATTTGCATATAAGTGCTTACAAAAATAAGAAGAGATAAAATACCAGTAAAATAGAAAGAAAAGCCAAAGATGAGTCATCCCAATCAATGAAAAGGATTCCCAAATATCAAACATCCAAGATATTCACTATAGTGCAAAAATGTAAAAACTAAATAAAACACACATCGAAAAGAATCTAGAAAACATACCCAAATCAATAGAAATAACACATAACCATCTTTCCAATGATGTACACTTTTTTTGAAAAATGGAGTCTAGATGCCCAAGTTTTGTCTCCTAGAGTGCAAAATAGAATTTATGCCTTTGGTAGATAAAATGACATCGAAAAAGAAAAATCAAAAAAGAAAATTTCCATAAATGGATAGAGATAAAAAAGAGCCTTTTGAAAATATAAGATTTGTCAAAAAATTGTCTCCATATACCCAAGATATGGCCAAAAAATTGAAGGTTTCTCTGAAAGGGCCCATAAGGGGCTTTAAGGAATGATGATGTGGAAATGATGTTAGTAGTTTGTAGGGTTAAATTTGACACCCGTATGGCCAACACCATAAATAAATTGTGCACTGTAAAAAATGGGCCATTGAAAAATCTTGTCAGAGGCATCAAAGTGGTGTAAATGTAGACTAACATGGGCCTTGGTGTTGGGTTGTTGGTGACAATGGTGCTATGGTGAGCTAAAGAAGTAGTGCAAGAGGAATAGGTTGGTGAATTGTTGGAGGCTAATGTAGGAGGCCATTGGTGAGTAGATTACCAAATGCGAAGAGCCTGTGGGGTAGAGTGGTTATGGGCCTGACATGTCAATAGTAGGTGTGTTGTGTAGTACTATGAGGAGCTCACAAATTTGTATCTGTAGGGACCTATGAGTCCCTTTGTAAAAAAAATTGCACTACTTTTTGAGGAACACATCCCTTAATTCTTTTTAATAAAAACTCTTCTCCATTTTTTTCTTATGATTGTGTGTGCTTTTCCAAGGTGTCTACCCCAAGGTAAGGGTTGTTCTTGACGTCTATCCTAGGTAAGGGTCAATCTCGACCTTTACTAAGGAGGTTTTTAGCCTTTAAATGACCTTCAATTTCTCAAGCATAGAACAAGAACAATAAAAATACATAGAAACTAGAGAAAAGGAAGCCTTACAACCAGAAATGCATCCATGTTCTAGGAGATCACCAAAAGAAGCCTTGCTGCATAGTCTTACAAAGCAAGTGCATACTTTATAAGATAATATGAAAATTAGTTCTAATAGAGAAATGATGTACATGGAAAAAAGCCTTGTATTTTTCACCAAATAATTATCTTGGAAGGAGTCACATCACATCTCATCAACCTTATCTAACACTTCTATCTGTTAAAAACAACCATTTCTCATTTAAAAACTTCAATTTTATTTGAACATTATCATTTCCAACACACAACATGTGAATTCAATCCATAGTGATACTTTGAAAAATGGGAAAGAATAATAGCTTAATGTATGATTTTGGGAACTCAAAATACACTTAAAAAGTGTCATGTTTGCAACTCATATCCATTTCCATTGGAATAATCAAGAGATACATAATTTTATTCTTCACTGATAACCCTAGATGAGGGTTTAGGATTTTTTTTCATAAAATACTTGTAAATCTCTCCAAAATTAATGAAATTCACTCAAATAAATACAAAATGAAAGGATACTCTTCCCTACTTCGAACCATATGTATTTTAGATCATTTATCATCCGTACAAGTCCATAAAATTAATTGTAATCGATCTATTACACAAAAATCTAGAAATTTTAAGATCAATTAAATGGTCATAAATTTCATTATTGTCAATGAAACAAAAGGAAAACAAAACATAATTAAATGATATATAATCCATAATCAAGTTCAAGTTGAAATAGAATCATACAAACTCATATAATTCACTATTATAGCCACATATGTATGAACACTGTATGAAATATGTAGTGTCTCTCCCATTTGATTTCTGTAATCCATCCTAATGGATGTAACTATGATGATCTAACCATGATCGGGATTTGTGGGTGGTCTACACCCTTGGGGTGATTTGTTTATATTATTGTATCAGTTGGGATTTAATTTATATTTATGCTTGATTCATGATATTATGATGTATTTTGTGGTTTTACCGAGGTTTGTGCTAGTAGTTACCTAGATTGATGTGGCATCATGATGTTGTTATGTGATTCCCCTGAGAGGTGAATAGTGGGTACACTATGTATTATTTATCTTGTTGCACTTGACTAGGTTCTTGCAACAATGTTTACTCATATGTTTGACCATGTTGACTTACATGTTTATTGTGCCTTAATTACTATTTAGAAACTAGTTATTATTTCTATTATTAAATGCTTAGAATAATTGGAAGTGAGTTATCCATATTAGGTTTATGGAATTATGTGCTACGAATATTTACCTTAATCATTTCAACAATTTATGCAAATGTGTTATTTATTATTTAAATAAAATTAATTAGATGCTTTAATTATTTGATTTCATGTAAGTGTTGCTTCGGTTAATTTTATTGTGCATCTACGCTTGATTGTGTTCATTCATTGTGTAGGACTTATATCCTCGATAATGACACATGGAGTTATTGATCACACCTTTCATGATGAGCCAATGTCATCCCTGTATGGGTGATGTACCTTTTATTATTATTTTTACCCTTTGGTAATTGGTAAATCTCGATTCATAATGCTTTATATGATTAGACTTGTGAGCATGGACCTGTGCATTTAAGAATCTGTAGTTGCCACAGAAAATACTACTTAAATGCTATTCTAATGTCTTAGAGGGATTTTATTTATTTGATTTAATCTTTATTTTATTGCTAGCTAATTTGTCATAGTTGAATTCCAAGCAATTGGAATCACTTGATTTATTTGTGTTAAGGGGATAGTTGATTATTAAGTTATTTTAATAACCTAATTTATAAGTCACTTTGGAAAAGTGCTTATATTGGCAAAAATTAAATTTATTGTTGACTTTTTTTCACTTTGAGTTTCATTTTTTAAGGAGTGAAATGCTCAAACCCTCTTTGGGTTGAAACAAAGATTTGTTCATTGCAGGAGTTTGGCTCAATGGATCTTCGCAAGATCATTCTTGTTGGATTCATATCGGGATTCCTCCACTATTCCAAAGGTTTCAACCGATTTGGCGTGGTATTCATTTATTTCTCCCTGTTCTTGGTATTTACCAAATGTGCAAGGTAGGGCTTTCTAGTTTAATTAATTTTAGCCAATTTTAATCCATTGTTTCAATTGCTAAATGTTGGGGAGTGGAGAACTAGCGTTCCCCTCAATTTTTATACAATTCCATCACCCAATTTGACATGTGTGAGAATTTGATGTTTTCAACATGTGGGTTTGGGGGTTTTCTTGTAGTTATGTTGCTAGATTTTTTTGAAGTGGTTGGATTCATGATTTTATTTGAAAAGTGTGATGTTAGTTAGATTTAGACCAATGGGTTTTAATTTTTTCATCTTATTTGATGTTTGAATTTTGGGTGTTTTAGGTATTTTCTCGTCTTGCGTGCCATCTAGTTTTTGCCCAATTCTCTAGTTGTCTTATTTAGAGCTTGGATCCTATAGCTCTTGTCTTAAAAATTAGGATCATTGAATTAGAAGGGCTATAGGATAGTCCATGATATTTTATTTTATGATCTGAACTCATATTTCCATGCTAGATTTTGTGGACTTTTGCATTTTTCCATATTTGACGGTTTGTGAAGTTGAACTTGTTTAGGGAATTTTATTGGATCCTTAATCTTGTGACCATATTCTTGAGCTAAGGTTTCAATTTTTTTGATATATGAGATGTTTGAATTTTTGGCTTTTAGTCTTACCTCATTTTGCATGCCACCCATATTTGTTGGGATTTTGGCATTGTCTCCTTAGATTGTGGAAATGGATTGTATTCCATGTTTCTCAATGTCTTGATGTCCTTTTAGTTCATTGACAGTAGGATTCATGTAGAATCTATAGTTTTGGATTTTGGCTAGTTGAGCAAATTCATGATACTTGGTGATTTGTTGCCTCTGTGTGATTCATGTAGAATCCATATTCCTAGCTATAGGATGGTTGAGTGAGATTGTTATATTTTCTTCTTTTGTTGCATTTCTCATAGCTAACCCTTGCACTGGTTCTATCTATTATATTCATGAAGTTGGTTGTGCCCACACACAAGCATGTATGCTTGCGTATGGTGGGATTTGTTGAGACCCAAACTCTCATATATAGGCTGATTGAGAAATTGTTCATTTGGGGGTTGGGTTGAGAACTTTCATTTCCTACAGACATTCATGGTGTGATGAGAATGGATATGTAGGGTAGACATGTGGAGTGGATTTTCTCATATACCCAGGGGTCACTAGTATTCTGACAAGGTAATGTGAAGAGGTTCTAACAAGTGATAATGAAAATTAACAATGGGTAATAAAAGTAATGATAAGAAAAGAGAACATTTGAATAGTTAAGTTGAGGGTGTATTCCTGAATGATTAAGCTGAGGGTATGATGTGTGGCCTCCTAATTGTAGTTGATATTACCACACAGACTTATAGCTTGGGCTTTCCAATGCCAAGTGACTTACACTCTACTAGAGTCCCTACATAGTTATCCTATAGAGGTTCTAGCTAGTGACCTAATGTACTGTGTTATCTTCATGATCATATATATGTTGGTATCATGTTCTTGATTAATGTGTGTATTAGCCTTGAGTGGTTGTCTTATGTCATTGTGGTTGGATCATTATCTCCATGAGCATGGTGGGTGTGGACCTACTAGTACCACATGGTTGGGGGATGTAGCTAACTATAAGACTGTTGGGGAATGGTCTATAGAGATGGTCTACTTCCAGTTTGAGGCCATTTCTAGATATTCACTTGGTACTTTAGTGTATCCAAGATATGTTCTCTTGTAATTTATGTTTTACTTTGGTTGCATTGATATCACGTGTAGATGATGTTTAGTGTGAACTACTTGATGCATTCCTCTATCATGATATTGCATCATATTGCTAGATGCTATTTCTTACCACTACTTGGGATTAGGAATGCTATTGGTAGATTAGCATGTTGGATGTTCTTGTTCTTATGATGTTAATTGATGGTTATTGGTAAGACCAATCTCATGAGACAACTCCAACTATCTTGTTGGAAATTTGAGATTCACGCTTGGGGATATGGTTAGGGCCCTTGAGGTCTCATGATGCCACTATGGTAGGGAGAAAATGTTTCTTATGTCCATGTATTTGGGTGGATCTAGTTTTACTTTGTTGCAATGTTATTTATCATGGTTTAGAGTAACATGTTGTTTATGTGAGTTATCTAGATCTTCTCTCTATAATGATGCTCTTGATTTTGGTGGTTCTAGTACTCCCCGGTGTGGAGGTCTTAACCTTATTTGCATCCTAGTGTAGCCTCTTAACCTTGTTGTTATTCTTGGGCAACACTAGGACAACATCTCCTATGATACTGGTAAGGTATCACTGTCAGTTGGAGGAAGTATCGTACAATATTAAGAAATTATCACCCTTAATTGGAGGAAGTATGATACGATACTGGTGAAGGACCACACCATAGTTATATGAAATATCATATGCTATTGGTGAAGTATCACACTACAGTAATGAGAAGTATCACACAACAATTGTGTAAAGTATCACACAACTTCTTAAGGTGATTTGAGCACCCTTTTGGGGGTTCTTGCTTCCTATATATAAAATATATCATTGAAGTATAAGTTGGCATTCTCTTCTTCCTTATTCTTTCTTATACTTAAGATATATTTCATATATATGCGACAATTTATTTGAGATAGGTTCTAGCCCTCCAGGAGTCAAGGTAAAGATTCTAGAAAATATCAAGGCTTCAAGAATTTAGACTTAGTCAGATTGCAGGGCTTCAAGATTTTAGACTTAGCCAACTTAAAGATTTAGCATTTTTCCTTTAGTATGGTGCCAATTAGATGAGTGGTTATAACCTTGATCCCTTGTCTTGTGCTTGATCATTTGAGGGTCTCTTCTTTTAATTCTTGATTACATTATGGTTAGCTGGAAATGGACTTTTATGTTTAACCATGCTAGGAACTTTTACCTTGGGCTTAAAAAGAACATCTCTTTTGGATATTCCCATGATTCCTGTGATCTTTGATTTTGAATTTCATTGGTGCTTGGAGATCTTTAGAAGTGTTTGTAAGACTTCCTCTGTTGTAAGTGAACATGCAAGTTTAACCATGTTCCCTATTCTCTTACCTTGTTTAGATGTTTCATTCTTACACTTGGTTACTTTATGTTATTGTTATCTTACTTATCTTAAGAAAAAATATCCAGTGCATATTTTATCCTTGTGTTCCAAGGATCTCCGGGTGGGGCATTACAAAATAAATTGATTTTATTGTCTTTTTGATCAAATCCTCTTACCACCGCTTCACTTGTTGATGTAATACATGTCTTTAAAGGACTTAAAAACCTATCCTAATACCTGAAACTATTTTTGAGCCATATGAGAACTAGATTCACCATTTGTACATTTTTATTGTCCTTTTAACTTTTTGATAACTTTTCATAAGCGACAACTTTTGATATTTTTGGAAAATTTCCTAATGATTTATGCAATTGAATCTTTGACACAATTTTCTTTTACTCCTTTTCACATCAAGTGGATATTTAAAACATCAAAATAAACCTTTTATACACTATTTGTCTTTTGGTTGCAAGAAAATTTGTTTGACAACTTTTCTTTCAACTTAATTTTTTTTGATCATATTAGAATTGACTTTAATACATCGGATTACATTTTAAAAGGGATCATATGATCCTATTAGAATATAAAGGTAAAATATAATTTCATAACCCATCAATTAATCTTTTTGGACAATTAGGGCTAGGTGTCCCTATACTATACTACTTATGAAAATGAACCTCAAGTACCTTAAGTGAGGATGTGTAGAAAAATGTTCCTTGATATCTTATTCCTATAATCTCGAAATTGTTATCTCATTTTGTGTGTCCTTCTAGTACAATTGATATTGGAAGCATGCATCAAATTAGGAATTTGTATTAGCTTTATACTTCCTCTTCACCCTTGGTCTTCCTACCCTTCTATCTAGGAACTTGGACTTGTCAAAGAGAATTTATTTCTTCTTCAAATCTAATTGTCTCACAACTCTTGTAGTGGAGTAAACATAATAAAAGAAATAATTAATAAAAAAATGATTAGTATCAATATTTCTCATGAAATCTTTATTTTTCTTCTCTTACATTTGTTCAATTTCATAGGTATAGGAACCTCAATGTAGTTATGTTCTAGGTAGTTAGAAATGTAATCTCCAATCCAAGATAAGTGCAATTTCATTATCTTTTTCCATGCTAGGTTGTTCTCCTTGTTCATCTTAGGTATCTCTCTCCTATACATCTTGAACTCTAACTTGAGTCCCTTCAAACTTTCTTGACAAGCACCAATGCTTTGATAGAAATTGTTATACTAATTTATGATAACTATAACTGGGGGGTGGGTGGGGTGAATCAATTATCCCCAGATCAGGATATACCAATTCAACTTAAACACTTCAAACAACTTAAATAAACTCAGATATCCACTCAATTTATATAGCATATCATCAACAATTTAACATTTCATGAATTTATTTAACTCTCTGTCTCTATAAGTGTCAACTACTAGTAAATAAACTATTGCAAAATATATCTTGCAAAACAATAACATCCACACATCATAATAACTCTTTTGACACTAAGATTTAATATGGAAACCCAGTTTGAAAAAAACCACCAAGTAACATGCTACCAATTTTCACTCTTCTGAAGTGAGCTTGGTTAAGAGCCAACCCTATTAAAGGTTATACAACACACTACTAAATATGACCTTTTTAAAGGATTTAATTACCCTTTTAGGAGTATCCTAGATAGAGGACTTTAGAACATTCTTAGTCAAAATTATCCTTGAATATAAGAACATCTTAGTCAAAGAGTTTAAAGAAGAACTTATTCTATGTCTATCTATCTATGATATCATCCTAAGGACACCACATGTTTGTTATCTTCAAACTTTCTTAGAGCTATAAATTTAGTTTGTTTTGAACTTGATTCTCACTATTAAACAAACTCCCCAAATGCATGCTAATTTTTCTAGCATTTGATTGTGTATGAATTTGATTAGAACACTAAAAATTTCCTCCAAAATAGGAATAAAAGATTGTCCATATGATAAATGATCCATCTCACTAAAATGCATAGGTACCCAACCACTACATTCACATAGTACATAGAAACAAATATTGTATACATATCTAACTCCAATAAACCAAGGAAGCATTATAATCAATAGGTGAAACTCCCCATAATACGAATAAGGGAGGTGACAGGAAAATGAAAATGATGGCCATCAATAACTACATGTCAAAGAACTAGTCCAGCGTCATGAGGCAATCACTCTCTTGACACATATCATGAGGCTAATATTATGGAAGTACCACTCACTTGAAAAAAGTAGGTGACAAAAAAAGGTGAACATTAGCCTCCTATGACACTTTATAAACAAGTGCATGTACATTAAGGCACAAGATGTGGTAGATATTAAGTATACAAGGCATAGTGGTACTTTATCTTTGTGTGTTTGCATATAAGTGCTTACAAAAGATATTGTAAAAATAAGAAGAGATAAAATACCAGTAAAATAGAAAGAAAAGCCAAATTGAGTCATCCCAATCAATGAAAAGGATTCCCAGATATGAAACATCCAAGATATTCACTAGAGTGCAAAAATGTAAAAAGCTAAATAAAACATACATTGAAGAGAATCTGGAAAACATACCCAAATCAATAGAAATAACACATAACCATCTTTCCAACGATGTAAACTTTTTTTGAAAAGTGGAGTCTAGATGCTCAAGTTTTGTCTCCTAGAGTGAAAAATAGAATTTATGCCTTTGGTAGAGAAAATGACATCGAAAAAGAAAAATCAAAAAAGAAAATTTTCCTAAATGGATAGAGATCAAAAAGAGCCTTTTGAAAATATAAGATTTGTCAAAAAATTGTCTACATATACCCAAGATATGGCCAAAAAATTGAAGGTTTCTCTGAAAGGGCTCATAAGGGGCTTAAAGGGATGATGATGTGGAAATGATGTTAGTAGTTTGCAGGGTTAAATTTGACACCCATATGGCCAACACCATAAATAAATTGTGCACTGTAAAAAATGGGCCATTGAAAAATCTTGTTAGAGGCATCCAAGTGGTGTAAATGTAGACTAACATGGGCCTTGGTGTTGGGCTATTGGTGACAATGGTGCTATGGTGAGCCAAAGAAGTAGTGTAGTAGGAATAGGTTGGTGAACTGTTGGAGGCTAATGCAGGAGGCCATTGGTGAGTAGATTACCAAACCCGAAGAGCCTATGGGGTAGAGTGGTTATGGGCCTGACATGTCAATAGTAGGTGTGTTGTGTAGTGCTATGAGGGGCTCACAAATTTGTATCTATAGGGACCTATGAGTTCCTTTGTAAAAAAAATTGCACTACTTTTTGAGGAACACATCCCTTAATTCTTTTTAATAAAAACTCTTCTCCATTTTTTTCTTATGATTGTGTGTGCTTTTTTGAGGTGTCTACCCCAGGGTAAGGGTTGTTCTTGATGTCTATCCTAGGTAAGGGTCAATCTTGACCTTTACTAAGGAGGTTTTTAGCCTTTAAATGACCTTCAAGTTCTCAAGCGTAGAACAAGAACAATAAAAATAGATAGAAACTAGAGAAAATGAAGCCTTACAACCATAAATGCATCCATGTTCTAGGAGATCACCAAAAGGAGCCCTGTTGCATAGTCTTACAAAGCAAGTGTATACTTTATAAGATAATATGCAAATTAGTTCTAACAGAGAAATGATGTACATGGAAAAAGCCTTGTAGTTTTCACCAAATAATTATCTTGGAAGGAGTCACATCACATCTCATCAACCTTATCTAACACTTCTATCTGTTAAAAATAACCATTTCTCATTAAAAAACTTCAATTTTCTTTGAACATTATCATTTCCAACACACAACATGTGAATTCAATCCATAGTGATACTTTGAAACATGGGAAAGAATAATACCTTAATGTATGATTTTGGGAACTCAAAATACACTTAAAAAAGTGTCATGTTTGCAACTCATATCCACTTCCATTTGAATAATCAAGAGATACATAATTTTATTCTTCACTGATAACCCTAGATGAGGGTTTAGGATATTTTTTTCATAAAATACTTGTAAATCTCTCCAAAATTAATGAAATTCACTCAAATAAATAGAAAATGAAAGGATACTGTTCCCTACTTCAAACCATATGTATTTTAGATCATTTATCATCTGTACAAGTCCATAAAATTAATTGTAATCGATCTATTACACAAAAATCTAGAAATTTTAAGATCAATAAAATGGTCATAAATTTCATTATTGTCAATGAAACAAAAGGAAAAAAAAATATAATTAAATGATATATAATCCATAATCAAGTTCAAGCTGAAATAGAATCATACAAACTCATATAATTCACTATTATAGCCACATATGTATGAACAATGTATGAAATATGTAGTGTCTCTCCCATTTGATTTCTATATTCCATCCTAATGGATGTAACTGTGATGATCTAACCATGATTGGGATTTGTGGGTGGTGTACACCCTTTGAGTGATTTTTTTATATTGTTGTATCAGTTGGGATTTAATTTATATTTATGCTTGATTCATGATATTATGATGTATTTTATGGTTTTACCGAGGTTTGTGCTAGTAGTTACCTAGATTGATTTGGCATCATGATGTTGTTATGTGATTCGCCTGAGAGGTGAATAGTGGTTACACTATGTATTATTTATCTTGTTGCACTTGACTAGGTTCTTGCAACAATGTTTACTCATATGTTTCACCATGTTGACTTACATGTTTATTTTGCCTTAATTACTATTTTGTAACTAGTTATTATTTCTATTATTAAATGCTTAGAATAATTGGAAGTGAGTTATCCATATTAGGTTTATAGAATTATGTGCTACGAATATTTACCTTAATCATTTCAATAATTTATGCAAATGTGTTATATATTATTTAAATAAAATTAATTAGATGCTTTAATTATTTGATTTCATGTAAGTGTTGCTTCAGTTAATTTTATTGTGCATCTATGCTTGATTGTGTTCATTCATTGTGTAGGACATATATCATCGATAGTGACACATGGAGTTATTGATCACACCTTTCATGATGAGCTAATGTCATCCCTGTATGGGCGATGTACCTTTTATTATTATTTTTACCCTCTGGTAATTGGTAAATCTCGATTCATAATGCATTATATGATTGGACTTGTAAGCATGGACCTGTGCATCTAGGAATCTGTAGTTGCCATGAAAAATATTACTTAAATGCTATTCTAATGTCTTAGAGGCATTTTATTTATTTGATTTAATCTTTATTTTATTGCTAGCTAATTTGTTGTAGTTGAATTCCAAGCAATTGGAATCACTTGATTTATTTGTGTTAGGGGGATAGTTGATTATTAAGTTATTTTAATAACCTAATTTATAAGTCACTTTGGAAAAGTGCTTATATTGGAAAAAATTAAATTTATTGTTCACTTTTCTTCACTTTGAGTTTCATGTTTTAAGGAGTGCAATGCTCAAACCCTCTTTGGGTTGAAACACAGATTTGTTCATTGCAGGAGTTTGGCTCGATGGATCTTCGCAAGATCATTCTTGTTGGATTCGTATCGAGATTGCTCCACTATTCCAAAGGTTTCAACCGATTTGGCATGCTATTCATTTATTTCTCCCTGTTCTTGGTTTTTACCAAATGTGCAAGGTAGGGCTTTCTAGTTTAATTAATTTTAGCCAGTTTTAATCCATTTTTTCAATTGCTAAATTTTAGGGAGTGGAGAACTAGTTTTCCCCTCGATTTTTATGCAATTCCATCACCCAGTTGAACATGTGTGAGAATTTGATGTTTTCAACATGTGGGTTTGGGGGTTTTTCCTATAGTTATGTTTCTAGATTTTTTTGAAGTGGTTGGATTCATGATTTTATTTGAAAACTGTGATGTTGGTTAGATTTAGACCAATGGGTTTTAATTTTTTCATCTTATTTGATGTTTGAATTTTGGATGTTTTAGGTATTGTCTTGTCTTGCATGCCATCTAGTTTTTGCCCAATTCTCTAGTTGTCTTGTTTAGAGCTTGGATCTTGTAGGTCTTGTCTTAACAATTATAATCATTTAATTAGAAGGGCTATAGGATACTCCATGATATTTTATTTAATGATCTAAACTCATATTTCCATGCTGGATTTTGTGGACTTCTGCATTTTTTCGTATTTGACTGTTTGTGAAGTTGAACTTGATTAGGGAATTTTATTGGATCCTTAATCTTGTGACCATATTCTTGAGCTAAGGTTTCAATTTTTTTGATATCTAAGATGTTTGAATTTTGGGCTTTTAGTCTTACCTCATTTTGCGTGCCACCCATATTTGTTGGGATTTTGGCATTGTCTCCTTAGATTTTGGAAATGGATTGTATTCCATGTTTCTCAATGTCTTGATGTTCTTTTAGTTCATTGACAGTAGGATTCATGTAGAATCTATAGTTTCGGATTTAGGCCAGTTGAGCAAGTTCATGATACTTGGTGATTTGTGGCCTTTGTGTGATTCATGTAGAATCCATACTCCTAGATATAGGATGGTTGAGTGAGATTTTTATATTTTCTTCTTTTGTTGTATTTCTCATAGCTAACCCTTGCATTGGTTCTATCTATTATATTCATGAAGTTGGTTGTGCCCACACACGAGCATGTGTGCTTGCGTATGATGGGATTTGTTGAGACCCAAACTCTCAGATATAGGTTGATTGAGAAATTGTTCATTTGGGGGTTGAGTTGGGAACTTTCATTGCCTGTAGGCATTCATGGTGTGATGAGCATGGATATGTATGGTAGACATGTGGAGTGGATTTTCTCATATACGCAGAGGTCACTAGTATTTTGACAAGGTAATGTGAAGAGGTTCTAACAAGTGATAATGAAAATTAACAATGGGTAATAAAATTAATGATAAGAAAAGAGAAAATTTGAACAGTTAAGTTGAGGGTATGATATGTGGCCTCCTAATTGCAGTTGATATTACCACACAGACTTATAACTTGGACTTTCCGATGCCAAGTGACTTACACTCTACTAGAGTCCCTACATAGTTATCCTATAAAGGTTCTAGCTAATGACCTAATGTACTGTCTTATCTTCATGATCATATATATGTTGGTTTCATGTTCTTGATTAATGTTTGTGTTAGCCTTGAGTGGTTGTAGTATGTCATTGTGGTTGGGTCATTATCTCCATGAGCATGGTGGGTGTGGACCTACTGGTACCACATGGTTGGGGGATGTAGCTACCTATAATATTGCTAGGGAATGGTCTATAGAGATGGTCTACTTCCAGTTTGAGGCCATTTCTACATATTGACTTGGTACTTAAGTGTATCCAAGATATGTTCTCTTGTAATTTATGTTTTACTTTGGTTGTATTGATGTCATGTATAGATGATGTTTAGTGTGAACTACTTGATGCATTCCTCTATCATGATATTGCATCATATTGCTAGATGCTATTTCTTACCACTACTTGGGATTAGGAATGCTATTGGTAGATTAGCATGTTGGATGTTCTTGTTCTTATGATGTTAATTGATGGTTATTGGTAAGACCGATCTCATGAGACAACTCCAACTACTTTGTTGGAAATTTGAAATTCATGCTTGGGGGTATGGTTAGGGCCCTTGAGGTCTCATGATGCCACTATGGTAGGGAGGAAATGTTGCTTATGTCCATGTATTTGTGTAGATCTAGTTTTACTTTGTTGCAATGTTATTTATCATGGTTTAGAGTAACATGTTATTTATGTGAGTTATCTAGATCTTCTCTTTGTAATGATGCTCTTGATTTTGGTGGTTCTAGTACTCCTCGATGTGGAGGTCTTAACCTTATTTGCATCCTAGTGTAGCCTCTTAACCTTGTTGTTATTCTTGGGCAACACTAGGACAACATCTCCTATGATACTGGTAAAGTATCACCGTCAGTTGGAGGAAGTATCGTACAATATTGGGAAAGTATCACCCTTAATTGGAGGAAGTATGATATGATACTGGTGAAGGACTGTACCATAGTTATATGAAATATCATATGCTATTGGTGAAGTATCACACTACAGTAATGAGAAGTATCACACAAATTTTTTGTAAGGTATCACACAACTTCTTAAGGTGATTCAGGCACCCTTTTTGGGGTTCTTGCTTCCTATATATAAAATATATCATTGAAGTATAAGTTGGCATTCTCTTCTTCCTTATTCTTTCTTATACTTAAGATATATTTGAGATATATGTGATGATTTATTTGAGATAGGTTCTAGCCCTCCAAGAGTCAAGGTAAAGATTCTAGAAAATCTCAGGGCTTCAAGAATTCAGACTTAATCAGATTGCAGGGCTTCAAGATTTCAGAATTAGCCAATTTCAAGATTTATCATTTTTCCTTTAGTATGGTGCTGAGTAGATGAGTGGTTATAACCTTGATCCCTTGTCTTGTACTTGATCATTTGAGGGTCTCTTCTTTTAATTCTTGATTACATTATGGTTAGCTGGAAATGGACTTTTATGTTTGACCATGCTAGGAACCTTTACCTTGGGCTTAAAAAGAACATCTCTTTTGGATATTCCCATGATTCCTGTGATCTTTGATTTTGAGTTTCATTTGGTGCTTGGAGATCTTTGGAAGTGTTTGTAAGGCTTCCTCTATTGTAAGTGAACATGTGAGTTTAACCATGTTCCCTATTCTCTTACCTTGTTTAGATGTTTCATTCTTACACTTGGTTACTTTATGTTATTGTTATCTTACTTATCTTAAGAAAAAATATCCAATGCATGTTTTATCCTTGTGTTCCAAGGATCTTCGGGTGGGGCATTACAAAATAAATTGATTTTATTATCTTTTTGATCAAATCATCTTACCACTGCTTCACTTGTTGATGTAATACATGTCTTTTAAGGACTTAAAAACCTATCCTAATACCTAAAACTATTTTTTGAGCCATATGAGAACTAGATTCACCATTTGTACATTTTTATTATCCTTTTAACTTTTTGAAAACTTTTCATTAGTGACAACTTTTGATATTTTTGGAAAATTTCCTAATGATTTATGTAATTGAATCTTTGACACAATTTTTTTTTACTCCTTTTCACATCAAGTGGATATTTAAAACATCAAAATAAACCTTTTATACACTATTTGTCTTTTGGTTGCAAGAAAATTTGTTTGACAACTTTTCTTTCAACTTAAATTTTTTGATCATATTAGGATTGACTTTAATACATTTGATTACATTTTAAAAGGGATCATATGATCCTAAATTAGAATATAAAGGTAAAATATAATTTCATAACCCATCAATTAATCTTTTTGGACAATTAGGGCTAGGTGTCCCTATACTATACTACTTATGAAAATGAAACTCAAGTACCTTAAGTGAGGATTTGCAGAAAAATCTTCATTGATATCTTATTCCTATAATCTCAAAATTGTTATCTCATTTTGTGTGTCCTTCTAGTACAATTGATATTGGAAGCATGCATCAAATTAGGAATTTGTATTAGCTTTATACTTCCTCTTTATCCTTGGTCTTCCTACCCTTCTTTCTATGAACCTGGACTTGTCAAAGAGAATTTATTTCTTCTTCAAATCTAATTGCCACATGACTCTTGTAGTGGAGTAAACATAATAAAAGAAATAATTAGTAAAAAAATGATTAGTATCAATATTTCTCATGAAATCTTTATTTTTCTTCTCTTACATTTGTTCAATTTCATAGATATAGGAACCTCAATGTAGTTATGTTCTAGGTAGTAAAAAGTGTAATCTCGAATCCAAGATAAGTGCAATTTCATTATCTTTTTCCATTCTAGGAAGTTCTCCTTGTTCATCTTAGGTATCTCCCTCCTATACATCTTGAACTCTAACTTGAGTCCCTTCAAACTTTCTTGACAAGCACCAATGCTTTGATACAAATTGTTATACTGTTTTAGGATAACTTGGGTGGGTGGGGGTGAATCAATTATCCGTAGATTAGGATGTACCAATTCAACTTAAACACTTCAAACAACTTAAATAAAGTCAGATATCCACTTAGTTTCTATAGCATATCATCAAAAATTTAACATTTCATGAATTTATTTAACTCTCTGTCTCTATATGTGTTGACTACCAATAAATAAACTATTGTAAAATATATCTTGCAAAACAATAACATCCACACATCATAATAACTCTTTTGATACTAAGATTTAATATGGAAACCCAGTTTGAAAAAACTCACCAGGTAACATGCTACCAATTTTCACTCTTCTGAAGTGAGCTTGGGTAAGAGCCAACCCTATTAAAGGTTATACAACACACTATTAAATATGACCTTGTTAAAGGATTTAATTACCCTTTTAGGAGTGGCCTAGATAGAGGACTTTAGAACATTCTATTAGAATGTCACCTTGATTAAAGGATTTACAAAATGAGTATTAGGTCAACCTTGATTAAAGGATTTTGGATTGATACAATGGTTAGAATGGAACAATAGGTTTGATCTGTAAAGTACAAGTCACTTTGCAAATTCAAATCTACATTCACTCATCTACGTGTTCATTGATTGGCATTCATTCACATCTCAATCACTAATATATTTGGCACCTTCTCAAGTAATCACCCATCACAAACCCTTCACACTTCACCTCTTCTATTTACCTCTTCACAACTTCTCCTTAAGATTGCCAATTAACCAAAAACCAACCTTAAAATTCATTCCTTATGCCTCCTTAAATAGGCAATTTCAATCTTTTTTCACTTAAACATCACCGTTGATCTCAAGGTTAGGTTAGATTTATAAAGATAAGTAGGAGATAATTTCCACAGCAAGTCAAATTGTGATATTGCTATCAAGATTCAACTTTGTGATTTTGAGTCAAACTCATTGACCCATGTTTCATGAGTAGTGACTCAACATAAATCCATCTCTCATGAGAATAAATGGAACACTTAGCACTCATTGGATCTAGGTGATGCTCAAAGGGGTGAAGCACCGGGTCTTCCCGAGAGGTCACCCATCCCAGTACTACTCTAGCCTGAGCACACTTAACTATAGAGTTTCCTCCATGGTTAAACCCAAAGCTTGCAATATATAATCCTTCCATCTTTTTGTTCTCCTTCCTCTTCTAGAAACTTCTGATCAAATCCTTACCTTTGATCCTATAACAAATTCTCCTCATGCATTAAATATTCCAACCCATCAATCCTTATCTTCCACATGCTTTGAATAATTCAAATCCCAACTGTGTCAACTTCAAAATCAAATATTTTTTTGAAATGTTAACATTTTCTGTCACTCGGCCATCACTGTGTTCTTTAGCTTGGTCAATACTGTGTAACTTGACGCACACTATTACTATCTCACTTTAGCATCAACATGCTCGCTCGACTTCTACTATCAACACTATACTATATATACTTTCTTGGCAATAACTAGCTCTCAACTTCTACTTAAGTTCTTTAATCCTATTCTTTAGCTCCTTCATTGTCTGTGCAATACTGATACTCAGTCAAGCTTATCCTTTTGACTTATTTCAACTCTTAGCTTCATCCAATTATCATCTACACTTCATGTTTGATTGAGTAACACATTATCTTGTTAAGGACTAACTTATCAAGTGCCTATTATGTTCCCATGATACTTGGGTAAGTGCACCAAGTTGTGGTGCAAAAGGGGGCATAAGTGGCCACTTTTTTTTTTCTTTTCTTGAAATCAACAATTTTTGAACTTCGATAAGAAGTTGAAGATAGTTATAATCAAAATTTTAAGATATGACAAAAACAAAAGTAGTAGTCCTTTAAATCTAGTTTCTAAACTACTAATTGTTTTAAAAAAGGTTTAGTTTTAGGTCCTCAAAAAAAAGGTCCATATAAAGTGGTACTATTTTTTTAGAAAAAACATAACATAGTACAAAGTGTGGCCCACTAAAATTGTAAGTTTTTCTTTGAAATTCTTTAATCGCTCTAGTCAAAAGTTACCTAACACCATGTAGTTTATCCCATATTTTTGGGTAATTTTATAATATGTATTTTTTTTAATGAATTTTGTAATTTGACACATCCCAAAAATGTGAAATATCTGTGTGCTCCACCTAGAAATGATTGAGAACTAATCTAAAATCAAAACTTCTTTTTTTCAAAGTGTATAGAATGTAGTCTACTTTCTAAAAAATGAAGTTGGTTGCAAAATTGATGAACAAGCTAAAATCTACACCCTAATTAGTACACATTGGTTTTGATAGAAAATTTACATACATTCAAAAGGAATTACAGTTGAAAGGCTTGAAATAGCTCAAATTTGAAATAAATTATATGCTTATATAGTTAACACAGGGATCTACAATGTCATGTAACCTGATTTTATCGATGCTCAACCATGAGGAAACTTGAAGGAGAGCACACATGAAAAATCAATCATTCTTTATATGTTTGCTGCAAAACACATCTCAAACCAGTTTAGAGACTCCAAACCTTTGGATTGGATCCCAAGGAAAATCCAAACCTTAGGCTTGGTAGAATCGAAAGCTTTAAATATCACATGCATGTGATATTTAAAGAATTTTAAAATTCAAGCTTACACAATGCATACGTGCTATAGTGCGCACACACTTTTTTAAGCTTGAATTTCAATAGAGAGGGAAGGAGAGAGAGAGAGGGGGTAGAAAATGAGAGAGAGTAGGAGATGCGAGAGGGTAGGATAGGGAGAAAGGGAGGGAGGGAGAGAGAGAGAGAGAGAGAGAGAGAGAGAGAGAGAGAGAGAGAGAGAGAGAGAGAGAGTAGGGGATGGGAGAAAGGGTTGGGAGAGAGAGATAGAGAAATGGAGAGAGAGAGTAGGGATGGGAGATGAAGAGAGTGAGAGGTAGGGAGAGTAGGCAATGGGAGAGGGTGTGATAGGGGGGAGAGAGAGATGTGTGTGAGAAATTATAGTAAAAGAGAGGAGTGGGAGAGATATTATGCTAGAGAAAATATGGAGATGAAGATCAAGATTGATACATGAATATATATATATATATATATATATATATATATATATATATATATATATATATATAGAGAGAGAGAGAGAGAGAGAGAGAGAGAGAGAGAGAGAGAGAGAGAGAGAGGTTGGGATAGAGAGAGGGAGTGGGATAGTGAGAGGGAAGGAGAGAGGGTAGAAAATAAGAGAGAGTAGGAGATGGAGAGAGAGAGAGAGAGAGAGAGAGAGAGAGAGAGAGAGAGAGAGAGAGAGAGAGAGAGAGAGCAGGGATGGGAGAAGGTTGGATATGAATAGAGGGATAGAGAAATGGAGAGAGAGAAAGTAGGGATGGAAGATTGAGAGAGGGAGAGTAGGGGTGGGAGAGGGTGTGATAGGGGGGAGAGAGAGATGTGTGTGAGAAATATATAGTAAAAGAGAGGAGTGGGAGAAATATTTAGCAAGAGAAATATGGAGATGAATATCAAGATATCTATATATATATATATATAGAGAGAGAGAGAGAGAGAGAGAGAGAGAGAGAGAGCGAGAGAGAGAGAGAGAGAGAGAGAGAGAGAGAGAGAGAGAGAGAGAGATGGTGGAATACAGAGGGGGGGGGGAGAGAGGGTGGGATAGGGGAGGGAGAGAGAGAGAGTATAGGGCATAGGAGAGGGTGGGATTGGGGGAGGGAGGGGAGAGAGAGAGAGAGAGAGAGAGAGAGAGAGAGAGAGTAGGGAATAAGAGAGGGTGGGATAGAGAGAGAGGGAGTAGGGCATGGGAGAGGGTGGGATAGAGAGAGTGAGAGAGGGTGGGGGAAGAGAGAGAGAGAGGAGAGGGAGTGGGGGAGGGAGGGGAGGGAGGGAGAGAGAGAGAGAGAGAGAGAGAGAGAGAGAGAGAGAGAGAGAGAGAGAGAGAGAGAGAGAGAGTAGGTGATGGGAGAGGGTGGGATAGAGAGAGAGGGAGAGAGGGGTGGGAGAGAGAGAGAGAGAGAGAGAGAGAAGGGGATGGGAGAGGGTGGGATAGAGAGAGAGAGTGTGAGAGGGTGTGACTAGGATAGGGAGAGAGAGAAGGAGAGGGGGGAGAGAGAGATAGAGAGAGAGAGTTGGGGATGGGATAGGGTGGGATAGAGAGAGTGAGAGAGGGTGGGAGAGAGAGTAGGGGATCAAAGAGAGGGAGAGAGAAGGAGAGAGTATGAGATGAGAGAGAGGGAGAGAGAGGGAGAGAGAGGGAGAGAGAGAGTAGGGGATGTGAAAAAGAGTGAGAAAGGGTGAGAGAGAGATTAGGGGATGAGAGAGAGTTTAGGGGATGTGAGAGAGGGAGAGAGGAAGGGAGAGAGAGGGAGAGAGAGGGAGGTAGAGAGAGAGTAGGGGATGGGAGTGGTGGGATAGAGAGGGAGTGAGAGAGAGTGGGATAGGGGGAGAGAGAGAGAGAGGAGAGGGAGAGGGAGAGAGAGAGAGAGAGAGAGAGAGAGAGAGAGAGAGAGAGAGAGAGAGAGAGAGAGAGAGAGTAGGGTAGGGGATATTGGAATGAGTGTGAGTCAATTGAATTAGTGGACAAATGAGATATATGAGTTTTCAACCCTATTGACACCTATCATCCTCCACAAGCATTGGAAATGGTAGAGATGGATTCATCCATTGACTTTGACTACTTTTCTAATCTAGTGCAACCTGGTAATATATATCTTTGTAAATTCAATATGTAATTTTATAAATTTTACCTAAGTATTTGTTGAATTAATGATTGCATTTTGTACATTTATTAGTGCAGGCCATGTTTTTGCTATTATTGCATCCGAAGACAATGAAGAAGGGAATTATTATTATTTGTGCCCTTTTTATAGGCCAATTATTATTTTATTACTCAGTTATAGATGCTGAAGGTTTAAAGTACCATATAGGTGCGGTGGTTGTAAGTGACACATGGCTTAGATGATATTCTATGAAGAACCCTAACTTGTGGTTATTCAAGGATTGACAATTAGAGAGAAAGATTCTTCATAATTCAAACCGTGTTGTCAAGTAAAATGTACACTTGATAAAACATGGTGGAAAACCACATAATAAGACTCTTTGGAAGGTTCACAAGTCAGACCATGAGGCAATACTTGACACATTAAAATGTAGAGCAGATCCAATTGGTTCATTATATTGAATATAATTATAAAAACATGGAATCTTAAGGTAAAATATTGTCAAGTTTGGGAAAATAAGGTATTTTGTTACCTAATAGGCCCTAGGAATCCTAAATAGGGTCCTAGAATGGTGCTAGATGGACCCATTTGATCAAAAGATGTAAAGAGCTAAAATTGCTCAAAAGTTGCAAAGTTGCTCAAAAAGTTTCTTGAGAAACTCTTGCAATTTTTGTAAAATGTTGCAAATGATAGTTTGGGAAGTTTCAACTACCCATGGTTGGGTATTTGAGCATGGGGAAACATGTTTTGGAAGGTTAGAAGGTTTTCAGCATGGGGAAGCACTCAAATTCCTAGGTTGGTCAAAAGTTGCTCAATGAGCCAAAAATTACTCAATAGGTTAAAAATTGTTAGGGATAGGAAACTAAGGTATTTGGTTATCTAATAGGTCATAGGAATCTTAACTAGGGTCCTAGAATAGTCCTAGATGGACCCATTCAACTAAAAGATGTAAAGAGCAAAAATTGCTCAAAAGTTGCAAAGTTGCTCAATTTTTGCAAAAAGTTGCAAATGGAGGTTTGGAAAGTTTTAACTACCCATGCTTGGGTATATGAGCATGGGAAACATATTTTGGAAGGTTATAAGGTTTATAGTAATATTTCACACTCCTTTCCAACTAAGTTGTATTTTTGAGCAACTTTTACAACTTTTACAATTTTGCACAAAAAGTGTAACTTTTGCAAAGTTCGCTAGATTTCACTTCTAGGACTTGGAAAAGTTTCTAAATTATTAAAAACAACTAAAAACACCTAATACTAGTCTATCTTGACCAAAAAATCTAAAAGACCCAATTTTTCCTAATTAGCAACTTTTGCTCATATCTTGCACAAAGTGGCCTAGGCATACATATCTTGCTCATATATCTTTCACCATTCATCGTGGGATTGAATTGTTTGCTCCATTAGCTCTGAGTGGCTAGGTAAACCTTAGTCCCAAGCTCATCTCATCCCATTGACTGCTCAAACATTCTCAGGCACATCAAATTGAATTAACCCTAAGAGTCATTAAATGCCATAAGGCAACAATCTTTGACAGGGCATATTACAGAGCTTGTGCGAGGTATGGATGCAATTATAGGTGCTACAAGATTGTGTTTCCAATACAAAAAATTAAATCTCTCACTTTTTGGAGAGTGGATTCCATTTTGATTTTGCGACCCCATCTCAGATGATGCTAAAACTTGTAGTGTTGGCCAATAAAAGGTTTCCAATTGGTGAATCTCCATAACCTTTCATTGTGAGATCAAACTATCTATTGTATTACTCTGGGTGGCTAGGTAAACCCTAGTCCCAAGCTCATTCTATCCCTTTGAATCCTCAAATATTCTCAAGCATGCCAAACCAAATTGACTCTAAGAGTCATTAAATACCATTGGGAAACGACCTTTGATAGGACATATCTCATAGCTCGTACAAGGTATGGATGAAACTCTGGTTGCTATAGGATCATGTTGCTAACACCTAAAATAATTTCTCTCTCTCTTTTTGGAGATTGGATTCTATTTTGATTTTTCCACCCCATCTCGGGTAATGCTGAAACTTATAGTGTTGGCTAGTACAAAGTCGCCAACTGGTGAATCTCTCTAACCGTTCATTGTGGAATCAAACTATCTATTTCATTAGCTTCAAGTGGCTAGGTAAATCTAAGTCCTAATCTCATCCAATCTTGTTTACCTCTCAAATTTTCTTGGGCATGTCAAACCAAATTGACCCTAAGAGTCATTAAATGCCATAGGGAAGAAATATTTGATAGGGCATATCTCAGAACTCATACGAGGTATGGATGCAATTCTAGGTGTTATAGGATCATGTTTCCAAAATCTATAATAAACTCACTTTTTGGAGATTGGAATCTATTTTGATTTTATGGCCCCATCTTAAGTGATGATGAAACTTGTAGTGTTGGCTAGCACAAATATGCCAACTGGTGAATCTCTTTAACTATTCATCGTGGGATCAAACTCTCTATTCCATTAGCCTTGAGTGGGTAGGTAAACCATGGTCCCAATCTCATCTTGTCTTGTTGACCCCTCAAATGTTCTCGAGCACAGCAAATCGAATTGACCCTAAGAGTCATTAAATGTCATAGGGCAATGATCTTTGACAAGGCATATCTTGGAGGTCGTGTGAGCTATGGATGCAATTTTGGGTGCTACAAGACCATGTTGCTGACACCTACAATAAAATCTCTCTCTTTTTGGAGATTGGATTTTGTGGCCCCATTTTTATTGATATTGAAACTTGTAGTGTTGACCAATACAAAGTCGCCAACTACTGAATCTCTCTAACCATTCATCATGGGATCAAACTGTCTCTTCCATTAGCTCTAAGTGGCTGAGTAAACCCTAGTATCAAGCTCATTCTATCCCATTGATCACTTGAATGTTTTCAGGCATATCGAACTGAATTGACTCTCACTAAATGCCATAGTGAAACGACCTTTGATGGGGCATATCTCAGAGCTAGCACAAGGTATGAATGCAATTTTGGGTGCTACAGGATCATGTTTTTGACACCTACAATAAATTCTCTCTATTTTTTGAGATTGGATTTTTTTTAAATTTTGCAGCCCCATCTCAGGTGATGCTGAAACTTATAGTGTTGGCTAGTACAAAGTCACCAAGTCTTGAATCTCTCTAACCATTCATCGTGTGATCAAATTATTTATTCCATTAGCTCTGGGTGACTAGGTAAACCATAGTCCCAAGCTTGTCCCATCCTATTGATTGCTCAAATGTTCTTGAGCATGCCAAACCGAATTGACCCTACAAGTCACTAAATGACATAGGGAAACTATATTTGATAGGGCATATCTCAGAGATCGTGTGAGGTATGGAAACAATCTAGGTGCTACATGATTGTGTTTTTGACACTTAAAATAAACTCTCTCTCTCTCTTTTTGGTGATTGGATTTTGTTTTGATTTTGTAGCCCTATCTTGGGTGATGAACTGAAACTTGGCCAGTACAAGGTCACCAACTGGTGAATCTCTCTAACTGTTCATCATGGGATCGAACTATCTATTCTGTTAGCTCCAAGTGGCTAGGTAAATTTAAGTCCCAAGCTTGTCCCATCCTATTGACCATTCAAATGTTCTCAGGCACATTGAATCGAATTGACCCTAAGAGTCACTAACTACCATAGGGCAACAATCTTTGATGGGGGTATTGTTGAGATAATGGGTGTTGCACACATTGCATAATATTATTATATTGTATTATTTTATTTTATTATATAATGTTGCACCTAGATGGATGTGCAACATGTAAAGATTCCTATGGGATATACTTGATGAGTTGTATTGTAACATTGTGATAATATTTCATATAATTATTTAATATTGGGGAAAATAATTAAATTTCCAATATTAAATGTGGGGTCAATGGGTTAGGTAGCACATGGTTTTAGCACATGGTCTATGTAATACCACTTGGTGCTTTTGTGGGACTTGCTACTAAATAAGAAAACACAAGGGTAGTTGTTAGTGTAAGAAGAAGACAAAAGGGCAACAAGAAAGGGTCAAGCAAGACAAGGCTTGATAGGTTAGCCAAGGGAGCATTTGTGAAGGTTGGAAGCATGGCATGGGATGTGTGGATTCATGCTTGTACACATGGATTACTTGGTTGTGGTTATGGATTTGAAGGCTTGTATGGTTGTATTGCAATAATTTTTTTCTGAATAATACATGGTGATGGATGCTTTTGGAGGTTGGGTTTTTCCCTCAATGAGGGTTTCCTAGGGTATATCTTGTGTCACATTTTTTGTAGGTATGTTGTTTATTCTCTTTCATGTGGATTTTAATAGAATATTTATTTCATATCTATTATGGGTTATATGGAAATGGTTATATTATTTGTTGCCAAGTTTTCTTACAAGTGGTATCAAAGCTATGGTTTTATTATTGTAACCTTAGATTTATTCATGGGAATACATGAGAGGATAAAAGAAAGGGCAAGATATATGGATTTTTTAGGTTGTTAATTGGAAATCTAAGGGTTTTGGATTGGTTGTTATGATGGGATGTTGGTAGATTTTGGGCATGTGAAATTGTTGGACAAAATAGTTTTTTTGGATGTTTCATTTAAATGAGGGTTGCTTGCAAAAATTATCTCCTAGGCAAAACAAAACCTCACCATTGGATCTGGGTCAACATTTCCATAAATTTTGATATATAATATGTCCTAGTTTGGCCATGCTCAGAGGAAATAAAAGATTTTTTTAGTTTTAGCCCATGATGGCCGTCAAATTTGATCCCATCAAAATTTTTGTCACAAAAAAAAAATTGTGGTAAAAATGATAAAAAGACTATCTTGGTAAAATGATCACAACTTTCTCTCTAGATATTAGATTTTAGACTTCTTATAGGCATTGGAAAGTTAATTTAGAGCACCACAACTTGGTGTAGGTTTGGTTTTGTGATCTTGACATTTTTTCAGGTTTTAAGAGCCCAAAGTCAGATATTGTTTATTTTGCGCACAAATTAGGGCATAACTTGGGCATACAGAGTTAGATTTTGGACTTTGAGTAGTCAACAAAAAGCTCTTAGAGGGCTCTACGCATTGTTTCAAATTAGGTGCAGGTTTGGCATGATTTATTTGGTGATATATTGATCTAAAAAGTCTATGATATATATTGACTATGGTAGCATTGTGAGTTTATGACATTGTATGTTTGGAGATTTAAGTTTTGATGTCATTGTATACTTAATTCATATTTCAGATTGGTCTCATGATGATATGGTTATCAATGTTTGGTTTGGATATGTATGATGATTTGTTGGGTCTACAAGTTCTATAGTCTTGTAAGTGGTTTATACTTACAGGTTGCATTTATAGCTTGGTTATGGGTTGTCTTTTCCCATTGATCTTTCATTATTGATGCATATTTCGATTGGTGGCTTGGATTTGGGCTGTCTATGCCCTAAGTCATATGATTTTCTAATTTTTCTTCATGTAGAAGCAATGAGATGTTGTTATCAGGTACAGTCATGGCGGAGGATTGTGGTTGACTATTTTATGCTGATAAGTTGGACACTTGAGAGTTAGTTGCTCAGTTTATGGATGTGATCATGGTGCTATGGATTTTGGCATGACATGATTAGGTATATATGTTCATCCTTGATGTTCATTGGTTTGGATTACTAATTTGGTTATGGTGGTATATCTTCTTGGTTGAGGATCATGGTTATTTGGTTTCTTTTGAGGAGCTCATGATGTGCACTTTGAGTTCTTTAATGGCTTGGTTATGGGTTGTCATTACCCATTGATCTTTCATTATTGATGCATATTTAGATTGGTGGATTGGATTTGGGTTGTCTATGTCATAAGTCACATGATTTGCTAATTTTTCTTCATGTGAAGGGATGAGATGTTGTTAGTAGGTACAATCATGGTAGATGATTGTGGTTGACTATTTTATGCTGATAGGTTGGACACTTTGAGAGTTAGTTGCTTAGTTCATGGATGTGATCATGGTGCCATGGATTTTGGCATGACATGATTAGATATACAAGTTCATCCTTGATGTTCATTGGTTTGGATTCCTAATTTGGTTATGGTGGTATATCTTCTTGGTTGAGGATCACAGTTATTTATTTTCTTTTGAGGAGCTCATGATGTGCACTTTGAGTTCTTTGATGGTTTGATTCTTTGGTTGATTCTCATGGTTAGAGGATGGTTTTTTCATCATGATTTCATGGATATCTTGGATACACAATTTAGTGGGAGCTTGGGATAGTGATGAGGTGATAGTGCAAGATTAGTTCTTAGTTTGGTTTGTATATTCTTGGTTTGGAGATCTTGGTTTCACTTGGTATTGACACTTTGGTTGTGTGTATAGAACTAGACGATCTTCATGTAGGAGATGTATTTTATGATATAGTGAGTTACTCAATACCATAGTTGAGTGGGAGTTTTTTGCATTTAAATATTTATTGAGTGTTTACATATATTTATTGAGTGTTTACAAATGTTGGAGGTTTGTCTTAGATCCCGTTACTACATAAGCATATTTGACATTTGCATGGTGCACTTGTTATCTTCATGGTGTGTGAAGATGGTTAGATCTTGAGGATTTATGAGGTTCTTGGTTATCTTCATAGTGTGTGGAGATGGTTCTTCATGGTATTTGGAGATGGTTTTCTTCATGGTGTTTGAAGATGGTTACATCTTGAGGACTAATGGGGTTCTTGGTAAAGGTGTGGTTTATGCTTTCATTTGACATGTTATCCTTGGTGTTAGGATGGTTTCATCATTACATCATGTTATACTCTTGATATGAGTTTAGATTTTTGACATGTTTTATTATGTTCATATGGAGCATGATATCTCTTTGGTTGAGATGGTTAGATCATGCTGTGATGTCTATGTTCCTAAGGCCATGGATGGAACTTTGACAATGATCTTGGTTTAGTTTTTTGGTATTGAGTACATTGATCATAAGTTGGATTCTTCATGATATTGCTATGTTTAATTTGGAGCTTCCATTGATTGATTGGTTATAAGTGCTCATGGATAGTTACAGATGGTGGTGATGTTGATTTTTCTTGGATTAGAGAAGTATTTGTTGGGACAATTGATGGATTCATTAGGAGAGTCTGAGGGGCATTCACCAGATATGGACTTGAGAGGAGATTTTTATTAGATGATTCTTGGTTGGAGACTAAGATATTTTGATGAGCATTCTCATTCCCCACTCTTGGTCTACTCAACGGTTTGTTACTTGAGAGGTATAGCCCATTATTTCTCTCATGTGTATTATATTTATGCTTATCTTTCATGGATATGGATCTTGAACTATGGTACATGAGTTGGTTCTAGAGGGTTCATTTGAGAGATGGATTAGCATTGGTTATCTCCATTTTCATATGTTGTTATGTTGGTTGAGTTTGAGAGATGGTTTAATATTAGGCATATTCCTTGGATTAGGAATGGTTATTCCTTTGTTTAGGAATGGTTTATGAGTTGATCTTCTTGTGAGAGGATTACATCCATGATTGGTTATATGGTATGTTTTGGGTGTTGTTGAGGCTTCTTGTTGGGGTTTTATGGAGGAGATAATACTTGCACAATTTACATATACATGCATGTGTAGAAGGACATGATAAATGTTTTTATTTGCATTGCTTCTCTTTGGTCTTGGTTATCTTCCTGAATGTTTAGTTTCACTTACATTGGATTTGAGTTGGTTATAGATTTTGATCATTTATTTTTGATCATGTATGTCATGTGAGAGATGACATGGTTATTCTTTTATCACTTTCCTTTGTTGGTTGTGGAGAACTTGGGAGAGTGTTGGAGATTTTTTATGAGAGTTGTTCTTGCAAGTTATTGGTTTGTGTTTTGGATGTCCTTGAGAATACATGGACTCACTTCTTTGAGATGTTGTGAGTGTATTGGTTATATATTTGACATTATCTTTTGCAATGGGAGCTTCTTGGTATATGTGGCAGATATTGCTCTTGAGGCTTGTGATTGCAAGTTACAAATTGAATATGTTGATGATGTAAGATTCACTTGGTAGACATTTGGAGGTATGGATAGTTGGATGGGTTTGGAACTTGCTACATGTGTTATTTCAGCTATAAATATTTTGACAACTATAGATATATGTGATTACATTTGGATCAATTTTTTGTGCTTGACATTTTAGTTGGTACATGATTTTATGATATTCTAATGCAACAGGTTGGGTGAATTTCTCTTTGGATGGCTTCTATGTATGTTTGGTGGTAGTGGCATAATAGGAGGTGATATCATTCATGTTTGAGATGCTGGATACTTTGATTTTGGTGCGAGTACTAGGATGGCTCACTTACAAACCAAACTTGCCTTAGTCCTAAGGATTTTTTAATTTTTTGTTGTTTTTGTTAATAAGTTGAATCAATAAGTGTTTTGAGAGTCATTAAACCTTATATAGGTCCCATGTGTTACCAAAAACCACTTGGTTAAGTTCTTGGAAGAGTTAGTGCAAAAATTGCATTTTGCAATAAAAGTTACTGGCAACTTTTTGGCAATTTTAGCAATTTTTTTGAAAAACATTGAAACTAATCTTGTAATCAATCAAACCAACTAGTAATTGTTTGGAATGGATTTAAAATGATGAAAAATACCCTCTATGAAGTTAGAGGAGGCATAAGGTGTACATTCAACAAATTTTGAATACCAAATATACAAATTTTTTGAGAAATTGTCTGCTTACAAACTTTTATGGATTGGGAGGCCAAATCCACTTGGATGTTTTGAACAAAAATATTTTCTAGATTACAGTTCATTTTTTTTCTAGGTTTATTAATTTATTTTCAAGCAAGTTAGAGCATTTTCTTTCTAAGTATGTTTCAAAACCCTTAAATTGAGGGTTTCAAGCAAGATGTGGCCCTACCTGCATTTCTATGCTAGGTTTTCAATGGCCTTTTGTGATTTGCAAGGTTAGGGTAGATAGATTAAGATTCGTAAGATTCATAATTTTATCAAATGATCTAAGGAGCTAATGAATGTGCCCTAGTGTGAAAATATGGTGTTTTTAGTCCTTAAAATGCTAATTTTGTGGACAAGGCTTGGAGTTGGGTTATGAAACTTGGAAAACAATAATTCAATGTTGGGAAAGGTGTAATAAGGCCCTCTGTAATAGAAAACCAATACTAAGAACCCATTCTTGCACATTTCAAGTGTTCCAGGCTTGATTTGGCCAATTAGGCCTATGAGGCTTGCGTAGGTTCAGGAGTGCTGGAGTAGGTTGGGGAGTTGAAGCTTTGGGGTTTTGTGTAACTTCAAAAAGGGCATCCAAATACCTATTTTTTTTTCTAGGTTTAGTGGAGAAAAATAAATTTTCTGTCCCAAAACCACAAAAGGGCTACAAGGGCAATTATGCCTATTTAGAACAATTTTGCAAAATACATGTTAGGAGAGTAAACTAGTTGTGGAAGCCTCATCTTTGGGTGTTTCTTGAAGTGTATAAGCTATTAGTTTGAAGATAGAAGTTGATTAGGATACATTTCTCAAATTTGCTCATTTTTCCCTTATTACTTCCCAAGTCTTGAATAGAGAAAGTGATTAAGTAGTTTTGTGAAGTTGGGTAGACGTTTGTTCAGTGTTGTAACCAAGTTGGAAAGAGTCTTTGAAGACACTTAGGAAGGTGGGAAAGGTAGTTTTCCTTAAAAGTGTTCTTGTTGGGAATCCACTAGCTGATGGTGTGAGCACTCTCCATCATTTTGGATGCAAATTACATTAAAAAGAAATACATGAAATACTTAAAATGTAAAAAAGAAAAACAAGATATATATTATGATAACCAATAATTTCATACATGAACAAACAAAATATATTACGATAACCAATAATGTCATAAGTCTAATAATGTCATGCATCAAATATATGTCATACATCAAATATAAAATGTCATATATACATCAAATGTATGTCAGATATGTCCACTAAAGCCTATACATGTGTGTCTATCCCTATATCTTCTCCTTCCCATGAGGGGAAGGAAAAAAATCCCTATAGGTCTTCAATCGTTGTGTGGAGGGAGATGATGGGGATGAGAGGGTCTTCCTCACATGCTCACTCATCCTCTTGTTTAGGCTCCTCTCTAACTGAAGCTGATACAAACAAAGTATATATGAACCAATAATTATTGTAAATTTGAATCAAATATATGTACACACAAAATTAATTATTTTCTTACCACCATCAAATAGTCACTCTGTACATCCACCTCAAAGGCTTGTGGATGATCAAGAGTAACAAGGCCCTACAACAATTCAATCAACATAATCACTCGATCATACTTATAAATACCATTTGAAATTTCAATACTAACTATTATAAATAACAACTAAAACTATGAAAACTCTCTCATACCTCGGTCAATGGCTCTAAACTAGCCATCATGGCAACAACTTTACAATCAATGGACTGGCAAAGATGAGGAGTCTCAGACATCAACAACTGCAAATCATATAATAAAATTTACATGTAACATGAAAAATGAAACAAATATAATCAAATGAATTGAATTAACATAAAATAAATGTACCTCTATGAAGCTCATATCATGCCTAGGCTCAAAGTCCCTTGTAAATGTCGATGGTCCAATAGAAAACTAATGGACATGGATAATTTTTTTTGTGAATCCTTCATATGATTACTTAATTAATATATGTATTAATTTAAATGATTAAATCGATATACATACCTCTCAACTTGTCGATGAGACATAAAATGGGGCCAGGGAATCTGTACTAGGGCCATCAACACTCTTACCTTGAATTTTGAACAATGTCAAGACATGTAATTAATTAGTCATTCATTATACATACGAAATGTGATCAAATTAGTTTATTATAATTGTAATTTACCTGTGTCTCAATGCCAAATGTGTCACTCAAGAAATCATCAATGACTAGCCATCATCCATAGTGTCTCCAACATGACTACAAAATGTGCATAAGGATCCACATAATGTGCAAATGTGGTTGCGACATGAAGAAGGCTACTCCTCAACTAATGGATTGGTGCAATGAATGAGGGTCTATGTCAAATTATTGATAGTCCCTATAGTATTGGTATCTACATGTTCCTTCACAACTGAAGGAATAATCACATGCTCACCCTATGGCTTGACAATAGGTGCCCTAACTATGTTAGGGTCATGATGTGTCTAATACCTCTCAAATGACGATGCCCCACCTCTACCCTAAGAATCTAACATATCAAAATAATTGGGGATCACCCCAAGGACAAATGCATAATACAATTTCTTTAAAAAATACATTGGAACCTCATGATTATTGCAGGGAGGGGCATTAAATACCATCCCCCATCTATCCATAAAGTTATTTCTAATATCATCATGTATGCACCAATGGATGGGGAACTTTTTAGTTGTATGTTTAATAGTGTCTTGTTCTCTAGGATTTTTGAACAATGCACATATGATACTTTTTTCTATGTCCTTTTTTCTTACATCTTTATAGGATAATTTGTTTACATAGTATCTTCTTTTTTCTTCTCTTTAAACATGGCAAATATATACTGACTAGTAACAAAAGCTACATAGCTCATAATGGACTCAAGGGAGGATGCCAATTATGCTCTCATAGGATTATTTTTCCTACAAGCTTTTAATCTACCAATGATTGCTTCTAATTAATTTTTCCCTCTTTCTATTTCATTTATTATATTGTCTTGAGTGCTAGGAGGAGGTCTTCCAATTAGTGGAGGTTGAAGAATTTCTTGCTCTTTTTGTGGAGGGTTTTCATTTTGATTTTGTTGATCAGGCTAGGGATTTGGTGGTTGATTATTCACATTTCTTGATAAGAAACCAATTGCATTTTAAATAAATAAATAAATTTGAAGCAAAGCTAAAAAAATATACAAAATAATGCAAAAGAAAGAGTAGAAAACAACTTGATGATCTTGATTTTGATCACTGGTAATGAGTGGAAATTTTGAGGAGGAAAGTGAGAAAATTCTTCAAATTCAACAAACTGCTTGTGTGCTATTGAGGGGGAAATAAGAAACTAGCACAAAGAAATAAGGGAAAATGGAATGGGCCATGGGTTTGCAGCCTATTTATAGAGTTTTTAAGAAGTGCGCATGCACTTTGGCTTGGGTTCCACAAGCCCAAGCCAAAGTGCATGCACACTTTTAGAAATTTAGAAATTTTAGTTGTGTGTCATCCTTTTGGCACCACAACTTGGTGTATTCACCCACTTGACACATCTCAACTCAACCTTTCACTAGGTCATTGCATGATCACTTCTTTTTGAATCCTATTCATCAATTAATTGATATGGCACACTACACTGGTAGTAAAATGTCTCTCCAGTAGGTTTGACATTCTGTCTTACCAATAAGTGTGACATTGATGACAACATAACAATGGTTCCAATTGTAGTTTCCAACAAGTAATGTTTTCTAGTTGAGTTCTATTGAGATGACTTGTTTAGTTGCTAAAGTTGATAGTAGTTGGTTATGAAACAAGACATTTTTTCACATAAACTTTGATAATATTGTGAAGATTAGTACTACACTTGCTATTAAAGATTTGCCTAAAATTGTGAATCCTACTAATATGGTATGCAAGGAATGTGTTATGGTAAAGCAAAAGAAAAGTTCTTTTCTGAGCATGAAGTTTACTACATTAGAAAAATTGGAGATAGTATGCATAGATTTGAGTGGTCCTACAAGGATAAGAGCCTTCTATGGTGAAATGTATTTCATGATTCTTGTTGATGATTTTACTAAGATGATCTAGGTAGCATTTCTTAGAGATAAATCTAAATCATTTGAGAAGTTTAAGGTTTTTAACAATAGAGATGAAAATGAATCTAGATTGAAGATTAAATGTTTGAGATTTGTTAGAGGTGGAGAGTTATTTCAAATGAGTTTAATAGTTTTTGTGAAGTAAATGGCATTAAAAGAGAACTTTCAACCCCTAAAATACCTGAGAAGAATGGTTTAGTAGAAAGGAGAAACAAATCAGTGATAGAGGCAACAAGAGCTATGATTTTTGAGAATAATGCTTTAAAGATATTTTGAAGAGAAGCGATTAATATAACAGTATACATCATGAAAAAAGTACAACTCAGATAAGGCACTCGTAAGAACCCATATGAGCTTTGATTGGGACATGTGCTTAGATAAGTATTTGAGAATCTTTTCAAGTAAGTGTTACATTAAGAGAGAAGATGATATTGGTAAGTTTGATGTAAGAAGTGATAAAGGTATTTTTTTGGGTTATTCATTAAAAAATAAATCTTACCAATGTTTTAATTAGAAAACTAAGACTATTATTGAGAGCACAAATGTTAAAGTTCATAAAAAGTTTAGAATTCAATAAAGAATGCTTGATTATAATTATGATGAAGAGATTAATCCAAAGGATAACCAAGAGAATGTTGAGTTGTTGTATGAGACTGACATGGATTTGAAGAATGACATATAGATTGTGAAACAAAGAGAAGAACCAAGGAGTAAACCTAGAGCTGAAGTTAGAATTGAGACAATGACACCTACTAAGAATATGATAAAGAATCATCATGTGGATTAGATGATTGGTAGCAAGGATAAATAAGTGATGGAAAGAAACAAGGTACAAAGAGAAGAAATAAGTTTGATTTCACAAGTAGAACCTAAAAGTGTTGATGAAGCTAGTAAAGATGATTTATGGATTAAAGCTATCAGAGAAGAATTAGATTAGATTGAAAAGAATGATACATGGGATATGGTTCCTAGAACTAAGGACAAGAATGTTATTGGAACTAAGTGGATTTTTAGAAATAAAATGAATGAATAAGATGAAGTTATAAGAAATAAAGAATGACTAGTATGTAAAGATTATTCATAGCAAGAAGGTATAGATTATGAGGAAACATTTGTACTTGTTGCTAGAATAGAGGTAGTTAGAATGTTTTTGGAATATGCGGCTAACAATAAATTCAAAGTTTATTAGATCCATGTCAAATAAACATTTTTGAATGAAGAACTAGAGGAAGAAATTTACAATGAGCATCCTGAAGGTTTTCCTTTGACAGAAGATGGAGATATGGTTTGCAAGTTGGAGAAAGAATTGTATGGACTGAAGCAAGCCTCTAGAGAATAGAATGCGAGATTGGATAAGTATTTGGAAAGATTGGTATTTTCTATGTTGAAAATAGATTGAAGAAGACTATCAAAGAGGGAGATTATTGAGAATAGATTGATATAAGTATGATAAATATGCTTCAATCATTGTTTTGTCACTTATGAAAACTTGCTATTTGTTGGTAAGACAACTGCTTATATGATTTAAGTACTATAACTTATTTGATTGATGAAGATGATTTGATCAAAAGATGTAACAATAACATCTCTAGGAAAGGTTGAGTTATGATTATGCAAAGGAGTACAAGAATCATGTAAGATGGTAATAACATGATGCATTAATAATCTACTTAAGGTTGCAAAGGCTAGTTACACTAAGAAAGTCTAGAAGATCAAGTTACATAAAGTTTGTCTGCCAAGCTTGACCAAGTGTATAGTAGGTGTCGAGTAAAGACAGTGCAAGCTAAGCAAAAAATTAGTTAGAGCCAAGTAAAAGTTTAATCTAGTCTATGCCAAGAAAAATAGTGGATGCTGAGTAAAGTTTAGTTGATGCTAAGCACCCATAAACTTTAGTTCATTTTGAGTGATTTTATAGAGGATGCCAAGCAACATAGTATGTTCTGAGAATCAAAAGCCAGATAATGCCGAGTGGCTACATTATTTAAAAGATCATGAATTTGATGGATTTGAGATGACAAGTTTATTTTCTTGAAATATGTGAACCAAATGGAAGATAAGGTTGATGAGCTGGTGGCACAAAATTCAAGGTAAACCATTTTTAGGTGAATTTAAAGAGGATTCAAGGAGAAGTCTCTAGAAGAGATATGAAATGTGGGATAGATTCATTGTATCCTATGTAATCTGTCCTAACCCTAAATTGGACAATGGAAAATGAGCGACAAAAGATCTTAATTTTCTATTTATAGGAATGGCTAGTCAAAAGAAAATGTTGTCATGTGCGAGAACCTAAGGAAGACAAGGAATCAAGTGTTTTGCTTCATAAAGTGACCTGAGAGAAGAGTCTTCATTAGCATGTTAAGCAAGAAGGCTTAAGGGTATGAATGATTGAAGGGTGAACAAGCTATCAAAGCTGAAAAGTATAAAGGCCAAGCAGAATAGAGGATTGAAACAGAGATTTGTAATTTGTAAATGGAGTTGTAAGTTGTTATTAGATCAAAGCCTTACTTCTACTCTCTAATAATTGTATCAGTCTAGGGTGAATCCTTTAGATTAAGGTTGACCTAACAGTCATTTGTAAATCCTTTAACTAGGTGACATTCCAAGTGAATGGTCTAAAGTCCTCTAACAAGGCTCACTCCTAATAGGGTGATTGAAATCCTTTAACAAGGTCCCATTTAACAATGTGTATTATAACCTTTAATAGGATTGGCCTTTCACAAGACATCACTTCAGAAGAGTGAAAAAGAGTAGCATGTTACTGGTAGTTTTTTCAAAATTGGGTTTCCACATAAATCATTGTGTCAAGTGTGTTGATGAATCTATTATGTTTTATGTTTACATATTTGCAAGTTGATTTGATAGTAACCTAAACATTTTAAGTGATTGCATAATCTTATGGATGCATGCATGAAGATAAATGTTTATGGGTTCACTAAGCTGTGAAAAGTTTTATTTATACATCTAGATCTTGGATAATTGATTCACCCCACCCCTCTCTCAGTTATTCTAAAAGTATTCCAACATGATAAAAGTACTGCGGATAATAATTTATATTTGAAGGAGATTGAGAATGCTTTACTAATTGTTAAAGTGTTTGTGCATGATATAATCTTTGGATGTGATGATGAAGCAAGCGAAGCATTTTCTAGTGAAATGAAGGAGTTTGAGATGAGCATGATTGGTAAGATGAAGTATGTCTTATGCTTGCAGATCGTGCATAATAACAATGGTATTTTCTTATCACAAACTAAGTATTTGAAAGATGCATTGAAAATATTTGGCTTGGAAAGTTGTAAACCTGTTCATATGCCTATGGTAACTGGTCACAATTATCTAGAAAAGATGAAACACCTACTATTGAACAAAAAAAGCATAGATTTATGATTAGAGGTTTGCAATATTTGACTCACACAAGACCAGATATAGCTAATGTAGTTAGCATTGTGGAGAGATTTGAAGATGATCCTAAAGAATCACATTATGCAACAACAAAGAATTTTTTTAGGTATTTGAAGAGTACACCTAATTTTGGGTTATGGTATGATAGATCAAATAACTTTACCTTATGTGCATATAATAATGTAGATTAGGTAGGTAGTATGGATGACAAAAAGAGTACAAGTGGTGGAGTATTTTTCTTAGGAGGAAGATTGGTTGCTTGGATAAGCAAAGAAATAAGATTGCAATTCACAGAGCACAATAGAACCAAAGTATATGTGGCAGTAACAAATAATTGTAATTAGACCATGGAGATGAAGAAGATGTTGAAAGACATTGGTTTTGAGTTTATAGAGTCTGCTATCATACATTGTGATAACACAAGTACAATAAGTATGTCTAAGGATTATGCTTTAAATTCAAAGACAAAACACATACCTATTAAGTATCATGTTTTGAGAGAGAAAGTTGTAGAGAAAGAGATCAAATTGGAGCATCTCAATACATAGGAGAAGATAGAAGATATATTTACAAAGAATTTTTGAAAGCATACATTTGAGTACCTGAGAGACCTATGCTTGGGGTTATGCCCCTTCCTACTTCTGAGTAGTTGATATAGAGATTGCATCGGTCCAATGATATAGAACACTATTCTTTATTTGGACTAGATGCTTGATGCTTCCTCTATGGGGTAACTTATCTATGATTGAGTTGAGTCATGAATGACTCTTGGTAGTTGGTAATTAATAATGTCTTTGGACACTTGAGCTTATTAAAGATCTTAAGTAGCACAATTGATAATGATGCCTTGTCATTGATGTCAATGGAGGAGAAAATAAATGTAAAAAACATCTCATGGTACATTGGGAGAAGTGTACATGAAATGGGAAGACAATAAATAGGGGAGTAACATATTGATGGAGAGATGTTCTTGAGATTTAAATTTGATTGATGAAAAGGATTCAAAAAGAAAGAGTAGAGTGAAGCAGTTGTAGCAGAGATATACATTTGGTATTCATGGAACTTAGATGTTCTTCATCTATGTTCCCATCAATGCCAAAGGAGGGGGATTTTTAGCATGAATGCTAATGGTATTCCTAAGGGGGAGTATCCTAGCATTACTGGAGCATTGGGGATATTGTTAGCATGATTGTGTGTTGTATTCATGATTGTATTTTTCATTAATGTCAACATTCTATTGGTTTTGTATAAGATTAATAGAGAAGCAAATGAAGATTGAGGTTGCATAGTTTGAGGATTAAGAATGAGGCTATTGAAAGTTGAAGACATGTTCTATAGAGTATCATGATTATGTGGTTAAGTACACATGCAAAGAGATGACGAAAGTGAGCAGTTATTCAAGATTTATTGAAGACAACATTTTGAAAGAGTTCCTGAGAAGCAGTTATTGGTATTTTGATTATATCTTCTAAAAAAGATAGAATTTGGTTAAGCATAGTTGTAGAGAGGTAGAAGACATGAAAAAGATGGCATGGTTGATTGCGTTAAGTTAGATGTTGCATGTGAGAAGGATTATGAAGACTATGAGATGGCAATATTATAAAATTGTGAAAAGATGTAATGTAATGTGTATTGTATTATCTTAATGTGGTCTTATATTAATTATAAATTAAGAAAGCCTCAAGGCTGACTCAATAATTATTTTAAGGACTTGGTATAAAGGAAAGTTGTTTTCCTTGTGGAATATGTGTGTTGAAGTGAAATTTAAGTGTATGAATGTATAATTACGAGTATGTGAACTTGCATGTGAGATCTAATGAACCTGCTATTGAATATATTGAGATCACAAAAGTGTTTGGTGTAGTTAAGGCAGAATGACCTGATAGAGAAACTATATTTGGAAAAAGTTGCTATGGAAAATTGTTTATTTATATTATTCTGTGAAGGATAATACTATGTTTAGTTGGACAATGAGTTTGGTGATCTTGTCTGTGATGCTTTTTGGATAGTGGGTCTTTCTTCCTTCCATAACTCCTAACAGGGTTGAAATCTCTTCACAGGGATTCAAAGTCTCCTAAGGGATTGATATGTATTGAATGCATTTCATTGAATCCTAAGAAGGTCCATCCTCTTCCAAGAAACTTATATATTAGTACATCAATTTGTGGGTGCCATCCCCACTAGGGTTTTTCCTCTGATCAAGGGTTTCCCTAGTTAACAAATTTGGTGTTATCATGTATGGCAATTTTTGAGATAATGGGTGTTGCACACATTGCATAATATTGTTATTTTATTATTTTATTTTTATTATGTAATGTTGTGCCTAGATGGACGTGCAACATGTAAAGATTCCCATGGAATATTCTTGATAAGTTGTATTGTAACATTGTGATAATATTTTATGTAATTATTTAATATTGGGGAAAAGAATTAAATGCCCAATATTAAATGGGGGGTGTTAGTGGGTTAGGTAGCACATGGTTTTAGCACATGGTTTATGTAATACCACTTAGTGGTTTTGTGGGACTTGCTACTATATAAGCAACCACAAGGGTAGTTGTTGTATATAGAGAGTGACAAGGAGAAGACAAACGGCAAGAGTCGAGCGAGACAAGGCTTGACAGGTTAGCCAAGGGAGCATCTGTGAAGGTTGGAAGCATGGCATGGGATGTGTGGATTCATGCTTGTTCACATAGTTTGCTCAGTTGTGGCTATGGCCATGAAGGCTTCCATGGTTGTATGGCAATGGTATTTTTGCTGAATAATACATGATGATGGATGCTTTTGGAGGCTGGGTTTTTCCCTCAATGAGGGTTTCCTAGGGTGTATCTTGTGTCACATTTTGTGGGTATGTTGTCTATTCTCTTGCATGTGGATTTTAATTCTGTGATTATTTCAGATTTATTATGGGTTATGTGGAAACGGTTATATTCTTTGTTGCCAAGTTTCCTTACAGCAATCTTGCTATGGTTTTTGCACTTATTGATTACATGTTTCATATTTAATAAGATTGATAAAAGTTTTTGTAATTGGATAACTGATTTACAACCCCCCCCCCCCCCCACTTCCCTTAGTTATCTTGGTGCACTTTACTTTCTAACAACCTCTTCATATTTTACTTTCTTTTTTCTTCTATACATTTTCCCCTTTTCTCATTTGCATGCTCCTTTTGATGGGCCATGTGATTTACACCTTTATTGGTAAGTGCCATTTTTTCCTCTTTAGAAAATATTATGTATCCAACTCTTTAAAAGCTTCACCCAACCTTTGTAACTCTTGTCTATAACTTTCTCATTCTAACTTTTCATATTTCCCTTTCTTTTCTTTTCTTGTTTGTTATTTTGTAATAGCTCACCCTTAAAACACCTCTTCAAAAAATCTATCTCTTCAAGAAGGTCTCTTTTACCATACTTCTACTTTGCCTTTGTCCCACCCACATATCTTCTCCTCTCTACCATGTATTTTGGAAAATAGGTTATCTTCTCAACCCAAACCAACACAAAAACACAACTAGAAGGTTTCCTTTCCTAGAGTCTCTGAACTTTCTTTCCAATTTAGGTAGAGACTTGGGTCTAATGATTGAAATAATACATAGACAACTCAACCATAATCAAGCATATTTCATAACAATGTGCTTAATTACCTTGTCCATACTCAAATAGAAATATTGAGGAACACCATGTTTTCATGAAAATTCCCCTTGCAATCCACTACTTGGAATGAAATCATAATTTTATATAATTTTCTTTCACAATAAATCATCCACTTCACAGTATAACTTTTCTTTTTAGGTTTTAAGTAAAAAATTACGTCTTTAATGTTAAAAAGACCCAACCAAATTCAAATACATACTATAACAACTAAATACATCCTTTGGACACCTATGGTGGAACTCATAACAACTAGTTTCAATAACTTATAATCTTCCCAAATTTGGTCCTATTCTCTTCTAGCCCTGGGAAACAACAAAAATGATGGTACCTCCGCAATAAAAAAAAAAATATTTAGAGTAACTAGCATTTTAAATATAATTTTCAAATACTCAAAATCTATACTAAATGGCCATTAAACTATTTTCGAACATGTACACTTCAAAAATTGATTGATTTACTCATTTTAGAGCTAATTAGCCCTCCCAATATAGTCCAATTCCAATCTCCACCATATTATTTGAACAAATAACTTCAAATCTTGAAATAAAATTAAAAGATAATTGGTCAGCCCTCATTTTCTTAACTAAAAAAAGATTCCAAGATAATCATTACAAAAAGTTTCATAAAACATGTGCATTGACTATTACAAATAACTTCTAATAGAGTAGAGTTATAAATGGAAATTTTTTTTGTAGTGTTAACCAATACTTAACTTGAAATAAGTTACAACATATCTCATCAACCTTCTCTAATAATGTTATCCACAAAAAAGAGACATTCCCCATTTGAAACCTTCAAGTTTCTTTGAAGACTATCATTCCTAGCTTGTAACATGTGGTGGGGCTTCTTTGAAACATGGGAAAAACTTAACATGGTTTGATTTATAAACATGGGAACTAAAAATGTACAATAGAAAGAGTTATTTCACCAATTCAAGCCATTTCATTGGAAAAATCAAGAGATACATAATTTTCTTCTTCATAAATTACCCTAGATGAGGGTCTTGGATTGTTTTTAGTAAAGTTCTTATAAATCTCTCCAAACTTAATGAAATTAACTAGACATCGATTGAAAATTAAAGGAGACTATTCACTTTTTCCAACCATGCTTATTTTAGATCATGGACCATCAGCACAATTTACTACAATCTAATTGTTACACAACAATCTAGAAATTTCAATCAATAAAATGGTCACAGCTTTCATTCTACTCAATAAAAAAGAACAGAAAATGAAAGTTAATACAACAATCTATCATCCCTAATCAAGTTCAGGTTGAAATAACATCATGAAGTCATATAATTTTTTGTTATCGTTATATATTAAAAATGCACCTAAAATAGAATGGTATTATTATAATTTTCATAAAATATTCTTACTACTAAATATTGGTTGATAGATTATAGTTATTTAAATGATTTTGCAACCTCTCCAAATGCCCATAACTATTTTTTGAACCACTATGATGGTGAGACTTCCCATTTTTGCAATTTTATTGCACAATTTGTGAAATTTTTTTCCATTTTTTTTGAAACTTTCCTAATGACCAACCTAATTGACTCTTTGACATCAAAATAAACTTCTAGAGACCTTTTTGCATTGGTTCTATCTATTATATTCATGAAGTTGGTTGTGCCCACACACGAGCATGTGCACTTGTGTATGATGGGATCTGGTGAGACCCAAACTCTCATATATAGGCTGATTGAGAGATTGTTCATTTGGGGGTTGGGTTGGGAACTTTCATTGACTATGGGAATTCATGGTGTGATGAGCATGGATATGTAGGGTAGACATGCGAAGTGGATTTTCTCATATATCTAGGGGTCACTAGTATTTTGACAAGGTAACGTGAAGAGGTTCTAAAAGGTGATAACGAAAATTAACAACGGGTAATAAAATTAATGATAAGAAAAGATAACACTTGAATGGTTAAGCTAAGGTTGTGTACCTAAATGATTAAGCTGAGGGTATGATGTGTGGCCTCCTAATTGGAGTTGATATTACCACACAGACTTATAGCTTGGGCTTTTTGATGCCAAGTGACTTACACTCTACTAGAGTCCCTACATAGTTATCCTATAGAGGTTCTAGCTAGTGACC
The DNA here is from genome assembly GCA_028749045.1 of Cupressus sempervirens. Classification (NCBI taxonomy): domain Eukaryota; kingdom Viridiplantae; phylum Streptophyta; class Pinopsida; order Cupressales; family Cupressaceae; genus Cupressus; species Cupressus sempervirens. The sequence continues at coordinate 897,704,481 of CM053787.1, read as the reverse complement.
TAATGTACTGTGTTGTCTTCACGATCATATATATGTTGGTATCATGTTCTTGATTAACATGTGTGTTAGTCTATTGTCTTATGTCATTGTGGTTGGGTCATTATCTCCATGAGCATGGTGGGTGTGGACCTACATGCACCATGTGGTTGGGGGACATAGCTACCTACAAGATTGCTCGGGACTGGTCTAAAAAGATGGCCTACTTCTAGTTTGAGGCCATTTCTAGATATTCATTTGGTACTTTAGTGTATCCAAGATATGTTCTCTTGTAATTTATGTTTTACTTTGGTTGCATTGATATCATGTGTAGATGATGTTTAGTATGAACTACTTGATGCATTCCTCTATCATGATATTGTATCATATTTCTAGATGCTATTTCTTACCACTACTTGGGATTAGGGATGCTATTGGTAGATTAGCATGTTGGATGTTCTTTTTCTTATGATGTTAATTGATGGTTATTGGTGAGAATGATTTCATGAGACAACTCCAACTATCTTGTTGGAAATTTGAGATTCATGCTTGGGGGTATGATTAGGGCCCTTGAGGTCTCATGGTGCCATTATTGTAGGGAGGAAACAAGCATGCTTGGTTGGATTTGGTTTCATCATATCCTTGTACTTTCCTTCTTAAGATGTTGCTTATGTCCATGTATTTGTGTGGATTTGGTTTTAGTTTGTTGCAATGTTATTTATCATGGTTTAGAGTAGCATGTTGTTTATGTGAGTTATCTAGATCTTCTCTATGTAAATGATGCTTTGAATTTTGGTTGTTCTAGTACTCCTCGGTGTGGAGGTCTTAACCTTATTTTCATCCTAGTGTAGCCTCTTAACATTATTTTTATTCTTGGATGACACTAGGACAACATCTCCTATGCTACTGGTAAAGTATCACCATCAATGGGAGGAAGTGTCATACAATATTTGGAAATTATCACCCTTAATTGGAGGAAGTATGATACGATACTGGTGAAGGACCACACAATAGTTATATGAAATATCATATCATACTGGTGAAGTATCACACCATAGTAATGAGAAGTATCACACAACTTCTTATGGTGATTTGAGCACCCTTTTGGGGTTCTTACTACCTATATATAAAATATATCATTGAAGTATAAGTTGGCATTCTCTTCTTCCTTATTCTTTCTTATACTTAAGATATATTTCATATATATGGGATGATTTATTTGAGATAGGTTCTAGCCCTCCAGTAGTCAAGGTAAAGATTTTAGAAAATATCAAGGCTTCAAGAATTTAGACTTAATCAGATTGTAGGGCTTCAAGATTTCAGACTTAGCCAATTTTAGGATGGTGCCTAGTAGATGAGTGGTTATAACCTTGATTCCTTGTCTTGTGCTTGATTGTTTTAGGGTCTCTTCTTTTAATTCTTGATTACATTATGGTTAGATGGAAATGGAATTTTATGTTTAACCAGGCTAGGAACATTTACCTTGGGCTTAAAAAGAACATCTCTTTTGGATATTCACATGATTCGTGTGATCTTTGATTTTGAGTTTCATTTGGTGCTTGGAGATCTTTAGAAGTGTTTGTAAGGCTTCCTCTAGTGTAAGTGAACATGTGAGTTTAACCATGTTCCCTATTCTTTTACCTTATTTAGATGTTTCATTCTCACACTTGGTTACTTTATGTTATTGTTATCTTACTTATCTTAAGAAAAAATATATAGTGCATATTTTATCCTTGTGTTCCAAGGATCTTCAGGTGGGGCATTACAAAATAAATTGATTTTATTATCTTTTTGATCAAAGCCTCTTACCACTGCTTCACTAGTTGATGTAATACATGCCTTTAAAGGACTTAAAAATCTCTCCTAATACCTCAAACTATTTTTTGAGCCATATGAGAACTAGATTCACCATTTTTACATTTTTATTTTCCTTTTAACTTTTTTACAACTTTTCATAAGTGACAACTTTTGATATTTTTTGAAAATTTCCTAATGACTTATGTAATTGAATCTTTGACACAAATTTTTTTTTTTACTCCTTTTCACATCAAGTGGATATTTAAAACATCAAAATAAACCTTTTATACACTATTTGTCTTTTGGTTGCAAGAAAATTTGTTGACAAGTTTTCTTTCAACTTAAATTTTTTTGATCATATTAGAATTGACTTTAATACATCTAATTACATTTTAAAAGGGATCATATGATCCTGTTAGAATATAAAGTTAAAATACAATTTCATAACCCATCAATTAATCTTTTTGGACAATTAGGGCTAGGTGTCCCTGTACTATACTACCTATGAAAATGAAACTCAAGTACCTTAAGTGAGGATGTGCAAAAAAATCTTCCTTGATATCTTATTCCTATAATCTTGAAATGGTTATCTCATTTTGTGTATGCTTCTAGTATAATTGATATTGGAAGCATGCATCAAATTAGGAATTTGTATTAGCTTTATAATTCCTCTTCACCCTTGGTCTTCCTACCCTTCTATTTAGGAACTTGGACTTGTCAAAGAGAATTTATTTCTTCTTCAAGTCTAATTCTCTCATGACTCTTGTAGTGGAGTAAACATAATAAAATAAATCATTAATAAAAATATGATTAGTATCAATATTGCTCATGAAATCTTTATTTTTCTTCTCTTACATTTGTTCAATTGTCATAGGTATAGGCACCTCAATGTAGTTATGTTATAGGTAGTAAGAAGTGTAATCTCCAATCCAAGATAAGTGCAATATCATTATCTTTTTCCATGCTGGAAAGTTCTCCCTTTTCATCTTAGGTATCTCTCTCCTATACATCTCGAATTCTTACTTGAGTCCCTTCAAACTTTCTTGACAAGCACCAATGCTTTGATATAAATTCTTATAATGATTTAGGATAACTCAAGGGGGGGTGGGGGTGAATCAATTATCCCCAGGTCAGGATGTACCAATTCATCTTAAACACTTCAAACAACTTAAATAAACTCAGATATCCACTCAGTTTGTATAGCATATCATTAAGAATTTAACATTTCATGAATTTAATTAACTCTTTATCTCTATATATGTCAACTACCAGTAAATAAACTACTGTAAAATATATGTTGCAAAACAATAACATCCACACATCATAATAACACTTTTGACACTAGGATTTAATATGGAAACCTAGTTTGAAAAAAACCACCCAGTAACATGCTACCAATTTTCACTCTTCTGAAGTGAGCTTGGTTAAGAGCCAACCCTGTTAAAGTTTATACAACACACCATTAAATATAACCTTGTTAAAGGATTGAATCACCCTTTTAGGAGTGGCCTAGATAGAGGACTTTAGAACATTCTATTAGAATGTCACCTTGATTAAAGGATTTACAAAATGAGTATTAGGTCAACCTTGATTAAAGGATTTTGGACTGATACAATGGTTAGAATGGAACAATAGGTTTGATCTGTAAAGTACAAATCACTTTGCAAATTGAAATCTACATTCACTCATCTATGAGTTCATTGACTGGCATTCATTCACATCTCCATCACTGATATATTTGGCACCTCCTTAAGTGATCACACTTCACAAACCCTTCACACTTCACCTCTTCTATTTGCCTCTTCACAACTTCTCCTTAAGATTTCCAATCAACCAAAAACAACCTTAAAATTCATTCCTTATACCTCCTTAAATAGGCAATTTCAATCTTTTTTCACTTAAACATCATCGCTGATCTCAGGGTTAGGTTAGATTTATAGAATTCTTCCATATTTTTATTCTCCTTCCTCTTCTAGAAGCTTTTGATAAAATCCTTACCTTTGATCCTATAACAAATTCTCCTCATGCATTAAATATTCCAACCCTTCAATTCTTATCGTCCATGTGCTTTGAATAATTCAAATCCTAACTATGTCGACCTCAAAATCAAATATTTTAACATTAACATTTTCTGTCACTTGGCCATCACTGTGTTCTTCAGCTTGGTCAATACTGTGTAACTTGACACATGCTATACTATCTCACTTAGCATCAATATGCTCCCTCAACCATTACTATGCTCGCTCAACCATTACATTGAACAACATAATTTGACTTATGTCCAAATAATATTTGGAATGTGGCATGTGGTCTCTGATGCCAATTCTCAACTTTAACATGTCTCTAGCATTGGGTGATACTCTTGAGCTAGAGAGCCAAAATTGTGTAATTTCTTCTTTCACATCATCAAATAGCTTCTTATCAAAATATGGAAGTCTCTCACCAAAAACCCATGTTTCATTTTGAAGAGGATCATCAATGCTCTCTCATATACTAAGTGCTCTTCTCAAAGTAGTATGATTTAGGTTCAAGTCAATACAAGTTTGTCTCATATATCTACCCTTTCTCAAATGATGACTTACCCAAGAGGTTGTAATAACCCTTCGAGAAACTCTCTTATCCTTCTCCCTACTATTTTTCCCAATGCTATTGAGAGCACTGAAAAGATTCTTCACAATAATGTCATTTCTTTCAAATTTTTTATTGACATGAATCTTCAACTTGGAAAGCATAGGCCTCATCTTTAAAAAGTGCATAAAAAACTAACATTGCTCCACCACTATCTTGTTGCCAAAAAACATCTTATATAGTCTTGAAGCCCATAACCAAATGGTTCTTTCTAATTTTTTCCCTTCCAAATTGGTAATAATTGTTTCATCAATTTCAATTATCCATTTTGGTCTTCTAGAACCTTCATGCCAATTATAGTTTTGAGATGTGTAAGGTTCCTATGTATTGTCATGTTTGGCATGGTCAATCATGCAATTTATATTATGACTTGGTAGCATTTTATTTTGCAAATTTTCATTCTCTAAATTTTCAATCCCAACATTATCATTATCAATTGGTACATTTTCATTCCCCAACTGCACATATTCATTATCTGACTCTATGATTTCACCTCCGATTAATACATTGTCAACTTGACTCACATTTAACATACCTTGTCTTTTCTTGTGGTGATTTACCTTGTCCCTATCCCTATATACCACAATATATCTTCATTCGATACCTTCCTTTTGCATTTAGCCTTTCAATGACTACTGCTCCCCATTCAGATGACAATATCAGGCACCTAATGATATATTATCAAACCTTTTTCGATCGTTTGGGCCCCAAGAAGTCAATTTTCCCAAAACTTATGGAAATGACCCACAAAAAGTGACATTGTCAGGTTTGCAGTGACAGGGAATATGTTAGAGGGAATTATGGGAAATGTAAACAAATTTCATTAACTTATGTATGATTAATATATATATGATTATTATAATATATGATTTATTTACGATTATTAGATATGATTATTATATTATATTATTATGATTTTTACTATTATTATTAAAAATAATAACTTAAAATATGTTATTATTGTTATTATTATTATTATAACATATAAATATAATATATTAATATATATATATGATTATTATATTATATTATTATGATTTTTACTATAATTATTAAATATAGTACATACAACATATATTATTATTGTTATTATAATTATGACCTATGATCCATTTGGTTGGTTCTAATGCATTGACATGGGTCATAGGTTAACCTATGACCCCTCTCAACACATTTAACGATAATGTATGTCCCTAGGGGCCCTAGCGCCCCTAGGGATGCATTTGGTTGTTTCCAATGACCCCTCTTGATGCATTTCATGACAACATATGTCCCTAGGATCCCTAGGGACACATTTGGTTGGTTCCAATGCATCAAGAGGGGTAATAGGTTAATGTATGACCCCTATCAACACATTTCATTACAACATATGCCCCTAGGGACACATCTGGTTCGTTCGAATGCGTCAAGAGGGGTCATAGGTTACCCTATGACCCCTATGACCTCTCTCGATGCATTTCATGACAACATATGACCCTAGGGGCCCTAGAACCCCTAGGGATGCAGTTGGTTAGTTCTAATGCATTGAGAGGGGTTATAGGTTAACCTAAGACCCCTCTCGACACATTTCATGACAACATATGTCCCTAAGGGCCCTAGGGCGCCTAGGGACCATATTGGTTGGTTCCAATGCATCGAGAGGAGTCATAGGTTAACCTATGACCCCTCTCGATGCATTTCATGACAAAATTTGTCCCTAGGGGCCTTAGGACTCCTAAGAAAGCATTTGGTTGGTTCAAATGCATCAAGAGGGGTCATAGGTTAATCTATGACACCTCTCGATGCATTTCATGACAACAAATGTCGGGCCCCTAGGGATGCATTTGGTTGGTTCCAATGCATCAAGAGGGGTCATAGGTTAACCTATGACCCCTCTTGATGCATTTCATGACAAAATATGTCCCTAGGGGCCCTAGGATCCACAGGGACACATTTGGTTGGTTCAAATGTGTCGAGAGGGGTCATAGGTTAACCTATGACCCCTCTCGATGCATTTCATGACAACATATGTCCCTAGGGGCCTTGGGACCCATAGGGACCCATTTGGTTGGTTCCAATGCATCGAGAGGGGTCATAGGTTAAGCTATGACCCCTATCAATGCATTTCATGACAACATTTGTCGCTAGGGGCACTAGGGCCCCTAGGGATGCATTTGGTTTCTTCCAATGTGTTGAGAGACTCTCGATGCATTTCATGACAACGGATGTCCCTAGGGGCCCTAGGGCCCTTAGGGATGCATTTGGTTGGTTCCAATGTGTTGAGAGGGGTCATAGGTTAATCTATGACGCCTATTGATGCATTTCATGAAAACATATGTCCCTAGGAGCCCTAGGGTCCCCTAAGGACACATTTGGTTAGTTTGAATGTGTTGAGAGGGGTTATAGGCTCTCGATGCATTTCATGACAACATATGTCCCTAGGGGCCCTAGGACCCCTAGGGACGCATTTGGTTGGTTCGAATGCATTGGGAGGGGTCATAAGTTAACCAATGACCCCTCTCAATGCATTTCAGGACAACGTATGTCCCTAGGGGCCCTAGGACCCTTAGGTACACATTTGGTTGGTTCAAATAAGTTGAGAGGGGTCATAAGTTGAAACATTTCATGACAACATATGTCCCATTTGGTGGGTTTCAGTGTGCTGAGAGGGGTCATAGGCTAATCTATGACCCCTATTGACGCATTTCATTACAACATATGTCCTTAGGGGCCCTAGGGCCCTTAGGGACACATTTGGTTGGTTCGAATGTGTCGAGAGGGGTCATAGGTTAACCTATGATCCCTTTAAACGTATTTCATAACAACATATGTCCCTAGGGGCCCTAGGACCCCTTAGGACCTATTTGATTGGTTGCAATGCGTCAAGAGGGGTCATAGGTTTATCTATGACCACTATCGATGCATTTTATGACAACATATGTCCCTATGGCCCCTAGGGACCAATTTGGTTGGTTCAAATGCGTTGAGAGGGGTCATAGGTTAACCTATGACTCGTCTCGATGCATTTCATGACAAAAAATGTTCCTAGGAGCCCTAAGGCCCCTAGGGATGGATTTGGTTGGTTTGAATGCATTGAGAGGGGTCATAGGTTAACCTATGACCCCTCTCGATGCATTTCATGACAACATATCTCCCTAGAGGCCCTAAGACCCCTAGGGACACATTTGGTTGGTTCTAATGTGTTGAGAGGGATCATAGATTAACCCATGACCCCTCTCAACATATTTCATGACAACATATGTCCCTAGGAGTGCTAGGACCCCTAGGGACCCATTTGGTTGGTTCTAATGCATCGAGAGGTGTCATAGGTTAAGCTATGACCCCTATCGATGCATTTCATGACAACATATGTCCCTAGGGCCCCTAGGGACACATTTGGTTGGTTATAATGCATTGAGAGGGGTCATAGGTTAACCTATGACCCCTCTCAACACATTTCATGACAATGAATGTCCCTAGGGGCCCTAGGGCCCCTAGGGATGCATTTGGTTAGTTCCAATACACTAAGAGGGGTCATAGGTTCTCTTTTGACTCATTTCATGACAACATATGTCCCTAGGGGCCCTAGGACGACTAGGGACACATTTGGTTGGTTTTAATGCATTGAGATCTCAATGCATTTTATGACAACGAATGTCCCTAGGGGCCCTAGAGCCCCTAGGAATGCATTTGGTTGGTTCTAATGCATTGAGAGGGGTCATAGGTTAACCTATGACCCCTCTCGATGCATTTCATGACAACATATGTCCCTATGGGCCCTACAGCCCCTAGGGACCCATTTGGTTGGTTCAAATGCGTTGAGAGTGGTCATAACCTTTTGATGCATTTCATAACAACGTATGTCCCTAGTGGCCCTAGGGCCCCTAGGGATGCATATGGTTGGTTTCAATGCATCAAGAGGGGTCATAGTCATGACAAAATATGTCGCTAGGGGCCCTAGGACCCCTAGGGATGCATTTGGTTGGTTCTAATGCATGGAGAGGGGTCACCTATGACCCCTCTCGATGCATTTCATGACAACATATGTCCCTAAGGGCCCTAAGACCGCTAGGGACCCATTTAGTTGGTTCCAATGCGTCGAGAGGGGTCATAGGTTAATTTATGACCCCTATCGATGCATTTCATGATAACATATGTGCATTTGGTTGGTTTGAATGCATTGAGAGGGGTCATAGGTTAACCTATGACCCCTCTCAATGCATTTTGTGACAACATATGTCCCTAGGTGCCCTAGGACTCCCAAGGACCCATTTGGTTGGTTCTAATGTGTCGAGAGGGGTCATAGGTTAATTTATGACCCCTCTCGATGCATTTAATGACAACATATGTCCCTAGGGGCCCTATGACCTCTAGGGACCCATTAGGAATGTGTCGAAAGGGATCACTAGGTGCCTTTGGGACATATGTTGTCATGAAATGTATCGAGAGGGGTCATAGGTTAACTTATGACCCCTCTCTACATATTTCATGACAATATTATATTTAATAATAATATTATAATAGTGTATATTTTAATATAATAATAATATATTATTAGATTACATAACAATAATAATCATATTTATTACTAGATTATATATTTAATAATGATAATAACCATATATATTAATAATCATATGCTATTACTACATATATTTAATAATAATAATATTTATCATATATATTACTATATTATATTTAGTTATAATAATTATTATATTTATAACTATATTATATTTAATAATAATAATCATAATAATCATACATATTACTATATATAATAATAATTATAATCATATATAATAATAATAATAATTAATAATAATAATAATCATAATCATATGTAATAATAATAATGCCCACACTTCTTGAAAATAAATTTCTCTATAAAATTTCTCTCTAAAAGTTTCCTCTAAAATTTCCCTCCAAAATTTCCAATGTGGGTGGTTTCCCTCCCAATTGGAAAATTTAGAGTAATTAGATACCCGAATTCATATCAGGTATCCGATTTGTAATTGGATACCCAATTTGAATTTGGGTATCCAATTAGGCTTGGTATTTACCAAACCTATTTGGTCCACCCAAAAAATGTGTTTGAGAAGGGTTTCACTGACACTTAGACTTCAACTAGCCATTTGACAATGTTATTTTCATCGAAATTGAATGAAACAAAAAGGGTTTTTTTATAACACTCTCAAGATTCCATCAATATAATTTTTGTCAAATTCTGAGTTCGATAAGTATTTATTAGTTAATTTTCAATGAAGATGATTGTAAAGTGCTGATTGACATACTGATTGAAAAATAGCTATAACTTTCAAACAGTATAACATTTTTTAAATCCAAACATTGCATCACATTCTATGCTTCGCCTAGTATAAGGAAAAAAAATCAATTAGTTAAGGTGGTCAGATACAGGAGTTTTTTATTTCAAAAAAGTTTTAGTAGAAAATTTATATTTAATTATTTATTTGGAATAAAAATACCTAAAAATATGCACTACATTCGGGCATGAGTCTACTTTTTATATCTATAATTATATTAAAAATTATTATCATTGATTTTGAGTAAGGTGGTTAGACATACACCTACTTTTTATTTTCGGCTTGAAATTTTTGTAGTACTGCATTAAAATCCAAAATTTTGACCAATCAAATATTGTTTAATCTAGATAAGGCCTAGTAGTTTAGAAACTACATTCAATTTCCTAAAAATTATATTCTTACAACTTTTTGATATAAAGTCCAGAACCACTTTAAAATTATGTGTCAAGTTGACATAACCTTGATTTGCTGGCTTTTCACTGCCACTTAAGGCCATAGTTTGGTTGACCATGATCTTGCACAAACCCCCTTTCTCTTGTTTCTTTTCTTTTCTTATTTTTTATTTTGTAATACCTCACCCTTAAAACACCTCTTCAAAAAATCTATCTCTTCAAGAAAGTCTCTTTTACCTTACTTCTACTTTTCCTTTGCCTCACCTACATCTCTTCTCCTCTCTACCAAGTATTTTGGAAAATAGGTTATCTTCTCAACCCAAACCAACACAAAAACACAACCAGAAGGCTTCCTTTCCTAGAGTATTTGAACTTTGTTTCCAATTTAGGTAGATACTTGGGTTTAATGATTGAAATAATACATAGACAACTCAATCATAATCAAGAATATTTCATAACAATGTGCTTAATTACCTTGTCCATACTCAAATAGAAATATTGAGGAACACCATATTTTCATGAAAATTCCCCTTGCAATCCACTACTTGGAATGAAATCATAATTCTATATAATTTTCTTTCATAATAAATCACCCACTTCACAATAGAACTTTTCTTTGTAGGTTTAAAGTAAAAAATTAGGTCTTTAATGTTAAAAAGACCCAACCAAATTCAAAACATACTATAACAACTAAATACATCCTTTGGACACCTATGGTGGATCTCATAAAAATTGGTTTTAGTAACTTATAATCTTCCAAAATTTAGTCCTATTCTCTTCTAGCCCTAGGAAAAAACAAAAACTGATGGTAACTCCACAATAAAAACAAAAATCTTTATAGTAACTAGCATTTTAAATATAATTTTCAAATACTCAAAATCTATACTAAATGGCCATTGAACTATTTTCGAACATGTACACTTCAAAAATTGATTGATTTACTCATTTTAGAGCTAATTAGCTCCCAATATAGTCCAATTCCAATCTCCACCATATTATTTGAACAAATAACTTCAAATCTTGAAATAAAATTCAAAGATAATTGGTCAACCCTTATTTTCTTAACTAAAAAAAGATTCCAAGATATCATTACAAAAAGTTTCATAAAACATGTACATTGACTATTACAAATCACTTCTAATAGAGTAGTGTTGTCTATAGAAAAAAATCTTGTAGTGTTAACCAATACTTAACTTGAAATAAGTTACAACATATCTCATCAACCTTCTCTAAGAATGTTATCCACAAAAAAATAGACATTTCCCATTTGAAACCTTCAAGTTTCTTTGAACACTATCATTCCCAGCCTGTAACATGTGGCAGGGCTTCTTTGAAACATGGGAAAAACTTAACATGGTTTTATTTATAAACATGGGAACTAAAAATGTACAATAGAAAGAGTTATTTCACCAATTCAAGCCATTTCATTGGAAAAATCAAGAGATACACAATTTTCTTCTTCATAAATTATCCTAGATGAGGGTCTTAGATAGTTTTTAGTAAATTTCTTATAAATCTCTCCAAACTTAATAAAATTAATTCACATTGATTGAAAATTAAAGGAGACTATTTTCTTTTTCCAACCATGCTTATTTTAGATCATGGAGCATCTGCACAATTTACAACAATCTAGAAATTTCAATCAATAATATGGTCACAACTTTCATTCTACTCAATAAAAAAAGAAAGGAAAATGAAAGATAATACAACAATATATCATCCCTAATCAAGTTCAAGTTGAAATAGCATCATGAAGTCATATAATTTTTTGCTATGGTTATATATTAAAAATGCACCTAAAATAGACTGGTATTATTATAATTTTGATAAAATATTCTTACTACCACCTATTGGTTGATAGATTATAGGTATTTAAAGGATTTTGCAACCTCTCCAAATGCCCATAACTATTTTTTGAACCACTTTGACCATTAGACTTCCCATTTTTGTAATTTTATTGCACTTTTTAAATCTTCGTTTTGACAACTTTTCATATGTGACAAATTTTTCCATTTTTTTTGAAACTTTCTTAATGACCAACCTAATTGACTCTTTGACATCAAAATAACCTTCTAGAGACCTTTTTACATAAAGTGGACATTTAAAACACCAATTGAAACATTTTATACACTATTGGTCATTTGGTTGTAAGAAAAGTGGCTTAACATCTTTTCTTGTAGCTTGAGAATTTTTTACCATAGAACATTATTGACTTTTATAAATCTCATTACATATTGAAAGGGCTCATGTGACCTTATTACAACTTAGCCAAGATCAAATACAATGCCTTAACCCATCAATTGATCTTGTTAAACAATTAGGGCTAGGTGCCCTTGCACCATTTCCAAATAAGAAGAGTACCAACCCAATTTTAATATTGGATAATCTATAATAAGTCAAATTAAATAAATTTTCATGGTCTAATATTATGAAATAAAATAATTATAAAATGTTGAGGGAATTGGTTTGCCATAGATTACATTATAATTGACATTTTATGAATGTTGTTATGCTATGCATGTCTTAGTAGTTTTAATGTCTTTTTTAATAGTTTAATAGTGGTTTGAATATCTTTATCTTAAATATTTTCTTGGTTTGAACATTGTATACATTTTATTGGTTTAAACAATATATACATACTTTGTGAGTCTAATAATAAGAGTTTCTATCATAGATGATGCCACTATAAAACTTAATCTTGAATCTTTATAAAAAAGAATCCAAATCATTATTTTCTTGATTTCAACCAAAAAGACATACTTTAAATATCTTAATAATATAAATAATTACCATCTTCAATATCAACATTATATTAATACTTCTAAAATGAAATGAAACAAGTCATTGAAAAGTTCACATCCTCAAGAACTATCCATCACATAAGTGCAAACAAGAATAATTTTCAATTAGAATACTCTAATATGGAACAAGCTTTCAACTAAATTGTATTTATTCACTCAATAATTGTACATTCGTTTGGCAAAAATGACAAATAACAAATTTATTATAAATTTAGTACTTCATCCACGTAATAAATCTATTGCAATCAATTTATCCTTAAGATAACACTAATAACTTCATCATGTGAGCCTCACCCACGAATGATCAAACTCATAGTTTGCTTTTTGAGTATCTTGTTCTTGGCATCTTTGAGTACTTTGTTCCCTTCACATTTCAATGATTCTTGATGTAACTGCTACCAAATGATGTACATATAAAGGTGTCCTAGACTACACGTAGGATTATAACTCCAGTTCTTCCTTAATCATGCATTTGGCCTACGGACTAATTTTGATTATCTGTGTGATTAAGATATGAATAATCTCCTACTTTCATATTCAACCTGTAATGATAAATCAATTTATAATCATTAATGCCATTATAATGTACACTAGAATTAATTAGGTGAAATGGAAACTAAGCTAAGATGAGAATGCAAAATGCAGTTATGCTAAAACATGTATGAGAGTGTTACAATCCAACTATTAGACTATATGATGTAATTATAATGGAGACATGTTGGACCCCCATGTAGTGGGGGTCCCCACCTTTTGTGCTATGGTTACAATTTAGATTTTAGGGTTATGGTTAGAATCAAGGTCAATTATAGAGTTTATAGAATATTTAGAGTTAAGATTAGGGATTAAATATACATGAGGGTTAGCATTGGATTGTATGATAATTAAAGTTAGGATTATAGTTAGATATATCATTTAGATTAGGTTTTAGTCAGGGTTTAATTAGACTTAAGATTAGGGTGAGAATCAAGGTGAAGTCTATATTAGGGTTCATATCATGGTAGGATTGAAACTAATGTTAGGGTTAACATTGAAATTATGATTAGGGGTAAGGTGAAGATTTATATTTGGTCATGATTGTGGTTTGTGCTAGGATTAGGGTCTAAGCTATTATTAATTTTATGATTGTACCTTTAGGGTTAGGGTTTTGTTTAAGTTTATGATTATGGTTACAACTATGGTTTATGGTTCAAGTTTAAAGTTGGGAATGTGATTAGGATCAAGGATTAGTAAATTTTTTAAGAGTTCGGTTATAGGTTTACACCATGGTTAGGACCTTGGGACTGGATTTAGAGTTTAATATCATGGTTATCCATATAGGTAGGTTTAGGATTTTGATCAATATTTTGGAGTTTGTTTTTACGTTATGGTTAAGGGTTAGATTTTAGGGTTAGGACTATAACCAATATTAGTGTGTAGGTTTTTGGTTTAGATTATGGTTTGGACTAAGATTTTCGTTATGATTAGAGTTTAGAATATCAATAGGGATATGTTTTAGTGCTATAATTATAGTTTAATGTTGGATTATAGTTATATTGTACATCATTGTTGGGGCTAGGGCTAAGGTAGGGGTTGTTGTTAGGGTTAACTAAGGATGACAATTAGGATGGTTTATCTTTTCAAGTAGAAAAAAAAAACTCATATTGATTCAAAAACAAAGAAATTATACTTCGAAAATATTTTTCTATGTCATAATAGATTGATTTATTTTAATTATTGTATTAGTTAATTTGTTGTTTGATGTTTCAAAGTAAACATGGCTTATTTTATTTAAATTTAAATAATATTATTGTTTTGAATTGAATTTAGCTTAATTGTTAATGATCATATTTATATTTCTAATATTAACTCCAATTTGATCAAAGACCAAATATATTTTTGGTATTTTTGTAAACAAACTTGCTTAACACTTCCCTATTTCAAAGTTAATAAAATATCATTTCTATTGTCTTAGATTTGAGAGTAAGTATATTAAATAAGTAATAATAAATGAACATTATGATTAATATATTTCTAAAATAAAAATATATTACTTAAAAACTTGTTTACTTTAAATGAATAAAGTACTCATTTACTTGTAAATTTTAAAAATAGAAATTAATCTACATATATATAAAATATTTATTCTTTTTCCTATTTGCATACAAATTAATTAAAATCTAAACTTTAATCTACATAAATATTTTAAAAATATATATCCATCAATAAATAGTTTAGAATAAAGTCAAATCTAAAAATTAGACACATATAGAATCTTTTTAATTTCTATATACATGTGTTTCTAATTTATTTCTACAAACATGCAACTGATATTTCTATTATCCATTTTTTTCCATTTAAAAAAAATCTATATGTAAATAGAATTTTTTTAGATGCATGCAATCTTTCTAATTTTTTCTACATACATATATTAACATTTCTATTTTATATTTTGTTTTTACATTATGGTTATTTCAATCAAAATATGTAGATGTAAATAGAATTCTTTTCAAAAGGATTTATTTAAATTTAAATAATATTATTGTTTTGAACTGAATTTAGCTTAATTGTTAATGATCATATTTATATTTCTAATATTAACTCCAATTTGATCAAAGACCAAATATATTTTTGGTATTTTTGTAAACGAACTTGCTTAACACTTCCCTATTTCAAAGTTAATAAAATATCATTTCTATTGTCTTAGATTTGAGAGTAAGTATATTAAATAAGTAATAATAAATGAACATTATGATTAATATATTTCTAAAATAAAAATATATTACTTAAAAACTTGTTTACTTTAAATGAATAAAGTACTCATTTACTTGTAAATTTTAAAAATAGAAATTAATCTACATATATATAAAATATTTATTCTTTTTCCTATTTGCATACAAATTAATTAAAATCTAAACTTTAAACTACATAAATATTTTTAAAATATATTTCCATCAATAATTAGTTTAGAATAAAGTAAAATCTAAAAATTAGACACATATAGAATCTTTTTAATTTCTAGATACATGTTTTTCTAATTTATTTCTACAAACATGCAACTGATATTTCTATTATCCATTTTTTTCCATTCTAAAAAAATCTAGATGTAAATAGAATTTTTTAAGATGCATGCAATCTTTCTAATTTTTTCTACATACATATATTAACATTTCTATTTTATATTTTGTTTTTACATTATGGTTATTTCAATCAAAATATCTAGATGTAAATAGAATTCTTTTCAAAAAATCTAGATTTATATAGAATTCTTTTAATTTTTTACATACATAAAATCTTTCTAATTTTTTTCTACATACATAAAAGAATAATTTCTATTTTCTATTTTTTATTTTCTATTTGAAAAAAAAAGCTATCATAAAGATTGATAAAAAAATTGATTGCATATGCATTCTTTATTTTGTGCACTAAATGCACGAAATAAACTATATAGATTAAAACTTCCCGTGCTGGGCATGAGAATATACAATAGAAATATCAGTTAGCAAGAATAGTTGGCCATAAGCAATCAAATCTTCCTTGCCACTGGAAATAGCTTCGTTACCATCATCCCGATCATAACCCCCTGTAGCCAAAAATGTTCCCTTGAATGCTGTTCTTATGGGAATCAGGCTCTTTTCACTCGCTATTGTCGTCTGCGAATTATCAATCTTGGGCTCAAAGAAATGAGCGTACAATATCTTATATTTATTCAGAGCCTCTGCCATGTGAAGTCCCAGTGCCTCTGGATTTGAGTCATACGCTTCTGCATGATCCGAAAATGGAGAAAGCCGAATTCCCACATGCTCTGCTCCGATTTCCTCCACCACTGCTTCCACAACTTCAAGTACAAATCTGCAACGATTCTTCAATGTTTCGCCATAGCCATCTGTTCGATCATTCACGCTATCCTTCATGAACTGGTCCACAAGGTACCCATGCACCCCATGGATCTCAACACCATCAAACCCTGTTCGTAAAAGGACTAATTATGTCAACAAAAGGAACATTCTCTTCTTCAAACCAAGATAGATCAGAATAAAAAAACATACCTACATCTATTGCATTCCTGGCAGCATTTCGAAAATCAGCAACTATATTGGGAATTTCCTCTGTTTTCAGAGGCCGGGGAGGAAAGAAATCTGCCACATCCTTTCGGTTCAAAAGAGGGATCTTTCTAGAGATTGGTTTGCTTGTGGAGGAAACTGGAGATTGGCCATTAGGCTGATAATCTGCATTCCAATGCACCCATTAAATACACAATACACTGTTTGTTGTGGAGGAGAGCCAACCAAATTGAAATTAATTAAAATTGAAATCTAAATCAAAGTAGAATATTATAACTAATTTTGAATTTCAATTTACATCTACATCTAAATCTAAATGAAAATGTAAATAAAAAATAGAAATCTCACCTGCAAAAATGTTACTCCAAAACTTCAATTTACTCCTATTCAAAAACTCCAATCTAATCCTCCAATAACCTCCACCTCTTCCTTCCTGCAAAAACATAAAATGAAAATGAAATGAGGAGCCTTGGTTTTATAACTTCTAAGAGGCTCCTCATATCCCCCAACAGACGTCTCTTCACATTCCACGAATTTGTTTCAAATTCCCCAACTCCCCGCAAAAAAAAAGCATGAATGTGCATGCAAAATTATATTTAACAAAAAAAAAAATCATATTGAAATTATTTCGCCCCTATTTTTTCGGGCCCTATTTTTTTGGGTCCTACTTTTTCGGGCCCTACTTTTTCGGGCCTATTATTTCGGCCTCCATTTGGCTTCCTATTATTTCGGCCAGCTATTATTTCGAAAATTCTTTTTTAATATTTAATTTGGAAGTTAGTAACTGCTCCCAATTCTTTTTTATTGACAGGAATCTTGGCATATTCTCGTGTTGGGCATTTGTGCTGCCATTGTATAGAACGCCTCTCGGCGTAATGATGTACATATAAAGGTGTCCTAGACTACACGTAGGATTATAACTCCAGTTCTTCCTTAATCATGCATTTGGCCTACGGACTAATTTTGATTATCTGTGTGATTAAGATATGAATAATCTCCTACTTTCATATTCAACCTGTAATGATAAATCAATTTATAATCATTAATGCCATTATAATGTACACTAGAATTAATTAGGTGAAATGGTACAATTATTATTTTTCCTTGTTCTTTTTAGTAAGCTTAAAATTCATACAGAATACATTTTAGCGGCCATAAATAAGATTTGACTGGTTGTCTGGATTGTCAAATTACTGCAGTCCAGAAAAGTACGTCAAAACAATTTGCCACACAAATCTTTTACTATAAATAATATGAAGCAGTGGTGGGTAGTCCACAAAATTCTGTTGGTGTAGAATAACAGTGACAAGAAGACTAATTGGAGTAGCTGCACAGTCAAATTATTGCAGTTCACTGAAGCACTCTCAAACATATGTCAGATAAACTTCATCAAAAATCATGTCAAACAGTAGTGGCAGTTCAGAATATTCTGTCAACCAGCAGTATACAGTACGTATAAGACAAACAGCTTTCAAAATCAACATTATAGTTTTCGTTAATGTTTCTAAATTCATGTTTAGAAAAAACATCTAATAGATATTTTTTTTTATGAATAGTTCTTTTTATTAATAAATAATACTATTCATAAAAAGGATAACTGAAGTCAGAATCAGACACTATTCATAAAAAAAAAACAACTTCGATCTGTAATGCGAAATTGGTTGTAATGTGATTAGCTATTTTTAAATTGAGAGATTGTTTCTAAACTCAGTTCTGTGTATTTTTCAATCGGTATTTTGGATTACAATAACTTACTGATGTGTTTTTAATAATAGATTTTGTAATGATAGGCAGTGACAGGCGTTAAAAAGAGAATAATCAATGATTGTATTCTATAAAGTCCATTAAACATTATAAACAATTGATTTCAAATTCAATCTCTTAAAATTTATCAATTGTTAAAAAATTATATCTATAATCAGTACAGTCTTCTATATATCTTATTCAATCTTTCCTTAATTCTTTTACAATCTACTTGGAAATATTCTTGAACAAAAATTATTTTTCTGAACTTAACCTTTCAAATCACGTCAAAAATTAATTAGTAACAAAATAAAATTAAAAAGCAACAGTAGTTTAATTTTCTATGATAACGATAACGTAGAAATTTAACATTGAAAAAATGGGCAGAATTCAGCCGACAGTCAAAAACATGTAAAAAACAAACCAGAGTATAAACGTATGGTTAGTGGGTATCTGTTCATAATAATGAGGTTGAATACTATAAGAAGTAGGTTTCTTGCAGAAACGTGCTTCATTCTTAAGCTCTATTATGCTTTATAGTGTCGGTGGCAGATATTCTGTTCATACGCCTTTTTCTTTATAATTGCAGAAGATGTGACGGGTGGGATATCTGGCTTTCTTTGGTAACAAAATTTCAAGATTTTTAAAGTCTGCTGTATGGATAACTAGGTATTTCATTCATCTACTCTATCGAACTAAATTAAAAATACAAGTATCCATAGAATTATGTTTAGAAGAAAAGTTAGAATTTTGGGTTTGATTGGTATACATGATTTTGTTTCTATGTTTCATATTATATTTTAAAATATTTGGTATTATATCTATCTATCTATTTATCTATCTATATATATTGAAAGTGGTTTGTTTGTTCTAAAAGTTATTATTAATCATGGTATTTTTAGGAAGATTATAAAATTCATCTTAAAAATGGTAGGTAGATGTGGTAAATTCTTAGTCAAGTTATATTATTTCACTACTTATTTTGATAATGTATGAAAAGTGAGATAATATTTAGGAAAAATGTTTGATAATATTATCTCACCTTTGATTCTCTTAAGGTACACCAAGACTTTGAAGCAAGGTGGGGTCAACATGGTGTAGAGTATAAATGATGAATTCATTAAAAAGATGGATTGCTTGCTAGAAAAAATGTTTAAGTTTCTAGTGTTTGGTCCCTTTCTTTTTGTGTTGTTGGTTTACTATGGTCATATGTTTGGTTGGCTATTATATTTTTTTCTTGCACTATTTTTTTATGTAAGCTTTTCAAGTCCTTTTATACTCTATTTTACTTTAATAAAAAATATATTTGATTCCTCTTATCATCCATCTTCAACAAATACAATCTATCAAGAATAGATATGTTGTAACTGATATTATTGTTTTTTGACAAGTAATGGAATACTATAATCCCAATAACAAGCTATTTTCAATTATTTTTTTTCATCACAGCCTATGATCATAGTGCATGGTTGTTGATTATTTCCATACTTTAGACATTAGGGTTTGAACTCAAGTTCCTTCTTTCTATTCAATTTTGATTTGTAGATGCCTCCAATTGTTTAATAATTGGTAATATAAACAATCCTTTTCTTTAGATATTTTTTAATCTATTCAACAATATTATATTCTTTAGGCATTAGGGTTTGATCCTAAGCTCCTTATTTTGATTCAAAGATTTCTCAACTTGTTTACCATTAGTTGTAGAACATCATTGTCTTTAGATATTTTAAAGTCTATACTATAATATTTTCTACTTTAGGCATTAGGGTTTGATTCTAAGTTCATTTTTTCTATTCAAATTTGATTTGTAGATGCCCTTGCTTGTTGAAAAAATGAACATATTTTGTCATTTAGATTTCTCAGAACCCTTTATAGTTATTAGTCTTTAATTATTTCACATAATTAGGGTTGATGCAACTAGATCTCTAAGGAAGATTGGAAATGGTATCTTGATACCCCTTACTATAATTACAAGCCTTGTAAATGTTACTCATGTCTCTATCCATGCATTCCTATGGTATTAAATTTCAATGCTAGATGTGTTTAAAATCTACATCTATTGAATGTAAATCATTATTTCATTTAGTTTTCTTAGCTATTTTGATCTCCATAATGTCTTTTTTTTGTATTATTAAATGTTAAGTTCTCTTGTTACCTCATTTGATCCCTCTAGATGTTGCCAATATTTGTTTTTTTGTGTTCCTCTAGAAAATCTCTAGAAGAACACTTTTTATTTTTCTCACAATCTTAAATTGATTCAAATTAGATAGATGATTACTTCTATCTCCTGCTAACCTCAATTCTAAGATAAGATAAAATTTATGAAACAAGGGGATCAAAAGGTTAAGATAAATATTTTTCCTATAATCAATCATAGGACAAGAGAAAGCCAATGGACAAGGTGAGCACTAGCCTCTTGCAATTTGAGTTCTATAGAACTCAAGAGCATAATAATTTTATAGGCTTGATAAAATAATATATCCTTTTACAAAAAAAGCTACAAATCCTTAAAATATGGATGACTACCATCTGCAGGATGTTGAACCATTTTAGAAGCAATATTTTTTATACTTTTTGGATATTTTTCTCGTTGTCTTAGTAAATTATTTTAAGGGCAAAGCCTCCCCCAACCCCCACCCTCTCCATAAAGGGTTAATCTACACATTTTATCATTTTCAGCATCAACTTACTTAGAAGTTGCATCCAACTTCTACTTTTTCTATTAAGCTTAATAATCTCACCTTTATCCCCATTTCCTCTAGTTCTAAAATGTAGGTGGTGTCAGCCTCCCAAAAAAAAACCACTACAACATCTACTTGAGTCAATCTGACTAAGAAGGTCAAAAATAAAAAAGAACTATTGTCGAGGATGGCCTTTTTGAGCTATTACATTCCTTTGGTTCTTCTTGGTCTACTAAATCAAGTTGGACCTTGGATAACTCAATTCCTACCTCCTTCCCCAACTCTATGAAAAGATCCCCTACCACCTTGTATATTAGGCATTATCTTAAGGATTAGTTTAGTTACACTAGGGATCCCCATATTTAGAATCCTTCTTCTTCTAAAATTAACTTGTCAGAACATGGGCTATATGGGTAGCCATTGGTCAAAAAGGGGGAGGAGATCTATATTTTCTATAACAAGATGAAGGGGGTCAAAATGTGGTTAATGCACCAATTTGAGATAGCTAGAAGAGAAATCAATGAACTTGAGGCCTTGGACAAGGCAAAAAGTAAGACTAATGATTGGACCAGAGCGAATAACAATGATAGCCCATAGAAAGTGGGTGAGGACTTTTGGAAGGTAATCCATAATTGGGAGTTTATAGAGAAGAATATTATGGATATTATGAACTAAATACCCTCAAAGGAAGAGAAGAATGAGATCCTAAATGCCCTCACCTCTACGAAGGAGAACTAGAACTTTCTATTTAATTTGTATTTTACGATTATGATGATGAATTTTTGTCATTGATGTCAAATATCTAAACACTATTCATTGAAATGATAAGCACACTTACTATCGGTACCACTAAAGAAAAGACACTATTACAATGTAAGAATAGTTATAAAAAATCTAACTATTAGTGTAAAGTATGAAAGATATTATTAGAGCATACTAAGGAAGAAGAAAGAGATTATACTGAAGATCTATAATCAATATTTGGTGCAAGGTTAGAAAGAAAAAAGGATAAAATATTGAGATGAAAGGATACGAAGAGAAGTGTAGGAGAAGACATAGAGAACAACAAGAATGATGAAAGGATCTAGAGCAAGAGGACATAACAGGGCACAAGAAGGGATTTAGCAAGCTTAAGGAAAAAGAAATATTAAAGTCAACTTATCTTGTATATATACTTAACTAGTTTTATACAAGATTCATAAAATTCATAAATCAAGGTAGTCTTTTACAATTTTGATAAGTTCATGTATGAAATTTTGTTAAATCCTCTAATAAGATGAATACCTAGATAGTCATGTTGAATTTCATAACTGAGTAGTCTCAATAGACTAAGGATACAATTGACACTGTATCCATCACTTTTCCTAGAGTGAATTTCTTAGAAGAAAACACTATTTTATGTCTAAGTGGGAACCTCTTTGACTACAATAAAAAAACTGTGGCTACTATCCCCAGCTTAGTTTTTTCCTTCGACCAAGAGTTTTCTGTGATACCAAAATCTAGATGTTATGAATGTGTGAATATCTTATGTTTTAGTATTATTTACTTTCATATTAAGTTATAAGTCACACTATCAATTACTTAGAAGGTTTATCGGTTTAGACTTATTACAGACTATTAGTTAAAAGTAGAAAATAACTTAATGGTTGAAATTTAATAGGTACTAATTCCCCCTGTCCCCCTCTTATTACTCAACCTTTCCAACTAATAATTAATAATTGGTATTAGAGAAAGTTCTCTTGAAGGAAATTTGATATCTTGAGAGTAGATTCGAGAATGTATGAAAAGGTATAAGAAGGAAAAAACACTTGAAGAAGCTATAGCTCAAAATGAAGAATTAAAGAGAAAGTTGAAAGTCTCATTCAGAAATATAAATAAATTATCAAAAAGATTACAAATAATACTTGAAGGTCTTGAATAAATTTCCCAAAATAGTACAAGTTTTGAGGAAGATGATGTAGTAGAAGCAGATCTATTAGACAAAAACAATATTTTGGAGGAAAAAATACAAAAAGTTTAAAGGGAACTTGAAGGTCAAGCTCTAAGAATAACTGAACTACTAAAAAGAATGAAGAATGTTGAAGATGAAAAAAAAAAATTTGAAGCTGATAAGAGAAATCTAGAAAAATAGATTAATGATAAAGAGGATTCCACTCTTCAACTAGAACATGAAAATAATACATTAAATGGTTATATGAATGATACAAATAAAGAAAATAGATATATCCTTGCCAAGAATGAAAGATTAAGAAAAGGGGTAGAAGAACTAATAGACAAACTAAAGGTAGAATGAGAGTTAAATGAAAAACTTACAAAGTTTGACCTAAGAATGAAGAATATTGATGAATAGCTAAAAGGGAAACGGAGATCTAGTGATACAACTAGACTTGGCTATACCAATAACAATAAATTTTAAATTAGTGAATCATCCAAATGTGGTGCAGAAAAGATATCACAACCAAAGAAACCAATAAATAATCAGCATAATTAACCTACTTTCTATACCTGTGGGAAATTGGGACATACGACAAATGTCTGTAGAAATAGGCCATCTAATACCTCACTAGAAATATTTTTTCAATGGCCACTACCACAACTATAACAAGTATGAACATATAATAAGATATTACAGAGTGAAAGTATCAAATATCTCAATGGAAGGAAACTTTATGGGTTACTGCTATACATGCAACATATTTGGTCATAAAGATAAATATTGTAGAAACAAAATATTATTGACAAGGAAACCAAAAAACATAAAATGTAACAACTATCGATATCTCAGACATATGAAAAGAGAATACAAGTTTACAAACAAAAATATTGGTGTACAATCAATATGAGTATCATGTCACATCTATCACAAAATACATTCATACAATAGAAGACTGCAAATATTGATAAACTATGAATAGAAACCATATGTGAGCTAGAACAAAAAAAAAAACATCAAATAGGTTTGGATAAAAAAGGAAGAAAAAAAGTATCCAATAATAATTCACCAAATCCAAATCAAGGAGTGTCCTTGAATTGAGATAGAAACTACTTCTTAGGGAGTCATAACAATGGTAAAATCCTATTCTATTTCCTACAAGGTAGATAAGCATGTTAAACAAGAAAGTACAAGTGGATGTCTATTTCAATGCCATCAACAAGAAATAATAAACTCTACTAGTTAGAGTAATGCCTAAGGGATAAAAGTTATTGTTGAAAATGCATTAATTGGATAATTAATTATTTACTTGCTTTTCATATTATAAGTGTTGGAAACAATAGTTGGAACAATTTTTATGTTGTCATTGATGTTGAAAATCTCACTGTTAAGACATTTGCTAAAAGTGTAGAGTTCCATATCAATTGATTGATGAAGAGGATTTGAAAAGAGAAGATAAATGGAGAATTAGTGAAGTTATTAAGTAAAGATGAGAAAACATGATGGAATTACAATGGGCATTTGATTAGTTAGTCTTTGACAAGATAATGTGTTGTTTGATCATTATATAAAACATGGATAAGATGAGAAAAATGCATGTTTGATCTAGTAACTTGTGGTCATTGAAGAAGTTGAAGTAGAAGATCAAGGAAATTAAGAGATAGCTAAGAAAACAATATTATCTGAGTGATAGTCATGGCCAAGGAAGATGATGAAAAAAATTGAAGAAGTGACTGATTGTAGTGAAGGTCAAGCGAACCAATATAAGCTAAGTGAGACATAAATAGTAGAGATTGAGATAAAAAGGGATGAATGAGCTACAAAACATACTGATGACCAAGTGTCAACATTTTAACAATTTGTGAAAGAATTGAGTTTTGAGGCCAACATAGTTGAAATTATGAATTGGTCACTGGCATATTTAATGTATAAATTGATTTTATTGAGTGATCTAAGGAAAGGGTTTAAGGAGAAGTTTCTAGAAGCTTCAAGAAATGAGAAGAAGGACAAAACAATGGACATATTTAATGAATCTGATCAAACCCTAAGATATTTTGTGATGTTTAAGTGGTAAAATCTCAAAGCTAGCTATTCAAGGAGGTAGAAGAGATGTTTTGTGGTTTTTGATTCGAAAATTTGTGAAGAACTTGTGAAGAACATAGTAGTAGAGGAAAAGTGAGAAGTTGGTGAAGAGTAATCGATTGAAGGGTTTCCTAGCAAATCATTGATGGAGTATATGATGAAGTCTAATCAATGAACTTGGTGGAGCCGAATGGAGATCTTCGTATACCAAGTGAGTTGTATTTTATTAGATCAAACCTATTTTTTACATTCTAACCATTGTCTCTACTACATTTGCACCCAAATTGTGATGACACATCCATCGTAGTTATGACATCAAAACCTATCATCATCGCAATTACGATGACCTATCATCACAATTGCAATGATGACATATTGTGATGCCATAACTATGATGGACATGTCATCACAATTTGGGTGAAAATGTAGTAGTGGTGGAAGTAAAATCCTTTAATCAAGGTTGACCTAATAGTCATATTGTATTTATCCTTTAATCAAAGAAACATTCTAATGGAATGATCTAAAGACCTCTAATAAGGCTACTCCTAATAGGGTACTTGAATCCTTTAATGGAGTCACACATAATAGTATGTTTTATAATGTTTAACAGGGTTGGTTCTTAACTGATCTCACTTCAGAAGAGTGAAAGTGGTAGCATGTTACTTGATGGTTTTTCTCAAAATGGGTTTTCACATTAAATCTTGGTCTCATATATGTGGGAACATTTTTTTCATGATGCATGATATTTAATTTTACTTATTTTTGTTATTTGACATATACTAAAAAAAGAGCTAGTGATGAGATGAATAAGTTAAGTTACTAATGAGTTTCTATGTCGGCTGAGTGGTTTTATGTGTTTGAAAAATTTGTTTGAAGTTCTCAAAAGTTATATTGGTACATATGGACTTGAGGATAACTGATTCACCCCTCTCTTAGTTATTCTAATAATTCTAACAATTAGTATTAGAGCCTAGTTTCTTGTAGGGAAAATAAAGAAGGGACTTAAGCTAAAGATCAAGATGTACAAGATAGAGGTGGGTAAGTGTACCAAGTTGTTGTGCCAAAAGGGGGGTATAAATGGACACCTTTTTCCTAAAATCAACAATTTCTGAACTTCAACAAGAATTTGAAGATAGTTACACTCAAAATTTTAATATATGACAAAAAAAAAGTCATAGTCCTTTGAATCTAGTTTCTAAACTACTAATTTTTTTTCAAAATGGTTTAGTTTTAGGTCCTCAGAAAAGGGGGGCCACAAAAAGTGGCACTCTTTATTCAAAAAAAAAAAATAACACACTACAAAGTGTGGCCCACCTAAAAATTGAACTTGTTTTTTGAAATTCTTTAATCACTTTGGTCAAAAGTTACTTAACACTATGTAGTTTATCTTATATTTTTTGGGTAATTTTATAATGTGTATTTTTTTTTAATGAATTTTTTAACTAGACACATCCCAAAAACATGAAATATCTATGTGCTCCCCCTAGAAATAATTGAAAACTAATCTAAAATCATTGTTTTTTTCAAAGTATGTAGAATGGAGTCTAGTTTCTAAAAAATGAAGTTGTTGCAAAATTTGATGAACGAGCTGAAATCTACAACCCAATTAATACATGGTGGTTTTTTTTTAAAAATGGACATACATTCAAAAGAAATTATAGATGAAAGGCTTGAAATAGTTCAAATTAAAAATAAATTATATGGTTATATAACTAACACAAAGACCTACAATGTCATGTAGCTTGATCTTATCGATGCCCAACCACGAGGAATCTTGAAGGAGAACACACAAGAAAAATCAATCATTTTTTGTATGCTTGCAGTAAAACATGTCTTAGACCTGTTTATAAACTCCAAACCTCTGGGTTGGATCTCCAAGGCAAAACCAAGCCTTAGGCTTGGTTTTAATGTAAAGCTTTGAATAGTGCATACTCCCTATAGTGCACATGCGCTATTTAAAGCTTTTGAATTTGAGTCTAAATAGCACGTGCGTGCTATAGTGTGCTCACACTATTGAGACCTAATTAGTTCATAGAGAAGGAAGAAGACATGCAAATCAAGAGCAAGAGAAAGGGTGAGGGTTTGGCTGTGTGTGTGTGTGTGTGTGTGTGTGTGAGAGAGAGAGAGAGAGAGAGAGAGAGAGAGAGAGAGAGAGAGAGAGAGAGAGAGACAGTAGGGGATGGGAGAGGGGAGAGAGAGGAAGTGAGAGAGTAGGGGTGGCAGAGAGAGTACAGGATGGGGGAGAGAGGAAGTGTGAGAGAGAGGAGGGGTGGCAAAGAGAGAGTACGGGATGGGGGAGATAGATTGAGAGTAGGGGATGGAGAGAGAGGAAGTGTGAGAGAGTGAGTAGGGGTGGCAGAGAGAGTACGCGATGGTAGAGAGAGATTAGATAGTGGGAGAGGGAGAGAGAGAGGAGGATGGGAGTGAGAGAGAGAGAGAGTAGGGCATGGGAGAGAGTGTGAGAGAGAGTAGGGTTGGTAGAGAGAGAAAGTAGGGGATGGGAGAGGGAAGAGAGAGAGAGTAGGGGATATGGGATAGAGAGTGGAGAGGGAGAGCGAGAGAGAGAAATAGTAGGTGGTGGAAGAGGGAGTGAGAGAGGGAGAGAGAGGGGGGATGGGAGTGTGTGTGAGAGATCTAGAGAGTAGGGGATGAGAGAGGAGAGAGAGAGGTGGGATGGGAGTGTGTGAAAGAGAGAGAGAAGGAGATGGGAAAGGGGAGAGAGAGAGTAGGGGATGGGAGAGAGAGAGTAGTTGGTGGGAGAGAGAGTGGAAGAGGGAGAGAGAGGGGGAATGGGAATGTGTATAAGAGAGAGAGTATGGGATGGGAGAGAGGAAGTGTGAGAGAGAGTAGGGGTGGCAGAGAGAGTATAGGATGGGAGAGAGAGATTGAGAGTAGGGGATGGGGAGAGAGAGAGTACAGGATGGGAGAGAGAGATTGAGAGTAGGGGATGGGGGAGAGAGAGAGTAGGCAGTGGGAGACAGAGTGGAAGAGGGAGAGTGAGAGAGAGGAGGATGGGAGTGCATGTGTGTGAAAGAAAGAGTAGGGAATGGGAGAGGGGGGAGAGAGAGAGAGTAGCTCAAGAGAGAATAGGGGATGGGAGAGAGAGAGGAGATGGAAATGTGTGTAAGAGAGAGAGAGTAGGGGATGGGAGAGAGTGTGAAAATGTGAGAAAGAGTAGGGGGTTGCAGAGAGAGAGTAGAGAGGGAGAGAGGGAGAGTGAGAGAGAGAGAGTGAGAGTGAGAGTAGGTGGTGGGAGAGGGAGTGGGAGAGGGAGAGTGAGTGAGAGATAGAGTAGGAGATGGGAGAGGAGAGAGGGGGGGGATGGGTGTGTGTGTGTGTGAAAGAGAGAGAGAGTAAGAAATGGGCGAGGGGAGAGAGAGATAGAGAGAGAGTAGGGGATGGGAAAGAAAGAGAGTAGGCAGTGGGAGAGGGAGTGGGAGAGGGAGAGAGGGGGGATGGGATTTTGAGTAAGAGAGAGTAGGAGATGGGAGAGACTGTGAGAGTGTGAGAGAGAGTAGAGGTGGTAGAGAGAGAGTGATAGTAAGGGATGGGAGAGAGAGAGTAGAGAGGAAGAGAGTGAGAGAGAGAGACAACAGGTAGTGGGAGAGAGAGGGGGAATGGAAGTGTGTGTAAGAGAGACAGAGTAGGGGATGGGAGAGAGAGTAGGTGGTGGGAGAGGGAGTGGGAGAGGGAGAGAGAGGAGGAGAATGGGAATGTGTGTAAGAGAGAGAGAGAGAGAGTAGGGGATGAGAGAGAGATGAAGTGTGAGAGAGTATAGGGGTGGCAGAGAGAGTATAGGGTGGGAGAGAGAGATTGAGAGTAGGGGATGGGGGAGAGAGAGAGTAGGCAATGGGAGACAGAGTGGGAGAGGGAGAGCAAGAGAGAGGAGGATGGGAGTTCATGTGTGTGAAAAAGAGATAATAGGGAACGGGAGATGGGGGAGCGAGAGAGTAGGGGATGGGAGAGAGAGAGTAGGGGATGAGAGAGGGAGTGGGAGAGTGAGAGAGAGGGGGGATGGAAATATATGTGTGTGTGTGAGAGAGAGAGAGATAGTAAGTAGTGGGAGAGGGAGCGGGAGAGGGAGAGAGAGGGGGCGATGGGAGTGTGTGTGAGAGATCTAGAGAGTAGGGGATGGGAGAGGAGAGAGGGTGAGAGAGAGTAGATGATGGGAGAGGGAGAGAGAGAGTAGGTGGTGGGAGAGGGAGAGTGAGAGAGAGAGTAGGGGATGGGAGGGGGGGGGAGAGAGAGAGAGAGAGCGAGAGAGAGAGAGAGAGAGAGAGAGAGAGAGAGAGAGAGAGAGAGAGAGAGAGAGAGAGTAGGGGATGAGAGAGGGGAGAGAGAGTAGGGAGAGAGTAGGGGATTTGAGAAAGAGGAAGTGAGAGAGAGAGTAGGGATGGAAAAGAGAGTACAGGGTGGGAGAGAGAGATTGAGAGTAGGGGATGGGGAGAGAGAGAGTACAAGATGGGAGAGGGAGATTGAGACTAGGGGATAGGGAGGGAGAGAGTAGGTGGTGGGAGATGGAGTGGGAGAGGGAGAGCAAGAGAGAGGAGGATGGGAGTGCATGTGTGTGAAATAGAGAGAGTAGGGAATGGGAGAGGGGGAGAGAGACAATAGCTCGAGAGAGAGTAGGGGATGGGCGAGAGAGAGTAGATGATGGGAGAGGGAGTGGGAGAGGGAGAGAGAGAGGGGATGTAAATTCATGTAAGAGAGAGAGTAGGGGATGGGAGAGAGTGTGAAAATGTGAGAAAGAGTAGGGGGTGGCTGAACCGCCTCACAATAGGTGTTGCATAGTCATGCGCTAGGCCTGGCTTAGGAATAATCTATTCAAGCTAAGGAATACTTTTCCCCTACCATGAGGTGCATTTAGATTGTCAACCTAGGGACGTATACTTGAAATGGTTGGCACAGTATGTGCACTAGGTACCTTGATGAGTCATTATGCTTGTGCTGCAGGAAAGTAAAAAATGCAAAGGAAGGAAACTACACTACTGATGTAGAAAGGAAACTACTGAATCTATGAATGTTGACAACACAATGACAAGATAACAGAGATTCCATCTTGACTCATCCATTAGACTATTCTTGCAGATGCTGCAGGAACGTTCATGAAGTGTGATGCTACAAGAAGGAATTAACTAGCTATGTCTTACTTAAAATACTGCTAATGCTTAGTAAAATGAATCTATTCTATCCTAATCTAATCCACCTTCCAAGTGGGCCCCCTTGGTTGGCTTCTCTAATATACCAACACAGGATAGAAACTAAAGAGAACTAATTCATTTTATTAATCAGTCATTACATAATTCAGAATTGTAAAACACAATTGCAACAAACTGTGAATTAGTGTTTTCTCTTACTCGATAAAGCTTATCAAAACCAAAAACTGAAAAACTAAAAAAACTTTTTCACACAGGAGTCTATCCTGACATATATAGCGAATCTACTCTTTATTACATAATAGAAAAGTAACTATCCTAAGTTAAGTCCACAAGAGAGAATATAGGAGAACAACTAAAAGCGGAAAGGAAGGATAACAGAATTGAGGAGGGAGCAATGAAGTTGCGGCATCCACTTGCTACAACGTAAATGCAGAGAAGGTAATGGCTCGTAAAAACTCCTTCTTATTCGCTGCCATGTTTCCTGGAGTGGTTATAACTTCCTTTTCGTAGTTGTTCCTTGATACTCATTTCTCCTTGAATGCTGTCAGCAACCAACTTCTGGATTCTTCCTCTCATCCTTTAATCTTTATCATTAGGTTAGTTATGATATAAAAAATATTTGCAAATAAACATCCATCAAACTAAATTCAAGCATAAGAACGCACATTTGGATATTTATATGAAATACTGCATATTAGATATAATTTAGGCAAAGGATGACATAGTTTTTCTACCCCATAAATCATCAAAGGTTTATCAAACATAAGCTTATAAGTGTTAAAACAAGGATGAATAGAGTATCATAAAGTATCTTAAACATAACAAAATAAAGGCATTTTTTAGACTCATCATTTGCCCCCTGCTAAACTAATGCTTGTCTTCAAGCATTACACTTCTTTGTCAAAGATCTGTGCTCCCCAACTTCTGTCTTTCCCTTTCTACTGCTCTTGAAGGTGTAATAGAATCCTCTGGTCCTTTCCCATACTTCTCGCCTATGGTCTTCCTACAACTTATTAAGTTTGTCAACATCAATATCATACAGGGGCCATAAAAGCATTAGAGGTTGCATGGTTAAAGGACACCATAGCTCTAGCCTTAGTTGCTTTCCCAATTCTAAATATTTTGGAACTCTATATAATGCTGCTTCCAAATTAATAGGACTTTGTGGCTCTGATTTCTTGAGAGAATCAGGTAACCGTGCCCATCTACCTCTTACTCCGGTCATAGGTTAATGTAAACCAGTCTCGAAGCATTTCTTCTGGTTGTTTACTTTCTGCCCTCAAGGGTAAAGGTTTTGTTCTCTCCTCATCTTTGTAACTAACAAGTTGTCTCTCATAATTTGTCTCATTAGAAATCCATGACATTAAAGCTTTCAAATGCACATCTCCTATATAGAGAAAAGGATTCCACTCAGTTTCTGCAAGAATGACAAAATTATGAATATACAACTCACACAATAGATTTTGCTACCATGGTGGTAAGGTTTGATACAACCCATAAAACTCTTGTGCGGTTTTGAATTCTGCATTTACATTTTTGAAGGTTAACATCAAATGAAACAAAAGATATTGTTCTTCCAAACAAAAAGCATATACTCGAGGAGGTGGTCTGCAAGCAAGAGCTTGATCAGCTAATTTAAGTGCATGTTCCATGTGCTGTTTCTATCTTTCTAGCTATTCTTTCAATTCTTCAATCTCTTCATTTTGTGATGTTATGATCTTGCTCATTCTTCTCTTCTCCTCTTTCCATAGTGCTTCATCAAATAAATGCTGTCCATATAATTGGAAAAGAAGTTTTTGCAAGGTGACAACACTGTTATCCTTTTCATAATCCTTTTTCTTTTTTCGTTCCTGCCATAGATGTTCCGCCAAACTATTGATCCATGTTGACTTATAGGGGACTAAGGCAGTATTCGAATCATGACTTTCAGGAACTACTTCATTCTCATGGCTTGAAACACTTGGTAAATCTATTAAGGTTTCATTAATTTCTTGCTCACATGCTGCAAGAGGACTACCAGAAGCTTCTATCATCTCATTGTGAAGGGGAGAATGGTCAGAAATTATCTGCACAGGAGACTCTGGAGCAGGTGCTTTAGACAATATAGGATTCTTAAAAATATGCCCTCTCATTCTAGGGCTTCTCTGCAAAGGAGTCTCTTCTTGTACTATTGTCTTTTGCCTACTTTTCTGTTTCGGTATCACTACTGTAGCATTAGTTACTGCAAGAACTTTCTCTTCTGTTGCTGAATTGTAGGACTAGGTTTTTGTTGAGAAACGATTTCTTCTAGTGACTTTCGTTTCCTTTTAGCTTGACTAGTAGTGGGTTTCGGGATGTCCTGCTCAAGTGGAGGCACATTCGCTTGAGTGGAAGCAAATTTCGATTCAATCCCTTGTGCATTTTCTATTTCACCTCCTTCAGTATTTTATTATGCAGGCTCACTACTAGGAACTATGTTTTCCTGACCCTGCTATTCACTAGGGTCAACTTGGGGTTGTAGGGTTTTAAATTTCACAAAGTAATCCCATGTCAAAGGGGATACATCCCTAAGAGACCTTTCTATTAACAACTTAATCAAAGCATGGTGAGTGATAGAATTATCTTTCCCTTTTTGAGTCTCTTTTGTACTAATACAGAGCATATTATATAGAAAATTTAGGAGATTCACGGTAATATTGTGCCTTATACAACTAAGCAACTTAAAATGGTGTGCATGTAAGTGAGAAAATCTACCTTCACAAGTAAAATACCTGATGACATGCATTGCTAGGTTAGGGTATGGAGGCGGCAAAGACAATCTCTTGCACCCCTGCTTTGTAACATCCAATGGAGGGTCATGTGGGGTAGTGAACTGGGCCCTTGCTAACCTAGCGTCACGCGAGCTCGGATAATGCTCTCCAATAGGAGGTAATCCTGTTACTTTTGCAATTTGTTATTCTGTTGCAATTACTGTCAAACCCCACATAGAAACTTCACCTTCATCAAATGTCCTGGTGAATTTTACAACTGCTTCTTCATCATATGCTATTAAATTCAAACAATGACCTAACCACCTGCATGCATTGAATCTTCTTACTGCTTCTACATTAGAGAGCAACAAAATGTGCTCGACCGACTCTTTTCTTTGTAAACCTCCTCCCATTTCTTGATACTTCTGCTACTCCGTTTCCCTCTCCCTTTCTGAATGCAAACTTCAAAACTCTACGTTATTTCTCAAACGCTTCACTGCTTCTTTTTGGGAACATTAATTGCCATAACCAATTTTTATGTGCCATAATTAAACTTTAGGTAAAAGTAAATCATGAATTTGTAGGGAAATTGTTTGGAAACATGGTTCAAATGCCAAAATTTTAAAAAAAAAGGTCACATCATGGCTTAGCGCAAAAAATTTGGCATGAACAAAGAACAATTCATTCGGAAAGTGGGAGTACAACACTTGACATGGCATACTTATGGCAAAAAGTTCTCATTAATAAAGGGTAATGCCAAGATTTTTAAAAATCATCATAGTTAATCAGGCATGTCATTGGATAGTACGACACTCCTCTACCCCCTACTAATTTTACGACAAGTGTCCTCACGTGTCAGACTAGTATGGGTTAGGGACTGGAATACGTCGTAATTATAAAGACTATGTAGTATTAGATATAATTAACAAAATCTGCAAACTTATAAATGAATAATAATTTGAAAACGTTTATACCTACCAAGTGGATTGTCACATGCTCCAAAAAAAAAGGTGGCGGAAATAATCTCAATGGCAGCATCCATTAGCATGTGCAGATTTGATTGAAAACACAAAAATGTAAGTATGTAGAAAGTGAATGGATGGAAGATTAAGAAATGGAGTGAGGTGGGTGGATGGAAGATTAAGATATGAATGGAAAGAAATATCATGAAAAGAAAATGGACTTTATGCGAACATAAAGTTATTATTATGGACATGCAAATTAGAATTAATGTTGAAGAAGAGAAGGCAGAAGGTTTTCACCTTCGGCTGCAGGAAGAGATACTTGAGTTGTTGTTGGATCCAGTTGTTCAAACTGTTGCATGAACTCAGCTTTTTTTTGAGGCTATTTGTAAAGTTTAAGTTGATGACCATTGATCAGCATTTTAAAAAGCTTATCATCAATTGTGGTTAGTTGAACTGTTCCATTGTCAAAGACATGGATGATTTTATATGGTCCTAACCATTGCGTCTGCAGCTTCCCTGGCATATCCTTGAAGCGGGAATCATATAATAATGCCCAGTCACCAGCTTTGAACTGTTTGTTGAGGATATGAGAATCATGCCAATGTTTTCTCTATTTCTGTACCAGTTCAGTATATTCTAAAGTGATCTTGTGCATTTCATCCAAAGAATTAAGATGCAAGAGACGTTCTCTTTATGTTGCAGGAAGATCAATATCTAAGGTCAAGGCTATTCTTAAAGTCTTATGTTCAAATTCAATTGGAAGCATTGCCACTTTCCCATAAAAAAGCTCAAATGGTGTGAATCCGGTAGTGGTTTTCCAAGTTATCCTATAAGCCCAAACAACTTCTTGTAATCGGTTGGTCCAATCCCGATGATGCAAATGGACTATTTTGGTTAAAATATTTTCTAGCTCACGATTGTTAACTTTTGCTTGTCCATTGGCTTGTGGATGATAAGGACTGGATTTGCGATGCCTGATGTTATACTATTTCATCAATTCTGAAATCAAGTTAGAAGTAAACTGTGTGCCTTGATCAGTAACCAATTCTTTAGGAACTCCATAACGTGTAAAAATCTCTTCATATAGGAATTCAACAACTTTTTCATCATGGGCATGTTTCATAGCCTTAACCTCAACCCATTTGGTTAGGTAGTTAGTACAAACCAGAATATAAGACTTCCCATTGGATGGAGGATCAATAGGATCGATGAAGTCCATTCCCCATTTATCAAATGGTGTTAACACCATTTGAGGGTTCAAAGGCATTTCATCTGTTTTGGTTGGGCAACCCATTCTTTGGCA
Source organism: Cupressus sempervirens (assembly GCA_028749045.1). Taxonomy (NCBI): domain Eukaryota; kingdom Viridiplantae; phylum Streptophyta; class Pinopsida; order Cupressales; family Cupressaceae; genus Cupressus; species Cupressus sempervirens. The sequence continues at coordinate 897,668,949 of CM053787.1, read as the reverse complement.
TTGGTCACACTTTCTTGGATAATTGATTGCATCTTTATGAAGGGTAGGCAAATAATAACCAGTGGCTAAGATTTTGAAAGCTGTTCTTTTGGCTGCAAAATGTCCTCTGCAGGGCTCATTATGACATGCATGCAAAATATCAGATGTCTCATCTTCTCTTACACATCTGCGTATAACTTGATCAGGTCCAGTATAGAACAGAAAATTGTCTATCCATGAGAAATGGAAGCTTTTCTGTATGAGAAACTTTCTCTTCTTATAAGAAAAATGCGTTGGTGTCTTATTAGTTACAATGTAGTTAGCAATATCTGCATACCATGGAACTTTAACAGCAATATGAAACAAATGTTCATCTAGAAATGCATCATCTACTAGAGTAGTGTCAGTATCATGATTATTGATTCTTGACAAATAATCAGCTACAACATTTATTTTTCCAAGCTTATCTACTATGGTTATGTCAAATTCTTGTAATAAGAGTAACCATCTTGCTAACCTACCAGTTATAGCAGGTTTGATTGCTACATGATCAGTATGAACATAGATAGGATAACCTGTGATGTAATGTTGAAATTTATTTAGAGCATAGACTACTACTAACAATTCTTTTTCAGTCACTGTGTAATTCAGTTCTGGACCATGAAGACTCTTACTAATATAATAAATGGCATTCTCAAGATTTGAGTGTTTCTGTGCTAAAACTGCTCCTATGGCATAATCAGAAGCATCTGTATATATGTGAAAAGGTAGGTTCCAATTAGGGCCTTGTAAAATTGGGGTTGTGGTCAAAAGTTGCTTAAGCTATAGGAAAGCTTTGTCACACTCAGGTGTCCATTTGAATTTAGCTTCTTTTGTAAGCAACTTATACAAGGGACTGGCTATTTTACTGAAATCTTTTATAAAACGCCTATAATATCCAACATGTCCCAGAAAAGATCTGACATCTTTTAATTTAGTGGGTATGGTTAATGTTTGAATTACCTCAATTTTAGCTAGGTCTACTTGTATACCTGTAGTAGATATGAAATGACCGAGTACCACACCCTCTTGCATGAGCATGAAACACTTTTCACTATTTAGTGCCAAATTATGTTCTTGACATCTTACCAAAATTTTTTCAAGGTTTATCATTGCTTCTTCAAAAGTAACTCTAAATGTTGTAAAGTCATCCATATAGATTTCCATACAATCATGTGATATATCAGCAAAAATACTAATTGCAGCCCGTTGAAACGTTGCAGGAGCGTTACAAAGACCAAATGGTAAAACAAAGTATGCAAAACTACCCCATGGACAAGTAAATGTAGTTTTTTCTTGGTCTTCAGGAGCAATACTGATTTGATTATAGCCACTGTATCCATCTAAAAAGGAGAAGTACTTCTTTCTAGCTAGTGTATCCAAAACTTGATCTATGAATGGTAAAGGAAAATGATCCTTTTTGGTAGCCTTATTCAACTCCCTATAATCTACAAAAATTCTCCATTTTCCTCCTTTCTTAGGTACTATAACCAATGGTGATACCCATTTACTATCAGATATAAGATAGATAAAGCTAGCATCAAGCAGTTTTTGCAATTCTATTTTGACTATTTCTCTGAGGCTTGGATTTATCCTCCTCTGAGGTTGATGAAGTGGTAGACAAACTTCATTAATGTATATCCTATGGGTACATAGTGTAGGGCTTAATCCTTTCATATCATCATAATCCCAAGAAAAAGTCTTCTCATGCTTCTAAAGCAATTCTTTTAATTGTTCCATCTGTACGGATGCCAATTTGGGGTTAACATGAAGTTTATGGCCTTTACTCAGTTCAATAGGAATAGTGGATTCTACCATGGCAATTTTAGAGATTGGGCTTCCTTCTACTTCACAGGGAAGTAGTGAACAAAGATTTTCAGGTTCCTTAAGTAACGTACAACTTGTATCACACTCCTCATATGTAATCAATTCTAATACAGAGCTTTCAGACACATCTTTTCCTACCACATAGGTGTTGGTAAGGATGCTCTGGATTACTGAATCTTCTTCTTGCAACTTTAGAAAAGATTGCCTATGTAACATCAGAAGTTGTACTATGGAATTTATCTCTTCTTCTTTATCTCCTAAATCTGGTCAAAAAGATGTACTCAAATATGGTAATGGTTGTGCAGGAGGATATAGATCAAATTGCTTGGTTGCTTGGCCATTTGATATGGTCATATTCCCTGATCTACAATTTATGTTTGCATTAGTTGTGGCCAACCATGGTCTACCTAGAATGACAGGATAGCCAGATAGGTTTACTTTAGGGGACAAAATCATGAAGTCCATAGGATATTCTAGGGAATCTAAGGTCACAACAATATTTTCTATCATTCCATCAGGAGTGATAGTGGAACTATCTACAAGTTGCAGAATAGTTGGTGTGGGCCTTAATCCTTCTATTTGTAACTTCTTCATGGTTTCTTTAGTCATCACATTAATAGTAGCTCCCAAATCTATTAAGGAATTTTTAACAAATTGACCATTGATGCTGACACTTACTACTGGACTCCTTGGGTCAGAATATTTTGGTGTAATCACTCTTCCTAACATGATATCAGCTAAATGTCCAACAACATGAACTATAGTAGGATCCTTCTTCTTCCTTCTAGGTTTCTTTAGACAAGCTTCCCTTATAGCTTTTCCATAAGCAGTAATGTCCTTAATAGCTTGAAACAAAGGTATTCAAACATGCATATTCTTCAACTGGTTAACAATGTCAAAGGGTTGTTCCTTGCTTTGTTCATTTTGTATTAGTTGGTCTGGAAAAGGAGGCTCTACTGCTGGTTGGTCTGGTATTGGTATGGTAACATTAGTTGGGTCAACAAGTTCATCAACCAAAGGTTCTGATGCTACAGGAGAGTCTGATACTTAGTTATAAAAGGTGGCCTTAGTGCTGGTACGGTCGTTCCAGATCTCAAATGTATATCTGCGACATCTAGGGCATAAGCAGGGTACTGCTGGGTATCAGTACTATACATGGGCTGTTGTGGTTTGCTATTTGGATTTGGCTAAGGTTGTGCAGGTAGCTGTGTTTGCTTTTGAGGTCCACTATTTGTAGGTGGTGGCATTAAAGTAGGTTGTTGAGCTGGAGGGGGTAATTGTGGAACACTAGTATTTTGGTTAGGCCATTGTTGAGATCCCTTCCATTGGTTTAGAGATTGCCAATTCCCTTGGTTTGGAGATTGCCAATTCCCTTAGGGTGGTTGCCATTGGTTCTGCTAGTTTTAGGGCCATTGGTTATTCTGCTGGTTAGGCCAAGGTTTATGGAAATTTTGAGACCATTGAGACTGTTGTGGGTTATTTTTCCCAGCATTACTCCAATTGGGTTGGTTTTGTGGGGGACCTTGGGTATTGCAATTTTGCCATTGATTACCATATAAATTTGAATTTTGCCAGGGGTCTTAAGGCATACCTTGACATTGAGCCCATGGTCAGCATTGAGCAACAAAGAATACTTGCTCATCATCCCCATCTATCTTCACATATTCAGTTGGAAGATGCTGGTTCTCCATGCTTGCAACCAATTTACAGTGGCAATCTTTCTTTTTCTTTCGACAATGAGGACAATACTCAGCTAGTTTTAACTTAGCCTCTACTTGCCTCTCATTTGTAGTCATTGTATCCAACTGTGTAGTGACATCATTACTGATATCTTGTTTGAAATCTGACAACAAATTGGATATTTCAAGTTTTGAAATGCCTTGACTAATTCCTTTTGTAACTGTAGAATGGGGTCCTTGACCTTTCTTTATGGTTGACCTTGAGTAGTTCTGACATATCTTTTTGAGGTCATCCCATTGAGATTGATATACATCTCCATCGACCATTAGGTCCAATGCTTCCAAATAGTCTTCATTCACTCCTCTTAGAAAGACTAGTTTTTGGGAATCTTCAGACAATGTGTGCTGAGGATTCTTTTGTAGTGTGTATAAAAATCGAGAAACATAGTCTTCTAATGTCTCTTCCTCCTTCTATGATATCCTAAAGATATCATCTCCTCTTGTGCCAGATGCTTTGTGATATTTTGTATATTTTTCCAAAAACAAGGCTTGCATTTCATCCCAATTTACAACTGCATTAGCTCCTAAGCCCATGAACCATCGTAAAGCTGATTCTTTCAATGTGGCTGGAAATAATTTAAGCTTATGGGCATCAGTGTTGTAGTCGAAACTATGACAAAGGATGTTGAACTCAAACAAGAAGGTATCAAGTTCTTCAGTTGCAAGGCTGTAGAACTTCGGAAGAGCAGTGGGAGGTATATTCTTGAGATTGGCATTGGTTATGAGACTTGGAAGTGGAAATGGAAAAGTGGGTTGTGCCATGACTGGTGGGACTGGATTATGAGGTTGCTACTGAAAAGGAAGGTTAGGCACTGGGTGATTAACAATTGGTGGATTCGAGGTAGTGTTATCAAGAAAACTAGTCAATATTTCAATGAAGGGCTGGAGACCAGATATATCTAGGGATTCAGCTCTTGATGATGATACTGTGGGGAAAACAAGACTTGCATCTTCAAAGGGAAACTCAACTTCTTCTTCAACTTCTTCATTCAAATTAACAGATCCCTGTGGAAGAAATCTGCCATATTCATCTTGTCGTCTTCCTCTTCAATGCATGCAACTAAAATTTTCACTGGTAAAAAAAAAACTTAATTAAAAACTATGACTCAAAAAATGCTCCTAGCTTGACACCATCCCCGACAATGACGCCAAAAAATGAACCACCTCACAATAGGTGTTGCATAGTCATGCGCTAGGCCTTGCTTAGGAATAATCTATTCAAGCTAAGGACTACTTTTCCTCTACCATGAGGTGCATTTAGATTTTCAACCCAGGGACGTATACTTGAAATGGTTGGCACAGTATGTGCACTAGGTACCTTGATGAGTCATTATGCTTGTGCTACAGGAAAGTAAAAAATGCAAAGGAAGGAAACTACACTACTGTTGTATACAAGAAACTATTGAATCTATGAATGTTGAAAACACAACGACAAGATAACAAAGATTTTATCTTGACTCATCCATTAGACTATTTTCGCAGATGCTGCAGGAACGTTCGTGAAGTGTGATGCTACAGGAAGGAATTAACTAGTTATGTCTTACTTAAAATACTACTAATGCTTAGTAAAATGAATTTATTCTATCCTAATCTAATCCACCTTCCAAGTGGGCCCCCTTGGTTGGCTTCTCTAATCTACCAACATAGGATAGAAACTAAAGAGAACTAATTCATTTTATTAATTAGTCATTGCATAATTTAGAATTGTAAAACACAACTGCAACAAACTGTGAATCAATGTTTTCTCTTACTCGATAAAACTTATCAAAACCAAAAACTGAAAAACTAAAAAAAATTTTTCACACAGGAGTCGATCCTGACATATATAGGGAATCTACTCTTTACTACATAGTAGAAAAGTAACTATCCTAAGTTAAGTCCGCAGGAGAGAATAAAGGAGAACAACTGAAAGCGGAAAGGAAGGATAACAGAATTGAGGAGGGAGCAATGAAGTCGTGGCATACACTTGTTACAATGTAAATGTAGAGAAGGTAATGGCTCGTAAAAACTCCTCCTTATTCACTACCATGTTTCCTGGAGTGGTTATAACTTCCTTTTCGTGGTTGTTCCTTGATACTCATTTCTCCTTGAATGCTGTTGGCAACCAACTTCTGGATTCTTCCTCTCATCCTTTAATCCTTATCATCAGGTTAATTATGATATAAAACATATTTGCAAATAAACATCCATCAAACTAAATTCAAGCATAAGAATGCACATTTGGATATTTATATGAAATACTGCATATTAGATATAATTTAGGCGAAGGATGACATAGTTTTTCTACCCCATAAATCATCAAAGGTTTATCAAACATAAGCTTATAAGTGTTAAAACAAGGATGAATAGAGTATCATAAAGTATCTTAATCATAACAAAATAAAGGCATTTTTTAGACTCATCAGTGGCAAAGAGAGAGTAGAGAGGGAAAGAGTGAGAGTGAGAGAGAGAGAGAGAGAGTGAGAGTGAGAGTGACAAAGAGAGTAGGTGGTGGGAGAGGGGAGAGAGAGAGTAGAGAGAAATACTAGGTGGTGGGAGAGAGAGTGGGAGAGGGAGAGAGAGGGGGGATGGGAATTTTTGTAAGAGAGAGAGTAGGGGATGGGAGAGAGTGTGTGAGAGAGTAGGAGGTGGCAAAGAGAGATAACAGGATGGGAGAGAGAGAGTGAGAGTAGGGGATGGGAGAGAGTGTGAGAGAGAGTAGGGGGATGCGAGAGAGAGAGTGAGAGTAGGGGATGGGAGAAAGAGTAGAGAGGGAGATAGAGAGAGAGAGAGAGAGAGAGAGAGAGAGAGAGAGAGAGAGAGAGAGAGAGAGAGAGAGAGAGAGAGAGAGAGAGAGAGAGTAGGTAGTGAGAGAGGGGTGGGAGAGGGAGAGAGAGAGAGGGTGGCTAGGACTATGTGTGAGAGATCTAGAGAGTAGGGGATGGGAGAGGAGAGAGGGTGAGAGAGAGTAGGCAGTGGGAGAGAGAGAGAGAGAGAGAGAGAGAGAGAGAGAGAGAGAGAGAGTAGGGGATGGGAGAGGGGAGAGAGAGAGAAAGAGAGAGTAGGAGATGGGAGATAGAGTAGCCCAAGAAAGAGGGGGGATGGGAGTGTGTGAGACAGAGAGAGTAGGGGATGGGAGAGGAGAGAGAGAGTAGGGGATGGGAGAGGATAGAGAGTGAGAGAGCAGGGCATGGGAGAGAGAGAGTAGGTGATGGGAGAGGGAGTAGGAGAGGGAGTAGGAGAGGGAGAGTGAGAGAGAGTAGGGGATGGGAGAGAAGAGAGATTGAGAGAGAGTAGGGGATGGGGGATGGTGGGATAGGGAAAGATGTGTTTTTACATAGTGTATAAGTGCTTTATAGTGCGTATGCACTATGTCAAATCACCCAAAAATGGTAAAAAGCAAGTTTGGGTCCCATTTCATCCATTCTCTACTTTTGGTCTATTGTGCTTTCTGTTCTGACAGAAAAAATGGGTATTAACATAGCAAACACTATTTGAAGATTTTTTAAAGCTAGCAAACACCAAATTCAATCATTGGATACGTGATTAAATTTTTTTTTGAATATTCTTTGTCTAGAAAAGGTTAGTGCAACCCTTTTTAAATATTGTTTGTTGATATATAGATACATATTTGATTATAATTTGACATGTTTAATATATAATGAATTTTTTGAAATGTATGTTTGAATGAAATGTTATTTCAAAATGGTTAGAAATTTGACAAGTTGTTTGATATATATTGTGTATTCATTCAAATAATTGTAATTTTTATATGTATTTGAATGATTTGTAATTTACACATTGTAAGTAATTCAGATGTTTGGATAATTTGACATGTAGAAATCATCATCATGCCAAGAAAGAAACCAAAAACTCAAACAAATGAAGATAGGGAGAGAGATTTAGCAATTAAAAGAGATAAAATGAAACTAATACGTGAACAAAGAATATTGCAAAACAATAATGAAGAATTGAATTTTGAAGAGGATCAAGAACCACCGATACAAAGAAACAAAGAGGAAGAATTGGAAAGACAAAGAGAACAAATGGGACTGTTACACTCAAGAAGACAATTGAATTGTGAAGCTACACCATCTCCGAATGTTGGAGTCACATCATCCTCTCATGTTGAAGAGACACTAATTTGTAGATCCAATGATGTACACACTCCATCATGTCATTTTGAAGGCACAACATCAACACATCAAGTAGGTGATATTCCATCTTTTACATCTTATTGCCAAGGCATATCATCTTTGGTTCAAGGTATGCAATACACTCAACCTTATGTTGATGTTCAAAATTTTGAGGGAATGGAAGAGATTATAACACCTTCTAGAATTTTTTTAGAAGACCAAAATATTTGATTGATATTGATACTAACATTTTGAAATCAATGCCTGACAAGATTAGCAAGCATACTTGTCAAAGAAACATTATTGGTATGTGGAGATTATTTTTTGAAGAAAGAAATATTACAGGTCAATGCCAATTATTTGTTGAAATGATGAAGAATTTGAAATTTAGGCCTATCATGAAGATTTTTGGGCTAAGAACGATGGAAAATTCAAATGAAAAAAACATTGTAAAGAATCTAATGAGTGCTTATGAAAAAGTGGATTCTAAATCATGCACCAAAGATAGTAATATCACAAAATGAATACTTACAACGACAATAGTACGTAGCCAAATGAAGAAAGCTTGAATCATGAGAAAGACAAGAAAAACATTAAAAATTGGTAGAGGTACTCTAAGGAGAGCCATGGTAAGGTGTGAGAGATTGGAAGATCCAACAAAAACTGAGTTATGGACATTTAGCGGTAGACTACTATGAAAGGATAAAGACATTAGTGAAGCTTTGAAATCATTGATCGAAGATTTTTGGAAAAATAACACATGTTTACCCTAATCCAAGAGATGTTGTAAGAAGGAGGATTGGTAGCCAAAATTGCAACCCACATGTGAAACAGTTTTTGGACTCACCTCAGGCACAATTTTTTCCAAAATTTATTGGTATGTATCCTCAAATTCGAATAAGTCAAATATTTTTTGTGATGGGTAAACTTTTTTATGTCATGATAAATCACACATGCACAATTTGTTGTTGTAGGATACATATTGAATTTTCTAACCATTTCGATGTTTTTAGGCATATATGTGTGTTTTTGCATTCTAAGTTTGTTTTGCAGGATTGAGACATGAATGAGCCACCTAGATCTTCAAGGGAATTCATATCCAACATTTTATGTGAAATAGGGGATGGCCAACAACTTTAAAAGACATCATGCTTGGATGGTACATGCTTATTTTGTGGTTCTTTGCAACTTTTATCAACTTGTCAACATATGGATAGTACACATGTAATTGGAAATGAAATAGTAGATTACGAAAAATTTAAGACAGTGACATATGCTCTAAAAGATGGGAAATAGGGAAAAAGATGTGATTTAGTCATTGAAAAGATTCTAGTGTATGAGTTCATGAAATTTTTTTGTGAAAAGATTATTTACAAGTATGCAAGGCATACACATAGAGCTCGATGGATGGATTTTCAATTCAAGTTATGCAAGGATATATTTCCATTGGATACCATCATTTTGGTTGTAGACTTCTCAGAGAACTACACACTACAACCACAAAATGAGGTGCAAGGAAAGTATTATACTTCTCAACAGGTTTCCATATTTGTTCACATAACATTCATGCATTGACCTACAAGTACAGAGGATGACAGGAATATTTTGAGGGAGTACCATTTTTACATTAGCGATGATCAATCACATTCTACGAAGTTTTTACAGGGATGTTTTGAACTATTTTATGGAGATTTGGCTAATAGGGGCATGCCATAACGTCAACACATTATTTGGTTAGACAATTACGCATCTCAATTCAAGAATGCATGGATGTTCTATTGGTTAAGTAAGATGCATAGGTTGTGTAGAATTCAATTTATGTGGAATTTCACAGAGGCTAGTCATGACAAGGGAAAGCACAATGGTGTAGGTGCATGCATCAAAAGAGCCTTAGCTCATGAAGAACTAAAATACAAATATGGAGAAATATTGATAGATGAAAAATCCATCGTCCAATGGTGTAATGCTACAATGGGTCCAGGTAAGGAAGGCAAGTCTACAGTTCATAGATTTTTTTGGTTGATAAATAATACTAACATTGCACCATATCAAGATTGTTGGACACTAACAAGATCCAGTGAGTTGCATCCTTTTAGAAGCTTTTATGTAGGTTCATGGAGTATCCACACACAAAAAATGGCATGCTATTGTCGATCATGTGCAGAGGAAAATTGGGATGACTGTGAGTCAACTGAATGGGTGGACAAATGGGATATACGAGTTTTGGACCCAATTCACACCTATCATCCCCCACAAGCATAAGAAATGGTATAGATGGATTAATCTATTGACTTTGACCACTTGTTTGATCTAGTGCAACCTAGTAATATATATATTTATATATCTTTGTAATTTCAATATGTAACTTTATAACTTTTACCAAAGTATTTCCTAAATTAATGACCGCTTTTTGTACATTTGTCACTGCAGACCATGTTTTTGTTGTTATTGCACTTGAAGAATATGAAGAAGGGACAAATTATTATTTGTGTCATTGTGTCCAAGCCAAAAAAAAATTGGATCACTCAGTTATAGATGGTGAAGGTTTAGAGTACCATGTCGGTGTGGTGGTTGTAACTGGCACATGGCTTAGACGATATTCTATGAAGAACCCTAACTTGTGGTTATTTGAGGATTGGCAAATAGAGAGGAAGATTCTTCATTATTCAAACCTTGTTGTCACATCAAATGTCCACTAGATAAAATATAGTGGAAAACCACATAATAAGATTCTTTGGAAAGTTCGTGAGTCAGACCATGAGGCAATACTTGAGACATTAAAATGTAGAGCAGATCTAGTTGGCTCATTAGATTGAATAGGGAGAGAGGGAGAGAGAGAAAGAGCGATCAATTCTAGGATCCAAATAAAATGTTCTAACCTCTCCCCCAAGACTATCCATATGAAAAGGTGGGTATTGTTATTATGTGTAAGTGATGAGATAAGTTTAAATCATAGATTTGATATTTTGATTTGTTTAGGATCTAGATACATTATTTGAGTTTCTATTAGATTCTTTAATAGGACCCATTTTTAGATTAGTTTTTTGAGTAAGTGAAAGTTTAGAATTTGTTGTTTAGATCAAAATGTAATGAAAGAACATGAAAATTGTTAGAATGTGAATGCTTTGTGATGTAAAGTCATGATTGTGTGCATGTAACTAGAGACTTCAAACTAGTGAAAGCAAGGATACAATGGGAGAAGTTTTCAATACTCATCAAGAAATGGTTATCATACAAATTAGAAAGCAAGGATTTGTACAAATGGATAATTCTTAATGAAAAGCTAGATTCAATTTTTGTCATTTTCTAATTTTAGTGGATTAATCTTATCTTAGATTTTTTACTGTGCTAATTCTTCATTTTTAGGTCACCAAAGAAGAGGGCTAATAAAGTTGAAGCACCAGTGATAAAGGGTGAGATGCCAAAATCATCTATAAAATGGTATTATCAATTCACATCCTTAGTTGTTATTCGTGCTTTTTGTTCATGTACCATTGTATGTTAATCATCTTATGCCTAGGATTGTAGAGGATCACAATCAATAAAAAGTAAAAAGGAAAATAGGCCTCGATCTGATGATAATGGGGTAGTTATAGATATAGTTCTCTCTAACAGTAATGTTGATCAGCCGATATATAAGTGGAGAGAACCAAAAGACTTTTGATATTTTTGGGATGTTTTTTGCAATAATGTCAGCACTTGATGAAGCCAAACTTAGTAGTTTTTTTTAAACATGTCTAGATCCCTAAAAATAGTCAATGAAAAATACATTTAAAGAGGTTTCTTAGATTGTGCACATTAAATATCTCCATTTCAAATTTTCTAAAATTATTCCATACTATGATTTTGTGGTGACCATTCAGTTAAGCAATAAAATGATATTAAAAAAGAGGTGCAAAATAGAGATTTAAATACCAAATCTTCTCATAGAAAAAATAAGAACTGTGAAGTGTAGATATATTGACCATAGTAGACATGTAGTTGTGTAGTCGAGAGAAAACTACAAAATTCTACTAAATGAGATCAATAACTAGGTGGAGGGTGGGGGGGGTGAAGCAATAAAACCTAGTTCAAAAGCTACCACATTTTCATAAGAGATAGTAGATCAACCTCCAACCACATGAGAAATGGTAGGAGAGGTGACCACAGTAGGAAATACATTAGATCTAGTAGCAACCACAATAGGAGAGGGCCTAAGAACCCTAAGAGAGGAAGCCATAACAATATTTGCTAAAGGGAGCTTAGCTACAGCAGAGGTAGCCACCACACCATGATCCTCCCACACACCATCGCAAGAACAATGACTAACTCCTAAGTTGATGTAGCCTTAATGTGTACATTTTTGGATCAAAGGGAGGGATTTCTCATGTTTTTCTTCTCTTATGTGCATGTGGGATAGTTTTACTTTTGTTTCTTGTGTGCTAGAGTAGTTCTTTCTTATTGATGACACAACCACTTATAATAATGATGCATATAAAATATTGTAGTCATTGGTACTTGTATAAATACATTAGCTATAGTAAAATGTAGAAACTCAACCTTCACAATTACTGGTTATTAATGATTACACCATTTGTAACAACCATGTATGACCTCTCCTTATTGTGATTAAGGTGTTAAATAGTTAAAGTATTCTTTGATTATGCCTAACATATTGATGTAGGATGATTCATTTATTATTATATAACCCTAGATCTTCCTTCCAACATCATAAACTACCATCTAATAAAGAGGTATTGTTTCTTAAAACTTGATAAACAAAGGCATAAATGGGCTAGATCAATTCTAGTTGACCAAATTATAAATTCTAAAGATTCAAACATAGTGGTATGCCCATCCATATACTTAATACAATAGCGAACTATCCTTTAATTTCCAAAGATGATTATGGGTTCATCTAGAGCATTCTAATAGCATTTGAAAGATTATACATATCCACTTTAATATTTTCCATCTAGTAATCTATACTCATCTATCCTAGTCAAAAAAATTTGAGAATTTTTTTTTGATGTTGTGGTAAAAGAAAGGACAAATAGCATTTATGTTCTTTTTAAAAACCTTAGTCCTCACTTTCTACAACACATAATATATTCCATTGGAAAAACCATTGTGAATATGTATTTATAAACCCATACGGTTGAAGTTAATCTATTTTCAAACCTACATAAATCTTAATTTTAACATCACCAAATGAAAATGGTGGCCCTAAAGCTTAATAACATATTGTAATAGTTGATAAACATAGCAAGTTTCATTTAAAAGAAAATTATGAATGCATATTCTTCAATTGTATTGAAAGAGGTTTAATTTTGGGATCAAGCAATTTATAGACCCAATGTAATCTCAATTTTAATAAAACCTAACAAAAATTGAGGTGTTATAGATTGTATTTAAAGTAATAAATTAATGGCTTAGAAACATAATAGCTTGTACTTTGAGAGTCAAGACCACATCTAAGGTCAAATAAATCCTTGGTACCATTATAACCTAGGATTCCATTTGAACCAAAGGTCATTTTTGGTCAATCTAGGCTGTTTTAGGAGGGAATAGGGAATTTATAGTTTCCTAGGAGGTTTTGGATGCCTTAGTAGTCATATGGAATCATTTAGAAGAATCAAACTATTAGGGAGTTGTAAAATCATCAAAACCATTCAAAAATTGGTTGTGACCATTGGAGGACATCTATTTAAGGTTTCCACAAGTAGATAAACCCATTGTACGGATGAGTGAACCACAAACATTGAATACAACTCATAATTTATGCCTTTTTCTTTGTTGTTCCAATTATGTATAGCCTATACTAATTGGTAGTAGTGAAAGTTTCATATGTTTGGATAGAGGATTGAGTTAGTGGTCCATATCATTTGGTTTGAAGTCTTTACCTTACATACAAAAAAAGTTACATCAGGTTTTGTAGAGGTTGGTCAGATTTACGCTAAATCTGAGAGTTTCTTGAAGATGGCCTCCTAACTTGCAAATCCTTTGTGGGATTTCAATGAAAATTTGGGGAATGAAAGTTAGGAAATGGAAATTTAAGATGGTAGAGAGTCAAAATTGTAGGAGTAGGGTACCTATTTTTACTAGCAAGCCCTAAACTAAACGTGGTCATATGTCTAGTCTAGATTTGAAGAACACAGAAGGTTCAGGCTTCCAAACTGATTGATTTGACCCAAGTGAAGTGATGCAGGGAACCTAAGGCTCTTAGGAATGAATTGAATGTGTTTAGTAGATTATAATAATTAGGAAAGAGGTTTGATCCATATTTGTAATAAAAGACTCAATTGTAAGGTACAATGACACTTTCGTGTGGTTATAAGCCAAGTGACCATTTGTAACCAAGGAGTCATAATAGGTGTGATTTTTGAGTATTTTAATGATTTTAGGATGTTTTAGGTGGATTTAAGTTATTAAGATACCTTTGGACTATAGGTTTGCAAAAATTGCAAAAGAATGCAAGAAAGTTGCAAAATGCAAAAGTTGCTAAAATAGCTATTTTTGCAATAATAGTTGCCAAACTAAAAAGGAGGTTGTATAGTGTTACAACCATCAAAATAGAAGTTATAAATATTGGAATGGATGTATTTAAGATCCCCACACATGGGAAATGTCATTGTACAGATGGTGGACAACATTGGTAAATAAAAAATTCAATTTTTTTGACATTTTTACTAATTTTTCAATTTTGTATGATCTGTACAGATTGGTGGTGGTACAAGTCTTATATGATTAGATAGAAGGTTGAGTCAAGATTCCATTTCAATTGTTTTTAAGTCTTTTTCTTATATACAACGAAAGTTATATCAGTTTTAGTGCAGGTAGGTCAGATTTACTCCAAATTTGAGGGTTTCAACAAGATGGCCTCCTAACTTGTAAACCCAGTGTGGGATTTCAATGCGGCTTTATGGAATGAAAGTTAGGAAAGGGTTATTTGAGATGGTAGAGATTCAAGGCTTTAGGAGCATGGAACCTATTTTTTCCAGCAAGCCCTAGACTCAACATAATCTTATCTCTAGTCTAGATTTGAAGGAAAAAGAAGGATCAAGCTCCCAAACTGATTAATCTGACCTAGGTGAAGGGTGTAGAAGGAAAATTTGGATGTGTAGAAGAGATAAAAGGGGTTGTACCAATTTTGTGAACCAATTTTTTTTTTTTCCTTGTAACCTAGCCTAAACTAGCCATTTAGGACTGTGACACAAAGTGGCATAACTTGATGCTGGAGCCGAGTTGGTGATTCATATTTTGGAATCTCTTAGGGGATGTTGAAGAATATTTTAAAGTGAAAAATAGTGGGGGTTCCTTTTAAATTATTTGGGAGTTTTATAGTGAAAACTAGGATTAACCCTAGTAGGAATGCTAGTAACTATTTTGCAAATTGATTGTTGTGTGTTTGAAAACTTTAAAGTTTGGTGTTTCTTACTGCATCAAGTCCATAGAAACCATTTCTATTAGAAAATTTGAGTGCTAAAACCATCCAAAAAGAATTTTCCATTGTAGGCCTATTAGTAATAGGGAGTCCCTAAGTGTTGTAGTTGATCCAAGTTTTTTGAATACCCTAGGTTTGAGGGTTGCACCTATAGAGTGGAGTCCACTTGTAGGGTAGAGTATATCTTGTTGAGAGCCCATTGGATCAGTGATTAATCTTGGAAGAAGGCCTAGTTGCTATTTGAAGCTTGGAAGAGTATTTTTTTCTTTTGTTGCATGCTCTGCATCATGAAGGGTGTAGGAGGATTAATTAGATTTGAAGAAGAGTTCCAAAGGGTAGAGCCAGGTCTGTGAACCCATTTTGTCATACTTCCTTTGTAACCCAACCTAATCTAGCCAATTAGGTCTGTGACTTAAAGTGGGTGTAAGTTAGTGTTGGAAAAAAGTCTAAGTTTGATCTTTTGGAATCCCTAAGAGGTGGTTGAAGGGTTTCTAAAGAAGTGAAAAGATAGTGTGGTCCTTTGCAAGGTTTGGGAGTTTGACCAAGAAAGCTAGGATTAGCCCTATTAGGAATTCTGGTAACAATTATGCAAATTAGTTGTTGGGTGTTGTAGAATTTCAAAGTTTGAAGTTTCTTGTTGGATTAGGTCCAGAGAAACCTTTCCTATTAGGAAAGTTAGAGTTCTAAACCCATTTAGGAAGAATGTTCCTTTTAGGCCTATTGGAAAGTGGAAAGAGGGCACAATTTGTGGCTTTGGTAGCTAGAAACCTCTTGGAGTCAAATTAACTTCATATTGTGAAAGAAACTTTAGATTTTACTATCAAGAGATCTACTCATGTGATTAGTTTAATATTTATTGAGAGAGAAAGGAGGATTGATGAAGGAACTTCATAAAATTCTTCAAAGATTTGGGTCAATAACCCTTACAAGTTATACTTTTATTATTATTTAATGTGTTGTTGGTGGGGGGGGGGGGGGCTAGGGGTGGGGGGTCATGCAGAGGTTAGCTAGGAATAAGAAAAATGCTGGTTTCAATCCACAAGAATAGACCATACACCCAACTTATACACTGTGATACAATGACAATGCTAATGGATTAGTATTAATTCATACAACTAGACACTTAGCAACTTGAACCAACACCCATGGATGATGGATTTTCACAAACTAGGACTCTTAGCATGTTAAGGGGGTTTAACATAGCACCAAAACCTAGTAATCAAGGCCCAACAATAGCCAAAACTTAGATTTCACAGTTCTGTCCAAATAATGCAACACTTAGCATTAATCCATGTAACTTCAAACTTGACTCAACTACCCAAAAATGGTGGATCCTCACAAATAGAGTTGAACAATATGATAAGGGATTCAATATGTTAGTAAAACCCAAGAATCAAGATCAAACAACATGTTAAACATGAGTTTCATGGCACTATTGAGAATGTAGCAATTAAGGCTACTAGCTCATCCCAAGAAAAAAAGTGCAATAATTATAAAAACTCCCAAAGGACCTCCCTAACCAATTAGCATTCTAAATACCTTTTATGGAGTTTGTCAAACCTTCAAAAGAACAAGTGCTGGAACCAATTACAAGCCACTCAAAAATGAATTGTTCTATAGGCCTAATTCCTTTAATTATGTCACATTTATGAAGGAAATACCAAAAATCAAGTTTGATGAACCAAACCAATGCATCCAACAGTTAGATGAAGACAAGGGAAGGTAGATTCCAAAGGCCTTTTTCTCCATTTTTTCAATTGTATATGGCCTATATGAATTGGTAGTGGTACAAATTTCATATGGTTGGATAGAGGATTGAACTAGTGTTCTATTGCAATTAGTTTGAAGACTTTATCTTACTCAAAACAAAAGTCATAGCAGTTTTTGTGAAGATTACTTGAATTTACCCTAAATCTGAGGGTTTCAGCAAGATGGCCTCCTAACTTGCAAATCCGCTATGGGATTTCAATGCCACTTTGTGGAATGCAAGTTAGGATAGGGTTCTTTGAGATGTAAAATTTTTAAGATTGTAGGAGTAGGGCACCTATTTTTACCAGCAAGCCCTAGACTAAACATAGTTTTATGTCTATTCTAATTTTGAAGGAAAAAGAAGGATCAGGCTCTCAAGTTGATTGATTTGACCTAGGTGAAGGGCGTAGAAGGATAAATTGAAGGTGTAGAAGAGATCGAAGGGATTGAACCAAGTTTTTGACCCCATTTACTCATGTTTTCCTTGTAACCCAGCTTAATTTGGCCAATTAGGACTATGACACAAAGCGGGCATACGTTGGTGCTGGAGTAGAGTCTATACTTGATCTTTTGGAATCTCTTAAGAGTTATTAAAGGGTGTTTAAAGGTGTAAAAACAATGGGTGGTCCTTTTTATGGTTTAGGAGTTTCACTAACATAGGATTTGTCCTAGTAGAAGTGCTGGTAACAGTTTTGCAAATTTGATTGTTGGGCATTGGGAAACTTCAAAGTTTGGAGTTTCTTATTGAGTTGAACCTATAGAAAACATTTTCTAAAATAGAAGTTGATTCTTAATCAATCAAAGAATAATTTACCATATTAGGCCTTTGGTGATAGGGAATCCCTAAGGGCATGATTGATCTAAGTTGTTTGAGTACCCTAGGTTTGAGGGTTGGGCTTGTAGAGTGTAGTCCACTTGTAAGGTAGAGTCTACCTATGTTAGGAGCCCATTGGATTAGTCATTTACCTTGAAAGTAAGTCAAGTTGCTATTTGGAGGTTGGAAGAGCATTTTGTGCTTTTGTTGCATGCTCTACACCAGTTAGCCTACTTAAGGTGAAAATGAAGGGGTCTACATCATAGGTCCTAGTGTACCTTGTAGTTTTGTGTATCCACTTCATACCTCTACACTAAAAAAAAAAAGAAGCATTGAAATCAAAATGAAAAATGTAAAAATTGTAGTTTTTGTGCAAAGTTGCATTGTTGAAAGTTGTAAAAATTGTTCAAATTTGCAACTTAGTGGAAAAATGGTCATGGGATCAAACTATCTACTTCATTAGCTCTAGGTGGTTGGGTAAACCCTATCCCCAACCTCGTCCTGTCCCCTTCAAAAATCAAACATTGTTAGGCACACTGAACTAGAATGTCCCTAAGGGTCACTAAATGCCATAGGGCTGCAATCTTTTATAGGGCATATCTTAGAGCTTGTGCAAGGTATGGATGCAATTATAGCTCCTATAGGACTGTCTCATAGAGACCTACAATAACCTCTCTCACTTTTTGTAGGTCACACTCTATTTTGAATTTGTGATGCCATCTCAGGTGAGGTTGAAACTTGTAGTGTTGGCCAGTACAAAGTTGCCAACTGCCAAATCTCTCTCACCTTTCATCGTGGGATTAAAATGTCTAGTTCATTAGCTCTGGGTGGCTAGGTAAACCCTATCCTTAACCTCATCTAATCCTATTCAATGCTCTAACATTCTTGGGCATGCCCAACTGGAATGTCCTTAAGGGTCACTAAATACCATAGGGCTGCAATCTTTGATGAGACATATCTCAAAGCTCGTGTGAGGTATGGATGCAATTCTAGTTCCTATGGACCATGTTGTGGAGACCTACAATAACCTTTCTCACTTTTTGGAGATCACACTCTATTTTGATTTTGTGATGCCATCTTGGGTGATGCTAAAACTTGTAATGTTGGCCAGTACAAAGTTGCCAACTACCAAATCTCTCTCACCTTTGATTGTGGGATCGAACTATCTACACCATTTGCTTCAAGTGGCTAGGAAAACCCTATCCCCAACCTTGTCCCATTCTATTTAGTGCTCAAATGTTCTTGGGCACACCCAACTGAAATGTCCCTAAGTGTCACTAAATGCCATAGTGCTACGATCTTTGATGGAGCATATCTCGGAGCTCATGCGAGGTATGGAAGTAATTCTAGTTCCTATAGGACTGTGTTGT
The DNA here is from genome assembly GCA_028749045.1 of Cupressus sempervirens. Classification (NCBI taxonomy): domain Eukaryota; kingdom Viridiplantae; phylum Streptophyta; class Pinopsida; order Cupressales; family Cupressaceae; genus Cupressus; species Cupressus sempervirens. The sequence continues at coordinate 897,649,894 of CM053787.1, read as the reverse complement.
GAAGACCTACAATAAAATCCATAACTTTTTGGAGATCTTACTCCATTTTTATTTTACAATGCCATCTCAGGTGATGCTGAAACTTGTAGTGTTAGCTAGTACAAAGTTGCCAACTGCCAAATCTCTCTCACCTTTCATCATGGGATCGAACTGTCTACTTCATTAGCTTTGGGTGGTTGGATAAACCCTATCCCCAACCTTGTCTTGTCCTATTCAAAACTCAAAAATTCTTGAGCATGCCCAACTAGAATGTCCCTAAGGGTCACTAAATGCCATAGGGCTATAATATTTGATGGGGCATATCTTAGAGCTTGTGTGAGGTATGGATATGATTCTAGTTCCTAAAGGACCGTGTTGCTGAGACCTTAGTAACCTCTCTCACTTTTTGGAGATCTTACTTTATTTTTATTTTGTGATGCCATCTTGAGTGATGTTGAAACTTATAGTGTTGGCTAGTACAAAGTTGCCAACTACCAAATCTCTCTCACCTTTCATCATGGGATCGAACTGTCTACTCTGTTAGCTCCTGGTGGTTGGGTAAACCCTATCCCCAACCTCTTCCTATCCCATTCAACACTCAAAAATTCTCACACATGCCCAACCAAAATGTCCCTAAGGGTCACTAAATGCCATAGGGCTACGATCTTTGATGGGGCATATCTCGGAGCTTGTGTGAGGTATGGATGTGATTCTAGTTCCTATAGGATTGTGTTGTAGAGACTTACAGTAACCTCTCTCACTTTTTGGAGATCTTACTCCATTTTTATTTTGTGATGCCATCTCGAGTGATGCTGAAACTTGTAGTGTTAGCCGGTGCAAAGTTGCCAACTACCAAATCTCTCTCACCTTTCCTCCTGGGATCAAACTATCTATTTTGTTAGCTCCGGGTGGCTAGGTAAACACTAGCCCCAACCTCTTCCCATCATGTTGAGTGGTCAAATGTTATGAAGTACTAAGGATCCCAAGTATCTACTACTGTTATTAATTTGGGCATCACTATATGATCTAGAATGTTATGAAGTATTGAAGCATAGAGTAACTTCTCCTATGTCTTTAGAAAATGCAGCATAGGTTCAGGGTCCCTTGGCTCCTAGGAATTTGTAGCAACTATTCTTAGTACTATAAGATTAAATTCAATGAAGAGTTGAGTGTAAGGAGTTGAAGAAGCAAGTTTTGCTTTTGTGTAAATGCCAAAATCACGAGGCTTGTTCCCTTGCATAATCCTTTGCCACAATGAGATTACCTCTAAACCATGCAAAGGATGTTGAAGTGGTTCCCAACCTTGAAACACTCTTATAAACAATGCCAGAGCTAAAAATTATGCATAATAGAGAACATCTAATCTAGTGTACTACAAGATTGAGTAATTCTACCTATAAAATTCTATCTTCTATAAGGTACAACATTGATCAATTGTGTATATAAGGAAATATATGCATTGGAATACATGTGAGTGCCCATTAAAATTGGTATTCTATGATGGCAGATCTAACATATGGAATTAATGAAACCTTGAGAATCCTATTAGGCTCTACATCATAACTAAACCTTGAGAATCCTATTCTAGCTCTACATCATAACTAAACCTTGGAATTAATGTAATGTATTGTTTTCAATTTCAGATTTTTTATATGTTTGTATTAATAATTTATGATAAATGTTTAGATGCATAACATAGAAGGAAGGCTTTAAACATGAACAAGAAGATCATAAATCAATATGACAATGACATAAATTACAAATGATAAATTTTTGGCTATATGTAATAATCTATGTTTTCAATTGAAATTTTGTTTTGACTCTTGAAGTATGATTATTTCTAATATATATATATATATATATATAGATGCAGAGTGGCACAGTGGAAGGATACAATTCCTTTACCCTTTAGGCATCTAGGTTTAAATCACCAAAAATCTCCTTAAAGACTCACCAAGAGTTCTAACACTTAAAGGTGTTTTCTAGGGTTTCTTCCAACCTCTAGGACCTCAAACCAATCCTTTAAACACAACCCACAATTTAGAATGGTGACCAAACAACAACTTTGCAAAACGGGGCTACTAGGCAAAACATGAAATTTTAAGGTTTTCACTTGAATAGTCTATGAAATTACTAGAGGTATAATGGATTTTGTTGAGGTTTAACACCACAATAAACATACCCCAAGACCAAAACTTTATCCACTCCAACACTCCAAGGATCCACCAAAATACATATACCTAATAGGACCCTAAAAGCCTTGGTTTTCAAAGGAGGAACAAAAGAATGGGTTCATGAATCAGGTGTAGGGCTTAGGATCTCTTATAGAGACTACTAAAACACTAAATATACCTTTAATTAGTTGATTTCCTTCACCTACAACTCTAACATATCAAATTCCTATAATTTAGGACCAAATACATGCAAATATTTGGCCTAGGGCTTGCAAGTAAAATTACCTTCCCTTGGTTTTTCAACTCCAACTTTTTCAATCTATAAGAATACTCCTAGGACTTTCATTTACATTGGGTTTTGTACCATTTGAATTGTATATTTTAAAGCTATAGGTCCATTTGCATAAAACCCTCCTAAACCTAGGGTTTCTGGACTGATTTTAGAAAAAATGCTCCAACTTTGCTTAGAAATCACCAATAAACCTAAAATAAAGTGAATATGATAGAGGACTCAATAAATTTTGTCCTTTGACCATTCAACCTCCTATCCCAATTTGTACAACACATGTGGAAGCGAGAATGCAGCAATTCGAGCAAAAAAACTAGTAAATTTTATTAAAACTTGCAAAAATCCGTACATCAGACCAACATGTTCTTTTGGGAAGGTTGGGTGTTACATTTATATGCTTTCTTGACCAATTAACTACCATAGAATCAGTTGGAATCAGTTCAAACTTCTTCCTCCCTAATTAGCAGCTTTTGATAAAAAAATTCTTAGCAACTTTTGTTGCATTTTTGCAATTTTCAAACCAAGAAGCCCTAAGACTTTCAAACCTACCTAAGACTTACCTAAATCTATTCTAAATTATTTTCAACCTTATTTGGATTATATTCTTCATTCTCCTATTTTTTCCCTTATAAGTCTCTAAGGATTCATGGTTTATGTGAACACCAACTGAACCTTGAGCCTTTACAAATGGGCTTGTTATGACATGATCTTATTCCTAATACCAAAATACCTTATCAACTTGTTGAAGAGACACCTAGAAAGGTGTTATGATGAAAAGTCCTTGAAAATGCTTCACAAAGACCTTGAGTGCCTTGAGTACCCTGCACCACACACACACACACACACACAGACACACACACACACACACACACACACACACACACACACACACACACACACACACACACACACACACACACACACACACACACACACAAGTTATTTAAAAAGTAAAATAGACTAGTAGTAAATTTAACTTGCTTGTAAGTTTTGTGGCCTATATGCACCTAAAGAATCAAAGGCATCACAAGTCTCAATTTTAGTAACCACAATATTACAATAAATCCATCCAGTAGTCTAAGAAATCTAGAGAGTAATTCTTACTTGTATCCCCCTCATAGGGAACCTAAGAGATCACATAACTAATAAGGGTAAAAGTGGAATCAATTTTATTCTATTTTTAACAAAAAATTGAATCACATACATTTCATTTTCAATTCTTCTAACATTAAACATTTTGACATATCTCATTGATTAAATATATGAATATTCTATATTAACTCAACAATCAAGTTCTTATAGGTTCCCAAACATCACTACTAGAAATGCATACATAAGTTCCCATAAGTAAAAACCATCATAAATATATGAGCAAGATTTCATTATAAATAATTGAATCCATTATTACAATTAGATAGTGTAAAAATCACATAAGTATACCAAGGACAATCATCTTGATATACCCATTCTTCTTTATTGCAACTAAGCATGTGTACATATACATGTTACAAGGAGAAAGTAATCATTATATATCATGTTTTCATATACTTCTAACATTTTTCTCCTCCAACATGATCTCTATACAAAATGGATATATAAGTATTATATCATAGTCATGATACAAAAATATGATGTTGCAACATCTAGTCACACACAAAAAAAAATACAAAATTGGAATGTGTGAAGAAATATCGTCCAAGGCTCTTGAAAAACTTTGGAAAAATACTCAATGGATAAAAGACTTTCCACCCAACCATGGAACCTTACTACATCATTCCCTTAAGCTAGGAGATAACACAAGGCCCCACACCAAGTTCAAACATAAGCAAGGAGATAAAATAGCTATTTTAATACTGATAAAGTTTATTGCTGATCAATATTATATTAAAAGTTTATTACGTATTGAATTAAAATTGATAAAAAAATGATAGAGAAGGAAAACTTTAAACATGAACAAGATCATAAATTATATGACGATGACATATTGGAAATGATAAACTTATGCTTAAATAGTGATAAAGTTTGTTGTTAGTCAATATTCTATCAAAGTTTCGAACTGATTAGGTATTGAATTTAATGTCATACATGAACATATCTAATTTAATTTCATACATGAACATATCTAATTTAATGTCATACATGAACACATCTAATTTAATGTCATACATGAACAAAAATATAATATAAAATGATAACCAATAATGTCATGTACATTAACAAACACATAATATATTATGATAACCAATAATGTTGTACATGAACAAACATATCATACATTAACCAATAATTTCATAAGTCTAATAATTTCATGCATCAAATAAATTTCATACATCAAATATAAAATGTCATATATACATTAAATGTATATTGAATATGTCCACTGACATAAAATCCAAAATATATGTCTATTGATGCCTATACATGTACATGTCTATCAACTATATCTTCTCCTTCCCATGAGGGGAAGGAAACAAATATCTAGAGGCCTTTGGTCATTGTGTGGAGGGAGATGGTGGTAATGATGGGGTCTTCCTCCAACACTCGCTTGTCCTCTTGTTGAGGCTCTTCTCTAACTCAAGCTGATACAAACAAAGTAGAAATGAATGAATAATTATTATACATTGAAATCAAATATATGTACAAAAAAAATTAATTATTTTCTTACTGCCATCATATAGTTGCTTTGCAAGTCCACCTTGAATGCTCGTGGACGATCTGGTGTGACAAGATCCAACAAAAATTGAATCAATATAATCACTTATAAATAACATTAGAAATTTTGATACTAACTATTATAAAAAACAACTAAAACCAAGAAAATTATTTCTACCTCAGTTAATGGCTATGAACTAGCCATAGTTGTAGCCACTCCACAGTCGATGGACTATCGAAGATGAGGCGTGTTTGATGTCACAAGCTACATTTCATACAATACACGTTACATGTAACATGAAACATGAAATAAATGTACATCTACAAAGCTCATATGATGTCTATGCTCCGAGTCTGTAATAAATGTTGATGGTCCTGTAGAGAACTGATGCACATGCATAATTTTTTTGTCAATCTTTAATATGATTACTTAATAAATATATGTATTAATTTAAATGATTAAATTGATACATATCTCTAGACTCATGGACAGGGCAAAAAATTGGGCTAGGGGATTGCTGATAGGCCCACCAACACTTTGACCCTGAATTTTGAACAACGTCAATAGATGCTAATTAATTAATCATTCAATATACATATGAAATGTGATCAAATTAGTAAATTATAATTTTAATTTACCTATGTGTCAATGCCAAATGTGTCATTTAGGAACTAATCAATGATGAGCCCATCATCCACACCATCTCTAGCATGAGTGCCAAATGTGCATAAAGATCCAGATGATGTGCACATGTGACTGCAGTGCACTAAAGGCTCCCCCTCAACTAATGGACTCATGTAATGGATGAGGGTCTATATCGAAGAATTAATGGTCCCTAGAGCACTGGCCTCTACATGTTCCTTCACAACTGAAGGAATAGTCACATGCTCACCTTGTGGCTTGACCACAAGTACCCTAACTACATTAGGGTCACAATGTGGCCCTGGCCTCTCAAATGATGACACCCCCACCTCTACGCTAGGAGTCTAATATATCAAAATAATATGGTATATCCTCAAGGAAAAACTCAGAATATAATTCATTTAAAAAATACATGGGGACCTCATGATTGTTGCAAGGAGGGGCATCAAAAACCATCCACCATCTATCCCAAAAATTATTTCTAATAGCATCATGTATGCACCAATGGATGGGGAACTATTTAGTACCCTCTCTAATAGTATTTTGTTCACTAGATTTTCTAAATAATGCGAGTATTGTACCTTTTGGTATTTCTTTTTTTTTAACATCTTGATATGACAATTTATTTGCATAAAATCTTTTTTGTTCATCCCTCATAACTTGCCAAACATCTAATTAACCACTAACAGAAGCTATCTGGATCTTAATGGATTCGAGGGATGATGCCAACTGAGCTCTCATTAGATTGGTTTGTGCACATTCTTTCAACTGACCAATGAGTCCTTCTAATTCAGTTTTGCCTCTTTCTATTTCACTTATTATATTTTCTTGTGTGCCAAGTGGAGGTCTTGCAATTGATTCAGGCTGTAGAATTTGTTGTTCTTCTTGTGGAGGGTTTGGGTTTTGATTTTTTTGAGGGTTTTGAGCTTCTTGGGGATTTTTCGGTTCATTATTGATATTTCCTGATAAGAAATCAATTGAAATCTAAATAAATAAACAAACCTAAAGAAAAATTGTAAAAGCCCTACAAAGTAATATAAAAAACCTACAAAACAATATAAAAAACATATCAAACAATGCAAAAAGAAACTTAGATAACATACGACATGCTCATGATCTTGAACTTCGTCGGGAGGAGGCATATTGGCAAGGTAGGTGGTGAAAAGTTTGATTTTTTGCAATTTGTGTATGCACTGCTGTGAGGAGAGGTAAGAAAAAGAAGTGAAAATGAATGGGCTATGGATATGCAACCCATTTATAATATTTTGGTTTTTTAAAAGCATGCGCATACGTGCTATTGAAAATTGAAAAAAAAAGAAAGGGTGTCACCTTTTTTGCACCAAACTTGGTGCACATACCCAGGTACCTAAGTTGAACAAAGAGAGCTTCCCAACATATTAATTACCTTTCCCTTTCAAAAATTTAATTTTCAGTATCTCCTTCTCCCTTTTCCTCAAAAGTGTTAGTTTAGGTGCATCCTAATTGTAAGGAAGCCAACCTTCTCCAAAGATTCAACCTCAGAGCACAAGTTCCACACTTGGAGGTTGTTTCCATGTTAGATGAGGTCATTTGAGGGTCATACCTCAAGCAAGGGTGCAAACTTTTGTGTCTAAATATACCCCCATGATTCTCTCCTTGAACATAGAAACACATTTCTAAATTAGAAAAATGGGTTCACATAAGTGTATGCTATTTTAAACTCATATAAATTTTTTTATTACTCAACACATATACCTTCCTAACACTCATCTATGCTTGTTTCTTCATGTTTTCCCTTGACTTAAACTACACTCAAATTAAACTATTTTATTCTCTAAAGTACTTGACTTTTATATCACTTGGCCAATATGATGTGTTTCCCTTAAGATGCTCGACAAAAACTAAATTCTTGATGACCACTAATGCATTTGACAACTATTTCTACCTTGACACATACTAAAATTATAAACTTATGCATTGTATGGCTTATTTGTAGTGTTGATCGACCAACTATGCCTAGTAAATGATGAAGTGTTTTGCAAGAATAAGCATTAATACTCAAGATTTCCTTTGGGGTGAACAATATTCCCCTTTTGCATTAGAGGAAAATATACTTATCATGCTAAAAATATGTCATAACAATACTTCAAAACATTAAGTCCCCTTTAGAGTGTACTACATACCTATAGCTTGGTTATCATATGATTGTAACTTGTGTTTTCAAAACCTTTTTTTTGAAAATCCTTTTGTTTCAATTTTCAGCTCTGACTCAAACTGTCTTATTACTCTATTTCTTTTGGACATAATATACATAACATATCAAAATCTACATAAGTCTGCATACATTTCCCTTTAGACATGATGTATTATTTCCCCCTTATTTTTGTGACTTATGCCTAGTAGTGATATGCAATTGTGACCTCGAAAGTGTACTAAACTCTTTAAAAAATGGGTGGTTTCATTTCATAATGTAATAGACAATTTATTATCCTAATTTTTCTTGATAGTCTCAAGAACTTGGGGTCCAATATCTAGTCTTACTACGAGATTGACCATGTTTTCTACAATAGATACTTGTGGACTATGCATGATATCTTTTGTAGTTTGTAAATGCTTTTTCATTACTTTCAAATGCGGTAACAATAGGGCTTGTATGGAAGTAGACTCATTCCTTATGTAACAACTCTGACTATTTTCCCTTAAAAAATATGATCTTTGAAAATAAAGTGAACAAGAACTAGGATCCATGCTTAGATCTAATCCAAACTTCTTTAGATATGCATCTATTTTTAACATTTTCTCCTTGATCTCCTTTGTGAATCTTGGAACATTGCATATTTTACAAAACAATGTGTTGGCACTAGTAAATTACTATTCCAAATTAGTGGTATGGAAAGCTAAACCTTTTTTATTCCAATCTCTGTAGCCAATTTCTCCAATACTTTATTCTCAAATTTTGTCTTTGACCATTGCATGAATTTTTCATGAGTATCAAAGTTAGAGTCGTGGACTCTCTCAACAATATTTATCAACTAATAAATGATCGAGGATTTTTCATCTAGGTTATCAACAAAAAATGTATGAATAAATAAATCTTTGATATCATGTAATACTTTCCTATGTTGATGAGATTTTATCATCTCTTATTTCTTAGCCTTTTTATCTAGAAAGTCACTTAGTTCCATGATTTTCTCAATGCTTAAATTTTTTGGATCCACAATAGGAATCACAATCTCCTTATCTAAAATGGAAGGCTTTCTCTTCATGGTTTATGCTGACTACTTCACCTTCTTCTTCAATCTATTGCCTTTAGATTATGGTGTGCTAGAGCTTGACACAATTTGATGTTATTGACTTTTAGTATCTAGAATCACCCTCTGAATCTCATCTCTTATTTCCTTGGCCTTTTTAGGATCTTCATCTCTCTTCTCCTCCTCTATTGTTTTCTCTTGTTGCACTGGTTCATCTTTCTTCTCTTTTTCATCACCACTTTTGAGTTCAATGGTTGAACTTGGTTGTCCCATCTCCTTGTCTCCTACTTGTAGAGGTCATAAGGCATGTGGTCTCTCACCAATAAAATATTGATCCACTTGATCATTCATGATCTTCTCATTTTTCTCTCCCCTTGTATTAGCAATGGTATTTCCCTTAGTGGCATAATTTTTTAGTTCTATTATTGGTTGACTTCTCCTTAATCATATAGAGTACTTTATTTCTTGGCATCACTCAAATTTACATCACCTTGACTATGAAATGGACTCAATGAAATAACAAAAACAGATGGATTAAAAGGTGATGATTCAACCTCTTGTGTGATTACCTATGTGTCAACCTTGGGATAATCTATTTAACTTATATAATCACAGGGTCTGGATCAATCAAGGCCTTGTATGCTAACTTAGATTGTGGAGTTTCCTCCTTCCTCTCTAGCTCTATCAACAAGGTCTTCTTTTTTGATACAACCTCTACCTTTTCGTCATTTTTCACCTCTTTAATTGAACTTCTTTTTGGTTCATCTTCAATTGTGATTTTTTCTACTTGATCTCCACCTTGCTAAATAGTATCATCATTAAAATCTTTCGTGTTTTCCAACTCAACTTGCTCACACTTTTCTTTCTTGACCTCTTCCTTCTTCTCAAAATAAACCACAAGTCATTATATCTTCTTCCATATTATTTTGTTATCTTCAACTAAATTTTCTATGTTTCTTTTCAAAATTAAAAATTCTCTATGTTTAGGAAGAAATATACTATTGTACTTATTGCCTTTGAATTTTCCTTTCTACTTAATTCAGTCATCTCATTAGTGAGTGCAGCTTCCCTTATATGCCTTTCAGTCTTCATTACATATTTCCATCACTCATCAATACTATTATACAACTCATTAGGTATCAAATTACCTAGCTCCAATGGAATATACTTGAATGTTACCATCATATCCATAAACACCTCTTCTATCTTTTCCTTGTTGGTAGTGCTCAAAGTATCATACCTGATGAATTTGAAACTTGTCATTCTAGCACTCCTCCTAATTTTTTTATAGAGTTAATCTATAGTTTGGGGTAGCTTATGAACTACAATCTTGAATTGACTTGTATCTCCAGACTCAATCCTCTCTTCATCATCCTCCTCCTCATCCTTTGACATAACAACACTTCTCTTATACTTCTTTTTAGGTTTGCTTAGCTCATATTCCTCTATAGTTTCCTTCCTCTTTATCAATAATTTTTCCTAAATAGGATTTATAGTTGTAGCTATTTCTTTCTTGTGCTAAAAAATAGGCATAGTGGATTCCCTTGTCCTTTTTGTAGTTACTCTTTATGGTGTAGGGATTGGCTTGGTGACCTTCTTGACATTTTTTCTCACCTAAGACCCAAAAAACTATCTCTTTATATTTTCCTTCTAGCTCCTCTTCTTCCTTTCCTTCTTCCTTCATTGGACATATCTTCATCTTTAACCTTGTTTAAATATAATGGTGCATATTTCTCGACACCTTCACCAAATGTCCTTTCCAAGTTCTCTATGATGCCTTTTTCTCTTCTCTATCTTGAGTGCATTGATCTACACACTTATCTTAACCTTTGTGGTCTCATACCTACCAAATGTCTTGACATCCTTATCAATCAGTTCATCTGATAATGCATATATTGCAACAATCACTTCATCAATGTTTATCTTATAAGGAAATGGTCTCAACCATGCCATTCTAGGTATGTTTGCATGAATGTATGTCCAATTAGTATAAACTAAGAAACACACATCATCATAATATTTATCTACCAATGATCGATGAATTCTTGACCTATTCTTCATCTTCTATTTAAACTCTTCAAAATAACCATCCATTATTGTCTCAAAACTATATCCTAATTTCTTAATGAAATAATTGATTTTCTATGTAACTAGCTTCTTCTTACTCTGAGTAGCATTACCAATGGTAGAAATATGTACATAAAAGAGTATAAAAACAATTAAGGAACCAAATATGCACATACTATTTTTAGGCTTCCTTATACTTTCAATATTCTTGACAAGTTTCCTTAGCTAGAGGTTGGCAATATCATATGTGTGATTCTTCTTTTTAATCTTCCATGCTATGTCCACTACAACATAGGGTACACTGTCTAGTCATCTTGACTGATAGAAGTTATGTCCAATGACCCTTATTGCAAACTCGATCTTAGGATTAGTAATGGTAGAGATTGTCATTCCTTGCTTGTTCCATAAAATCAATGCATTTTCCTCTACCACATCCTTTCTTTGACAAAAGATTATCTTAACCTTTTTCATGATAAGGTATCATGATGGGTCCACCTTCTAGCTATATCTTCATGTCATGAATTTAGCTCAATAAATCCATTTGATTTTGAGAACCCTCAAAAAATTTAGGGCACATGTTAGCCATTTCTTGGTAATGTGTTTGTGTTCTTCCCTAATTTTACCATCCCTGCAAAACTTCTTATAAGCACTTCCTTATTCAAAATCTCCTATGTCTCCAATTTTTCACATGTAACTTGATTGAACATCATGAATAAAGATGAATCTTAGTGGGATCATAGATAGGGCACCTAATCTATCTCCCTTTTCCACAATTTCTAGATAAGCCTTGAATTTTGGTGGCTTAACAACTTCATTCTTAATAAATTGAACATTACTAACCTTGGATGCAATCTTCTTCTCAGCTGAAGTCAAAATGGATGCCATTTTCTTTAACTAGGGCTTGATTTTGAAACTCATCTTCACTCATCCACAATCTCATTAATGCTTGATACCTTTAGTAGGTGTATATGGTTAACTCCACCAATACTGCAAAGCTCAACAATAGCAATTCCAAACTCCTTCAACTTGGTCAATACTACAACTCAATAATTATTAATAGTTATGCTTGGACACTTAATAAATTTATTTTCAATAATGATACTCATCCATCACTAAATTTTCAACTTGACATCCAAACTTTCACTTAGTTCAAACCTCAAATATGTTCTTTTGCATCTAAGCATATTCTCATTTGGACTTTTGTGCACTCAATATTAGGAACTGATGTATGATATAGAAATTTGAAATACAATTCCATATATACATCTTTATTTAATTTGTGGTGTTGGAATCACCTGATTGATTGGATTGGGTGATCACAACTTCATCACTTGCACCATTTCCTGCATCCAATTTCTTCTTCTAGGTTTGATTCATCTGCTTTCTCACTTCCTCAACATTAAGCTTTTCTTTTCCTTTATTCTCTTCATTATTGGATGCTGGTGCTCAGTTCATATAGAGATGATTGACTTTTTAATAATTAAAACAAACAAGACCAAACTTTCTCCAGTTTCCTGATCTTCCTCTACGATGCATCCTTGCATAATTTTATGTAATATGTCCATACTTTCCACATTACTAACAATTAAACCAAGTATTATAATTCAAATTTATTACATTTCCTTGACCTTTGGCTATCCAACCATGTTTTGTATTAGAGCTATAATCTTGTGCCTTATGACTATACTTTTGGCATGTGTAACACTAACCTTCAAATCTAGATGTAGCTAGTGTCTTACTTATCTTTGATCCACACTCATATGCTTTATGTCCATGATTATTGCATTTAAATAAATATCCAATGAATTTTGGTTTAGGATTAGACTTACCAATTTTTCTCTTGTAGACATTTGTAGTATTTTCCTTAATGATGGGATGCAAGTTTCTTTTCCTTTTATTTTTCATTCCTTTGTTCTCCATGCTTTGATTATTACCCTTGCTTGGTAGATGACATGAAACTAGTATAGTCTAATCTATTAGTGTCATGATATCTTGTTTTTTATTTTAACTATTCACCAAATTATATCATGGCATATCTAGATTTGTTCATTCTTTCAATGATATCTTTTTTAGCTCTTAATTAAATTTTCAATTGATTGTTCTCTGATCTCAAATCTGCAATCTCTCCCACCTTCCTAGAAATCTCATGATTAGCATGTAATAGCTGATTGGCCATGTCAAATTGATTGTGTATCAGTCTTTGTACTTCATTTCTCCTTTCATCAAGTCTTGTAGTCCTTTTCCTCTTGTCTTCATTAACCATTACCTTGTCTTCATCTTTTTTATTTTATTAAATAAATTCACATAGCCTTATTGAGTGCATTTCATGTTCTCACTTTAGAGTGTATTTCATGTTCTCTAATAGATCTACTATTGCTGCATCAATTCACTAGATATGTCTTCATCACATAGACCCTTAATGATTTCTTCTTGGTATTGTGTGTCAGTTTGCTAGATTGCAATCTTGTTCCTTCTTTTCAAGGATTTCTCTAGTTCCTCCTTTGTGGCCTTAACTTGTTCCAATGCAGTCTAAAATTAAAGCTTCTTATTCTCAATCATAATTCCCAACTTGTAGGATTCCATCTCAAAGACCTTTGACTCTCAAGTGGTTAGACTTCTTATTTAGAGAGCTAAGCTTTGATACCAATTGTTGGAAATATAATGGGGAAGTAAGATGTTGAAGCCGGGGGGGGGGGGGGGGGGGGGATGAATAAAGATCTTCAAATATTTTACCAATTCAAATGTAAACCATATAAAAATTATTTCACCACACATACCACATTAACCTTTTAACTATGAATCATCATGTAACAACATGTAACATCCAATCTAACATCTACTTTCATCAATGAAACACATAAGAAAGTAATCAACACATGACACAATATTTGGTAACATAGAAACCATCTAAGGTGGAGGTAAAACTATCAATGGAAATGAAACCCACAAAATATTCACAACTAAATAAATAAAGTGTTCCTATTAGGGCTACATTTTTTATGACTTCTAATGATATAAATTTTGAGGGGTCTTCTCTATAAAAATCTTACACAAATTTTAAGTCTACCTTGATTAAAGGATTTATACATCAAAATTAAGTGAGCACTATGTTAAGAGATTTAGAATAGGCCTATTAGGACCACTTCATTAAGAGATTCACTTGACACAATAATTATAATGTAATAATACTGTAATCCTTTAGTTTGCATTGAAATGTTGATAAATGATCTTCTCTAGCTAAAGTATAATCACTTGTCTATGACTAATATACAACAACTCTTCACTACACTACTTGGTTTCCTTACTCCTTCACAACACTTAACTCTACTAATTTTATTTTAGCTTGACATGCATGAATTCCTCTAATTCACAATAACTTGTTCAGGATTGAAATCCTTCTTGTATAACTATCTCATGAAGCTTCTAGATCTTGAGGAAAAATTATGATTCATCCTTTTTTCCACCCAGACCTTCTTATTTTTTTAATTTTTTGATTATAGCACATAGAGATTAATGACATGTAATCATAGGCTTAATTATTTCTATGATTCTCTCCTTAGACATAAAAAAACATTTAGATCTTGGAAGAAAGAGGTTTACATAAGTGTTTGTGCCATTCCAAACTCACATACAAAAACTATATTACTCGACATAGATACCTTCCTAATGCTCAACTATGATTATTTCTTCATGCCATCCCTTGGCTTAAACTTTGCTTGGATTGAACTATTTTATTCTCTAAACTACTCAACTTCTATATTACTTGGTTGATATAATCTGTTTCCCTCAAGTTGCTCAACAAAAAATAAATGCTTGATGACCACTGTTGTCATCAACATCTATGTCTATCTCAAAAAACACTAAATATATAAGATTTTTCATTGTATGAATCATCCTTTATTGTGGCTCAATTACAATATTGAGAAACCAAATTTTCCTAGTAGATGACTAAGTATTTTGCAGTAATATACAATACCCAAGATTGCCTTTAGGGTCAACAATGTTTGACCTAGTAAAATATGGTCAATGAAGAAGTTGAAGTAGAAGATTAAGGAACTTAAGAGATAGCCAATAAAATAATATTAGTCAAGTAATAGTTATGGCCAAGAAAGATGAAGAGGAAAACTGAAGAAACAACCTAGCATAGTGAAGGCCAAGAGAGCTAGTGTAAGCTGAGTGAGAAAAGAATAGTAGATGCTACATTACATAGTAATGACCAAGATGAAGAACATAGTAATCAAGTGAGTGTCAACATTTTAATAGTTTATGAAAGAATTAAGTTTTGAGGCCGACATAGTTGAATTTATGAATTGGTCAAAATGCGTTAATGATAAGAATTGATGAGCTGACATGTTTAATGCATAAATTGAGTTTGTTAAGAAATCTAAGGAAAGGATTTAAATGGAAGTTTCAAAAGTTTCAAGAAAGGATAAGAAGGATAGAATGATGGATAGATTAAATGAATCTCATCAAACCCCAAGATCTTCAGTGATCGTTAAGTAAAAAAGATCATAGCTACCTATATAAGGAGGTAGAAAAAATGTTTAATGGTTGTTGATTGGAAAATTTGTGAAGAGCCTATGAAGAAAAAAGTAGGAGAGGAAAAGTGAGAAGTTTGTTAAGAGTAATTGCTTGAATGGTTTCCTAAAAGAATAGTGATACAGTATATGATGAAGTCCAATCAATGAACTAGGACTGAGCCAGAGGGAAATCCAAATTTTCAAAGTGAATTTTATTCTATTAGATCAAACCTAACTATAACTTTCTAACCATTTTGGCAATAAAATCATTTAATCAAGGTTGACCTAACAATCATATTGTAAATCCTATAAATAAGATGACATTCTAATGGAATGATCTAAAGACTTCTAAAAGGGCCACTCCTAATAGGGTGATTAAATCCTTTAAGAGGGCCACACCTAATAGTTTACTTTGTAACCTTTAACATGGTTGGCTCTAAATTTTGAGATCACTTCAAAAGAGTGAAAAGTGTTAGCATGTTACTAGGCAGTTTTTCCCAAATTGGGTTTCTATGTTAAATCCTAATGTCATACACATGTGAATTTTTTTTTCACGATGCATGCTATTTACTATTATTATTTTTACTTGACATACACTAAACAAAGAGCTAGTGATTAGATGAATAAATGAATTTACCAATGAGTTTCTATATTAGCCAAGTGGTTTTATGTGTTTGAATAAGTTGTGTGAAGCTGTTAAAAGTTGGTTTGGTACATCAAGACTTAACAATAACTAATTCAGCCCCTCTCAATTATTCTAATAATTCTAACAGTAAGTACACACAAAAATAATTCATTCGAAATGTTACTCTCTAAAGTTACCTAGTGTAAAAGAATTATGAAGCAATTTCTTGTAAGCCTTTTGAAAAAAATATAAGAAAATTTGAAGAGTTATTTGTGCTCTAATGTAAAAATTTTGAAAATAAAAATATTCAGTCCATACATTATGTGAGAAGAAAATATTTGATAAAATGGGTAACTTCTATGAAGATACACTTTATTGTGAGCATTAACGAGTCTCCAAAACCAAGGTGTGAGCTCTATCCTATGAAATTAAGCATGCAAGATAATGTTAGAGCTCTATCATCACTTTCACTAAGCATAATATTGGATGAGGATATTGGAACTTTTATCCCAAAAAAAAAATGATAGTGTTGGGTGATGTAGGGATCAAGGAGATGTACAACAATGAACTATGTGTAGATGGAGTACTAAAGACAATTACACACACCTTGAAGCTCAAGGTCTCACACATATGGTTCACATGCCTAAAGTCATTGCTGATGAATGGATTAGATATGTATTAAGAAGAGTGCATGATGGTTCACTCTAGATTGATGAAGAGAGACCAAAAGAGATTGCTAACAAAGTCACAAGACTACCAACACAAGGTAAATAATGTGCATTGAAAGATAGTAACATGAATGAGTTGAGATTTAAAAAAAAAAAAAACATGATACAAGAGGGCTATGATGGTGGAAAAGGTAAATAATGAAGGTATATGGTTTGTATTAATGATTATTAGGTACAAGATATATCAATCTAGCTGTCCTAATAGTATGCTTAGAACAACCATTTAGACAATGCATGAGATTGATGCTCAAGGTAAAGTAAATGACTTGCCTGTTATGGTTATTAACTAGTTAAGTATAAATATAGATCATTTAAAGAAGGACTGACAACAATATATTAAGTATGCATCTTTACTTGTATGTATTTATTTATACATTAAGAAATTTTTACTTGGCATAAGAGAAGTATAACATAATAAAAACAAACCAATATAATTTATAAAATTAATGAGTATGTTGAGTAATTACGAGGAGATTCTAGGAGTATTATGTGGAGCTATTTAAAGGAACTTCAACATAGAATGAAAAAGTACTATCAAATTTTGGCATCTATAGTAGAAAGGTATAAATATACTTGATGTTTAAATTCTAGTACTAATAATTACATGAAGCAGCTAGTCAAACCTAGGATTTCTTGGGTTCCATACCTAGACTGTGAAGTTGTAGAAGGTGATATGGTTAAATATTCTAATTACATATTGATTCTTTTAAAGTATGCCACTACCACACACTTTAGGACTTATCAAGGAGTTTTAAATAGTAAAGCTTTAGAGGCCTCTACTCCCAAGAAAGAAAAGAGGAATAAGAAGACCTCAAGAACACCACATGAGAGATCCAACAACCTATTAGAACAAGATACTACATAGGGAACATCATCACTCTAATTGTCCACTCCAGTGAAGAAGATAAAAGATAAAGACACTAAGCCTACTGGAGAGATTATATTTACTAGTTTATAACATGAGGAAGAAAATGAAGAAGATAGTTTTGATGAAATATAATGAAGACCACTAGGAGAGGTAGTTGAAGAAAGAGTTACAAAGTCTAATAAGGGAAAAATATTCAAAAAGTGAAAAACACGACTTGTTGTTCAAGAGAAAAGGGTTACTTAGAGTCAGGTCAAGACTCCACTAGGATCAAAGAAGTCAAATTTTGATCTAGAGAGTGAAGTTAGTTCATGAGGAAGAGTTTTTGGAAGGAGGATGTACAAGATTCCATCTTACCCCAAGGAACTATCTCAATATGCCATTTATGTAGGTTTAGCTAGGAAGATGGATCTAAATGTGTTTGCACATTTGATAGAAATTGACAAGAAAATGGTTGAGGATTCATTGATACAATATTTTACAGAATTTAGAAAGTATCCTAGAGACATAAAGGATAATGTACCCAAGGAACTATATGCTATATTATTATTGAGGCAACACTCAACACACCAAAGAGTATAGCGGTTGAGGAAACAAATATTTTAAGATTTACATCCTAACTTATCTATAAATCACATTGAAGTGTTGATAGAAAAATGCAATAAAGTATTTAGAACTAAAGTAATGACCTCTATGGTGTTAGTTAGTGAAGAACCAATTTTGATTCAAGCTATGGGAGAGGTATGGATTTAAGAGATCCAAAGAGATCAAAATCAAGCCTATGAAGAGGAAGGACCCTCAAGAACTAAACATATGTTCACTATTGGTGAATTAATTGGCTCTACCCATCCTTAACCTAAGAAGAAGTCTTTAGAGGGATAAGTCAGTATTGAGAAAATCATTAACAAACAAGATGGATTTGAAACTAAGGATAATATTCAAGTTAATTTGGCACATGTACAAAAGTGTGCACACAAAACAAGAAATTGAAGAAATTCTTGTATTAATAAAAGTAGAGTAGAGATAGCTAATAAAGCTATAGAAAGATAATATGCACTTGTATCAGTAAACATTGCTAGTTCTCCCGTACTTGAATTAACAAGTCAAACTTTGATATTTACTAAAGAAGTATTAAATGATATGAGAAAGAAATATGAGTATAATGTTATATCTGGTGAGCCACAACACACGCCCTTGTGAATAGGTACCACAATAAAGACTGAAGGAAATCAAGAGCAAAAAAGGATACAAGTAGTAGAGGTTGTTTTTCTAAAGATTCAAGAGCACAAAAAGAGAAAGAAAAGAGTGACAACACAAAAATAAAAGTCAAAGTAAGTCTAGTGTGGTGACAATTGACATAGAGAAGTAAGAAGATAGAGGAAATGATTACAATGAAAAAGACAAGCACAATAATGGAAAGAAAGATCATAGTGAATGATGACAAAAAACTAATGTCAAAGGTAGAATAATAATAGAGAATAAGGAGGATAATGATCTTCCAAGTGATGATCCTTGATTTGATATATTAAAGGAAAATGTTTTAAGATTAAAGAAGAAAGACTAAGAAGAGCTTTAATGAGTCTTTGGAATCAAGATAGAGATTGATCAGAGAAGGTCAAAAAATAGTTAAGAAGTAGGTATTGAATCATGCACTATGTATGATTGAACATATAATCCAAGATGTTGTTGTAGATACATACAAAATAGTACCAAGAAAATTGAAAGCATATTTGGATACAATGAAGGAAATGAGAATAGATGTTGAAGATTAGTTGGCTAAGGAGACCATGTAAAAAGTTGAAGAGAGGAAAAATAAAAATTTATCTAATAAGATTATAAATTTGAAAGGAAAACTACAAATTGATATTTTTGAAGCACATGAAATATTGAATAAAGATACCATAATGTATACTACTTCATAAAATTTTGATACATTTACTACAAAGCTAGATACAAACTAATTGGTTTACAAAGTTAGAGATCAAATCATATAAGAGGTTTGGATTCATCAGTAAATATTTTTCAACATTCAATAAGATTAAAGAGTTAGTTACAAAATAATGAAAACTTATAGTTGAGAAGGAGAAAATGATAGCTACAGTTTTGGAGTTACAATGAATGTTAAGTTTATATATAGATGTTATGAAGAATAATTTGATAGAATCACATGGTGTTGATAAAACACCAAAAAGTTGCACAATAGTTGGAATGGAGAATACTACATTAGAATTACACAAGCATATTTTTATTTTGCAAAAGTTTAATAAAATATGGGAAACACTCACATGGGTCATTGAATTAAGGTATATGACTATTGTGAACAAACTATAATTTTTTATAGTTTTCACTATATATTCTATTTGGTCATGTTTATTAGGATTAATTACCATTAATAAAAAGATGGAGAGGATCAGTGTAAGGTTTGATCAAAGATCAAAGAAGCTTAGAAATGAAAAAGTACAACACAAAACTAAGGACATTAGAGTATCAAAGCCAAGAATAGGGAAATCATATGAATGGGGGAGAATAGTATACATGAAGAACTAGGAAAAGTTCACAGTTTTGTTTTTTCTATCAATACCAAATGGGGAGATTTTTGGAATTTTCATCTAATGAGTATGATGATGAAGTTTTATCATTGATGTCAAGTATCTAAGGACTATTCATTGAACCAATAAGCACACTCACTATAGGTACCACTAAGGAAATGACACTATTCGAATATAAAAATAGTTATCATAAATCTAAATATTAGAGTGAAGTATGAAAGACATTATCAGAGCATACTAAGGAGGAAGAAATAGATAAACCGTAAGATATATGGTCAATAGTTTGTGTAGAGATCGAAAGAAAAGAAGATATAAGGTTGAGATGCAAGGCTAAGAAGAGAAGTGGAGAAGAAGACAACAAAAAATGAGAATGACAAAGGAATCATAGAGGAAGAGGACATAACAAAGAACAAGAAGAGGTCTAACAAGTTTAAGGAAAAATCAGGAATTATGTCTAACCACTTTTCTTCCTTATTTATCTTGCTACTTAGTCTCTACTGTAATCTCAAAAACAATACTAACTAGTAGTTCACTATCCAAATATAAAAGATTTGTAGAATGTAAAACATGAAAATGTAAAACACCATAGCAACATTCAACACAAGTTTGACACTATGATTTAACATGGAAACCCAATTCGAAGAAAACTAGTAGCAACATGTCACCACTTTTTCACTATTCTAAAGTAAGCCTTGTTAGGAGCCAACCCTGTTAAAGGTTACAATACACACTATCAAAGATTTCCTAGTTAAAGGATTTAATCATCCTATTAGGAGTGGCCTTGTTAGAGGATTTTAGAACATTCCTCTAGCATGTCACCCAATTAAAGGATTTATACAGACTGTTATGTCCTTAATGATTGTTAGGTCAACATTTGATTAAAAGGATTATAATGAAAACTATTTATCATGATAAGAAAGAAAATAGTAAGGCTTGATCTGTATGATTACAACTCACTTTATAGTTTCAACCTCAGTTCAGTTCATGTGTTGATTCTATGATAATCATTCCTTGTCACCTTTGTCCTTGACTTGCTTGGACCTTCAAGAAACCACCATTATCTTCACAAAAAACTTAATCCTCCTTATTAGATTAGCTTATCAACCTAAGCAACTTTGTTCCATCTCACTGGAAATATTTCAAACACACACAACTTCTCTGTTCTCTTCTCTTCTTCACATATATTAAAATTTTCCTCAATGCCTCCTTAAATAGATAACTATTATCCTTTTCTATTTCTCATAATCATTGTAGATCTTAGGGCTTGTGATCTAATCTAACAGATTCATTGTATCTATTCATCCCCTTCTCTCCTAGAAACTTCTCATGGAATCTTCTCATTAAATATCCTACCTAATCCTCTCCTTGAATTAAATGATCCAACATGTCAATCCTTATCTTCAACAAACTTCACATATATAAATAAATCAACTTAGTTTGATGGAAACCATGATTTATCGTATGCACTCAAAATAATGCCACTTAACCATTACTAGGTTATAACACTCAGTCATCATGAGGTTTTGACACCTAGTCATCACTAAATCACTTTCTTGGTACTTACACTATTTACTCAATCAACACGAATACTTGGTAAAAACTAAGTTTCACCCAAGTAGTATTGAGACTTGACTTTCTCTATTTTGGCACTTAGTGGATACTAGCATCCCTTAGAATGAACTTCAAGAAAAGGTATTGACACTAGCATCCCTCAGAATCACTCAAGTTGTATTGACACTTGACTTTCTCTATTTTGGCACTTAGTGGAATGACTTTCTCTCTATTTTGGCACTTAATATATTTTTGTATTCCTTAGTCAAGCTTATGTAATCCATCATTCTCTTCTCATATCTTCATAATGTAAACAATCAAATTATCTTGTCAAAATCTAATTAATCAAATGTCCATTGTTGCTTCCTTTTCATGACTCAACCTTTCCTCTAGATGCTTTTGTTATGAGCAATTTTTTAAATCCTCTTCATCAATCAAATAGATATGAAATTTAGATTAGACAACATGTGTCATTAGTAGATTTGACATTAATGACATCATAAAAATTGTAGTTTCCAATAATCACCCTCTTTGGCATTGACGAAAATACCTCTAATATTATA
Source organism: Cupressus sempervirens (assembly GCA_028749045.1). Classification (NCBI taxonomy): domain Eukaryota; kingdom Viridiplantae; phylum Streptophyta; class Pinopsida; order Cupressales; family Cupressaceae; genus Cupressus; species Cupressus sempervirens. Next base: position 897,627,459 of record CM053787.1, on the reverse strand, counting down.
TTTTATGATTACAATCTCCCTCCTTTTTACCATACAATGCAAAATATTTCACTCCTATGAGTAACCAATATTCATAGTTTCATTCTAATTATCATCATGCAATTTTAAAAGTTCCCTCTAAGTTCTGAGTTTAGACTCCCTCTATCATAGATATTTCTACCATTCTACATTTGTAAATTCTCCCTCTTACATATTGTACAAAATCTCTTTTATATATTTCTCTCCATCTTTATGCATATTCTTCCTAATATATCTTGGATACATAATCTCCCTCTTTGACACCAATGCCAAAGACACTATCTATCTTGGCTTTAGTTTCTTCATGCATCTTGATTATCTAGATAATTACATGTTAGGACTAGATTCTTCATTTTTCATCTATATATGAATGATCTATTATGTTCTTCTTCTTCTTTACTTTACTTGCCTTGACTACTTTAGGCATCTCCTAAAGTCAAACTGTTAGCAACAATGTGTAAGGTATTCTATTTAGCACTTTTGATGCATATCACCATTTCTCCTTAAGTTTCTTTGCTTAAGGGAATCAGCCATAGTTTATCTCTAAGATATTCATGATCACCTTTAGGCAAGGATTTAGTGAATATGTCATTTTTTTCTTTGGTGTGTACATATTCTAACTTCATTTCTTTATCTTGAACTAGCTCTCTCAAGTAGTGATACTTGATAGAAATGTGATTTGTTTTTGTGTGCATCATAAGATTCTTTGATATGTTGATATAACTTGTGTTATCAAAATAGATAACCAATAGATATATAATTTATTCCTTCATTCCTTTCAATAATTTATTGATCCATATAATATTTGAGCAATTCACTATAGTTGCAACATACTTAGCTTTAGATGTTGGTTGGGAAATACAATCCTATTTCTTTCTTATCCATGACACCAATCTCTTTCCTAGAAAGAATACACCTCCACTAGTGCTTTTTCTATCATCAATATTTCCAGCACAATCAGAGTTAGTGAACACCTTTAGTTGTAATCTATCACTCTTCTTGTAATAGAATCCAAAGTCTTTTGTACCTTTAAGATATCTTAATATCCTTTTCACTACTATCATGTGGTTCTCCTTAGGATTTTATGAAAATCTAGAAACTATCATTGATCTAGGATTCTTCCAATCATTGATCTATATAGTGTTTGGTTCACATTAGTAGATTCATCACTTTTAGATAACTTATGTTTTGTAGACATAAGTGTGCTCATTGTTCTTGATTCTTCCATTCCAAAAAAAATTAGTTTCTCCTTGATATATTTGGACTGAGTAATGAAAATAGTAGATTTCATTTGATATACTTTCAAGAAAACAAATAATTTGATTTCACCAAACATTGACATTTCAAATTATTTCTTCATTTCAGTAGAAAGTGATTTGCATAATGCTTCTATTCCTCAAAATATAATGTCATCAATAATTTTTTTAGATAGTAGTACCTCATTGTTCTTACCAGTCTTCAAGTATAGATTATTGTTATCATTTGTCCTTTCAAACCCAATCTTCACTGCGTAATTGTGCAGTCTTTCATACCATGCTCTTGGAGCTTGTATCCATCTATATAGAGCTTTGTGCAATTTTCATACCATATTCTTCTTGTCTAGGTCCACAAATCCTTTAGGTTGTTCTATGAACACTTCTTCCTCAAGTATACAATTAAAAAATGTAGATTTGACATCCATCCGATATACCTTAAAGTTTTTGTAAGTTGACTATGAAAGTAGAGTTATGACTTCTTCTAGTCATGCTAAAGGAATAAAAGTTTCTCCATATTCAATTCATTCTTCTTGAACATATCCTTTGCATACCAATCTATCTTTATTCCTTGGAACTTCACCTTTCTCATTTAGCTTATTCCTAAAAACCCACTTTGTTCCAATTACATTTTTTTCCTCTTTAGACTAGGTACTAGGGTCCAAGTGTTCTTCTTCTTCTTCTTTACTTGTTCTATCTCTTTATTCATTTCTTGGATCCCATCTTCATTGTTTAGAGAATCTTTCACTAATTTGGGCTCAAATTCACAAAGGAAGCATGTATCACTTATGAGTCTCTTCCTTGTCATAACACTAGATTTTGGATCTCCAATAATTTTTTTAAGTTTATGATATCTTCTTATATATGTAGCTATCATAGTGTTGTAAATAAAATAAAGAAATTAAACTCTAAGAGGGAAGGTGGGAGGGGGTGTTGGGGGGTGAATCAGTACTTCAAAACTTCAACCATAAAATCATTCACCACACATTCATCTCATAATTTTCATGTAAATTGAAATACCAAATTAAGCATATATATCCATAACATGAAATCAAAAAAATTCAAAACATATGAAACAAGATATGATTACCTAGAAACCCTCCAACGAGAAGGTAAAACTAGGGTGGGGATGATACCCATAGATCTTCAATAGTGCAGTTGTGAAGTGTATCCAATGAAGGTTACAATGTTTGATCATAAGACATGATCTACCTTGTGAAAGGTCTACCCTACTAAAGGCTTACAAGATTGTTAGATCTTACCTTGTTAAACAATTTCAACACCCTATTAGAAGTGTGCCTAGTAAAAGGACTTCAACTTACAATGAAGTAAGAACCTTATTAAAGGATTTACAACAACTTGTTAAGACTACTCGATTAAGAGATTTTATTGATTCACTTGTTAGAATGTCTTAGCAATGATCCTAGGGTTAGCACTCTACTGCTGGATAACTAATCACCTCTTTACACATGTTCTTGATCCTCCTTTGATTAGTTGTATCTCTTCTATCCTTTAACTTCTTTGCTTTATTCTCTTGTAACTAATTCTACAATGTATTTCAATTTAAATCACCTTAGCCACCATGAATGCTATATTTGTGCATGCAAACTTCTCTCTTCATGCTGTCCACACTCATACAAAGTTTAAGGTCTATCCTCCTTAAGAAGACCTAGGTGACATAGGGTTAGTTATGAATCAACAATTATAATTCATCCATCTAGCCACTTAATTCATCCCTTTAACTATTTCATTGCATGTACTACATTAGGATTATCAATTAAGATTCATTCTTATCATCTAGGATTAAAAAAAATTCCTTAAATCAGCTCCAAAATGGTTTACATAGTAGTTTGTGCCATTACAAATAACTATGTCAAAACTATATTACTCGACACTTGAAGTCCCTGATGCTCAACATCAACATCAACTTCAATGTTGTAACTTGAGATTTAAACAACTTGACATCCATTAGTTACTCGACATCATATGTTTGGTCAATACTTGAGTGACTCAACACTAACTATTTACTTGACACATACTAAGTATCTCACTCAGCATGCACTACTTCTTTGACATGAAATGAATTCTAACTTGTAAATGACTTAAGTGTATAGACACTCATATGTCAAAATCAATATAAGATTAACAATCTCCCCCTTTGACATGAGTAGAAAAAATACTTGGTCATGCATGAATTTTCTCAACTTATAAGTATAACTTAGATACTCACCTTGTCTATCCGACACATGTTCAAAGTTTCAATTTTTTTAAAAACTTGACTTAGTAGTTCAAAATCTTAAAACTCCCCCTAAGTTGATTATGTTGGTATGAATCTAAACCTATACTCCTACTGAGTAAGTATGCGTATGTTGAACTATATTGTACTCCATTTATGTCTTTGACTCCCCCTTTGTTTGGTCTCCCTCAAAACTATATTCATTCTTTCCTTGGAGTCATTGACTCTCTCAAAAAAATGTATCTTCCTTACTTATGAATCCCCGTTTTTGACACTAATGTCAAAGGGTTATACACAGAGTGTCTTTGTCCAAGAAAATTTTATTGACCTCTAGTATTATATTTATAGCTGCATCCCAGTTATCACATACTACCTCCAATGATTTGATTTGGATAGCTAACCTATTAGCAAAGTGAACTAAGCCTTCATGTGTAGAAAGATATGGATCTTTCTTCATCATTGTTTCTACAAAGGATAGTTCTTTGTGTACTATCTCCACGTGTGGGGCCAACATGGACTGGAGGCTAATTAGTGTAGCTCGAATGTTTGCATCTTGAGCATGCAGCTCTACCAACTAACCTTGGGAGTTCATCAAATTCCTAAAGTGCTTTTGACTCTAAGCTAGAGAATCGAGTACTTGTTATCTTTATATCTCCTTCCTGATTTGCAATATGGCACTTCACTTCTTGTGTGAATAGAGTTGTATCACACAACTTGGTGTAAAGAGAGAAGATATTCTCTAATACTTTCTTTACAGTATCAATACTAGTTGCTAATTCAAATTGGCTAAGTGCAGTGACACTTGATATTTTTCATTGACTTTTCCTTCAAATTTCCTCTTAGGTCATTCAAATAGTTTAACATTTGAATCTATGTTTGTATCATTTATCTTCTCCACTATATTATTCAATTTATCTATGATAGGCTTGTATTCTATAGGTGCAGGAAGGATAAATGCATCAAGAAATATATCCTTGATATCTTGCAGTGCTTGCTTCTACCTATGCTCCCTTCTAAGTAGTTCTTGGTAATTTTTCCTTGCAAGGGCATCCTAAAGTATGCTCATTTGTTCAAAAATGATTGTTGCAAGATCAAAATTTGGCAACATAATCATGTCATCCAAGTTGACATCACCAAATGATGTAAATTCATCTACCTTGGATGTTCTAAGACTAGGCCTTGATGAGTGTAGTTGTGTAGCTTCTACACTCAGCCTATGAAGAGTTTGACTTGGAGGAGTAGCAGTTTCCAGTAAAGTAACTAGTGCTTGTATTGCTAATATCTCTGTAGGCTTGGTATTCAATACTAACTCTTCAGTCCTATCTTTTCCTTGCTTCTCAATCTTAGTTGCACTTTGAGTTTTTGATGTAGGTATATATGTATCTTACTAACCTATTGGAGCTTGTGTCCATTCCTATGCTTCCATAACAACTTCTTGAACTGGCACATTTTGCAACATTGTGTTGATATTTTGCATTGTTATCTCTTTCCCTTGGTACACTACAATGGGCATTGTAGGTTGTACCATAGTAAATTGAGGAGTTTGAGTTGTCTTGTTTTCCTTCCTCTGTAGATGTCTTTTCTTCCTTCTCAAGTTCATCTATACTCACCAATATAGGATGACTTCATAATTATACTTTGATGGTAGTCTCTAGAAATATCTTCTTCATGTCCTCCTCTATTAGGGGATTGATGTTATGAGCTATACTATTTGAAACATCCTTGATATTTACTATATTTGTGTTGGGATCTACCACATGTTGTGGACTGGCACTTGGCATTTGTATATCTAGTATACTCCATTTTGTTCATTTCTCATCTTTAGCTATTGCCCATATATATGCATTTATCTCAGTTCCTTCTACATGTGCATCTTTCTTAGTCTCATCTTAGTAACCTCAGTTACTTCTTGTTCACCTTTTTCTTCACTTACTTCAAAAGATGTCTTCCCAATTACCTTAGGTGTTGTTATTCCATATAGTGACTTTCATATTTAAGTGGACTTATGAACAATACCCTCAATGTCCTTCTACAAAATATTGAATGCTCTATATTTAGGAGAAAGTATCCCTTTGTATTTGTTAATGGCCTTTGAAATTGTAGCCTTATCTAATTCTAGCATTACTTGAGCAATTGTAGTCTCTTTGATTTGCCTTTTTGCAGTGAGACTATATTGTCATTTTTCCTCAACTCTTTCATATAGAATTTTAGGTATACAATTGGCAAGCTCAATTGGAGTGTTCTTGAATGTTGCCATCATGACATATATAGATTCTTCCACTTGTTTCATCTCAATCTTTCCAAGTTTGTCAAACTCAACATGTGTGAATCTAGATAAGTCAAGATTATTCTTTATATTCTCACACAAGTTGTCAAAATTAGAAGAAGGAATGTGACTTATCACTTAAAATTGGTAGTTTTCATTAGATTATATCCTCTCTTTATTTGATTCAGCTAGAGAAATGTACTTTCTGCTTTGTCTCTTCTTAGACTCATCTTCTTGTGTAGCTATCCTGGTTCTCATTCTTTTTGGATTTTCTACTTCTTGAACCTTCTTAGAAGTACACTTATGTTGGTGCTAGTAGTAGGAAATAGAGGCTTAGGTTGTGTAGGTTTTACAACCTTCTTTGGTTTGCTAATTGCTAACTACTAGAGCTTTAGCTTTTCTTTTCTTTTTCTCTTTGGCTATAGCTGCTTCATTGGCTTCTTCTCCCTTGACACCTTCATCAAGCTTGACTTCTTGTTCACCTTGGTCTTCTCATTGACATTGAGTTGTGGCTAGTAGTGCTTACGTAGGTGCATCTTCACCTTCATCATCATCATCATCACTATATTTTTCTTCATCATCTTCTTCTACCCCTTCACCAAATTTTTCTTTGAGCTTCTTAACAATTTTTTTTTCTTTCTTATTATAGAGGTTGTCTTCAAGTCAATAGTTATCTTTGACTTGGCTACATCATAATTACCAAAGGCTATAGTCTTCTTATCTACTTTTTCTAGCAAGGCAGTAATTGTTGCAAATGCCTCATCCACATTTATCTCATAACCTTGATGTAGGAGCATCTTGGGTTTGCTTGCAATCCTACATGTTTGGAGAGATTTTGGCTTAAAGTTGTGGAGTTCACTAGATACTAGTACTCAACATGGCCTTTGGAACTTGACACGGTCTCTAGAACTCAACATCAACTTTGGAACTCGACGTGCTCTCTAGAACTTGGCATAGTCTGGGAGCTTGACAATGCTTGCGAATTTAATGGTGTTTGACTTGGTTTTGCTAACACTTGGCATGGTCTTTGTTTCTATTAGTTCCAAGTTGTCTATTAGCAAAATTTTGGAATTTAATTTATGTATGGGTATTTAATTTAATGTTGTAGCCAACTTATGGCTTGATCTATATTTAATGAGAGGGATTTAATTTAGTTTATAATGAGTTGGGCTAACTTGCGGCTTAGTTGGGTATAATTTAGGAGTCTTGTAGAGTCTTTAGGCATTATTATGATGATTCATTCCAAATTGGAGAAGGGGATGAATTATAGATGAAAATTTTGAAGAGCTAGGGTCCCAACATAGGAACTGAAGGATTGCTTGGTGGACCTAAGGGTACAAGTGTGAAATTCTTCTTAGTGTTCTTATCTAATTATGGATTTGGACTAGTTGGAATTGGTGTGTAGTAAATAGATCTTGTGGGATCTTACAAAATTAGTATTGCAATTTTTGTTTTTATTTGGCCCTAACCCATAATACCTTACATTCATGCATATTGCATGTAATCAATTATTTATGAATAAATAGTTGTGATTTGGTATCAAATCTTGTCTTGTTGTTTCTTTGTTGTATTGTTTTCACTATTTGGGAATTTTTTGTAGGCTAGGGCATCTACTTTGGAGATTTTCCTACCTTGCACTATATCAAGTGCTATCAAAGCCAAGTTTTCCTATGTGTGGATAGATCACCAAAGCTGAGGTAATTTCTACTAGGACTTGCAAAGAAAGTTGATTTAGTAGAGTTGATTGAACTTATGGATTGGTGGATTTGTTGCTTAGGGTTTGCTAAAATTTTGGAAGATGCCTCTAAGAAGATTTGATCTTAGGGAAATTGATGATCTTAGTGATGCTATCGAGGAAAGGATCTCAAAAAAGATTAGGCATGTGGGTGCTAATCTTAGTGATTGCTGAAATTGTGAGTGCTTTTGGTGGTGTACCTATGCATGTGGGTACTAAAGGAAGTTATGAGGAAGTTGCTAAAGAATTTAAAGTTTTTGGATTTGGTGGTAAGGACAAAACTAATTGTGTGGAGAGACCAATTGGAACAAGGGTTGTTTAGTTTGCTAGATCTGGATCTCGGTTTAAGATGAAGCATAAGATGAAGGTTTCTAATTTCTTGGGTACTTTGACTCTTGAAGACCTGATTGATTGGATTTGTGAATTAGAAGACTAATTTGAGCTAGAGGATATTGAGGGTCCACTCAAAGTGAGGTTGGAACAAACTAAGTTGAAAGGACATGATGCTCTTTGGTGGAAAGAAATGCAAAGGGACAAAGAGGAAGAAGGTGAGATGGAGATCTCTAGATGGAGGTTGATGGTGACTAAGTTGAAAGTTAAGTTCATTCCTACTAATTATGAACTTGAGTTGTTTAAAATATTATAGAATATAAAACAGAATGATATTACTATGAAATATTACATCGAGGAGTTCTACAAGTTGACTTTTCGGTCTGGTCATAGAGAATTGCCAAAGAAAATGGTAGCTTGGTAAATTAATGGTTTGAGATTCAATATTTAGGATGAGGATGGTATGCTAAATATTTCTTTAGTTGAGGATGCTGATCAATATGTGATGAAGGTAGAATTTAAGCTAAAAAGGAAAATTTAGGGTAATGCTAGAGGAAAGGAGAAGAAAAATAGCTCAACACAAGCTAAACTAAGTGCAGAAGGTGAACCTAAAACCATTGATCAGAAAAGAAGGATAGGTGGAGGTGAGTTTATAGGTAATTGTTTCAAATGTGGTAAAGAAGGGCATAGATCTTTTGAATGTCCTATTGGTAGGAAAACTACTATTGTGAATGAGGTTGCAGTCCAGGATAGTTAACCTGAGCAAGGAGAGAGTTTGTTGGCTCAATGAGTATTGGTTGGTCATAGCACATTGGATTCTTATCAAAAGACCAATTTTTTTAGGACTTGTTGTAAGTCTGGTGGTAAAGTTTACAAAGTGATTGTGGATCATGGTAGTACTAATAACCTTGTTGCTAAGGAGATGGTTCAGAAACTTGGTTTGAAGAAAGTGAGAAACCCTTATCCCTATAGGATTGGTTAGTTGCAAGGTGAACATGCTTTGGAAGTGAGGGAGTAGTTCCTTGTTGATTTCTATATTAGACAATATAAGGATCAAGTGTTGCGTGATATTGTGGACATGAACAATTGTCATGTGTTATGTGGTAGACCTTGGTAGTATGATTGTAGGGTTGTGCATGCTTGTGTCAAGAATGTGTTTACCATTGAGAAAGGTGGTAGGAAGTTCTCCCTGATTCATTTGTAGAATGAAGAGCTTGATGGAGGAACTTAAGTATTGGCATCTGAGTTGAGTTGGTAGATTTTGAGAAGGTTGGAGATCAATATGGAAAGAAGACCTGTAGCACACCAAGGATGGATATGAAGAAGAAGAACAACAACAAGGGAAAGAGTGTACAAGTTGAAGACTTTGTGGATATATATGTGAGGAACCCATTTTTTATTTATGTGCTAAATCCTAGAAGATGTTCTTCTAGATACTAGCAAATATTTTTGAACCTAGGGCATTTGATGCAGGAGCATCCTAGGCTTGCATGTAACCCTACATGTTTGGAGGGATTTTGGTTTAACAATTTGAAGTTCAATAGATACTGGTACTCAACATGGTCTCTTGAACTCAACATGGTCTTAGGAACTCAACATGGTCTAGGAGCTTGATAATGCTTGTGAATTTACTTGTGTTTAGCTTGGTTTTGCTAACATTGTCTTGGACTTAGTTTTTGGTGGTGTGAAGTTGACTATGGGCTCAATTTTGGCATTTAATTTATGTATGGATATTTAATTTAGTGTTGTAACAAACTTGTGGCTTAGTTTGGTATAAGTAAGGGGTCTGGTAGAGTCTTTAGGCTTTATTATGATGATTCATTCCAACTTGGAGAAAGGGATAAGGTGTGGATGAAAATTTTGAAGAGCTAGGGTTGTGGCTTACGAACTAGAGGATTTCTTGGTGGACGTAAGGGTAAAAGTGTGAAATTCTTCATAGTGTTCTTATCTAGTTGTGGATCTGGACTAGTTGGAATTGGTGTGTGGTAAGTGGATCTTTTGGGATCTTGTAGAAATACTACTTTAATTGTTGTTTCTATTTGGTCCTAATTCAGAAGGCATTATAGCCAAGCATATTGTATGTAATTAGTTATTTATGAATAAAGAGTTGTGATTTGGTATCAAATCTTGTCTTGTTTTTTATTTATTGTATTGTTTCTATTGTGTGGTAGATTTCTGGGGGCTAGGAAATCTCCTTTGGGTATTCTCCAACCTTGCATTGCATCAAACCTAGAGGCTTTAGTTATCTCACCCTTGGAATTATAGTTTGTACATATGTGAAGTTAGTATCAACTAGAAAGATAACATAATTGAAATGCTTCTCAACTAGTGACACTAGAATCCTCATTCTTTGTTTCATTGATTTCTTATAGTCTTCAAAGTAGCTATTCATTATAGACTCAAAATTTTCTCCAAGTTGCTCAATGTATTTTCCTATCTACACTGCAATAGATCTATTTGTCTTCCATGCAACTTTACCAAAAGAAGGAAATGTGTTCTGAACATAGAAAAATATACATAAAAGTATTGAACCAAACTTGCACTATGCACTCTTGGTTTTCCTTATGGCTCTGAATTTTTTTGGTAATTGTTGCAACTACAACTCAGCAAGGTCATAAGAATGATCCTTCTTTACTATCTTGTAGCCTATGTCAGCAACAATACAAGGTACACTATTTAGTCGGCTAGATTTAAAGAGTTTATGTGCAATTATCCTTATTGCAAAAGAAATTAGGGGATCTGTGATGGTGTCAATTGTCATTCCTCTCTTACTCCACACTACCCCTATGTTTTGCTCAATAATCTCTTTTGCATCACTTCTCATGGTCTTAAGTTTGTCTAGGGTTGGATACCCTATTACCCTCTGTACAATCCTCTTAGTAATCTTGATAGGTCCATCTCCTAACCACACAAAGTTTTCATGAATCCTACTCCAAATAATCTTTATCCTCTATGTCTTGAAAACATTGGGGAAATCTAGGGCAAAAGTTAACCCTTTTCTTTCTATAATCTTATATTCCTCCTTTAATATTCCATTTTCATATAATTTTCCATATAGGTCTCTGATTTCCATGTCATCTATGCTACCCACCTTACATGTGTAACATCTTACATCTTGAATCATTAAAACTTGTTGTGGTATCATTGATAACACACTAGAGCGGTCTTGCTTGTATGCAATGTCAAGAATATCTCTAGAGTTTCGTTGTCTAATTTTATTAATTTAATTGAAAATTTAAAACATCCTTTACCTCTTTAACCTTAGTAGTAGAAGAACGAGATGCTATATTGATTACCTAGGGTTTTAAGAAATTCAAACAACATAGCTTGAAACATGATAAATACCTTCACAAATATTATGAACGGTGTCAAATAGTAGTTGAATTCAATCTACAAATGCTTGGAAAAATCTCTCCAATTCACCTTAAGCTCTTTGTTCTCTCTCCAAATTCAAATGATGTCAAATGAATAATAAAGCGACCATGTAGCCCTTAAAACTTTGCAATTAATGATCAATTCTTACATAGCTATAAGCTTGACTATAATAGCAACTTTTTTTTTTATGAATAGTCCTTTTCTATTAATAAATAATATACTAAAATTACAATTCACAAAAAGGGTTGGGGGATATAAGATCACCCCATGAAAGTTGACATGGCCACAACTAGAATCAAACACTATTCATCAAAAAAAGACATAAAAAGCAACCTCAAGTAGCCAAAGTAGTACTTGCTGGGGTTGGTGGTTCATCATGAACATGAAAGCCCCAATCATCTTTGGGATTGGGTGGTGGGCTAGGGATAGTCCATCCATCATCAGTAGTAGTAGTAGCAGGATTAGTGATAGCCTCTGCATCTTTTATCTCTAGCCGTGAAGGAGAAATTGCCAGATCTAGGCAAGGCCATTTCCTAGAAAGCACCCACTGAGCACCAAGAGGAGGATTTAGGGACTAGCTAGAGCCACCATGGGAAGGGAAGCTAAGCGATGCCTCCATCCAACATTGCCACTGTTGGGAGAGTGGTGGCAGGAAGCCTAGGAGCATAGGGTGTTGGAGTGATGACCTAAGGAATGGTGCCATAAAAAGTGGCCACAAGACATCAAGGTATTAGCCAAAGCATCAGGAGAAACTCTAGCCATAGTGTAAGGAGCATTTCCCCAATAGTTTAGTAGCTCTTGTAGTTGAGCCACCTCTAAGGCCACTTTGTTAGCTTGAACTTGAATCTACATAGTTACATTATTACAAATGCATGCATTAGTTTACATAGCAATATTAATATCAAGAAAAATACGAGTGAAAAGAAAAACACTCCTATCTTTCCATAGATTGAACAAAATCTCTATCCTAAAGGTATGCCAAATTTGGGTGAATTTTTGGGGGATTCTAGGGAATCACCCAATATAGCCATGTGCCAAGAAAAGGGTTCAAGCCTAAACAACTTCAAGAAGTCATGAATCTAGTGCCAATAATTTTGAGCACAGCTACAAAACTAGAAAATATGCATCAAAGACTCTAGTTATCCACAAAAAGGGCATCTAGGATCTCGAACCCCAATATGCTCAAGTTGAGCCCCAAGGGGAAGACCTTGAAAGGGTAGACACAAAGAAAAATGGGCAATCTTAGGCTCTATAATATCACTCCAAATAGTTGCAAAGTATTTTCTTCATTGAGAAAGAGAAGATTGCAAATGCAATCTTTGATTGAGTGTGTCCACCATCGATAGATGTGGAGAAAGCCATCTATAACCCAAACTTGGCTTATAATTGGAAAAAGGAATGGTAGGATACCACTTCCAATCATGCCACCAAGGTCTAATAGACTGAATGCCCACTTTATGAATTAAGTAAACAAAAATTGAAGAGAGGAATAAGTCAAAATTGGCTAGTTTGAATTGATAAGACAATACTATACTTGCATTACTTCCTAGGGTCTAAAACTCATGGAAGCTCTAAGGAAAAGATCTTTGGGAGTTCTGATGCCTTGTTTGAAAAAACATAGAGCACTAGCACCTTGAGTCTTGGTAAAGGGAGTACCTTGAATGGAAAATAGGTGAGACCATGAAATGTTCTACTAATTACAGAAACTCATCACCAGACTAGTGATGCCAAGGCTTGATATCTTCCCAAGCCTTCCATATGCTCTTGATAACAAAAGATCCATATATGATCACCAGCTTGCACATGATGAGAAGGGTGTGGAAACCAATCCCTTTCCAAGTAGGCATGTTGATAGGAAATTTGGAAGAGATGTAATGCTCAACCAAAATCTTTTAGGTTTCATCTCCAATGATGGCACAAATAATCCATTTGGCACAAAGAGCAAGGCCTTGTTTTTGTGTGGAAACCAGGCCAAAGCTACAATTTATTTTGGGAGACAATAAAATTTCCAAGAAACTCTATGAAAGCCATGATGTTCAAAGATGGGGAGGCCAACAAGAAGAACAATAGACATGAGTGGCTGTAAGAAACTTCAAACAAATTTAAAATTTGCCCATAAGGAAGAGTGGTTTTGTAAGATAATAATCAATCTTCTTGGTGATCTTGGCAAGCGCAACATTCCATAGTTCAATAGGTGAAGCATAAAAAGAAAAAGGAATGCAAAGAAAGAAAAAATTATCCCTATGAGTGACCCATTTCCATTCAAACTAGCTAAGCCAAGGTGGAGCTAGCAAGAATGACTGTTGGTAGCAGAGCATTTTATGTCATTGAATAGTAGATCCAAAGGCTTGACAAAAAGTGTCTAGAAAAATTAAGGCATTTTTGATGTTTTCTTCATCCTCCAAAAGAGTGAGGAAGGAATTATCAATGAAATGACCATTGACCAATTAGGAGGAGGATTTTGGCTAGGAAATTCAATGAACCATTCTAGAGGACATAGAGTGAGCTAGCAAATAGCCAAATCCTTTAACAATAAGGACATAAAGAGTCGATGCTAGAGGGAAACCTTGCCTAATGGAAAGAAAAATACTAAACACCTTATATTGAGAATTATTGATGATAATGCAAGCATTAACATAGCCAAAGAGCATTGCCACATACTGTAGGAAATTGGGACCAAAACCAAGAGCTTGGAGCATAGCCAAGATAAAAGGCCATTCAATGCAATCAAAGGCTTCAGAATCAATCTTTAGAAAAATAGCCATCTATTTGGACTTTTGAGCCCACTCAATTCCCTCCTAGACAATAATAATGTTGTCAAGAATATATTTGGACTTAATAAAACCAGTTTACTTAGGGCACACAATTAAAGGCAACAACTGCTAGATTTTGAGAGAAATTGCCTTGGCAATAATCTTATAGGACACGTTCAGAAGGGTAATGGGCCTCTAGTTGCAAATATCCTAAAGATCTCTAGTTTTAGGTATGATTTTAATATTTCCTTTATTTATAATGGCTCTTGAGATTTTAGTATGATAGGCTTCAATATAAACTTTGTTTAGATCATGACCTATATGCTCCTAGAGTTGTTTGTAAAATTCACAAGGAAACTCATCATAGTCAGGGGATTTGTCATTAGCTATGGAGTAAACCACCTCCTTAAGGTCTCAAAGGGTAAGAAGTTGCTCATAGAAAGCACATTGCTCAAATGCTAGGTAGTTTGGAGTAATAGAGATACACTTTCTAAGGGCTTCCTCCTAAGCAACCAAATTTCCCTACGAAGCAAAAACATTCTCATAGTGATGAAAAAATACATGTAAGATGTCAGGAAGATTGGAGAGAACACAAATATCTTGTTTGATTTTTTAAATCACAATATTTGTATGATCAGCTCGAAGATCCTGGAAGAACTCCTTCGAAGCCTTATCACCATCCTCCAACTAGTGGAGACAAGCTTTGATCTGGGCTCCTTGAGTGACATAGTTATCAGTAACTTTTTTATCATTGTGAAGTTTGGAAAGCTAGATTTGTAAATCCACATCAAAGGGATTAAGGGCGAGAGCCTTAGAGGCTTTTTTGAGTGCAAAAGTAGGGTTTTCATAAGACTACTTTCTAAAAATTGCCAATCACCACCCATAGATGTGTAAGAAGCAAGAAGTTTTGGAAATGGCATCATTCCATCATTTGATTCACCTTGTTTGAGAATGTAGATGTGGCTCTAGATTCTAGACATGTAGGATATGCATAATGGTGGAAGCATGCATCAAAACAAATGTGTTTAGGAAGAATTGTGACTGGACAACTTTATGGATAGTTTTTTGCCATGAAATGACAAAATATATGGGATAGTGGTTAGATAATGTCACATCTGGTAGGGGAATGATAGGTAAATCATGATCCTTAGAAAAGGAAAAAAAAAGATTATGTACTAATCATGGCATGATCGAGGCACCTTAAAATGTGGTCAGAGCCAGCTTGAAAGTTGGACCAAGTATGTCAAACCCCACTAGGCTAGTAGTGGTTAATATTGGGATAAAAGAGACCCAATTTATTATGCATGTAGTACTAGGCTTCCCTTTCCCTAGTTGTCAAACAAAAGGAAAAAATGCCATCTTTGTCAAAGGCCACTTCAACCACATTGAAGTCACCACACATAACCCAAGTAGCTAGAGATAAATTGTTAGCCAACCAACCCTACATCTGAGATCTTTTCATAACATCATTGGAAGCATAAATATTAACAACTCCGAAAGAATGACTATTAATAGAAAGAAATAGCCAAATAATTCTATGGATGGGGTCAGAACCATGCAAAATAATAGGAAAATAAAGATGAGGTGACAAGAGAGTAACTACACCACCTCTGCCAGCTTTGTGTTGAGAGGAAAACATAATTCCATCCTACCATATGACAGAACATGCAAACGAAAGCATGAAACCAAAAATCTTAAGTTCTTGCATACAGAGAAAATCTAAATTACTAGGTCTATAGTGGGTGTCCCAAACATGGTACTTTCTGGAGAGGTCTGTAAGACTATATACATTCCATGATAAAAAAATTCATGAAAATTCTTCCATGTCTTCCTCATCCTTAAGAGAGGAGTATCTATTCTATAAGAAGGTTGTTTTGATTCACTCAACTTCCATGTAATTTTCTTCATGCTCGACAACCACTATGACCTCAGCCAACACTATCACCTACGATAGCTTGACATCAACTAGATTTCACTTAGCAACTTAAGTGTAACTTTTCATGCTCGACAACAACATTCAAATTGATGAAACTTAAAGATTTATTCCAAGTTCTAATAAAAAATTTGTATTTTTCTTCATGCATATATAATCTTTTTTGAAGTAAGTCCTTGGAACTGATGTATAGTATATCATTTAAATATTAGTCCCACACATACCTCTTGATTTCTTAATTAGGGATGGTGTGATCACTTGATCCATTGGGTGAAGTGATCCTATCTGAAATTGATATACTGCAATCTTCCATCTTCTTCAATGTTTTGTTCATTTGCACTCTAACTTCCTCAACATTTGCCTTTCCTTTGCTTTTGTTGAACTCACTACTTGGCGCCATTGACTTTGTTGGACAATGTCTTCTTATGTGACCAATATTTAAGTAACTAAAACATGTAGTTTGACTTAACCATCTACTGTAATAACTTATTGTTCTTATGTAATTATTAGGGACATTCCCATACTCTTGATAGTAGTGACAATTATACCTAGTATTATAATCCCAATTATAAGAGTTTTCATTGTGTTTTACCTTTGTCTACTTGTTTGATGACCACTTGGGCTTGGATTTTCATTCATATGCATTATGTCCATACTTCTAATAATAATAGTAGTATCATTCAAATATTTGCATGTTCATGGTCTTAGTTCTACATTCATGTGCATGATGTCCTTGATTATTTCAATTGGGTCACTAACCCATGATCTTCTCCTTAGGATTTTGATTTGTAGTCTTGCTCCTGCAAACATTAGTAGTATGTTCTAATTTTCCACAATTATGACAAGTAGGTTTGGAGTTCTTACCTTTTTATGCTCCTTTTTTCACCACTTTTGAATGATTCTCCTTCTTTGGTACTAGTGTAACCCAATCTAGTAGCATCATATTGGATCTAGGAGATCTCATCAATTGCTCAAAATACTTGATGGCTTCACTACGTCTGTTGAAGCTTTTAGAAAATTCTTTTTCTCTTTTTAGATCATTTCTTAGTTGTTCATTCTATAACTTTAGTGTTGTGATTTCGATATCTTTTCCATTCAATTGATAATTGGCAATCATCATTTGATTCAATATTTCCAATTGCATGTGAATAATCCTATTCACCTCTGTTGTCTTCTCTTCCAATCTATTGGATAGTATCCATTTGATATCTTCAATCATGACTTTTTCCTCTTTATCTTTCTTGTTTTGCTTGGTCACCTCACACAGCAATACTAATTGGACTTCTTGTTCTATCTTTAGGTTTTTGACCTCTTCAATTAGGGTTTCATTCTTTTCTATCAGATCTGTAACTATTGCATCAAATTCACTTATGTTTCCATCTATAGACAATTCAATAGTGTCAATCTCTTGGTATTGTGTGTCATTCTATTTAATAGCTATTTCTTTCCTTTTCTTCAATGATCATTTCAATTCATCTCTTGCTTCATTCAATTGATGTAGGGCAAGATGGATTTCAATCTTCTAGTTCTCAATAGTCTTTCCCATCTTGTAGACTTCCATCTTCAAGATCTTTCCTCAAAGCTGCAAAGATTTCCTTTCTAGAGAACCAAGGCTCTGATACCAATTGTTGGAAATACAATAGAAAAAGAAAACTCTAAGAAGGGGGAGGGAGGTGGTGAGCCAGTACTTCAAAAATTCAACCATAAAATCATTTGCCACACATCCATCTCATAATTTGCATGTAAACTAAAATACCAAATTAAGCATATACATCCATAGCATGAAAGAAAATAAACATTCAACACATATGACACAAGATATGATTACCTAAAAACTATCTAATGAGAAGGTAAAAATGGGGTGCGGATGACACCCACAAGTCTTCACTATTGTACTTGTAAGGTGTATCTAATGAAGGTTACAATATTTTATCATAAGATATGATTTACCTTGTAAAAGATCTATGCTGTTAAAGGCTTACAAGATTTTTAGATCTTGCCATGTTAAAGGATTTCAACAGCCTCTTAAAAGTGTGCATGGTAAAAGGACTTCAACTTACAATGAAGTAAGCACCCTATTAAAGGATTTGCACTAGCCTGTTAAGACTACTCTGTTAAGAGATTTGACTAATTCACCTGTTAGAATGTCTCCGCAATGATCCTATAGTTAGCACTCCGCTCTTAGACAATAGATCACCTCTTTTCATGTATTCTTGATCCTCCTTTGATAAAATGTATCTCTTCTATCCTCTAACTTATTTTCTCTATTCTCCTCTAACTAATTCTGCAATGTATCTCAATTCACAACACCTTAGCCACCATGAATGCTTTGTTTGTCCATAAAAACTTCTCTCTTCACTCCATCCACACTCATAGAAAGTTTAGGGTTTTTTCTCCTTAAGAAGACCTAGGTGACTTAGGGTTAGGTATGAATTAGCAATTGTAATTCATCCATCTAGCCACTCAATTCATCCCTTTAAATGATTGGTTGCATGTATTGCATAGGGATTCTTAATTAAGATTCATTCTTATCATCTAGGATTGCAAAAACTTCCTAAAGTTGGCTCAAAAATGGTTTACACAGTAGTCTATGCCATTACAAATAACTATATCAAAACTACATTACTCAGCACTTGAAGTTACTGATGCTTAGCATCAACTGCAACTTCAATGTTGTAACTCAACATTTGAACGACTTAGCATCCATTGGTTATTTGACACATGATTCACTTGACATCATCTATCTACTCAACACTTGAGTTACTCGACACTAACTATTTACTCGACATATGCTAAGTATCTCACTTGGCATGCACTACATGTTTGTCATGAACTGAGTTCTAACTTGTAAATGTCTCAAGTGTATAGAAAATCATATGTCATAACCAATCTAAGATTAATATCACAGGTGGTCTTCTTATCTATTCTTAAAAAAGTTTATCTTGAAAAATAGTCTCACACTCATTATCTCTCTCTTGTTTAGGTTTTTCATGCTAAACATTATCTACTTGATGGTTGACATTGTTTGTCTATGACCTAACATCTTCAGCCTATTGGTTGACACCCATTATTTGTTGCTCAACAATTGGTTGTTACACCTTGACATTTCCTGTCTATTGGGAAACTACATCTTTGTTTTCCTATTTTGTAAGAGTATTGGGAGCACCATCATATACATAAATGGATTCACTATAATCTTTAGGTTCTTCCTTACATTCAACATAATTTCTTTTTGCAAATTCATCTATTTTCACATTCACACTTTCCAAAACTTTATTAGTGTTAGAGTTTAAACACTTGTAACCTTGACCCTTGGTAGAATATCCTAGGAATATACCTTCATAACTCTTAGCATCAAGTTTTTTATTCCTATTATCTTTAAATATTTAGCATTTTCTTCCAAATACTTTAAAATATTTAACATTAGGAGCATATCCATACCATAGTTCAAAAGTTGTAGCATTTTTACCTTTCTTGACTTGCACTCTATTCAAGGTATAAACAACAGTACTGATAGCTTCTCTCCATCATTTCTTTGATATATTCTTCTCCATCTTCAATGTTATAGTGCAATCAATTATTGATGTATTTCTTGTTTTATCTATCCCATTCTAAGGAGGCATTTTTGGTGTTGACATGTGTCTTTTAATTCCTCTATCAATGCAGAATATTTTGAACTCGTTGGAAATGAAATCACCACTTTTATTAGATCTCAAACACTTCGGATTCTTTCCTACTTTTTCAACTATGTCTAAATACTACTTAAATAAATGAAAAACATTATATTTATCTTTTAGAAATATCATAGTAATATCCTAGAGTAATCATTAAAAAAAAAAATTCTTATCTCCACAATAGCTTTGAACATCAATAGGTCCACATAGGTCAGTATGATCTAATGCTAAAATATCACTTAATGCATATGTTTTTCTCTTGAAATTAGATTTCATCATTTTTTCCCAATTGACATTGTTTACACATAGCATTGTCAAACTTCTTTAGTTTTGGCAATCCTCCTACTTTTTTCATTTTACAAATGTTCACCAAATTGTCAAAGTTTAAATGAAATTACCTTTTGTTCCATAACCAAACATCTTCTTATTGTGCAAACAATCATGTCTCATAAGATAAATCTAGATAGAACAAGTTACTCCTCATTTGATCACCACTTCCAAATAACTTGCCATCAACATCACTTATCTTGGGTTTTCTATGATGGAATTCAAATCTGTACCCTAATTTATTTAACTATGAAACACTCAACAGGTTATATTTAAGTCCTTCCACCTAATCACAATTTTCACACTTGATTTTGGTAGTCAACTGAATGGTTTCTTTACTTTTCACAATACATGGAATATCTTTACCAAATATAACACAACCACCCTTGTAAGGTCCAATATCCTCAAATTTATTTCTATCTCTAGTCATATAATTAGAGAAACCACTATCAATTATCCATCTATCACTTTTATTCACATATAAAATTAAAGCAATTTTCTCATCTTTATCATAATCTTCTTTCACATAAACATAGACAACTTAATCATCATTACTTTTAGATTCAATGCCAGTTTCTTCTTCAACAATGTAACAAGATTTCTTACCTTTGTAATTCTTATTGTTCTTGTAGTCTTGGTCAACTGTCCTTCCTTTTTACTTGCTTTCCTTTCTCTCACCCATGTCTTCTCTATCAAGACATCTTGCAATAGTATGGCCAACCTTGTTGCATGAAAAATAAGTTATCGGTAATTTACCTTTGTATTTATCTCTACCTCTTCCAAATATTTTTACTATAAGTGCTTCAAGTTCATCAAGTTCATCACTAGAAGTGTCACTATCACTCTTTACATGTTCACCTTTTCTTTTTCTAATAGCCAATTGTGACTTAAAAGAAAATTCAATGGTAGTAGGTGTGAAGTTATCAAAAATAGACTTCTCAAAAGTAATAAGTCTACAAATTATGCCTTCCAAAGTTAATTTTTTACCTAGAATGCATCTTAGATCTTGTATTTAAAAAACCCTAATGGGATATATAGAAAGTAGAGCTCTCAATACCTTGCTTATCACTGTTTCATCTTCAATTGTTTGATTTTCACCTTAGATAGAATAAAAAACTTCATTGATTCTTGTGCAATACTACACTATGTTCTTTTCTTCTATCATTCTCATTTCATCAAATCTTCCCCTTAGGCTCTTTGATTTGGCTCTCAAAATGTTTTCATTTTCTACATATATGGTCTTTAGTTTGTCCCACATCTATTTTTCACTATCACAATCTTTTATGTCATCAAACATGGCATAACTTAAGGCTAAAGCAATCTCTAGAATTACCTGATTATGTTCTTTCTTATCTTTTAGTTGTTGAGCAGTTAGAGGAACAATTACTATCTTCACATATTCAATGTCCAAAAAGTTTATTGTAGCATCACCAATACTAGATTTATGTAGCCTCATCAACATTTTCCATGTAGGGAAGTCCACCTTGTTTAGCTTTGGCACCTATCTTTTGTGAGTCATGATCTTTTTCTTTGAGTACCTTCAAAATTCTCTTTATAAGCACCAGATGCTCTAATACCAATTGTTAGAATGTTTAGAATAACTGGGGGGAAAGGGTTGTGAATTAGTTACTCAAGGTCCATTAGTACCAATTGAACAATCAAATAATTAAACACTTTTCTATCTTATTTATCCTATTTCTTGGTCTCTACTATAATCTCAATAAAAATATTAACTAGTAGCTCACTATCATAAAATAACAGACTTGTAGAATGTAAACATGAAAATGGAAAACACCACAATACCATTCAACACAAGTTCGACAATTGGATTTAACGTGGAAACCCAATTTGGGAAAAACCACCAGCAACATGTCACCACTTTTTCACTCTTTTGAAGTGAGCCCTATTAGGAGCCAACCTTATTAAAGGTTACAATACACACTATTAAATGTGACATCGTTAAAGGATTTAATCACACTTTTAGGAGTGGCCTTGTCAAATGACTTTAGATCATTCCTTTGGAATGTCACTTGATTAAAGGCTTTACATAGACTATTAAGTCCTTAATTATTGTTAGGTCAACCTTTGATTAAATGAATTTCAATAAAAATTGTTTGAAATGATTAGAAAGAAAAAAAAAGGGTTTGATCTATAAGATTACAACTCACTTTGTAGTTTCCGGTCTCTATTTACCTCACGCATGCTGATTTCCTGATAATCCTTCCTTATCACCTTTGTCCTTGATTTTCTTGGGAACTCTTTAGGAAATAAACCTTCTCTTCACAAAAACTTAAGCCTTCTACTTAGATTAGCTTATCAACCTCAATAGCTTTGTTCCATCTTACTAGAAATATTTCAAACATGCACAACTTCTCTACTCTCTTCTCTTCTTCACATATATTAAAATTTACCTCTATGCCTTCTTAAATAGATAATTTTGGTTGTTTTCTATTTCTCACAATCACCATAGATCTTAGGATTTACAATCTAATCCAACAAAATCATTGTGTTTTTTCATCTACCTCTTTTTTAGAAACATCTCATGGAATCCATTCATTAGGTATCTTACCTAATCCTCTACTTGAATTAAATGATCCAATGCATCAATCATTATCTTTAACACTCTTTTCATATCCTAGGTAATCAACTAAGCCTATTGGAAATCACAACTTCTCATATGCATTCAAAATACTATCAATTGATCATTACTATGTTTTAACACTTGGTGATCACTAGGTTCTAGCACTTTACTATCACTAGATCACTTGCTCAACATGTACACTATTTACTTAGTCAAAATTGATGTTCTGTCAACATTAAGTTTGACTTATCTTGTACTATCACTTAGCTTGATCTATTCAAGCACTCAATCGACACTAGCATCCCTCGACATGAATTTCAAGTTCCTTATTCTTTTGTTGTATTCCTTAGTCAAGATTATGTAATCTACCAGTCTCTTCTCGTGTCTTCATAATGTAAACAATAAAACTATCTTGTCAAAGTCTAACTAATTATGCATCCATTGTGGCTTCCTTTTCATAACTTAACCTTTCCTCTAGGTGCTTTTGTTATGAGAAACTTTTTAAATCCTCTTCATCAATCAAATAGATATGACATCTATATTAGATAGAAATTTGTCTCATCATTAGATTTAACATCAATGACAACATAACATTTCCAACAACTATAGAAATCACTTTTCATTAAGTGAGCTTCTCAGAAGGAAACATTATTGAATACCTAAGAGTCAACCTTTTTTAGTATAGTGAAAAAGCTATTCGTTCCATCCACACCATAAATTTGACCTCTAAAAAGGTTTTTTGTACAATACCAATATATGTGTATTATAAATGTGTGAATCTCTTATGTGTTAGTATTATTTACTTTCATGTTAAGTTATAAATTATTCTATCGGTTACTAAGAAGGTTTATCAATTTAGACATATTATATGCTATCAGTTAAAAGTAGAGAGAATAACTTAATGGTTGAAGTTTAATAAATATTGACTCACTACACCCCCACCCCCCACCACCACTCTTTGTACTTAACCTTTAAAACTTATAATTAACACTTTCTTGTTGACTAATACAATTTGTGAGTCAAGCTTATGATTCTCAATCACCTTTCCCAACTTGTAGACTTCCATCTCTAATATCTTTTTCTCTCAAGTGGTTATACTTCTTATTTAGAGAACTGTGCTCTAATACGAATTGTTAGAAATCTAATGGGGAATTAAGATGTTGAGGGAGGGGGGGAGGGTGAAAAAGGATCTTGAATTCTTTTATGAATTTAAATATACTCCATATAAAACTTATTTCACCGCACACACCTTATTAACCTTTTAACCATGCATCATCATGTAATAACATGTAACATTAGAGATAACATCTACTTGCATGAATGAAACACATAAAAAAGTAATCAAAACATGACACAATACTTGGTAACACAAAAACCCTGTAAAGTTGAGGAAAAATTATGATGGGGATGACACCATTAAAATCTTCTCTGTTGCACCAATAAAGTGTGCCTTTTAGGGCTACAATTTTGATTACCTTTGATGATCTTCCTTGTGAGGGGTATTGTCTATTAAAATATTAAAATTATTTAAAGTATACCTTGATTAAAGAGTTTATACATCGCAATGAAGTGAGCATTCTATTAAGAGATATGCAATAGGCCCGTTAGGACCACTCTACTAAGAGATTAACTTTTTACACTTATTAGAATGTAACAATACCTTGATACTTTAGTTAGCACTGAAATGATGATAATAAATATTCTCTATCTAAAGTATAATTACCTCTCTATTATTGATATGCAAAAACTCTTCAATACACTACTCAGTTACCTTACTCCGTCAAAATACTCAACTTTGCCAATTCTCTTTCAGCTTTGCATGCATGAATTCCTCTAACTCATAACAACTTGTTCAAGATTGAAACCGTTCCTTTTTTACCATATTATGAATCTTCTAGATCTTGATTAATCATTATGATTCATGCTATTATCCATTCATTCTTTCCTATTTTCTGATTGGTTGATCATAGCACATAGGGATTAATGATGCATAACCAAAAATTTAATTACCTCGATGATTCTATTCTTGAATGTAGAAGCACATTTCAATCTCAGAGAGAATAGTTTACATAAATGTTTGTGCCATTCCAAAATCATATACAAAAAATACATTACTCAACACATATACCTTCCTAACGCTCTGCTATGAATTTTTCTTCATGCTATCCCTTAGCTTAAACTACTCACCTTGAACTATTTTATTCTTTGAACTACTCAAATTCTAAATCACTTAGGTGATATGATGTGTTTCCCTCAAGATTCTTTGCAACAACTAAATTATTTACAACCACTCATGTGTTTGACAACTATGTCTACCTTAGTACACACTAAACTTGTAAACTTTTGAAATATATGGCTCAACCTCCATTATGACTTGATTGCAATGTTGACCGACCAACTCTACCTAATAAATGAATATGTGTTTTGCACTAATAAACAATACATAATATTACCTTTAGGGTGGAATTTTTTTGACCTACTAACCTATGGTCATTGAAGAAGTTGAAGTAGAAGATTAAGTAACATAAGAGATAGCTCATCAAAAAGTATTAGCTAAGTGATAGTTATGGCTGAGTAACATGAGGAATAAAATTGAAGAAGTGACTAAGCACAGTGAAGGTTGAGCAAGCCAATGTAAGTTAAGTGAGATAGAAATAGAAGAGACCAAGCTACATAGTGATGACTAAGTGGAAGAACATAGTGATGACCAAGTGTCAATATTTTAACAGTTTGTGAAGGAATTAAGTTTTTAGGCTGACATAGTTGATTTTATGGATTGGTCAAAATGTGTAAATGATAAGAATTGATGAGATGACATCTTTAATGCATAATTTGAGTTTTTTAAGTGGCCTAAGGTAAGGATTTAAGGAGAATTTTCTAGAAGTTTTATGAAAGGAGAAGAAAAATGATGGATAGAATAAATGAATCTAATCAAGCCATAAGATCTTTGGTAATGTTTAAGAGGCAAAAGATCAAATATATCTATTTAAGGAGAAAAAAGATATGTTTTATGGTTGTTTATTGGTAAATTGTTGAAGAAATTATGAAGAACATAGTAGCAGAGGAAAAGTGAGAAGATGGTGAAGAGTGATTTCTTCAAGGGTTGCCAAGAAGATTAGTGATGGAATATATGATGGAGTGGAATCAATGAACTATAAATGAGCCAAATGGAGATATGAATTTTCAAAGTGAGTTGTTTTTTAATAAATCAAACCTAGTTGTTAGTGTCTAATGATTGTGAGAGTAAAATCTATTAATCAAGGCTGAACTAATAGTCAAATTGTAAATCCTTTAATCAAGGTGATATTGTAATAGAATGATCTAAATGCATCTAAATAGGCACTCCTAACATGGTGATTAAATCTCTTAATAAGGTTACACATAATAGTGTGTTTAATAATCTTTAATAGGGTTGGCTCTTAATTGAGCTCACTTCACAAGAGTGAAAAGTGGTAGCATGTTAATTGGTGGTTTTTCCCAAATTAGGTTTCAATATTAAATCCTAGTGTCATACATGTGTGAATATATTATTTTTATGATGCATGCTACTTACTATTATTTATTTCTATTATTAGACATATACTAAAAGGAGAGGTAGTGATAAGATGAAAAACTTTAGTTACTGATGAGTTACTATATTGACCAAGTGGCTTTATGTGTTTTAATAAGTTGTTTGAAGTTGTTAAAAGTTGGATTGGTATATCTAGACCCGAGGATGACAGATTGTACCCCCCTTAGTTATTCTGATTGTTCTAATAATAAGTAAATGAAAAAATAATCCATCCAACATGTTACTCTTTGAAGCTACCCAATGTAAAAATATTTTGAAGAAATTTACCGTTAGCCTTTGAAAAAAAAAGGAACATTCAAAGAGAGATTTGTGACCTAATCTACACTAGTTGAATTCAATTCTATTCGGTGCATATATTAGGTGAGTAGAAAATATATGAGAGAATGATGGTTTTTTTGAAGACACACTTTGTTGTGAGCATAAACAAGGCTTGAGAACAAAGATGCAATGTCTATTCTATGGATTCAAGCATATGAGATGACGTCAGAGCTCTATTGTCACTGTCAATAAGAGTAATATTGACTAAATATTGTCACCTTTATTCAAAACAAAATTATAGTGTTGGGTGATGCAGGAATTGAGGAAATTCACAACAAAGAATTGTGTGTAGGTAGAGTAGTTAAAGATAGTTACAAGAATCTCAAAGCTTGAGGACTCATGCATATGGTGCATATGCCTAAAGTCTTTTTTGACAAATGAATTAGATATGTATGGATTCAAGTACATGATAGTTCACTTTGGATTTATGAAGAGATAAAAATAAAGATTTTAAAGGTGATCACTAACAAAGTCATAGGACTACGAACACAAAGTAAATAATTCTCACTATGAGCTAGTAATGTGAACAACAAACATTTTGAAGTTACTCTTTGAAGTTACCCAATGTAAAAATATTTTGAAATTAATCTTTGAAGTTACTCTCTAAAGTTGCCCAATGTAAAAATATTTTGAAGCAATTTACTGTTAACCTTTAAAATAAAGAACATTCAAAGAGTGATTTGTGACCTAATCTACACTAGTTGAAATAAATTCTATTTGGTGCATACATTAAGTGAGTAGAAAATATATGAGAAAATGATATTTTTTTGAAGACACACTTTGTTGTAAGCAACAACAAGGCTCAAGAACCAAGATGCAATGTCTATCCTATGGATTAAGGCATATGAGATGATGTTAGAGCTCTATTGTCACTGTCCATGAGAGTAATATTAATTGACGATATTTTCACCTTTATTCAAAAGAAAATTATAGTGTTGGGTAAAGTAGGAATTGAAGAAATGCACAACAAAGAATTGTGTGTAGATAGAGTAGTTAAAGATAGGTATAGGAACCTCAAAGTTTGAGGTCTCACACATATGGTGCATATGCCTAAAGTCTTTTTTGACAAATGAATTAGATATGTATGCAGTCAAGTACATGATGGTTCACTCTAGATTTATGAAGAGAAACCAATAAAGATTTTAAGGGAAATCACTAATTGATTCACTTGTTAGGATGAAACCGTAGATCCAATTTCAACTTGATTGCTGATTAGATCCTTGAAGTACAGATCACCTCTTGTGATTGATGCAACTATACTACTCTTTGTAGACCTTGCTGAATACTCTACTCTCCTATTTATTTGCATTCAATCTTCTAAAAACATTACATATTCATCTTATGATATATTGGTATGATACAATACATCACATATACATACCATCCAAAAATTTACAATTACAAGGTTGGCTAAAACAGAAGTAAACAAAATATCACTGAGTTGGCCAAATAGTAGAAACTTGGGTTCTGTAAGCTAACTTGGTGAACTTCTAATACTTTGGTCCACTATATTACTCGGCATCATCATGCAATCAATAGAAGTATAGGCTCGATCCATACTAATCGCACAATGTAGCTTCAAACTTGGTGACCACTGGAGACTTAGTAGATATAGTGTTACTCGGTAGATATTGAATACTTTGTTTACCTTGTTGGAACTTGGTAAACACTTCTCATTCCATCACTTGGTAGACACTAGCTTCATATCACAAAAAATAATGACTCAATAGATACTGCAAAGCTTGGTGACCACTATCTACTCAGTGATAACTGCTAAACTATACACTATCTATATTCACTCGGTAGCTTCTGCAATGCTCGGTATGAACTGTGAAACTTGGTTATCACTAGATTTCTTGGTATCCATTGGGGGACTGAGTGATGAGCTCGATAACCATACAAAATTGAATAAGTGTTGTCACTAATGAAAAATATAACATAATGCCAACAATCTCCCCCTTTGGCATTAGTGAGAAAAACACTTATAAGCCAAGACTTATGTATACTAACATACTGAATTTTGATTTGTCAAAATTTATCTTTGTAAAGCAACTATATATACATTTTCACATATCTCCACCATACATAAGACATGATATATACATAGTCTTGTACCCTTTTTATTCTGTACATAAATCAATATATTCTCTACCTCTTTCTCTCTACATATCTCTTACTCCCCCTTTTTGACAATAATGCCAAAGAGTTATGCAATATATTCAAATAGAGACATCAAAAATTGAGAGAAACTTGAAATGTACCTTGAGAATAAGAGCTAATGTCTTATCCCAGTTGTCTTGAAAAATTTTGTAGGTGGAGAGTGCCACTTGAACTTCTACTGAAACTTCAATCATATGGTCTACAATAGAAAAATTGTTATCCTCGACCAATGTCTTTGAATATGAAACATGTTTCTAAATTGTTTCCATGATTGGAAAGATCATATTTTGGATATCTATCAATGTGGACCTGATCCTTGCTTCTTCTTTTAGCAATTCTACCTGCATATTTGACAAAAAATTGATCTTAATATGATGTGTTGAGCTTGAGTTGGGGTCAAGCTGTAACCATTGAGCACTGACCTCCATATCTACATTAATCTTATTCAATTTCTCTTTTATTTCTTTGGTGTACTCAGTAACATCACAAAGTTTTCCAAAAATAGATGTTACATTGGTGAAAGAATGTTCAAGATTGCTCAAAATTGAGGATAGTTCGACCTAGTTTATGGTAATGTGGTAAGCAATGTGCTCAAGCACTTTATTATCAAACTTTTTCTTGACCAGATGTATCCTCACTGAACTTATTGATCACTTCTTCCAATTGTAGAAAAATGTGTTGAGATGAATCCACATCAACACCTATATCTTTTGTTATTATATTCTTTGCATTCTCAATTATTGTAAACTCTCTATCTCTTTTAGCTCTTAACTACTTCTGGCTTGCCTTCTATTCCAAAAGCTGACTAACCAATCTCATTCCATCAACTGTAGTAGTATCCAGATCCAATTTGGGAATTACAATTTCTTTTTCCAAATCAATATCACCATCAATTTCCTTACCAGTAAGAAAAAGTTTTAGAGGTACCCTTGGTTCTACTTCTAACATTACTACCTCAGACATAGAAATAGAGACAATTGTAGAGATAGTTGGACTTGCAGTAAAAACTTGAATAGCACCAACTGGAGGAAAACTAAGAGAAGTGCTAACTGAATCCAAAATTGATGTGCTACCCAAAATTGAAGTGATAAAAGGTGGAAAATTTATTGGAGCACATAAAATAGGAGCACTAGAGGAAATATTTACAAGTGCTGTACTTATAGGTGTATGCAAAACCAAAGTTGAAAAAATTGTAGAACTAGATGCTTCACTTACTGCTGATGTAGTTGACTTAGGAGCTAATCAAGAGGAGGGTTGCAACTCTGTAGATGAAGTGGAAGACACTTCCATTATTGATACCTAGAGCTAAGAGGGGCCAAATAGTGACTAAACAGATGATGTGTCTATTGTAGTTGTGGTCACATTTGCTGAAGTTGTCTCCAACCAAGATGATGTAGTAGTCTTTGGTAGACAGTGAGGAAGGGAGGCTATGACTTGTGTTGCTATTCTCACTAGATCATTCTCTTCATCTCCTTCCTTGTCTTCCTCATCAGCTTCTTCCTCTTTCTCTTCTTCATCAGCCTTCATCAACTCTTGACATTCCTCAGCATCAATGGTAACACAAAGAGTGTTATCTTCTTCCTCATTGTCACTGTCATCATCATCATCCTTGATTTATACCAGATCTTCACTAGGCTTGTGCAAATGATAATTCTATTACCACATGTTTGTAGCATCCCTAACCACATGCTCAATGTCTTTCATCAAAATTAAATGTGTATGATATCTAATCATCATTTTACCTTCATAATTTTAATTGCTACCTTAACTTCTACATCTATGAGACTTGGTAGTAGTTGCTTTAGTGATTTTACATATATGTCTTTTGTTATTTGTTCAACTAATTCCCACATTGGCTTCAATCTTGCCAATAATTCATTTGAAATCTGAGGGGCAATTTGATCAGGGGAATATTTCCATTTTCCCATTTTATGGAGTACAAGCTCCTCAATCTGTATTTTCTTGGCATCTATTCTTGTTTAAAATTTTAGTGCCTTGAAGTTTGTGGTGCCTGCAACTTCTTCCACTTGTTTCAACCTTTCTTGAGAGGTGAGTGGGGGCTTACTGAACACAACATCACTGTCACCTTTCCTTTTAGATCTCCTTGTAAATATAGCTATGGAGGCCTTGGGTGGCTTTGTAATAATTACCTTGCCCTTCTTTTTCACAAGCTTTGCCTCTTTCTTAGATTCCTGCTCTTCTTCTTCTGATTCTTCTTCATCCTCTCATTTTCTCTCAATAAGCATGAGATGGGTACTTGTAGTTTTTAACTTGGCTACCTTCCTCTTGCCTTTTCTTATAGCCTAGGGTAGCTTGATTTCAATCTCAATTTTGGCTTTGGTTTCTTCATAGGTTCCAAAGACAAGTAGCTTTGGATCTACTAGCTCATTCACTAAGGTTTCAATAATATCTTTTGTTTCATCAATGTTAACCCCATATGGAAGAGATTTCACCCATGCAACTCTAGGCCTAACTACCTGGATATACACTTTATCACAATCAACCATAAAACATACATCATTTTTGTAATCCTTAACTAGCTTAGGAGGAATCCTAAACTTGTTGTTCATCAGCTTCAAAATAATTATCCATAATACTATCAAAATTTTCAGCCATTTTTGCAATGAATTCATTAATTAGATACAAAATTGGAGTATCTTTCCTCCATACTATTGAACCTTTTGATGGGAAAAACTTTTGAACATAAAAGAAATGACATGTTAAAAAAGAACCAAATTTATAGGGGTTGTTCTTCGATGTCTTGATGCTGTCCATATTCTTGTTCAGCTATTTCAACAATAATTAGATAACAGATCGAATTCCAAATTCTTCTTTACAACCTTGTATGCCAAATCAATTGCCTCACATGGAAATCTATTCAAATGACTAGAGCTATATATCTTGTGAGAAATGATGTGAATAGCAAACCTTAATTCTATGTTAGATACATTGCTAATCTTCAGACCTCTACCATCCCACTCAACTAGGGTTTTCTTTTGAAGCTCTTCATGACCTAGGGTTTTGGTAGTTTTTTGCTTGTTCAGCATAGGGAGACCCATGATCTTTTGATCATTTTTGTCATGATCAACACTAGCTGATCTAATCACAACTGACCATTATGCACATGGCTCAGAATATACCTAATCCACTTTATTTGGAAACTCCTTGGCAAATGTAGGATATGACTTAATCCTTTGACCTCTAAATGCTTATGCTCGAGTTTTAGCGAGCCATCAACACACATTTGTCCTAGGGTACTGAGCATCTCTAGGGATCCAATTTCTTGTACAAAACACTTAAAATGAGTGTGAATATCATTAATAAGGAGTACGTTTGGAAGAATTTGTGATTGAGCTCCATTTAGGTTGAGTGACTTCACAACTGCTGGTACTAGAAATTTGGTGCCTTCCACTCCATGCTTTTTACGAACATTTCAAAACCTCTTTTTGCCTTAGTATTGTTGGTGCTTCTGGATGGCATGGCTACTCAATAAATGACAAAATTTCTTCGAAGAATTCTTTGCTGCAAATTCACTCAAGATTTCTTGGATGCACCTCAAAATTGCTCTACTTTGGGTATTTTGAAGTTGCGGTGAAAAATGAAGCTGAATTCTACCCTTTTGATGAAAGTTCTCCATTAATGCTTGGTACCATAATGACATAGTGGGTGACAAATAGTCATTCACTCGCTCAATAGTGACTCGACGATTGAAAATAAACTTTTATTACTCCTAATCTAGCTTAGTAGAGTCTATAACCAACCTTGCTCAATATGACTTGATTTCTTGTGATCCCTTTGTATTTGAAATACTAATTTGGATCTTCTACTTCCTTTCATTTGAACTGCTCAAGATTTGACTCGAAGATAGAGTTCCAATTCTTCCCTTAAGAATCTAATTGGAAATGGTGGAGTGACATGACCATCATTTGAACTATCTTGCTCAGTAGATTTGGGAATCCATTGTTGTCTCATCTACTTCCTAATGTTATTAGCTTTAGCTTTCTTTTCTTCTTCAACCTTTCCTATGTTCATGCATTTTTTAGCTATATGACCAAGTTTAGTGCATGTATAACATCTTATTGTATTATCCTTCTTTCTCAAGTGACGCCTTGCATAGTTTATGCCAATGTGTCCATATTCTCCATAGTAATGACATCTACACCAAGTATTGTAGTCCTAACCAAATAATGCCTTTGTAAGTTGTTCAACTAGATTGAATGATTTGGATCTACATTCAGATGCCTTGTGACCTTGTTTCTTACATTTGTGACATTTACCTTCAAATTTTGGTTTCTCCTTGCATTCATTAGCTTTATGACCATGCTGACTACAATTGTAGCATTTTCCATTGAATTTTTCCTTTCCATTGCTCAACATTTGTTTGGTGTATGACCTAACTTACCACACTGATTGCAAGTAGGTTTTTGATTCCTTTGGGCACCTTGTTTGGAAGATTCACCTTCTTCTTTGTATCCAAGTCCTGCTTTACCCTCTTGCCTATAGAGATTCTACTCACTTTGCTAATTCAATTGATGCATATCTGCTTGAGATTTCATTATTCTTTCATTGAGTTTATTTTTAGAATTTAGAGCAGCTTTCAATCTTTCATTGATTAAATTATTCCTTAAACTTTCATTTTCAGATCTCAGACTCATAATTTCCTCATTTGCATTGGAGAGTTGATTGATAAGACTTTCTTGCTAAAGGGATTGACTTTGAGTTTCATTATTTCTTGTCTCTAAGTCTTCACTTTCCTTATTCCTTTGTTCCAAGATTTCACACATTCTTATTGATTGAATTTCTTGTTCTCTTTTCAATTTCTTACCTCTTCTTGTAGAGAGCCATTCTTTTCTAGGAGTTCTTTGATTACCTCATTTGCTTCATTTGAACTACTTGAGGGGAAAAATTCTTCAATATTTTCTTCAACATACTGGTGGTCATTCATTTGTTTTGCAAGTTCCTTCATTCTTTTTAGGGATTGGGAAATATGCTCTTTTGCTTCTTTGAGTTGAACTATGGCCATCTCTAGATCTAGCTTTTCATTGTCAATAGCTTTGTCAAGTCTGAATATCTCCATTGTCGTTGATTTTTGCTGAAGTTGTCAAACTTTATCCTAAGAACCACAAAGATTTGATACCAAATTTTGGAAATAATCAAGACTAGCTAAGTTACTAAGAGGAGAAGGGTGAATTAGTAACTTCAAAAAATTTAAATTAATTTAGTATTTGATCCATTCACCATTAATTCATCTAATCTACTGCAAACATGAGAAAAGATAAATATTGAACACATATGAACACAAAATTTTGGTGACCTAGAAACCTTTCAAATAGAAAGTCAAATTGGGATGGGCATGATACACACAAAACTTCACTATTGTAGTATAAAGTTAGCCTGTTAAGGCTTACATTGACCACTTCTGATGATTTGCCTTGTTAAGAGCAATGTGGACTGCTAGATCCACCTTGCTAGAGGTTTTACAAACATACAATGAAGTATGCACTCTATTAAGAGATTTAAAGAAATACTATTAAGTCTACCCTGCTAAAGGATTTAGAAAACTAATTCACCTATTAGGATGAAATAGTAAATCTAACTTACAACTTGATTTTTGATTAGATCCTTGAAGTATAGATCACCTCTTGTGATTGATACAACTTTACTACTCCTTGTAGACCTTGCTAAATACTCTACTCTGCTACCAATTCATATTCACTATTCAAAAAAAATTACATATTCATCCCATGATACACTGGTATGATACAATACATCACATATATACCATCCCAATATTTACAATTACAAGGTCGACTAAAACACAAGTAAACAAAATATCACTGAGTCAGCCAAATAGTAGAAACTCGGGTTCTGTAAGCTGACTTGGTGAACTTTTGATACTCAGTATCCACTGCATTACTCAACATTTTCATGTACTCAGTAGAAGTAGAGGCTAGGTCCATACTAATCAAACAATGTAGCTTTGAACTCATTGACCATTGGAGACTCGGTAGATATGGTGTTAGTTGGTAGATACTAAATACTCTATTTACCTTGCTAGAACTTGGTAAACACTGCTCATTCCATCACTCGGTAGACTAAAGCTTCACATCACAGAAACTAATGACTTGGTAGACACTATAAAAATCGATGACCACTATCTATTCAGTGACAACTACTAAACTACACAGTATCTATATTCACTTAGTATCTTCTTGAATGCTTAGTATGAATTGTGAAACTTTGTTATCGTTGGATTTCTCAGTAACCATACAAAATTGAATAAGTGTTATCACTAATGAAAAATATAACATAATGCCAATAGAGGTAGGTTAAGAAAAATTTATGAAGACTGATAAGGGAAAAGTGTTCAAAAGGAGAAAAATACAACCTTTTGTTGCAAAGAGAAGGGTCACATAGAGTTAGGTCAAGACTCCACTAGCATCAAAGAGGTCAAAAGTTGAGCTTGAGAGATAAGTGATCTCATGGTGAAGAATGTTTAGAAGGAGGATGTGAAAGATTCCATTTGACCCTATAGAATTAGCTTAGTATGCCATTTATATAGATTAATAGTTGGGAAGGTCAATCCAGATGTACTTGCAAATTTGATAGAAACTAACAAGAAAATGGTTGAGGATTCATTGATCAAACATTTTAGAGAATTTAGAAGGTATCCTAGAGATATAAAGGATAAAGTTCCCAAGGATCTATATAATACATTATTAGTGAGATGAAACTCAACACACCAAGGAGTATAGGAGTTGAGGAAGTAAGTGTTAAAAGATTTACTTCTTGACTTATTTGTAAATGATAATGAAGTGTGGATGTACAAATACAACAAAGCATTTAGAACTAAAGTAATAAACCACTATTGTGTTAGTTAATGAAGGAAAAATTTTGATTCAAGATATTAGAAAGGTATTTTTTTAAGATCTACAAAGAGATCATAATCAAGCCTCTAAAGAGGTAGGACCCTTAAGCACTGATGATATGTTAACTGTTAGTGAATTAATTGGCTCTACCCATTTTTAACCTGAGAAGTTTGAATAAGGATAAGTCACTATTGAGGAAAACACTAAAAAATAAGGTGGATTTGATACTAAAGATAATGTTATAGTCAATTTGGCACTTGTATAGAAGAGAGTAGGAAAAATAGGAAAGGGAAGAATGGCTACTATTGATAAAAGTAGAGTAGAGACAATTGGTAGAGATATAGAAGGCCAACATGCAGTTATACTAGTAAGAACTACTAGTTTTACATTACTTGAAATAACAAGTCAAAAATTGATATCAACTAAAGAAGTATTAAATTCTACGAGCAAAAAAGATGAGTAGAATCTTATATCTATTGAACCACAACACATCACTGACAATAGGTATGAGAAAAATGATTGAAGGAAATCAGGAGTTCCAAAAGGATACAATTGATAAGGGTAGTTATTGTAAGCATTCTAGAGCACAAAAAAAGAGAGAAAAAAGTGGCAACACTCAAACTTAAATTAAAAGTATGTCTAGTGTGGTCCCAACTGACACAGAGAAGAAAGAAAATAGAGGGAAGGATGACAATTAAAAAGACAAGGACAAGAATGGAAAGAAAGATGATATGGTGAAGGCCAATAGAAAAATAATGTCAAAGGTAAAAGAAAAAGAGATGATCCAAAGAAGAAGAGGAGGAGGATAATGATCTTCCAAATGATGAACCTCAATTGGACATATTAAAGGAAATTATTTTAAGATTGAAGAAGAAAGACTGAGAAGAGTTTCAAAAAGTTTTGGCAATCAAGATAGAGATTGATCTTATAAGGTAAAAAATAATTAAGAAGCAGGTATTGAATAGGAAACTATATATGTTTCAACACCTTATGCTAGATATTATTGTAGATATTGAAAAAATAGTACCAAGGAAATTGAAAGCATATTTGGAGACTACATAAGCAATAGGAAGAAAAACCTAGAGATTAGTTGACTAAGGAGGTTGCATGTAAAGTTGAAGAGTGGACAAAGAATTTTTTTATCTAATAAGATTATAAATTTGAAAGGGAAACTACAAAGTGATATTGTTGAAGTACATGAGATATTGAATAAAGCCACTATAATGTATACTATTTTATCCATTGTTGGTACATATACTATAGAGATAGGTACAAGTGTTATTGGTTTATAGCTGATAGATTAAGTCATATCAAAGGTTTGGACTCATCAGTAAATATTTTTCAATATTCATTAAGATTAAGGGAGTTCATTACAAAAGAATGAGAACTTGTAGTTGAGAAGGAGAAAATGATAGCTAAAGTTTTGGAGTTACAAGGAATGTTAAGTTTACATATAAATATTATGAAGAAGAGTTTGATGGAAGCAAGAGTTGTTGATCAAACACTAGAAAATTACACTTGATAGTTTGAATGAATAATATTACATTAGAATTAAATAATCATATTCTTATTGTAAGCATTTTCCTTAGGGAAAAATCACCCAAGATCAAGAAGCTCAAGCACTAGCACAATATGGACCAATATTGTATGATAAGAATAACAATATGAGAATGAATTGATGTACATACACACTAGGATTTCCTATATATAAAGGGCTTTAGAATGACTGGGAGTCTTGCAAAATGATAAAGCTCACAACTAAACACATGTCCACCAAGAGTGGATTATCCTCCATTGAGCATAGAAATTAGTGTGATGATGAGAGGATAAGCCTACATAGGTGTGTCATGTAAAAATATATTGTAGACACCATGTATTAGAGTGTGAACAATTGTGTTGTCTACTGACAACTTAGATAAACATGCAAACTCCTGTGTTGTAGACACCATGTGCTAAAATGAGTTTCTAACTCCTATGTTGTCAACAAGACAAGTCATATGAGTATGCATACTCCTAGATGTCTAACTAATAAATAATAAAATAATGCATTAACCTAAGTAAACTTAAGTAAAGTGTAATAGTAAATAATTATTTACACTAACACCCCTCCTTAAGTGCAACTTAGTGGAGTGCACTTAAGCTTATGAAAGTTATAATGAAAATGCATGATGGGTCCTAGATTCTAGGCCATGTTAGGTACCCATGTAAAAATGCAATGAAATCTCTCTAAAAATAGAGAAAGGGGGAAACCCTCATAGGAAAAACCCTCCCTCAAAAAGATAGATGAAAAAACAAGATGCATGGATGGATGGAGTAATGAAGACTCCCCCATTACAACATACATCATGTATATATAGTAGAGAACTAGGAGAAGAACACAATGCCATAAGAGGAAAAGGTCCCTCCATAAGATAGAATAAGGAGAAGAAGAATAAAGGAGACAAGGTTGTATGCTCCCCTCTCCCCCCCACCCCCCCATAAATGTAGAATGCCGATCAGTGATAGCTACTCCAAGATGAATGTAGAAGCTGATCCATGAGTGTTGAATAATGTTCCTCCCTTTAGGAAGAAAAAATGTCATAAGTACATATGAGATGCTTTCCCAATGTGTAGA
This sequence comes from Cupressus sempervirens, assembly GCA_028749045.1. Taxonomy (NCBI): domain Eukaryota; kingdom Viridiplantae; phylum Streptophyta; class Pinopsida; order Cupressales; family Cupressaceae; genus Cupressus; species Cupressus sempervirens. The sequence goes on along the minus strand of CM053787.1, from coordinate 897,589,446 downwards.
AATAATCATGAAAATGAATGGTGTCTCTAAAAATTGCTCAACTGTCCCTGTGTCGATACTGATCGTCACCCCTTCCAACATTGCTAAAAGGAAGAAGTTTAGCTATAGAAAGGATGAATGTCGAACATATTACAAAGAACCAACTATCTCCTTGACTGATAAAGAGACCTCCTATAACTATTGTACATAAGGATCCACAATCATATCAACCTATAAAGACTGATCATGTAGAGAATGGACAAGAGGGTCGAAGTGTTCCCTTCCAGCAACTAAAGAGGGATCTTCTTCATCAAAGAGAAGATTTATATCATCAATGATGTCTCCAAAATATGCTCTGTAGGACTCTACAAAAAAACCTAAAATATCTATCATGTAGTCATCCCCTAATTCAGGAACTGGAAGACAAGGTGTACCCAATTGTACTGAATTGCATGGACCTATCACTGTAGAAATGAATGCATGTGGAATTTTTCAATGTTGTGACCTTTTTATTTTTCTATTAATAGGATCCTCCACAATTGAACCTATTGAATCGCTATCATTGTTCTCACTATCAGTTTTGACAATGTATGAAGTATGGAGAGGATTAGAGGATAAACTAGGTTAAATTTCCTCATAGTGAACATTCCTCTCTATGAATATCTCATGAGTCTTAGGATCCATAAGTCTATATGCCTTAACACTTTCCAATGGAAGTAGAAGAACTTGGTGGTGGTACTTTATATTCCCTTGAAGATATGTGTGCCCATGCTAGACAACCAAAAACTCTGAAGTGTTCTACAACTAGTTTTCTTTCACACCATGCCTCAAAAGGAGTCATTCCATCTAAAACATTATGAGAAGACCTATTAAGGATGTTATTGGCACTACTTATAGCTTCAACTTCAAGTGATGGATCAAGCGACTTAGCTTGAATCATGAAACTTGCCATTGAATTAAGAGTTCTAATCCTCCTTTCTGCAACACTTGTCTTTTGTGCACTAAATGCTACAAGATTTTGAAGATCAATATGCTCAAGTTCATAAAAGTCTCTAAGTCTTGAGTTCACATATCTAATTTCATTGTCCATACAAAGAACCTTGATAGCTTTACTTGATTTCTTCTCACCATGACTCTTGAAGGCTAGAAACTTAACAAACACCTCATTCTTGTGATTAAGAAAGTAGACCCATGTGTAGCATGAAAATTCATCAATGAAAGTGAGGACATAATGAACCTTGCTAACTGATGTCATTGAAAAAGGGCCTACTAGAATTGTGTGAAGCAACTCAAGCACAACTAATTCTCTCCAAGACTTTCCTTTGTCAATCTTCTTTTCTAGATGCATATCTATTGAAAAAGTTGAACATTCACCTATAGAAAAGTTGATAGTAGGTAGACCTTTGACCATATTTTTTGAGCTAAGTTGATAAAGATAGTGAAAGACAAGATGTCCATACTGCTCATGCAATAATTTACTCTATGATTATGAATGTGTCAACAATGCATGTGAAGGAGGCTTAGGCACAAAGTGGGAGAAAGAATAAAGCCTCGTGTCATGATTAACTTTACCCACTGCAACCAATGAATCATCTTTAAGATTTCACACCACTACTGAATGAAGAAGGAACTCAACTTTATTACCACCTCCATAGTGAGTGATTTCATAAATTGAAAGGAGATTAGTGCTAAGGTTAGGAACATAGAGAACATCTTTGAACTCTCCATTTTCCATCTCAAGTTGTCCTTTCCCTTCAACTTCCACTTGTGTATCATTCCCTACAAAGATGTGAGGTACCTTGGACTACTTCAATGAAGAAAAGTGTCCTTTTGAAGAACCCATATGATGTGAGGCACCCTAGTCAAGAATCCATTCCCCTAAAGAACTTGAACTGGCCATAAATGCTTGCCCTTTTCCCTATGAAGTGGATGGATTTGAATCCTTAGAAGCATTTGGCACATTGATTTCCTAACTAAGTTTTCCAAGTCATCTATTCTCTTAGTCTTGCAATGATGCTAATCATGATTTGGTTTCTTGCAATATGGACAAAATAGTTTATACTTCTTGTTGTTGTTTGCCTTCCTGTTGGAAGAAGAATTTGCCTTGTTGTGAGGAGGAATATTATTGTGTCTCTGATTGTGATTTTGGCTTCCACTACTTTTTCTTGCTATTGTAAAACTTTTTCCACCTTGATTTGTTTTGTTCTCATTACTAGCCACCAATGTTGTAGACTTGGATGACTTGAGAATTGCCATATCTATCAACTTGGATTGTTCTAACATCAACATTTTTGCAAATGTATCAAATGAAGGTTTAGTGAAGGAACTTCCCATGGTCAACCTGTGAGTGTTGTATATCGAAACAAAAGATGCATACTCTAAAGGTAGCCTCTTCAAGATGTGATGTATCAATCTATCATCCTTCATGGGATTACCACAATCCTTAGGTAATGCTCTCAATTCATTGGCTTTGTTGACATAGTCTTGAATTGTATCAAAATTCTAAGGATCCAATAGAAGTAGATCATCCTCAATTTGGAATCCTCATCCACCTTACCATATAACCCTTCAAGTTTCTCCCAAGCACCCTTGGCACCCTTAAAGCTGGAAATATGGAAGAAAAGATCTCTATGAACAAAAATCCTAATAATTCCTAAATCTTGGTTGTCTTTAACTTGCCAATCAACTTGTGCAACAACATCAATGTGTTTTACAATTGTACCATCAACATATAGATTTAAACCTTTTTCCATTAGTCTACTCCATACAATATCTTTCCATGTAGTATAATTGTGTGAAGTTAAAAGTGGAGCTTTACATGAACCCATGATGCAAAAAATGAAAAAATGAAAAAGAGCACAAGAGAGAAAGAGAGACACAAGAACATAAGGCAACCCTTCCCTCCTCGCATTTACTAAATCAAAGGACCCCCCACAAAAAATGATGCTTTTGGCATTTTATATGTAGTGCATTTAGAATAGGCCACTTGTCAAAATGGATGAAAGTGGGCTTCTAATTTTGTTGTTTACAACCTTCTTTTGGAGTTCAAATCTAGTACTTATCAATGTATCTCAGATATTCAACAATTTTGAAGTTTTATCAAAGTAATACAATGCACAAAAGGACCTATTTCTGAAAGTGGTATTTCTATCCTCACAAGCCTATAATTTAATCTGGAAAGTGTACACAAAATTATTCACTTAAAAAAAAAAAAAAAAAACCTAAAAATGTGTCTAGATGAGCCCATACAGAGCATTTGAAATTGTAAAATGTAGGATTGGACAAGTATAGTTGCCAAAAACTAAAACTTTTGACAAATTCATGCACCGAAACTAGAAAATAATAGCACCACTAAAATATTTAAGAAATTCTAGCCAAAATCAAAAGAATTATACTTGATTTGAAGTTTAGATGACTAAGATATGGCCTCCTAAAGTTGGATTGTCAAATCAAGATTGCATATGGAGAGGGGTCTAATAAAAAAAATTAGGTTAAATTTGACTTCCAAAAGGTCATCATAGTAGTGTAATCTAGCTTGCTAATGATAGTCAAATGGCTATCGAATTTAATGCTGCAAAAAAGTGATGTCAACAAAAAAATGGGCCCACTAGATGACATGGCAGGCTATACTCTATGGCTGATGATGTTAGTGTTACAGATATGCTAATGTGGATGATGATGTCACTCTTAACTAGGCGTATAGAGTTTGACATGGTAGTGCCACATGTCTAGCTGATATGGGGCACAATGGCTTGCTGATGTGGTCCTGACTCTATTGTTAGAGTGACTCGGTGGTTGAGTTGGCGCCTGTGATCTGTGTGGCTTGTTGAGTTGGCAAGTTGTGTCAAACACTGACAAGAGTTGTTTATGAGTTCTCCGAAGCTAAAGATTCCATTGCCAGAGGTTTGGTGCTGGTCACTAGTTGGAAGAAAAGGTCAAAAGGTACTAGTGGGATGGAAAATAACTGATGGGTGGGTGTGGGTTTAATATCACATGCACCTCACTATGGTGCAAAGCCGTATTTAAAAGAAAAGAGTCATCATCCTTAAATTGGCTTCGAAGCCACAGATGTGTTGAATGTTAGTTTTATTTGATGTCATTGGAATGTGTGGTGGTTGCTAGTATGAGGAATATACCACTAAACTATGAATAGAATATGCTAAAATTGTAGAGGAATATTTTATGGCCACGGGAGCCAGGATTTGATCACTTGATTCCTGAAAAAAAAATTTCCTTAGGGAAAAATCATCCAAGATCAAGAAGCTTAACCACTAGAAAAACATGAACCAATAAAGTATGATTACAATAACAATATGATAATGAATTAATTCTCCTCTACAAGCCTAATGGCCAAATTTTTTTCAAAAAATATAATCCAAAAAATAATGTAGCAAAATTGCAGACAAAAATTAAAATTGGAGATCTAAAAATAAATTATATAAATCTAATAGATCATACCAAATTCTACAAATTGAGCCTCCAGGTGCCAGTTTGCAAACAAAATTTTCCTAGATTTTGACTATGGCTTAGTGTGGGCAAATTTATAGTCAAAATTCACTAAATTGATGCTCTAGATGCAATGGTTAGGTCAAATTTGGCTCTAGATGCTCCCAATGACTGTGATACTCTAAATCTAAATTGAGGTCCCTTGAAAGGTGAAGCAAAAAAAATGGTATCCAATGGCTCTGTGAAGAGAAGCTCCTTCAGCTCTAATACCATGTATTGCTTTTCCTATAGGGAAAAATCAACCAAGATCAAAAAGCTCAAGCACTAGCAAAACATGGAACAATAAAGTATGATCAGAATAACAATATGAGAACGAATTGATATACATACACACTTGGAGTGTTTGTATAGAAAGCCCTCCAGAATGACTAGGAGTTAGCAAAATGATAAGACTCACAACTAAGCACATGTCCACCAAGAGTGGATTATCCACCATTGAGCACATAAATTAGCATGATGATGAGAGGATAAGCCTACATAGGTGTGTCATGTAAAATGATGTTGTAGACACCATGTGCTTAATTAGAGTGCAAATAATTATTTTCTTTACATGACAACTCAAATAAATATGTAAACTCATGTGTTGTCAACAAGACAACTCATATGAGTATGCATACTCCTAGGTGTCTAACTAATAAATAATAAAATAATTCATTAACCTAAGAAAATTTAAGTAAAGTGTGATAATAAATAATTATTTACACACACTTATTCTGCAATATTTGAATAAAACATGGGAAACACTTAGATAGGTAATTGGATCAAGGTATACAACTATTGTGAATAAATTGTAAATGGTTGTGGTTTTGATTACATATTCTAGTTTTCCATTTTTATTAAGATTAATTTCTATTAAAAAAAGGGGGAGGAGATATGTGTTAGGTCTGATAAGATATCAGAGAAGTTTATAAGTGAATAGATATAAAACAAAAATGGAGTACATCAGGGTATTGAAAATAGAAATAGGGAAATCATATGAATGGGGGAGAATAGTATACATGAAGAACTAGGATATTATAGTTTTTGTTTTTTCCATGAATGCCAAAGGAAAAGATTGTTGGCATTTTCATCTAATGTGTATGATGATGAAGTTTTATCATTGCTATCAAATATCTAATGACTATTCATTGGACTAATAAGGACACTCACTATTAGTACCACTGTAGAAAAGACACCATTAGAATATAATAATAGCTATCATAAATCTAAATATCAAAGTAAAGTAGGAAATACATTATGAGAGCATTGTTACAAATAGATAATATTGGGAGGGGGCGGGGGGTGTGAATCAATATTCTATAAACTTTTTCCCACAACTAAATATTGTTAATTACTTTATAACTTGCATATGAAAGGAAACAAGTATTTCTGAATAGTAAATATAACCATACACATAAAGAACTCATAACACCATTATTTGTTAACTAGGGAAACCCTGGCCAAGGGATATCCCCAATGGGGATGATACCCACTAGATGAGTCACTAAGCAATAGGATCTTGTTAAGGATATTAACCATGTTAAGAGTTTATAAAGTACATATAGTTTCTTGAGTCCTTGTTAGAGAAATAAGCCTTTTTAGAAGCCTCAAACATGTTAGGAGTTGGCAAAAAAAATACAATGTATACAAGAAGAGCCCACTACCCTAACATGCAATTATACAATTTAGTTCTTCACAAGAATATATATATATATATATATATATATATATATACATATAGTACTTTTTGTCTAATGTATTTTGCACTTTCTCTGATCAAACATCAGATGTAGTTTTCATATAATCAATCATAAATCTTACATAGATCATACATGTCACATAGTTCATCATACATCACACACTTATCTTCGCAAGATAAGATCTTTACTTATACCTCCCATATTCATAATTCACTGTTTAGTTGGCCTTCATGCTTTCACACACTTTACATACTATGAAATAAGTTATGGAATAATATTAACATATTCATCTCATCATGACTTAGTAATTATTTTGTAACAAAAATAATTCCTAAAGTCATACAATCCAATTCTCTACTATGCTCTGTTATGTATTGTAAAACACTCACACTGGTATTTTAACCATATCTCACATCATATTGTCTATACACACTTTCACATTGGCATAAATCATCATGAAACTATCATAGATATTTCCTCAATTGTGCATGATCTAACTCTCAATGCGTCATCCCTACACTTGATATATGTCTTTGCACTGTTGCAAACTCTCTAACACTTGGACAATTTTCTAACTATAAATGCATAAGTGAAATGTTGAATACATGTTGTCATAAATAACAACCATCAGGACACCTATCTAACCATATTTCCAAAAATATACCCATTTTTCATTTTATGGAAATATTTGGGAAAATTGGCTAAGTCCCAAAATGATGTCATACATAACCAAAAACAAATAAGAGTAACTACACAAAATTGCCTTCAAAACATGATAATTTTATTTATGTTTTGATGGATCATCACCTTCCTTATCACTCCTTTACATTGATACATAAGTGTACTCCCACTTATATATACAATAAAAAATTTACAAATATACAATTTTCCTTTACATAACACTTCCCTTTTGACATCAATGGCAAAAGTGTCAAAAATTGTATCCTTAAAAACTGGGTGTCTTGCCTCTAATCATCTTGATATTCAAGAAAAGAAATTTGCATATATAAGTTTCAGTCTTTCCACTTCCTTCTTTTAGTTCTCCTTCATTGTATCTGAAATAGTGATTGGTGTGCATAGTTCATAAGATGCCACTTCACCTGCACTTAAATTAGTATAGACAAATTTTTCATAGGAAGTCTTTACTAGAAGACATTCCTCCAATTGCCTTTGCAAAATGCTAATCTTTGTTTCCTTCTCCTTAGTAGATTCCAAGCCTTTGATCTGATGTAGTATCATCCTGGGTGAAAGAGAAATCTTGCATCACCCAAAAATATCTTCTTTTCAGTCTTTTCTATTTTAATAAGGACTAGTATACAAGGTGGTTATTATTTCTAGTAACTTGCTATTTTTAATAAGTTTTTCATATAAGCTTAAAATATTCCAAATATCTACATGAAGGTTCATTTTAGACTTATAAGCCTATCATAAAAATCTAATTACTCTAGCTCAAGTATCAAAGAAGCTATTAAATTTTTTGGTGGAAACATTTATAGAAAAATTCTTGAGGCTCACTGTTGGAGTCCTTAAAGTGCCTAGATGAGGTCTAAAAACTCAACAAAAGGGTGCTTACATAATTTGAGACTATATATTAGGATCTAGTGTTTTCAAAAAGTGGTTATAATAGCCAATTAGAGCAATGATTCAAGAGTTATGGCCTTCCAAAGATGAGCTACCTAAAATTTCTAAAATAATTGTCAAAGATGTATTTGGCAAATTCTATACTTATTGTTAGGGTCTCTTAGCCCTAGGTATTGAGTTTCAATGTCTAGAACCTCCCTGATTGACATAAAATTAACTTTTTAAGAAAGACCAAAACATTGTTTAGAAAAACTTTGGGTGATAGTTCACATCTTAGACTTGCAGAGTACTATAATGGAGGTGCCCATGTCGGTTAGCATATTGTACTTGTGAATTCTATAATTCCACATTTGTGGCAATAATAAGAAGTCCATATTTTTCCTCACATTTGCTATGTTTTTTTTGTTTCTATTATGTGTTCATGGTATTAAGGGGAGTACCTATCAATAAGTGGTATCAGAACTAGAGTTCTTGAGTGTGTGGACAAATCACTGACTATGAGGTAGTTCACACTAGGACTATGGTTTGCACTGAGCATGTAGAAAGATAACTAATTGTGAGGTAGTTTGCACTAGGGTTTTAGCAAAAGTGAAAAAAAATGCCTCCATAAAGAGAGTGTGATGAAAGAGCTATAGGTGTTACACTTGAGGGTTTTAGAGACCTCTAAAGAAAAATGCAAGAATTGGAAGAACAAATGCACAAAGGAATAATCTTGCCATAAGAGAAGAAAGAAAGGATGAGGATGAAGAATAAGAAAATGCCAAACCAGAGGCAGCTCTAAACCCAAAGGAAGAGAGGCTTTTTAAGGCCATCTCCAAGATTAGAAAAAGATCTAAGTTTGAGGTTCCCGTATATTTGGGAAATGTTAACCTAGAGGAGCTAATTGATTGGATAAATGACCTAGAGGAGTACTTTAAGTATGAAGATATTGATGATCCTAATAGGGTCAAGTTTGTGAAGGCAAAACTAAAGGGACATGCAAAGATATGATGGTAGGAGGTTCAATTGGAGCGAAATAGAAAGAGAAAGGGAAAATTCACTAGATAGGATCAGATGATAGCTAAATTAAAACAAAAATTCATTCCTATGGATTATGAGCTTGATGTGTTGAAGAAAATGCAAGGGTTAAAGCAAGTGGGAAAATCTATTCAAGAATATACCAAAGAGTTCTACCGAGTTCTCATTAGAACAGGTCATGTAGAGGCTGATAAGGAGAAAGTGACTCATTATATGAATAGGTTAAGACCAAGTATTTAGGACAACTTGAGTTTGATTTGAATGAGCAGTATTGAGGAGGCATGCCATTTTTCCCTAAGAGTTGAGAAGAAACTAAGAAACAAGTTTAAAAATAAGAATAGTGAAAGATGTCACAATGGAAGATCTAGTAGATGATCTTATGGTGGTTGTAATGATGATTAGAAGAATAAGGATGAGGCTGGAAGTAGCAGTTAGAACTAGGGGGAAATAATTCCAATCATTTCCATGATAAGAACATTAGAGATTGGAGATGAAGAGGTAGAGGAAAAGGATATAGAGGAGGAGGCATCCGTGGGAAATGTTTTTACAATAGAGAAGAAGGGAATAGAGCATTTGAATGTTCCTAGTGTCAAGGAAGAATAGATCAAAGAACTAAAGGCCAGGCCAGAGTTACACATGTTGATGAAGATGCCAGATCATCACATTTTGAAGATGCTAAAAGAGGAGAATTCCTAGTTAATAGAAGAGTCCTGTTGAGTAGTGAGAATGGACTTGATCAAAGAAGGAGCTTGTTTTGCATAAGATGCAAATGTAAAGATAAGTGTTGTGATGTGATTATTGATGGTAGAAGTACTAACAATCTAGTAACACAAACGATGGCCACAAACTTGAAGATGAAGAGATAAAAACAACTACATCCATACCATATTGCCTAGGTGCAAGATGACCATAAGATCATGGTCAATGAGTAGTGCTTAGTGAAGTTCAAGATTGGAAGTTAGTAGGATGACATACTTTGTGATATCATACCTATGGACGTATGTCATATGTTGTTGATAGGCCATGCTAGTTTTACAAGCATGATGTATACGATGCATGAAAAAATACCTACAATTTGACCAAGGATGGAGTGAAACATAAATTGAAGCCATTGAAGGAGAAAGAAGAAAAGGTATGTAGTGCTGACAGAATATGTTTTATTGATGGAAAAGAGTTTCTCAAAGGTATGAAGCATGAGCATATGTGTTTTTCTATAATTTTAAAGGATATTAGAGAAGAAGAACAAGAGGTACCTATAAAAGTTGTAGATATGTTAGGAGAGTTTTCTAATATTGTATCAGATAATGTACCTGATGAATTGCTCCCATTCAGTAAGATCAATTACCAGATGGATTTAGTTCCAAGAGCTAGTTTTACAAATAAGGTAGCACACAAAATTACCCCAATAGAAAGTAAAGAATTCAATAAACAATTTCATGAGTTGTTGCAGAAGGGGTTGATTAAAGAGAGTCTAAGTCTATGTGTTATACTAGCCATATTAGCACCAAAGAAGAATGGAGAATGGAGGATGCACACAGATTCTTGTGCTATCAACAAGATCACAATTAGGCACAAATTCACATTGCTAATGATGGATGATATTATGGACTATTTGAGTGGGGTTGAGTAGTTCACAAAGATAGATATGAAGAGTGGGTACCATCAGATTTGCATCAGAGAAGGAGATGAATGGAAGACTACTTTTAAGACAAAAGAAGGACTAAAAAATTGGTTAGTCATGCCTTTCAGGCTAACCAATGTACTTAGCACTTTCATAAGGCTCATGAATGAGGTACTAAAGGAGTTTCTAGGTAAATTTATCATTGCTTACATAGATGATATTTTGATCTTTAGTAAGACATTGTAGGATCATTTGATCCATATTCACAAGGTCTTTAATAAGTTGAGGGAAGAAAAGTGTTGATAAACCTTAAGAAGTGCAGTTTTGTAAAGGAGATTGTGTACTTGGGATTTTTTGTCTTAGTAGAAGGTTTGAAAATGGACCCAAAGAAAGTGAAGGCTATCCTTGAATGGCCTACTTCAAAAAGTGCGACAGAGGTAAGATCTTTTCATAGACTAGCTAATTTTATAGGAAGTTCATAAGAGGCTTTAGAAATACTTGTGGACCCTTGATTGAATGAGAGGGAATAGGAAAAAATTTAAGTGGACTATAGGAGCCGATAATAGTTTTAGTATGTTTAAATAGAAGGTTACTGAGCAACCTATTTTAGTATTTCCAAATTTTAACAAAGTGTTTCAAGTAGATTGTGATGCTAGTGGTATTCTAGAAGGAGTTCTTTTGAGTGTAGACCTGCTGGTTATTTTAGTGAGAAGTTGGATAATGCAAAAATAATATATTTTTTTTATGATCAAGAATTTTATGTTATAGTTCAAGCATTGAAGAAGTGGCAACACTATCTTCTTCTTAAGGAGTTTGTCTTGTATACAGATCATCAAGCTTTGCAATATTTGAATAGTTAAGAAAAATTAATCCAAAGGAATTTGAAGTGGGTTGATTTTTTGTAGAGATATACATCTTTTTAGAAACACAGGAGTGGGTAGGCTAACAAGGTTGTAGATGCACACATCCTAAGACAACTTCTGTTCATAGAAATGTAGATTGAGGTGGTTGATTTTAAGGAACTTAGTACTTTGTATCCAAATGATCCTAATTTTGGTGAAGCATGGAAGAATTCTATAGAACTTGTTACACTTGATAGGAAAAAGTGGTTGAATTTCATGATCCAAGATATTATATTGTTCAAAGGAAGTGATGGGGACACAACCCAAGAACAAAATGGACACAACAGGAAAGGGAAAATTTTATTAACTGTAAAAATATGCTAGTACACTTAGTGTAGAGAAAAAGACTCCAAAATAGGCCCTATGGGCTTATAATAGCATAAAACTAGAGATAATTTCTTCTCCCATTACCTTCTCTCAAACTCCACTCCGAACTGCCTTTTACAATGCCATAAATGTTCTTAAATATACACCGGGGGGTTAAGGATTAGGAATACATTCTAGAAAGTGCTAGTTGGCATCCACTAACCAAATAGAAGGCTCTAGAAGTCGTATTAGAAGTTAGCACAAAATTAGAAGAATCCAAAAATGGTAACCAAACTTTCGGGAGGCATAACTTTTGAACTGTAGCTTCGATTGACGAACCGTTTACATTTTCAGAAAGCTCTCAAAGTGCTCTATAGCCTTATGGACCAGCTTCACTCATCTCCCATTTTTTGTCCCTTTTTGAGGTCATTTAATGCCCCTAACCTGAATTTGAAGCATTCTTTGGATGTCTCCAAAAACTGAAAAAATTGCGATAACTTTCAAACCGTGGGGCCTTTTGACCTGATTCTTTTTTTGGAATGCTCTAAATTACAATGACAACCATCCGACCAATTTAAACCTTCTAGTCCACCAAAATGATGGCTCAATTACATACTCCTATTTTTTTCACATTTACACGTATCCCAAGGTAATTAAAAACTTTAACCCAGAACACTAATAGTGGAACTGTGAGAGTTGGAACCTTTATTTGACCCAAATGGGTATCTAGAAATGGAAAACACATGAAACAAAAACTAAGTCTAAGTACATTTTTTTGGGTGACACAGGATTGCCCTTATACCTCTAGATGCTCCTACATCAGGAAGCTAGTTGTGCATTGCTAGAAGTTCAATGAGAGAGAATCTCATCAAGGGGAAGCATAGTGCAAGATTGGCTAGAAATTTTGGAAGAGATAAAACCATAGTTTTGGTTATTGAGAATTATTACTGGCCATTGTTGTAGAAAGATGTGAAGAGGTTTGTATAGAGTAGTAGAGTATGCCAGATGGCAAAAGGAGTAAAGTAGAATATTGGGTTTGATCAGTGATTACCTATACCAAAGAATCTATGGGAGGATGTTAGCATGTATTTTGTTCTTGGATTACCAAGGACACACCATGGGCATGATTCTATTTTTGTGGTGGTTGATAGGTTTTCAAAGATGACACATTTTATTCCTTGCAAGAAGACTAGTGATGTTGCTCATGTGGCAGACTTATTTTTTAGAGAAGTGGTGAGACTACATGGTCTGCAAAACAATATAGTTTTAGATCAAGATACAAAATATGTTGGGTATTTCTAAAATACATTATGGAAGTAATTAAAGACAAAGTTGAAATTTAGCTCATCATATCATCCATAGACTAATGGAGAGATAGAAGTTGTGAATTGCAGTTTGGGATTCTTGTTGAGATGTTTGGTTTGATACAAACCAAAAGGATGGGATCTCATTTTATTGCAAATAAAATTTGCATATAATAATTTTTTCCATAGGAGTACTAGTAAATCACCATTCTAGATTGTATATGGAAGTAGTCCTATAAATGGTTCTAAATTCAGGTAGTTGGATAAAGGAGAGATAAGTATTGGAAGTAATTGTGGTTCTAAGGGGGAGGGGATGAATCAAAACTATGTTTTTTTTAACAAGATAATGTGTTATCTCAAATTTAACATTACATAAGCAATCGATACAAAAAAGTTTCTTGAACAATCAATATACTAGATAATAAAGAAAAATAAAAACTCACAGAAGTATAGACACAAAATTTGTCTCAAGTGGGAAACCCTCAAAAATATTTATGATTTCATCATAGGGAGAAAAACCACTCCATGAACCTTTTTATTATTATTGAGTTTCAACTCCTTTTCACATCTGTAGCTACAACTACTTAGGGCTACAGTCCCTTTTCTTCTTTTTGAATCTGAGTTACAATCTCACATACACATATAACTATATTTTTGTACACTTATACATGTAAGTAAGTTCACAATGAATCTTTCAAATCAAATTGCAACATTTAACTTCAAAGCTTTTATATCTCTTTTCAGAATTTAACCTTTTTTTCTCATATTAGAAACATACACCTCCATTCTCTTAAATAGAGAAGAGTATTTTAAGTTATTTTAACAACTATCTCATGAATTTATTATACAACTAAAAAAATTTCATCTTCAAAAAATTGATATGAAACACTTTGAAGATTGACATATATGAAAATAATATGAAGACGTTCAAGATTGACGCGTATGCTTTTGCCATGAAGTTGCAAAAATTGTTAACTACATAATTACCATCACAATAGAATAAATATTATAACTGGTGACCATTCTTATCACAAAATAAGACACTCCAATGCAGATTTTAAAAAAATAAATAGAATCTTTTGCCACAAGAACAAACCATTGTTCTTTCACAAAACTATAAAGGAACAAATCCTCGTGCTTCTCCAAAACACAGGTTTCCACAAACATTGATCAACCCTTTGTTAAAAGGAAAGATTAAAACTAAGATTTGTTTTAGATGAAATCAAAGTTTTGTCCTGTACAAGTGATGAAGAGCCATACTTGTGTATGCATATACCTTTATCTTTATAAAGGATTTGATAAAAAACTGTAGACCTTTTGCTTTCCTAATAGTTTCTCCAGCATGTGCAAATTTACAGCAAAGAACTTTGAATGAGTATAAAATAAATCAGAAGAAGAAACATTTTACATTTTCTATCTATCAACATTACCATCAAAAGAACCATAGCTTCAAAATAAAAATAACTATTTAGAAACTTTCAAAAATATCACCATAAAATTTATTGCCATGACAATAACAAGATGTCGGTGTCATCTTGAACTACCTCCCATAGTAATGGCATTCATACTCAATATTTTTCTTTCCTTTGAGTGGTAGTGTTCATTTTGAAAAATAATGGAAACTAAATTTTGATTGTCGAAATACCTAGAACGAAAACATTGTTGCATAACATTTGGAATCTACCATACATTTTTGACACTTGGTGAATTATTTACCAAATAAACACTTTATTGCATGCAACGATAGAACAACTGTTAGTTTCCTTTTATTATTATCATAAATACCATACTTTTCAAAAAACAAATGCCACATTTTGCCCCATTTCTTATGAAACTTATATTGGAAAACAATCTTTCAAATATTTGCACAAAAAACATAAATCAACAATCTCATCCATTTTCTTTGAGGCAAAAAATTAACCTCCTTTGATCCTATTATTTAACTGACTAAAATGATTGATCTAATTTAAAGGCTAACTAATATTTGATTCATCTTTGCAAATGGTGACTGAAAACTGAATAACAAATTTCTAATTTTTGAATGTCTGATTTCTTTGATTATTTTATGAATGTGTTATATACTGTAATCTAAGAACTAGGAGAGATATTCATCTCCCCCAAAAATTTTGCATCAAAGAAAATATCATTTATGCTTTTTGATTAGGTGTAAAAAAAAGTCTGTGAATAGGAGCAAAAACCTAACATAGAATATTCAATTCTTAACCTTTCAAAAGACTCCCTATGTAGAGTTTTAGTGAAAATATCTGCTACCTATCCTTGAGTTGGAACATAAATCAATTTAAATTTATTGTTATGAACTTTATCATGTAAAAAATGTAGCTTGATAGCCACATGCTTAGTACGAGAGTGCATTATTGGATTTTTACTTAATTAGATAGCACTCATATTATCACACATGATAGGGATAGGCTTTGAAACTTGAATACCTAAATTAAATAGTTGATAATTCATCCAAATCAATTGAGCATAACAAGCAGTAGCTGCAACATATTGAAATTCACAAGTAGATAAGGTAACATAGTCTTATTTCTTACTATGCCAAGAAACCAAACAATCACCAAGGAAAAATGCAGTAGCAATAGTGCTTTTCTTATCATTAGAGCTACCATGATCTACATCAATATAAACAAAAAGTGTAAAATCATCATTTTGAGGATACCACAAACCAAAATCAAGAGTACATTGAATGTACTTTATAATTTTATTTATTGCATTAAGATGTAACTGTTTTGGATCATATTGAAATCTAGAAAAACTACTTGCATTATATCAAGTCTAGATGCTATGAGATATAATAGACTGCCAATCATGGACCTGTATAAAGTTTGATTTATTGAAGGTGAATCATTATCTTTGCCTAATTTGCAACCTATTTCCATAGGAGTACTATTTGTTTACAATTAGTCATATTGAATTTACTTAACATTTCTTTAGCATATTTTTTCTGAGAAATAAAAAGACCATGTTCAAGTTGTGATACTTGCAAACCAAGGAAAAATGTGAGTTCACCCAAAAGTGACATTTCAAATTCAGATTCTAGGACGTTAGAATTTTTTTTTGCCAATTCATCATTAGTGGATCCAAAAATAATGTCATCCACATAAGTTTCAATTGCTAAAATATCATCACTTATGAGTTCAATATATAAAGTACTATCTACACTACCGCAAGAAAACCCATTTGCAATCAAATGTTTATCCAACCTGTAATACCAATCTCTAGGAGCCTGTTTTAGACCTTATGATGCCTTTTGAGTCCAAACATAATCTTGTTTATCAGAAGATTCAAAACCTTCTAGCTACTCCATATAAACATCCTCTTCAAGATAGCCATTCAAAAATTTTGTTTTAATGTCCATTTGATAAACAGTGAACCTTTTATAATTGGCATATGCAAGAAAAATTCTAGTAGATTCCATTCTTGCAACTAGTGCAAAAGTTTCAACAAAATCAATTCCTTCCTACTGAGCATAGCCTTTACATAAAAATCTAGCTTTACTTCTTATTACATTACCATCTTCATTCAATTTATTACGAAACACCCATTTTCCTCCTATAACGTTCTTCTCATCAGGTCTAGGAACAAGTTCCCAAGTTTTATTTTTCTCAATTTGATTTATTTCTTCTTGCACGACATTTAACTAGTGAGAGTTTGATAAACCTTCAGCTATTATTTTATGTTCAAAATCTAAAATTAGACAAAAATGTTCAACAATGTTTGCATGCTCATCTATTTTGGCTTTTCTTCTAGTTAGAATTCCCTTTTCAACATCTCCAATAACTTGAGATTCAGGATTTCTTTTCACAATGATCCTAGATGGAGCTTTTATCATTTTTAGACCAGTATTTGTTATTTTAGAATCTGAACAATTTCCTTGTTCAGTTTCATCAGCAATTTTAGAATCAACATTATCCATGTTTTCATCATCATGCAAGGTTTCTAGTTTTTGAAATGAGATTTCTTCAAGATCCTCTTTATTATTGTTATGAGATAAAGACCTTTCATCAAACACAACATTTATGGCTTCTACTATCTTACTCAACCTCTTATTGTAGCATTTGAAAGATTTACTATGTGTAGAATACCCAAGAAAAATTCCCTCATCAGACCTTGAATTAAAATTCTCTAAAGAATCATCATTCTTTTTAATGAAGCATTTACAACCAAATATTTTCAAATTCTTTACATTAGTTGTTTTACCATTCCACAATTCATAAGGAGTATAAGTTGTTCTTACTCTTATTTTAGTTTTGTTTAAAATTTATACAACTATATGAACAACTTGTTTTCAAAATTTATCTGGTAATTTGGCTTCATTTAACATAGTTCTAGTCATTTCTTTAATAGTTCTATTCTTTCTTTCCACAACACCATTTTTTTTGTGGTGTACGAGCAGTTGAATATTGTCTTTCAATACATTGTTTTTCACAATACTCAATAAATTTTGGAGAGGTAAATTCTCCACCTCTATCTGACCTTAAACATTTCAACTTTGGATCAGTTTCCCTTTCCACCATTTTTCTAATTTTTTTGAAATGTTCAAAGACTTACCCAAACCATTCTTGAATAATCATCAACAAATAACATAAAATATTTTTCACCGTTTAATGATGGAGTTTTAGTAGGTCCACATAAATCAGTATGCACAAGTTCAAGTGGTTTGTTAGATTAATATTCTTCCATTTTGAAAGATACTCTTGTTTGTTTTCCTTTAACACATTCTTCACATATGTTTGCTGGTTTGTTGATATGAGGTAGTCCTCTAACATTTTTATTCTTACTAATCCTAGCAAGATTATCAAAACTGAGATGCCCCAACCTTTTATGCCATGGCCAATTTTCTTCTACTTGACTCATAAGACAAGTGTTAATTAGTGATGATTCTTGAACTGTAGGATTAATCAGATTATAGAGATTTCCACCTATCCTCAAGCCACTAGCAATGACCTTATTCCTTTCATTTTTGATAGAACATCCTTTAGCATTAAAGGAGATTGAATATCCACTATCATATATTTGACTAATAGTCAAAAGATTATGTTTCAAACCTTCTACAAAATATAAATCATGAATAGGTGTATCTTTGTTTAAGATTATTGAGCCTTGTCCTATTATATAAGCTCCTGAATCATCACCAAAGCGAAAAAATCCTCCATCAAAATCTTCTAGGGTTTTAAATTTACTTTCACATCTAGTCATGTGATGTGAGCAGGCACTATCTAAAACCCAGGTTGTAGATTTTTGAGCAAATAGGACTGTTTCCACAAATAAAGACATTTCACATGTCTTGAAAATTGGTTTCCATAACTGTTTAGGCTTTAAATTTAATTTGCAATAATTTGTGAAGTGACCATAATGAAAAAATTTGAAACATATAATAATTTTCTTTAGACCATGACTAGTACTATTTATATCATAATGAGATGCCTTACTTTTAAAGACATTACAATTAAAACAATAACCCTTAAAGAAAAACTTAGTTCTCTATTTCAGAAGCTCATCAGATAAATTTTGTAAGGAAATCAACTTTTTATCTTTTTCATTAAGTAAAAGTTTTTGATTTTCTATAATCTAATTTGCTTCTTCTAATTCTTCTTGAAATCTTTTATTGACATTTTCATGATTTGAAATCAATTTCTTTAACCTCTTTGGTTCCTACAAAGACTTAAGAAATTCTTCTTCATGATCAACTTCTTCATATGAATAAGATGAAGATTTAGATTCATTGGATTTAGATTTTGGAACATTGACTATTTTGGCCATAAACAACCTTTCTCCTTCTTCATTGGATCACTTGACTCTTCTTTTGACAAAAAGATTTTCTTTTTGAAATCCTTGAATCTTTTATTTTAATTCCAAGGTTTCTTTTTTGAATCATCATTATCTTCTTGATATATATTTGGACATTTTGCCACAAATTGTCCTAATTGGCCACAACTCTAACATTTTGGTTTTCCTTTATATTTCTTTTTCACCTTTCTAACTAGTAATGCTTCTAAAGCATTTGTTAAATCTGAATCATCTTCTTCTTGTTTTTCAACCCTAAAGGCTATCTCTTTTAATGTAGAACTAGTTTGACTACTAATTGTCATTTCATAAGTAGTTAAGGTTCCTTGTAGTTGATGTAAAGTCTTTTTTAAAAAGTTTTTCTTTTCTTCCAATGTAGAAATCTTAGTTTCAAATTTTGATAAAACTGATCATATGACTTTTGAAACTACATCATGTTCTTCAATTTGTTCTCCTAAACCTTTTCTAGCATTTCCAATTTCATCAATTCTCAAAAAATAAGTAGATGTATTTTCATCTTCACTCATCTTTAGGTTATCAAATTGTGTTTTAAGAGTTATCAATTTTGACTCTTTAGCCTTTTCATCTCCTTGATAGATAGTTTCCAATTTGACTCAAATATCATTTGCAGATTTATAATAGACAACTTTTTCAAAAACATCTTTAGTAGGCCCACAAAAAAGAGCATATCTTTCCTTTTTGTCTAACTCATATGTAAGTTTATCATTTGAATCAATAGGTACTGTTGATAGAATAGTATACTTTGTAATGACAACATCTCACATTTTAACATCTTTAAAGAATGTATAAAAGCTTCCATCATAACTTTCCAAAACACTTAGTCATTGCCATCAAATAATAGAGCTTGGTTAAGCGAAGCTCCTTTAGCATGTGCCATTTTACTTCCAAAAAATCCCTAGAAGAATTCCTCTAGGAAGCCTAGGCTTTGATAACACTTGTTGGAAGTATTTGTGGTTCTGAGAGGGGGAGGGGCTGAATCAAATTTGTGATTTTTTTTTAACAAGATAATAAGTTATCTCAGATTTAACATTACATAAGCAATCGATACACAAAAGTTTCTTGAACAATCAATATACTAGATAATAAAGAAAAATAACCACTCATAGAAGTATAGACACAAAGTTTTTTCTGAGTGGGAAACCCTCAAAAATCCTTATGATTTCATCAGAGGGAGAAAAACCACTCCATGAACCTATTTTTTTTATTGAGTTTTAACTCCTTTTCACATTTGTAGCTACAGTTGCTAAGGGCTACAATTACTTTTCTTCTTTTTGAATCTGAGTTACAATCTCACATACTCATATACCTATATTTTTGTACACTCATACATATAAGTAAGTTCATAATGAATCTTTCAAATCAACGTGCAATATTTAACCTGAAAGATTTTATATCTCTTTTCAGGATTTAACCTTTTTTTCTCATATCAGAAACATACACCTCCATTCTCTTAAATAGAGAAGAGTATTTTAAGTTATTTTAACAATTGTCTCACAAATTTGTTATACAACTAAAAAAATTCATCTTCAAAAAATTGATATGAATCACTTTTAAGATTGAGATATATGAAAATAATATGAAGACCTTCAAGATCGACACATATGCTCTTGCCATGAAGTTACAAGAACTGTTAACTGCATAACTACCATATCAATATAATAAACATTATAACTGGTGACCATTCTTGTCACAAAATAAAAAATTCCAATGTAGATTTTAAAACAATAAATAGTATCTTTTGCCACAAGACCAAACCCTTGTTCTTTCACAAAATTGTAACAAAAAATCCTAATGCTTCTCCAAAACATGGGTTTCCACAAAAATCCATCAAAGCCTTCGTGAAGAAGAAAGATTAAAATTGAGATTTATTTCAAATCAAATCAAAGTTCTATTTTGTACAAGTGATGAAGAGCCATACGTGTGTATGCACATACCTTTATCTTTATAAAGGATTTGATAAAAAACTATACACCCTTTTCTTTTCTCATAATTTCTCCAACATGTACAAATTTGCAACAAAGAACTTTGAATGAGTATAAAACAAATCAAAAGAAGAAACATTTTACATTTTCTATCTATTAACATTATCATCACAAGAACCACAACTTCAAAAAAAAAATAGTTGTCTAAAAACTTTCAAAAATATCACCATAAAACTTATTTCCATGATAGTAACAAGATATCATCATCATCTTCGACTGCCTCTTACAGCAATGGAATTCATACTCAACATGTTGCTTTCCTTCTAGTGGTAGTGCTTATGCAATAATTTTTTGAAAAACAATGGAAATTGAAATGTGATTGTCGAAATACCTAGAACAAAAACATTATTGCATAACCTTTGGAATCTGCCATACGGGTTTAACACTTGGTGAGTTATTTACCAAGTAAGCACCTTACTGCATGCAATGATAGGATAGCTGTTAGTTTCTTTTTATTACTATCATAAATTCCATACCTTTCAAAAAAAAAAATGCCACATTTTTCCATGTTGCTTATGAAACATATATTGGAAAATAATCTTTCAAATATTTGCACAAAAAACATAAGTAAACAATAAGTACTGCTAAAGTAGAAGAATTTGCTAAAAATTTGAAGAACATCCACGAGGAGATAAGAAAGCACATCATAAAAATGAATACACAATACAAGGTTAAGGTAGATGTGAAAATGAGGTATAAGGAATTTTATATTGGAGATGAAATCATGGTTCATTTGAGAAATGAGCATTTTCCAGTTGGTACATGTAATAAGCTAAAGATGAAGAAGTTTGGATCATGCAAGATAGTGGAAAGGAATGATTCTAAAAATTCTTATGAAGTGGAGTTGCCTACATAATTGAATATTTTACTAATATTTATAATTTTAAATTTGATAGAGTATTATGAAGAAGCTGATGGAGATGAAGTTGCAAAAGCATAGTGGAGTATTCTAGGAGTTAGTTTGGCTACAAAGGAGATTGAGGAGATACTAGAAAATTGTATAGGAAAAAGTACAAGAAACATTCGTTATGAGGAATACCCAGTGAAATAGAAAGGGAGGTTAGTAGAGGATTCATCATGGCTAGCAAGGAAGGAGGTTAACTATCTTGGTTTTCCTCTAAACACCTAAGATGTGATAGAGTCACGTCTCAAATTACCTCAAGTGTCTGGTTTAGAAGCATCCTAGGTGGAATAGAAATCTTGCATCACCAAAAAATATTTTCTTTTAAGTCTTTTCTATTTTAATAAGGACTAGTAGACAAGGTCATTACTATTTTTGAGAACTTGCTACTTTTAGTACATTTGTCATACAAGCTTAGAATGTTCTAATTTTCTACATGACGGTTCATTTTAGACTTATAAGCCTACCATAAGAATCTCATTTATCTATCTTAAGTATCGAAGAAGTTCTTGTAGATTTTTGGTGGAAAAATTTGTAGAAATATCTTCAAGTTCACCATTGGAGGCATTAGAGTGCCTGAATGAGGTCCAAAAACTCAAGAAAAGGGTAGTTATGTAGTTTCAAGCATGTAGGATCAGGAATTGGCATTTCCAAAAAGTGGTTATAATTGGTAATCAAAGCAATGGTTCTAGAGTTATGGCCTTCCAAAGTTGGGCTACTTGAAATTTCTAAAATAATTGTGAAAGATGTAATTGACCGACTCTATATGTATTGTTTGGGCCTGTTGACTCTAGTTATTAAGTTTCAATGTCTATAACCTTCTTGGGTGACATAGAATTGCCTATTTAAGAAAGGCTCAAACATTGTCTAGAATAGGTCAACGTGGTAATTTGTAGCCTAGTCTTGTAGATTACTATAATGAAGGCACCCATGTGGGTTAGCATATTGTAGTTGTGAATTTTGTAATTCCACTTTTGTGGTGATAATAAGAAGTCCATATTTTTTCTCACATTTTCTGTGGTTTCTTTTTTTCTATTATGTGTTTATGGTATTAAGGGGAGTACCCTTCATTAGATCACATCATGTATATTCTCAACTTTTGCTCCATAGTCCTCAATACTAGTTTCTAGGAGTTGTAACTTAGCAGTGAGTGTTTCAAGGTCACTCAACTTATTCTTTATTTGGATCTCAAAATTAGTTAGGTTCTTTTTTGATAGTGTGCCTTGTCCATAAAACCTTTTTCCTTTTTCTTCTCCTCTTCTTATTTCTTTTCCCTTTCTTCTTTCTTTCTCTTCTCATCTTCTTCCTTTTTCTTCTCCTCTTCTCCATCATCATCTAAGCTGGAGTAAGCTACAATATTTCCCAAAATAGTTTGGTCATAGGTTGTAAATGGGTTTTCTTTTGTGTCCATAGTTATATGTACACTATCCACTTGCATGGATTTAGTACCTATAACAATGTGTGGTGGTGAGAGTTCCTTTTGTTTCTCATCTACTTCTCTATTATCACTATATGGTGTGTGTACTTCCATATACATTGGCTATTAGGCTTTGACTATGCACTCATCTTAGGCACTGTAGTTATGAATTTCACAATTGCCTCTTTAGTCTTCTTCTTGACATCCTCATAATTACCTCCCATCTGAAGAATTTCTCTTCTTCTGTGCCTCAGGAAGGGCTCAATACCCTTCAAAACTCTATTTGAGTCCTCCTTAGAGTCAACTTCATAGATTTTATTTATCATAGCGATCCTCAAATTTAGATATTATTCTAATAATATCTTTGTCCTATTTATTAACCTATTATATAGGTCTTCAAGTATCTTATTATAATTGTTCTCAAACTTCTTATTCATCAAAATCATATTCCTTACAGTAGCATTTTCTAACTACCTTCTATGCATAATAATATATAACATGCCTATAAAATTGGCATGGACTACCTAGCAACATATGACATATGTCAATATGTATGATATTGTAAGAAAAAGTGATTGAAATGATAAAATATAATAAAATGAAATAGCATGAAATAATAGATTTAATCCAAGAGAGCAAGAAGAGTTTTACCATACAAATGATACAAGATCAATGGAGCAATACCAAAGAGGAAGCAACACAAGAGATAAGGATTTGATAAGGGGAAAGAAAAGAAAAGCCCTTGTGAGTATTATGAATGAGGCAAAAGCTTAAGAATGAGAGAGAGAGAGAAGAAATGGAGCAAAATAGCTCATTTACAATAGCATCAAAAACTTGATGTGAATAATGGAGACTAGATGAAAATGAGAGAGAGAAGCACCTCTTTTAAAGAGATGAGAAAGGAGTTGCATGTTTTTGCATGTGTAACTCCCATTTCTATGAATGCCACATTCATAAAAGGTGTGTGCAAAGTGTCAAGTTCCTCTTAAGGAGGAATATCTATTTTCCTTATTAAAGGAAATACAAAAATGAGTTGTCCTCACAAGTGGACAATAGGACAAGAATGCCATGTCCTTTACATGTAGACTAGAGGACAAATAAATAATACATAAGGGATACCTTGGTTTATCCCAATAAATAAATAAATACAACCAAGAAAAGATTATTAATTCTAACACCCCCCTTTAATCTTTACTTGGGGAGACGTTGTCAAAACAAATTTACAATATTACAACTTGATTTTTTGAAATATCTTCACTGTGCAAGAGGTCTCTTATTATCATGGGTACATCATTAGAGAGCCAAAAGAAGTTGATAATTCTTCAAGTGTGTTACATCTTCAAGTGGATTCATGTGGCATAGGATCTATACAAAAAATAATGATATCTTGTATGTGCCTTGATGGATTACTTGAAACATAGGAACAAAGACAACTATCCACAATGATACATCAAGATAAATAGAAACATAGAAACATAGACAACTTGGTACCACAAAGAAACATAGAAACATAGAAACATAGACAACTTGGTACCACAAAGAAATCAAGATAAATCATATCCTGCAAAGAAAAAATATGTTATCAAAACTTTCAAAAAAAGACCATAGAAAAGGCTGGCTAATGAATCCAACATCAACAATACTTCAATCACGTGGATATAGACAGTCCACTAATAAGTCATTTTACTGCAAGTTAATGGGTGATCAATCCGTAACCTGCACGACTCATGATTTAAGAAAAGAAGTATACATAACATTAGATGACATATTTTCAAAGATATCAAAGGGGAGGAGTATGAGTATTAACAATTGACTGCCTTCAAATAAGAGTAAAATGCCTTCAAGATGGGTCAATTTAACTAAAAAGTGCCAATATGGCAATAGAATGATGCTAGAAAAGCATAAACTGCACTTATGTGTCAATCAGTAGAACAAAATAAATGTTGAAGGCAATAGTGTATAATAACTCATATTCTCAAGGAATAAGAAAAATAAATAAAATAAATTTACTTATGTGAAATAAAGAATGCACTCATATTTGATAAGTTACAAGAGACACAATAATTTGTATATTTATCAGGATATATATGTGGGCCCCCATATATACACATGAATAAATATACCTAAACTATCATAGTATGAAATCATGCAAATAGAATTAAGATCATATATAGAACATAATTCCTAAGCAACATGCTAAAGAGAAATGCCAAAGATGATGCAAGAAAAATATTAACATCAAACAATATTTGTAGTAATTAATCCTCCTAGGTTGAAGTCCACCCATTCTAAAAATTGATCTCTTTTACTAAGTACTTTTTGAAATCATTTATTTTTTCTGTTAACAAATTTATCACTAGAGGAAGAGTCATGATGTATGAATGCATCATTTGTTTTAACATTAGTATTATTAGCATTATCAATATTGGCATTATTACCATGATCAATATTAGCATTATTACCATGATCTATAAATGCATCATTACTATTACCATTATAAAAAAGAATAGGAGGAATAAAGGTAGATATATGAGGAGTAGGGTTTAGAGAAGGAGGTTGGTCCTCCACTAAGACAATTCTGCTTCCATGAACTTGTTCATTTTGAACATTAGAAGAATCATGCACACCATTTCCTGCAAACCTTTGGTATTTTGCATGTTTTCACTCATGCACTTTGTTAGTAATAGGATTATAAGCTTGATAACCTTTGGTATTTTGCATATTTTCACCCATGCACTTTGTACATGCCATCTTAGATGAAGCAATCAGAGGTAAATTTTTAACTGTATTAGATGAGATATGCTCATTTTTCAAATGTGCAAGCCTTTTATGCTCCATATTTAAAGTAATATCTATGTGCAAAGAGTGTCTAGAAGAGATGAACCCAAAAAATTTAAATAAGTTATCATAGCCTAACTTAGCATTAGCAACAACTTCATTAGTGTTAGGATCAATAATAGAGCACATGTCTCTATGAAACTCAAGTTTGTAATTTTGACATAATTTTACAACATAAAGAAGATTGTATTTCAACTTAGGAACATAAAGGACATCATGTAATTTTTCATTTGAAATACTAACATTACCAAATCCTTCAACTTTGCAACTATGATTATCAGCTAATTGAATTAGAGTATTCGAAGGATCAGGTTGCAAAGAATCAAAAAATTCTTTATGAGATGTAACATGTTGAGAAGCACCACTATCAACTATCCATTCTAATCATTTAGAGGCATTGTAACTAATAGTAAAAGCATGACTAGGTTGATTACCATGAGATTTTTGATTATTGTTATTGATAGGTTGCTTATCATTTTGCTTTTAAAAACAATTGTTAGTCAAATGACCATCTTTCCCACAATAAGTACAATGAGGTTTCTTATTAGGACTATTATATTGATTAGGATGGTTATTATTATGATTTGTATTTTGATTATTATTGTTGTTAAAAGAAGGTCTAGAATTAAATAGGTTGTTATTATTGTGACGATTATTAAAGTTATGATTGTTATGATTATTATTGAAATTGTAAGTATTAATTTGATTATTATTTGGAGCATGATAAGATGCTCTAAGATTTTGATTTTGATTTTTAGACACAAATGCATGTTCATTAGATTTAAGAGTACCAAATTGTAATAACTTAGCTTCCTCTTGATGGAACAAATTTTGAAAAATACTATAAGTTAATTGAGTAGACAAAGTAGGAATAGCAAGTTGAGAATGAACATTAGTAATAAATTGTTGAAATTGTCTAGGAAGAAATTTCTTTAAAATAATGGTAATTAATCTAATATCAGTGAGAGTAACACCTAATCCAATTAGTTGACTTTTAATATAATCAAATTTAAGTAAAAATTCATCCATGGATTTGAAATCAATATACCTTAAGTCTTCCAAATTGTCTTGCAATTGAATCTTGCGTGATTCAGATGGCCTGTCATACGTTTTCTTTAAAATATACCAAGCTTCATAGGCATTAGTGCAATGAGAAATTAGAACATATAAATCTGGGTTAAGAGATATACCAATGAGGCCAAGGGCTTCCTCATTTTTAGTATTCTATGCATTTTTTTCATCTTGTGTAGTTGAGATACTAGGAACTACAGAAGGGTCAGTAGCAACATCTAAAATATGCTTAAAACAGAATATAAATGAAAGATGAGTTTTTCAAGCATGATAGTTTGAGTTATTTAACTTGACTTTTGGAATTAAAGTCGACATGATTTAAAAAAATTACGTTTAAAATTTAAATAATAGATTTGAAATAAAAAAGTGAGACTTATTATCCACAAGAATGTTAAATAATTATTAAGAGATTTAGAGAGTCAAAATTAAAAACTAAAATGTTCCCTGCAAAACCACTGGTCAGATTGAAGAAACAGGAAAAATAAAAATTTGAAAAATTGAAAAATTGTGTTACACACAAAGAGCGATAATTTTTTTAATTTAACTCTATTTTCAATAAAATTTAAAGGGTTTTTTTTATTTTTATGTCTTCTAAATTTTGTTCAAATTTCAGCCAAACCCAGATCACGGATTGAGAGATATCATAAAAATACGAACTGCTATCTTAAAACTTGAAAAACAAATAATACTGCACATATAGTACAATAACTTTTGCAATACTATTCTGATACAAATAAAATTTAATTTTTTTTTTCATTTTTATGTTTTCTAAATGTTGTTAAAATTTCAACTAAACCTAGATCACAGATTATGAGATATAAGAAAAATACGAACTTCTGTACTCTCCTTTCTAAAACAAAAAATATTTAAAAAACTTGAATTTTAAAAACTTAAAAAGCCTGCAACAGAAATAGGGTTAGATATAATAAAAAAATTAAAAAATAAAGAATCCTTTAGCGGCAAGCCTTTCAAAGGAGGTTAGAAAAAATAAAAAATGAAGAACTCTTTGGTGGTAAACCTTCCAAAGAGGGTTAAAAAAAAAAATTGAAGATTGAATAAAAAACTTGCAAAAAAAATAGGAATGAATTTTTTTTTTCACTTCTCCTCTCAACAAAGTTCTCCAATACGGTAACCTTCACAAAAGCTCAAAACAAGGATTAGAAAGCTCTAATACCATTTAAGAAAAAGTGATTGAAATGATAAAATATAATAAAATGAAATAGCATGAAATAATAGATTTAATCCAAGAGAGCAAGAAGAGTTTTACCATACAAATGATACAAGATCAATGGAGCAATACCAAAGAGGAAGCAACAAGGATTTGATAAGGGGAAAGCAAAGAAAAGACCTTGTGAGTATTATGAATAAGGAAAAAGCTTAAGAATGAGAGAGAGAGAAGAAATGGAGCAAAATAGCTCATTTACAATAGCATCAAAAACTTGATGTGAATAATGGAGACTAGATAAAAATGAGAGAGAGAAGCACCTCTTTTAAAGAGATGAGAAAGGAGTTGCATATTTTTGCATGTGTAACTCCCATTTCTATGAATGCCACATTCATAAAAGGTGTGTGCAAAGTGTCAAGTTCCTCTTAAGGAGGAATATCTATTTTCCTTATTAAAGGAAATACAAAAATGAGTTGTCCTCACAAGTGGACAATAGGACAAGAATGACATGTCTTTTACATGTGGACTAGAGGACAAATAAATAATACATAAGGGATACCTTGGTTTATCTCAATAAATAAATAAATACAACCAAAGAAAGATTATTAATTCTAACAGATATAACAAAGTACCTCATCTTGTTAACTTCTAATCTTGAACTTTATTGAGCATTGCTCATTGACCATGACCTTGTGGTCATCTTGCACCTAAGCAATACGGTATGGATGTGGATGTTTCTACCCCTTTAGCTTCAACTTTGTGACCATCATCCCTAATGCTAGATTGTTAGTACTTCCACTATCAATGATTAAATCACAACACTTATCTTCATATCTACATCTTGTGCAAAATAAGCTCCTTCTTTGATCAGGTTCATTCTCACCACTTAGTAGGACTCTTCTATTAACAAGAACTTCTCCTCTTTCAACATCTTCATCAACATTTGTAACTCTAGGTTGACCTTCTATTCTTCAACCTATCCTTTCTTAGTATTGGGAAAATTCAAATGCTCTATGCCCTTCTTCTCCATAATGAAAACATTTCCCACAGAAGCCTCCTCTTTTGAATCTTTGTCCTCTACCTCTTCCTCTTTGATCTCTATTGTTCTGATCATGGAAATTATTGGAATTGTTTCCCCTCTAGTTTTGACTATTACTTCCAGTCTCATCCTTGTTATTTTGATCATCATTATGGCCTCCATAAGATTGTCCACAAAATATTCCACCATCACCTCTTCCACTATTTTTGTTATCAAACTTCTTGCTCAGTTTCTCCTCAACTCTTAGGGAAAACTGGTATGCCTTCTCAATACTATTCATTTGAACTAGACTCATCTTGTCCTAAATACTTGGCCTTAACCCATTAAGATAACATGCCACTTTCTCCTTATCTACTTTTGCATGGTTGGTTCTAATTAGAACTTTGTAGAACTCTTCAGTATACTTTTGAATAGATTTTCTCAGTTGCTTCAACCCTTGCATTTTCTTCAACATATCAAACTCATAATCTAGGGGAATGAATTGTCACTTCAGTTTAGCTATCATCTGATCCCATCTAGTGAATTTTTTCATTTCCCTTTCTATTTTGCTCCAACTAAACCTCTTGCCACTGGATCTTTGCATGTGCTTTTAGTTTTGCCTTCACAAACTTAACCCTATTAGGATCATCAATGTCTTCATACTCAAAGTACTCCTCAATTTCATTGATCCAATCATTTAGCTCCTCTCAATTAAGATTTTCCAAAAATGTGGGAACCTCAAACTTAGATCTTTTTCCAATCTTGGAGATGTCCTTAAAAATCATCTCTTCCTCTAGGTTTAGAAATGCCTCTGCTTCGACATTTTCTTCTACTTTTTCATCATCTTTTATTTCATCTCTTATGGGAAGATTTATTCCTCTACACATTTGTTCTTCCAATGCTTGCATTTCTCTTTGGAGTGCTCTAAAACCCTCAAGTGTAACACCTATAGTTCTTCCAACATGCTCTCTTTGTGAAGGCATTTTTCGCACTTTTGCTAAAATCCTATTGCAAACTACCTCACAATTGATGATCTTCTACATGCTTAGCCCAAACCATGGTCCTAGTGTGAACTATCTCATGGTTGGTTATTTGTCCATGCACTCAAGAACTCTATCTCTAATACCACTTGATGAAGGGTGCTCCCCTTAATATCATAAACCATAATAGAAGTAAAGAAACCGTTAATCTTAGATTGGTTTTGACATATGATTGACAATATACTTAAGTCATTTACTTAGTTCATGCCAAAAAACTAATACATGCTGAGCATAAATTTTCTAGAAGTATACATCAAGTGATAGATTTTCAATATGAGTTGAGTAACTAGCAAGTGTCAAGTCACTCCAATGCTACGCATATGGTATGTGTTGAGCTATTCATATGTCAAGTGATTAGTGGATGTTGAGTCATTTAGAGGCTGAGTTATAGCATTGAAGTTGTAGTTGATGTCAAGCATCAAGGACTTCAAGTGTCAAGTTACACAGTTTTGACATAGATGTTTGTAATGACACAAACTTCTATGTAAACCATTTTTGCGCTAATTTAAGGATTTTTTTTACACTTTG
Organism: Cupressus sempervirens; assembly: GCA_028749045.1. NCBI lineage: Eukaryota > Viridiplantae > Streptophyta > Pinopsida > Cupressales > Cupressaceae > Cupressus > Cupressus sempervirens. Next base: position 897,558,762 of record CM053787.1, on the reverse strand, counting down.
ATGATAGGGATGAATCTTAATTGTGAATCCCTATACATTTCATGGATCCAATCAGAAAAAGGGAAGATTTAAGCGGTAATATGGGTGAATCACTACTATTGATTTATACCTAACCCTAAGTCACCTAGGCCTTCTTAAGGAGGACAAACCCTAAATTTTGTATGAATGCTTAAGGAGAATTGAAGAGAGTTTGCATGTGAAAATAAAGCATTCATAGTGACTAAGGTATTATGATTTGAGTTACATTGCAAGATCAGTTAAAGGAGAATAGAGGAAAGGAATCCGAAGACATCAAAGATACATCTAATCAGGAAGGATCAACTACACATTAGTATAGAGGTGATCTGACATCAAGCAACAAAGTGCTAACTGAAGGATCACTGCTAAGATATTTTAATAGGTGAATTAGTTAAATCTCTTAATAGAGTAGTCCTAATAGGTTACAAGTCCTTTAATAGGGTTCTTGTTTCATTGTAAGTTAAAGTCCTTTTACCAGGCACACTTTTAGCAAGGTGTTTACATTCTTTAACAAGGTAAGATCTAACAATCTTATAAGCCTTTAATAGGGAAGACCTTTCACAAGGTAGATCATGTTTCATGATCAAACATTCTAACCTTCATTAGATACACTTTATTATTGTAGTAGTGAAGATTTGTGGGTGCCATCCCCACCCTAGTTTATTTCTTTTATATGAATGTATTATAATGTTCCATACATTTTTGGCATGCACTATGGGGAATGGTTCCCAAAATTAATATTTTTTTGTTAGTTTTAACATGTGTAAATTTTTATAGTTCATTTGTATGCATCCATTTTGTATTGTTGTGCATTCATTCTTATTAAATTTTTCTTCCATATTTTCATCAATTCTAATTTACATATTTGTGCATCTATTTACTTTTCTCCGATAGATTTTATTTATGCATATTCATCTAGGGTTTTTAGTGTATTTGGTTATAAACTAATGCATGTTTTTCTATGTGCACTTCTCCAAAGAAATACTCCACTTTTGTTTATTTTTTCTACATCTATATACTATCTATGCATCTATTATCTATATGTGTACCTCCATTTTGTATATTTGTGTATTTATTCTATTTAATAGTTTTTTTCCATAAATTTTTCTATTTCTTTTGATTTATAAGAAATTTAAATTTTTAAATTTTTTTTTATTAGATACTATGTTATCTTGTAGGTTGCAAGCAGAAAACTCCAAAAAAAAAATTTCTAATCCTTGTTTACAATTTTCCTAATCCTTATTTGTAGATTTTTCTAATCTTGTTTTATAGGCTATATCATTCTATTTTCTATTTTACATGTTTGTATACATTTTACCTTTTTGAGTAGGATCTTATTTATACCAGAACATTCAAAATTCACCATATTTTTGTATTTTTTTGTTATACCTTTGCATACAATCATAGTTTTTGGGCTTTTGTAATTAGCAATTTCATGCATTGATTCTATAATAATGTGTATCTATGAAAACTATTTGTACATTTGTTCTTGTGCATTTAAAACAAAGAGAAGTTAAGGACATTCAAGCAAAAAATAAGAATCATTTGCAAATACTCATTAGGGTCTTGTTTCTAGTTCCATAAATATCAGTCACCTTTAGCACATAAAAACTTTAGTTGAATCTCCATTTTATTTTCCATCCTTCTCATCTTCCATATCCAATATCATTTTATTAAAATTAAATCTTTAGTGTTTAACATTCAATATCTTACCAACTTTCCTTATTATGATTTATTATCCTCAAGTTAGAAACTTACTTGGATAAAACTTTGATAATATTTGTCAATATCATAGTGAGTTTATCATATCCTATAGACTTAGATTTCCATTATCAACCCAATTGACTCAATACCATAGAAAAAATTATTTTTATCCTCCAAATATTTATCCAACTAAAATTTCAAGCATTCGTCTAAATAACATCTCCAATTTTACCTTTTATAGTAGTTAAAACCAGGTCACAAAAATTGAAGAAAAAATAACAACAAGAAAACATGGAAGGAACAAGTAGCAATGCAAATATATGGCCCACATAAATTTTTAGGATCTCCAGATAATCTATGGATGATGAACCAACTAAGGAATAGATTAAGGATTCCATGAAAGACCCTAGATTTCAAAAGTTGGGTATGTGCAGGATCATGGTGTACCAAACTATGGCTTTAAGTGGTAGTGATAACTAGCAAATTAGGGTTATGTCAACTTGACACATAATTTTAAAGTGGTTCTGGACTTTATATCAAAAATTTGTAAGAAAACAATCTGTAGGAAATTGAATCTAGTTTCTAAACTACAAGGCCTTATCTGGAGAAAAAATTATTTGATTGGTTAAAAGTTTGGATTTTAATGCAGTACTACAAAAATTTCAGGGCAAAAATAAAAAATAGGTGTATGTCAGATCACCTTAATCATAATCAAATGATAATATTTTAAAATATAATTTTAGATATAAAAAGTAGACTCATGTATGGATGTGATGCATATTTTTGGCAATTTTTATTCCAAATAAATAATTAATTATGAATTTTCTACTATACTATTTTCAAAATTTAAAAACTCCCATGTCTAACCACCTTAACTAGTTCAGAAAAAATCAAAATTAAGTTTTTTTTTCTTTTTTCTTATACTTGTCAAAGCATAGAATGTGACACATCTTTTGGATTTCACAAATCTTATATGATTTGAAAGTTATAGCTATTTTTCAAGCAGTATGTCAATCAGCACTTTGTAGCTAACTCGATTAGAAAATAAGTAATAATTACTTACTGAACTCATAATTTGACAAAACTTACATTTATGAAAAGCTAAGAACATTCTTAAGAAACCCTTTTCATTACATCAAATTTTGGTTTAAAAAAAGTTGTCAGCTACATGCTTGAAGTAAAAAACACATAAGAACATGCCAAAAACACATTTTCAAGATGTTTTAAAGATGACCATATAAGGTTGGTATTGAAAGATATAGTAGGAATTATAAAGGTATTAATTTTTTTCATTTAGTATCAAGATGGGTGGGAAAAAAGTGGGAATAGATTTTGAAATTCTTTGAGGCATTTCAGAACTACATATTTTTTAGATCGCCACTTTTTGGCACACCATGATCCTGCACATACCTAGTCTATGGAAAAGATCTTGGACTTAGATACATAGAGATACTTCCTTATACTTTCTCAACAAGTTGTAAAGTTTCTCATTGATTTTGATATATCTTAACTCAAAAATATACAGGCTATTGAACAAGGTTTCATTCAACAAGGTCCTAATCAACAAGGTTCAACCCAACAAGGTCCTACTCAACAAGGTTCAACCCAAAAAGGAATTACTCAACAAGGTTCAAATCAACAAGGTTAGACTCAACCAAGTTTAACTCAAAAAGTTCCTACTCAACAAGGTCCGACCAAAAATTTCCCACTCAACAAGGTTCAAGCCAAAAATATACCACTTAATAAGGTTAAACCCAAAAAGGCCCTAATAAAAAAGGTTCAACCCAACATGGTCCTGTTAAACAAAGTTTTACATCACAAAATCCAATCCAACAAGGTTACTAATCTAAATTACAAATTCAGGTTACAATACGTGGTGTAGAACCTATGATATTGTGACTAAATTGAAAGCAGTTAAAATACAATAGTAGATGTCCTGCATGCCAAAAAGTGATCCACTCATTTTGAAAAATAGATTTTATACAAGTTTGATGGATGCCAAGGGTCACCGTTATCCCTTGGATGTGAAAATGAAAAGTCCACAAGGTAATTAATTACAAAATAAACTCTATCAACTATTAAAAACTCTATAAATCTATATTGAAATTTATGTCTACGTGTAGAAGTCATAACTTTATACTCATAGCTTGAAATCACAAACCATGAGAAAATCTGGAAGGATCTTCTGGAGTTCTACATTTATTGTTTGAAGTCTTAAGCATACCGCTCTAATTTCTTGGCCCTGCCAAAGTCCATAAATGCCCTGGAGGCCTCTGAAAATGAAAAATACTAGAATATAGAAAATATCAAAAAAAAATGGATTTCGATATTTTCTCAATTTTTCTTGTGCCAACATCCTCTACATCTTCTTGGACTACGTTTTGATCAATTACAATCAACAAGGGTTTAATCTATGTGGTTAAAATGCATATGGTCCCCATAATCAAGGATTTAACACACTACCTGAATCCAAGGAACAAATATACAAGGTAATACTATATATGGACCTAGTTTTTCTTTGGACCCTCTTTTAAAATAGATCCAAATACTTCAACAAAATATCAATGATATTAGAATTGGATCTTAAGGACATAGGTACACCTTAGAAGGTATATTCCCATATCCATTCAAAAAGAACTTAGAAATGGTTCAATTTCATCCTCACTTTGAGGTAATAAGATTTGAAAAGTACTATTTCCTTGAGGTTTGGGAGACCTAACTATGGAATTTTTTTCTTAGTTACCACCTAGCATTAAGTCCTTCAACATGAGCTAGATAAAAATTTTGTGACGCATTATTCCTATAAAATTAGACATGAGGTTGTACTATTCTTTATCTTTGCAATACGAGACAAAAGGACGGGGAAGAAATTATTACTTTATTGCAAAGGTGGCATCAATTGCTTCAAAAAATATCCATGAACTATACCTAAATTGAAAGAGATGGATATATTTTTACATAACCTCATACCTATACAACTTTAGTTTCCCCCAAACTTCAAACAATTCATAGGAAATAGTGTTAAAATTGAGGAAATTATGGTTCAAAAGAGGTGAAATAAAACTCTATTGATCTAGAGACAATACTAGTTCTTAAAATTTGGACAAAAATAAAAATAATAATAGCAATAATAAAAAATCCAAATATTGGAATAATAATAAGAACATTGAGAATGATAGAGATGCAAATAATTAAAATATTAAATCAACACAAAAAATTCTTCTTCTTGCAAGAAAGTTTACTACTCAAGAAAGTCAAATTACTAAGAATAATTTTAAAAATTGATGTAAAACTCAATCAGTTAAATCTTGAGACCATATTTTATACCAAAGAAACCAGCATTCACTAGTTTAGGCGAGTCTCTTAGAATCTTCTTTAAGGAAGTTAATCATAGAGAAACTCATCACACTTCCTAAAGATAGAGACTTTGAACCGAGAGTGAAACCATCTTGGTGGAATGATAATGATAATTGTGAGTTTAATAGGAAAAAAAGATGGATGTGTTTTTGTCTACCCTTCTGTGTTCTAGTTAGTGGTCTTTTTTGGTAGGATTGGCCCTTTCCAATCTTGTTGTCTTTTTGCCTAGTTATGTTTTATCCTTGGCTATGCCTAGTTTTTGTCTTCTTATGATATGATGTTATTCTTTAATGGTTTCTATCTCTAATTATATATTGTAAAGGGTTTCATGACCCTTTCAAATTTTTTTTTCACTTAATCAAAAATATATCACACACTATCAAATGTATCTTTCCAACATTCATTTTCAACTTTCTCCTTCAATATATTAAACTCATCAAATTATTTTGATTTTTTTATTGGAAATTTAACCCAAGCATATATTTAATAATAATTAGTAAAGAGTATAAAGTATCTCTCACCTTGAAAATATTTTCTTCTCATATGCCTAAAGATGTTAATGTACACAAGTTCTAGTAAACTGGTGGATAAATAATCTTTTTCCTTTTGCAAGAGATTCTATCCTCCTCTTTTCTTTCTGATATCCTTTCCATATAAATATTATAATATATTTTTCTTAGTCTTAGTAAATCTTTAAACATAAGGGATAATCTTATTATTAATAAGTTGGATGCCAAATCACATTGTCATCAACCCAAGATATCAAACATCCTTTTGTATCTCCTATAAGCTAGTGCACATTTCTACCAATCCTCTTTCAACATATAATTATCATTTTAGTCCATTTTATCATATCATAGCCTTTATTTTTGAATATGACATCATAGATATTCTCACATATCTAACCGACACATAATATATTTTATATGAAAAATAATTTGCATAATAAACATTATCATTATTATTATTTTCATCAAAATTAATTGATCTTTTACCAAAAAAAATGTTTTCTTATTATCACTAAATCAAAAAATACCACTATTAGAATTTTCAATTCATACAAACTTACTTTTGTCTCCAGTCCCTTGATGATAAAAACCACTATATATTATCCATTTATTCTTATTTATTTTAACATACAACGTAGTTTCAATATCATAATATTCATTACATATGTTAGAAATATCATTTTTCTCATTTCTCATTTTTTCCTACAACAAAAAATAATTTGTCTTCTCATTTTGATTCGTCATCTAAAATAGTACCATCTTCATTCACATAGAAGGCCTTCTTGTTGAACCTATTAAACTTCTATCTAGGACCCATTTTGTACATTGAGTAGAAAAACGACCAATATTTCCACATCTAAAGCATTTTAGGTATACCATACCTTTGTACTTGTTAGTACATTTATTTATTCTTCTTGTAAAGATAGGTTCTATATCTTCTTAATCATCACCATCAAGTTATTCTTTTAATTTGAATACCTTGAAAGTTGTCTAACATATTATAACATCATTCCAAAACTTTCTCAACTCAAATTCCATTAAGTTGTCAAACAACTATTCTATGGTGAATTTATTTGAATCATAAACATCCTCTATAGTCGAGATCTTGTCATTGTAAATTTACCAAGTACCATCATCAAGATCCTTTTCACAAAATCATCATTTGTAATGGCTCCACCTTGATTCTTAACCTCATTCAAAATATTCTCAACTCTCTAAAAGTAATTGTTATTGTCTTCACCATCTTCCATACTCATTTTCTCATAATGTTTCTTCATTGCTGGTTTCTTAGATAACTTTATCTTAATATTTTCTTCTGATGAGACCATATAGCAGTATTTATTTTTAATAGGTTATATGGTTATTTGGCAGGTTTTCACTCTCACGTTCAAAGTCTTTTTATCATACATTTTGTATAAACCTGTAACTACTGTGCTTTGATATGGTTTCTAAAGACACATTATGGTTTTATAATTCTATAGTTATCTAACTAATGCTTGAAAAATGAATGGTGTGTGTGTATAGTGATGGAAATTTTTCTTTCTTCCTTTAAAATATTTTATGGGGTAGGTTCCTATAGCCACATGTCGTGGGAAAAGATTAATTGTTTGTAGCTTTAATGCTTTCAATGTACTATTAAAGTGGATATATGTTTCAAAACATGGTATGTGCACTAACCTATTGCAAGAATATGTCAACAAGGAACTAAGGATGCATGATCAAAGGAGTTATGGAAGCTTCATGATGTGGAAACTACACCAAAACAATTTAGCAAAAGATAAGGTCAATGCAATTGAAAATTGTCCATGTGCAAATCCATAATCATGGGATGCTATATTTGTGGAAGACTTTCTCAATGAGTGTGTCCCAAATTAATATACACTTAATTTAAGTTTCTACTAAGTCCTTGTTGTTGAAGGATCTTAGATGTAGGGAGTCAATTCTCTTATAGATGTTCTAGAGAAGATGTTGTTTGGACTTCAATTGTGAGTCTGTGAAGTCAATTGTAATCTAGAAATAGTGATTAATATAATTATGCTGGTATACTTATAAGTTTGATGATTCCAATATCAATAAAATGGCATTGTTAGCCTTCAAATATTTATCTTGATTATTTTTTCATTCACTCATCTAAGAGGGCCCACTTGGTGAGTGAATCTAGTTAGTAGAAGTATTTTTTTATTGCTCTTAGAATAGATAGAAGTTTTTTTTCCTCCTATATCCATATGGTAGTAGAACTATTAGTTGTTCTTGTAACATAGGAAAATAGAGTAGTATCCTATTTTTAATTTTATTCCCATACAATAGATTAGTTTTTCAATTATGTACTTATGTTCAACATATTTATTTCCACTAGCTCAATATTTCCATCTTCATAGATTAGTAATGGCAACTAAGAAGGCTTAGAGCATGTACTTTGCAGATACCATTTCAAGTATACATACCTGGTTGATAAATTTAATGAGTTCAATGGGTTATTTGGTTACTATGTAAGGATGTCCAATCCATAAGAAAAGGGTCTACATCCTAGTTTCCAAACCAATTAATTGAGAAAGTATTTTGGTGCCATTATCGAGGAGGGTGTCTATCTAAACCTTTCTTAAAAGTCATTTTTTCCAAGTTTCCATAAAATAAAAGTTTTGTTATCATTTTTTTTGTATGCATAGGAGAAGAGATTGTCTTGGTATATTCCTTCCTCATAATGACCCCATTTAAATACAAGAAATTGTATACCCTAAGAAAAAAGATCCCTAAGTTGACAACCAAGAAGAAAACCAACCTATTAAAGAAGAACCAACATTTGAAAACCTATTTGTTGATGCCTAAGAAGAAGTACCTTCACCACCATCTTATGAAAGATCATTGAACTTAAATGACCTTTTTGGTGAACTAGAATATTAGGACAACTGTCTAGTTATTGTAATCTACGAACTAGGACAAGTAGTACCACCTCCACTACCAAGGATGGCTTAGCTTACCTTTCCCTTTCCTATACATGACCTACATGATAATAATAATTCAAAGAACATTCCTCCTTCTACATTACCAAAATTATATGGCCTTATTACTGAAGACCCTAAAACTTTTTTTTTGAGTTTGATATCCTTTAAATCAGATTTATGACTATAACATTGATTCCCATAAGTTGAATTTGTTCCCATCTACTCTAAAGAAGAAAACCTTATGATGGTTTATGGGACTGGCTGCCCATGCTGTAGTTAATTGGGATGCCATGAAGAATTTTTTCCTTGCAGAGTATAAGGAGTATTGCAGAGGTTATGATATGAAAGGGAACGACATTTTTAAAATGTCATAAAAAAAGGATGGTATTTTAGAAGACTATGTCTCTAGGATGTTCATGTTCAATTTAAAAAGGAACATTTAACATTAGTTGACTAAGGAATCTCAAAAACAACTTTTCCTACAAGGTGTTACTGATGAAAGTATTGAAGAATTAGGCCTAATGACAAGATGTGATATTAGTCAAAGGAGTTGGTAAGATATCAAAACAATATACCTTAATTACTCAAGGGAAACTATGAAGAAAGGACGACAAGTTAGGACCACACTTGGTAAAAAGTAATGGCTCTGGAGTATCAAAGGTGGAGATATTTCTAATCTATTATCTTAGTTCAAATAGGACATTATAAATAATGTTACTACACAACTGGACAACATGCAAGCTAAAAGGAAGCATGAGGAAGTAGAAGCAATGCTCATTGAATTTTTTCCAACCTACAAAGAAAACGAGAGGAATTACAAACGTAAGACAATGACTAATTTAGAGGCCCATCCAATGCCTACT